>JASDDO010000022.1:389102666-390552087 GCA_030015575.1 Agapanthus africanus
TACCTTCTGCACACCCCTTTAGGCCAAATGGTTTTCTTCCTTACCTACCATTCGGCACCAGCCTATGGTTTGGAAGAAGACTATCCAATAAGCATAATGGGTATGCTATCCTGATCCTAGGAGCACTCGCAATGCGAGAGAAGGTGAAGAAAAAAGACAACCGAATAAACCTTATTCCTATTCCTCCTGAACCAGAATCCATCCCCGAACTGGAACAAGTTCCTTTCGAGTTCGTATATAACCATACGATGGAGTATCCAATAAACTGTGGATCTTCGTAGTGATACGGAGTGTACTGGAGAAATACAAAGGTGATTTAGGATTGGCGAAGAAATACTTGGTTTGGTCGTGAATAGCAGTCGCAATTTACTTTGCCCTCCTTCTAATCCCTTTCTTTGTCTTTACATAATACCTTCTGTACACCATCATTAGGCTAATTGGTTTTCTTCATTCCCTACCGGTCGGCACCAGCCTATGGTTTGGAAGAAGACTATCCAATTTGCGTAATAGGTGTACTATCTCCAAAACAAAGGAGAACTCGCAACCTGAGAGAAGGTAAAAGGAAAAGAGAACTGAATAAACCTATCCGTTTTCTCCAGAACCGGAAACCATCCTCGAATAAATTCCTTCGAGTTCATATCTAACCATGGTTTTGTCCAATGGAAGTGGACGTTCGTAGTAATACGGTGTGTCCTGGAGAAAAGGGTAAAAGTAGGAGTGGCAGTGAGGTTTGCAACTCTGACAATCCAAAAGCCAGTGTTAAGAAGGTTCGGTCAACTTGGTCACTGAGTCATAGTCTTAGGGTCGGGTCAATGGTCGCTGCCAAAGAGAGAAAGAAAAGAAACACTCAGCGTGCACTCTAACCTAGATCAGAATGGTTACCAATTTATCTAATCTGGAAACCTCCCACTGTACCGTCAAATTCTCCTCCAAACCTGAAAGAAGAATTTGTCGGGATCACCCGAGGAGTAAACTAACTCATCAGTAGGAATCGGGATCAAACTATCATCGCATGATAACGTGACGGAATCCGCTCACGGTGTCACACTCCAGAAGGCATGCGCATATCTGGCAAGTTTCAGTTTCTTTAGAAACTCCCGATGTGATTTCTACCCCATGCTCTTATGACCTTGGCGTGAGGTCAAAATATCATAAGTCACATGTCAAGTTCTACCCGTCATTATCCAGGTTAATTTGAACCCATCCGTACATACCCTTGACATTGGCTAAAATAGTAGTACGACTTTCCCAAACCAACGCATCTATCTATGCAATAGATAAATACCCGGCAGCTACCAATCACTATGCCTTGGCGTGAGGTCAAAATACATAGCTTGAATACTACCTAATATTTAACTGAAATGACGGAGGGCTACGAATGGTTTCTGGCGAAAACCTTTAACGTAATGAACTTGATATCGTTGAAGGAACGGATAGCTTTTAAAAATATAGTGACGAAAACCTTTGGTAAAGAGGTCACTCCCGGTGAAGGGATCTCGGCTCTTTCCCCGTAGAATGAGGTGCAGGATATTCCAACTAAATACCACGATGCAAAGCAAAAGTAATCGGCTATAGTGAAGTTATTGCTCTGACGCAAACTTATTTTCCAAGGGGTCACTCCCGGTGAAGGGATCTCGGCCCTTGCCTCGTCGAGTGAGGAGCAGGATATTCCAACTGAATACCACGATGCAAAACAAAAGATAACGTCCTTGCAATAACAGCTTTTTGAAAAAGTGTTCCAACAACATCAGATTAGGTTTGTTTTTAACTTGCATTGATCCGAATCAACACAGTCCCATCAATTGATCACACCACAAAGAACGAAAATATACTGATGTACGTATATGTCATCCGCATTCGCCACTGGGTCCCGTCATTACCCGTTAGGTTAGCTAACTAATGACAGAGCGGGGACTGGACTAGCGCGGATGCAAAACATATACAACATCTACTAATATATATACCAATATATTATATTTCGCTCAAGGCGTGATAAAAATGCAACATCACAAAAATGTACAGCATCACAGAACAATACAGATATCTGGGATCCCCGGGTTTCACAGAGCCACTACTGAAACCCGACGTTCCCCTGGTCGTGTGGATAGCCTATGCAATGAAATCCTAGACCCCTACGGGCGCGGCAAGTTACCCGCCAAAACCTGAAGCGAGGCAGCCCCCTTCAGCAATGTGAATGGACTACCTAGCACTTCATGGAATCCGGTAATTTGGGCACCCCTCCTGGGTCAACCTGTACCCCCTACGAGTGCGGCGAATATCCCGCCAATCCAAGAGTGAAGCCCCCTCCATCTCAATGCCATGAGATGCGGGCTCGTTGCCCTCTAGAACCCAGCTATCCGTGCACCCCACCTTGGGGTAATCCTAGTACAGAAAGTAAAATATACATACAACGGGTACATCGACCGCAACCTGGTCGTGCCCCAAAATAATAATACAATCAGGCAGTGACGGCAGTCCACATGTCGGACGCTCGCCCCGCAATATCAAATGTACATAATACAACAAACTCTGTACTAGCATTGCATCCAGGCTATCCCCCACGACCGATCCGCAACATCACAGCAATACACAGAACATCAACGTGAAAGTCACGTTCGCAAATCCGTCTAACCGGGCTATAGCAGTCAGACTGGATTTACCGATCAAGTGACATTCACGGTCGCAGATATAATGTAAATACTGTGAAATAATGTGTTTAAAATATCCGATCGATTAAATTTTATCAAGTGGTCCCCCAAGTACTACTGTAGCACATCAAGAAATTCTGGGCCCAAAATTAATATCCCAAAATCCACATTTTCAACTCAGGAGCACTGTGCAAAAGTTTGGGGGACTGAACAGTTAAAGTCGCGGCGGAACCGCGGCCCAAGCATGGGTTTGGCTGCGGTTCCGCGGTGGTTTGGACTGTTCACGAGCCCAAATTTTCACAGAACTCTTAAAACACCCTGCACATCATTCTGAGACAACCTGAAAAATTTTTGGACTTCAAAAAATTTCGACAGAAACTGATGTGAAGAAAAATACGGTTTTTGGAAAATTGTTCGATCGGAAATGTAAAACACATTAGACAAAGCTAGACTATATTAATGGCGAGGCTCTGATACCACTGTATGTGCACGGCGGCGCCCTGGCCTCCATCCCGAGGCCAAATGCGGAAGCGATGGTTAACTTTAATTTTCTTGAACCGGCACCACCGCTCACTAAATACCCGGATCGGGCCATTAAACTAGTCCTAGCTAACTACAAGATGGGGAAGAGAGATATACCGAGTGATCCGAGTCCTCCGGTCTTCTTGCCGTCGTCCCGATCTCCCGCGGAATGTCCGGTCTCCACCTCCTCGCTGGAAAGGGCACCACGTTGCCTACTTCTTTTACGGGCTCTCACCTCTATACCGAGGCAACTCGGGCACGAAGCTGGCGAGTCGACGTGCCCAAGGTTTGCTGTAGAATGCGTGTAGAACCATGTCTCATTTTGGGGTTGTGGATGTTGCCTTTTGAGTGGAGGAATGATACAAGCTTTTTGGAGGAGGAGCTTGTGGGATTTTACCAAGCCAAAAGAGCAAAAATCCCCCCACTAGAATTTTGGACAGCCCCATCAAAGAGCAAGGCCGGCCATAATCTTGGAGAGGAGAGAATGAGTGAGTGGGGGTCAAAATGGGGGAGAGTATCATTCTATTATCCAAAGGAGAGAGAGAAAAGGCTATCATGCAAAGTAATGATCACTAGCCTAAACCAACAATCCAACACAACCATCATCTCAAGCATGATGACTCCAAATGGTCAAGCCATCATCATCAAGCATGATGACTTCAAAAAGTCAAGCCATCATGAAGAAGTCAAGAAGTTAAGGTCATGGTTCAACCATCATGACACCACAATGTGCAAAGACAACCCTCCAAAATGCTTATTTGCACAAATGCAAATAAGCCCTCCTCCACCAATATTCGGCCAATGAAGGATACAAATGAAAATGGCCGAAACGGAAATCAAACTGGCAACTTCAGAAAACTGGTCCCGTAATAAATTACAGGAAAACCCCGATACTGTGTATACACACCCGCATTTGTATTCCGACCGAAATACAAATGCAATGAGACAACATCTACACTGTACTATACTAGGATCCGGCTTAAATCAAAGCCGGCTAGTAATATCCGTTCGATCCTGATCCGTGCAATACCGCACGTATCTGATCGAACCCTGCTATATATCCATACGGACTCTAGTACGTACCGTCCGATCTTGATCCGTGCAATACCGCACGTATCTGATCGAACCGTGCCATATCTCCATACGGCCTCTACAGCTTTTTGCCGAAACTTGAGTAACTGAATGTGGGGGACTCTAAAGACTCGTCAACACCTTGGTTGTGGATTTTGTAAGTCCATGCTACCTCTCTCGGTACTTTCGGGAATGCGGAATTTGGTAAAAAACGATTTTTACGGAGGTGGTAACATGGACCTAAAACCCGGATCTTGGTTAAACATCTATCTAACAACCTAACTATGAGTTTCTAGCTACTCGGTTAGGGGGTTATACCTTGCTTGTCTTGAACTCCTTCGTCTTCAAGCTCCGATGGTGGTCCGATTGGCTTCTTCTCGTCGTCTCCGTACGCCGAAGATAGATCCACCTGAAAGCTCCAACCTTTAGCTCCTTCTTCGTTCTTTGAAGAAACTAGTTCACTTGGTTTGCTAAACCTAGTGAACTAGAATGAGTAGAGAAGAATTAGAATGGGATTTTATCTATGATTCTTGATTCTCAACTCATGAGAGATATGAACCATAGAGTCAAGAGAGGGAGCAAGAGGATGAGGGTGAGAGCAAAGCAAGAGAGCTCAAGAACAAGAGAGAGAATGAGCAAGAAAGAATGAGGCTCTCTTTTGTCTTTCACCCTCTCATAATCCAAAGTCTTGATAACTCATCATATCAAAAAAGTCTTATGTGATGGTTGAAACAACCATAACCATATCATATCATGCACTCATTTTACACAAATGAGCAAGCAAGTAAAAGTCTTTGCCATGAAATGATGGCTATGGTTATCATGATGGTCAACTAGTCAAGCCTAGTCAACCGGTCAACAAAGTCAACAAGTCAACAAAAGTCAACAAGTCAACAAAGTCAACAAAAGTCAACAACCATGTCACCATAATACTTAATTAATACAATAGTTAATCACATATCATATTCTCATTAGGGTTGAGCAAAAAGTCAAATAGTCAACGGTCAACTGTCAACAACCCTAATGAGAATCCGCTGCCTCTGCCTCCCTGTCAACTGTGCATACACACCCGCATCCGCGTTCCGAGGAACACGAATGCAAACTGGATAAATCCAATCCCATAAGGTACACTAGGATCTGGCTTAAACCAAAGCCCGCTAGTGTAAACTGTCCGGACACTGTACGTGCACAAGTGCACGTGTAACACCTTAGGATAAGGGTTAGTGAATAATTATAATTAAATAATGGTTTTTAATAAAAAGTTTACCAAATTGGGTTTTATATATTTTTCCTAATTTAATAAATATTTTTCCAAAATTTTATTAGGCTTGCACAAACATGTGCATGTAAACTAGGGTTTTTAAATGAAGAAAATACCATAATTTTAACCATGGTGGGTTAATTGTAGGATTAATTCTTTTGGATTCTTAAGTGGGTTTTATTAACTTGTTAAAAGTTGCTTTAATTTGAATTTTTGATTTAGTGTTGACTTGTGAGAGAGAGAGAGAGTGCATCATGGCTTTAGGCTATGCTTGCATTAAATGAGGTGAGAGAGAGAGAGGGGTGACTTTTGTATGAATGATTAGGGTGGCTCTCATTTCTTTTGGTTTTCTCTCAAACTCTCACACTCTCACATACACAACACACTCACACACACACCCACTTACCTCAGCTGAAGCATGAAGCCACAGCAGCAGCAGCAGCATGAAGCCACAGCAGCAGCAGCATGAAGCAGCAGCAGCAGCATGAAGCAGCAGCAGCAGCAACACTGTGAACAGCAGTGAGCACCAACAGCAAGTGCAGCCTCTTCCCTCCACTTCTCCACCTTCCTCCAGCTTCCTAGGGTTAAGTATGAGGTATATTTCCTATCTTGCTTCCCTAGTTTGCCTAGTTAGTGTAGTTTTGCATCGGTTAAAGGATTTTTGTGTGTTTTAGTGCGATATGGGGTGTTTAGTGTGAACTTTGTGCTAATGAGGTGTAGATTAGTTCCAGTAGGATGATTGAGGTTTGTTGTGACCATGTAAACCTAGTCCAACCCCTATTACACTAAAATACCACCAGATTTCATATTTGATGCAATGTCGTATTTGGGCAAAATGTGAGTTTTCTGGAACTGCTATTGACCCTGTGAGTTCAGAATGATTTTGAGTGGACTGTGGCATAGTGGAGTGGAGATGATACACTAGATGAAACCCGCCCCCTAACTCCCAACTCCGGCCGCCAAAACCGCCATTCTGGCCGCAAATTGCGGCCAGACAGGGGGTGTTTTGGTGTTTTTTGGGTTCTGTAGGTGTATTTTTGTGTGTAGGGTCTTTTGGTATATATATATTTTTAAGATCAATTCTGTAGGAAAATATGGGACCAGTTACCCGTTTTGCCGTTTTTCTAAACCTTCGCGACACGCGCGATACGTGAGTAGGTTTGGGTTCTGCGTATCGCGGCGCGTCGGGGTAGTTTTGTGGCGCGTGAGTACACGTTTTAGCGTATCGCGCACACGCGCGACTAGTTTGCGACACGAGTTTCTAGCTTGACCGTAATGCCGCGTTTTTGGTAAAAATTGAGCTTATATTTGTGATATGTTATGTGATTTTAGGTTCGCAGGCCAGTGAGACGGACGCTGCGAAGAAGGGAAAGCAAGTCGTCGGCTACACTTAGCGCGAGACACGGTGAGTAGATTTCACATCTACGGGGATATCGCCCGCATGGCGTTATGCGTCAGGGCTGATAGGACTTTGTTATTATATGTTTCATGCACCCCATAGACTGTCATTGCATATTGCATTCCCTGCTATACATATATACATATTGCTTAGAACTGATAGAACTGCCATGATCATACTATTGTATATTGTTGTAACTCATCTATACTTGATACCTATATCACAGTGGATCATTGCATTGTAGTTCATTCTCATGTGACATGACTTGATATACATATTGATGCACCTATCACATCGCAGTTACTTGCATTATTGTTGGGATTTCATATGATTTATGGATTTGGGAACCGTGGCCTTTCAAATAAGTAACCATTTAAAAACCCGGTTCCCTTGATATGATAATTTGGGGCGTCGCCCCGTGTTTTCTCAGTGCTTGAGGCACGGATTGATAGAGGGCTGACCCGGACTAACGGATGCCCGACGGATTGATAGAGGGCTGACCCGGACTGACGGATGCCCGATGGATTCATAGAGGGCTGACCCGGACTGACGGATGCCCGATGGATTGATAGAGGGCTGACCCGGACTGACGGATGCCCGATGGATTGATAGAGGGCTGACCCGGACTGACGGATGCCCGATGGATTTATATAGGGCTGACCCGGACTGACGGACGCCCGATATATTGATAGAGGGATGACCCGGACTGACGGATTCCCGGTATATACTTGAGAGAGGGCTGACCCGGATTGACGGAGGCCGATACAGGATGTTTTGCGTGTCGATGCTAGACACGAGTATTTATGATATTTGGGTGCCGATGTTGGGCACTCGGGATTTTCAGGAATATACAGGATATGAGGGCCGATGGAGTACCGGCGTTTTGAGATGTTGGGATTTGTGGTGCATACATACTTATGTAGTCCACCTCGATTCTTCACGTAGATACTATATCCCCATGCTCAGCATTCATTATCACATTTCATCCTGTAGTATATCACCTGATAGAGGACTGGCATTATTATTATGCATACTGCCACATCGCATTGATATTATCTGCTGGCATTAGTAGAGCCACGCTATATGTGCATGCTTGCGATTACCTTTATATGTTATCTCTATTCACGAGTTGGCAACTCACCCCCGTTGTGCCACAGTGTTTGCAGGTTGCCCTTGGGAGTAGTCGCGGCTGGCTGTTACCGCATCTTTTGGCACAGATACCCCTTTTGAGCAGAGATAGTCTTTTGCTGATAGGTGGATTTTGTACGGTATCTGTTATATTTCAGTTGTATATTGATGTATCTAGTATTCTCCATCTACCTTTCTGTATTGACTTAGAGACAGTTGTGAGGGCGATATGTATGATTTTATATTCTGGTGTCGAGCTCGCATGTGAGCCGACTTTACTTTACGCAGTCTTATCTTTTATGATATTGTCCTTGTTTCACTGTGTATTCTTCGCTACGGCGTCGTATATCATATTGTGATGCTTCATTCTTGTCGCTCGTTATTTCTGCTAAACCTTGTTTTTACCCGACTTTCGGGGCTAATGTTTTAAAAGGGAAATGTTACCAAAATTATAAAACTTATAACTTTTGAACTTAAAAAGGATTTCTACTAAATAAATGGAAGTTTTTCGGACATGTACGATTGTTTTTACAAAATGTTTTAAAATCACTCTATATTTATTGGTTTTGATTTCTGGGTTCGGTTTACTTAGCCGCGTTACGCCTGTAGACGTTGCGTGGTTAAGTGCCGGTCACGAGTCGAATTCTCGGGTCGTGACAAAGTTGGTATCAGAGCGTAGGTTTTACCTTCGGAGTGTAGGATGACCCTGGTATGATGGAGTAGGTAGCTGCAGCAGGGTAACGTAGCGTGCGTATGTTCCGCGGCATACTCACGACACGGTACTCCGCTTACGCGACCTTAGGACTTATTGATTTGATCCCTCCTTATATTCTTGCGATTCGATTTCTGTGTTCTTATCGAATCCATATTTTCTTTCAGCCATTATGCCGCCTAAGACTACGAGGGCACAGAGAGCGGCCGCGAGGGCCGAGATTCGAGTTGACTCGTCCGAGACGAGGACTGATCCGGGCAGTGCACCCGTTGTACCCGAGCAGGCTGTTCCTGCCGTGACAGAGCAGATCGCCACGCTAGGGGCTGGTATGCAGGAGATGCGCCAGACGGTGGGATCTAGCATGCAGGAGATGCGCCAGATGATAGGATCGCTTGTTGAGACGCTTCGAGCGCAGCGACCAGAGGTAGCTCCGCCAGTTCCAGAGACCGCTATGGTACCTACCGCACAGCCAGTTGCCCCTGCAGCCACGGAGGTGATTACAGTATCGCTATCAGAGTTTATGAGGCTGAAGCCTCCGGTTTTCACATGCACCGATACAGCCGATGACCCACGGTCTTTCATCGACAGGATGGCCAGGATATGCCGTTCCCTCAGATGCACAGATGCGAGATGGGTCGAGTTCGTGAGCTTTCGCCTGGAAGGTCTTGCGCAGAAGTGGTGTGATTCCGTGGAGAAGGGCAGAGCAGCAGGTCTTCCTCCTATGATCTGGACGGAGTTCGTGACTATATTTCTAGCCCGTTTCCTTCCCCGGAGTGTTAGAGATGCCCGAGCACGCAGGTTTGAGTCTTTGCACCAGACGCCAGGGATGACAGTGGCAGAGTATGACGTACTGTTTACAGAGCTAGCAGTCTACGCCCCACATTTAGTGGCCACCGAGGAGTTGCGAGTCCGGAGATTTGTTCGAGGCTTGATTTCACCAGTGTTCCTCGCGATCAGCGCGCAGCACTACGAGACCTACGCAGCAGCGGTAGACGCAGCCCTAGTGGTCGAGGAGCACCTTGTTGAGACTTCGGCACTCCCAGGGCCGAAGAGAGCTCGTGCGGATACTTCAGCACAGAGACAGCCTTTTCGGCGCCGTGATAGACGTATTGCAGGCAGCAGAGATTCAGGGCGGGGCCGGTTATTCAGTTCTTATTCCCAGGATGGTCAGCGGCCGTCGTCGGGATGTTTTCGCTGTGGGAGTTCTTACCACCGTGTACGGGATTGTCCTGAGTTACCCCGGACCGAGGCGACAGCACCGCATGTCACATTACCACTTTCACCACCCCAGAGAGCGTTGCCTATCGTACCTACCGTTGCTCCGCGCCAGACTCTTACACAGCGAGGTCGTGGGCGTGGAGGAGTTGCTCAGAGAGGGCAGCCAGTCACAGGTGGTGGACAGGCGAGGGTTTTTGCTTTGACACATCAAGACGCGCAGGCGTCCAATGCAGTGGTTTCAGGTATCCTCCCTGTATGTTCAGTTGACGCACATGTACTGTTCGACCCCGGATCCACACACTCGTATGTATCCACGCACTTTGTGCCGAGTTTGGGTAGAGTGTCCGGCTTGCTTGATCAGCCGCTTGTGGTGACTACTCCTGTAGGAGAGTCGTTTGTTGCTAGGCACGTGTTCCGATCCTGTATCGTCTGTTTTGGCGAGAGAGAGTTGCCTGTCGACTTGATCCTTCTGGAGATGTTGGACTTCGACGTTCTTTTGGGCATGGATTGGTTAGCCACGTGCTATGCTTCTGTGGACTGCCGCGAGAAGACAGTTAGATTCTGTTTCCCCGGTGAGTCGGTTTTTGTTGTGTTGGGGGACCGTAGTGCCGCCCCTCACAGTGTGATTTCTTCTTTTCGCGCTGGACAGCTTTTGAGGAAGGGATGTCAGGGATTTCTCGCTTATGTTCGCGATGCTCGCGCTACAGAGGTTCCATTGGATCAGGTTCCGGTTGTTAGCGAGTTTCCTGATGTGTTCCCTGACGAGCTTCCTGGGTTGCCGCCCGAGCGCGACATTTCTTTCTGTATTGATTTGGTTCCTGGTTCGGGGCCTATTTCTATACCGCCCTATCGGATGGCCCCGGCGGAACTTCGTGAGCTGAAGGGTCAGTTACAGGATTTGCTGGACAAGGGACTTATTCGACCCAGTGTTTCTCCTTGGGGTGCTCCAGTCCTGTTCGTCAGGAAGAAGGACGGCAGCTTACGTCTTTGTATCGACTACCGCCAGCTGAACAGAGTAACAGTGCGGAACAAGTATCCTTTGCCGCGTATCGACGATTTGTTCAACCAGCTTCAGAGGGCAGGGTACTTTTCGAGGATCGATTTACGATCGGGCTATCATCAGCTGCGGTTTCGACAGGAGGACATTCCCCGGACAGCCTTCCGTACGCGCTACGGCCATTACGAGTTTTTGGTGATGTCGTTCGGACTCACCAATGCGCCAGCAGCCTTCATGGATTTGATGAACCGTATTTTCCGGCCTTATTTGGATCTGTTCATCATAGTCTTCATTGACGATATCTTGGTGTATTCCCGGAGTAGTGACGAGCACAAGCAGCACCTGCGGATTACATTGCAGACATTGAGGGAGCACCAGCTTTATGCGAAATTCTCCAAGTGTGCTTTTTGGCTGGACAGCGTGGACTTCTTGGGTCACGTGATTTCACGAGACGGTATATGTGTGGACCCGAGGAAGATCGAGGCCGTTCAGCGTTGGCCCAGACCCACATCGGTGACGGAGATTCGCAGCTTTTTGGGATTGGCCGGTTACTACAGGCGTTTTGTGCAGAACTTCTCACGTATTGCTACACCGTTGACCGGGTTGACCCGGAAGGGAGTTCCTTTCGTTTGGACGGAGGAGTGCGAGCACAGCTTTCAGCAGTTACGGGCACGGCTGACGACGGCACCGGTGTTATCTTTACCTTCCGGATCGGGCGGATTTATGGTCTTTTGTGATGCTTCTCGAGTGGGATTGGGATGCGTTCTGATGCAGCATGATAGGGTGATTGCGTATGCCTCGCGACAATTGAAGAAGCACGAGCAGAACTACCCCACTCATGATTTGGAGATGGCAGCAGTGGTCTTCGCACTTAAGATCTGGCGACATTACTTATACGGTGAGTCGTGCCAGATATTTACGGATCACAAGAGTCTGAAATACATATTCCAGCAGCGGGACCTGAACCTTCGACAGCGTCGATGGATGGAGTTAGTGAAGGATTACGACTGCGAGATCTTATATCACCCGGGCAAGGCAAATGTGGTGGCGGATGCTTTGAGCAGGAGGCCCGGGAGTAGTTTATCTTGTTTGAGCGCAGTACAGGAGCAGTCATCCGCAGATTGGCAGATATTATGCGACAGTCGAGTACAGTTCGAGTTCACGCCGATTGGAGGACAGATAGCGCACGTCCGTGCACGCCCACAGTTGATTGATCGTATACGTGAGGCACAGCTCAGTGATGACCGATGTTCAGAGATCATGGCACAGATGGGACAGGACAGATTTTCCGAGTTCGTGATCGATGATCAGGGGATACTACGGTTTGGAGTCAGACTGTGCGTACCTGATGCTGAGGGACTGAGGCGTGAGATTCTTGAGGAGGCACATCGATCGGTATATAGCGTCCATCCCGGTTCCACCAAGATGTATCATGATATGAGAGATGTTTACTGGTGGGACGGAATGAAGAGGGACATTGCAGATTTTGTATCGAGATGCCTGACTTGTCAGCAAGTCAAGGATGAGTACCAGAGGCCCGCGGGAGAGCTACAGCCGTTACCCATTCCGGAGTGGAAATGGGAACAGATTTCGATGGATTTCGTGGTGGGTCTACCCAGGACTAGTCGGGGGTATGACTCCATCTGGGTGATCGTGGATCGTTTGACGAAAGCGGCTCACTTCCTACCGGTGAAGACGACTTTCGGATTTACTCAGTATGCCCAGATCTATATTGATGAGGTAGTGCGACTACACGGAGTACCGACGTGCATTGTGTCCGACAGAGGCACCCAGTTTACCAGTAGACTATGGCAGAGGCTTCAGGAGGCTTTGGGCACTCGCTTGAGTTTCAGCACGGCTTTTCATCCGCAGACCGACGGACAGTCAGAGCGGACCATTCAGACTCTCGAGGACATGCTCAGAGCTTGTGTACTAGATTTCGGAGGTAGCTGGGATCATCATTTGCCCTTGGTAGAGTTCTCCTACAATAACAGCTACCAGGAGACCATTCAGATGGCACCATTTGAGGCTCTTTATGGGAGGAGATGCAGGTCGCCTACTTGTTGGACAGAGCTCAGAGAGGGCAGTGTCTTAGGGCCACAGATCGTTGAGGAGACGACCGCGAAGATCCAGTTGATTCGCGATAGGATGAGAGCAGCACAGAGTAGGCAGAGAGCTTATGCAGACCGTCGACGACGCAAACTTGAGTTTTCCGTTGGTGATCATGTTTTCTTGAGGGTCTCCCCAATGAAAGGTGTGATGAGGTTTGGGAAGAAGGGGAAGCTCAGTCCCAGATTTGTGGGCCCCTTCGAGATCCTCGAGCGTGTTGGTGCAGTAGCTTACCGATTAGCCCTTCCGCCCAGCTTTCCAGACGTGCACCCCGTATTCCATGTCTCGATGCTCCGCAGATATCTTCATGATCCTTCGCATGCGATTCAGCATCCGACGATCCAGCTTGAGCGTGATCTTTCCTATGCAGAGCAGCCGGTGATGATCTTGGATCGACAAGTGAAGAAATTGAGATCGAAGGAGATTCCATCAGTTAAAGTACTTTGGCGTGGTCAGAACCGTGAAGAGGTCACTTGGGAGACCGAAAGCGAGATGATGAAGACGTATCCCCATCTTTTTGAAGGTAACCTTAGTTAGATTTTTGAAATTCGGGGACGAATTTCTTTAAGGGGAGAGATTGTAACACCTTAGGATAAGGGTTAGTGAATAATTATAATTAAATAATGGTTTTTAATAAAAAGTTTACCAAATTGGGTTTTATATATTTTTCCTAATTTAATAAATATTTTTCCAAAATTTTATTAGGCTTGCACAAACATGTGCATGTAAACTAGGGTTTTTAAATGATGAAAATACCATAATTTTAACCATGGTGGGTTAATTGTAGGATTAATTCTTTTGGATTCTTAAGTGGGTTTTATTAACTAGTTAAAAGTTGCTTTAATTTGAATTTTTGATTTAGTGTTGACTTGTGAGAGAGAGAGAGAGTGCATCATGGCTTTAGGCCATGCTTGCATTAAATGAGGTGAGAGAGAGAGAGGGGTGACTTTTGTATGAATGATTAGGGTGGCTCTCATTTCTTTTGGTTTTCTCTCAAACTCTCACACTCTCACATACACAACACACTCACACACACACCCACTTACCTCAGCTGAAGCATGAAGCCACAGCAGCAGCAGCAGCATGAAGCCACAGCAGCAGCAGCATGAAGCAGCAGCAGCAGCATGAAGCAGCAGCAGCAGCAACACAGTGAACAGCAGTGAGCACCAACAGCAAGTGCAGCCTCTTCCCTCCACTTCTCCACCTTCCTCCAGCTTCCTAGGGTTAAGTATGAGGTATATTTCCTATCTTGCTTCCCTAGTTTGCCTAGTTAGTGTAGTTTTGCATCGGTTAAAGGATTTTTGTGTGTTTTAGTGCGATATGGGGTGTTTAGTGTGAACTTTGTGCTAATGAGGTGTAGATTAGTTCCAGTAGGATGCTTGAGGTTTGTTGTGACCATGTAAACCTAGTCCAACCCCTATTACACTAAAATACCACCAGATTTCATATTTGATGCAATGTCGTATTTGGGCAAAATGTGAGTTTTCTGGAACTGCTATTGACCCTGTGAGTTCAGAATGATTTTGAGTGGACTGTGGCATAGTGGAGTGGAGATGATACACTAGATGAAACCCGACCCCCTAACTCCCAACTCCGGCCGCCAAAACCGCCATTCTGGCCGCAAATTGCGGCCATACAGGGGGTGTTTTGGTGTTTTTTGGGTTCTGTAGGTGTATTTTTGTGTGTAGGGTCTTTTGGTATATATATATTTTTAAGATCAATTCTGTAGGAAAATCTGGGACCAGTTACCCGTTTTGCCATTTTTCTAAACCTTCGCGACACGCGCGATACGTGAGTAGGTTTGGGTTCTGCGTATCGCGGCGCGTCGGGGTAGTTTTGTGGCGCGTGAGTACACGTTTTAGCGTATCGCGCACACGCGCGACTAGTTTGCGACACGAGTTTCTAGCTTGACCGTAATGCCGCGTTTTTGGTAAAAATTGAGCTTATATTTGTGATATGTTATGTGATTTTAGGTTCGCAGGCCAGTGAGACGGACGCTGCGAAGAAGGGAAAGCAAGTCGTCGGCTACACTTAGCGCGAGACACGGTGAGTAGATTTCACATCTACGGGGATATCGCCCGCATGGCGTTATGCGTCAGGGCTGATAGGACTTTGTTATTATATGTTTCATGCACCCCATAGACTGTCATTGCATATTGCATTCCCTGCTATACATATATACATATTGCTTAGAACTGATAGAACTGCCATGATCATACTATTGTATATTGTTGTAACTCATCTATACTTGATACCTATATCACAGTGGATCATTGCATTGTAGTTTATTCTCATGTGACATGACTTGATATACATATTGATGCACCTATCACATCGCAGTTACTTGCATTATTGTTGGGATTTCATATGATTTATGGATTTGGGAACCGTGGCCTTTCAAATAAGTAACCATTTAAAAACCCGGTTCCCTTGATATGATAATTTGGGGCGTCGCCCCGTGTTTTCTCGGTGCTTGAGGCACGGATTGATAGAGGGCTGACCCGGACTGACGGATGCCCGACGGATTGATAGAGGGCTGACCCGGACTGACGGATGCCCGATGGATTGATAGAGGGCTGACCCGGACTGACGGATGCCTGATGGATTGATAGAGGGCTGACCCGGACTGACGGATGCCCGATGGATTGATAGAGGGCTGACCCGGACTGACGGATGCCCGATAGATTTATATAGGGCTGACCCGGACTGACGGACGCCCGATATATTGATAGAGGGATGACCCGGACTGACGGATTCCCGGTATATACTTGAGAGAGGGATGACCCGAATTGACGGAGGCCGATACAGGATGTTTTGCGTGTCGATGCTAGACACGAGAATTTATGATATTTGGGTGCCGATGTTGGGCACTCGGGATTTTCAGGAATATACAGGATATGAGGGCCGATGGAGTACCGGCGTTTTGAGATGTTGGGATTTGTGGTGCATACAT
Organism: Agapanthus africanus; assembly: GCA_030015575.1. Taxonomy (NCBI): domain Eukaryota; kingdom Viridiplantae; phylum Streptophyta; class Magnoliopsida; order Asparagales; family Amaryllidaceae; genus Agapanthus; species Agapanthus africanus. Next base: position 389,118,685 of record JASDDO010000022.1, read on the forward strand.
ACTTATGTAGTCCACCTCGATACTTCACGTAGATACTATATCCCCATGCTCAGCATTCATTATCACATCTCATCCTGTAGTATATCACCTGATAGAGGACTGACATTATTATTATGCATACTGCCACATCGCATTGATATTATCTGCTGGCATTAGTAGAGCCACGCTATATGGGCATGCTTGCGATTACCTTTATATGTTATCTCTATTCATGAGTTGGCAACTCACCCCCGTTGTGCCACAGTGTTTGCAGGTTGCCCTTGGGAGTAGTCGCCGCTGGCTGTTACCGCATCTTTTGGCACAGATACCCCTTTTGAGCAGAGATAGTCTTTTGCTGATAGGTGGGTTTTGTACGGTATCTGTTATATTTCAGTTGTATATTGATGTATCTAGTATTCTCCATCTACCTTTCTGTATTGACTTAGAGACAGTTGTGAGGGCGATATGTATGATTTTATATTCTGGTGTCGAGCTCGCATGTGAGCCGACTTTACTTTACGCAGTCTTATCTTTTATGATATTGTCCTTGTTTCACTGTGTATTCTTCGCTACGGCGTCGTATATCATATTGTGATGCTTCATTCTTGTCGCTCGTTATTTCTGCTACACCTTGTTTTTACCCGACTTTCGGGGCTAATGTTTTAAAAGGGAAATGTTACCAAAATTATAAAACTTATAACTTTTGAACTTAAAAAGGATTTCTACTAAATAAATGGAAGTTTTTCGGACATGTACGATTGTTTTTACAAAATGTTTTAAAATCACTCTATATTTATTGGTTTTGATTTCTGGGTTCGGTTTACTTAGCCGCGTTACGCCTGTAGACGTTGCGTGGTTAAGTGCCGGTCACGAGTCGAATTCTCGGGTCGTGACAGCACGGATGTGACCGAACCCTATCGCAAAACCATGCGACCTGTCGCAATACCATGGGACCTCTACTCTTTTGCCTAAAGGCGAAAAGCTTTCTGTGTGAGACTCTAAAGACTCGACACTACGCTGGCAGTGGGTTTAACCACAGACCGCAAGCGGCACTAGCTGTGCGTAACGGTCCCCAGGTAATGCCGACAAGAAGACCGACGAGGCGAAACCCATCTGAACTCCTACCGAGCCTGAGTGTGACATTCTCCATACAGTCCGGTCTGTTCGTCTGATACATCGCATGGCGGGCCTAGGGGGCGGTAAACGTCAGTCCCCCAATAGCGGTACAAGTCGTGCCAGAGCGAAGCCCAAAACACCCTGAGATAACACTGGAAGCCTACCAGTATATCTCGTTTGCCCTGGCCAGGGACTACTCGTGTAATGGCTCTCCTAGACACAGCGCGATGTCAACCCCCAATACCGGGAGAGACGAATCCTGTCTAACCGTCACTGCCTCCAAGTGCTTCGGGACTGCACCCAACCACTACCTGTTTGCACGACTCCTTTGAGCCGTGGTAGGGTAGTGATCAAAGTACATTAGGAACACACTCGAGGCGAAGTGACAGTGTCAAGTCAGCGGACTAAGCTGTACTCATGTCACCTGGGAACTGATAACTGACGATAGACATAATACCAACTAATCAGTTCCCGACGAGTCCTGTCCAGTGTACCCGTAACCTAACGAACACCCGCATACTATCTCAAGTACGACGTACTGATGGCTGTGGGACAGACCGTCTCCCCACTGGGATGAGAAGCGCATGCGCTGGTCTACTCCGGAGTATCGATGCCCTGTCTCGATAGTCCTGCGACCAGGGACCTGCATAAGGATGTGCTTATAGATTACCCAGCCCCATTAGTGTGACGGCCATCACATCGCTGGTAATCAAGCAAAGATCCTAAGGGCTCCACTAATGTGTATAGGCGATATACAAAAATAAACACATGTACACATTGAAGTAGAAACAAACCAAGTAGCATGCTACTATATTGAGCAAGATTGTATATACAAGGTGAATATCCTAAGCTTCCATTAAGTAATATACAAACTAGTATGATACAGTAATGGTCTCTAGGGCATATACACTAACAGATTTAACCAATAGCACGTCAGAGGTATAAGCCAATACGTAACGGGCTACCAGGTATTGACCAAAAGGGACGTCGATGAGCGAACTCATCCTGACACCCTACTGAGCCTATCAGTGACAAAATCCGTACAGTCCGGTCCGTTCGTCTATGAGCATCGCATGGCGGGCCTAGGGGGTTGGTAAAAGTCAGACCCCCAAAAGCGGTACAAGTCGTGTCGGAGTGTAGCCCAGAACACCCTGAGATACTACTGGAATACCTACCAGTAAATCACCTGCCTCGGCCGAGGGCTTCGTGTAATGGCTCTCCTAGACACAGCGCGACCTCACCCCCAATACCGGGAGAGACGAACCCCTGAAGATCCGCTCACTGCCTCCATGTGGCTCGGGACTGTACCCAACTAAAACCTGTTTGCACGTCTCATTTGAGCGTGGTAGGGTAGTAATCAAAGTACAGTGGGAACTCACACGAGACAGATGACGATCCCCAGGTCGATGAACTAACCTGTACACATGTCACCAGGGAACTGCTATCTGACGTCAGGTATAAGACCAACTAGCATGTTCCCGGCGAGTCCTGTCCGGTGTACTCACAACCCAATGAGCACCTGTATACATCTTTGGTGAACCAACTAACACCAGTGGCTTGTGAGACCGGCCACCGCCCCTCGTCGGGGTCTCGACTGTATACACTAGTCTACTCTGGAGAATCGATGCCCTGTCTCGAAACTTCCACGACTAGGGACCTTTTAAGGATGTGCTTATAGACTGCCAGCTCTCACGTATATGATCGCCCTCATACTGCTGGTAGTCAAGCAAGAATCCTAGGGGCTCTACCAACGTGTAATAGCGACCTGTCAGGTCACCTAAAGCAGTACACGATGATAAAGATAAACCAGATAGCATACTATCATCTTGAGTAAGACTGTCCTACTGGGACAGGTCCTCCCTCAATCATTGCAATCACGTGCCTGTGATCCAATAATTGACTCTGATGGCACTATCTCCAACAATTGCTATATATCTATATATGATATCTATTTAGGTGTTGCTTATGTTTTGCATCCGAGCTAGTCCAGCCCCCGCTCTGTCGTTAGTTAAGTAACCTAACGGGTGATGACGAGGCCCCATGGCGAATGCGGATGGCATAAGCGTACACTATATTTTGGTTGTTTTCTGCAATGGTAGGATTAAATGATGGGACACATTAAAATTAATGCAAGAAAATAAACCAAGTAAAAGTCGTTGGAACACTTTGAAAACCACTCGGTTCTTTTCAAAACTAAACTTTGAAATGCGGAGCTTGAACCACTCCTTTTAAAAGCTATCTCGTTCCATCGATTATATCAAGTTCACTACGTTCACGGTTTCGCCAAAACCATTCGTAGCCCTCCGTCATTTCACATGAATGGTCAATAAGTATTCAAGCTATGAATGTTGGCCAAAGTCAAGGCATAGTGATTGGTAGCTATTGGGTATTCATGTGCAGCATAGATAGATGCGTTGGTTTGGGACAGTCGTACTGCCATTTTGGCCAAAGTCAAGGGTAGGTACGGGTGGGTCCAAATTAATCTGGAGAATGACGGGTAGAACTTGACATGTGACTTATGATATTTTGGCCAAAGTCAAGGTCATAAGAGCATGGGGCAAAAATCCACATCGGGAGTTTCAAAAGAACTGAAACTTGCTAGCGCCGCATACCATTTGGAGTGTGATGATTCTGGTAGGATTCCTTCAGTTTTATCACGCGATGATATTTGGATCCCGATCCTACTGTGAGTATATGCTACTCCTCGGGAAATTTCTCACTTAACGATCAATGCTATAAACCTAGTAGGTGTCTAGAAAGGTGTTAGCGGGGCTACGCCCACAAGGAAAAGAGGTTACTTAATTAAGGAACTTCGCTAAAGCGTTGGAAAACCTCCCTCGAAGTACCGACACTGGCCTGGCTGAACGGTTAAGCAAGTATTGTACGGTGAGATTGATCCCGACTAATTCTTCCTTTATTGTTTGAGGAGGGATTCGAGAGACAGTGGGAGCCATCCTGTTTAGACAAACTAAAAACCACTCTAAACTTGCAAGAGCATCATGCTAAAGTGTTTCTTTTGTCTCTCCTAATTGCAGCGACCAATCAACATGACCGGACTTAAGTTATTACTAGATAAAAACATACTGACAGAGCCAAACTATAAAGATTGGCTCAGGATTGTCAAGATGGCAATCACTTATGACAAGTTGGGGTATCTCCTTACCACCAAAGCTCCCCCTGTCCCAGGTCCCACCTCCAGCGTCGCGAATATAGAAATCCGTAAGACATGGGGGATCGATTGCGCGAAGGTCAAGTGCCTCGTACTTTCCTCTATGGACAACGAACATCAGAGGAGGCACTAGAATATGGACCTAGAGTCCATATTTCTTCATACAAAAGAACTGGATGGAGAGCAATCTCGTACCGCCAGATACGAAGTGTAGAAGAAGTTGTTTTCGGCAAGATTGGCCGTCGGATCATCGGTAGCGGAACACGTGCTTAAGATGATTGGCTACATAGAGGAGCTCGCAAACCTTGGGACCACGTTGGAGAATGAACTCTACACTGACTTGATTCTCCAGTCCCTTCCTTCCACTTACGCCCAGTTTGTCCTAAACTTCAACATGCAAGGAAAGGAGGTTGAACTTTCCGAACTTCTGAACATGTTGAGGAGTGCTGAGGGCACCCTACAGAAAGGTAGGGAGACATCCACTTTGTTTGTAGGAGGATCTTCCTCTTCTAGGTCCAGGGCGAAAGACAAGGGAAAGAAGAAGAAAGCCCCCTCCAAACCAAGGGGTGGTGTTAGTAAAGTGGATACGAAGGGAAAGGGAAAGGCAACAAAGGTAGCGGGAAAGCTTGTGGGAAAGGAAGAATGCTTTTACTGTCACAAGAGTGGACACTGGAAACAGGATTGCAAGGCTTGGAAGGCCAGAACCCAGGATCTGAAGCGAGTGGCGGCTTCAGCTTTAGGTGTGTATGTTATTGAAAACTGTCTATCAATAAACTCTACTTCCTGGGTATTGGATACCGGATCAGGATCTCATATCTGTAATTCTTTGCAGGCATTGAGAAGGCGTAGGGTTTTGAAGGCAGGTGATATGACCCTCAGAGTTGCAAACGGAGCTAGCATGGATGCTGAGGCCGTGGGGGACTATCACGTGGGATTGTCAGATGGACACTTTTTGGTTTTGCGTGGTTGTTATTTTGTACCAAATGCAACTTGTAATATCATTTCTGTATATTTATTATCTAAAGAAGGTTATGAATTTGCATTTGTAAGTAATGTTGTGAACATTCACCTTAATCAAGTTTTGATTGGGTCAGGTACATTAAACAATGGTATATACGTATTAAACCAACCACAGATTTTCAATGTCCAGAATACACATAAAAGAAAGTCTCCTGAAATCAATCAGGCTTTCTTATGGCATTGTAGACTCGGTCACATCAATGAGAGAAGGTTGACGAAGTTACATACAGAAGGATATTTGGATCCGTTCGATTATCAATCGTATGCAACATGTCAATCCTGTCTCAAAGGGAAGATGACAAAAACTCCGTTCACTGGACACGGAGTAAGAGCGAGCGAGCTCTTCGGACTCGTACACAGTGACGTATGCGGTCCAATGTCTATGCATGCATGAAGCGGTTATTCTTACTTCATTACTTTTACGGATGACTTTTCAAGGTACGGATATGTCTTCTTAATGAAACATAAATCCGAGGCCTATGAAAAATTCCAGGAATACAAGAATGAAGTAGAAAAACAAACAGGCAAAAGTATCAAGGCACTGAGATCTGATCGAGGTGGTGAATACTTGAGTGCCGAGTTCCTGGATTACTTAAAAGAGAATGGAATTCTCTCTCAGCTTACTCCTCCATACACTCCGCAACATAACGGTGTATCGGAGAGACGGAACCGAACCCTATTGGATATGGTACGGTCCATGATGAGTAACGCTGAGTTACCGCGATCATTCTGGGGATATGCACTAGAATCAGCTGCATACCTTTTGAACCGAGTTCCAACTAAGACTGTGCCTACTACACCATATCAGATGTGGTGTGGGAATAGACCCTATCTTAATCACATTAAGACATGGGGATGTCCAGCTTTTGTCAAAAAGCAGCATGCGGACAAGCTCGAGGCATGTCCATATAGACACACTCTGACTGAAAACACTCTGGCTGGTCTATATAGACACACTCCTCTAAATTTCCATTTAGAAAAGTGGTCTTTACGTCCATCTGCCAAATCTCATAATCGTGGAAGGCAGTAATGGCAAGAAGGATCCGAATGGATTTCAGCATAGCTACTGGAGAAAAGATTTCGTCATAGTCCAAATCAGGTCTTTGACGAAAACCCTTTGCAATCAGTCTAGCTTTATAGGTCTCAACCTGTCCATCTACACCAATCTTCCTTTTGAAGATCCACTTGCATCGTACGAGTTTTACCCCGTCTGGAGCAATGTCCAACGTCCATACTTTGTTGGTGTACATGGACTCCATTTCGGTCCGCATTGCATCCAGCCATTTTACCGAGTCAACGCTCTGAACGGCCTGCTGGAAGCTAGTAGGCTCATCATAATCTATGATGCAATCCTCTCTATCCCTGTCTATGAGAAAACTGTAGTATCTCTCAGGCGGATGAGACTGCCTACTACTCCTGCGAAGCGGCGTAGTAATGTCCTGTTCTTTTGAACCCTCTGGTTCTACTAAGTTTTCAGTAATAGTCTGTGGTTCTGGAATCTCTTCCAGTTCTATTTCGCTCCCACTTGTTTCCTTTTCTAAGAACTGGTATTCTAGAAAATGGGCATTACGAGAAACAATGATCTTTTGTTCCTCTGCGTAATAGAAGAGATACCCCCTGGAGTTCTTCGGGTATCCCACAAACTTGCACAGTACTGAGCGTGCCTCGAGTTTGTCCGCATGCTGCTTTTTGACAAAAGCCGGACATCCCCAGATCTTCAGATATTGAAGATAGGGTTTCTTCCCACTCCATATCTCATATGGTGTGGTAGGCACAGCCTTAGTTGGAACTCGGTTCAAAAGGTATGCAGTTTATTCTAGCGCATACCCCCAGAAAGATCGCGGTAACTCAGTGTTACTCATCATGGACCGTACCATATCCAATAGGGTTCGGTTCCATCTCTCTGATACACCGTTATGTTGCGGAGTGTATGGAGGAGTAAGCTGATAGAGAATTCCATTCTCTTTTAAATAGTCCAGGAACTCGGCACTCAAGTATTCACCACCTCGATCCGATCTTAGAATCTTGATACTTTTGCCGGTTTGTTTTTCTACTTCATTCTTATATTCCTGGAATTTTCCAAAGGCTTCGGACTTATGTTTCATTAAGAAGACATAACCGTACCTTGAAAAGTCATCCGTAAAAGTAATGAAGTAAGAATAACCGCTTCGTGCATGCGTAGACATTGGACCGCACACGTCGCTGTGTACGAGTCCCAAGAGCTCGCTCGCTCTTACTCTGTGTCCAGTGAACGGAGTCTTTGTCATCTTTCCTTTGAGACAGGATTGGCAAGTGGCATACGATTGATATTCGAACGGATTCAAATATCCTTCTGTATGTAACTTCGTCAACCTTCTCTCATTGATGTGACCCAGTCTACAATGCCATAAGAAAGTCTGATTTATTTCCGGAGACTTTCTTTTGTGTGTATTCTGGACATTGAAAATATGTGGTTGGTTTAATACGTATATACCATTGCTTAATGTACTTGACCCAATCAGAACTTGATTAAGGAGAATGTTCACAACATTACTTACAAATGCAAATTCATAACCTTCTTTAGATAATAAAGATACAGAAATGATATTACAAGTTGCATTGGGTACAAAATAGCAATTACGCAAAACCAAAACATGTCCATCTGACAAGCCCAGGTGATAGTCCCCCACGGACTCAGCATCCATGCCAGCTCCGTTTGCAACTCTGAGGGTCATATCGCCTGCCTTCAAAACACTACGCTTTCTCAGTGCCTGCAAAGAATTACAGATATGAGATTCTGATCCGGTATCCAATACCCAGGAAGTAGAGTTTATTGAAAGACGGTTTTCAATAACATACACACCTGAAGCTGAAGCCGCAACTTGCTTCAGTTCCTGTGTCCTGGCTTTCCAAGCCCTGCAATCATTCTTCCAATGTCCCTTCTTATGACAATAGAAGCATTCTTCTTTATCCACAAGCTGCCCCGCCTTCTTTGTTGCCTTTACCTTTCCCTTCGTATCCACTTTACTAACACCGCCCCTTGGTTTGGCGGGGGCTTTCTTCTTCTTTCCCTTGGCTTTCGCCTTGGACCTAGAAGAGGAAGATCCTCCTACAAACAAAGTGGATGTTTCCCTACCTTTCTGTAGGGTGCCCTCTGCGCTCCTCAGCATGTTGAGGAGTTCTGAAAGTTCAACTTCCTTTTCTTGTAAGTTGAAGTTCAGGATAAACTGGGCGTAAGTGGAAGGAAGGAACTGGAGAATCAAGTCCGTATAGAGCTCATTCTCCAACGTGGTCCCAAGGTCCGTGAGCTCTTCTATGTAGCCAATCATCTTAAGCACGTGTTCCGCTACCGATGATCCGACGGCCAACCTTGCCGAAAATAACTTCTTCGACACTTCGTATCTTGCGATACGAGACTACTCTCCATACAGTTCTTTGGTATGGAGAAATATGGATTCGAGGTCCATATTCTCGTGCCTCCTCTGATGTTCGTTGTCCATAGAGGAAAGCACGAGGCACCTGGCCTTCGCGTAATCAATCTCCCAAGTCTTACGGATTTCCTTATCCACGACGCTGGAGGTGGGACCTGGGACGGGGGGAGCTTTGGTGGTAAAAAGATACCCCAGCTTGTCGTAAGTGATTTCCATTTTGACAATCCTGAGCCAATCTTTGTAGTTTGGCCATGTCAGTATGTTTTTATCTAGAAGTAACTTAAATCCAGTCATGTCGATTGGTCGCTGCAATTAGGAGAGAAAAGAAACACTCAGCATGACGCTCTTGCAAGTTTAGAGTGGTTTTTAGTTTGTCTAAACAGGATGGCTCCCACTGTTTCTCGAATCCCTCCTCAAACCAAAAAGGAAGAATTAGTCAGGATCAATCTCACCGTACAATACTTGCTTAACCGTTCGGCCAGGCTGGGGTCGGTACTTCGAGGGAGGTTTTCCAACGCTTTCGTGAAGTTCCTTAATTTAAGAACCTCTTTTCCCTGGCGGTGTAGCCCCGCTAACACCTTTCTAGACACCTACTTGGTTTATAGCATTGATCGTTAAGTGAGAAATTTCCCGAGGAGTAGCATATACTCACAGTAGGATCGGGATCCAAATATCATTGCATGACGAAACTGAAGGAATCCTACCAGAATCATCACACTCCAGATGGTATGCAACACTAGCAAGTTTCAGTTCTTTTGAAACTCCCGATGTAGATTTTTTCCCCAAGCTCTTATGACCTTGGCGTGAGGTCAAAATGTCATAAGTCACATGTCAAGTTCTTCCCATCATTATTCAGGTTAATTTGAACCCACCCGTACCTACCCTTGACGTAGGCCAAAATGGCAGTACGGCTGTCCCAAACCAACGCATTCTATCTATGCAACAGATAAATATCCGGCAACTACCAATCACTATGCCTTGGTGTGAGGTCAAAATACATAGCTTGAATACTACCGAATATTTAACTGAAATGATGGAGGGCTACGGATGGTTTTGGCAAAACCGTGAACGTAGTGAACTTGATATGATCGATGGAACGAGATAGCTTTTAAAAGGAGTGGCTCAAGCTCCGCATTTAAAAGTTAGTTTTGAAAAGAACCGAGTGGTTTTTCGAAAGTGTTCCAACGACTTTTACTTGGTTTGTTTTCTTGCATTAGTTCTTTTAATTCATGTTATTCTTGCATTAGTTCTTTTAATGCGTCCTATCATTTAATCCTACCATTGCAGAAAACAACCAAAATATGACGTACGCTTATGCCATTCGCATTCGCCACGGGGCCCCGTCATTACCCGTTAGGTTACTTAACTAACGACAGAGCGGGGGCTGGGCTAGCGCGGCTGTAAAACATAAGCAACGCCTAAATAATATCATATATAGATATACATTGCAATGATAGCCATTTCAGATCACAGATGAACACATTGGATATACTAGGAACCCGCAATTCGTACGAGCCTGTAGCGAAAAGCAGATTACACGGTCGTGGTGAATAGCCAATACCCCACACAAGACCCCTACGGGTGCGGCAAACTACCCGCCAAGTACCCGAAGCGAAGCAACCTCCCTCAACTCCGTGAGTAGGTCACTCGGCACTTCGGGATACCCGGTAGTTTGTGCACCCCCTCCATGGGTCTATCCTAGGAGCAAAAACAGTAAAAAGAAATTATAAAATGACGGCTACAACCCCGACCCGGTTGTGCGGCCATACAAATAATTATTACATCAATTTACAAATTTACATGAATTGAAAGAAAAGAAAACTCTCGTCTCACAACCCCCGGCTATTCACCTGCGACAATCCAATGAATTCATATACACATTCCAATGACATTACAGATCACAGATTTTTATAACCCCAACTAATCGACATATAGCGATTAGCAGACATTCAATACAAATATCACATCACAGATAAAAACCCTTCAGCTTAAGTCTTTAGAAGTTCGATCAAAAATACGGATTTTTAGGCCCCAAACACAAAATTTTCGTTCTGGAAAATCTGGGCTGAAAAGACATATTCCAAAAATCCTAAAACAACCCCAGAAATACACTGCACAAAATTTGGACCTCGGCCGAGTCAACTCGGCCGCGGAACCGCGGCGGGAGCGTGCTCCCGCCGCGTTTCCGCGGCGCTTTGATCGGTTCGTGGGACCAAATTTTGTGGTTATTTAATAAAAAGCCTGAGCCGATTTTTAAGATGAAATTTATCAATTTTTGAACAGAAAAAAAAATCGGCAGAAACTTGACATATTGGGTTCGTTTCGTGACTTTTTCTTTGATCGATCTTCTAGTTACTTTGCTAACATGTTAGATAGAGTTTAACTAGGCTCTGATACCACTGTAAGTCCATGCTACCTCTCCCGGTACTTTCGGGCATGCGGAATTTGATGAAAAACAATTTTCTAGAGGCGGTAACATGGACTCAAAACCGGATCTTTGTTAAACATCTAACTAACAACCTAACTAGGAGTTGTTAACTACTCGGTTAGGGGATTATACCTTTCTTTCTTGAACTCCTTCGTCTTCAAACCTTGATGGTTGTCCGGATCGGCTTCACCCCATCGTCTCCTTGCGCCGAAGATCGATCCACCTGAAAGCTTCTACCTTTGGCTTCTTCTTCGAGCTTTGAAGAAACTAGTGCACTCGGTTTGCAAAACCTTGTGAACTAGAGTGAGTAGAGGAGAGTGTGTTGGGATTTTTCTCTATGTTTCTTGGTTCTCAACACATGAGACAAGTGAACCATAGACTAAAGAGAGGGAGAGCAAGAGGAAGAAGATGAGAGCTCAAGAACACAAGAGAGAGAAAGGAAAATGAAAGAATGAGCAAGACTTTTCTCCCTTGGCTCTCATAATCCAAAACTATCTTAATCAATAATAGCAATCAAATATTAGTGATGGTTTAAGCTACAATAGCCATATCATTTCATGCACTCATTTTGCACAAGAGAACAAGCAAGCAAAAGTCTTTGCCATGAAATGATAGCCATTGTCATCATGATGGTCAACTAGTCCAACCTAGTCAACCGGTCAACAAAGTCAACAAGTCAACAAAGTCAACCCCTCAACAACCATGTCACTATAATACTTAATTAATATTATTGTTAATTACATATCATGTTCTCATTAGGGTTGAGCAAAAAGTCAATAGTCAACAGTCAACGGTCAATAACCCTAATGAGAATCCTCTGTCTCTGTCTCTCCGTGAACTGTGCATACACACCCGCATCCTCGTTCCGAGGAACACGCATACATACTGGATAAAACCAATCCCAAAACGTACACTAGGATCTGGCTTAAACCAAAGCCCGCTAGTGTTAACTGTCCGGACACTGTACGTGCATAAGTGCACGGATGTGACCGAACCCTGTCGCAAAACCATGCGACCTCTACTCTTTTGACTAAAGGTGAATAGCTTTCTGTGTGGGACTCTAAAGACTCGACACTACGCTGGCAGTGGGTTTAACCATAGACCGCAAGAGGCACTAGCTGTGCGTAACGGTCCCCAGGTAGATGCCGACAAGAAGACTGACGAGGTGAAACCCATCTGAACTCCTACTGAGTCTGACTGTGACAGTCTCCGTACAGTCCGGTCTGTTCGTATGATACATCGCATGGTGGGCCTAGAGGGGCGGTAAACGTCAGTCCCCTAATAGCGGTACAAGTCGTGTCGGAGTGAAGCCCAAAACACCCTGAGATAACCCTGGAAGCCTACCAGTATATCTCGCTTGCCCTGGCCAGGGACTACTCGTGTAATTGCTCTCCTAGACACAACGCGATGTCAACCCCCAATACCGGGAGAGACGAATCATGTCTAACCGTCACTGCCTCCAAGTGCTTCGGGACTGCACCCAACTACTACCTGTTTGCACGACTCCTTTTAGCCGTGGTAGGGTAGTAATCAAAGTACAGTGGGAACACACTCGAGGCGAAGTGACAGTGTCAAGTCAGCAGACTAAGCTGTACTCATGTCACCTGGGAACTGATAACTGACGATAGGTATAATACCAACCGGTCAGTTCCCGACGAGTCCTGTCCAGTGTACTCGTAACCTAACGAGCACCCGCATACTATCTCAAGTACGACGTACTGATGGCTGTGGGACAGACCATCTCCCACTCTGGGATGAGAAGAGCATACGCTAGTCTACTCCGGAGTATCGATGCCCTGTCTCGATAGTCCTGCGACTAGGGACCTTCATAAGGATGTGCTTATAGATTACCCAGCCCCCACTAGTGTGACTTCCATCACAACGCTGGTAATCAAGCAAAGATCCTAAGGGCTCCACTAATGTGTAAAGGTGATATACTAAAATAAATACATGTACACATTGAAGTAGAAACAAACCAAGTAGCATACTACTATTTTGAGCAAGATTGTATATACAACTGTGAATATCCCAAGCTTCCATTAAGTAATATACAAACTAGTATGATACAGTAATGGCCTCTAGGACATATACACTAACAGGGACTTGTTGGATTGCATCCAAGAGAGGTATGTTAATGCTAACCTTTTTGAATAACTCCACAATCTTCTCCATTTGGGGAGTAGGTTTATTGGATCTCAACCTGTTTGGAAATGGAACATTTTGAAAATTTGTTGAGTCCAACGTTTGTGAAGTAGATTGCGGAGTTGGAACGGATCCTAGTGTTGGTGTTTTCATGAAGTGAGATGTGGGTCCGTTCGAATTAGAAGAAGTAGAGCCTTGTAAAGAATGAAGAACGGGCACTGACGAAGAAGATGATGAAGACGAAGATGAAGAAGAAGAACCGGCAGGGTGTCATCACTAATACCCACATTATTGTGCAACACTCTTCCAGATCTCAACGTGGTCACAGCATTTACATTATGATTTTGTTGTTCATAAGCAACATGTGCGTTGTGTGTGTGACCGCGATTTGACAATGGTTGAGACGGAAGCTTTCCCTTTTCTCACTCGCTTAACGCAGCATTTATTTGTGCAATTTGGGCCTCAATTGATTTGATGCTCTGATCATGTGAAGCACTGTTTTGAACCAAAGACTGAATAGAAGTCTCCAACCTTGCTGCGGATTGTGTAGATTGTTTTAAAAATGCATCCAAACTTCGTTCTAGCGAGGAAAACTTATCGTTATTCGGCTGAACAAAATTGTTTTGAGGATAAGAGTTGTTGGGTACAAAATTGTTCATTTGGTTTGGGGAAGGTTGGGGTTGGAAAGGTTGTTGATATTGAGTTTGTTGAGGTGCTTGTTGTTGTGGAGGAGGCCTTTGAAAGTTGTTATTACCTTGGAATTGTTGTTGATTTTGATTCCAAGCAAAATTTGGGTGGCTCCTCCAACCAGGATTATAAGTTGAAGAGTATGGATCATTTTTTTGTCTTTGCTGAAAGGCAGCATTGACTTGATCTTGGCCTTGAACCGGAGGATTGTAAGGACACTCTTCAGTAAGATGGGACGGATTCGAACAACAAGCGCAAATTGTGCATGGGGGTAAAGCAGGGGCAAGAGAAGGCGATGAGAATTTGCTCTCAATTGCTTCTAGCTTTTTCGTAAGTGCGGCCATTTCGGCCTTCATTGCAATCGACATATCAAGTTGATGTATGTCTGCCCTAGACTGACCAGATGAAGTAGATGAAGTGGTCTTAGTGCTTTCCCACTGAAGTGTTTGTTCAGCAAGATCGTCGAGAAAATGCCAAGCTTCCTCGCTTGATTTTGTAAGAAAGTGACCTTGACAAATGGTTTCCAACAACTGCTTAGTTGCTGGGTTCAGTCCTTCGTATAAAGTTTGGCAAAGTTGCCAATTCTCGATACCATGGTGAGGGCACGGAACAAGGAGGTCCTTAAATCTTTCAAAACACTTCCAAAAAGGTTCGGAAGGAAGCTGGGAAAATTGAATAATTTCGTTGCGAATTCTCGCGGTCTTGTGGTGTGGATAAAACTTTTTTAGAAAAGCCTTAACAAACTCTTCCCAATTTTTTATCGAGTGTGATGCTGTGCTATATAACCATTTCTCGGCTAGGTCACATAAAGTGAATGGAATGACACGTAGCCTTATAGCATCATCAGAAAGTTGTGTGGTCTTCATCATTGCGCAAACATTCTGGAATTTGTTTATGAAGATATAGGCATCTTCGGATTCTATCCCGTGAAATTTGGGCAACATGTTGATGAAGTGGGGTTTAATTTCAAAGTTATCCCCATTAGCCGGTGGAAGTGAAAGACAAGTGGGTAAAGCGGTGCGGATAGGATAGAAAAGATCCTAGAGCGCGATTCGTTGGGGCGCTTCAACAGGTGGGTGTGGTGGGTTATTCGCACCTAGTGGAGGTGGAATCAGTCCCGCAGGTAAGGGGTTGTTAGGATTGAATCACGACATCTCCTTAAAAGATGATGAATATGAAGGTGAAGGTAAAGAAGTGGATGGAATTTCGACTTCTGAGTCGAAAGCGTCGTCAGTCGGCACTAACGAGACACGGACTAAACGGGCACCAATGTCCCTAGTCCAACTGGACATACACTAAAGAGGTGTAGTGTAGTCAAAAAGTAAAAATAGAAGGTGAGGGTAAGAAAACGTCAATGGAAGAAAGTGGGTGCAAGTGGGGTGCAATGGATTTCTTAGCGACAAGTGGCAAGTTTTTGTAAAAAAATTTTGTTTTGTGTTTTTTTTATAAGGAGCTTTTCGCAAAAAGATTTTTTTAATTAGAAGCTTAGACACACGTTCAAGCAATCATAATATGCACAATCAAGCCTAGATCTAGGGTCTCCTAGGTCAACTAGACTGCTCCTAACTGTTCTAAAGGGCAAGTTGTGAGATCCTCAAATCGCTTCTTCACCGCCAATTGTGGCCAGGTAAGCACAAGTAAAGAAAGGAAGGATCCGCTCACGAATCACTGTGAGACGGGCCTTTTAAAATTACCTTTCTCCACTTGTCTAGCCTAGGCACAACAAAGTCTGGTTTAGATAAACAACCGATGCCTACAACTATTCCTTTGTCCTATTGAGCGCGACAGTCCATATAGGCTGAGTCTAATCTTTTTTAATTAACTCGATGGTTAATGCAAAATGGTTTTTATGATTTTTGGGGTCCTAGAAAGGGTAATGAAATCCCCACCCAATCTGGATTTGTGTTAAAGCCCCTTAAAAGTCAGCTTTAAAGATGCAAAGCAGTAAACACACTTGCCAAATTTTTTTCTTTATTGCGGCGCAAAGAATCCTGCACAAGATCAAGTTATAGGAGAAGGGAGAGATGTTTTTGAGCAAAGAACCCTGCAGGAAAATTTTTCAGAGGATATCAGGGGGTTCAGAAGAAGAAAAGATTCTTACAGAGAGTTTTCCACGTGCTGACGTCACCATGGAGCCGCGGTTCCGCAGTCAAATGTAGGGAAATGCGGCGGTTCCGCGATCAATCGGTCGGTTCAGATCTCCAAACTTTTTCTGTTTCTCTTTTGTGCTTCTCCTCTGTAGGTTCGATCTGCAGTTTGCTGTTTTGCTCACTAGATTTTTCCAGATCTGAATCCGTTCGTCTTTTCGATCCTGCACAATTCAAACGAAAACCCTTCAAAAAATAACAAGATGATAAATTTTTTATATTTTTTTATTTTTCAGTTTTTATGATTTTTTTAAGTTTTAATCAACCCGAAATTACAAAACGAAAATAACTACGCCTTCCATGGCAACGGCGCCATTTGATTGATCGAGAGATTTGCGTGTGCTTATGCGCTTTTAAAAGATAAATCAAAGAATAGTTAACCGCAATCAAGAACGGTGTCGCTTGGTAGCTAGCCGGTTGAGTACGGGTCGGTCCACAGTGATTTTGTGTATTTTCTAGTTGTTCTAACGAGTTAATTCCAATGGTGGTAGGTTTGATTTTCAATAAAAACTGAAATGAGTTTGATTAAGATTAAAACCTTGCTAGGGTTAGGGTTAGGTTAAGTTTGGAAAGTCAATATGTCCCACCGCTTTCTATACCCTAATTAAGAACTATTTAGGTGTTAAGGTAATAATTAACTAAGGGGATTAGCACGATCGGGAAGAAACTAGGTTTCTTCCTCTAGGTCCTTGTCCGTCCTTTCTTAACTCTTACCCTAACCTCCATGGAAAACATTCACAACCGGTCTTTAACTATGGTATCACCGCTATCTCGTGGGATAGGGTGCCATAGTGAGCGGTGTGTGTATGTTTGCATAGAGTCCTATTAAAATGTATAACGGGCAAGAAAGGAGTGAGAGATTTTCATCTCTCAAACCTTCCCGAAACCTAACTCTAACAAGTGAGGAACTACTCACTCATTAGGGAATTGATAAAAGATTTCATTTTTATGATTTTAATTCAATAACCTAATTAACTAAACTACGGCAGATAAATAAAATTGCTATCTAATTAACTAGGGCAGAAAAGAAATTAAACTAAGGAAAGATAAAGAAAAAGACTTACTTTTTATTTGATGCACTCTTTGAACATTACAGGAATTGAAATTCTAAAATAGATAAATAAAAAGAGGCATGCTCCGAAAAGAGCTGTAGGGTTCCTATTTATAGATTATAGAAACCCTAGGGTTTACATCTGATCCCTATCTACATTTACAAAGCTACCCTGAAAAGCCTAGTCAACGCACCGCCACCCACCGACATTTTGCACCGACACGTGCATAGTACGGCCGCGGATCCACGGCCATATGCCTTGTTTGGCCGCGGATCCGCGGCCATATGGTGGAGTCTTTGGCTCTGTTTCTCTGGTATATTTCAAGTTGCTTTTTCCTTGACTTTTCTTCACTTGGTTCTTCAGAATGTCTTCTAGTTTCTTCCAGATTTCCACAGTGCATAATGTTGTGGACTTTTACCGTTTGCTTCATGTTGAAGTCTTGAATCTTATGCTGCCTTTGTCCAATCGAACTGTTTGTTGATCTTCGTTTGTTCCTCAAACTGTAGGCGGCATGATAATGATTCTTCTGTTTGTTGGTCGTAGTCTCACTTTTGTAGCGTCTTTTCATCATTTTCACAGTTTTGTTCCGAGAACCTGTAACCTGCAACTATGCAACAAACATGGATCAAAAGCACCTATTTATTTGTAAAATGAATAAGAATGGGGAATATAATAATGCAAAATTATGATATGAACAGCTGGCTAGCGTATACGCATCTTGACCCATATGATGGGCGATGGATGATCCCATATCCATTGGTGTTGGACATCAAAGATGGTGTACGGGTGCTCAGTGGAGACTGGGTACACTGAACGGACTCGCCGAGAACTCCTGGATGGTATTATACCTATCGTCAGATAGAAGTTCTCCAGTGACACTGGTACAGATTAGTCTGTAGACCCGAGATCGTCATAGAGTCTTGTGTGATTCGCACTGTGCTTTGATTTCCACCTTACCACGTCCAAGAAGGTGTGCAAAACAGTGGCTTTTGGGTACAGTCCCGAATCACATGGAGGCAATGAGCGATAGGAGGGGTTTCGTCTCTCCCGGTATAGGGAGTTAATGTTGTACTGTGTTCGATTGGCTATAACTGGAAGTCCCTGGCCAGGGCTGATATGGAGATTTACTGGTAAGTGTTATCAGTAGTTTCTCGACCCGTTATGAGCCTTACATCGACACGACTTATCGGTTACTGGGGTTTGACGTTTACCACCCCTAGACTAGATATGCAACATATCAGATGAAGACCGGACTATACGGTAGTGTTTACTGATTGGATTTGCAGGAGAATGTACAGGCTTGCTTGTTGATCTTATGATTGCTCAATACACGGGTGGCTGTTACATTTAGCTGACCGCTTGCAGCTTGTGGGTGTTTGATATGATCATCACCTGCTGCCGGTTTCATGACCCGAATATTTTGACTCGTGACCGGCACTTAACAACGCAACGTATACAGGCGTAACGCGACTAAATAAGCCGAACCCAGAAATCAAAACCTTTTAAAAGTAGTGAGTGTTGAAAACATTCAATTAAAACATTTAGAAACTTTAAATAGTTCGATAAAGTTCTTTTTAAAGTTAAGTTATCCTTATAATAATTTTGGCAGCATTTCCTTTGTAAAAAAGACCCCGAAATCTGGTACAAAACAGGGTATAAGTGAAATGAAATATAATGAAATAAAGCATCCCCAAACGGGAGCAATCACGCCCAATGGCGGACACCATCACCACAAGAGTAATATACAACACCGTAGCGAAGAATGAGCAATAAGTAAACATCACAGAATAATAAACTGCAGATATAAAGTCGGCTGCCACAAGCTCGACGATAGAAAACAAAAATATACATCATCGTCCTCACACTGTCTCTAAGTCCAGTACATGTATGGTAGATGGAGAATACTGGATACAAGAGGGTGTACAATAAAAGTAAGCAGATACCACAACCCACCTAATAGCAAAACAGCTCTCGCACTAACTGTAGTGGTATCTGTAGCCAAAAGATGCAAAAGGCAGCCTGCCGCGACTATTCTGAGGGGGCAACCTGCAAATACTGTGGCACAACGGGGGTGAGTTGCCAACTCGTGAATAGAGATAACATATAAAGGTAATCGCGAGCATGCACGTACTGCGCTACTCTATCATATGCCAGCAGGTAAATCTATATGCGACAAGCAGTAGGTGCAATATTCATGCAAGTACTCTGTCAGGTAAAATAACTACAGGATGAGATACATGATAATCAATGCTGAGCATGGGATAAACAACATCTACATGGAATATCAATCGTGGAAAATAATCGGTGCCCAAACTGCACCCAAATCCCAAATAAACTCAGGCGCCGACACTCTCCTCGGCCCTCAAATCCTGTAAATCTCTGAGAATCACGAGTGCCCAACATCGGCACTCAAAATATCATAAAATACCCGTGTCCGGCATCCACACACAAATCCTCATATATCGGGCTCCGTCTGCGGTTTCGGCCATCGACCCTTCCAGTACGGATCATCCCGCAATTCATCTCTCGACTCTGGTCAGTGTCCTCCGGATAACCGCCAGGACCAACCAATCACCGGTAGGTACTCGCCCACCTCCAGGCTCAATCGGCAAATTCCATCGATCATCTTGCCGAGGGGAACCAAACCGGGTCCACCACGAACCCGCAAACGGATCATCCACTCCACGAATCGAGTTTCAAGCACATGCCTCAGCACCGAGAAAACGCGTGGTGGACGCACCAAAATATCATATCACGAGGAACCGGGTTTTCAAATTGTGCATCTTTTCTTAAATAATCCCACGGTCCTCAAAACCAGAAATCACATGAAAATCCAACACCAATGAGTAAATCAAATGCGATGTGCTATGTACACCAAGCCATAATATAGGTACAAGGGAGAAACAGCTTTTTAAAATAGTTTCAGTTTTCAAAGACATCATGCGGCTCCCAATTTCTATGAAAATCATATCGAATCATATGTGAAAAGAACTACAGTATAATGATCATGGAAATTCTACAGTGAGTGAGTCATGGCAATTAATAACGGTGTGTGTATAACATGCAGATTAGTGCTCGTGCAACATGAACCGTTAGTAATAGTGCGGTGTTCTATCAATTCTAAGTTTACCTACATATAGCAGGGAATGCAGTATGCAACAACAGTATCCATGAACAGTCAATGTAGGTAAATGCAATATGTAGCTATAAGGTCCTATCAGCCCTGACGCATAACGCCATGCGGGCGATATCCCCGTAGATGTTAAATCTACTCACCGAAGTCTCGCGCTAAGTGTAGCCGACGACTTGCTTCCCCTTCTTCCCAGTGTCCGTCTCACTCGCCTGCGAACCTAGAATTACACAATATATCACATATAAGCTCAAATCCACAAAAACGCAATATTAAGGTCAAACTAGAAACCCGCGTCGCAAACCAAGCGCGCGTGTACGCGATACGCTAAAACGTGTGATTACGCGCCTGAAACTACCCCGACGCGTCGCGATACGAAGAAACCCCAAACCCACGCACGTATCACGCGTGTCGTGAAGATTTAAAATACGGGAAATAAGGTAATTGGTCCCAGATTTTGATAAAGGAAGAGTTTTATAAAACTATATATACTATAATACTCCACACAGCAGCAGACACCCATCACCCAAACCCCAACCCACAAATCCCTCATCTGGCCGCAATTTGCGGCCAGGAAGCTTTTTCCGGCGGCCTTGGTTGGAAGGTGGGCCCCCGGGTTTAGTGTGTGCACTCCATACATACTGTGTATTCCCCAGAAATTACAATTTTAATTTACAGCAACTCGGGTTGCAGTAGATTCCTCAGAGCCCAATTTCAAGTTAAAATCACACTTTTGCACAAAAATGATACTTTATGGTATTTTTCTGAAATCTGAAACAAACCCAGGTCTAAAATCACAATAACAAATCATCACCAAGCTAATCAAGCCATGATGATATCAATTTTATCATAACCTCACTAAATCCCCATACATAGCACAAAACATGCACAAAAATGAGATTTTTAGAAACCAAACATACAAGTTATGGAAATAGGGTGCTAGGAGTGAGATTAATACCTTCAAATGACCTTAGAAAAAACTAAATCTCCAGCCCTAGCCTCAAGTGTGCAGATTTACCACCAAAAACCTCAAAAGCTCATTTTTCCCAAGGTTTTGTGATGAAAAAGGGTTGTTTTGTGTAGGGTTTTGTGTTGAGATCAAAGGGAAGTGAAAAGGGGAAGAAAAGATGAAGAAATGCTAGGGTTTTCTGCAGCTCTTCTGCAGAGATCAGAAAATGAGAAAAGAGAGAGAGAAGAGAAGGGAAAAATTGGTCAAAAGAAGTCAAACCTTTTACCTAACCACCATACCTCCATTCCTCATTTAAAATTTGAATTTTTATAAGGGTTTTGACTTGGAAAAAGGGTGTGGATAATTAAACCACGGAATGAAAAGGGTTAACATGTTACACTTTTAACCAAGTCACAAAATTGGCTAAGTGTGCATGTGTACACTAACACAATGGATTCCCAATTAGGGTAAACATGATATAAATAAAATTAATAACCCTACATATATATATATATATAAATATATGTATACAAACACGCACAATTGCTAATTAACACGAAAATATTCTAAACGAAATTTCAAGGCGTTACAATCTACCCCCCTTAAAGAAATTCAGTCACCGAATTTAAAAATCTAACCATACGTACCTTCGAAAAGATGGGGATACCTCTTCCTCATCTCGCTCTTGGTCTCCCAAGTGACCTCCTCGCTGCTCTGACCACGCCAAAGTACCTTGACGGACGGTATCTCTTTCGACCTCAATTTCTTCACTTGTCGATCCAAAATGATCATCGGTTGCTCTGCATAAGAAAGGTCACGCTCAAGCTGGATCGTCGGGTGCTGAATCGCATGCGAAGGATCATAAAGATACTTGCGGAGCATCGAAACGTGAAATACGGGGTGCACGTCTGGGAAACTGGGCGGAAGGGCTAAACGATACGCAACCGCACCAACACGCTCGAGGATCTCGATGAGGCCCACATATTTGGGACTAAGCTTCCCCTTCTTCCCAAATCTCATCACACCTTTCATTGGGAAGACCCTCAAGAAAACATGATCACCAACAGAAAACTCAAGTCTGCGCTGACGACGGTCCGCATAAGATCTCTGCCTACTCTGGGATGCTCTCATCCTATCACGAATCAACTGGATCTTCACGGTCGTCTCCTCAACAATCTGTGGCCCTAAGATACTGCTCTCACTGAGCTCCATCCAATAGGTGGGCGATCTGCATCTCCTCCCATAAAGAGCCTCAAACGGTGCCATCTGAATGGTCTGCTGGTAGCTGTTGTTATAGGAGAACTCTACTAAGGGTAAATGATGGTCCTAGCTACCCCTAAAGTCTAAGACGCATGCTCTGAGCATGTCCTCGAGAGTCTGAATAGTCCGCTCTGACAGTCCGTCGGTCTGCGGATGAAATGCTGTGCTGAAACTCAAGCGGGTGCCCAAAGCCTCCTGAAGCCTCTGCCATAGTCGGCTGGTAAACTGTGTGCCTCTGTCGGACACGATACATGTTGGAACTCCGTGCAGTCATACAATCTCATCAATGTAAATCTGGGCATACTGAGCAAATCCGAAAGTCGTCTTCACCGGAAGGAAGTGAGCCGCTTTCGTCAAACGATCCATGATCACCCAGATGGAGTCATACCCTCGACTAGTCCTGGGTAGACCCATAATGAAGTCCATAGAAATTTGTTCCCATTTCCACTCCGGAATGGACAACGGCTGTAACTCTCCCGCGGGCCTCTGGTGCTCGGCCTTGACTTGCTGACAAGTCAGGCATCTCGACACGAAATCTTCGATGTCCCTCTTCATTCCGTCCCACCAGTAAATATCTCTCATATCATGGTACATCTTGGTGGAACCCGGATGAACACTGTACACCGATCGATGTGCCTCATCGAGAATCTCACGCCGCAGTCCCTCAACATCTGGTACCAACAATCTGGTCCCAAATCGTAGTATCCCCTGATCTTCGATCATGAACTCGAAAAATCTGCCCTGACCTATTTATGCCATGATCTCTGAACATCGGTCATCACTGTGCTGTGCCTCATGTATACAGTCAAGTAACTGTGGGCGTGCACGAACATGCGCAATCTGTCCTCCGATCGGCGTGAACTCGAACTGTACCCGGCTGTCATATAATATCTGCCAATCTGCCGACGACTGCCCCTGTACTGCGCTCAAACAAGATAGACTACCCCCGTGCCTCCTGCTCAAAGCATCCGCCACTACATTCACCTTGCCCGGGTGATACAAGATCTCGCAGTCGTAATCCTTCACTAACTCCATCCATCGGCGCTGTCTAAGGGTCAGGTCTCGCTGCAGAAATATATACTTTAAACTCTTGTGATCAGTGAATATCTGGCACGACTCGCTGTATAGGTAATGTCGCCAGATCTTAAGTGCAAAGACCACTGCAGCCATCTCCAAATCGTGAGTGGGGTAGTTCTGTTCATGTTTCTTCAATTGCCGCGAAGCATACGCGATCACTCTGTCATGCTGCATCAATACGCACCCTAGCCCCACTAGAGAAGCATCACAATATACCACAAATCCGCCTGTTCCTGAAGGCAATGATAACATCGGAGCCGTAGTCAGCCGAGTCCGTAGCTGTTGAAAACTGTGCTCGCACTCCTCCGTCCAATCGAAAGGAACTCCCTTTCGGGTCAACCCGGTCAAAGGTGTAGCAATACTGGAGAAGTCCTGCACAAATCGCCTGTAGCAACCGGCCAACCCCAAAAAGCTGCGAATCTCCGTAACTGATGTGGGTCTGGGCCAACGCTGAACGGCCTCGATCTTCCTCGAGTCTACACATATACCGTCTCGTGAAATCACATGCCCCAAGAAGTCTACGTTGTCCAGCCAGAAAGCACACTTGGAGAATTTCGCGTAAAGCTGGTGCTCCCTCAAAGTCTGCAGTGTAATCTGCAGGTGCTGCTCGTGCTCCTCACTACTCCGGGAATACACCAAGATATCGTCAATGAATACTATGATGAACAGATCCAGATATGGCCATAAAATACGGTTCATCAAGTCCATGAATGCTGCTGGGGCATTGGTGAGTCCGAACGACATCACCAAAAACTCATAATGGCCGTAGCGCGTACGGAAAGCTGTCCTGGGAATGTCCTCCTGTCGAACCCGCAGATGATGATAGCCCGATCGTAAATCGATCCTCGAAAAGTATCCTGCCCCCTGAAGCTGGTCGAACAAATCGTCGATACGTGGCAAGGGATATCTGTTCCGCATTGTCACCTTGTTCAGCTGGCGGTAGTCGATACACAGACGCAAACTGCCGTCCTTCTTCTTGACGAACAGGACTGGAGCACCCCAAGAAGAAACACTGGGTCGAATAAGTCCCTTATCCAGCAAATCTTGCAACTGACCCATCAATTCTCGAAGTTCCGCCGGGGCCATCCGATAAAGCGGTATGGAAATAGGCCCTATGCCAGGAACCAAATCAATACAGAAAGAAATGTCGCGCTCAGGAGGTAGCCCAGGAAGCTCGTCAGGGAACACATCAGGAAACTCGCTAACAACCGGAACCTGATCCAACGGAACCCCTGTAGCGCTGGCATCGCAAACATAGGCGAGAAATCCCTGACATCCCTTCCTCAAAAGCTGTCCAGCGCGAAAAGAAGAAATCACTCTGTGAGGGGCGTCACCACGGTCCCCCAACACAACAAAAACCGACTCGCCGGGAAAACAGAATCTAAATGTCTTCTGACGGCAGTCCACAGAAGCATAGCATGTGGCTAACCAATCCGTGCCCAAAAGAACGTCGAAGTCCAACATCTCAAGAAGGATCAAATCGACAAGCAACTCTCTCTCGCCAATACAGATGGTACAGGATCGGAACACGTGCCTAGCAACAAACGACTCTCCCACAGGAGTAGTCACAACAAGCGGCTGATCAAGAAAACCAAACTCTCTACCCAAACTCGGCACAATGTGTGTGGATACGTACGAGTGCGTGGATCCGGGATCGAACAACACGTGTGCATCAACAGAACATACTGGAAGGATACCTGAGACCACCGCATTGGACGCCTGCGCGTCCTGATGCGTCAAAGCAAAAACTCGTGCCTGTCCTCCACCTGTGACTGACTGTCCTCTGCCTCGGTCATCCCGTCCTATCTGAGCAACTCCTCCACGCCCACGACCTCTCTGTGTATGAGCTGACGCGGAGTAACAGTAGGAACAACAGGCAATGCCCTCTGGGGTGGTGAAGGTGGTAAGGTGACGTGCGGTGCTGCTGTCTCCCTCCGGTGTATCTCAGGGCAATCTTTGACGAGGTGAAGTAGACTGCCGCATCTATAGCAACCTTGAGACGACTGCTGACTCTCCCGTGGATACGAACTAAACATCTGGCCTCATCCCGAATCTCTGCTACTCCCCGTACCTGAACGATACCTGTCGCGGCGTCTGAATGTCTGTCTCCGTGCTGATATACCAGTATGAACTCTCTTCGGCTCTGGAACTACCGAAGTCTCAGCAAGGCGCTCCTCGACTAATAGAGCTGCATCTACCGCTGCTGCATATGTCTCGTAATGTTGCGCGCTGATCGCAAGGAACAGTGGTGTAAGCAAGCCTCGGACAAATCTCTTGACTCGCAACTCCTCAGTAGCCACTAAATACGGGGCATAGATAAATAGCTCTGTGAATAGCACATCATACTCTGCCACTGACATCTCCGGAGTCTGGCGTAAAGACTCGAACCTGCGTGCTCTAGCATCTCTGACGCTCAGTGGAAGAAAGAGGGCAAGGAATAGTGCCACGAACTCTGTCCAGGTCATAGGAGGAAGACCTGCTGCTCTGCTCTTCTCGACTGATTCGGACCATTTCTGCGCAAGACCTTCCAGGCGAAAGCTCGCGAACTCAACCCATCTCGCATCTGCGCATCTGAGGGAACGACATATCCGAGCCATCCTATCAATGAAGGACTGTGGGTCCTCGGCCGCATCGGTGCTTGTGAAGACCGGAGGCTTCAGCCTCATAAACTCTGATAGCGATACTGTAATCACCTCCGTGGCTGCAGGGGCAACTGGCTGTACGGTAAGTACCATCGCAGTCTCTGTAATGGGTGGAGCTACCTCTGGTCGCTGCACTCGAAGCGTCTCAACTAACGATCCTATCATCTGGCGCATCTCCTGCATGCTGGATCCCACCGTCTAGCGCATCTCCTGCATACCAGCCCTTAGCATAGCGATCTGATCTGTCACGGGAGGAATAGCCTGCTCAGGTACAACCGGTGTATTGCCCGGATCAGTCCTCGTCTCAGACGAGTCAACTCGAATCTAGGACCTCGCGGCCGCTCTCTGCGCCCTCGTAGTCTTTGGCGGCATAATGGCTGAAACGAAAATAGGATTCGATAAGGATGCAGAAATTGAATCGCAAGAATGTATATACTCAAGAAGGAATTTAAATCAATAAGTCCTAAGGTTGCTTTGGCGGAGTACCGTGTCGTGAGTATACCGCGGAACATACGCACGCTACGCCACTCTGCTTCAGCTACCTAATCCATCATACCAGGGTCATCCTACACTCCGAAAGGTAAAACCTACGCTCTGATACCAACTTTGTCACGACCCGAATATTTCGACACGTGACCGGCACTTAACCACGCAACGTCTACAGGCGTAACGCGACTAAGTAAGCCGAACCGAGAAATCAAAACCATTTAAAAGTAGTGAGTGTTGAAAACATTCAATTAAAACATTTAGAAACTTTAAATAGTTCAATAAAGTTCTTTTTAAAGTTAAGTTATCCTTATAATAATTTTGGCAGCATTTCCTTTGTAAAAGAGACCCCGAAATCGGGTACAAAACAGGGTATAAGTGAATTGATATATAATGAAATAAAGCATCCCCAAACAGGAGCAATCACGCCCAACGGCGGACACCATCACCACAAGAGTAATATACGACGCCGTAGCGAAGAATGAGCAATAATTAAACATCACAGAATAATAAACTGCAGATATAAAGTCGGCTCCCACGAGCTCGACACCAGAAAACAAAAATATACATCATCGTCCTCACACTGTCTCTAAGTCCAGTACATATATGGTAGATGGAGAATACTAGATACAAGAGGGTGTACAATAAAAGTAAGCAGATACCACAACCCACCTAATAGAAAAACAGCTCTCGCACCAACTGTAGTGGTATCTGTAGCCAAAAGATGCAAAAGGCAGCCTGCCGCGACTACTCTGAGGGGGCAACCTGCAAATACTGTGGCACAACGGGGGTGGGTTACCAACTCGTGAATAGAGATAACATATAAATGTAATCGCGAGCATGCACGTACTGCGCTACTCTATTATATGCCAGCAGGTAAATCTATATGCGACAAGCAGTAGGTGCAATAATCATGCAAATACTCTGTCAGGTAAAATAACTACAGGATGAGATACATGATAATCAATGCTGAGCATGGGATAAACAACATCTACACGGAATATCAATCGTGGAAAATAATCGGTGCCCAAACTGCACCCAAATCCCAAATAAACTCAGGCGCCGGCACTCTCCTCGGGCCTCAAATCCTGTAAATCTCTGAGAATCACGAGTGCCCAACATCGGCACTCAAAATATCATAAAATACTCGTGTCCAGCATCGACACGCAAATCCTCATATATCGGGCTCCGTAAGTCCGGATCAGCCCACGGGCTCCGTCTGCGGTACCGGCCCTCGGCCCCGGCAGTACGGATCATCCAGCAATCCATCTCTCGACTCTGGTCAGTATCCTCCGGATAACCGCCAGGTCCAACCAATCACCGGTAGGTACTCGCCCACCTCCAGGCTCAATCGGCGAAGTCCATCGATCATCTTGTAGGGTTCCTAGGCATACCCATGAGGTTCTACAACTGATCAACCATGTCCAATTTTAATTTTTATGTGCCGAGAAACTCTAAACTCAACCGTTAACTAAAGGTAAGGCGAAACATGCAAGCAAACTACTTTGCTACTAAGTGAAAAAGACTACAACCTTTGTAGATCTGGTCATCCACTTCTCTAGCTCCATGTTGACGTCCCTCCGCTGCGATCATCGGAATTCCGGACTCTAGCGTCGGTTTCATCGGAGAAATGGGCGGGCTAGGTCGTTGACTTCGATGCCGAAGATGATCTACGTCGAGGCGACTCAAACTCAAGCTATTCCTTCACTTGGTCAAAAACTTTGTGAAGAGAACACCCTATACTACATGGCAAGTAGTAGAGGATGAAGAAATAGGAAGTGGGTTCACTTTAGAATTGGGTTTCTCACTCTTTTTCTCATGGCACCATTGGAGCTAGCAAGCTTTCATGAAGCTTGATGAAGATGAAGAAGAAGAAAGAATTAAAAGAATAATGAAATAAGAATGAAACTTATCCTTTTAATTATGGTACCATGGTTAAGTTAAGCCCTCATGCTTAACTTGTGTACAGAATTGACCAAGGTATTAGGTTAAAGGTTAGGTTAAAGAATTATCAAAAGAAATGACAAAAGAGTGGACTTTGTCAAGGTTTCTCCAAGCTTCTTCAAGCTTGACAACTTTGACCAAGTTCATTTCTTTTGTTAATTCTCTTGATAAAACAATACCCTAATGTTAAACTTAATCTTGATATAATTCTCATACACACAACTTGTATGTATCATCAAACATGATACAAACATATGTACACAAATATATATCATATATACACTTATGCACAAACTAGTGAGAAAACAAATCTTAAGTGAACCAATACTAGTTAATGTAAAGTAATATATCAAATATATAATTATACATTAAATCAACACTTGATTTAATGATCCGGTTATACTGCATATAACCGACTAATATCAAGTGTATCAATGTATCGAATCAACACTTGATTCGGTAACCCGGCTATATCTTATATAACCGTACAATGATACAAATCGCGAGAATAGAATACAGTATCACATACTGGTATTATTCTCGGTCCCGCACATATCTCATATGCGCTCCTATTTCGTTTCGCTTGAGCCAGGAAACCTCTGTGTAGGACTCTAAAGACTCGTCAATACGCCGGCAGCAGGTGATGATCATATCAAACACCCACAAGCCGCAAGCGGTCTGCTAAACGTAACGGCCACCCGGGTATTGAGCGATCAGAAGATCAACGAGCAAGCCCGCTCACACTCCTGTGAATCCAACCAGCAACACTTACCGTACAGTCCGGTCTGTTCGTCTGATATGTCGCATATCTCGCCCCGGTAGCTTGATAAGTCATGCCGATGTAAGGTCCATAACAAGCATGAAACTACTGATAACAATTACCAGTAAATCAGTGTAACCCTGGCCATGGATTTCCAGTTATGGCCAGTCATGCATAGCGCAACATCCACCCCAATACCGGGAGAGACGAATCCCCTCCTAGCTCACATTGCCTCCATGTGAATCGGGACTGTACCCAAAAACCACCTGTTTGCACGACTCAGTAGTGCCGTGGTAGGGTGGAAATCAAAGCACAGTTGGAGACACACAAGACTCTATGACGATCTCGGGTCAACAGACTAAGCTGTACCAGTGTCACCAGAGAACTGCCATCTGACTTGAGGTATAATACAATCTGGGAGTTCTCGGCGAGTCCGTTCAGTGTACCCAGTCTCCACTGAGAACCCGCATACCATCTCTGATGTCAAACACCAATGGATATGGGATCATCCATCGCCCATCACATGGGTCGAGAAGATATACGCTAGTCTACACTGGAATATCGATGCCCCGTCTCGATATTCCCACGACTAGGAACATTGAAGGATGTACTCATGGACTACCCAGGCCCCACTAGTATGATCCACATCATAGTCCTGCAAGTCGAGTACACATCCTAAAGGCTTTATCAACATGTAACAGAGAGACAGAAAGCATACTTGTTAAGATAAAGAGCAACCAGATAGCATACTATCTGTTAGTGTATATGCCCTAGAGGCCATTACTGTATCATACTAGTATGTATATAACTTAATGGAAGCTTGGGATATTCACCTTGTATATACAATCTTGCTCAAAATGGTAGTATGCTACTTGGTTTATTTCTACTTCAATGTGTACATGTGTTTATCTTTGTATATTGCTTATACACATTAGTGGAGCCCTTAGGATCTTTGCTTGATTACCAGCGATGTGATGGCCGTCACACTAGTGGGGCTGGGTAATCTAGAAGCACATCCTTATGCAGGTCCCTGGTCGCAGGACTATCGAGACAGGGCATCGATACTCCGGAGTAGACCAGCGCATGCGCTTCTCATCCCAGTGTGGGAGACGGTCTGTCCCACAGCCGTCAGTACGTCGTACTTGAGATAGTATGCGGGTGCCCGTTAGGTTACGGGTACACTGGACAGGACTCGTCGGGAACTGACCAGTTGGTATTATACCTATCGTCAGTTATCAGTTCCCAGGTGACATGAGTACAGCTTAGTCCGCTGACTTGACACTGTCACTTCGCCTCGGGTGTGTTCCCACTGTACTTTGATCACTACCCTACCACGGCTCAAAGGAGTCGTGCAAACAGGTGGTGGTTAGGTGCAGTCCCGAAGCACTTGGAGGCAGTGACGGTTAGACAGGATTCGTCTCTCCCGGTATTGGGGGTTGACATCGCGCTGTGTCTAGGAGAGCCATTACACGAGTAGTCCCTGGCCAGGGCAAACGAGATATACTGGTAGGTTTCCAGTGTTATCTCAGGGTGTTTTGGGCTTCGCTCCGGCACGACTTGTACCGCTATTGGGGGACTGACGTTTACCGCCCCCTAGGCCCGCCATGCGATGTATCAGACGAACAGACCGGACTGTACGGAGAATGTCACATTCAGGCTCAGTAGGAGTTAAGATGGGTTTCGCCTCGTCGGTCTTCTTGTCGGCATTACCTGGGGACCGTTACGCACAGCTAGTGCCGCTTGCGGTCTGTGGTTAAACCCACTGCCAGCATAGTGTCGAGTCTTTAGAGTCCCACACAGAAAGCTTTTCGCCTTTAGGCAAAAGAGTAGAGGTCGCATGGTATTGCGACAAGTCGCATGGTTTTGCGACAGGGTTCGGTCACATCCGTGCACTTGTGCACGTACAGTGTCCGGACAGTTTACACTAGCGGGCTTTGGTTTAAGCCAGATCCTAGTGTACTTTATGGGATTGGATTTATCCAGTTTGCATTCGTGTTCCTCGGAACGCGGATGCGGGTGTGTATGCACAGTTGACAGGGAGGCACAGACAGCGGATTCTCATTAGGGTTGTTGACAGTTGACCGTTGACTTTTTGACTTTTTGCTCAACCCTAATGAGAATATGATATGTGATTAACTATTATATTAATTAAGTATTATGGTGATATGGTTGTTGACTTGTTGACTTTTGTTGACTTGTTGACTTTGTTGACTTGTTGACTTTTGTTGACTTGTTGACCGGTTGACTAGGCTTGACTAGTTGACCATCATGATAACCATGGTTATCATTTCATGCCAAAGACTTTTTTCTTGCTTATTCATTTGAGTAAAATGAGTGCATGACATGATAAGGTTATGGTTGCTTCCTACCATCACATAAGACTTTTTTGATATGATGAGTTATCATTTTCTTTTGGATTATGAGAGGGTAAGAGACAAAAGAGTTGCTCATTCTTTCTTGCTCATTCTCTCTCTTGTTCTTGAGCTCTCCTCTTGCTCTCACTCTCAACCTCTTGCTCCCTCTCTTGATCTATGGTTCTCTTGTCTCATGAGTTGAGAATCAAGAACCATAGATAAAATCCCATTCTAAATCATCCCTACTCATTCTAGTTCACTAGGTTTAGCAAACCAAGTGAACTAGTTTCTTCAAAGAACGAAGAAGGAGCTAAAGGTTGGAGCTTTCAAGTGGATCTATCTTCGGCGTACGGAGACGACGAGAAGGAGCCATCGGACCACCACCGGAGCTTGAAGAGAAGGAGTTCAAGAAAAGCTAGGTATAACCATCTTCATCCGAGTAGCTAAATCTCTTTAGCTTAGTAAGCTAGTTTTAGTTTAGGTAAAGATCCCGACCTAGCATAGTCCATGTTGCCTCTTGCGTTAAAATTTTGATTTTATACCGTTTCCGCCTCCCCGTAAGAACCGGGGGTCGCAACGTGGACTTACAGTGGTATCAGAGCCTAACTAAACTTAAACTAGCTTGGTAGTGAAGTGTAACGAAGTTCGGAACCGGAAAAATCCAAAAACCAAACTTTTTCAAAATCCTAGTTTCTGTTGAAATTTTTTCTGGTCAAAACAAGTTTTGTTACACACCTAAATTCGGCTCAGGGTTTTGTTAGAACACCCATGAAAAACGGTCCACTGTTTCGTTCAAACCGCCGCGGTTCCGCGGCACGAGGTAGGCATGTGCCGCGGAACCGCCGCCGTTTGTCGTCTTCTGTGCGTCATTTTTCGTGCAGTGTGTGTCTGTGTTGGTTTTGGGATTTTTGAGATATATTATATGTGCCCAGATTTTCCAGAAAAGAAATTTCCTTTTGGGGTCCTATAATTCCGTATTTTTTCCGAACTTCACTGCATTTTGACTATGATGGTTATATCTGTGTTGTTTGCATGTATTGAACGTCGGCTAATCGCTATAAGTCGATTAGTCGGGGTTATACATGATCTGTAATGTGCTGGAATGTGTATATAAATATGTTGGATTGTCGCGGGTGAATAGCCGGGGGTTGTGAGACGAGAGTTTTCTTTTCTTGCAATTCATGTAAATTTGTAAATTGATGTAATAATTATTTGTATGGCCGCACAACCGGGTCGGGGTTGTAGCCGTCATTGTATAATTTCTTTTTACTGTTTTTGCTCCTAGGATAGACCCATGGAGGGGTGCACAAACTACCGGGTATGCCGAAGTGTCGAGTGGCCTACTCATGGTGATGAGGGAGGTTGCTACGCTTCGGGTACTTGGCGGGTAGTTTGTCGCACCCGTAGGGGTCTTGGGTGGGGTATTGGCTATTCACCGTGACCGTGTAATCTGTTTTTTGTTACAGGCTCGTACAAATTACAGATTCCTAGTATATCCAATGTATTTATCTGTGATCTGAAATGTCTATCATTGCTTTCTATTTAGGCGTTGCTTATGTTTTACAGACGCGCTAGCCCAGCCCCCGCTCTGTCGTTAGTTAAGTAACCTAACGGGTAATGACGGGGCCCAGTGGCGAATGCGAATGGCATAAGCGTACGTCATATTTTTGTTGTTTTCTGCAATGGTAGGATTAAATGATGGGACGCATTAAAAGAACTAATGCAAGAATATCACGCATTAAAAGAACTAATGCAAGATAATAAACCAAGTTAAAGTCGTTGGAACACTTTCGAAAAACCACTCGGTTCTTTTCAAAACAACTTTTAAAATACGGAGTTTGAGCCACTCCATTTAAAAGCTATCTCGTTCCATCGACTAAATCAAGTTCACTACGTTCACGGTTTTGCCAAAACCATTCGTAGCCCTCCGTCGTTTCACATGAATAGTCAATAGTATTCAAGCTGTGTTTGTTGGCCAAAGTCAAGGCATAGTGATTGGTAGCTATTGGGTATTCATGTGCAGCATAGATAGATGCGTTGGTTTGGAACAGTCGTACTGCCTTGTTGGCCAAAGTCAAGGGTATGTGCGGATGGATTCAAATTAACCTGGAGAACGACGGGTAGAACTTGACATGTGACTTATGATTTGTTGGCCAAAGTCAAGGTCATAAGAGCATGGGGCAAAAATCCACATCGGGAGTTTCACAAGTACTGAAACTTGCTAGATTTGCATACCATTTGGAGTGTGATGATTCTGGTAGGATTCCTTCAGTTTCGTCACGCGATGATATTTGGATCCCGATCCTACTGTGAGTATATGCTACTCCTCGGGAAAATTCTCGCTTAACGATCAATGCTATAAACCTAGTAGGTGCCTAGAAAGGTGTTAGCGGGGCTACGCCCCCAGGGAAAAGAGGTTCTCTAATTAAGGAACTTCGCGAAAGCGTTGGAAAACCTCCCTCGAAGTACCGACACCAGCCTGGCCGAACGGTTAAGCAAGTATTGTATGGTGGGATTGATCCTGACTAATTCTTCCTTTATGGTTTGAGGAGGGATTCGAGAAACAGTGGGAGTCATCCTGTTTAGACAAACTAAAAACCACTCTAAACTTGCAAGAGCATCATGCTGAGTGTTTCTTCTTCTCTCCAAATTGCAGCGACCAATCAACATGACTGGACTTAAGTTACTCCTAGATAAAAACAAACTGACAGGGCCAAACTACAAAGATTGGCTCAGGAATGTCAATATAGCAATCACTTATGACAAGCTGGGGTATCTTCTTACCACCAAAGCTCCCCCTGTCCCTGGTCCAACTTCCAGTGTCGCGGATAAGGAAATCCGCAAGACTTGGGAGATTGATAGCGCGAAGGCCAAGTGCCTCTTGCTTGCCTCGATGGACAACGAACATCAGAGGAGGCATGAGAATATGGACATGGAATCCATATTGCTCCATACAAAAGAACTGTATGGAGAGCAATCTCGTATCGCAAGATACGAAGCGTCGAGAAAGTTATTTTCGACAAGAATGGCCGTCGGATCATCAGTAGCCGAGCACGTGCTAAAGATGATCGGCTACATTGAGGAGCTCGCTGACCTAGGGATCACATTGGAGAGTGAGCTATATACAGATATAGTTCTCCAGTCCCTTCCTTCCACTTACGCCCAGTTTATACTGAACTTCAACCTACAAGAAAAAGAGGTTGAACTATCAGAGCTCCTCAACATGCTGAGGAGCGCAGAGGGCACCCTACAGAAAGGTAGGGATACATCCACTTTGTTTGTAGGAGGATCATCTTCTTCTAGGTCCAAGGCGAAAGCCAAGGGAAAGAAGAAGAAGGCCCCCGCCAAACCAAGGGGCGGTGTTAGTAAGATGGATACGAAGGGAAAAGGAAAAGCAACGAAAATAGCGGGGAAGCTTGTGGATAAGGAAGAATGCTTCTATTGTCATAAGAAAGGACACTGGAAGAATGATTGCAGGGCCTGGAAGGCCAGAACACAGGAATTGAAGCAGGTTGCAGCTTCAACTTCAGGTGTGTATGTTATTGAAAACTGTCTTTCAATAAACTCTACTTCCTGGGTATTGGATACCGGATCAGGATCTCATATCTGTAATTCTTTGCAGGCGTTGAGAAACCGTAGGGTTTTGAAGGAAGGTGACATGACCCTCAGAGTTGCGAACGGAGCTAGCATGGATGCTAAAGCCATGGGGGACTATCACCTGGGAATGTCAGATGGACATCTTTTGGTTTTACGTAATTGCTTTTTTGTACCCAACGCAACTTGTAATATCATTTCTGTATCTTTAGTTTCTAAAGAAGGTTATGAATTTGCGTTTGTAAGTAATGTTGTAAACATTCACCTTAATCAAGTTCTGATTGGGTCAGGTACATTGAGTAATGGTATATACGTATTGAACCAACCACAGATTTTTAATGTCCAGAATACACACAAAAGAAAGTCTCCAGAAATAAATCAGACTTTCTTATGGCATTGTAGATTGGGTCACATCAATGAGAGAAGGTTGACGAAGTTACATACAGAAGGGTATTTGAATGCGTTCGAATATCAGTCATATGCCACTTGTCAATCCTGTCTCAAAGGAAAGATGACAAAGACTCCGTTTACTGGACATGGAGTAAGAGCGAGCGAGCTCTTGGGACTCGTACACAGTGACGTGTGCGGTCCAATGTCTACACATGCCCGAAGCGGACATTCTTACTTCATTACTTTTACGGATGACTTCTCGAGGTACGGTTATGTCTTCTTAATGAAACATAAGTCCGAGGCTTTTGGAAAATTCCAGGAGTATAAGAATGAAGTAGAGAAACAGACCGGCAAAAGTATTAAGATTCTAAGATCGGATCGAGGTGGAGAATACTTAAGTTCCGAATTCCTGGACTATTTAAAAGAGAACGGAATTCTCTCTCAGCTTACTCCTCCTTACACCCCGCAACATAACGGTGTATCGGAGAGACGGAACCGCACCCTATTGGATATGGTGCGGTCCATGATGGGTAACGCTGAGTTACCGCGATCATTCTGGGGGTATGCGCTAGAATCAGCTGCGTACCTTTTGAACCGAGTTCCGACTAAGACTGTGCCTTCCACACCATATGAAATGTGGTGTGGGAAGAGACCCTATCTTAAGCACATTAAGACATGGGGATGTCCGGCTTTTGTCAAAAAGCAGCATGCGGACAAGCTCGACGCACGCTCAGTACAGTGCAAGTTTGTGGGGTATCCAAAGAACTCAAAAGGATATTTCTTCTACTGTGAAGAGGAACAAAAAGTTCTTGTTTCTCGTCATGCCTACTTCTTGGAAACTGAGTTTTTGGAAAACCAGATAAGTGGGAGCACAGTAGAACTGGAAGAAATTCCAGAACCACAGACTGTTACTGAAAGGTTAGTGGAACCAGAGGGTTCAACAGAACAGGACATTCCTACGCCGCTCCGCAGAAGTAGTAGGCAGTCTCATCCGCCCGAGAGATACTTCGGTTTTCTCATAGACGGGGATAGAGAGGATTGCATCATAGATTATGATGAGCCTACTAGCTTCCAGCAGGCCGTTCAGAGCGTTGACTCAGTGAAATGGCTGGATGCAATGCGGACCGAAATGGAGTCCATGTACACCAACAAGGTATGGACGTTGGACATTGCTCCAGACGGGGTAAAACCCGTAGGATGCAAGTGGATCTTCAAAAGGAAGATTGGTGTAGATGGACAGGTTGAGACCTATAAAGCTAGGCTGGTAGCAAAGGGTTTTCGTCAAAGACCTGGCTTGGACTATGACGAAACCTTTTCTCCAGTAGCCATGCTGAAATCCATTCGGATCCTTCTTGCCATTGCTGCCTTCCACGATTATGAGATTTGACAAATGGACGTAAAGACAGCTTTTCTAAATGGAAATTTAGAGGAGTGTGTCTATATGGACCAGCCAGATGGTTTCATTCAGAGTGGGAGCAGCGGAAAGGTGTGCAAGTTGCTTAAGTCCATCTATGGACTAAAGCAGGCATCGCGGAGTTGGAACATCTGCTTTGATGAGACGGTCAAAGAATTTGGCTTTATCAAAAATCCAGATGAGCCATGCATCTATAGTAGATTTGTAGCGAGAACTGCAGTATTCCTCGTTTTATACGTGGATGACATTCTCTTAATAGGAAATGACATTCCTATGCTACAATCTGTCAAGGGGTTCTTGTCACACAGGTTCTCCATGAAAGACCTGGGTGATGCCTCATACATTCTGGGTATCCGGATCTACCGTGACAGATCCAAGAGGATATTAGGACTTTCACAGTCCAGGTACATCGACACCATACTGAAGAGATTCAGTATGGAAGATTCCAAGCGCGGTAACCTACCGGCTTGTCACGGGATCACCCTCTCTAAAGAGATGTCTCCCAAGACTGATTTGGAGAGGGATCGCATGTCTATTATACCCTACGCTTCTGCGGTAGGCTCTATAATGTATGCGATGTTGTGTACCAGACCGGATGTAGCTTATGCACTGAGTGTGGTAAGCCGGTATCAGTCAAACCCTGGGGAGAAACATTGGATAGCAGTAAAGAACATTCTCAAGTACCTGAGAAGGACTAAGGAGATGTTCTTGGTGTATGGCGGAAAGGACCTCCAGATCGAGGCCTTTGCTGACTCCAGCTTCCAGAGTGACAAGGATGATTCCAAGTCCATGTCGGGTTTTGTATTCACCCTCAATGGAGGGGCGGTGTGTTGGAAGAGTTCCAAACAAGAAACCGTTGCAGACTCGACGATGGAAGCGGAATACATCGCTGCATCAGATGCCGCAAAAGAAGCTGTCTGGATGAGGAAGTTCTTGAAAGAACTTCAGGTGGTTCCGTCCATTGTTGATCCAATACCTCTGTATTGCGACAACAACGGGGCTATAGCTTTAGCGAAGGAACCCAGGTCCCATCAGAGATCCAGGCACATCTTGAGGCGGTATCACCTGATCAGGGAGATCGTGGATCGCCAGGAGATCGAGGTTCGGAGAGTCGCTTCGGAAGACAACACTGCAGATCCATTCACCAAGGCCCTACCCCAGACTCAGTTCGAGCGGCTGATCGAGATGATAGGTCTTCGATACGCCAGTACATGGCCTTAGTGCAAGTGGGAGATTGTTAGTGTATATGCCCTAGAGGCCATTACTGTATCATACTAGTATGTATATAACTTAATGGAAGCTTGGGATATTCACCTTGTATATACAATCTTGCTCAAAATGGTAGTATGCTACTTGGTTTATTTCTACTTCAATGTGTACATGTGTTTATCTTTGTATATTGCTTATACACATTAGTGGAGCCCTTAGGATCTTTGCTTGATTACCAGCGATGTGATGGCCGTCACACTAGTGGGGCTGGGTAATCTAGAAGCACATCCTTATGCAGGTCCCTGGTCGCAGGACTATCGAGACAGGGCATCGATACTCCGGAGTAGACCAGCGCATGCGCTTCTCATCCCAGTGTGGGAGACGGTCTGTCCCACAGCCGTCAGTACGTCGTACTTGAGATAGTATGCGGGTGCCCGTTAGGTTACGGGTACACTGGACAGGACTCGTCGGGAACTGACCAGTTGGTATTATACCTATCGTCAGTTATCAGTTCCCAGGTGACATGAGTACAGCTTAGTCCGCTGACTTGACACTGTCACTTCGCCTCGGGTGTGTTCCCACTGTACTTTGATCACTACCCTACCACGGCTCAAAGGAGTCGTGCAAACAGGTGGTGGTTGGGTGCAGTCCCGAAGCACTTGGAGGCAGTGACGGTTAGACAGGATTCGTCTCTCCCGGTATTGGGGGTTGACATCGCGCTCTGTCTAGGAGAGCCATTACACGAGTAGTCCCTGGCCAGGGCAAACGAGATATACTGGTAGGTTTCCAGTGTTATCTCAGGGTGTTTTGGGCTTCGCTCCGGCACGACTTGTACCGCTATTGGGGGACTGACGTTTACCGCCCCCTAGGCCCGCCATGCGATGTATCAGACGAACAGACCGGACTGTACGGAGAATGTCACATTCAGGCTCAGTAGGAGTTCAGATGGGTTTCGCCTCGTCGGTCTTCTTGTCGGCATTACCTGGGGACCGTTACGCACAGCTAGTGCCGCTTGCGGTCTGTGGTTAAACCCACTGCCAGCGTAGTGTCGAGTCATTAGAGTCCCACACAGAAAGCTTTTCGCCTTTAGGCAAAAGAGTAGAGGTCGCATGGTATTGCGACAAGTCGCATGGTTTTGCGACAGGGTTCGGTCACATCCGTGCACTTGTGCACGTACAGTGTCCGGACAGTTTACACTAGCGGGCTTTGGTTTAAGCCAGATCCTAGTGTACTTTATGGGATTGGATTTATCCAGTTTGCATTCGTGTTCCTCGGAACGCGGATGCGGGTGTGTATGCACAGTTGACAGGGAGGCACAGACAGCGGATTCTCATTAGGGTTGTTGACAGTTGACCGTTGACTTTTTGACTTTTTGCTCAACCCTAATGAGAATATGATATGTGATTAACTATTATATTAATTAAGTATTATGGTGATATGGTTGTTGACTTGTTGACTTTTGTTGACTTGTTGACTTTGTTGACTTGTTGACTTTTTTTGACTTGTTGACCGGTTGACTAGGCTTGACTAGTTGACCATCATGATAACCATGGTTATCATTTCATGCCAAAGACTTTTTTCTTGCTTATTCATTTGAGTAAAATGAGTGCATGACATGATAAGGTTATGGTTGCTTCCTACCATCACATAAGACTTTTTTGATATGATGAGTTATCATTTTCTTTTGGATTATGAGAGGGTGAGAGACAAAAGAGTTGCTCATTCTTTCTTGCTCATTCTCTCTCTTGTTCTTGAGCTCTCCTCTTGCTCTCACTCTCAACCTCTTGCTCCCTCTCTTGATCTATGGTTCTCTTGTCTCATGAGTTGAGAATCAAGAACCATAGATAAAATCCCATTCTAAATCATCCCTACTCATTCTAGTTCACTAGGTTTAGCAAACCAAGTGAACTAGTTTCTTCAAAGAACGAAGAAGGAGCTAAAGGTTGGAGCTTTCAAGTGGATCTATCTTCGGCGTACGGAGACGACGAGAAGGAGCCATCGGACCACCACCGGAGCTTGAAGAGAAGGAGTTCAAGAAAAGCTAGGTATAACCATCTTCATCCGAGTAGCTAAATCTCTTTAGCTTAGTAAGCTAGTTTTAGTTTAGGTAAAGATCCCGACCTAGCATAGTCCATGTTGCCTCTTGCGTTAAAATTTTGATTTTATACCGTTTCCGCCTCCCCGTAAGAACCGGGGGTCGCAACGTGGACTTACACTATCATGTCGAGCTAGAAAGTCATACCTATATATGTCCCAGCATCCACTACAATATACATCCTATGTACAGTAATGGCCTCTAGGGCATACATATAACTAACAATCTCCCACTTGCACTAGGGTCATCTGTAGCAGTGGTTGCAGTATCACATACTCAACCATCCCATATAAGTCTCTCTCTGGGAAAAAGCCTTTGTGAGTGGATCCGCTGTGTTGTCCTCTGAGTCTACTCTCCTAACCTCGATCACCCTGGAAAGCAACTATCTCCATGATCAGGTCATGCTGCCCCAGAATATGTCTGGGTCACTGATGGGATCGGGGTTCCTGGGCCAAAGCCACACTTCCGTTGTCACACAATGGTAGGAACCTAGTTCATCTCATGAACCAATATACACCCAAATTTCCTCTTTGGTAGTATCTTTAATAGCGATATTATCAGCCTTTATCGTCTAGTTTGCCACGGTATCCATCATGGAACTCTTCCAACATACCGTCCCTCTACTGAGGGTAAAGACAATGCCTGCGACTGACATTCAGTCGTCCTTATCACCCTGGAACCTTTCCAGTGATTCTCCCCAGGATCGATTGATACCATCTCACTAAACCTAGTGAGAAGCCTAACATTCATTTAGATCTATCTCATAGATCCAAAAGCCAGGATTTAGGAGGTATCACCTTTATCCTATTAGAGAATCCTTGTGATAAGAGGAGATTGACCGTGTGTAGTATAGGAAACTCTTTTCCTATCAAGAGTATGTTGTCTACGTACAATACGAGGATGACCACCTTACTCTCTACTACCATTTTGTATGTACAAGGTTCATCTACCATTTTGATGAAGTCAAACACTTTGACTACCACATCAAAACAGACGTTCCAACTCCGCGATGCCTGCTTTATTCTGCAAAGCAACTTGCACACGTTTCCGCTGCTCCCACTGTTTAAGAAGCCCTCTGGCTGTGTTCTTATAGACGTTCTCTTCTAAATCATTATTTAGAAAAGCAGTCATGACACCCAACCACCAGATATCGTAATCATGGTATGTAGCCGTGGCAAGTAGGATCCGGATGGACTTAAGCATAGCCACTGGAAAAGGTTTCATCATTTTCCATGCCTGGTTGATGACGAAAACCATTAACATGTCTAGCTTTGAAAGTCTCAACTTTTCCATTTACACCAAGTAATCTTCTCAAGATATACTTGCTCCAGATGGGGATTTAACCCTTCAAATATAGCAGCCAAAGTCCATACTTTGTTGGTGTACATGGATTCCATCTCAGATCGCTAAGCATCCAGCCATTCTTACAGAGTCCCTACTCTCGATGGCCTGCTCGAAACTAGTTGGGTCATCATCTCATGATGCATTCCTCGCTCCTACTGTCATCGAGAAAACGAAGTATCTCTCAGGCAGGTGAGGAACCCTGCTAGTTCGGCGGAGAGGCTGAGGTTCGTCGGGGACTATAGAATCCTTTGGTCCTGTCAAATCAGCTGCAGTTTTGTATAGCTGGAACCTTTCCAGTTCTACAGAACTGACCTTGCCTCGATCTTGTCCGGATTTTTCTTTTGACATAGGCCGGACAATCCCAAATCTTAACTTACTTAAGAGATAGGCTCTTCCCATACCATATCTCATATGGAGTGGTAGGCACTGATTTGATTCGAATCCAATTCAATAGGTATGCAACTTCTCAAGTGCACAACCCCAAAAGGAAATAGGTAACTCAGTAGTGCTCATCATAGAGCACACCATATCTAATATGGTGCGATTGCTCCACCCCGATACACCGTTGTGCTGTGGGGTATTCAGAGGAGTAACACCGAGAGAGAATCTCATTCTTCTTTAGAATAGTCCAAGAATTCCATGCACAAGTATTCTCCTCCCTGATCTCATCATATGACATAATAATTATACCTGTATTGGTTCTCTACTTCTGACATATATTTTGTGAATTTCTCAAAAGGTTCAGACTTATGTTTTAACAGGAACATATGGCTGAATCTTGAGAGATTATCAGAGAATGTAATGAAGTACAAAGAACCGGTCCTGGCATGTGTAGACAGGGGACCTTACATACATCATCATGTATCAGTCCGAAGAGTTCACTAACTCTTTCTCTGTTTCCATTAAACAGAGCTATGGTCATCAAATCTTTGTGACATGACTGGCAAGTTTCACAAGATGTAAATTCAAACTGATTTAAATATGCATCTAAATGTAACTTTAGCCAGTCGGGTCGCATTGATATGACCTAGTCTATAATACCTCAAGCAGAATTCGTTCATTTCTGAACTCTTCCTCTTGTGTGTGTTCTGTATACTAGGAACTGTAGTTTGATTTAGAACGTCAATGCTTTTAGATAACGTGCCTGAACCGATCAACTTTTGAAAAGTTCAAAACAATATTCAACAATACAAAATTATATCCTTCTTTAATAAATAAAGAGATTGATATGATTTTGTATATCAGGTTCGGTATCTAATAGCATTTGTTCAGAATCAATGTATTGGTAATACAGGGTGACAGTGACCAACAGACTTGGCTGCAACACTTGCACCGTTTTCTGTCTCATGAAACTTATCACCCGTTCTCAGTTCTCTACCTTTCTGTAGCCCTATGTAACTGATTACATATGTAGGATCCTGATCCGGTATCTAATACCTAGGACGTAGAGGATACTGAGAAACAGTTCTGTGTAACGAACACACCCGAAGAAGATGCATCATATGCACTTTCTTCGTTTGGGCGGCATGGGAATCTTGGTATTCCCCTATTTCCTGCTCTGTCTTATAACAATTATAAGTTGGAGCGGGACCAACGTTCCCCAGCTCAGTATAACAAGCGGGTTCGGTCAATACATCCATATTATTATCTTGATTAAGGCGTGATATGGTCGCTACCTGGAGAGAGAGAGAAGAAAACACTCTCCGTGCGCTCTTGCAAGATTAGATTGGTTATTTATTTTATCTAATCAGGATGGCTCCCACTGTTTTTATCAAATCTTCCTTCAAACCCTAAAAGGAAAGACTAGCCGGGATTAATTACACTCTACAATTTCGCCAATCTTTCAGCCAGGCCAGTGTCGTTATTTTGAGGGAGGTTCCCCGTGCTTTCGCACGGACCTAATTAAAGTAAACCTCGTTTTCCCAGAGGCGTAACCCCGTTGACACCTTTCTAGATACCTACTTGATCGGCTAATTGTAAAGTGTAAAACTCTCCCAAGAGTAACAATTACTCGCAGTGGGTATCGGGATCCAACTATCATATAGAAGGTATGCAATCTCATTGCAAATTTCAACACTTGAAACTTCCGATAAAGGTTTTTACCCCTAGCACCTATGACCTTAACTATGGTCAACAAATCATAAGCACTAGTCAAGTTCTACCCGTCATTTCGTGATTAATTAGACCCACCCACATGACCCTTAACTAAGGTCAACAAAGTCACGGGACTGTCCTAACTAATCGCATCATATGCGGTGTAGGAAGACATCACTTAGCTACCGTATGCTGTGCGTTGACTATGGTCAACAAACACAGCACGAATACTAAGTACTCTACTTCCTAAAATGATGGAGGGTTGCGAATGGTTTTTATGAAACCTTTAATGCTTTGAACTTGATCTCGTTGTGGAATCAAATGGTTTTTAAATGCAGTGTTTTTTTAGGATTTTCTAGTTTTGCTAAAGGGGTCACTCCCGGTGAAGGGATCGTCGGCCCTTTCCTCATCGAATAAGGTGCAGGATATATCACATATACCGCTGTGCAAAGAAAAAAC
Source organism: Agapanthus africanus (assembly GCA_030015575.1). Taxonomy (NCBI): domain Eukaryota; kingdom Viridiplantae; phylum Streptophyta; class Magnoliopsida; order Asparagales; family Amaryllidaceae; genus Agapanthus; species Agapanthus africanus. The sequence continues at coordinate 389,163,036 of JASDDO010000022.1, forward strand.
TATAGAAGCAATCAAAAGAAATACCGAGGGTTGTAGCATCTTCCAGTTAATGCTAAAGGGGTCACTCCCGGTGAAGGGATCTCGGCCCTTTCCTTATCGAATAAGGTGCAGGATGTTCTACAAGGAACATTGCGATGCAAAGCAAGAACTGTAGCTACCTGTTTTATTTTGAAATTCGAATCCACAACATCTTTTAGGTTTATTTTTTTTCATTAATCTCATTAATGAATGTCCCATCAATTAAGTCCACCTAAACATCACAGATAAATATAACGTACGCTTATGCCATCCGCATTTGCCTCGATGTCCCGTCTGCACCGTTAGGTTAGGTAACTAACAGCAGTGCGGGGCAGGGCTAGCGCGGGTGTAAAACATAAGCAACGTCTATATAATATATCATATATACTATATACAATATCTATCTGAACATATCACATGATCACATCACAGATAACGCAGCAGAAAATATCATATGAAATATTGGATATACTTGGACGTCCGTGTTTTTAATACGAGCCAGTATAAAACACAGATTCCACGGTCGCGATGAATAGACAAACCCACACCCCTAGACCCCTACGAGAGAGGTGTAGGGTTCCTAGGCACTCTTGTGAAGGTTCATAAGGCATCAAACATGCCCGGATAAAAATTTAGACGTGTCGAACAACCCAAAGCCGGGATCTTTGCTAGATTATTAGGGTTTAACATGCAAGATGATAACTTTTTATCTAAGTGTGAGGGATTACAACCTTTGTAGTCCACTCCTTCACTTCACAAGCTCCGAGTAGAAGTCCCTTTGCCGCGATCCACGATCTCCCGGACTCATGAGAGGCTCCACGACTCGAACGATCCATGCTAGCTTGAAGTATTCCAAATCTCCGATGATCTACCTCGAAGTTGCAAAGACTCAAGCTTTCTCACTCTAAAGAGATGAACACACAAATCTCATGGGCTAGATAAGATGAGGATGAGAGAGTAGTACTTTTGCTTTCTTTTTAAATCATTTTCTCATATTATTTCATCACATAAAGAAAATCTAGTAAGCTTTCTTCAAGAGAGAAGAAGATGATAATGGAAAAGATAATGAATTATTTTCTTTTGTGATGAATAGAAAGAAAGAGTATATGATTGATTATAAACCATGGTCAAGGATGAGTGGCTAGGATTTAGTAGAGAATAAACTAGAGTTAGGGTTTAGTTGGGTTAAGAATGTGTCATCCAAAAATATCTTAAGAATGACAAAAGAAAAAGCTTCTAGAAGGTGCATGAAGCATCTAACCCTAATCAAACCCTAACCTCAATTAATCATCCTTAAACATGTTTAACAATTAATCATATCATGTCACAATAATATATATCACATATATATTATATATTTGCAACAAAAGAAAATAATACAATTAACATATATCGCATATATATCAATGTATCATCCAATGAGAAAATGAAATAATAAAGAGAGCCAATATTAGATAATGTAATAATATATCATATATATTATTATACATTAAATCATCGAATCAACACTTGATCCGACGATCCGGCTATATCGAATATTACCGATTAATATATCATGTACCGATTCATCGAATCAACACTTGATCCGATGACCCGATTCATAACTAATTATCGCGAGAATATAATACGGTATCCCATATCGCATTATTCTCGTTCCTGCACATATCACATATGTGCCTCTACTCCGTTTCGCCTGAGCCAAGAAACCTCTGTGTAGGACTCTAAAGAATCGTCAATACGCCGGTAGCAGGTGATGATCATATCAAACACCCACAAGCTGCAAGCGGTCAGCTAAACGTAACAACCACCCAGGTATTGAGCGATCAGAAGATCAACAAGCTAGCCTGTGCGTTCTCCTGTGAATCCTATCAGTAACACTTCCGTACAGTCCGGTCTGTTCTTCTGATATGTCGCATATCAAGTCTAGGGGTGGTATACGTCAGACCCCAGTAACCGATAAGTCGTGTCGATGTATGGCTCATAACGGGTCGAGAAACTACTTGTAACACTTACCAGTAAATCTCTATATCAGCCCTGGCCAGGGACTTCCAGTTATAGCCAATCGAACACAGCACAACATCAACTCCCTATACCGGGAGAGACGAATCCCCTCCTATCGCTCATTGCCTCCATGTGATTCGGGACTGTACCCCAAAGCCACCATTTTGCACGCCCTCTTGGACGTGGTAAGGTGGAAATCAAAGCACAGTGGGAATCACACAAGACTCTATGACGATCTCGGGTCTACAGACTACCCTGTACCAGTGTCACCGGAGAACTGCCATCTGACGTGTGGTATATCACCATCTGGGAGTTCTCGGCGAGTCCGTCCAGTGTACCCAGTCTCCACTGAGCACCCGTACACCATCTCTGATGTAAAACACTGATGGATATGGGATCATCCATCACCCATCATATGGGTCAAGATGCGTATACGCTAGTCTACTCTGGTGTATCGATGCCCTGTCTCGATATACCCTCGACTAGGAACAGTTATAGGATGTACTCATCGACTACCGCGGCCCCACTAGTATGATCTCATTATAGTCCCAGTAGTCGAGTACAGATCCTAAGGGCTTTATCAACATGTGAGAGTAAAACAGTAAACCAATACAAGTCAACATGTTAAGATAAAGTGAAACCAAATAGCATACTATCATGACGAGCAAGAAAGTCGTCTCTGTATATATCCAAGCATCCATCATAATATACATCATATGTACAACAATGGCCTCTAGGGCATATACATAACTAACAATTTCCCACTTAAACTAAGGCCAGCTGCTGTAGTATCTCATACCTAGCATCCCGAATAATCTCTCAAACTGTATCTGGGGAATAGCCTTCATGAATGGATCCGCAGTGTTGTCCTTCGTATCTACTCTCCTGACCTCGATCTCCCGGCGATCAACTATCTCCCTGATCAGGTGATACCGCCTCAGAATATGTCTGGACTTTTGATGGGACCTGGGTTTCTTGGCTAAAGCCACAGCTCCATTGTTATCGCAATACAGAGGTATTGGATGCTCAATGGATGGAACCACACCAAGTTCACTAATGAACTTCTTTATCCAGACAGCCTCCTTGGCAGCATCGTTGGCAGCGATGTATTCAGCCTCCATCGTCGAGTCTGCAACGGTATCCTATTTGGAACTCTTCCAACATACCGCCCCTCCATTGAGGGTAAAGACAAAACCCGAATGTGACTTAGAGTCGTCCTTATCACTTTGGAAGCTGGAATCGGTAAAGGACTCCACCTGGAGTTCTCCATTACCATACACCAAGAACATCTCCTTAGTCCTTCGCAAGTACTTGAGAATGTTCTTCACAGCTGTCCAATGACTCTCTCCAGGATCTTCTTGATACCGACTCACTACACTTAGTGAGTATGCTACATCGGGTCTGGTACATAGCATCGCATACATGATAGAGCCTACTGCCGAAGCATAGGGTATCCCTTGCATGAGAGCTCTCTCCAAATCAGTCTTGGGAGACATCTCTTTGGAGAGAGTGAGTCCAGAGATCTTGGGTTGGTTCCCACGCTTGGATTCTTCCATACTAAACCTCTTTAGTATGGTGTCAATGTACCTGGATTGGGACAATCCCAGTATCCGTTTAGATCTATCTCTATAGATCATGATTCCCAATATGCAGGAGGCATCACCTAGATCTTTCATTGAGAATCTCTGTGATAAGAAGAGCTTGACTGATTGCAGCATAGGAATATCATTTCCTATCAAGAGTATGTCATCCACGTACAATACGAGGAAGACAACCATACCCTCTGCTACCTTCTTATAGATACAAGGTTCATCTATATTTTTTATGAAGTCAAACTCTTTGACTACAACATCAAAATAGATGTTCCAACTCCGCGATGCTTGCTTTAACCCATAAATGGATTTAAGCAGCTTGCACACCTTTCCGCTGCTCCCACTATCTACGAAGCCCTCTGGCTGAGTCATGTACACGCTCTCTTCTAAATTACCGTTTAGAAAGGCGGTCTTAACATCCATTTGCCAAATTTCGTAGTCATGGTATGCAGCAATGGCAAGTAAGATCCGGATGGACTTAAGCATAGCCACTGGAGAAAAGGTTTCGTCATAATCCACACCTGGTCGTTGACGAAATCCCTTTGCTACAAGTCTAGCTTTGAAAGTCTCAACTTTTCCATCTACACCAAATTTCTTTTTAAAGATCCACTTGCTCCCTATGTGTTTTACCCCTTCAGGAGCATTTTCCAAAGTCCATACTTTGTTGGTGTAGATGGATTCCATCTCAGATCGCATTGCATCCAGCCATTTTACAGAGTCACCACTCGTGATGGCCTGCTCGAAACTAGTCGGTTCATCATCATCCATGATGCAGTCCTCGCTTCCACCATCAATGAGAAAACCGTAGTATCTCTCAGGTGGACGAGAAACCCTACTAGATCGGCGGAGAGGCTGGGGTTCGTCGGGTACTACTGAATCCTCTGGTTCCACTAAATCTTCAGTTGCAGTTTGTGTTACTGGAACTTCTTCCAGTTCTACCTCTTCGCCACTAATTTCTTTTGTAAGAAATTCCTTTTCTAAAATGGTGGCATGTCGAGAAACAAACACCTTTTGTTCCTCGCGATGGTAGAAAAGGTATCCATGTGAATGTTTGGGATATCCCACAAACTTGCATAGAACTGACCGTGCCTCGAGTTTGTCTGGATTTTGCCTTTTGACATAGGCCAGACAACCCCATATCTTAACTCGTTTAAGACATGGTCTCTTCCCACTCCATATCTCATATGGTGTGGTAGGTACAGATTTAGTTGGAACTTGATTCAACAAGTATGCTGCTGTCTCCAGTGCATGCCCCCAGAAGGAAATAGGTAACTCAGCTGTACTCATCATCGAGCGCACCATATCTAATAGGGTGCGATTCCTCCGCTCAGATACACCGTTGTGCTGTGGTGTATAAGGAGGAGTAAGCTGAGAGAGAATCCCATTCTCTTTTAGATAATCTAGGAACTCACTGCTTAAGTATTCACCTCCTCGATCAGATCGAAGAATCTTAATACTTTTTCCCGTTTGATTCTCTACTTCGTGCTTATATTCTTTGAATTTCTCAAAAGCTTCAGACTTGTGTTTCATCAGGAACACATATCCGAATCTTGAGAGATCGTCAGTGAATGTAATGAAGTAGGAAGAACCGTTCCTGGCATGCGTAGACATGGGACCGCATACATCACTATGTACCAGTCCTAAGAGTTCGGTAACTCTTTCTCCGTGTCCACTAAACGGAGCTTTGGTCATTTTCCTTTGAGACATGAATGGCAAGTATCATAAGATGATAATTTGAACGGATTCAAATAACCATCCTTATGTAACTTAGCCAGTCGTGTCGCATTGATATGACCAAGTCTACAATGCCACAAGTAGGATTCGTTCATGTCTGAACTTTTCCTCTTGTGTGTGTTTTGTATATTTAGGACTGTTTTCTGATTTAGAAAGAATATGCCATTATGTAACGAACCTGATGCAATCAACTTTTGATCTAGGAATATGTTCATAACATTATCCTTTACTACAAAATTATATCCTTCTTTACTTAATAAGGAAACTGATATAATGTTGCACATCATGTTCGGTATATAATAGCACTCATTTAAAATCAGTGTATCACTACTTGGTAATACTAGGTGATATTCGCCAACTGCTTTGGCTGCAACATTTGCACCGTTCCCTACTTGAACGGAATGATCACCTTTTCCCAGTTCTCTACCTTTACGTAGCCCATGTAACTGTTTACATATGTGGGATCCTGATCCGGTATCTAATACCCAGGACGTAGGGTGAACTGAGAAACAGTTCTCAATAACTAACACACCCGAAGAAGATGCATCAACATGCATGTTCCTTTGGGCGGCGTGAGAATCCTGATATTCTCCTGTTTCCTGTTCAGTCTTATAACTCTTATAAAAAAAAATGGGTCCAACGTTCCCCTGCTCAGTATAATAAGCGGGTTCAGTCAATACATCCATATTATTATCTTGATTATGGCCTGACATGGTCGCTACCTGGATAGAGAGAGAAGAATACACTTTAGCGTATGCTCTTGCAAGATTAGATTGGTTATTATCTTATCTAATCAGGATGTCTCCCACTGTTTTTATCAAATCTACCTTAAAACCCTAAAAGGTAAGATTAGCCGGGATTAATTACACCCTACAATTTCGTCGATCTTTTAGCCAGATCAGTGTCGGTACTTTGAGGGAGGTTCCTCGTGCTTTCGCACGGACCTAATTAAAGTAAACCTCGTTTTCCCAGAGGCGTAACCCCGTTAACACTTTTCTAGACGCCTACTTGATCGGCTAATTGTCCTGTGTAAAACTCTCCCAGGAGTAACACTTACTCGCAGTGGGTATCGGGATCCAACTATCTCATAGGAGGTATGCAATCTCATTGCAAATTTCAACACTTGAAATTCCCGATAATGCTTTTGCCCCTAAACCCTATGACCTTGACAAAGGCCACTAAACCATAGGAAGCTAGTCAAGTTCAACCCGTCATTTCTTGATTGAAATTAAACCCATCCGCACGACCCTTGACAAAGGCCAACAAGGTCATACGAATACCCTAATCCAATCACATCATATATTTAAACAGATAAGTACCAGTTAGCTACCGCACACTACGCCTTGACAAAGGCCAACAAACGCAGCACGAATACTAAATAGTCTTTATCTGAAATGACGGAGGGCTACGCAGGTTTTTCAGAAAACCCTGAGCGTAATGAACTTTATATCGTCGTAGAATCAAGTGTTTTTGAAAAGGAATGTTTTTGAGGCTTTTTCTTAGTTTTGCTAAAGGGGTCACTCCTGGTGAAGGGATCGTCGGCCCTTTCCTCATCGAATAAGGTGCAGGATATATCATATATACCGCTGTGAAAAGCAAAATACTAAAAGCATTCAAAAGACAAACCGCGTTTTGTAGCATCTGCCAGTTTCGCTAAAGAGGTCACTCCCGGTGAAGGGATCGTCGGCTCTTTCCCCATCGAATAAGGTGTAGGATATATCATATATACCGCTGTACAAAGCAAAACTGTAGCTACCCTTTTTTATAAAGTTTTGATTCTACAACATCTTTAGGTTTCTTTTCTTTTATTAATCTCATTAATAAAAATCCCATCAGCTTATGCTTCCTAAGCATCACAGAAGAAACGAAAGCAGTAATATTTATATATCAGCATATATATATAGTATAAGCATTCGTCTCAGGCAGTAATATGATCTCATCACAGAACATTGCAGCAGAAGAACATATATGAAATATTGGATATACTAGGACGTCCGTGTTTTTAATACGAGCCTGTATAAAACACGGATTCCACGGTCGCGACGAATAGCCAAACCCACATCCCAAGACCCCTACGAGAGCGGCAAGTAACACTGCCAATTCTAGGGTTAGGAGACCCGGTCTCGACTCCTCGAGATGGCCTCCCACTGGACCCTAGAACCCGGTTACTTGTGCTCCCCTCCTTGGGTCTACCTAATGCGGAAAAGTAAATAATATACACTGGTGACAGCAACTGCAACCTGGAAGTGCCCCAAATAAAAGAATATTACATTACAAATGAATTTTACATGAATGAAAATAAAAACCCTCAGCTCACATAAAACCCCCGGCTATTCAGAACGCGACGATCCAATATAACATATCACAGCAACACATAATATCTCATATCATCAACGTAAGTAAATATGCGCATCCCAATTGTCGTTGACATATAGCAACGAAACCGGCGATATCACATATTACACTTACGGTCACAGAAAAGAAAGTGTAAAACTACAATATTTGGAATCCACAATCACTTTAGACATCGTAAATCCGAAATATCACATACTTCGCATTTCATGCCTAACTCTATGAATTCCACATATTGTATCACATTCCAGATAAATAGACAGTATTAAACTTTCCGAACAGATAATCAAATACCCAAAATTTCCCAAAGTGCTCAACTCTTGAGCGGAGTTCAAATAATCTCAGAATATGTCACAGTACCAGTGATCCAGCCGTAGAAGGGTCAAGCCAACGCCTCACATGTGGCACGCCGTACTGCCCCAAACCCGAAGGTTCAAAAGGCAGTTCAAGACGGTCACATAATCGAGTTAAGGTTTGTTGTCTTCTAGAGGGTCCACCGCTTAACTTGTACAATTTTTCCGAAAGTTTTAAACCCAGTAAAAATTCAACGCTTGAAAGTTTTCCGTGCCGGGATAAAGTGGGTTAATGATATCCGTTCAACTAGTTTAACAGTTTCTAAATATCCGGAAAGAAATACGAATTTAAATATTCCGATCGAATCTACGATTACAAAATAAACCCCAGATTTAAACAACACTGGAATCACTTTTAAAAATATCCAGAAGCATCAACAAGCACCTACGGATATTACCAGAAAAGCCACGTGTCGCCAATCGATGAATCCGCCGCGGAACCGCAGCGCAAGCATGCTTGCGCCGCGGTTCCGCCGCCGTTTGGTCGAATTGGGGGCTCGGGTTTTATGGTAATTCTAAGAATTCCCTGCTGATTTTTTTACATATTTTTAATTCAGAAAAATCCCAAATTTTAAAAAATTTCCAAAGAGGGGTCTAGTTTTGTCGTTTCGGGTTCGATCGGAGTTTTAAGTTCGTAAACACATCGCCTAATGCTCTAGCTAGGCTCTGATACCACTGTAGGGTTCCTAGGCACTCTTGTGAAGGTTCATAAGGCATCAAACATGCCCGGATAAAAATTTAAACGTGCCGAACAACCCAAAGCCGGGATCTTTGCTAGATTATAAGGGTTTAACATGCAAGATGATAACTTTTTATCTAAGTGTGAGGGATTACAACCTTTGTAGTCCGCTCCTTCACTTCACAAGCTCCGAGTAGAAGTCCCTTTGCCGCGATCCACGATCTCCCGGACTCATGAGTGGCTCCACGACTCGAACGATCCATGCTAGCTTGAAGTATTCCAAATCTCCGATGATCTACCTCGAAGTTGCAAAGACTCAAGCTTTCTCACTCTAAAGAGATGAACACATTAATCTCATGGGCTAGATGAGATGAGGATGAGAGAGTAGTATTTTTGCTTTCTTTTTAAATCATTTTCTCATATTATTTCATCACATAAAGAAAATCTATTAAGCTTTCTTCAAGAGAGAAGAAGATGATAATGGAAAAGATAATGAATTATTTTCTTTTGTGATGAATAGAAAGAAAGAGTATATGATTGATTATAAACCATGGTCAAGGATGAGTGGCTAGGATTTAGTAGAGAATAAACTAGAGTTAGGGTTTGGTTGGGTTAAGAATGTGTCATCCAAAAATATCTTAAGAATGACAAAAGAAAAAGCTTCTAGAAGGTGCATGAAGCATCTAACCTTAATCAAACCCTAACCTCAATTAATCATCCTTAAACATGTTTAACAATTAATCATATCATGTCACAATAATATATATCACATATATATTATATATTTGCAACAAAAGAAAATAATACAATTAACATATATCGCATATATATCAATGTATCATCCAATGAGAAAATGAAATAATAAAGCGAGCCAATATTAGATAATGTAATAATATATCATATATATTATTATACATTAAATCATCGAATCAACACTTGATCCGACGATCCGGCTATATCGAATATTACCGACTAATATATCATGTACCGATTCATCGAATCAACACTTGATCCGATGACCCGGTTCATAACTAATTATCGCGAGAATATAATACGGTATCCCATATCGCATTATTCTCGTTCCTGCACATATCACATATGTGCCTCTACTCCGTTTCGCCTGAGCCAAGAAACCTCTGTGTAGGACTCTAAAGAATCGTCAATACGCCGGTAGCAGGTGATGATCATATCAAACACCCACAAGCTGCAAGCGGTCAGCTAAACGTAACAGCCACCCAGGTATTGAGCGATCAGAAGATCAACAAGCTAGCCTGTGCGTTCTCCTGTGAATCCAATCAGTAACACTCCCGTACAGTCCGGTCTGTTCGTCTGATATGTCGCATATCAAGTCTAGGGGTGGTATACGTCAGACCCCAGTAACCGATAAGTCGTGTCGATGTGTGGCTCATAACGGGTCGAGAAACTACTAGTAACACTTACCAGTAAATCTCTATATCAACCCTGGCCAGGGACTTCCCGTTATAGCAAATCGAACACAGCACAACACCAACTCCCTATACCGGGAGAGACGAATCCCCTCCTATCGCTCATTGCCTCCATGTGATTCGGGACTGTACCCAAAAGCCACCGTTTTGCACGCCCTCTTGGACGTGGTAAGGTGGAAATCAAAGCATAGTGGGAATCACACAAGACTCTATGACGATCTCGGGTCTACAGACTACCCTGTACCAGTGTCACCGGAGAACTGCCATCTGACGTGTGGTATATCACCATCTGGGAGTTCTCGGCGAGTCCGTCCCGTGTACCCAGTCTCCACTGAGCACCCGTACACCATCTCTGATGTCAAACACCGATGGATATGGGATTATCCATCACCCATCATATGGGTCAAGATGCGTATACGCTAGTCTACTCTGGTGTATCGATGCCCTGTCTCGATATACCCTCGACTAGGAACAGTTATAGGATGTACTCATCGACTACCGCAGCCCCACTAGTATGATCTCATCATAGTCCCAGTAGTCGAGTACAGATCCTAAGGGCTTTATCAACATGTGAGAGTAAAACAGTAAACCAATACAAGTCAACATGTTAAGATAAAGTGAAACCAAATAGCATACTATCATGACGAGCAAGAAAGTCATCTCTATATATATCCAAGCATCCATTATAATATACATCATATGTACAACAATGGCCTCTAGGGCATATACATAACTAACAAGAGGCCAGCAACCCTACCAATTCTAGGGTTAGGAAACCCGGACTTTACACCTCGAGTTGGTCTCCCACTGGACTCCAGAACCCGGTTACTTGTGCCCTCCTCCTTGGGTCTATCCTAGTACGGAAAAGTAAATAATATACAATCAACGGTGACATCTTCCGCAACCTGGAAGTGCCCCAATAAAAGAATATTACATACAAGTTTTTACATGAATGAAAATGAAAAACACTCGTCTCACATAAAAAAAACCCGGCTATTCAAACACGACGATCCAATATAACATATCCAGCAACACATAACATCACATGTCATCAACGTAAGTAAATATGCCCATCCTAATTGTCGTTGACATATAGCAACGAAACTGGCGATATCACATATTACACATACGGTAACAGAAAAGAAAGTGTAAAACTACAACAGTTGGAATCCGCAAACTCTTTAGACATCGCAGACCTAACCAAATGAATTCCTTAGACATCGCATGCCTAACAATTATAAACCCTGCATTTTAGTCTCATTATCGAAAACTCTTTTCAATATCAAGTCGGGCAATTCAACAAGATTCCCGACATCCAAAACGAACGCTCGTCGCAAACTTTAGTAGACGGCCGCACCCCCGATACCGTCGACGAAGTGCACCAAAGCGGTGTAGGGATGCTAGGCACGCACACAAGGGTCTACTAGGCATCAACCATGCCCGATTAAAATTTTAGCCGTGCCGAACAACCCGAAGCCGGATCTTTAAACTAGGGTTTAGGCGAAAACATGCATGTTAAACTCTTTAACACTAAGTGAGAGGGATTACAACCTTTGTAGATCCGGTCCTTCACTTCTAAAGCTCCGTGTAGAGGTCCCTTCGCTGCGATCATCGTGTTCTGGACTCTCGAGAGGCTTCATGAAGAGAATGATGCAACCTTGCTTCCGATCTTCGATAACATAGATGATCTACCTTGAAGTTTCATTAACACAAGCTAACACTTACTAAATGAAGTGAACACCCTCATCTAAATGGCAAGGATAGATGAGGATGATGAAGTAGGATTTTTTCTCTCATTTATAATCTTTTTCTCACTCACTTTCATCACAAAAGAAAGCTTTTTCAAAAGGAAACTCAAGCAAGAAGAAGAAGAATGAAGATGATAACTTAATCCTTTTGTGATGAACAATGAATTATTCTAGTGGTTACAAAACTAACCAAGGGTTAAGCATGAAAGAGTTAACCCTTGTAGAGAGTTAACTATAGTTAATGGTTTGGATTGGGTTAGAATAATATCTCACAAAAATATCAAGCAACCACAAAGTCAAAGCTTCATGATGCTTCATGGAAGCTTCATGAAGCTTCATGAAAGCTTCATGCTAAAGCTAACCCTAATCCAAACCCTAACCAAGTTTAAACCCTAATCCATTGTTAAATTTGTAACCCTAATATGTTACAATATTATATATCACATATACAATATATTTTGTAACAATAGAAAATAATACAATTAACATATATCGCATATATATCAATGTATTATCCCGTGAGAAAATGAATCTTTTTGTGAGCTAATATTAGTTAATGTAATTTAATATATCATATATATTATTATACATTAAATTATCGAATCAACACTTAATCCAATAATCCGGCTATTTCACAAATAACCGACTAATACGATGACCCGGCTATATCGCATATACCCGGCCGATATCTCATATCGCGAGAATCCAATACGGTATCATATACCGCATTATCCTCGGTCCTGCACATATCACATATGCGCTCCTACTCCGTTTTGCCTGAGCCAAGAAACCTCTGTGTAGGACTCTAAAGAATCGTCAATACGCCGGCAGTATGTGATGATCATATCAAACACCCACAAGCTGTAAGCGGTCAGCTAAACGTAACAGCTACCCAGGTATTGAGCGCTCAGAAGATCAACAAGCAAGCCTGTACATTCTCCTGTGAATCCAAACAGTAACACTCCCGTACAGTCCGGTCTCGTCGTCTGATATGTCGCATATCTCGCCTAGGGGTATTAAACGTCAGACCCCAGTAGCTCGATAAGTCATGTCGATATGAGGTCTATAACAGTTCGAGAAACTACTGATAACACTTACCAGTAAAACTCAACAACCCTGGCCAAGGATTTCCGGTTATAGCCAATCGAACACAGCGCAACATCAACTCCCTATACTGGGAGAGACGAATCCCCTCCTATCGCTCATTGCCTCCATGTGATTCGGGACTGTACCCAAAAGCCACCTTTTTGCATGCCCTCTTGGACGTGGTATGATGGAAATCAAAGCACAGTGGGAATCACACAAGACTCTATGACGATCTCGGGTCAACAGACTACTCTGTACTAGTGTCACCGGAGAACTGCCATCTGACGTAAGGTATAATACCATCTGGGAGTTCTCGGCAAGTCCGTCCAGTGTATCCAGTCTCCATTGAGCACCCGTACACCATCCTTGATGTCAAACACCGATGGATATGGTATCATCCATCGCCCATCATATGGGTCAAGATGCGTATACGCTAGTCTACTCTGGTGTATCGATGCCCTGTCTCGATACACCCTCGACTAGGAACAGTTATAGGATGTACTCGTCGACTACCGTGGCCCCACTAGTATGATCTCATCATAGTCCCAGTAGTCGAGTACATATCCTAAGGGCTTTATCAACATGTAACATAGAGACAATCAGAGTACATGTTAAGATAAAGTACAACCAGATAGCATACTATCATGTCAAGCAAGAAAGTCCTCCCTATATATATCCTAGCATCCACTACAATATACAACGTATGTACAGTAATGGCCTCTAGGGCATACATATAACTAAAAATCTCCCACTTGCACTAGGGCCATCTGTTGTGGTATCACATACCCAACAATTAGCTGCGGTTGAAGTATCTCATACTCAACCATCCCATAAAAGTCTCTACTGGGAAAAAGGCCTTTGTGAGTGGATCCGCGCTGTTGTCCTCAGTGTCTACTCTCCTAACCTCGATCTCTTTGGAGATCAACCATCTCCATGATCAGGTGATACTTCCTAAGAATTATATCTGGATATCTGATGGGACGGTAGTTCCTTGGTTAAAGCCACAACTCCATTGTCACACAATGGTAGGAACGGAGTTCATCTCATGAACTTATATATATCCAGACTGCCTCTTTGGTAGCATCCTTGGTAACGATGTATCTTTCCTTTAATCGTCTAGTAAGTTACGGTATCTAGCTTGGAACTCTTCCAACATACCGTCCCTCCACTAAGGGTAAAGACAATGCCTGCGACTGACATTCAGTCGTCCTTATCACCCTGGAACCTTTCCAGTGATTCTCCCCAGGATCGTTTGATACCATCTCACTACAACTAGTGAGAATCCTAACATCCAATTAGATCTATCTCACAGATCCAAAACTCAGGATTTGGGAGGTATCACCTTGATCCTATATGGAGAATCCTTGTGATAAGCGAAGATTGACCGAGCGTAGCAAAGGAAACTCCTTCCCTATCAAGAGTATGTCATCCACGTACTCTACGAGGATCACCACCATACTCCCTACTACTTTTTTGTATATACAAGGTTCATCTACCGTTTTGATGAAGTTAAACTCTTTGACTACCACATCAAAACAGATGTTCCAACTCCGCGATTCCTGTTTTATCACATAAAACATCTTGCACACGTTTCCGCTCCTCCCACTGTCTACGCAGCCCTCTGGCTGTGTACTTATAGACGCTCTTTTCTAAAACATTATTTAGAAAAGCAGTCATGACACCCAACCGCCATATATCGTAGTCATGGTAAGTAGCCGTGACAAGTAGAATCTGGATGGACTTAAGCATAGCTTTGAAAGTCTCAACTTTTCCATGTACACCAAGTAATCTTCTCAAGATATACTTGCTCCTGATGGGGATTTAACCCTTCAGATAAAGCAACCAAAGTCCATACTTTGTTGGTGTATAAGGATTCCATCTCAGATCGATAAGCATCCAGCCATTCTTACAGAGTCCCACTCCTGATGGCCAGCCATAAACTAGTTGGGTCATCATCTCATGATGCAATCCTCGCTCCCACTGTCATAGAGAAACCGAAGTATTTCTCAGGTGGGTGAGGAACCCTACTGGATCGGCGTAGAGGCTGAGGTTCGTTGGAACTATTGAATCCTTTGGTTCTTCCAAATCATCAGCTGCAGTTTGTATAGCTGGAATCCTTCCAGTTTTACATAACAGAACTTGCCTCGAGCTTGTCCGGATTTTGCTTTTAGACATAGGCCGGACAACCCCAAATCTTAACAAACTTAAGATATGGGCTCTTCTCTTTCCATATCACATATGAAGTGGTAGGCAACTGATTTGTTTTGAACCCTATTCAATAGGCATGCAACTTCTCAAGTGCATAACTCCCAAAAGGAAATAGGAAACTCAGTAGTACTCATCATAGAGCACACCATATCACATAGGGTGCTATTGTTCCACCCCGATACACCGACGTGCTGTGGTGTAAACGGAGGAGTAATTCTGAGAGAGAATCTCATTCTCCTTTAGAATTGTCCAGGAATTTCGTGCTCAAGTATTTTCCTCCTTGATCACATCAAAGGACATAATACTTTTACCCGTATTTTGGTTCTCTACTTCGTACTTATATTCTGTGAATATCTCAAAAGTTTTGGACTTGTGTTTCAACAGTAACATATGTCTGAATCTAGAGAGATCATCAGAGAATGTAATGAAGTACAAAGAACCAGTCTTAGCATGTGTAGACAGGGGACTTTACATACATCATCATGTATCAATCCCAAGAGTTCACTAACTCTTTCTCTGTTTCCAATAAACAGAGCTATGGTCATCTTATTTTTGTGACATGACCGGCAAGTTTCATAAGATGTAAATTCTAACGGATTTAAATATGCATCTAAATGTAACTTAGCTAGTCGTGTCGCATTGATATGACCTAGTCTACAATGCCTCAAGAAGGATTCGTTCATTTCTGAACTCTTCCTCTTGTGTGTGTTCTATATACTAAGAACTGTAGTTTGATTTAGAACGTCAATTCTTTTAGATAATGTACCTGAACTAATCAACTCTTGATATAGGAAATGTTCAAAACATTATCCAACAATACAAAATTATATAACCTTTCTTTACTAATAAAGAGACTGATATGATGTTGTATATCAGGTTCGGTATCTAATAACATTTGTTCAGAATCAATGTATTCTGGTAATACAGAGTGATAGTGACTAACAGACTTGGCTGCAACATTTGCACCGTTTTCCGTCTCATGAAACTTATCACCCGTTCTCAGTTCTCTACCTATCAGTAGCCCATGTAACAGATTACATATGCGGGATCCTGATCCGGTATCTCATACCCAGGACGTAAAGGATACTGAGAAACAGTTCTCTGTAATGAACATACCCGAAGAAGATGCATCAGCATGTACTTTCTTCGTTTGGGCTGCACGGGAAATCTGGTATTCCCCAATTTCCTGCTCTGTCTTATAACAATTATAAGTTGGAGCGGGACCAACGTTTCCCAGCTCAGTATAACTAGCGGGTTCGGTCAATATATCCGTTTTATTATCTTGATTAAGGCATGATATGGTCGCTACCTGGAGAGAGAGAGAAGAAAACACTCAGCGTATGCTCTTGGAAGATTAGATTGGTTATTTAATATATCTAATCAGGATGTCTCCCACCATTTTAATCAAATCTTCCTTCAAACCCTAAAAGGAAAGACTAGCCGGGATTAATTACGCGCTACAAGTTCGCCAATCTTTCTGCCAGGCCAGTGTCGGTACTTTGAGGGAGGTCCCCCGTGCTTTCGCACGAACCTAATTAAAGTAAACCTCGTTTTCCCAGAGGCGTAACCCCGTTAACACCTTTCTAGACACCTACTTGATCGGCTAATTGTAATGTGTAAAACTCTCCCAGGAGTAACTCTTACTCGCAGCGGGTATCGGGATCGAACTATCTCATAGAAGATATGCAATCTCATTGCAAATTTCAACACTTGAAATTCCCAATAAAATTTTGTTCCAAGCGATCTATGACCTTGACTGAGTCAACAAACCATAGACCGCAAGTAAAGTTCAACCCGTCATTTCCCGATTGAATTAAACCCACCCGCACGACCCTTGACTCAGTCAACAAGGCCGCACGACTACCCTAATCCAATCGCATCATATGCTTTGCAGATAAGCACTAATCAGCTACCGCACACTACGCCTTGACTGAGTCAACAAACGCAGCACGAATACTAAATACTACCTATCTGAAATGACGGAGGGCTACGACAGGTTTTTATGAAAACCTTTTGCGCAATGAACTTTATATCGTTGTAGAATCGAGTGATTTTAAATGGAGTGTTTTTGAGGCTTTTCTAGTTTTGCTAAAGGGGTCACTCCCGGTGAAGGGATCGTCGGCCCTTTCCTCATCGAATAAGGTGCAGGGTATATCATATATACCACTATGCAAAGCAAAAACTCCAAAAGCAATCAAAAGACAAACCGATGGGTGTAGCATCTGCCAGTTATTGCTAAAGGGGTCACTCCCGGTGAAGGGATCTTGGCCCTTTCCTTATCGAATAAGGTGCAGGATGTTCTACAAGGAACACCACGATGCAAAGCAAGAACCGTAGCTACCTGTTTTTGAAAATTCCATCCCACAACATCTTTTAGGTTTCTTTTCTTTCATTAATCATATTAATGAAGTCCCATTTTATTATGCTTCACAAGCATCACATTTGAAACGAAATCTGCAATATAACATATATCTCATATATATAATATAAACATTCGTCTCAGGCAGTAATATGATCTCATCACAGAACATTGCAGCAGAAGAACATACATGAAATATTGGATATACTAGGACGTCCGTGTTTTCAATACGAGCCTGTATAAAACACGGATTCCACGGTCGCGATGAATAGCCAAACCCACATCCCTAGACCCCTACGAGAGAGGCAAGCAACACTGCCAATTCTAGGGTTAGGAGACCCAGTCTCGACTCCTCGAGATGGTCTCCCACTGGACACTAGAACCCGGTTACTTGTGCTCCCCGCCTTGGGTCTACCTAATGCGGAAAAGTAAATAATATACAATGGTGACATCATCCTCAGCCCGGAAGTGCCCCAATAAAAGAATATTACATACAAATGAATTTTACATGAATGAAAAAGAAAAAATCTCATCTCACATAAAACCCCCGGCTATTCAAAACGCGACGATCCAATATAACATATCACAGCAACACATAATATCTCATATCATCAACGTAAGCAAGTATGCGTATCCCGATTGTCGTTGATATATAGCAACGAAGCCAGCGATACACCACATACTACGCTTACGGTCATAGAAAATAAAGTGTAAAACTACAACAGTTGGAATCCGCAACCACTTTAGACATCGCATGCCCAACCAAATGAATTCCTTAGACATCGCATGCCTAACAATTATAAACCCCGCATTTTAGTCTCATTATCGAAAACTCTTTTCAATATCAAGTCGGGCAATTCAATAAGATTCCCGACATCCTGATCGAATGATCGTCGCAAACTTTACTAGACGGCCGCACCCCCGGATGCCGTCGACGAAGTGCACTAAGGCGGAACATCGCTGCCGCGAGCACCCGAACGGATGCTTTTGGCGACGGGGTTCTCTTACAGTCACTTGGTCGGGGCTATGGGGCATGGCTGTCTATTAAGTTTACCCGGCGAGTATCCGCGTATGCTACGTGATTGCGTCGGACTTTTGATCACATCAAAATTCCGTGGCAACCGATCATCTGAGACTAAACTGATATGTTTATAACATTCAAATTAGTTATCTCATAACTTCCCGTGGATTCCAAATATTGTATCACATTCCAGATAAATAGACAATATTAAACTTTCCGATCGAATAATCAAACACCCAAGATTTCCCCAATATATCTCAACACTTGAAATCAGTTTAAAAACATCCATCACATGCCACAGTACCAATGGTCCAGCCGTAGAAGGGTCAAGCCAACGCCTCACATATGGCACGCCGTACTGCCCCAAACCCTAAGGTTTAGAGGCAGTTCAAGACGGTCACATAATCGAGTTAAGGTTTGTTGTCTTCTAGAGGGTCCACCGCGTTACTTGCATGACTTAGAACGTTCTTAAACTCGAGAAAAAATCCAACTTTTGAAAAAATTTCCGACAGGGGAAAAAGTGAGTTATTGATATCCGTCCGAACTTTTTAACAGTTTCTAAAAATTATCCGGACAAAACTAAACAAAGTTAAATTATCTGATCGAATCAACGATTCCACAATACAACCCTAGAAAACTCAACACTTGAGTGGAATTAAAATATTCCCAGAAAACAATAACAAGAAAGGACCTAAGAATAATTACATGAAATTTCAAGGACTAAGTCATAATTTGGGCCGCGGAACCGCCGCCAAACCCTTGGTTTCGCCGCGGTTCCGCTTTCATATTTACGAATTAGAGTGCCGAACATCACAGTAATTCTTAGTTTTTCTTGCTTATTTGTCTGAGCATTTTTAATTCATAAAAAACCACAGTTTTGAAAAATGTACAGAGAAGGGTAAACATCGGGGTTTCGGGTTTCGATCGGACTTTAAACTTCGCTCAGACATCGCCTAAAGCTCTAGCTTGGCTCTGATACCACTGTAGGGATGCTAGGCATGCACGTAAGGGTCTACTAGGCATTAACCATGCCCGATTAAAATTTTAGCCGTGCCGAACAACCCGAAGCCGGATCTTTAAACTAAGGTTTAGGCGAAAACAAGCATGTTAAACTCTTTAACACTAAGTGAGAGGGATTACAACCTTTGTAGATCCGGTCCTTCACTTCTAAAGCTCCGTCTTGAGGTCCCTTCGCTGCGATCATCGTGTTCTGGACTCTCGAGAGGCTTCATGAAGAGAATGTTGCAACCTTGCTTCCGATCTTCGATAACATAGATGATCTACCTTGAAATTTCATTAACACAAGCTAACACTTACTAAATGAAGTGAACACCCTCATCTAAATGGCAAGGATAGAAGAGGATGATGAAGTAGGATTTTTTCTCTCATTTATAATCTTTTTCTCACTCACTTTCATCACAAAAGAAAGCTTTTTCAAAAGGAAACTCAAGCAAGAAGAAGAAGAATGAAGATGATAACTTAATCCTTTTGTGATGAACAATGAATTATTCTAGTTGTTACAAAACTAACCAAGGGTTAAGCATGAAAGAGTTAACCCTTGTAGAGAGTTAACTATACTTAATGGTTTGGATTGGGTTAACATAATATCTCACAAAAATATCAAGCAACCACAAAGTCAAAGCTTCATGAAGCTTCATGGAAGCTTCATGCTAAAGCTAACCCTAATCCAAACCCTAACCAAGTTTAAACCCTAATCCATTGTTAAATTTGTAACCCTAATATGTTACAATATTATATATCACATATACAATATATTTTGTAACAATAGAAAATAATACAATTAACATATATCGCATATATATCAATGTATTATCCCGTGAGAAAATGAATCT
Source organism: Agapanthus africanus (assembly GCA_030015575.1). Classification (NCBI taxonomy): domain Eukaryota; kingdom Viridiplantae; phylum Streptophyta; class Magnoliopsida; order Asparagales; family Amaryllidaceae; genus Agapanthus; species Agapanthus africanus. Next base: position 389,183,485 of record JASDDO010000022.1, read on the forward strand.
TTTAGTGAGCTAATATTAGTTAATGTAATTTAATATATCATATATATTATTATACATTAAATTATCGAATCAACACTTGATCCGATAATCCGGCTATTTCACAAATAACCGACTAATACGATGACCCGGCTATATCGCATATACCCGGCCGATATCTCATATCGCGAAAATCCAATACGGTATCATATACCGCATTATCCTCGGTCCTGCACATATCACATATGCGCTCCTACTCCATTTTGCCAGAGACAAGAAACCTTTGTGTAGGACTCTAAACAACCCAGGTGACTTCCTCAAATATCACAGATTACAACGAATCCCGATATAATGAGGATGATCACCTAATTCCCAATAACTTACTCCCACTCATCATCTGTAAAACCATACAGATGTGAGAATCATACCTGGTAAATACATACCCTGGAGTAAGTATCTAATCGGGAAATCAGTTTTCCTTTAACAGTACACAGTGAAACTTAAACATTGAAATGTTTCGATGGGGTATCCCGGTATTTCTAGTAATGCCTCTTCCATTATCCAGAATCACAACTGTAACCGTGTAATTGTTTGCCATCTTTCCAAATCCCTTTATATGTCTTTAGTCATTACCTTCTGTACACCCCTTTATGCCAAATGGTTTTCTTCCTTTCCTACCGTTCGGCACCAGCCTATGGTCTGGGAGAAGACTATCCAATAAGCATAATGGGTGTACTGTCCTAATCCTAGGAGCACTCGCAATGCGAGAGAAGGTGAAGATAAAAGACAACCGAATAAACCTTATTCCTATTTCTCCTGAACCAGAATCCATCCCCGAACTGGAACAAGTTCTTTTCGAGTTCGTATATAACCATACGATGGAGTATCCAATAAACTGTGGATCTTCGTAGTGATACGGAGTGTTCTGGAGAAATACAAAGGTGATTTAGGATTGGCGAATAAATACTTGGTTTGGTCGTGAATAGCAGTCGCAATTTACTTTGCCCTCTTACTAATCATTTGTTATGTCTTTACTTAATACCTTCTGTACACCATCGTTTGGCTAATTGGTTTTCTTCATTCCCTACCGGTCGGCACCTGCCTAAGTGTCACGACCCGAAAGAGTACGTGACTGGCCCTTGAATCATATGAATTCTATAGGACCCCATCTGATCCAAGTAAGCCAAAAGCCCAGCAATCTAAAACCATTTAAAGAGTAAATAAGGAAAACTGGTTTTGAAAAGTAAGGAAATCATGTTTCGATAATCAAAGTTTTTAAATAACTAAGCCGAATGTGTATTTTTAAAATGTGTAACCTTTCCTGAAAATTTCGGCAGAGTTTCCTTTGTAAAAACTGGCCCCAAACGGGGTACAACAAGAATAATATATATGAAATGATAAAAGGCATCCCCAAGCGGGAGCTAGCTCTTCGTCAATCGACGGTCATAACCACGCAAGCAATAATAATATACAACGCCTAGGGCGAGGATCAAAAGCCAAAAAGAAACTCAAAACAGCCAGAAAACCGTAATACTACAAGCGAGACTCTAAGGTCGAAATAATACAACACTGAATTCTAAGTCTGAAACAATATACAAATTTTGGTTGATGGAATGACTAGATACAATAAATAATATAAGTACAATGGTGGTTCTTGATGCAAAAGAGACCACCTACCAAAAGCAATTCACCCGCAAGGAAGCAGTGTGCCAGAAATGCCGCTATGGAATCTGTACGGCAAAACCTGCAAGAACTGTGGCACAACGGGGGTGAGTTGCCAACTCGTGAATAGAAAATATCTACAAGCAGAGATCGAATGCATGACCCATCCTAGGTCAATACGATCAGATATACATAAACCTCAATATGAATAAGTCTGAAACATGCTAAACTGGCAATGTAATCTCTACATGAGTGTAATGACAAGTGCTCGTGCCACTGCCTCAGGTAATAGCATATCATAAATGTGAGGTACAATCAATTAAATCAATCTGCATGTACGTGCATCCCGTCCACTCGTCACCCAATGACAATAACTATCATGCATGTAAATATCATCAGCATTTTCATGGAAATATGAGGTTATAAACCACCTGTGTCCCTCGCGACACGTCAAAATCATGGAACCGGAGTGCCCAGCATCGGCACTCGAAAACATCATGAAAACTGTGCCCAGCATCGGCACGTAAATCCTCATATATCGGGCTCCGTCAGTCCGGATCGGCCCACAGGCTCTGTCTGCGGTATCGGCCCTCGGCCCCGGCAGTACGCCATATCCAACTATCGACTCCGGTCGGTGTCCTCCGGATAACCACCAGGTCCAACAAAATCACCGGTAGGTACTCGCCATCCTGCCAGGCTCATCGTCTACTCCACGAAAAACATTTCTTGCCCCGGGAAACCATACCGGGTCCACCATGTACCCGCAATCGGCCTCATCCGCCTCCTCGAATCGGGTTTCACATGTCGCTCTCAGCACCGAGAAAACACATAGTGGACGCACAGAAATATCATATCAAGGGTAACCGGGTTTTCAAAACAATTACATATCCTCTTTGAAAACATCCACGGTTCCCAAAAACCAGAAATATCATGGAAACAGCATATCTCAATGCGTATAATCAGAACGCAACATGTATACGACATATAGTAGAAAAGTAAGAATATCAATATGTCTTGCAAGGGTCATATCCTGAATACAACAGTACTACAGTGTAGTGACATGGCAATTATCGATGATGAAGTGTGTGAGCCGGCAACAGTGTACGTGGAACATACGCATCATCGATAATGGTGCTGGTGTCCTAGCAGCATGACTGAAATATATCAACAATAGAAGCGATGCAATGCAAACAGCATGAATGTGCGGAATCGAGTAGTCAACGCAACAGTAGAGAACCTGCCTCAATAGCTATATCATGCAACCTTGCCTTTTGAAATAAGACGATTCAGGGCTTTTGGTAAAATGAGGGCTACGGTGTTTTAAGAAAAGATGCGCCCTTTGAAAATATCCGTATAAACCCTTTTTCCTATCCTTAAAATATCCCTGACTCGTTAGTTTTGAAATAGGTATGACTCGGGTCTAGTCTAACGCCTACTATGCGAACTACGAACCCACAATCAAGTCAAAGAGAGGGGTATGGAAACCACCTAAATCTGAGTCGATGTCACATATCTCATCACATGACAGGCATCACTACCATCATATCATATCTCCAATACGACTCTGTCATGTCGCCAAATCTCACGGCCTCAATCGAATCTCATCGACTCATCTCAATCCCACGTATCATCCTCAAAACCCGTATATAAACACATAGTCCCATACCCATGTGTAGATATACACACCATCATATGCGTACAGATATATGAAAGAATGTATGCAAGTATGTGTGTATGTGTGAGTGCGGGTGCAACCACTACTCTAGGGTTCGAACTAATCAACCAATACATCTTTATCACCAATAATCCATTATTACTATCAATAACCCTAAACAACACATAATAAATATACGTGTGTATACGTATTCGTATACATCACCACGGACTGCGGGGGTGCTATACGCCATCCACCCGACTTCTCCCCGTAGATATTGCTTCTCATGTATCGGTGCCGATGTCGCCATCTTCATCTTCTTTGCCTCAACATCTCGTAGGGTACCTACAAGTATATCAAAATGCTAAAGCACATGAAAATCACATCGGAAACCAAAATAGCACACGCTACCCACATAGGTAAAAACCTATCGACTCGCATGTAAACACAATCAATATCCACTTGTCGTTGACGTCCAAACGCCACCCGACCGGAATGAATCACAAAACACCAAAATCCATGCTAAATCAAGTCGTAAATCATACACCAACATAGGAAAATCAACCCAGATTTCACCCTAGATGGAATCAGTCAAAACTAGACATACCCAGGGTCAAGACTAGAGGAAATAGGGGCATGCACAGAAAACGAGGCAGATCCACCCTGCTCTGGCCGCAAATTGCGGCCAGAATGGGAGAATTGGTGGCCAGGAAAAGGAGTGGGGAGCTAGGGTTTGGTGTGGTGGTTCAATAGTGCCTGCACATCTCACTGTTAACTCAATTTTATTTTAGGGATCTCGGGGTGATAGCAGATTCCACAAAACACTTCCAGATTAACTGTTTTCCCCGATATCGATTTCGTAATTCCGTATTCTGGTTTCACGTTCAGGTTTGGGTTCAAATTAGCATCACACAAGGGATTCTAAGGTCACCAAAATCCTCAATTCCATCTTAAATTTCAGTTTTACCCTAAACCCTAACTTGAATTCTCTAAAATCCACAAACATCACAATATCGATATGAAACTAGAATAGATACACAAGGAATTGAAATACTACTCTAATAGGTGCAGAAATTACCTCCTTTGGCAACTCAAGAAAATTCTTGAGTTGCTCAAAGTCCTCCAAATCCAATCTTGTTAGGTTCAATGTGTAGCTAGTGAGCTTGGGAGTAAGTTTTGTGAAGTGGGAATGGGGTTTTGGCTTTATTTTCATGATAAATCTAGGGTTTTAGTGAAGAGGGTGAGAGTGAGGGAGAGGGAAGCAGCTCATCAAGGGAGAGGGGAGAGAGAAATGAGAAGGGAATGATGGGGGCATGGCTTCAAAAGAGAAAGTTGACCTATACCTACCCTCTCTCTCTCATCATTCCATTTCCTTTTTCCTTTTCTTTTCTTTTCCTCACTAAACTCTTCTCACTTGAATAGTGAACCCAAAAGAAAGCGATGGCAAAAGAAATGTAACACAAGTGTAGAAAATGATATGTGCACATTTTTGCTCAAAAATGCTAAAAATCCAATTAGCGATTCTTAATCGCGATTAGTACTAAATTAGCATATAACTAATCTTAAAAACTTAAAAATGGCATAATTCCATAAAATACCTTATTTTAGAATTTTCCATAATTTTTCCCATTTATTTGTATTTAATTATACTAGAATATTAAAATATTCATTAAAATAATATTAAATTATAAAATTTCCCAAAAATCATATTTTATTATTTTGAAGACGTTACAATCTACCCCCTTAAAGAAATTCGGTCCCCGAATTTAAATTTAAAACCCCCAAATGCTAAAATATTTCAATACAAATTCTAAGTCATCGGGGCTCCGAAATCATCTATACATAAAACATCATAGCGCAATGCATGCGCATGAGTACTGAGCAGATAACTCAAAAGCAACACTCCATCAAGCATCCCGCAATCATCGGAGTCATGGTAAAGACACAAATGTCAAATCCAATACAAAATCAATATGATATAAATCAGAACTATACATGTAGACATCCAATCTATACATGTGAATAGCTGATGAAAATGCATGCCCAATCTTTTAAGTCGCTGTCCGATGCGCGTAACACTGCACAGTGGCGGACGTTTTTCACAAGAAAATAACTATATACGTATATACATATCCTTTGTTGAATAGGTGCGTTCCGCCGTTTTTGAAAACAATTTAGAAGGGTTTCCTTGTTTAAAACGTTTCGTGTCATATCGGACACGTAGGTATATATATATCGAGACCATAGCTCGCTCTTGGAAATCCCTTCGAACTATCAATGCATGCAAAATATATCCAGGTACTGTCCTCTGACTAGTCCTGCTCAGTATGAAAAAAAATATCCAATATCATAGAAATGTACTGCTCCAAAAGGAATAAATCCCAAAATGCACATAACACCACCCTGTGCGTCTGGTGCGCACGGAAATCAAAATCCATATATGTACCATACAGGTGCACAAAACAACATCTAGGTGCAATGGGTGTGCACGAAACATCTATCATAGGCAACGTGTGTGCCTGACGGCTAAAACAGGTGCATCTGACATGCACGAAGAATCTCGATTTAGTGCATCTGGTGTGCACCAAAATCGTATCTCAAAGCCTGCGCCCAACATGCACGAAAATCCAAATCGGTGCATCCATCGTGCACGAATGAAAATCTAAACCCTGCGCACTCAACATGCACGGAATCACAAAATCCAATAGCAACGCCGAATATGCGTAAGTCCAGTCAAAAGCACGGAGTGCAAGAATCCTCATCAATATCACAATCAAAATCGACATACCGAAAGGCATCAAATCGAAGTCAGGTGCAACCGAAATGCACAAAATATAAATCCGGTGCAACAATGGCACGAAATATAAAACTGGTGCATCCCAAGCACAAATACCAAGCAATAACTCAAATGCGTAAGCAGCAACACCAAGTGTACCCAGATATAAAGAAAATCATAAACCTGTGCAGCTGCGTGCACAAAACACATATCAATGCACTACAAACACATATAAGCTATACCGAGTGCAAAAATCAAATACCAAAAGTACATGAAACTATGCTGGAAGCGTAAATCAAATCACCGGCATAAAATAGGCATGAAATCGCAATCAACACCTCCAGAGTAATAACTATGTGCAAGGTATAAATACCCAGTAGGTGCAACCATGGTGCACAAAATCAAATATCATGAAACTCAGTCATCAAGACTAAATCATGCGAATAGATCGCCCAAAATACCGAAATCCAAAGCAACGGATACGTTATAGTCAAATCACAAAATCACAAAATCACAAATCATAAATACCGTCGTCGGTATATCCTTCTTCAGGGTCGAGAAGGTACCGGTGCATCCGATGCTAGCGGCGCAAGATATCTACTTGCCTCTTGCTCGCGGCTGGCGTCCTCTGCCTCTGGTTCCTGATCTTTCCTGTAGATTACCAATCTCGCAATCCACCGGCTCATCGGCCCGGTCAGGTGTGCTGATAGGAACGATTCCGTTCTTGCACTTTCCTGGTCATCACTCGGTCAATCCTCACGACCCCTCGTAAAGAAGCACATCTCTGGCGCCGACCTCGGGTCCTCTGAATGCACATTACGCATCCGATTTTGGGTGCAACTCTTATTGCAGCAGTGTACTGGAAGGAATCCTACTCAAGGTCTCTTCTGATCTTGCCTAAGCCAAACCGTAAGGAGGCTGGTACTCTGGCGTAATCTTTCCTCGCTTTCTGAACATCTGCACCCTTAGTACAACATCTCCTCGAAAGCTGGTCGCATCTCTGCACCTCTGTATGCATGTCCGGCGTTTAATCATAACGGGGTGTAGTAACAGCTCGTCTGCCTTTCGCACGAACTTCTTGTCCCGCTTGTCTGTATCATCGACCATTCGACGTCGCGTCTCTATCTGCGCACTGCAATGTCCTCGGCTACGGTCCACCCGAAGTCTCTAACACGGACTCGAAATCACGAACTCGGTATCTTCATCACTCAGTAGAAGATATCTAGCCGAACACGTCCTCAGCGTGCATAACGCATCTCTGATGTCAGCGGAGTGAAATGTCATCTCGTCGAAATCTCGTGCAAACTCTTTACTCCACCTTGCTCCAATATCGACTGATTCGGACTCACCTCATCGTGGCTACACGGACTGCGCTCCGACGGCTATGCTCGTATCTGGAGTCTCCCAAGCAGTGTCCCATCACATGATATCCGAATGATGTCGAATCATCCGATCGACTCATCAGAACCTCACAATCCCCCAAGAGCTCAACATCTCGGGTACAATTTAATAGTATCGAGTACATACCACAGCATCGGTGGTCAAGCCGTAGAAGGGCAAACCCAAGCCTCACTAATGGCGCCGAGGAACTGCCGCAAACCCTAAGGTTCAAAGGCTTTCACACGGTCATTAAGTCGAGTTAGGGTTTCATTCTTCTAGAGGGTCCATAGAATCACTTGCATGTCTTTCCGAATACTTTAAACTTGGAAAATGGGTTCCTGACATTCGATCGTCTCAATCGACTCTCAACGAATCTGCGTGAAGTCGCCTCTAGCTGGAATCAATCTACCTGATGACCTCGCATCGGGGTAAGCGAACGAACCACAGGTCCTAGTCACTAATCCTCGGTGACTAGCGACTCACTATCATATCTCTAAGAATATGCTCATGCTGCAGTAGCTCCAATGATCTGGGCGATATCTCATCACTCGCAGCAACAACTGGCTCATTCGTCCGTACGCTAAGCAGCGCCTCAACCATCATGAATAAGCGATATATCAACGGTCATCACATCCTGGCTGGCCTCTATCAGTGGCTCAATCCTCTGGTGCCGATCAGCACAACCGGAAAATCTCGCAACAGCGATCTGTCAAACACTCAAAGTGCGGAAACACAAAATACGAAGCCTCAATGCAACCGTATGTCTCTGGAATCATGCCCCGGTCAGCCCTCGTCCCCGACGAGCTCATGCTGACACAACTCGAGCCATAGCTCACTCTGCCCGTGCAATCGCGGCAGCAAAACCATAACCAGTATCGACGAAGATAGATCATAGGAAGGAATATAATACGGTGCAAGGAAATGTACAACCTAAGGTTTCTTAAACGGAGTGGCGTGTCGCAAGTATGCCGCGGAACATACCCACGGTACGTCACTCTACTTTAGTCACCTATTCCATCAACCAAGGGTCATCCTACACGACGAAAGTTCGGGTTTAATACCCCCTCGACTAAGTCTAAGTTCCGTAAGGTCAAGCCTAAGTTACGTATATAAATAACGCCCTAGGCTCCACATAGTCAAACTCAGACTCGAACCAAGGTCAACCTAGTGCTCTGATACCAACTTTGTCACGACCCGAAAGAGCACGTGACTGGCCCTTGAATCATATGAAGTCTATAGGACCCCATCTGATCCAAGTAAGCCAAAAGCCCAGCAATCTAAAACCACTTAAAGAGTGAATAAGGAAAACTGGTTTTGAAAAGTAAGGAAATCATGTTTCGATACTCAAAGTTTTTAAATAACTAAGCCGAATGTGTATTTTTAAAATGTGTAACCTTTCCTGAAAATTTCGGCAGAGTTTCCTTTGTAAAAACTGGCCCCAAACGGGGTACAACAAGAATAATATATATGAAATGATAAAAGGCATCCCCAAGCGGGAGCTAGCTCTTCGTCAATCGACGGTCACAACTACGCAAGCAATAATAATATACAACGCCAAGGGCGAGGATCAAAAGCCAAAAAGAAACTCAAAACAGCCAGAAAACCGTAATACTACAAGCGCGACTCTAACGTCGAAATAATACAACACTGATTTCTAAGTCTGAAACAATATACAAGTTTTGGTTGATGGAATGACTAGATACAATAAATAATATAAGTACAATGGTGGTTCTTGATGCAAAAGAGACCACCTACCAAAAGAAATTCACCCGCAAGGAAGCAGTGTGCCAGAAATGCCGCTATGGAATCTGTACGGCAAAACCTGCAAGAACTGTGGCACAACGGGGGTGAGTTGCCAACTCGTGAATAGAAAATATCTACAAGCAGAGATCGAATGCATGACCCATCCTAGGTCAATACGATCAGATATACATAAACCTCAATATGAATAAGTCTGAAACATGCTAAACTGGCAATGTAATCTCTACATGAGTGTAATGACAAGTGCTCGTGCCAGTGCCTCAGGTAATAGCATATCATAAATGTGAGGTACAATCAATTAAATCAATTTGCATGTACGTGGATCCCGTCCACTCGTCACCCAATGACAATAACCATCATGCATGTAAATATCATCAGCATATGCATGGAAATATGAGGTTATAAACCACCTGTGTCCCTCACGACACGTCAAAATCATGGAACCGGAGTGCCCAGCATCGACACTCGAAAACATCATGAAAACTGTGCCCAGCATCGGCACATAAATCCTCATATATCGGGCTCCGTCAGTCCGGATCGGCCCTCGGCCCCGGCAGTACGCCATATCCAACTATCGACTCCGGTCGGTATCCTCCGGATAACCGCCAGGTCCAACAAAATCACCGGTAGGTACTCGCCACCCTGCCAGGCTCATCGTCTACTCCACGAAAAACATTTCTTGCCCCGGGGAACCATACCGGGTCCACCATGTACCCGCAATCGGCCTCATCCGCCTCCTCGAATCGGGTTTCATATGTCGCTCTCAGCACCGAGAAAACACATGGTGGACGCACTGAAATATCATATCAAGGGTAACCGGGTTTTCAAAACAATTACATATCCTCTTTGAAAACATCCACGGTTCCCAAAAACCAGAAATATCATGGAAACAGCATATCTCAATGCGTATAATCAGAAAGCAACATGTATGCGACATATAGCAGAAAAGTAAGAATATCAATATGTCATGCAAGGGTCATATCCTGAATGCAACAGTACTACAGTGTAGTGACATGGCAATTATCGATGATGAAGTTTGTGAGCCAGCAACAGTGTACGTGGAACAAACGCATCATCGATAATGGTGCTGGTGTCCAAGCAGCATGACTGAAATATATCAACAATAGAAGCGATGCAATGCAAACAGCATGAATGTGCGGAATCGAGTAGTCAACGCAACAGTAGAGAACCTGCCTCAATAGCTATATCATGCAACCTTGCCTTTTGAAATAAGACGAATCAGGGCTTTTGGTAAAATGAGGGCTACGGTGTTTTAAGAAAAGATGCACCCTTTGAAAATATCCGTATAAACCCTTTTTCCTATCTTTAAAATATCCCTGACTCGTTAGTTTTGAAATAGGTATGACTCGGGTCTAGTCTAACGCCTATTATGCGAACTACAAACCCACAATCAAGTCAAAGAGAGGGGTATGGAAACCACCTAAATCTGAGTCGATGTCACATATCTCATCATATGACAGGCATCACTACCATCATATCACATCTCCAATACGTCTCTGTCATGTCGCCAAATCTCACGGCCTCAATCGAATCTCATCGACTCATCTCAATCCCACGTATCATCCTCAAAACCCGTATATAAACACATAGTCCCATACCCATGTGTAGATATACACACCATCATATGCGCACAGATATATGAAAGAATGTATGCAAGTATGTGTGTATATGTGAGTGCGGGTGCAACCACTACTCTAGGGTTCGCACTACTCAACCAATACATCCTTATCACCAATAATCCATTATTACTATCAATAACCCTAAACAACACATAATAAATATATGTGTGTATACGTATTCGGATACATCACCACGGACTGCGGGGGTGCTATACGCCATCCACCCGACTTCTCCCCGTAGATATAATCTACTCACCTTTCTTCTCATGTATCGGTGCCGATGTCGCCATCTTCATCTTTTTTGCCTCAACATCTCGTAGGGTACCTACAAGTATATCAAAATGCTAAAGCACATGAAAATCACATCGGAAACCAAAATAGCACACGCTACCCACATAGGTAAAAACCTATCAACTCGCATGTAAACACAATCAATATCCACTTGTCGTTGACGTCCAAACGCCACCCGACAGGAATGAATCACAAAACACCAAAATCCATTCTAAATCAAGTCGTAAATCATACACCAACATAGGAAAATCAACCCAGATTTCACCCTAGATTGAATCAGTCAAAACTAGACATACCCAGGGTCAAGACTAGAGGAAATAGGGGCATGCACAGAAAACGAGGCAGATCCACCCTGCTCTGGCCGCAAATTGCGGCCAGAATAGGAGAATTGGCGGCCAGGAAATGGAGTGGGGAGCTAGGGTTTGGTGTGGTGGTTCAATAGTGCCTGCACATCTCACTATTAACTCAGTTTTATTTTAGGGATCTCGGGGTGATAGCAGATTCCATAAAACACTTCCAGATTAACTGTTTTCCCCGATATCGATTCCGTAATTCCGTATTCTGGTTTCACGTTCAGGTTTGGGTTCAAATTAGCATCACACAAGGGATTCTAAGGTCACCAAAATCCTCAATTCCATCTTAAATTTCAGTTTTACCCTAAACCCTAACTTGAATTCTCTAAAATCCACAAACATCACAATGTCGATATGAAACTAGAATAGATACATAAGGAATTGAAATACTACTCTAATAGGTGCAGAAATTCCATCTTAAATTTAAGTTTTGTGAAGTGGGAATGGGGTTTTGGCTTTATTTTCATGATGAATCTAGGGTTTTAGTGAAGAGGGTGAGAGTGAGGGAGAGGGCAGCAGCTCATCAAGGGAGAGGGGAGAGAGAAATGAGAAGGGAATGATGGGGGCATGGCTTCAAAAGAGAAAGTTGACCTATACCTACCCTCTCCCTCTCGTCATTCCATTTCCTTTTTCCTTTTCTTTTCTTTTCCTCACTAAACTCTTCTCACTTGAATAGTGAACCCAAAAGAAAGCCATGGCAAAAGAAATGTAACACAAGTGTAGAAAATGATATGTGCACATTTTTGCTCAAAAATGCTAAAAATCCAATTAGCGATTCTTAATCGCGATTTGCACTAAATTAGCATATAACTAATCTTAAAAACTTAAAAATGGCATAATTCCATAAAATACCTTATTTTAGAATTTTCCATAATTTTTCCCATTTATTTGTATTTAATTATACCAGAATATTAAAATATTCATTAAAATAATATTAAATTATAAAATTTCCCAAAAATCATATTTTATTATTTTGAAGATGTTACACTAAGGTTTGGAAGAAGACTATCCAATTTGCGTAATATGTGTATTATCTCCACAACAAGGAGTACTCGCAACCTGAGAGAAGGTAAAAGGAAAAGACAACTGAATAGTCCTATTCGTTTTCTCCAGAACCGGAAACCATCCTCGAATAAATTCCTTCGAGTTCGTATATAACCATACGATGGTTTTGTCCAATGGAAGTGGACGTTCGTAGTAATACGGGGTGTCCTGGAGAAAAGGGTAAAAAGTAGGAGTGGCAATGAGGTTTGCAACTCTGACAATCCAAAAGCCAGTGTTAAAGAAGGTTCGGTTAATTTTGGTCACTGAGTCATAGTCTTAGGGTCGGGTCAACGGTCGCTGCCAAAGAGAGAGAGAAAAGAAACACTCAGCGTGCACTCTAACCTAGATCAGAATGGTTACCAATTTGTCTATTCTGGAAACCTCCCACTGTACCGTCAAATTCCCCTCCAAACCTGAAAGAAGAATTAGTCGGGATCACCCGAGGAGTAAACCAACTCATCAGTGGGAATCGGGATCCAACTATCATCGCATGATAACGTGACGGAATCCACTCACGTTATCACACTCCAGAAGGTATGCGCATATCTGGCAAGTTTCAGTTTCTTAAGAAACTCCCGATGTGATTTTTGCCCCATGCTCTTATGACCTTGGCGTGAGGTCAAAATATCATAAGTCACATGTCAAGTTCTACCCGTCATTTTCCAGGTTAATTTGAACCCACCCGTACATACCCTTGACGTAGGCCAAAATAGTAGTACGACTGTCCCAAACCAACGCATCTATCTATACAACAGATAAATACCCGGCAGTTACCAATCACTATGCCTTGGCGTGAGGTCAAAATACACAGCTTGAATACTACCGAATATTTAACTGAAATGACGGAGGGCTACGAATGGTTTCTGGCGAGAACCTTTAACGTAATGAACTTGATATTGTTGAAGGAACCGGATAGCTTTTATAAAAATATAGTAACGAAAACCTTTGCTAAAGAGGTCACTCCCGGGGAAGGGATCTCGGCTCTTTCCCCGTAGAATGAGGTGTAGGATATTCCAACTGAATACCACGATGCAAAGCAAAAGTAATCGGCTATACTGAAGTTATTGCCCTGACGCAAACTTCTGTCCAAGGGGTCACTCCCGGTAAAGGGATCTCGGCCCTTGCCTCGTCGACTGAGGAGCAGGATATTCCAACTGAATACCACGATGCAAAACAAAAGAGAACGCCCTTGCAATAATAGCTTTTTGAAAAATGTTCCAACAACATCAGAATAGGTTTTTTTATCTTGCATTGATCCGAATCAACGCAGTCCCATCAATTGATCACACCAATAAAGAACGAAAATAATGATGTACATATATGCCATCCGCATTCGCCACTGGGTCCCGTCATCACCCGTTAGGTTACTTAACTAACGACAGAGCGGGGACTGGACTAGCGCGGATGCAAAACATATACAACATCTACTAGTATATATATCAATATATAATATTCACTCAAGGCTTGATAAAATGCAACATCACAGAAATGTAATAAGCATCACAGAACAATACAGATATCTGGGATCCCCGGGTTTCATAGAGCAGCTACTGAAACCCGACGTTCCCCTGGTCGTGTGGATAGCCTGTGCAATGAAACCCTAGACCCTTACGGGCGCGGCAAGTTACCCGCCAAAACCTGAAGCGAGGCAGCCCCCTTCAGCAACGTGAATGGACCACCCAACACTTCACGGATCCGGTAACTTGGGCACCCCTCCTGGGTCAACCTGTACCCCCTACGAGTGCGGTGAATAGCCCGCCAATTCTAGAGTAAAGCCCCCTCCGTCTCAATGCCATGAGATGTGGGTTTGTTGCCCTCTAGAACACGGCTATCCGTGCACCCCACCTTGGGGTAATCCTAGTACAGATATACATACAACGGGTACATCGACCTCGACCCGATCGTGCCCCAAAAGAATAATATACAATCAGGCAGTGACGGCAGTCCACATGTCGGACGCTCGCCCTGTAATATCAAATGTACATAATACAACCAAATCTGTACTACCATTGCATCCCGGCTATCCCCACGACCAATCCGCAACATCACAGCACAACACAGAACATCAACGTGAATGTCACGTTCGCAAATCCGTCTAAAAGGGTTATAGCAGTTAGACAGGATTTACCGATCAAGTGACATTCACGGTCACAGATATAATGTAAATACTATGAACTAGCATGTTTAAAATATCCGATCGAACAAATTTACCGAAGTGGGCCCCAAGTACTACTGTAGCACTCACAGAAAATCGGGCCCAAAAGGAATGTTCCAAAAAACCCATTTCACAAACTAGGACCCACTAGAAAAAAAATGGTGCAAAAAGGGGTCATTATGGCCGCGGAACCGCGGCAAATGCATGTATTTGGCCGCGGTTCCGCGGTGGAAAAGTCTAATCATGCCACCAAATTTTTCAAGAAGTCTTAGAACACCCTGCACATATTTCTGCAACACCCTGAAAATTTTTTGGAGCTAAAAAAATTTCGACAGAATCCTGATGCAAGAAAAATACGGTTTTTGGGAATTTTGTTCGATCGAGTTCTAAACATACTAGAGCAAGCTAGGCTAGGTTAATGGCGTGGCTCTGATACCACTGTAAGTGCACGGCGGCGCCCCGGCCGTCGATCCGACTCCGCGGCCGTCGATCCGACGCCGGAGTGCGGAAACGAAAAACTTTGCGAAACTTGCAAACCGGCACCACCGCGCACTATTAACCCGGATCGGGCCATTAACCTAACTAATAGTAAACTAAAAGATGGGTAGAGAGATATACCAAACGATCTCTGTCCTTCGGTCTTCGGCTCCACTCCGATCTCCTCGCGGAATCTCCGGTCGTCGCCTCCTCGTCGAAACGAGCACCACAATGCCGGCTTCTTTTACGGGCTCCCACCTCTGGACCGAGGCAACTCGGGCGCGAAGTTGGCGAGCCAACGCGTCCAAGATATGTTGTAGGTGTAGTGTAGAAACCATTGTCTCATTTGGGGTGAAGTTGCCAGTGGTGATGGAGGAATGAACAAGATATGAACTTGGGAATTTTGGTGGCAAGCTAAAATGAGATGAATGATAATTTTTCCCCACATCAAATATGAACTCCTCTCTCTCTCTCTCTCTCTCTCTCAAGTAGTGGCCGGCCCCTATATGGAAATGGTGGAGGGAAAAAATACCAAAACCAAGAAGGGAGGTGAGTGTAGGAATCAAAAGAGGTGACCACATCCAAAAGCAATCCTCACATCAACTCTCATCCATTCTAATCTCATTAATGCTAAAGAAATGATGAAAGAAAAGAATGGAATCAAAAGATGCTTTCATAATCTTTCCATATCCAAATAAACCCTCCACAAATGCTAATTTGCGAACTTGCAAATTAGCCCCTCCATCACAAAAGTCCGGCCGAGAAGGAACAACGGAAAACTGGCCGGAACGGAATGCAAACTGGCAACTTCAGAAAACTGATCCCGTAATAAATTACAGGAAAACCCCGCTACTGCATATACATGCCCGCATTTGTATTCCCACTGAATACAAATGCAAAGAGACAAAATCTACACTGTCTAATACTAGGATCCGGCTTAAACCAAAGCCGGCTAGTAAAATCCGTCCGATCACAATCCGTGCAATACCGCACGTATCTGATCGAACCCTGCCATATCTCCATACGGCCTCTACAGCGTTTCGCCCGAAACCTGAGTAACTGTATGTGGTGGACTCTAAAGACTCGTCAATACTATGGCTGTGGATTTAACCACTAGCACGTCAGAGGTATTAGCCATACGTGACGGGCTACCAGCTATTGACCAAAAAGGACGTCGATGAGAGAACTCATCCTGACACCCTACTGAGCCTGTCAGTGACAATATCCGTACAGTCCGGTCCGTTCGTCTATGAGCATCGCATGGCGGGCCTAGAGGGTTGGTAAAAGTCAGACCCCCAAAACCGGTACAAGTTGTGTCGGGGTGTAGCCAGGACACCCTGAGATACTACTGGAATACCTACCAGTAAATCTCCTACCTTGGCCAAGGACTACGTATAATGGCTCTCCTAGACACTGCGCGACCTCACCCCCAATACCGGGAGAGACGAACCCCTGCAGATCCGCTCACTGCCTCCATGTGGCTCGGGACTGTACCCAACAAAAACCTGTTTGCACGTCTCCTTTGAGCATGGTAGGGTAGTAATCAAAGCACAGTGGGAACTCACACGAGACAAATGACGATCTCAGGTCGATGAACTAACCTGTACACATGTCACCAGGGAACTGCTATCTGAAGTCAGGTATAAGCCCAACTAGCATGTTCCCGGCGAGTCCTGTCCGGTGTACTCATAACCCAATGAGCACCTGTATACATCTTAGGTGCACCAACTGCCGGTGGCTTGTGAGACCGGCTACCTCCCCTCGTCGGGGTCTCGACTGTATACACTAGTCTACTCTGGAGCATCGATGCCCTGTCTCGAAACTCCCACGAGTAGGGACCTTTTAAGAATGTGCTAATAGACTACCAGCTCCCACGTATATGATCGCCCTCATACTGATGGCAGTCAAGCAAGAATCCTAGGGGCTCTATCGATGCGCAATAGTGACCTGTAAGGTCACCTAAAGCAGTACACGATAATAAAGTTAAACCAGATAACATACTATCATCTTGAGTAAGACTGTCCTACCGGGATAGGTCCTCCCTCAATCATTGCAATCACGTGCCTGTGATCTAATAATTGACTCTGAGGGCACTATCTCCAACAATCTCCCACTTGCACTCAAGGCTAATTATTGCGATGTCGCATACTCACAGCCCGTGTGATACCGAACACCCAACTCCTCTACTAATCAGTCTCACAAAGCTCGTTTACGAAACTATTGTGTTCGAGGAATAGCCTCAGTGAGTGGATCCGCTCTGATGTTTCTTTCTATGTCTCTCTTTATCTTTAGTTCGCGGAGAAAACCTATCTCCCGAAATGAGTAATACCTGTCTTAGAATATGTCTGGATATCTGATGGGACCTAACTCATAAATGAACTCCAAATCCAAACTTTCTTAGACTGTATCGTCTACTGAACTTAATCAGTATCCTGCGCCATGCCTCCCTCAGTATTGCCTTGGACCACCTTTCCAAAATACAGTCCCTAGTCAGAGGGAAAACTACAACTCTGACAGCCACTCTGTCGTCCAGGTCACCTTGGAAGCTTGGAATGATAACCGTCTCCCAAAGGTGTCACGACCCGAATTTGGCACGTGACGGCCCTAATACTACGCAACGCCTCTAGACGTAACGCAGTAAAAGAAAGCCAAAACCCAGAAATCTAAACCATAAAAATACGGAAAAGATAATAAAAGGATTTTGAAACATTTGAAATCATAAACCAAATTCTTTAAAAGTGTCCACTTTTTCTTTAAAATTTTGGCAGCACCTCCTTTGTAAAAGCTAGCCCCAAAAATGGGTACAACATAAATATAAAGTAAAGCATCCCAAACGGGAGCAAAAATCCACGCCCAACGGCGGAAAATAACCACCACAACAAATATACGACGCCGTAGCGAAGAAATAAGAGACAAAAGAAAGGAAACTGTATAAAAGACAACAAATCCAACATAATATACAACATCGTTCTCACAAAGTCTCTAAGTCAATATGAAAATAGTAGATGGAGAGTACAGGGATACAACGAATATACAATACAACGAATAACCACAAAACCCACCTAAGCAAACCGCATACTGTGAGCTGATGCAGTATCCGTAGCAAAAGATGATAGATGAATAGCCAGCCTCGACTATTCTGGGGAACACTCTGTAACACCTGTGGTACAACGGGGATGAGTTGCCAACTTGTGAATAGTAAAGAACATATGCAGGTAATCGCAAGAATGTACGTACAGCATGAATTTAATATATGACAATTGCAGTAATAACAGGTCATGAGTATGAAATAATGGAATGTACACTAACAAGTACCACCAATATATAAAGCAATAATGATATGACAACAGTATGCAATAATCATGCACTGGGGATATGAGAAAGTAAATGTGCAATACTCATGAAAGGTACACTCATAGGTACTCCTAATACATGGAACAGTGCACAAGTATATAAAGATGAGGTATGGAGTGAAATATGTCATTTCCACGGAATCCTGACATCGTGGTAGGATCACAATCCAGCAAGACAAATCCAAATCCCAATTCCTCAAATCAGCCACCAAATTGGCTCTCATATCATCTAAGTGTCACGTCGCCATCTAAGTGTCACGTCGTCTCAACTGCACAATATCAAGTATATCTCGCATATGTATCGAATGTAAAACATCAAGTACATCTCACCTATCTAGTATGTACAATATCAGGTATATCTCACATATATAAAATGTACAACATCAAGTGGATCTCACATATCTCGTATGTACAATATCAGCATATCTCACATATATCAAATGTACAACAGCAAGTGGATCTCACATATCTCGTATGTACAATATCAGTATCCAATCCCAATGAATCTCTTAAGTCCCAAATCAAATCTCCAGCACAGTTCTAACATCCTAATATAATGTCATAAATAAATATGATGAGGGCAATACACATATATTAGCGTCCCATTCCACTAATATTGGTGTAAGGGTATATATAACAGCGGCTCAATCCCCTGTTATATATACAAAGGAGTAATTAGAAATACCATGAAACCAATGTGCCAAGCATCGACACAGAAATGCTGATCCATCAGGTGCTGTCTCCATGACTGGCCCCCTGATAGGTACGTATCATACGCTATCCCGAAAGCTCGAGTGCCTAGCTCTGACCCTCGCCTCTCGACGTATCCATACGTACATGACTCCCGTCGGTATCCACTCGATAGTCGATGAGTCAATGGTCCTGTCACCGGAAAGTATGGTTCCCCTAAGCCTCATCGCCTAGCACCGCGATGTCGACTCACACAGCGACAACGTTCTTGCTTCAGGGTACCTCCGGGCCCCACCATGTACCCATACACGGATCCCTCCTTTCCTCGCATACGTAGGGTATATATATCAGCACCGATAAATCTCATGGTGGCTGCTAAAATATCATATCAAGGAAACCCGGTTTTTTCAATGTATGCATAATTTCATGAACTACCACGGTTCCCAAATCCAGAAAACATCATGAAAAATCCATATAACAATGCGATAATCCATGAATAAAGTATACGCAACATAAAAACTGTAATGAAAGCGTATAAAAGAAAAGCATGGCATTCAACAGATATAAATGAACACATGAATGGTATAGCAGAAATATAGGTATCTACCTATATGATGATGTGATATACCTATCAGGTATAAGTAAAGTATAAAATGCAAGTACACCTGTAGCTATGTCCTTAGGTGTGTATGTACCTATCACTAATGGTACAATACCCTATAGGTAAACAGATAACTGTATGTCAATGTGATAAGAAATATGAATCAATGTCACAATGTCCCTAACCAAGAAATATAACATCTATAAGTGGTTATGTGTGTGATATTGTAATTATTGACGGTGTGTGTCGCGTACAAACAGTGCTAGTGCAACATAAATCGTCAATAATATGTGCAGTGTCCTACTACTACTAGTCCAGGCACACTACAATCTAACTAATAGGGTAAATGCGCAATTCTAAACATGACATAGAATATGAGACAATGTAAATATTTCTAGCCCATACGCATAACGCCATGCGGGCGATTCCCCTGTAGATGTTAAATCTACTCACCAACGCTCCAAGCTAGGTGAAGCCTACCACCTGTTTTCCCCTTGTCGTAGCGTCCGAAGTCCCCGCTTGCGAACCTAAAATTTCTTAAACACATCACATAAGCATATATTCTACATCGACGAAAAGACATCGAAACGCAAGAATAATGCCCTGAAAAAAACACTGCGCGCTTAGCGCATCTATCGCGTACGATACCGGCCAAAACCCTAATTGGGGTCGCTAAACTACAAAACACCAATTCTGGACCCCGATCGTCCCGATCGCGCAACACAACACAAAAATTACGAGGAATACACTGGATATAACCTCGCAACTACCAAAAGAACCCTACGTCGGAAAAACCCCGAAATCTAGTAAGCAACCTATCGCAATATATCGCAGTAGATTCAAGATAACACAAATCTAACAATTACAAATACCTTAAAATAGCTTAACTAAGTTATCTAAACCAATCCTATATTTTTAAACTTGCTTAATTAAGTTTTAGCAAAAATCTAGTAAGCAAAAACCCTTAATTAGACAAAGTAGTAATTAGCAAAAATTAGCATTTTCTACTAGGTTAAGCTTTTCCAATTCACAAATTAACACTTAAATTAAATATTAAACACTTAAATTAAGCTTTAACCTTAACTTGAATTTCTAAAACCATTTCTAGAATTTTGAAACATGAAATTTAATGCTTAAACTTATATCTAATTAAGCTAGCATAAACTATTAAGCAACTAAAAAAAAGATTAGAGTTAAGGTTTTATACCTTCAAGAACACCACTTAAATCAAGGGTAAAACCAAACATTATCCTCCAAAATCCTCACTAGAATGAAGATCCAAGCAACTTTTGTGAAGAAGAATGAAGGTTTTGGAATTTATTTGAATTTCTATGGATTTATTTGGATTATTCATGATTATTTTGAAGAAAAATGAGAAGAAATGAGATGAGAAACTTCATGGACAGCAAGAGGAAGGATGTGGCCGGCCAAGAGATGAAGGATATGATTTTTGGTGAATTATACAATTTTCTAGAAGAAAAAGGGAATAATTGGATAATAAAACAAAGCTTATGTTCACACTACTTTTCTTTTTCTTTATCTTTAAAAAAAATAACTCCTTTGACCAAAAAATCAAGATATTTAAAAAGAAAGTTCTAAAATAATTGTGTTGATAATTTCCAAGAATTTTCATTTAGAAGAAAATTTCCCGATTTACGTGCATATTTTACCGGCTAAAATAATATTTTATTTGGGAAAAAAAACTATCTGAACCAAAACCTCCCAAATACTCCCAATGTTCGCGCACAAGCTTTATTTTGGACAAATTAGGTGTCGGTAAGCTTATACGGTCGTTTGATCGAAATCGGGTTAAAACGGGAAAAACCGACAATTTTGCCCTAAAACGGGAAAATTCGCAAAACAATTTCTGAGACGTTACAATCTCCCCCCCCCCTTATAAAAATTCGTCCCCGAATTTAAAATTTTCACTAAGCGTACCTTCAAAGAGAGGATTACTAAACTCTCATATCTCGTTCGCAGCCTCCCAAGTGATTACCTCACTATACGGCTACGTCCAAGAAAACCCTTCACAGATGGCAAGACCCTTGACCGAAGTTTCTCCACCCGCCTAGCCATTAACACAATTGGCTGCTGGTGAACGAAAGACCGCGTCCAAGCTAAATGGTCTGGTGCTGAATCATGTGAGAAAGGTCATGAAGGAAATTGCAAAGTATCGACACAAGGAATACGGGGTGAATACTCAATAATCTGGGCGGAAGTACCAAATTAAAGGCAACAGAACTATCTCACTTTAAGGATCTGGAAAGGACAACAATTCTGGGTAAGCTTCCCAAAACTCAACACGTCCTTCATCGGAAAAATCCGTAGGAATACATGATCTCCCACTGCGAACTCGAGCATGCGATCACCATGGTCGGCATAAGACCTTTGTCCGTACAGGACTGTCATCATCCTTACCTGAAACAGCTGGATCATTTCCGAAGTCTCTAGACTAGCTGGGGTCCAAAAATCCTACTATGCAGAGTCAGAAAAACAGACTGGAGATCGACACCACCTAACAAACAAAACTTAAAGGTTGCCAATTGGAATGTCTCCTGATAACAACTATCAAGAAGTATCCTAACAATGGCGAGTGACGATCCCAACCGCCGCAAACAATTAACACAAACGCACAACAGGATAAACACCTTGAAACGAAACCTGAAATTTCTCTTTACATTCCTGTCCACCCGTAACTATCTCACCAATCACGTCAATATTGGCGGAACTTGAATGAACATAGAGAGTTGACTGATGTGCTTGCTCTAGGATTTCACGTCTCTACCCGATAACATCAGGTACACAAACGCATTCCTAACTTAGCACAACCTTGTCACAATCACAGACTCCGAATCAAAAGCAAGAACTGATGCAGTTGCTAACTGAATCTTCAACTGCCGAAAACTCTGTACACATGCCTCAGTCCAAAGAAAAGAACCTACTTTCAGGTCTGTACAGTCAACGGTGCAACAATACGCTAGTAATCCTGCACGAAACGGCGGTAAAAACCTGCTAAGCCCAAAACCAAAGGACCTCCGTCCAGCACACAAGTCCAGGCCTAAGCTGTACGGTCTCGATCTCCCTCTGAACCATACGAAACCGTCTCCCGTAACTACAAGACCTAGAAGTCAACACAAACAAGCCTGAAGGAACACTCCGAGAATCTAGCAAACAGCTGGGGCTCTCCCAATGTCTGCAAAACAAATTCTCAAGTGCTGCTCCTGTTCCTCAAGACACAAAGTATAGACCAGAATGTCGTCAAAACACAACAGCAACTGGTCGAGGAACGGCCTGAAGAAATCTGGTGCATCATAACTACAAATGCTGCTAGGGCATTGGCGAGTTCAACGACACCACCAAAACACAAACTGCCGATAGCACACACAAAAACAGTATTCGGAATGCCACCACTCCGAACCCGCAACAATGATGACCTGATCCCAAACAAACTTAGAAAAAGTCTCGCACTCTGGAGCTGATCGAAGAAATCGTCAAAGCGAGGTAAATGATACCTAACCGCACTGTAAGCCGGTTCAATTGACGATCTATCAATCCACAACCACAATCTGTCGTCTTTCTCCTTGACGAACAGAAATAGGAGCTCCCAAAAGCGAAACACTCGGACACACAAACCTCCCAACAAACAACTCTGCAGCAGATCCTTAAGCTCCCTGAATTTCGCTAGCTCCCCTGGAATATCGTCGGAAATCTCTCGCACGATAAGTACCGGGTCCAACAATCCCACTGTGGCTCCGGTATCTCGAATGAATGCCAAGAATCCTCGACATCCTCTCCTCAAAAGCAGACTAGCGAAAAAGGATGAATTCGAGCTGTGAGAGGCGGCACAACTATCCACCTGCACAACAAGAACTGACTCGCCGGGAAAACAATTCCTGACTGTTTCCACATGGTAGTCCACAGACGCCTAACACGTAGCTAACCAATCCATGCCCAGGAGAACGTCAAATCCAATCTCTCTAGAAGGATCCAATGACGGCAAAATCTCCCCACCGATTGGCATACCACTGAAATACGTGTCGCGCAACAAAAGAATCGCTGACAGAAGTGAACACAACAAAACGGCTGATCTAACTAACACGATCCTCGTCCCAACCACGGCACAAAGTGCGAAAAACCAACAAGTACATCAAAGAACATGAACAAGGATACCTGAAAACTCTGCATTGGACGCCTGTGCGTCCGGATGAGTAGAAACAAACTCTCGTGTCTGCCTTCTACCCGGAACTGTCAAAACTCTTCCTCTGCCAGACTGACCCCTCTGAGCGAACCTTCCACGCCCACGACCTCTTAGAACATGACTCTGACGCGGCGCTAAGGAACAACCCCTGATGAAGTGGTGAAGGCTCCCACATCGATAGCATCCAATATAACGCTGCTGACCCTCCTAGGGATAAGAGCTGAACGTCTGTCCATGTCCTATGCCTCTGCTGCTCCCGCGATGGTCAAGAAATCTATCTCGACGACTAGGCCTCTGTCCCTGGACTGATACCCCGGTACGAGTCCTCCACGGTTCCGGAACTCCCGAAGTCTCTGGAATACGTGTCTCGTCGACTGGGGCTACATCCACTGGTGCTACGTAGGTGACAGACTGCAGCATGCTGATCCCAAGGAACAACTGAGTAACAGGGGTGTCAACCTCCTGTCGCTGCGCTCGAATGGCATCAACCAATGAACTCATCGTCTGGCGCAAGTCCTGCATCTCTGCCATATGCCTAGCGATACTATCTGTCTAAGGCGGATCCGTCTGCACCTCTGCAACTAGCATGCCATCCTGGTCAGTGCTCGTCTCACCCGAGCCAACTCTGACCTCGGCCCTCGCTGCAACTCACTGAGTCCCCATAGTCGTCGTCGGCAAAGGATATAAATAGGAATAGGATTCGATATGAACACGGAAATCGAATCACAAGGATATGAATCATCAAGGAAGGAATTTCAAGTAATTGTACTTAGGTCACTTTAGGCTGAGTACTGCATCGTGAGTATGCTGCAGACATACACACACTACGTTACTCCGCTTAGGTTACCTACTCCATCATACCAAGGTCATCCTACACTCCGAAAGGTAAAACCTGGCTCTGATACCAACTTTGTCATGACCCGAAATTGGCACGTAACGGCCCTAATACTACGCAACGCCTCCAGACGTAACGCGGTAAAATAAAGCCAAAACCCAGAAATCTAAACCATAAAAATACGGAAAAGATAATAAAAGGTTTTTGAAACATTTGAAATCACAACCCAAATTCTTTAAAAGAGTCCACTTTTTCTTTAAAATTTTGGCAGCACCACCTTTGTAAAAGCTAGCCCCAAAAATGGGTACAACATAAATATAAAGTAAAGCATCCCAAACGGGAGCAAAAATCCATGTCCAACGGCGGAAAACAACCACCACAACAAATATACGACGCCGTAGCGAAGAAATAAGAGACAAAAGAAAGGAAATTGTATAAAAGACAACAAATCCAACATAATATACAACATCGTCCTCACCAAGTCTCTAAGTCAATATGAAAATAGTAGATGGAGAGTACAGGGATACAACGAATATACAATACAACGAATAACCACAAAACCCACCTAAGCAAACCGCACACTGTGAGCTGATGCAGTATCCGTAGCAAAAGATGATAGATGAATAGCCAGCTTCGACTATTCTGGGGAACACTCTGTAACACCTGTGGCACAACGGGGATGAGTTGCCAACTCGTGAATAGTAAATAACATATGCAGGTAATCGCAAGAATGTACGTACTGCATGAATCTAATATATGACAATTGCAGTAATAACAGGTCATGAGTACGAAATAATGGAAAGTACACTAACAAGTATCACCAATATATAAAGCAATAATGATATGACAACAGTATGCAATAATCATGCACTAGGGATATGAGAAAGTAAATGTGCAACACTCATGAAAGGTACACTCATAGGTACTCCTAATACATGGAACAGTGCACAAGTATATAAAGATGAGGTATGGAGTGAAATATGTCATTTCCACGGAATCCTGACATCGTGGTAGGATCACAATCCAGCAAGACAAATCAAAATCCCAATTCCTCAAATCAACCCCCAAATTGGCTTTCATATCATCTAAGTGTCACGTCGCCTCAACTGGACAATATCAAGTATATCTCGCATATGTATCGAATGTACAACATCAAGTAGATCTCACCTATCTAGTATGTACAATATCAGGTATATCTCACATATATCAAATGTACAACATCAAGTGGATCTCACATATCTCGTATGTACATTATCAGCATATCTCACATATATCAAATGTACAACAGCATGTGGATCTCACATATCTCGTATGTACAATATCAGTATCCAATCCCAATGAATCTCTTAAGTCCCAAATCAAATCTCCAGCACAGTTCTAACATCCTAATATAATGTCATAAATAAATATGATGAGGGCAATACACATATATTAGCGTCCCATTCCACTAATATTGGTGTAAGGGTATATATAACAGCGGCTCAATCCCCTGTTATATATACAAAGGAGTAATTAGAAATACCATGAAACCAATGTGCCAAGCATCGACACAGAAATGCTGATCCATCAGGTGCTGTCTCCATGACTGGCCCCCTGATAGGTATGTATCATACGCTATCCCGAAAGCTCGAGTGCCTAGCTCTGACCCTCGCCTCTCGACGTATCCATACGTACATGACTCCCGTCGTTATCCACTCGATAGCCGATGAGTCAATGGTCCTGTCACCGGAAAGTATGGTTCCCCTAAGCCTCATCGCCTAGCACCGCGATGTCGACTCATACAGCGACAACGTTCTTGCTTCAGGGTACCTCCGGGCCCCACCATGTACCCATACGCGGATCCCTCCTTTCCTCGCGTAGGGTATATATATCAGCACCGATAAATCTCATGGTGGCTGCTAAAATATCATATCAAGGAAACCGGGTTTTTCAATGTATGCATAATTTCATGAACTACGACGGTTCCCAAATCCAGAAAACATCATGAAAAATCTATATAACAATGCGATAATCCATGAATAAAGTATACGCAACATAAAAACTGTAATGAAAGCGTATAAAAGAAAAGCATAGTATTCACCAGATATAAATGAACACATGAATGGTATAGCATAAATATAGGTATCTACCTATATGATGATGTGATATACCTATCAGGTATAAGTAAAGTATAAAATGCAAGTACACCTGTAGCTATGTCCTTAAGTGTGTATGTACCTATCACTAATGGTACAATACCCTATAGGTAAACAGATAACTGTATGTCAATGTGATAAGAAATATGAATCAATGTCACAATGTCCCTAACCAAGAAATATAACATCTATAAGTGGTTATGTGTATGACAAGGTAATTATTGACGGTGTGTGTAGCATACAAACAGTGCTAGTGCAACATAAATCGTCAATAATATGTGCAGTGTCCTACTACTACTAGTCCAGGCACACTACAATCTAACTAATAGGGTAAATGCGCAATTCTAAACATGACATAGAATATGCGACAATGTAAATATTTCTAGCCCAGACGCATAACGCCATGCGGGCTATTCCCCTGTAGATGTTAAATCTACTCACCAACGCTCCAAGCTAGGTGAAGCCAACCACCTGTTTTCCCCTTGTCGTAGCGTCCGAAGTCCCCGCTTGCGAACCTAAAATTTCATAAACACATCACATAAGCATATATTCTACATCGACGAAAAGACATCGAAACGCAAGAATAATGCCCTGAAAAAAACACTGCGCGCTTAGCGCATCTATCGCGCACGATACCGGCCAAAACCCTAATTGGGGTCGCTAAACTACAAAACACCAATTCTGGACCCCGATCGTCCCGATCGCTCAACACAACACAAAAATTACGAGGAATACACTGGATATAACCTCGCAACTACCAAAAGAACCCTACGTCGGAAAAACCCCGAAATCTAGTAAGCAACCTATCGCACTAGATTCAAGATAACACAAATCTAACAATTACAAATACCTTAAAATAGCTTAACTAAGCTATCTAAACCAATCCTATATTTTTAAACTTGCTTAATTAAGTTTTAGCAAAAATCTAGTAAGCAAAAACCCTTAATTAGACAAAGTAGTAATTAGCAAAAATTAGCATTTTCTACTAGGTTAAGTTTTTCCAATTCACAAATTAACACTTAAATTAAATATTAAACACTTAAATTAAGCTTTAACCTTAACTTGAATTTCTAAAACCATTTCTAGAATTTTGAAACATGAAATTTAAAGCTTAAACTTATATCTAATTAAGCTAGCATAAACTATTAACCAACTAAAAAAAAGATTAGAGTTAAGGTTTTATACCTTCAAGAACACCACTTGAATCAAGGGTAAAACCAAACATTATCCTCCAAAATCCTCACTAGAATGAAGATCCAAGCAACTTTTGTGAAGAAGAATGAAGGTTTTGGAATTTATTTGAATTTCTATGGATTTATTTGGATTATTCATGATTATTTTGAAGAAAAATGAGAATAAATGAGATGAGAAACTTCATGGAGAGCAAGAGGAAGGATGTGGCCGGCCAAGAGATGAAGGATATGATTTTTGGTGAATTGTACAATTTTCTAGAAGAAAAAGGGAATAATTGGATAATAAAACAAAGCTTATGTTCACACTACTTTTCTTTTTCTTTATCTTTAAAAAAAATAACTCCTTTGACCAAAAAATCAAGATATTTAAAAAGAAGGTTCTAAAATAATTGTGGTGATAATTTCCAAGAATTTTCATTTAGAAGAAAATTTCCCGATTTATGTGTATATTTTACCGGCTAAAATAATATTTTATTTGGGAAAAAAAACTATATGAACCAAACCTCCCAAATACTCCCAAAGTTCGCGCACAAGCTTTATTTTGGCTAAATTAGGTGTCGGTAAGCTTATACGGTCGTTTGATCGAAATCGGGTTAAAACGGGAAAAACTGACAATTTTGCCCTAAAACGGGAAAATTCGCAAAACGATTTCTGAGACGTTACAAAAGGAGGTTGCCGTTATCATTTCCCTAGAACATTCACTTATGTTCTAAAACTACTTCCGAATGTTTCTCCAGGATTGGATCAATATCAACTTATTGCTACTACTGCAAAAACAACATCTGGTGTGGTACTTGACTTCTCATGATTGACTCAATTGCCTAAGCAAGTGATCTGCCAATCATGTACATCCCTCTCCCCTTTACTCTGTAAGACACCTTTGGAGAGGGCGACTCCACCTGCAGGTACACTACCGTGCCATGAGTCGTCCATTCTAAATACTCTTAGAATGCTGTCAAGCACCCTAATTGGGAAACCACCCAAATCTAGATCTAAAACCATAGATCCAGTAACCAGAATGTCTGATATAATATCCAATTCCTATGTGGAGAAACTACTATGTGACAACCAAAATATAACCGATCGTAGTATAGGAATATCACTTCCTACTCTGTGTATGTCATCCAAATACCAGGACATCACACCCTACTAACTTCTTAACAGATCCATCCCATATTCTGATGAAGTCAAACCTATGACTGTCACATTAGAAATAAATGATCTATCTCCGCTAAATCTTCTTTAGTCTATAAATAGACATAAGCCACTTGTTCACCATGCTTCCGCTGCTGCCACTGACTACGACAACCCTCTGGCAGAGTCATATACACGTACACTTCTAAAGCTAGTTTAGAACGACACTATACTCATCCTCCTGCCGGGTCTCATAGTCTGGAACAACAGCAATGGCAAGTCTGGGTAAACAAGAACCGCCCTGCCACCGTCCTTGAGCATACCCAAGTACTTCTCGGGTGCCTGAGGTTACCCACCTTATCTGCGGAGTGGCCAATGGAATGTCAAACCAGATTGAATCTTTAGGTTCTTATCAAATCTTCAGTAATTGTTTGCGGTTCTGGAATCACTTCCAGTTCTACCATACTCCTACTACTGTTTTCTGAAAAAATCCATTTTTATTAAAACTGTGGCGAGTCAAGAACAATATCACTATTGACCATCCAGATGGTAGAAAATCAACCCTCGTCATAGCCTGGGTCAACCCACAAACAGCCATTACAGAAACGTGCCTTAAGTTATCCAGAGTCTTGTTTTAAGCATAAGCCGGACAACTCCCCTACCTTAACATCGTTAAGATATGAACTGTTCTATATCCAATATAGAAACAGAGGCATTGATTTAATTTAACCAGATTCAAATCATGCAGCTGTCTCCAGTGCATGTCAACTAAATGGAAATGTTTCGATGGGGTATCCCGGTATTCCTAGTAATGCCTCTTCCATTATCCAGAATCACAACTGTAACCGTGTAATTGTTTGTCATCTTTCCAAATCCCTTTATATGTCTTTAGTCATTACCTTCTGTACACCCCTTTAGGCCAAATGGTTTTCTTCCTTCCCTACCGTTTGACACCAGCCTATGGTTTGGAAGAAGACTATCCAATAAGCATAATGGGTGTACTGTCCTAATCCTAGGAGCACTCGGAATGCGAGAGAAGGTGAAGATAAAAGACAACCGAATAAACCTTATTCCTATTTCTCCTGAACCAGAATCCATCCCCGAACTGGAACAAGTTCCTTTCGAGTTCGTATATAACCATACGATGTAGTATCCAATAAACTGTGGATCTTCAAAGTGATACGGAGTGTTCTGGATAAATACAAAGGTGATTTAGGATTGGCGAATAAATACTTGGTTTGGTCGTGAATAGCAGTCGCAATTTACTTTGCCCTCTTACTAATCCCTTATTATGTCTTTACTTAATACCTTTTGTACACCATCGTTAGGCTAATTGGTTTTCTTCATTCCCTACCGGTCGGCACCTGCCTATGGTTTGGAAGAAGACTATCTAATTTGCGTAATAGGTGTACTATCTCCTAAACCAAGGAGTAATCACAACCTGAGAGAAGGTAAAAGGAAAAGACAACTGAATAGTCCTATTCGTTTTCTCCAGAACCGGAAACCATTCTCGATTAAATTCCTTCGAGTTCGTATATAACCATACGATGGTTTTGTCCAATGGAAGTGGACATTCTTAGTAATACTGGGTGTCCTGGAGAAAAGGGTAAAAAGTAGGAGTGGCAATGAGGTTTGCAACTCTGACAATCCAAAAGCCAGTGTTAAAGAAGGTTCGATTAATTTTGGTCACTGAGTCATAGTCTTAGGGTCGGGTCAATGGTCGCTGCCAAAGAGAGAGAGAAAAGAAACACTCAGCGTGCACTCTAACCTAGATCAGAATGGTTACCAATTTATCTAATCTAGAAACCTCCCACTGTACCGTCAAATTCCCCTCCAAACCTGAAAGAAGAATTAGTCGGGATCACCCGAGGAGTAAACCAACTCATCAGTGGGAATCGGGATCCAACTATCATCGCATGATAACGTGATGGAATCCGCTCACGTTATCACACTCCAGAAGGTATGCGCATATGTGGCAAGTTTCAGTTTCTTTAGAAACTCCCGATGTGATTTTTGCCCCCAGGCTCTTATGACCTTGGCGTGAGGTCAAAATATCATAAGTCACATGTCAAGTTCTACCCGTCATTTTCCAGGTTAATTTGAACCCACTCGTACATACCCTTGACGTAGGCCAAAATAGTAGTACGACTGTCCCAAACCAACGCATCTATCTATGCAACAGATAAATACCCGGCAGCTACCAATCACTATGCCTTGGCGTGAGGTCAAAATACACAGCTTGAATACTACCGAATATTTAACTGAAATGACGGAGGGCTACGAATGGTTTCTGGCGAAAACCTTTAACATAATGAACTTGATATCGTTGAAGGAACCGGATAGCTTTTATAAAAATATAGTAACGAAAACCTTTGCTAAAGAGGTCACTCCCGGTGAAGGGATCTCGGCTCTTTCCCCGTAGAATGAGGTGCAGGATATTCCAACTGAATACCACGATGCAAAGCAAAAGTAATCGACTATAGTGAAGTTATTGCCCTGACGCAAACTTCTTTCCAAGGGGTCACTCCCGGTGAAGGGATCTTAGCTCTTGCCTCGTCGACTGAGGAGCAGGATATTCCAACTGAATACCACGATGCAAAACAAAAGAGAACGCCCTTGTAATAACAGCTTTTTGAAAAATGTTCCAACAACATCAGAATAGGTTTGTTTATCTTGCATTAATCCGAATCAACGCAGTCCCATCAATTGATCACACCAATAAAGAATGAAAATAATGATGTACATATATGCCATCCGCATTCGCCACTGGTTCCCGTCATCACCCGTTAGGTTACTTAACTAACGACAGAGCGGGGACTGGACTAGCGCGGATGCAAAACATATACAACATCTACTAGTATATATATCAATATATAATATTCGCTCAAGGCGTGATAAAATACAACATCACAGAAATGTAATAAGCATCACAGAACAATACAGATATCTGGGATCCCCGGGTTTCATAGAGCCGCTACTGAAACCCGACGTTCCCCTGGTCGTGTGGATAGCCTGTGCAATGAAACCCTAGACCCCTACGGGCGCGGAAGGTTACCCGCCAAAACCTGAAGCGATGCAGCCCCCTTCAGCAACGTGAATGGACCACCCAGCACTTCACGGAATCCGGTAACTTGGGCACCCCTCCTGGGTCAACCTGTACCCCCTACGAGTGCGGCGAATAGCCCGCCAATTCTAGAGTAAAGCCCCCTCCGTCTCAATGCCATGAGATGCGGGCTTGTTGCCCTCTAGAACCCGGCTATCCGTGCACCCCACCTTGGGGTAATCTGTAAGTCGATGTAGTACACCCCAGTACTTGTGGGGAGGCGGATTTTACAAAAACGATCAAGTTTAAAGAACGAACATCGACTAACCGTTTAAATCGAAGCTAAACAAATAATAACCAAACACATAGCTATACTAAACTATAGTGTTAAGGGATTATACCGATCGAAACTAGTCCTTCGTCTTTGTGTCCTCCTTTGTTCTCCTCGACCTTCTCTAGGTAGTAGACGATCCACCCGAGAGCAAAACACCAAGCTAAACCTCTAACTTGAGGTAACTAATCAACTTTGATCGCTAATCAAAGATGAAAGGATGATATAGAGTAAAGGTAATGGATTGTTTAGTCTAACTAATCCTTTGATCTCAACACATGAGGATTAAGGATTAGGGTTTGAAGATGAGAGCTTGAGGAGAGAGAATGTGTGATAAGATAATGAGAGGAGAGAGAGTGTATCATAATATATTATGAAGCATTTCTTTTTAACAATAATGAATAAAGGAAATGAATAAGCATGCTTCATAAAATATCTAGTGGTGATTCATTAGCATGAGTCATTAAGCAATAAATGTGCATTAATGAAATGAATGAATCACCACCATGACTCACTTTCTTATCCAAAAGAAACCTCCTTAGTCACATCTTCTAGAAGCTTCTCGAGTAATTACGAGAACGCCCCTCCGATCCGTAAAAAATACGGAAAAACTTTAGACTGTATAAATCCAATAACCGGATACCAGTAACTGGCTTAAACCAAAGCCGACTGGTAAAAACTGTCCGAAAGTCGTACGCGCGTAAACGCACGTATGCGTCCGAACCCTTTGTCGCAAAACCATGCAACCTCTATATCGTTTCGCCTGGAGTAGGAAACTCTCTGTGTGGGACTCTAGAGACTCGACTACTACGCTGGCAGTGGGTTTAACCACAGACCGCAAGCGGCACTAGCTGTACGTAACGGTCCCCAGGTAGTTGTCGATAAGAAGGCCGATGAGTAAACCCATCCGAACTCCTACTGAGTCTGATGTGACAATCTCCATACAGTCCGGTCCGTTCGTCCAAGACTATCGCATATCGGGCCTAGGGGGGCGGCAAGCGTCAGTCCCCTAATAGCGGTATAAGTCATGTCGGAGTGAAGCCCATTACACCCTGAGAACTACTGGAACCTACCAGCAAATCTCGCTTGCCCTGGCCAGGGACTTTGCGTAATGGCTCTCTGACACAGCACGATATCTACTCCCAATACCGGGAGGGACGAATCCTGTCTAACCGCCACTGCGTCCAAGTGCTCGGGACTGCACCCAACTGCCACCTGTTTGCACGACTCCTTTGAGCCATGGTAGGGTAGCAATCTAAGAACAGTGGGACACACTCGAGGCGAAGTAGCAGTGTCAAGTCTGCGGACTACGCTGTACTCATGTCACCTGGGAACTGTTCACTGACGACTGGTATCAAACCAACCAACAGTTCCCTGTGAGTCCTGTCCGGTGTACCCGTAACCTAACGAGCACCTGTATACTATCTCCAGTACGACGTACTGACGGCTGTGGG
This sequence comes from Agapanthus africanus, assembly GCA_030015575.1. NCBI lineage: Eukaryota > Viridiplantae > Streptophyta > Magnoliopsida > Asparagales > Amaryllidaceae > Agapanthus > Agapanthus africanus. Next base: position 389,217,621 of record JASDDO010000022.1, read on the forward strand.
ACAGACCATCTCCCCAACTGGGATGAGAAGCGTACACACTAGTCTACTCCGGAGTATCGATGCTCTGTCTCGATAATCCAACGACCAGGGACCTGAATAAGGATGTGCTTGTAGACTACCCAGCCCCCACTAGTGTGACTGCCATCACAACGCTGGTAGACAAGCAAGATCCTAAGAGCTCTATCAATACGTATACTCACATATTAAGATAGAAAAACCAAGTAGCATACTACCATGTTTAGCAAGACTGTTATATACATGTGAATATCCCAAGCTTCTATTAAGTAATATACAAGCTAGTATGATACAGTAATGGCCTTCTAGGGCATAAACACTAACAATCTCCCACTTGCACTAGGGCCATGTACTGGCATATCGTAGACCAATGATCTCGAGCAGCCTCTCGAACTGAATCTGAGGAAGGGCCTTCGTGAATGGATCAGCAATGTTCTCTTCTGAAGCAACTCTCCGAACCTCGATCTCCTGACGATCAATGATCTCCCTGATCAGGTGATACCGCCTCAAGATGTGTCTGGACTTCTGATGGGACCTTGGTTCCTTCGCTAAAGCTATAGCTCCGTTGTTGTCGCAATACAGAGGTATTGGATCAACTATGGTAGGAACCACCTGAAGTTCTGTTAGGAACTTCTTCATCCAGACTGCTTCTTTTGCGGCATCGCAAGCAGCTATATACTCCGCTTCCATCGTCGAGTCAGCAACGGTGTCCTGCTTGGAGCTCTTCCAGCACACCGTCCCTCCATTGAGGGTAAAGACATAACCCGACATGGACTTGGAATCGTCCTTATCACTCTGGAAGCCGGAATCAGCAAAGGCCTCCAACCTGAGGTCTTTTCCGCCGTAAACCAAGAACATCTCCTTAGTCCTCCTCAGGTACTTGAGAATGTTCTTTACTGCTATCCAGTGTTTCTCCCCTGGGTCTGACTGATACCGGCTTACCACGCTTAGTGCGTAAGCTACATCTGGTCTGGTACACAACATCGCATATATTATAGAGCCTACCGCAGAAGCGTAGGGTATAATAGACATGCGTTCCCTTTCCAAATCAGTCTTGGGAGACATCTCTTTGGAGAGGGTGATTCCGTGACAAGCCGGTAGATTACCGCGCTTAGAATCTTCCATACTGAATCTTTTCAGTACAGTGTCGATATACCTGGACTGCGAAAGTCCCAACATCCTCTTGGATCTATCACGATAGATCCGGATCCCCAGAATGTAAGAGGCATCACCCAGGTCTTTCATGGAGAACCTGTGTGACAAGAATCCTTTGACAGATTGTAGCATAGGAATGTCATTTCCTATCAATAGAATGTCATCCACGTACAAGACGAGGAATATGACACTTCTGGCCACGACTTTACTATATATGCACGGTTCATCTGGATTTTTGATAAAGTCATATTCTTTGACTGTCTCATCAAAACAGATGTTCCAACTCCGCGATGACTGCTTTAGTCCATAAATAGACTTAAGCAGCTTGCATACTTTCCCGCTGCTCCCACTCTGATTGAAACCCTCTGGCTGATCCATATAGACGCTCTCTTCTAAATTTCCATTCAGAAAAGCCGTCTTTACGTCCATCTGCCAGATTTCATAATCATGGAAGGCAGCAATAGCAAGAAGGACCCGAATGGATTTGAGCATAGCCACTGGAGAAAAGGTTTCGTCATAGTCCAAACCAGGTCTTTGACGAAAACCCTTTGCAACAAGTCTAGCCTTATAGGTTTCCACCTGTCCATCTACACCAATCTTTTTCTTGAAGATCCATTTGCATCCTATGGGTTTTACCCCATCTGGAGCAAAGTCCAAAGTCCATACTTTGTTGGTGTACATGGACTCCATCTCGGTCCGCATTGCATCTAGCCATCGTACCGAGTCGCCGCTCTGGATGGCCTGCTGGAAGTCAGTAGGTTCATCATCATCTATGATGCAATCCTCTCTATTCCCGTCTATGAGAAAACCGTAGTATCTCTCAGGCGGATGAGACGGCCTACTACTCCTGCGGAGGGGTGCGGGAATGTTCTGTTCTTCTTGAACCTCTGGTTCTACCAAAATTTCAGTAGCAGCTTGTGGTTCTGGAATTTCTTCCAGTTCTATTTCGCTCCCATTTGTATCCTTTTCTAAAACTTGTTGTTCTAGAAAATGGGCATTACGAGAAACAAAAACCTTTTGTTCCTCTGCGTAATAGAAGCAATATCCCTTGGAGTTCTTTGGATATCCTACAAGCTTACACAGTACTGATCGTGCCTCGAGCTTGTCCACATACTGCTTTTTTACAAAAGCTGGACATCCCCAAATCCTTATATACTGAAGATAGGGTTTCTTCCCACTCCACATCTGATATGGTGTGGTAGGCACAGTTTTGGTTGGAACTCTGTTCAAAATATATGTCGCTGATTCTAGCGCATATCCCCAGAAAGATCGCGGTAACTCAGTATTACTCATCATGGATCGTACCATATCCAATAGGGTTCGATTCCGTCTCTCCGATACACCGTTGTGCTGTGGAGTGTATGGAGGAGTAAGCTGAGAGAGAATTCCTTTCTCTTTTAGGTAACCTAGGAACTCGGCACTTAAGTATTCTCCACCTCGATCAGATCTTAGTGTCTTAATACTTTTGCCTGTTTGGTTTTCCGCTTCACTCTTGAATTCCAGGAATTTCTCAAAGGCCTCTGATTTATGCTTCATTAAGAAAACATATCCATACCTAGAGAAATCATCTGTAAAAGTAATGAAGTAGGAATAACCACCTCTCGCATGTGTAGACATTGGACCGCATACATCGCTGTGTATGAGTCCTAAGAGCTCGCTCGCTCTTATTCCTTGTCCAGTAAATGGAGTCTTTGTCATCTTTCCTTTGAGACAAGATTGACAAGTGTCATAAGATTGATATTCGAACGAGTCCAAATATCCTTCTCTATGCAACTTAGTCAACCTTCTCTCATTGATGTGACCCAGTCTACAATGCCATAAGAAAGCTTTATTCAAATCTGGAGACTTTCTTTTTAGTGTGTTCTGGACATTGAAAATTTGGAGTTGGTTTAACACATATATGCCGTTATTTAGAGTACCGGACCCAATCAAACCATGATTAAGGTGGATGTTGACAACATCTCTTACAAACGTGAAATCATAACCTTTATTTGATAACAAGGAAACTGATATGATATTACACGTTAAGCTGGGTACAAAATAACAGTTATGTAAAACCAAAATGTGTCCACTCGTCAATCCTAGGAGATAATCCCCGACGGACGCAGCTCCCACGCTAGCTCCGTTAGCAACCCTGAGGATCATATCACCTTCCTTCAGCACTCTACGGTTTCTCAGTGCCTGCAATGAATTGCAAATATGAGATCCTGATCCGGTATCCAATACCCAGGAAGCAGAGTTGATTGATAGACAATTCTCAATTACAAACACACCTGAAGTCGAAGCCACAGCTTGCTTCGGTTCCTGGTTCTTGGCGTTCCACGCCTTGCAATCCTTCTTCCAGTGCCCTTTCCTGTGACAATGGAAGCACTCATCCAGGCCAACTACCGGTGCTGTAAACTTTTTCTTTCCCTTCTTTTCCACCTTACTAACACCTCCTCTAGGTATGGGTGCGGCTTTCTTCTTCCTTCCTTTGGCCCTAGCCTTGGACCCGGAAGAAGATGCACCGCCAACAAACATAGCGGGTGTTTCCCTTGCCTTCTGCAAGGTGCCCTCTGCACTCCTTAACATGTTCAGGAGTTCCGCAATTTCAACTTCTTTTCCTTGAAGATTGAAGTTGAGGATAAACTGGGCGTAGGTGGGAGGAAGGGACTGGAGAACAAGGTCTGTATAGAGCTCATTATCCAAAGTCGTCCCAAGGTCTGCGAGCTCTTCTATGTAGCCAATCATCTGTAGGACATGTTCACCTACCGATGACCCGACAGCCAACCTCGCTCGAAACAATTTCTTAGAGGTCTCGTATCTTGCTATACGAGATTGCTCTCCATAAAGTTCCTTTGTATGGAGAAATATGCCATCTAGGGACATATCCTCGTGCCTCCTCTGATGTTCATTGTTCATCGAGGCAAGCACGATGCACTTGGCTCTCGCGCAATCTAAATCCCAGGTTTTGCGGATTTCCTTATCCGCATTGCTGGATTTGGGACCAAGGACAGCAGGTGCTGTAGCGGTGAGGACGTACCCCAGTTTGTCATAGGTCAAAGCCATCTTGACATTCCGCAGCCAATCTTTATAGTTTGGCCCCGTCAGTATATTTTTCTCTAAAAGTAACTTAAGTCCAGTCATTTTCAGGGTCGCTGCAATTAGGAGAGAGAGAAGAAAACTCTTTAGCATGATGCTCTTGCAAGTTTAGAATGGTTTTTAGTTTATCTAAACTGGATGGCTCCCACTGTTTCTCGAATCCTTCCTCAAACCATAAAAGAAGAATTAGCCAAGACTATTCTCACCGTACAATACTTGCTTAACCGTTCAGCCAGGCCGGTGTCGATACTTCGAGGGAGGTTTTCCAACGCTTTCGCGAAGTTCCTTAATTAAATAACCTCTTTTCTCTGGGGGCGTAACCCCGCTGACACTTTTCTGGACACCTACTAGGTTTATAGCATTGATCGTTAAGTGACGAATATCCTGATAAGTATCATATACTCACAGTAGGATCGGGATCCAAATATCATCGTCTGATAATGTTGTAGGAATGCTACCAACATTCATCAAACTCAAAATGGTATGCATCTCTTTGCAAATTTCAGTTTCTTTAGAAATTCCCGATATAAGTTTTTACCCCATGCTCTTATGACCTTGGCGTTGGTCAAAATGTCATAAGTCACATGTCAAGTTCTACCCATCATTATCTTGTTAATTTGAACCCATCCGTATATATCCCTGACGTTGGCCAAATGATAATACGACTGTCCCAAACCAACTCATCTATCTATGCAACAAATGAATATCCAGCAGCTACCAAACACTATGCCATGACGTTGGCAAAAACTGCATAGCTTGAATACTACTGAATACCAAAATGAAATGACGGAGGGCTACGACTGGTTTTGGCGAAACCGTGAACGTAGTGAACTTGATATAACCGAAGGAACCTGATAGCTTTTAAAAGGAGTGGTTAAGACTCCGCATTTAAAAATATCTGTTTTAAAAATAACCGAGTGGTTTCTTTAAATTGTTCCAACGATTTAAACTTTGGTTTGTTTTACTTTGCATTATAGATAATGCGTCCCATCATTAACCTATCATTGCAGAAAACAACGAAAATACAACGTCCTCTTATGCCATCCGCATTCGCCACGGGGTCCCGTCATCACCCGTTAGGTTACTTAACTAACGACAGAGCGGGGGCTGGGCTAGCGCGGGTGTAAAACATAAGTGGCGTCTAAATAGCTATCATAAATATAGATATTTTACATTCGTCTGACGCAATGATATTCATTCCAGAACACAGATAAACAATATTGGATTTGCAAGCAATCTGTATTTCTTTTGAGCCTGCAAGAAAAGACAGATTACACAGTTGTGATGAATAGCCGTTACCCCACCCTCGACCCCTACGGGTACGGCAAACTACCCACCCGGCAGTCTGTGTACCCCACCTTGGGTCAGTCCTAGGAGCAAAAACAGTAAAATGAAATAATACAACGGTGGCTACAACCGCAACCTGGAAGTGCCCCGCGAAAAACAAATTACATTTACAACAAATGAATTAATCAATAACCCATTGCGAACCCCGGCTATACACCACAACAGTCCAATACAGTTTATATGCACAAACAGATATAACCAATTCAGAAATGTGCAACCCCCTGCCAACCGACATACTAGCAGTTGGGGAAGGTTTACGAACACATTAAACAATGACAGATATAATCCAATACGCAAATACTGTACAATTCGATCGAATAAACAACATCAATATTGCTCCAAAATCTGCTCTGTTAAACAGTAACCTGAGCAATAATTAAACATTCCAGAAAACCCAAAACACCACAGGGGACCCACCCAAAAAAAACGAGCTCCTGACTCGTCAACTCGGCCGCGGTTGCGCGGCGGATCGGTGGGATCCGCCGCCCTTCCGCGGCGCTTTAGACGAATCAGAAGCCCAAATTTTTTGGTGTTCTACTGTGGTCATGTCAAGCTCTCTGAACATACCTGAAAAATTTTCTGACTTCATTTTAACTTCGACAGAAACTTGACAGAATTAGGGTTTTGCGGCTTTGTTTTTCCGTTCGAAATTCGTACAAATTTGCAATTAAGTTATTTATTGTTTAGCGAGGCTCTGATACCACTATAAGTCGATGTAGTACACCCCAGTACTTGTGGGGAGGCGGATTTTACAAAAACGATCAAGTTTAAGGAACGAACATCGACTAACCGTTTAAATCGAAGCTAAACAAATAATAACCAAACACATAGCTATACTAAACTATAGTGTTAAGGGATTATACCGATCGAAACTAGTCCTTCGTCTTTGTGTCCTCCTTTGTTCTCCTCGACCTTCTCTAGGTAGTAGACGATCCACCCGAGAGCAAAACACCAAGCTAAACCTCTAACTTGAGGTAACTAATCAACTTTGATCGCTAATCAAAGATGAAAGGATGATATAGAGTAAAGGTAATGGATTGTTTAGTCTAACTAATCCTTTGATCTCAACACATGAGGATTAAGGATTAGGGTTTGAAGATGAGAGCTTGAGGAGAGAGAATGTGTGATAAGATAATGAGAGGAGAGAGAGTGTATCATAATATATTATGAAGCATTTCTTTTTAACAATAATGAATAAAGGAAATGAATAAGCATGCTTCATAAAATATCTAGTGGTGATTCATTAGCATGAGTCATTAAGCAATAAATGTGCATTAATGAAATGAATGAATCACCACCATGACTCACTTTCTTATCCAAAAGAAACCTCCTTAGTCACATCTTCTAGAAGCTTCTCGAGTAATTACGAGAACGCCCCTCCGATCCGTAAAAAATACGGAAAAACTTTAGACTGTATAAATCCAATAACCGGATACCAGTAACTGGCTTAAACCAAAGCCGACTGGTAAAAACTGTCCGAAAGTCGTACGCGCGTAAACGCACGTATGCGTCCGAACCCTTTGTCGCAAAACCATGCAACCTCTATATCGTTTCGCCTGGAGTAGGAAACTCTCTGTGTGGGACTCTAGAGACTCGACTACTACGCTGGCAGTGGGTTTAACCACAGACCGCAAGCGGCACTAGCTGTACATAACGGTCCCCAGGTAGTTGTCGATAAGAAGGCCGATGAGTAAACCCATCCGAACTCCTACTGAGTCTGATGTGACAATCTCCATACAGTCCGGTCCGTTCGTCCAAGACTATCGCATATCGGGCCTAGGGGGGCGGCAAGCGTCAGTCCCCTAATAGCGGTATAAGTCGTGTCGGAGTGAAGCCCATTACACCCTGAGAACTACTGGAACCTACCAGCAAATCTCGCTTGCCCTGGCCAGGGACTTTGCGTAATGGCTCTCTGACACAGCACGATATCTACTCCCAATACCGGGAGGGACGAATCCTGTCTAACCGCCACTGCCTCCAAGTGCTCGGGACTGCACCCAACTGCCACCTGTTTGCACGACTCCTTTGAGCCGTGGTAGGGTAGCAATCTAAGAACAGTGGGACACACTCGAGGCGAAGTAGCAGTGTCAAGTCTGCGGACTACGCTGTACTCATGTCACCTGGGAACTGTTCACTGACGACTGGTATCAAACCAACCAACAGTTCCCTGTGAGTCCTGTCCGGTGTACCCGTAACCTAACGAGCACCTGTATACTATCTCCAGTACGACGTACTGACGGCTGTGGGACAGACCATCTCCCCAACTAGGATGAGAAGCGTACACACTAGTCTACTCCGGAGTATCGATGCTCTGTCTCGATAATCCAACGACCAGGGACCTGAATAAGGATGTGCTTGTAGACTACCCAGCCCCCACTAGTGTGACTGCCATCACAACGCTGGTAGACAAGCAAGATCCTAAGAGCTCTATCAATACGTATACTCACATATTAAGATAGAAAAACCAAGTAGCATACTACCATGTTTAGCAAGACTGTTATATACATGTGAATATCCCAAGCTTCCATTAAGTAATATACAAGCTAGTATGATACAGTAATGGCCTTCTAGGGCATAAACACTAACATAATCCTAGTACAGAAAGTAAAATATACATACAATGGGTACATCGACCTCGACCCGGTCGTGCCCCAAAAGAATAATATACAATCAGGCAGTGACGGCAGTCCACATGTCGGACGCTCGCCCTGCAATATCAAATGTACATAATACAACCAAATCTGTACTACCATTGCATCCAGGCTATCCCCACGACCAATCCGCAACATCACAGCACAACACAGAACATCAACGTGAATGTCACGTTCGCAAATCCGTCTAAAAGGGCTATAGCAGTTAGACAGGATTTACCGATCAAGTGACATTCACGGTCGCAGATATAATGTAAATACTGTGAACTAGCATTTTTAAAATATCCGATCGAACAAATTTACCGAAGTGGGCCCCAAGCACTACTGTATCACTCACAGAAAATCTGGGCCCAAAAGGAATGTTCCAAAAAACCCATTTCACAGACTAGGACCCACTGGAAAAAAATGGTGCAACAAGGGGTCATTATGGGCGCGGAACCGCGGCAAATGCATGTATTTGGCCGCGGTTCCGCTGTGGAAAAGTCGAATCATGCCACCAAATTTTTCCAGAAGTCTTAGAACACCCTGCACATATTTCTGCAACACCCTGAAAAATTTTTGGAGCTAAAAAAATTTCGACAGAAACCTGATGCAAGAAAAATACGGTTTTTGGGAATTTTGTTCGATCGAGTTCTAAACATACTAGAGCAAGCTAGGCTAGGTTAATGGCGTGGCTCTGATACCACTGTAAGTGCACGGCGGCGGCCCAGCCGTCGATCCGACGCCGGAGTGCGGAAACGAAAAACTTTGCGAAACTTGCAAACCGGCACCACCGCGCACTATTAACCCGGATCGGGCCATTAACTTAACTACTAGCAAACTAAAAGATGGGTAGAGAGATATACCAAGCGATCCGTGTCCTTCGGTCTTCGTCTCCACTCCGATCTCCTCGCGGAATCTCCGGTCGTCGCCTCCTCGTCGAAACGGGCACCACAACGCCGGGTTCTTTTACGGGCTCCCACCTCTGGACCGAGGCAACTCAGGCGCGAAGTTGGCGAGCCGACGCGTCCAAGAGATGCAGTAGGTGTAGTGTAGAAACCATTGTCTCATTTGGGGTGAAGTTGCCTTTGGTGATGGAGGAATGAACAAGATATGAACTTTGGAATTTTGGTGGCAAGCTAAAATGAGATGAATGATAATTTTTCCCCACATCAAATATGAACTCCTCTCTCTCTCTCTCTCAAGTAGTGGCCGGGCCCTATATGGAAATGGTGGAGGGAAAAAATACCAAAACCAAGAAGGGAGGTGAGTGTAGGAATCAAAAGAGGAGACCACATCCAAAAGCAAGCTTCACATCAACTCTCATCCATTCTAATCTCATTAATGCTAAAGAAATGATGAAAGAAAAGAATGGAATCAAAAGATGCTTTCATAATCTTTCTATATCCAAATAAACCCTCCAGAAATGCTAATTTACGAACTTGCAAATTAGCCCCTCGATCACAAAAGTCCGGCCGAGAAGGAACAAAGGAAAACTGGCCGGAACGGAATGCAAACTGGAAACTTCAGAAAACTGATCCCGTAATAAATTACAGGAAAACCCCGCTACTGCATATACATGCCCGCATTTGTATTCCCACTGAATACAAATGCAAAGAGACAAAATCTACACTGTCTAATACTAGGATCCGGCTTAAACCAAAGCCGGCTAGTAAAATCCGTCCGATCAAGATCCGTGCAATACCGCACGTATCTGATCGAACCCTGCCATATCTCCATACGGCCTCTACAGCGTTTCGCCCAAAACCTGAGTAACTGTGTGTGGTGGACTATAAAGACTCGTCAATACTATGGCTGTGGATTTAACCACTAGCACGTAAGAGGTATTAGCCATACGTGACGGGTTACCAGCTATTGGCCAAAAAGGACGTCGATGAGCGAACTATCCTGACACCATACTGAGCCTGTCAGTGACAATATCCGTACAGTCCGGTTCGTTCGTCTATGAGCATCGCATGGCGGGCCTAGGGGGTTGGTAAAAGTCAAACCCCCAAAAGCGGTACAAGTCGTGTCGGAGTGTAGCCAGGACACCCTGAGATACTACTGGAATACCTACCAGTAAATCTCCTGCCTTGGCCAAGGACTTCGTGTAATGGCTCTCCTAGACACAGCACGACCTCACCAACAATACCGGGAGAGACGTGTTGCGCCACGGCAGCGCCCCGGCCTCGTACTCGAGGCCAAAATGCGGAATCAAAAATTTTCCTTACTCGGAAACCGGCGCTACCGCGGACAATGAAAACCCGGATCGTAACCATTAACCTAATGCTAGCAACCAAGAGATAGGGTGAGAAGTATACCGAGTGATCCGAGTCCTCCGGTCTTCTCGTCATCGTCCCGATCTCCCGCGGAAAGTGTAGTCTCCATATCGTCGCCTCCTCGCCGGAAAGGGCACCACATCGCCTGCGTCTTTTACGGGCTCCCGCCTCAATACCGAGGCAACTCGGGCATGAAGCCGGCAACTCGACATGCTCAAGATATGCTGTAGAATGTGTAGTGTAGTGTCTCACTTGGGTTTTGGTTGCCTTGATGGAGGAAATGAGATAAGAAAAATGGTGCTTGCATTTTTCTAGCATGAATGAGATCAAGAAGATGAAACACTCAAGAATGAAGAACTCTCTCCTTCTTCTTCTCTCTTTCTTTTTCTTCTTCTCTCTTTTCTAATTCTTCTTCTCTCTTTTCTAATGAAAAACTTATCATCTAAATGAGAATGGTGGAGGAGGTAATATTAAGCATGAAGGGAGGTGAGTGTAGGGTAAAGCAAGTGGTGACCACATCAAGACATAATCATCACAAAATCACATCAACTCTAATCCACTTCTTATCACAATAAAGCATGAAATGAATGGTATCTAAAAAGGTTATCATAATAAATCATCTTACAAATAAAACCTCCACCAAATGTAATTTGCAAAACTGCAAATTACCCCCTCCATCAGAAAAGTCCGGCCGGGAAAGAACAAAGAAAAACCGGCCGGAACGGAATACAAACTGGCAACTCCAGAAAACTGGTCCCGTAATAAATTACAGGAAAACCCCTATACTGTGCATACACACCCGCATCTGTATTCCGTCCGGATACAAATGCAATGAGACAAAATCTACACTGTACTAGACTAGGACCGGCTTAAGCTAAAGCCGGCTAGTAATATCCGTCCGATCCTGATTCGTGCAATACCGCACGTATCAGATCGAACCCTGCCATATAACTATACGACCACTAGTACAAAAACTGTCCGATCCTGATCCGTGCAATACAGCACGTATCTGATCGGACCCTGCCATATCTCCATACGGCCTCTACAACGTTTCGCCCGAAAGCTTGAGTAACTGTAAGTGTGGTGGACTCTAAAGACTCGTCAATACTATGGCTGTGGATTTAACCACTAGCACGTCAGAGGTATCAGCCAATACGTGACGGGCCACCAGCTATTGACCAAAAGGGACGTCGATGAGCGAACTCATCCTGACACCCTACTGAGCCTGTCAGTGACAATATCCGTACAGTCCGGTCCGTTCGTCTATGAGCATCGCATGTCGGGCCTAGGGGGTTGGTAAAAGTCAGACCCCCAAAAGCGGTACAAGTCGTGTCGGAGTGTAGCCCAGAACGCCCTGAGATACTACTGGAATACCTACCAGTAAATCTCCTGCCTCGGCCAAGGGCTTTGCGTAATGGCTCTCCTAGACACAGCGCGACCTCACCCCCAATACCGGGAGAGACGAACCCCTGAAGATCCGCTCACTGCCTCCATGTGGCTCGGGACTGTACCCAACTAAAACCTGTTTGCACGACTCCTTTGAGCCATGGTAGGGTAGTAATCAAAGTACAGTGGGAACTCACACGAGACAAATGACGATCCCCAGGTCAATGAACTAACCTGTACACATGTCACCAGGGAACTGCTATCTGACGTCTGGTATAAGACCAACTAGCAGGTTCCCAGCGAATCCTGTCCGGTGTACTCATAACCCAATGAGCACCTGTATACATCTTAGGTGAACCAACTGACACCAGTGGCTTGTGAGACCGGCCACCGCCCCTCGTCGGGGTCTCGACTGTATACACTAGTCTACTAATGGAGTATCGATGCCCTGTCTCGAAACTCCTACGACTAGGGACCTTTTAAGGATGTGCTTATAGACTACCAGCTCCCACGTATATGATCGCCATCATACTGCCGGCAGTCAAGCAAGAATCTTAGGGGCTCTATCAACGTGTAATAGCGACATGCCAGGTCACCTAAAGCAGTACACGATGATAAAGGTAAACCAGATAGCATACTATCATCTCGAGTAAGACAGTCCTACCGGGATAGGTCCTCCCTCAATCATTGCAATCACGTGCCTGTGATCCAATAATTGACTCTGAGGGCACTATCTCCAACAATCTCCCACTTGCACTCAAGGCTAATTATTGCGATGCCGCATACTCACATCCCGTGTGATACCGAACACCCAACTCCTCTACTAGTCAGTCTCACAAAGCTCGTTTGCGAAACTATTGCGTTCGAGGAATAGCCTCAGTGAGTGGATCCGCTGTGATGTTTCTTTCTATGTCTCTCTATATCTCAAGTTCGCGGAGAAAGCCATCTCCCGAAATGAGCAATACCTGTCTTAGAATGTCTGGATGTCTGATGTGACCTAGTTCATAAATGAACTCCAAATCCAAACTTCTTAGACTGTATCGTCAACTGAACTTAATCAGTATCCTGCGCCATGCCACCCTCAGTATTGCCTTGGACCACCTGTCCAAAATACTGCCCCTCGTCAGAAGGAAAACTATAACTCTGACAACCTCCTTGTCGTCCATGTCACATTGGAAGCCTGGAATGATAACTGTCTCCCAAATGAGGCTGTCGTTATCATATCCCTAGAACATCCACTTATGTTCTAAGACTGCTTCCGACTGTTTCTCCAGGATTGGATCAATATCAACTTATTGCATCTAGTGCAAGAACAACATCTGGTGTGGTACTTGACATCTGATGATTGACTCAATTGCCTAAGCAAGTGATCTGCCAATCATGAGTATCCCTCTCCCCTTTAGTCTATAAGACACCTTTAGAGAGGGTGACTCCATCAACTGCAGGTGCACTACCGTGTCAGGAGTCGTCCATTCTAAATACTCATAGAATGCTGTCAAGGTACCCAGATTGGGAAACCACCCAAATCTAGATCTAAAACCATAGATCTAGTAACCAGTATATCTGATATAATATCCAAGTCCCTTGTGGAGAAACCACTGTGTGACGACCAAAGTATAACCGATCGTAGTATAGGAATATCACATCCTACTACCTTCTCAACAGATCCACCCCTTATTCTGATGACGTCAAACCTATGACTGTCACATCAGAAATGGATGATCTATCTCCGCTACATCTGCTTTAGTCTATAAATAGACATAAGCCTGATGTCCACCAATGCTTCCGCTTCTCCCACTGACTACGACAACCCTCTGGCAGAGTCATATAGACGTGCACTTCCAAAGCTAGTTTAGAACGACGCTATACTCATCCTCCTGCCGGGTCTCGCAGCCTGGAACAACAGCAATGGTAATTGTAGGTAAACAAGAACTTCCCTGTCACCGTCCTTGAGGCTACCGGAGTACCTCTCGGGTGCCTGAAGTTACCCACCGTATCTGCAGAGTGGCCAATGGAATGTCAAACCAGATTGAATCTTTAGGTTGCTTATCAAATCTTCATTAATCGTTTGCGGTTCTGGAATCACTTCCAGTTCTACCATACTCCCACTACTTTTTCTGAAAAAATCCATTTTTAATAAAAACTGTGGCGAGTCTAGAACAATATTGCTATTGTTCATCCAGATGGTAGAAAATCAACCCTCGTCATAGCCTGGGTCAACCCACAAACAGCCATTACAGAAACGTGCCTTGAGTTGTCCAGTGTCTGGTTTTAAGCATAAGCCGGACAACTCCCCGTACCTTAACAATGTCAAGATATGAAATGTTCTATATCCAATATAGAAACAGAGGCACTGATTTAATTGAACCAGATTCAAATCATGCAGCTATCTCCAGTGCATGTAAAGTAAATGGAAGGAGGCCGATCAGCGTTACTCAACTTAGGAATGCTTCCAATTATGAGTATCCTGAAAGAGAAGCAAGTTCTCTTAATCATTACTATCAACTAAATACCATACACAAGTATCTACATCTTCGATCACTTTGAAGAATCCCGATACTTGCTATACCTGGTTCTCTACTCTATTTCAAATACCTATAACTCCTCAAAACTTAGACCCTGTGTTTCCACGAAACACATGTCTAAGAACCAGAGAAGTTAAAAGTAAACAGAATGTAGTATGAGGACCAACCCCTCTGTCCTGATGGACACTGGACAACATACAATACTCTGTATAAGTCCTCTGAGTCTAACAACTCTTTCACTGTGTGTCGTAGGTTGAAAACTGTACTTATGGTTAAGAAGAATTACACCGCTGTTTAATGCTCCTTACCTAACCATCCACTGATATAGGTAAATGTCATCGACATAATATCAAAAGGTATATCTCACTCTATGAAAATAGACGTACAGATATATCAATTTGAAATTGGTGCACAACAGCGGATATTCAAAACCAAATATTTGCCGACCGGCAAACAACCCAGGTGGCTTCCTCAAATATCACCAATTACAACGAATCCCGATATAAAGAGGATGGTCACCTAATTCCCAATAACTTACTTCCACTCAGCATCTGTAATACCATACAGATGTGAGAATCCAACCTGGTAAATACATACCCTGGAGCAAGCGTCTAATCGGGAAATCAGTTTTCTTTTAACAGTACACAGTTGAAACTGAAACATTGAAATGTTTCGTCGGGGTATCCTGGTATTCCTAGTAATGCCTCTTCCATTATCCAGATTCACAACTATAACCGTATAATTCTTTGCCACCTCTCCAAATCCCTTTATATGTCTTTAGTCATTACCTTCTGTACACCCTTTTAAGCCAAATGGTTTTCTTCCTTCCCTACCGTTCGGCACCAGCCTATGGTTTGGAAGAAGACTATCCAAAAAGCATAAAGGGTGTACTGTCCTAATCCTAGGAGCACTCGCAGTGCGAGAGAAGGTGAAGATAAAAGATACCTGAATGTACTTTATTCCTATTTCTCCTGAACCAGGATCCATCCCCGAACTGGAACAAGTTCCTTTCGAGTTCGTATATAACCATACGATGGATTATCCAATAAAATGGGATCTTCGTAGTGATACGGAGTGTCCTGGAGAAATACAAAGGTGATTTAGTGTTGGCGAAGAAATACTTGGTTTGGTCGTGAATAGCAGTCGCAACTTACTTTGCCCTCTTACTAATCCCTTGCTTTGTCTTAACTTCATACCTTCTGTACACCGTTTAGGCTAACTGGTTTTCTTCATTCCCTACCGGTCGGCACCAGCCTATGGTTTGGAAGAAGACTATCCAATTTGCGTAATAGGTGTACTACTCCTAAACCAAGGAGTACTCGCAACCTGAGAGAAGGTGAAAAGAAAAGACAACTGAATAGTCCTATCCATTTTCTCCAGAACCAGAAACCATCCTCGAAGTCCTTCGAGTTCGTATCTAACCATACGATGGTTTTGTCCAATGGAAGTGGACGTTCGCAGTAATACGGGGTGTCCTGGAGAAAAGGGTAAAAGTAGGAGTGGCAATGAGGTCTGCAACTCTGACAATCCAAAAGCCAGTGTTAAGTAGGTTCGGTTAACTTGATCACTGAGTCATAGTCTTAGGGTCGGGTCAAAGGTCGCTGCCAAAGAGAGAGAGAAAAGAAACACTCAGTGTTCACTCTAACCTAGATCAGAATGGTTATTACTTTTTCTAATCTGGAAACCTCCCACTGTACCTCAAATTCTCCTCCAAATCTGAAAGAAGAATTAGTCGGGATCACCCGAGGAGTAAACCAACTCATCAGTGGGAATCGGGATCCAACTATCATCGCATGATAACGTGACGGAATCCACTCACGTCACCACACTCCAGAAGGTATGCGCATTCCTGGCAAGTTTCAGTTCTTTTGAAACTCCCGATGTGATTTTTACCCCTAGGACCCAAGTGACCTTGACTGAGCCAACATATCAAAGGATCCTAGTCAAGTTCAACCCGTCATTATCTTGATTGCATTAGACCCACCCGCACGAGTCCTTGACTGAGCCAAAATGACCGTACGACTGTCCTAACCAATCACATATCCATGCAACAGAAAGACACTACATAGCTACCGTACACTACGCCTCGGCTAAGCACGACATACGCAGCACGAATACTAAGTAATACCAATCTGAAATGACGGAGGGCTACGACTGGTTTTTGGCGAAAAACCTTTAACGTAATGAACTTGATATCGTTGAAGGAACTGCATAACCTTTTATAAAATATAGTGACGAAAACCTTTACTAAAGAGGTCACTCCCGGTGAAGGGATCTCGGCTCTTTCCCCATAGAATGAGGTGCAGGATATTCCAACTGAATACCACGATGCAAAGCAAAAGTAATCGGCTATAGTGAAGTTAATGCCCTGACGCAAACTTCTGTCCAAGGGGTCACTCCCGGTGAAGGGATCTCGGCCCTTGCCTCGTCGACTGAGGAGCAGGATATTCCAAATGAATACCTCGATGCAAAACAAAAGTGAAGGTCCTTGCAATAACAGCTTTTTGAAAAAGTGTTCCAACAACATCAGAATAGGTTTGTTTATCTTGCATTGATCCGAATCAACGCAGTCCCATCAATTAATCACACCACAAAGAACGAAAATATACTGACGTACGTATATGCCATCCGCATTCGCCACTGGGTCCCGTCATCACCCGTTAGGTTAGCTAACTAACGGCAGAGCGGGGACTGGACTAGCGCGGATGTAAAACATATACAACATCTACTAATATATATACCAATATATTATATTTCGCTCAAGGCGTGATAAAATGCAACATCACAGAAATGTACAGCATCACAGAACAATACAGAAATCTGGAAGCCCCGGGTTTCACAGAGCCGCTGCTGAAACCCGACGTTCCCCTGGTCGTGTGGATAGCCTGTGCAATAAAATCCTAGACCCCTACGGGCGCGGCAAGTCACCCGCCAAAACCTGAAGCGAGGCAGCCCCCTTCAGCACCGTGAATGGACCACCCAGCACTTCACGGAATCGGTAACTTGGGCACCCCTCCTGGGTCAACCTGTACCCCCTACGAGTGCGGCGAATAGCCCGCCAATCCTAGAGTGAAGCCCCCTCCGTCTCAATGCCATGAGATGCGGGCCCGTTGCCCTCTAGAACCCGGCCATCCGTGCACCCCACCGTGGGGTAATCCTAGTACAGAAAGTAAAATATACATACACCGGGTACATCGACCGCAACCAGGTCGTGCCCCAAAAGAATAATACAAACAGGCAGTGACGGCAGTCCATATGTCGGACGCTCGCCCCGCAATATCAAATGTACATAATACAACAAAACTGTACTAGCATTGCATCCAGGCTATCCCCCGCGACCGATCCGCAACATCACAGCATAAACATAGAACATCAACGTGAAAGTCACGTTCGCAAATCCGTCTAACCGGGCTATAGCAGTTAGACCGGATTTACCGATCGAGTGACATTCACGGTCGCAGATATAATGTAAATACTGTGAAATAATGTGTTTAAAATTTTCCGATTGACCAAAAATTAACAAGTGGGCCCCCAATCAAAACTGTAGCACTCACAGAAAACCTGGGCCCAATTTTAATATTCCAAAACCCCTAATATAAGCCCAGAAGCCCACTGAAGAAAGACGAAGCAATGATCCCACCATCTTGCGGCGGAAGCGCGGCAATAAGGGGGGTTTTGCCGCGCTTCCGCGCTGTAGTTGAGGGTTCATTGTCTCGTTTTTTTCCAGAGTTCTTAGAACTCCCTGCACATCATTTTGAGACCACCTGAAAAATTTTTAGACTTCAAAAAATTTCAACAGAAACTGATGTGAAGGAAAAATACGGTTTTTGGAATTTTGGTCGATCGGATAAGCAAAACACATTAGAACAAGCTAGGTATGGTTAATGGCGTGGCTCTGATACCATGTTGCGCCACGGCAGCGCCCCGGCCACGTACTCGAGGCCAAAATGCGGAATCAAAAATTTTCCTTACTCGGAAACCGGCGCTACCGCGGACAATGAAAACCCGGATCGTAACCATTAACCTAATGCTAGCAATCAAGAGATAGGGTGAGAAGTATACCGAGTGATCCGAGTCCTCCGGTCTTCTCGTCATCGTCCCGATCTCCCGCGGAAAGTGTAGTCTCCATATCGTCGCCTCCTCGCCGGAAAGGGCACCACATCGCCTGCGTCTTTTACGGGCTCCCGCCTCAATACCGAGGCAACTCGGGCTTGAAGCCGGCAACTCGACATGCTCAAGATATGCTGTAGAATGTGTAGTGTAGTGTCTCACTTGGGTTTTGGTTGCCTTGATGGAGGAAATGAGATAAGAAAAATAGTGCTTGCATTTTTCTAGCATAAATGAGATCAAGAAGATGAAACACTCAAGAATGAAGAACTCTCTCCTTCTTCTTCTCTCTTTCTTTTTCTTCTTCTCTCTTTTCTAATTCTTCTTCTCTCTTTTCTAATGAAAAACTTATCATCTAAATGAGAATGGTGGAGGAGGTAATATTAAGCATGAAGGGAGGTGAGTGTAGGGTAAAGCAAGTGGTGACCACATCAAGACATAATCATCACAAAATCACATCAACTCTAATCCACTTCTTATCACAATAAAGCATGAAATGAATGGTATCTAAAAAGGTTATCATAATAAATCATCTTACAAATAAAACCTCCACCAAATGTAATTTGCAAAACTGCAAATTACCCCCTCCATCAGAAAAGTCCGGCCGGGAAAGAACAAAGAAAAACCGGCCGGAACGGAATACAAACTGGCAACTCCAGAAAACTGGTCCCGTAATAAATTACAGGAAAACCCCTATACTGTGCATATACACCCGCATCTGTATTCCGTCCGGATACAAATGCAATGAGACAAAATCTACACTGTACTAGACTAGGACCGGCTTAAGCCAAAGCCGGCTAGTAATATCCGTCCGATCCTGATTCGTGCAATACCGCACGTATCAGATCGAACCCTGCCAAATAAATATACGGCCACTAGTACAAAAACTGTCCGATCCTGATCCGTGCAATACCGCACGTATCTGATCGGACCCTGCCATATCTCCATACGGCCTCTACAGCGTTTCGCCCGAAAGCTTGAGTAACTGTAAGTGTGGTGGACTCTAAAGACTCGTCAATACTATGGCTGTGGATTTAACCACTAGCACGTCAGAGGTATCAGCCAATACGTGACGGGCCACCAGCTATTGACCAAAAGGGACGTCGATGAGCGAACTCATCCTGACACCCTACTGAGCCTGTCAGTAACAATATCCGTACAGTCCGGTCCGTTCGTCTATGAGCATCGCATTTCGGGCCTAGGGGGTTGGTAAAAGTCAGACCCCCAAAAGCGGTACAAGTCGTGTCGGAGTGTAGCCCTAAGATACTACTGGAATACCTACCAGTAAATCTCCTGCCTCGGCCGAGGGCTTTGCGTAATGGCTCTCCTAGACACAGCGCGACCTCACCCCCAATACCAGGAGAGACGAACCCCTGAAGATCCGCTCACTGCCTCCATGTGGCTCGGGACTGTACCCAACTAAAACCTGTTTGCACGGCTCCTTTGAGCCGTGGTAGGGTAGTAATCAAAGTACAGTGGGAACTCACACGAGACAAATGACGATCCTCAGGTCAATGAACTAACCTGTACACATGTCACCAGGCAACTGCTATCTGACGTCTGGTATAGGACCAACTAGCAGGTTCCCAGCGAGTCCTGTCCGGTGTACTCATAACCCAATGAGCACCTGTATACATCTTAGGTGAACCAACTGACACCAGTGGCTTGTGAGACCGGCCACCGCCCCTCGTCGAGGTCTCGACTGTATACACTAGTCTACTAATGGAGTATCGATTCCCTTTCTCGAAACTCCTACGACTAGGGACCTTTTAAGGATGTGCTTATAGACTACCAGCTCCCACGTGTATGATCGCCATCATACTGCCGGCAGTCAAGCAAGAATCCTAGGGGCTCTATCAACGTGTAATAGCGACATGTCAGGTCACCTAAAGCAGTACACGATGATAAAGGTAAACCAGATAGCATACTATCATCTCGAGTAAGACTGTCCTACCGGGATAGGTCCTCCCTCAATCATTGCAATCACGTGCCTGTGATCCAATAATTGACTCTGAGGGCACTATCTCCAACAAGACGAACCCCTGCAGATCCGCTCACTGCCTCCATGTGGCTCGAGACTGTACCCAACTAAAACCTGTTTGCACGTCTCCTTTGAGCGTGGTAGGGTAGTAATCAAAGCACAGTGGGAACTCACACGAGACAAATGACGATCTCAGGTCGATGAACTAACCTGTACACATGTCAACAGGGAACTGCTATCTGACGTCAGGTATAAGACCAACTAGCATGTTCCCGGCGAGTCCTGTCCGGTGTACTCATAACCCAATGAGCACCTGTATACATCTTAGGTGAACCAACTGACACCAGTGGGTTGTGAAACAGGCCACCGCCCCTCGTCGGAGTCTCGACTGTATACACTAGTCTACTCTGGAGTATCGATGCCCTGTCTCGAAACTCCCACGACTAGGGACCTTTTAAGGATGTGCTTATAGACTACCAGCTCCCACGTATATGATCGCCCTCATACTGCTGGCAGTCAAGCAAGAATCCTAGGGGCTCTATCGATGCGCAATAGTGACCTATAAGGTCACCTAAAGTAGTACACAATGATAAAGGTAAACCAGATAACATACTATCATCTTGAGTAAGACCGTCCTACCGGGATAGGTCCTCCCTCAATCATTGCAATCAAGTGCCTGTGATCCAATAATTGACTCTAAGGGCACTATCTCCAACAGGTTTCATCGGAGAAATGGGCGGGCTAGGTCGTTGACTTCGATGCCGAAGATGATCTACGTCGAGGCGACTCAAACTCAAGCTATTCCTTCACTTGGTCAAAAACTTTGTGAAGAGAACACCCTATACTACATGGCAAGTAGTAGAGGATGAAGAAATAGGAAGTGGGTTCACTTTAGAATTGGATTTCTCACTCTTTTTCTCATGGCACCATTGGAGCTAGCAAGCTTTCATGAAGCTTGATGAAGATGAAGAAGAAGAAAGAATTAAAAGAATAATGAAATAAGAATGAAACTTATCCTTTTAATTATGGTACCATGGTTAAGTTAAGCCCTCATGCTTAACTTGTGTAGAGAATTGACCAAGGTATTAGGTTAAAGGTTAGGTTAAAGAATTATCAAAAGAAATGACAAAAGAATGGACTTTGTCAAGGTTTCTCCAAGCTTCTTCAAGCTTGACAACTTTGACCATGTTCATTTCTTTTGTTAATTCTCTTGATAAAACAATACCCTAATCTTAAACTTAATCTTGATATAATTCTCATACACACAACTTGTATGTATCATCATACATGATACAAACATATGTACACAAATATATATCATATATACACTTATGCACAAACTAGTGAGAAAACAAATCTTAAATGAACCAATATTACTTAATGTAAAGTAATATATCAAATATATAATTATACATTAAATCATTAAATCAACACTTGATTTAATGATCCGGTCATACTGCATATAACCGACTAATATCAAGTGTATCAATGTATCGAATCAACACTTGATTCGGTAACCCGGCTATATCTTATATAACCGTCCAATGATACAAATCGCGATAATAGAATACAGTATCACATACTGGTATTATTGTCGGTCCCGCACATATCTCATATGCGCTCCTATTTGTTAGTGTATATGCCCTAGAGGCCATTACTGTATCATACTAGTTTGTATATTACTTAATGGAAGCTTGGGATATTCACAGTTGTATATACAATCTTACTCGAAATGGTAGTATGCTGCTTGGTTTGTCTCTGCTTTAATATGTGCATGTGTTTCTTTTAGCATATTGCTGATATACATATTAGTAGAGCCCTTAGGATCTTTGCTTGATTACCGGCGTTGTGATGGCGCTCACACTCGTGGGAGCTGGGTGACCTATAAGCACATCCTTATACAGGTCCCTAGTCGTTGGACTATCGAGACAGGGCATCGATACTCCGGAGTAGACTAGCGTATGCGCTTCTCATCCCAGTGTGGGAGACGGTCTGTCCCACAGCCGTCAGTACGTCGTACTTGAGATAGTATACGGGTGCTCGTTGGGTTACGAGTACACTGGACAGGACTCGTCGGGAACTGTTGGTTGGTATTATACCTATCGTCAGTTATCAGTTCCCAGGTGACATGAGTACAGCTTAGTCCGTTGACTTGACACTGTCACTTCGCCTCGAGTGTGTTCCCACTGCACTTTGATTACTACCCTACCATGGCTCAAATGAGTCGTGCAAACAGGTAGTTTTTGGGTGCAGTCCCGAAGCACTTAGAGGCAGTGACGGTTAGACAGGATTCGTCTCCCCCGGTATTGGGGGTTGACATCGCGCTGTGTCCAGGAGAGCCATTACACGAGTAGTCCCTGGCCAGGGCAAGCGAGATATACTGGTAGGTTTCCAGTGTTATCTCAGGGTGTTCTGGGCTTCACTCCGGCACGACTTGTACCGCTATTAGGGGACTGACGTTCACCGCCCCCTAGGCCCGCCATGCGATGTATCAGACGAACAGACCGGACTGTACTGAGATTGTCACATACAGGCTCATTAGGAGTTCAGATGGGGTTCACCTCGTCAGTCTTCTTATCGACATCTACCTGGGGACCGTTACGTACAGCTAGTGCCGCTTGCGGTCTGTGGTTAAACCCACTGCCAGCGTAGTGTCGAGTCTTTAGAGTCCTACACAGAGAGCTATTCGCCTTTAGGCAAAATGAGTAGAGGTCGCATGGTTTTGCGACAGGGTTCGTTCACATCCGCGCACTTGTGCACGTTTGCTGTCCGGACAGTATATACTAGCGGGCTTTGGTTTAAGCCGGATCCTAGTATATGATTTGGGGTTGGTTTTTCTCATTGTATTCGTGTTCCTCGGATCACGAATGCGGGTGCGTATGCACAGTTGCTTGAGACAGAGGGAGAGGACCATGATTAGGGTTAATGGCTATTGTCATTTTATTAACCCTAATGTTTATGTGTGTATTATTGTTAATTGATAATTAGTTTAATAATTGTGCATGGTTATGGATGTTGACTATTTGACTTCCTTGACTTGTTGACCTAGGTTGACACTTTGACCATCATCTTTTCTTTTGGAAGATGCTTTTTGATCCTTGCAAATTGAAATGATAATGGTCATGTCATGATTAACCATGACAATTATCTAGCTAATTATTTAATTAGAATAATATACACATATTAGTGAGAAGGCTTGATATTATTCTCATTCTCTCATTTTCATTTCTCTCTCTTGTTTTTCCTCTCCCTCAAGCTCTCCCCTCTCATGTGTTGAGAAACACTTGAGCTTGAGAAAAACCCACTCTTGATCTTCTCTACTCTCATCTAGGGTTCAAGTATTAGCACTTCTTGCACCCTAGTTACTCCTAGGTTGGAGTTGAAGCCAAAGGTTGAGGCTTTCGAGTGGATCTTTCTTTGACGGGAGAAGACGACAAGGTGACCTCCTTCCACTACTTCTAGGAGCAAGGAGAGAAGGACAAAAAGACCAAAGGTATAACCTTTCTAGCTCTTAGCTAGTTATTAGTTAGCTTTAGCAAGTTTTTGTTTAGCAAAGATCCTTCTAAGCATAGTCCATGTTGCCTAAGCTCTTAAAAATCCGATTTTTATTCCGTTTTCCGCCTCCCCGTAAGTACCGGGGTGGGCAATGTTGACTTACAGTGGTATCAGACCTAACTAAACATAAACTAGCTAAGTAGTGAAGTGTGTCGAAGTTCGAAACGTAAAAATCGAAAAAAAACCAAGTTTTAAAAACCCTAGTTTCTGTAAAAAAAAATTCTGGTCAAAACAGAATTTGTTATACTGCTAAAATCGTCTCAGGGTTTTTTAAAGATAACCACAAAACCCGGTCCAGTGAGTCGTCTAAACCGCCGCCGTTTGGACTCCTCACTGGGTCGAGTTTGGTGCAGTGTATCTCTGGCTTGGTTTTTGTATTTTTGAGATATGTTATATGTGCCCAGTTTTTCCAGAATAGAAATTTATTTTTCGGGGCCTATAAATCCGTATTTTTTTTCGAACTTCAATACACTTTGACTACAAAGGTTATATCTGTGATATTTGGATGTATTGAACGTCGGCTAATCGCTATATGTCGATTAGTCAGGGTTATACATCTCTGTGATCTGTGATTGATACTGGTTTGTGTATATGAATGGGTTGGATTGTCGCGGGTGAATAGCCGGGGTGGATGTGAGATGAGTGTTGCTTTTCTTTCATTCATTTGTAATATGTAAATTGATGTAATATTATTATATGTTCGGCCGCACAACCGGGTCGGGGTTGTAGTCGTCATTTTATAATTCTTTTTTCTGTTTTTGCTCCTAGGATAGACCCATGGAGGGGAGCACAAACTACCGGGTATCTCGAAGTGCCGAGTGGCCTACTCAGGGTGGTCAGGGAGGTTGCTTCGCTTCGGGTACTTAGCGGGTAGTTTGCCGCACCCGTAGGGGTCTTGGGTGGGGTATTTGGCTATTCACCGCGACCGTGTAATCCGCTTTTCGTTGCAGGCTCGAACGGATTGCGGATTCCTAGTATATCCAATGTATTCATCTGTGATCTGTAATGTCTATCATTGCTATATATTTATATATGATAACTATTTAGGCGTTGCTTATGTTTTACAGCCGCGCTAGCCCAGCCCCCGCTCTGTCGTTAGTTAAGTAACCTAACGGGTGATGACGGGGCCCCGTGGCGAATGCGAATGGCATAAGCGTACGTCATATTTTGGTTGTTTTCTGCAATGGTAGGATTAAATGATGGGATGCATTAAAAGAACTAATGCAAGAAAATAAACCAAGTAAAAGTCGATTGGAACACTTTGAAAACTACTCGGTTCTTTTCAAAACTAAACTTTTAAACGCGGAGCTTGAACCACTCCTTTTAAAAGCTATCTCGTTCCATCGATTAGATCAAGTTCACTACGTTCACGGTTTCGCCAAAACCATTCGTAGCCCTCCGTCATTCCACATGAATGGTCAAAAAGTATTCAAGCTATGTATTTTGGCCAAAGTCAAGGCATAGTGATTGGTAGCTATTGGGTATTCATATGCAGCATAGATAGATGCGTTGGTTTGGGACAGTCGTGCTGCCATTTTGGCCAAAGTCAAGGGTAGGTACGGGTGGGTCCAAATTAACCAGGAGAATGACGGGTAGAACTTGACATGTGACTTATGATATTTTGGCCAAAGTCAAGGTCATAAGAGCATGGGGCAAAAATCCACATCGGGAGTTTCATAAGTACTGAAACTTGCTAGCTTTGCATACCATTTGGAGTGTGATGATTCTGGTAGGATCCCTTCGGTTTTATCACGCGATGATATTTGGATCCCGATCCTACTGTGAGTATATGCTACTCCTCGGGAAAACTCTCACTTAACGATCAATGCTATAAACTTAGTAGGTGTCTAGAAAGGTGTTAGCGGGGCTACGCCCACAGGGAAAAGAGGTTACTTAATTAAGGAACTTCGCGAAAGCGTTGGAAAACCTCCCTCGAAGTACCGACACTGGCCTGGCTGAACGGTTAAGCAAGTATTGTACGGTGAGAGTGATCCTGACTAATCCTTTCTTTACGGTTTGAGAATGGATTCGAGAGACAGTGGGAGCCATCCAGTTTAGACAAATTAAAAACTACTCTAAACTTGCAAGAGCATCATGCTAAAGTGTTTCTTTTCTCTCTCCTAATTGCAGCGACCATTCAACATGACCGGACTTAAGTTATTACTAGATAAAAACATATTGACAGGGCCAAACTACAAAGATTGGCTCAGGAATGTCAAGATGGCAATCACTTAAGACAAGTTGGGGTATGTCCTTACCACTAAAGCTCCCCCTGTCCCAGGTCCCACCTCCAGCGTCGCGGATAAGGAAATCCATAAGACATGGGAGATAGATTGCGCGAAGGCCAAATGCCTCGTATTAGCCTCGATGGACAATGACATCAGAGGAGGCACGAGAATATGGACCTAGAGTCCATATTTCTTCATACAAAAGAACTGTATGGGGAGCAGTCTCGTATCGCAAGATACGAAGTGTCGAAGAAGTTGTTTTCGGCAAGGTTGGCCGTCGGATCATCGGTAGCGGAACACGTGCTTAAGATGATTGGCTACATTGAGGAGCTCACGGACCTTGGGAACACGTTGGAGAATGAACTCTATACAGATTTGATTCTCCAGTCCCTTCCTTCCACTTACGCCCAGTTTATTCTTAACATCAACATGCAAGGAAAGGAGGTAGAACTTTCCGAACTTCTGAACATGTTGAGGAGTGCTGAGGGCACCCAACAGAAAGGTAGGGAGACATCCACTTTGTTTGTAGGAGGATCTTCCTCTTCTAGATCCAAGGCGAAAGCCAAGGGTAAGAAGAAGAAAGCCCCCGCCAAACCAAGAGGCGGTGTCGGTAAAGTGGATACGAAGGGAAAAGGTAAAGCAACAAAGATAGCGGGGAAGCTAGTGGGGAAGGAAGAATGCTTCTATTGTCACAAAAGTGGTCACTGGAAACAGGATTGCAAGACTTGGAAAGCCAGAACACAGGATTTGAAGCGAGTTGCAGCTTCAGCTTCAGGTGTGTATGTTATTGAAAACTGTCTATCAATAAACTCTACTTCCTGGGTATTGGATACCGGATCAGGATCTCATATCTGTAATTCTTTGCAGGCGTTGAGAAAGCGTAGAGTTTTGAAGGCAGGTGACATGACCCTCAGAGTTGCGAACGGTGCTAGCATGGATGCTGAGGCCGTGGGGGACTATCACCTGGGATTGTCGGATGGACATTTTTTGGTTTTGCGTAGTTGTTATTATGTACCAAATGCAACCTGTAATATCATTTCTGTATCTTTATTATCTAAATAAGGTTATGAATTTGTATTTGTAAGTAATGTAGTGAACATTCACCTTAATCAAGCTTTGATTGGGTCAGGTACATTGAACAACGGTATATACGTATTAAACCAACCACAGATTTTCAATGTCCAGAATACACACAAAAGAAAGTCTCCAGAAATCAATAAAACTTTCTTATGGCATTTTAGACTGGGTCACATCAATGAGAAAAGGTTGACTAAGTTACACACAGAAGGATATTTGGATTCGTTCGAATATCAATCGTATGCAACTTGTCAATCCTGTCTCAAGGGAAAGATGACAAAGACTCCGTTTACTGGACACGGAGAAAGAGCAAGCGAGCTCTTGGGACTCGTACACAGCGACGTGTGCGGTCCAATGTCTACACATGCGCGAAGCGGTTATTCTTACTTCATTACTTTTACGGATGACTTTTCAAGGTACGGTTATGTCTTCTTAATGAAACATAAATCCGGGGCTTTTGAAAAATTCCAGGAATATAAGAATGAAGTAGAAAAAAAAAAGGCAAAAGTATAAAGACACTTAGATCTGATCGAGGTAGTGAATACTTGAGTGCCAAGTTCCTGGGTTACTTAAAAGAGAATGGAATTCTCTCTCAGCTTACTCCTCCATACACTCCGCAACATAATGGTGTATCGGAGAGACGGAACCGAACCCTATTGGATATGGTACGGTCCATGATGAGTAACGCTGAGTTGCCGCGATCGTTTTGGGGATATGCACTAGAATCAGCTGCATACCTTTTGAACCGGGTTCCAACTAAGACTGTGCCTACTACACCATATCAGATGTAGTGTGGGAAGAGACCCTATCTTAATCACATTAAGACATGGGGATGTCCAGCTTTTGTAAAAAAGCAGCATGCGGACAAGCTCGAGGCACGCTCAGTACAGTGCAAGTTTGTGGGATATCCAAAGAGCTCCAAGGGATATTACTTCTATTGCGAAGAGGAAAAAAAAGTACTTGTTTTTCGTCATGCCCACTTTCTAGAACACCAGTTCATAGAAAAAGAATTAGGTGGGAGAACAATAGAACTGGAAGAAATTCCAGAACCACGAGCTATTACTGAAAGCTTGGTTGAACCAGAGGGTTCGAAAGATCAGGACATTCCCACGCCACTCCGCAGGAGTAGTAGGCAGTCTCCTCCGCCCGAGAGATACTACGGTTTTCTCATTGACGGGGATAGAGAGGATTGCATCATAGACTGTGATGAGCCTACTAGCTTCCAGCAAGCCATTCAGAGCGTCGACTCGGTAAAATGGCTGGATGCAATGCGGACCGAGATGGAGTCCATGTACACCAACAAAGTATGGACGTTGGACATTGCTCCAGATGGGGTAAAACCCGTAGGATGCAAGTGGATCTTCAAAAGGAAGATTGGTGTAGATGGACAGGTTGAGACCTATAAAGCTAGACTGGTTGCAAAGGGTTTTCGTCAGCGATCTGGTTTGGACTATGACGAAACCTTTTCTCCAATGGCTATGCTGAAATCCAATCGGATCCTTCTTGCCATTGCTGCCTTCCACGATTATGAGATTTGGCAGATGGACATAAAGACAGCTTTTCTAAATGGTCATTTAGAGGAGTGTGTCTATATGGATCAGCTAGAGGGTTTCATTCAGAGTGGGAGCAGCGGAAAGGTGTGCAAGTTGCTTAAGTCCATTTATGGACTAAAGCAGGCATCGCGGAGTTGGAACATCTGTTTTGATGAGACGGTCAAAGAATTTGGCTTTATCAAAAATCCAGATGAACAATGCATCTATTGTAGATTTGTAGCGAGAACTGTAGTATTCCTCGTTTTATACGTGGATGACATTCTATTAATAGGAAATGACATTCCTATGCTACAATCTGTCAAGGGGTTCTTGTCACACAGGTTCTCCATGAAAGACCTGGGTGATGCCTCATACATTCTGGGTATCCGGATCTACCGTGACAGATCCAAGAGGATATTAGGACTTTCGCAGTCCAGGTACATCGACGCCATACTGAAGAGATTCAGTATGGAAGATTCCAAGCGCGGTAATCTACCGGCTTGTCACGGGATCACCCTCTCCAAAGAGATGTCTCCCAAGACTGATTTGGAGAGGGATCGCATGTCTATTATACCCTACGCTTCTGCGGTAGGCTCTATAATGTATGCGATGTTGTGTACCAGACCGGATGTGGCTTATGCACTGAGTGTGGTAAGCAGGTATCAGTCAAACCCAGGGGAGAAACATTGGATAGCAGTAAAGAACATTCTCAAGTACCTGAGAAGGACTAAGGAGATGTTCTTGGTGTATGGCGGAAAAGACCTCCAGATTGAGGCCTTTGCTGACTCCAGCTTCCAGAGTGACAAGGATGATTCCAAGTCCATGTCGGGTTTTGTCTTTACCCTCAATGGAGTGGCGGTGTGTTGGAAGAGCTCCAAACAGGAAACCATTGCTGACTCGACGATGAAAGCGGAATACATCGCTGTATCTGATGCCGCAAAAGAAGCTGTCTGGATGAGGAAGTTCTTGAGAGAACTTCAGGTGGTTCCGTCCATTGTTGACCCAATACCTCTGTATTGAGACAACAACGGGGCTATAGCTTTAGCGAAGGAACCCAGATCTCATCAGAAATCCAGACACATCTTAAGGCGGTATCACCTGATCAGGGAGATCGTGGATCGCCAGGAGATCGAGGTCCGGAGAGTTGCATCAGAGGATAACACAGCAGATCCATTCACCAAGGCCTTTCCCCAGACTCAGTTCGAGCGGCTGATCGAGATGATAGGTCTTCGATACGCCAGTACATAGCCTTAGTTCAAGTGGGAGATTGTTAGTGTATATGCCCTAGAGGCCATTACTGTATCATACTAGTTTGTATATTACTTAATGGAAGCTTGGGATATTCACAGTTGTATATAAAATCTTGCTCGAAATGGTAGTATGCTACTTGGTTTGTCTCTGCTTTAATATGTGCATGTGTTTCTTTTAGCATATTGCTAATATACATATTAGTAGAGCCCTTAGGATCTTTGCTTGATTACCGGCGTTGTGATGGCGCTCACACTCGTAGGAGCTGGGTGATCTATAAGCACATCCTTATACAGGTCCCTAGTCATTGGACTATCGAGACAGGGCATCGATACTCCGGAGTAGACTAGCGTATGCGCTTCTCATCCCAGTGTGGGAGACGGTCTGTCCCACAGCCGTCAGTACGTCGTACTTGAGATAGTATATGGGTGCTCGTTGGGTTACGAGTACACTGGACAGGACTCGTCGGGAACTGTTGGTTGGTATTATACCTATCGTCAGTTATCAGTTCCCAGGTGACATGAGTACAGCTTAGTCCGTTGACTTGACACTGTCACAGTGTGTTCCCACTGCACTTTGATTACTACCCTACCACGGCTCAAATGAGTCGTGCAAACAGGTAGTTTTTGGGTGCAGTCCCGAAGCACTTGGAGGCAGTGACGGTTAGACAGGATTCGTCTCTCCCGGTATTGGGGGTTGACATCGCGCTGTGTCCAGGAGAGCCATTACACGAGTAGTCCCTGGCCAGGGCAAGCGGGATATACTGGTAGGTTTCCAGTGTTATCTCAGGGTGTTCTGGGCTTCACTCCGGCACGACATGTACCGCTATTAGGGGACTGACGTTCACCGCCCCCATAGGCCAGCCATGCGATGTATCAGACGAACAGACCGGACTGTACTGAGATTGTCACATACAGGCTCAGTAGGAGTTCAAATGGGGTTCACCTCGTCAGTCTTCTTATCGACATCTACCTGGGGACCGTTACGTACAGCTAGTGCCGCTTGCGGTCTGTGGTTAAACCCACTGCCAGCGTAGTGTCGAGTCTTTAGAGTCCCACACAGAGAGCTATTCGTCTTTAGGCAAAATGAGTAGAGGTCGCATGGTTTTGCGACAGGGTTCGTTCACATCCGCGCACTTGTGCACGTTTGCTGTCCGGACAGTATATACTAGCGGGCTTTGGATTAAGCCGGATCCTAGTATATGATTTGGGATTGGTTTTTCTCATTGTATTCATGTTCCTCGGATCACGAATGCGGGTGCGTATGCACAGTTGCTTGAGACAGAGGTAGAGGACCTTGATTAGGGTTAATGGGTATTGTCATTTTATTAACCCTAATGTTTATGTGTGTATTATTGTTAATTGATAATTAGTTTAATAATTTTGCATGGTTATGGATGTTGACTATTTGACTTCCTTGACTTGTTGACCTAGGTTGACACTTTGAACATCATCATTTCTTTTGGAAGATGCTTTTTGATCCTTGCAAATTGAAATGATAATGGTCATGTCATGATTAACCATGACAATTATCTAGCTAATTATTTAATTAGAATAATATACACATATTAGTGAGAAGGCTTGATATTATTCTCATTCTCTCATTTTCATTTCTCTCTCTTGTTTTTCCTCTCCCTCAAGCTCTCCCCTCTCATGTGTTGAGAAACACTTGAGCTTGAGAAAAAACCTCTCTTGATCTTCTCTACTCTCATCTAGGGTTCAAGTATTAGCACTTCTTGCACCCTAGTTACTCCTAGCTTGGAGTTGAAGCCAAAGGTTGAGGCTTTCGGGTGGATCTTTCTTTGACGGGAGAAGACGACAAGGTGACCTCCTTCCACTACTTCTAGGAGCAAGGAGAGAAGGACAAAAAGACCAAAGGTATAACCTTTCTAGCTCTTAGCTAGTTATTAGTTAGCTTTAGCAAGTTTTTGTTTAGCAAAGATCCTTCTAAGCATAGTCCATGTTGCCTAAGCTCATAAAAATCCGATTTTTATTCCGTTTTCCGCCTCCCCGTAAGTACCGGGGTGGGCAACGTGGACTTACACTATTTCGTTTCGCTTGAGCCAGGAAACCTCTGTGTAGGACTCTAAAGACTCGTCAATACGCCGGCAGCAGGTGATGATCATATTAAACACCCACAAGCCGCAAGCGGTCTGCTAAACGTAACGGCCATCCGGGTGTTGAGCGATCAGAAGATCAACGAGCAAGCCCGCTCACACTCCTATGAATCCAACCAGCAACACTTACCGTACAGTCCAGTATGTTCGTCTAATATGTCGCATATCTTGCCTAGGGGTGGTAAACGTCAGACCCCAGTAGCTTGATAAGTCATGCCGATGTAAGGTCCATAACAAGCATGAAACTACTGATAACACTTACCAGTAAATCAGGGCAACCCTGGCCAGGGATTTCGAGTTATGGCCAGTCGTGCATAGCGCAACATCAACCCCCAATACCGGGAGAGACGAATCCCCTCCTATCGCTCATTACCTCCATGTGAATCGGGACTGTACCCAAAGACCACCTGTTTGCACGACTCAGTAGAGCCGTGGTAGGGTGGAAATCAAAGCACAGTGGGAGACACACAAGACTCTATGACGATCTCGGGTCAACAGACTAAGCTGTACCAGTGTCACCAGAGAACTTCCATCTGACGTGAGGTATAATACCATCTGGGAGTTCTCGACGAGTCCGTTCAGTGTACCCAGTCTCCACTGACCACCCGCATACCATCTCTGATGTCAAACACCAATGGATATGGGATCATCCATCGCCCATCATATGGGTCGAAAAGATATACGCTATTCTACACTGGAATATCGATGCCCCGTCTCGATATTCCCACGACTAGGAATATTGAAGGATGTACTCATGGACTACCCAGGCCCCACTAGTATGATCCACATCATAGTCCTGCAAGTCGAGTACACATCCTAAGGGCTTTATCAACATGTAACAGAGAGACAGAAAGCATACATGTTAAGATAAAGTGCAACCAGATAGCATACTTGTAAGTCCACGTTGCTCATCCCGGTTCTTACGGGGAGGCGGAAACGACGTTAAACAATGATTTGGTGCAAGGCAACATGGACTTAAAGCACGGATCTTCGCTAAACTAGAAACTAGTAAACTACTAGAGGCTTTAACTACTATGCTGTAGAAAGTATACTTCACGAAACCGGTCCTACGGGTCTTCATTCCGTTGTCCCGCTCGTCCATCCAAGCTCCAAGCGTCAATATGGACCTTGGGCACCTCCGCGGCCTTCTTGAGTCGAAGTCGATCCACCCGAGAGATGTACACCGAGCTCCACCTCAAGCCGAGGCAACTAGGGCAAAGAGATTGCTAGTCAAGAAGCCCTAGGATGTGTAGAGGAGATGTTTGGATGTGTTTGTCTTTGGGGGATCTTTTTCTCTCAACACATGAGATCAAAAGATGAGGTCAAGAGGAGAAGAAGGAGGAGAACATAGCAACCATGGGAGCTTTTCTTTTCTTCTCACTTGCAAGAGAGAGAGTGAGAAAAGAGAAATGAAATTGTTCACCAAAGAAAAAGCTAACCATGGTTGCAATAATACACAAAAGCTATCATTACAAATCCTATCATGATAAAGTTGATGGCACTAATGACTTGACCATTTTCATAAAAAGAAAATGAAAACCAAAGAATACTTTAGACCTTTCAAGAAGATCCTAGTCAACTTTGGTCAAACGGTCAACAAAGTCAAGATGGTCAAAGAAATTAGCCATAACATAATTATCAATAAAAGGATTAGTAATGATGTTCCCGGCTCATAAAGGTTTTGACCGAACCAACTGCCAAAACCCTAATGAGGCATCTCCTCCTTCTCCACTCCGCAAAACTGTTCATACACACCCGTATCCGCATTCCGTAGAATGCAAATGCACAGAAGACAAAACAAATCCATCCGTGCAATACTAGGATCCGGCTTAAACCAAAGCCCACTAGTACTGCCTGGCCGAACAGCATACGCACACAAGTGCACGTAAGTGATCGCAGCCCTGCCGTAAAACCATACGGCCTCTACACGTTTCGCTCAGTGCAGGGAAACTTTCTGTGTGGGACTCTAAAGAATCGACACTACGCTGGCAGTGGGTTTAACCACAGACCGCAAGTGGCACTAGCTGTGCGTAACGGTCCCCAGGTAGATGTCGATAAGAAGGCCGATGAGGTAAACCCATCCGAAATCCTACTGAGCCTGTATGTGACAATCTCCGTACAGTTCGGTCAGTTCGTCTGATACATCGCATGGCGGGCCTAGGGGGTGGCGAACGTCAGTCCCCTAATAGCGGTAGAAGTCGTGTCGGAGTGTATCCCAAAACACCCTGAGATAACACTGGAAACCTACCAGTATATCTCGCTTGCCCTGGCCAGGGACTACTCATGTAATGGCTCTCCTAGACACAGCGCGATGTCAACCCCCAATACCGGGAGAGACGAATCCTTTCTAACCGTCACTGCCTCCAAGTGCTTCGGGACTGCACCCAACTACTACCTGTTTGCACGACTCCTTTGAGCCGTGGTATGGTAGTAATCTAAGTACAGTGGGAACACACTCGAGGCGAAGTGACAGTGTCAAGTCAGCGGACTAAGCTGTACTCATGTCACCTGGGAACTGATAACTGACGATAGGTATAATACCATCCATCAGTTCCCGACGAGTCCTGTCCACTGTACTCGTAACCTAACGAGCACCCGCATACTATCTCCAGTACGACGTACTGATGGCTGTGGGACAGACCACCTCCCGTGCTGGGATGAGAAGCGTATACGCTAGTCTACTCCGGAGTATCGATGCCCTGTCTCTATAGTCCTACGACTAGGGACCTGTATATGGATGTGCTTATAGATTACCCAGCCCCCATAAGTATGACTTCCATCACAACACTGGTAATCAAGCAAAGATCCTAAGGGCTCTACTAATATGTATATAAGCGATATGCTAAAAGAAACACATGCACATATTGAAGTAGAGACAAACCAAGTAGTATACTACCATTTTGAGCAAGATTATATATACAACTGTGAATATCCCAAGCTTCCATTAAGTAATATACAAGCTAGTATGATACAGTAATGGCCGCTAGGGCATATACACTAACAATCTCCCACTTGCACTAAGGCCATGTACTGGCGTATCGAAGACCTATCATCTCGATCAGCCGCTCGAACTGAGTCTGGGGTAGGGCCTTCTTGAGTGGATCTGCAGTGTTATTCTCCGTATTTACTCTCTTCACCTCGATCTCCCGGCGATCTACGATCTCCCTGATCAGGTGGTACCGCCTTAAAATGTGCCTGGACTTTAATGGGACCTGGTTTCCTTCGCTAAAGCTATAGCGCCATTGTTGTCGCAATACAGCGGTATTGGATCAACAATGGTAGGAACCACCTGAAGCTCCGTGAGGAACTTCTTCATCCAGACAGCTTCCTTTGCGGCATCGCAAGAAGCTATGTACTCCGCTTCCATAGTTGAGTCTGCAACGGTCTCCTGCTTGGAACTCTTCCAGCAAACCGCCCCTCCATTGAGGGTAAAGACATAACCCGACATGGACTCGGAGTCATCCTTGTCACTCTGGAAGCTGGAGTCAGCAAAGGCCTCGAGCTGGAGGTCTTTTCCGCCATACACCAAGAACATCTCCTTAGTCCTTCTCAGGTACTTGAGAATGTTCTTTACCGCTATCCAGTGTTTCTCCCCTGGGTTAGACTGATACCGGCTTACAACGCTCAATGCGTATGCTACATCTGGTCTGGTACACAACATCGCATACATTATAGAGCCTACCGTAGAAGCGTAGGATATAATAGACATGCGATCCCTTTCCAAATCAGTCTTGGGAGACATCTCTTTGGAGAGGGTGATCCCGTGACAAGCCGGTAAATTACCGCGCTTGGAATCTTCCATACTGAATCTTTTCAGTATGGTGTCGATGTACCTTGACTGTGAAAGTCCCAACATCCTCTTAGATCTATAACGATAGATCTGGATCCCCAGAATGTAGTTGGCATCGCCCAGGTCCTCCATGGAGAACCTCTGTGACAAGAATCCTTTGACTGACTGTAGCATAGGAATATCATTTCCTATTAGGAGAATGTCATCCACGTACAAAACGAGGAATACTGCAGTTCTCCCTACAATCTTACTGTAAATGCATGGTTCATCTGGGTTTTTGATAAAGTCGAATTCTTTGACAGTATCATCAAAGCAGATGTTCCAACTCCGCGATGCCTGCTTAAGTCCATAAATGGACTTGAGCAACTTGCACACTCTACCGCTGCTCCCACTCTGAATGAATCCCTCCGGCTGATCCATATAGACGCACTCTTCCAAATTTCCATTTAGGAAAGCCGTCTTTACGTCCATCTGCCAGATTTCATAATGGTGGAAGGCAACAATGGCAAGAAGGATCCGAATGGATTTCAGCATAGCCACTGGAGAAAATGTCTCGTCATAGTCCAAACCAGGTCTTTGACGAAAACCCTTTGCAACAAGTCTAGCTTTATAGGTCTCAACCTGCCCATCTACACCAATCTTCTTTCTGAAGATCCATTTACAGCCTACGGGTTTTACCCCTTCTGGAGCAAAGTCCAAACTTTGTTGGTGTACATAGACTCCATCTCGGCCCGCATTGCATCCAGCCATTTTATCGAGTCACCGCTCTGAATGGCTTGCTGGAAGCTAGTAGGTTCACCATAATCCATAGTGCAATCCTCTCTATCCCCGTCAATGAGAAAACCGTAGTATCTCTCGGGCGGATGAGACTGCTTACTACTCCTGCGGAGTGGCGCTGGGATGTCCTGTTCTTTCGAACCCTCTAGTTCTACTAAGCTTTCAGTAATAGCTCGTGGTTCTGGAATTTCTTCCAGTTCTATTGCGCTCCCACATATCTGATTTTCCAAAAACTCAGTTTCCAAGAAGCGGGTATGACGAGAAACAAAAACCTTTTGTTCCTCTGCGTAATAAAAAAGATACCCCTTGGAGTTCTTTGGGTATCCCACAAACTTACACTGTACTGAATGTGCCTCGAGCTTGTCCACATGCTGCTTTTTTACAAAAGCTGGACATCCACATGTCTTAAAGTGTTTAAGACTTCTTCCCACTCCACATCTGATATGGTGTGGTAGGCACTGACTTAGTAGGAACTTGGTTCAAAAGATATGCAGCTGTTTCTAGTGCATAACTCCAGAAGGATCGCGGCAACTCAGCCTTACTCATCATGGAACAAACCATATCCAATAGGGTTCGATTCCTCCTTTCCGATACACCGTTGTGTTGTGGTGTGTATGGAGGAGTAAGCTGAGAGAGAATTCCATTCTCTTTTAAGAAGCCCAGAAACTCGGCACTCAAGTATTCACCACCTCGATCAGATCTCAGTGTCTTGATACTTTTGCCTGTTTGTTTTTCAACTTCATTCTTGTATTCCTGAAATTTCTCAAAGTCCTCGGATTTGTGCTTCATTAAGAAGACATGCCCATACCTAGAGAAATCATTTGTGAAAGTAATGAAGTATGAATAACTTCTTCGCGCATGTGTAGACATTGGACCACACACATCACTGTGTATGAGTCCCAAGAGCTCGCTCGCTCTTTCTCCGTGTCCAGTGAACGGAGTCTTTGTCATCTTTCCCATGAGACAAGATTCACAAGTGGCATAAGACTGGTACTCGAACGGATCCAAGTATCCTTCTTTATGTAACTTTGTCAACCGTGTCTCATTAATGTGACCCAGTCTACAATGCCATAAGAAAGCCTGATTTGTTTCCGGAGACTTTCTTTTAAGTGTGTTCTGGACACTGAAGACCTGAGCTTGATTCAAAACGTATATACCGTATTTCAATGTACCTGACCCAATCAGTACTTGATTTAGGTGGATGTTTACTACATCGCTTACAAAAGTAAAATCATATCCTTCCATAGAAAGTAAGGATACAGATATGATGTTACAAGTCGCACCCGGTACATAAAAACAGTCACGCAGAATCAATATCTGCCCAGCTGTCAGTCCTAGATGATATTCCCCTACGGATTCAGCATACATGCTCATTCCGTTAGCAACCCTGAGAGACATATCACCTTTCCTGATAACCCTACGGTTTCTCAGAGCCTGTAACAAATTACAAATATGAGATCCTGATCCGGTATCCAATACCCAGGAACTAGGGTTAACTGACATACAGTTCTGTATTACAAACACACCCGAAGCCGAAGCCATAACATGCTTCTAATTCTGGCTACTGGCTTTGCAAGCCCTGCAATCCTTCTGTCCATGTTCATTCCCGTAACAATAGGAACATCCCTCTTTTACTACATCTATTCCCGAAACTTCTGCCCTTCCCTTTTCTTTCTACTTCCCTGGTTTCCTTCAGGGTAGTAGGTAGAGACTGTTGAACTAAGTCAGCATCTGACCCGTTCTTCAACGTGGTCTTCAGGTCCGAGAGCTCAAAAGAGCTGGTCTCTGTAAGGACGTTTCCCCCTATAGATGACCCGATAGCCAACCTCGCTGGAAGCACTTCGTTCGAGGTCTCATATCTTGCGATACGAGATTGCTCTCCATATAAATCTTTGTTATGGAGGAAGATAGAAACTAAGTCCATCTTCTCGTGCTGCCTCTGGTTTGCACGATCAACTGAGGCCAATACGAG
This sequence comes from Agapanthus africanus, assembly GCA_030015575.1. NCBI lineage: Eukaryota > Viridiplantae > Streptophyta > Magnoliopsida > Asparagales > Amaryllidaceae > Agapanthus > Agapanthus africanus. Next base: position 389,256,422 of record JASDDO010000022.1, read on the forward strand.
GCACTTGGCTTTCGTACAGACTTCTTCCGATGTCCTACGGATATCAATATCCGTGACAGGGGAAACTGGACCTGAGATGGTAGGGTTTGGATTAGTTAAGAGGTGTCCCAGCTTGTCATGGGCAATGGACATCTGGACAGACCTTTGCCAGTCATAACAGTCAGATTCAGTCATTTTATTATCTAGATGTAACCTAGGTGCGGTCACTGGGTCGCTGCAATTAAGAGAGAGAGAAGAAAACACTCAGCATGATGCTCTTGCAAGTTTAGATTGGTTTATAATTTATCTAAACAGGATGGCTCCCGATGGCTCCCAAATCCCTCCTCAAACCATAAAGGAAGAATTAGTCAGGATCATTCTCACCGTACAATTCTTGCTTAACCGTTCAGCCAGGCCAGTGTCGGTATTTCGAGGGAGGTTTTCCAACGCTTTCGCGAAGTTCCTTAACTAAGTAACCTCTTTTCCCTGTGGGCATAGCCCCGCTAACACCTTTCTAGACATCTACTTGGTTTATAGCATTGATCGTTAAGTGAGAGATTTCCCGAGGAGTAGCATATACTCACAGTAGGATCGGGATCCAAATATCATTGTGTGATAAAACCGAAGGAATCCTACCAGAATCATCACACTCCAAATGGTATGCAGCGCTAGCTAGTTTCAGTACTTATGAAACTCCCGATGTGGATTTTTGCCCCATGCTCTTATGACCTTGACTAGGGCCAACAAATCATTAGTCACATGTCAAGTTCTACCCGTCGTTATCCAGGTTAATTTGAACCCATCCGTATATACCCTTGACTATGGCCAACAAAGCAATACGACTGTCCCAAACCAACGCATTCTATCTATGCAACATATGAATACCCACCAGCTACCAAACACTGTGCCTTGACTAAGGCCAACAAACACAGCTTGAATACTGTTGAATATTCATATAAAACGACGGAGGGCTATGGATGGTTTTGGCGAAACCGTGAACGTAGTGAACTTGATATAGTCGATGGAACGAGATAGCTTTTAAAAGGAGTGGTTCAAGCTCCGCGTTTTAAAATGCTGGTTTTTGAAAAGAACCGAGTGGTTTTCAAAGTGTTCCAACGACTTTCACTTGGTTTATTTTTCTTGCATTAGTTCTTTTAATGTGTCCCATCATTTATCCCTACCATTGCAGAAAACAACCAAAATATGGCGTACGCTTATGCCATCCGCATTCGCCACGGGGTCCCGTCATCACCCGTTAGGTTACTTAACTAACGACAGAGCGGGGGCTGGACTAGCGCGGATGCAAAACATAAGCAACACCTAAATAGATATCATATATTGATATATAGCAATGATAGCCATTACAGATCACAGATGAACACTTTGGATATACTAGGAACCCGCGATTCATTCGAGCCTGCAATGAAAAGCGGATTACACGGTCGCGATGAATAGCCAAACCCCACCCTAGACCCCTACGGGTGCGGCAAACTACCCGCCAAGTACCCGAAGCGAAGCAACCTCCCTCAACACCGTGAGTAGGCCACTCGGCACTTCGAGATACCCGGTAGTTTGTGCACCCCACCTTGGGTCTATCCCAGGAGCAAAAACAGTAAAAAGAAATTATACAATGACGGGTACAACCCGGACCTGGTTGTGCGGCCAAACAAATAATATTACATCAATTTACAAATTTTACAATGAATGAAAGAAAAAGAAACTCTCATCTCACATCCATTCTCGGCTATTCATCCGCGACAATCCACCGAGTTCATATACACAAACAATCAACATTACAGATCACAGATAAGTATAACCCCCACTAATCGACTTATAGCGATTAGTTGACGTTCAATACATATATCACATCACAGATAATATCTATTAGCCAAAGTTTACGGAATATCGATCAAAATACGGATTTTTAACCACCCCAAAAGTCAATTTGCTCTCTGGAAAATCTGGGTAGAAAAAACTTGTATTAAAAATCTCAAAACAGCCAAACTAAAACACTACACAAAACCCGATTCATTGCCGAGTCAAATCGGCCGCGGAACCGCGGTAATGAGCATGTTATTGCCGCGGAACCGCGGTCGTTTGATCGAGTCACTGGATCGTTTTTCTGCAGTGTTTTTAAAAAACCCTGAGATGATTTTTCATATATTTTAGATAACTTTTTGAGCAGTATGAAAATCGACAGAAACTTGAGGTTCTGCGGACTTGTTTTGCGACTTTTTTCCGATCGATATTCTAAACACTTTGCTAACTTACTAGTTTATGTTTAGCTAGGCTCTGATACCACTGTAAGTCCACGTTGCTCACCCCGGTTCTTACGGGGAGGCGGAAACGACATAAAACAATGATTTGGCGCAAGGCAACATGGACTTAAAGCACGGATCTTAGCTAAACTAGAAACTAGTAAACTACTAGAGGCTTTAACTACTATGCTGTAGAAAGTATACCTCACGAAACCGGTCCTTCGGGTCTTCATTCCGCTGTCCCGCTCGTCCATCCAAGCTCCAAGCGTCGATCCGGACCTTGGGCACCTCCGCGGCCTTCTTGAGTCGAAGACGATCCACCCGAGAGATGTACACCGAGCTCCACCTCAAGCCGAGGCAACTAGGGCAAAGAGATTGCTAGTCAAGAAGCCCTAGGATGTGTAGAGGAGATGTATGGATGTGTTTGTCTTTGGGGGATCTTTTTCTCTCAACACATGAGATCAAAAGATGAGGTCAAGAGGAGGAAGAAGGAGGAGAACTTAGCAACCATGAGAGCTTTTCTTTTCTTCTCACTTGCAAGAGAGAGAGTGAGAAAAGAGAAATGAAATTGTTCACCAAAGAAAAAGCTAACCATGGTTGCAATAATACACAAAAGCTATCATTACAAATCCTATCATGATAAAGTTGATGGCACCAATGACTTGACCATTTTCATAAAAAGAAAATGAAAACCAAAGAATACTTTAGACCTTTCAAGAAGATCCTAGTCAACTTTGGTCAAACGGTCAACAAAGTCAAGATGGTCAAAGCAATTATCCATAACATAATTATCAATAAAAGGATTAGTAATGATGTTCCCGGCTCATAAAGGTTTTGACCGAACCAACTGCCAAAAACCTAATGAGGCATCTCCTCCTTCTCCGCTCCGCAAAACTGTGCATACACACCCGTATCCGCATTCCGTAGAATGCGAATGCAAAGAAGACAAAACAAATCCATCCGTGCAATACTAGGATCCGGCTTAAACCAAAGCCCACTAGTATTGCCTGCCCGAACAGCATACGCACACAAGTGCACGTAAGTGATCGCAGCCCTGCCGTAAAACCATACGGCCTCTACACGTTTCGCTCAGTGCAGGGAAGCTCTCTGTGTGGGACTCCAAAGACTCGACACTACGCTGGCAGTGGGTTTAACCACAGACCGCAAGCGGCACTAGCTGTGCGTAACGGTCCCCAGGTAGATGTCGATAAGAAGGCCGATGAGGTAAACCCATCCGAACTCCTACTGAGCCTGTATGTGACAATCTCCGTACAGTCCGGTCTGTTGGTCTGATACATCGCATGGCGGGCCTAGGGGGTGGCGAACGTCAGTCCCCTAATAGCGGTACAAGTCGTGTCGGAGTGTAGCCCAAAACACCCTGAAATAACACTGGAAACCTACCAGTATATCTCGCTTGCCCTGGCCAGGGACTACTCATGTAATGGCTCTCCTAGACACAGCGCGATGTCAACCCCCAATACCAGGAGAGACGAATCCTGTCTAACCGTCACTGCCTTCAAATGCTTCGGGACTGCACCCAACTACTACCTGTTTGCACGACTCCTTTGAGCCATGGTAGGGTAGTAATCTAAGTACAGTGGGAACACACTCGAAGCGAAGTAACAGTGTCAAGTCAGCGGACTAAGCTGTACTCATGTCACCTGGGAACTGATAACTGACGATAGGTATAATACCATCCATCAGTTCCTGACAAGTCCTGTCCAGTGTACTCGTAACCTAACGAGCACCCGCATACTATCTCCAGTACGACGTACTGATGGCTGTGGGACAGACCACCCCCCGTGCTGGGATGAGAAGCGTATACGCTAGTCTACTCCGGAGTATCGATGCCCTGTTTCGATAGTCCTACGACTAGGGACCTGTATAAGGATGTGCTTATAGATTACGCAGCCCCCACAATTATGACTGCCATCACAATGCTGGTAATCAAGCAAAGATCCTAAGGGCTCTACTAATATGTGTATAAGCGATATGCTAAAAGAAACACATGCACATATTGAAGTAGAGACAAACCAAGTAGCATACTACCATTTTGAGCAAGATTGTATATACAACTGTGAATATCCCAAGCTTCTATTAAGTAATATACAAGCTAGTATGATACAGTAATGGCCTCTAGGGCATATACACTAACAATACTATCATGTCGAGCAAGAAAGTCATACCTATATATGTCCCAGCATCCACTACAATATACATCCTATGTACAGTAATGGCCTCTAGGGCATACATATAACTAACACATCTTGCCGAGGGGAACCATACCGGGTCCACCACGAACACGCAAACGGATAATCCACTACACGAATCGGGTTTCAAGCACACGCCTCAGCACCGAGAAAACGCGTGGTGGACGCACCAAAATATCATATCACGAGGAACCGGGTTTTCAAATAGTGCATCTTTTCTTAAATAACCCCACTGTCCTCAAAACCAGAAATCACATGAAAATCCAACACCAATGAGTAAATCAAATGCGATGTGCTATGTACATCAATCCATAATATAGGTACAAGGGAGAAACCGCTTTTTAAAATAGTTTCAGTTTTCAAAGACATCATGCGGCTCCCAATTTCTATGAAAATCATATCGAATCATATGTGAAAAGAACTACAGTATAATGATCATGGCAATTCTACAGTGAGTGAGTCGTGGCAATTACTAACGGTGTGTGTGTAACATGCAGATTAGTGCTCGTGCAACATGAACCGTTAGTAATAGTGCGGTGTTATATCAATTCTAAGTTTACCTACATATAGCAGGGAATGCAGTATGCAACAACAATATCCATGAACTGTCAATGTAGGTAAATGCAATATGTAGCTATAAGGTCCTATCAGCCCTGACGCATAACGCCATGCGGGCGATATCCCCGTAGATGTTAAATCTACTCACCGAAGTCTCACGCTAAGTGTAACCGACGGCTTGCTTCCCCTTCTTCGCAGTGTCCGTCTCACTCGCCTGCGAACCTAGAATTACACAATATATCACACATAAGCTCAAATCCACAAAAACGCGATATTAAGGTCAAACTAGAAACCCACGTCGTAAACCAAGCGCGCATGTGCGCGATACGCTAAAATGTGTGATTACGCGCCTGAAACTACCCCGACGTGTCGCGATACGCAGAAACCCCAAACCCACACACGTATCACGCGTGTCGCGAAGATTTAAAATACGGGAAATTGGATAAAAGGTCTCAGATTTTGATACAGGAAGAGTTTTATAAAACTATATATACCATAATACTCCACACAGCAGCAGAGACCCATCACCCAAACCCCAACCCACAAATCCCTCATCTGGCCGCAATTTGCGGCCAGAAATCTTTTTCCGGCGGCCTTGGTTAGGTGGTGGGCCCCCGGGTTTGGTGTGTGCACTCCATACATACTGTGTATTCCCCAGTAATTACAATTTTAATTTACAGCAACTCGGGTTGCAGCAGATTCCTCAGAGCCCAATTTTAAGTTAAAATCACACTTTTGCACAAAAATGATACTTTAGGGAATTTTTCTGAAATCTGAAACAAACCCAGGTCTAAAATCACACTAACAACTCATCACCAAGCTAATCAAGCCGTGATGATATCAATTTTAACATAACCTCACTAAATCCCCATACATAGCACAAAACATGCACAAAAATGAGATTTTTAGAAACCAAACATACAAGTTATGGAAATAGGGTGCTAGGAGTGAGATCAATACCTTCAAATGACCTTAGAAAAAACTAAATCTCCAGCCCTAGCCTCAAGTGTGCAGATTTACCACCAAACATCTCAAAAGCTCTTTTTTCCCAAGGTTTTGTGATGAAAAAGGGTTGTTTTGTGTAGGGTTTTGTGTTGAGATCAAAGGGAAGTGAAAAGGGGAAGAAAAGATGAAGAAAGGCTAGGGTTTTCTACAGCTCTTCTGCAGAAATCAGAAAATGAGAAGAGAGAGAGAGAAGAGAGGGGAAAATTGGTCAAAAGAAGTCAAACCTTTTACCTAACCACCATACCTCCATTCCTCATTTAAAATTTGAATTTTTATAAGGGTTTTGACTTGGAAAAAGGGTGTGGATAATTAAACCATGCAAGGAATGAAAAGGGTTAACATATTACACTTTTAACCAAGTCACAAAATTGGCTAAGTGTGCATGTGTACACTAACACAAGGGATTCCCAATTAGGGTAAACATGATATAAATAAAATTAATAACCCTACATATATATATATATATATATATAAATATATGTATACAAACACGCACAATTGCTAATTAACACGAAAATATTCTAAACGAAATTTCAAGGCGTTACAGCCGGCGTATTGACGATTCTTTAGAATCCTACACATAGGTTTCCTGGCTCAGGTAAAACGGAGTAGGAGCACATATGTGATATGTGCGGGTCCGAGAATAATACGATATGAGATACCGTATTCTATTCTGTATATGAGATATCGGCCGGGTATATTTGATATGGCCGGGTCATCGGATCAAGTGTTGATTCGATGAATTGGTACATATTATATTAGTCGGTTATATGCAATATAGTCGGATTGTCAGATCAAGAGTTGATTCGATAATTTAATGTATAATTATATATGTGATATATTACATTACATTAACTAATATAAGCTCGCTTTATTGATTCATTTTCTCACTGGATAATACATTGATGTATATGCGATATATGTTAATTGTATTATTTTCTTTTGTTACAAAATAAATTGTATATGTGATATATAATATTGTAACAAGTTAGGGTTACAAATGCAACATGGTTGTTAAGTTTAAACAAAGTTAGGTTTTGGATTTGGGTTAGCTTTTTCATGAAGCTTCATGAAGCTTTGCTTTTTGCTTTCTAGCTTGATATTTTGTGAAGATATTTTGATAACCCAACCCAAACCCTTAACTCTAGTCTATTCTCTACATGAGTTAAGGCCTTCATTTATTAACTCATGGTTGATTTGTAACCATAGCAATAATTCATTATTCATCACAAAAGCTTTCTTCGTCTTCTTCCTCCTTGAAAAAGCTTTCTAGCTTTTTGACTTGTGATGATTTAAAGTGAGAAAATGAAAACAAAAGGGAGCAAAATTCCAACTTCATCATCCTCATCTATTCTAGCCACTTAGATTAGGGTGTTCACTTCACAAATACTTGATTAGATAAGTGAAAGATTGATCTTGAGATTCTTCAAGGTAGATTATCTTCGAAAAGGAAGACTTCAAGCAAGAATGGATCATTCGACTTGTGGATCCTCTCTTGAGTCCGGGAGATCATGGATCGTGGCAAAGGGACTACTACTCGTAGCTTATGAAGCGAAGGAATGGACTACAAAGGTTGTAATCCCTCTATTAGATGTAAAGTTGTTTACATGCATAGTTAACCCTAATTCTCTAGTTAAGATCTTGGTTAGGGTTTGTTTAGCACCCCAAAATTTTTAAAGAAGCATGTTTGATGCTTGCCAAAACCTTGCTAAGGTGCTAAGCTAACCCTACAATTCTCATATTCATCCTTATGTAACTTAGCTGGTCGTGTCGCATTGATATGACCTAGTCTACAATGCCACAAGAATGTGTGTGTTCTAGATACTTTGAACTATGGTTTGGTTTAGAACTTACATGCCATTACATAACGTGCCTGATCCAATCAACTCTTGATTCAGGAAAATGTTCACAACATTATCCTCCAATAAAGAATTATATCATTCTTTAACTTAATAAAAAAACTGATGTAATGTTGTATATCAGGTTCGGTATGTAATAACATTCGTTCAGAATCAATGTATCAATACAAGGTGATGTTTGCCAACAGATTTGGCTACAACACTTGCATCATTCTCTACACTTAGAGATCTATCACCAATTCCTAGTTCCCTACCTTTTTGTAGTCCATATAACATATTACATATACGGGATCCCGATCCGGTATGACAAACCTAGGACGCAGAGGATACTGAGAAACAGTTCTCATTAATGAACACTCCCGAAGAAGATGCATCAACATGCTTATTTCTCAGTTGGGTGGCATGGGAATCCGGATATTCTCCTATTTCCTGCTTAGACTTATAACAGTTATAAGTAGGAGTGGAACCAACGTTCCCTACCTCAGTATAATAAGAAGGCTCGGTCAATGCATCCATATTATTATCTTAATTAAGGAGTAACATGGTCTCTTCCAGGAGAGAGAGAGAAGAAAACACTCTGCGTGCGCTCTTTGCAAGATTAGATTGGTTATTATTTTATCTAATCAGGATGGCTCCCACTGTTTTTATCAAATCATCCTTCAAACCCAAAAAGGTAAGACTAGCCGAGATTAATTACACCCTACAAGTTCGCCAATCTTTTGGCCAGGCCAGTGTCGGTACTTTGAGGGAGGTTCCCCGTGCTTTCGCACGGACCTAATTAAAATAAATCTTATTTTCCCAGGGGCGTAACCCCGTTAACACCTTTCTAGACACCTACTTGATCGGCTAATTGTAATGTGCAAAACTCTCCTAAGAGTAACTCTTACTCGCAGTAGGTATCGGGATCCAACTATCTCATAGAATGTATGCAATCTCATTGCAAATTTCAACACTTGAAATTCCCGATAATTTTCTGCCCCTAACCTCCTATGACCTTGACAAAGGCCAACAAACCATAGGATGCTAGTCAAGTTCAACCCGTCATTTCCTGATTGAATTAAACCCACCCGCACGACCCTTGACAAAGGCCAACAAGGTCACATGACTACCCTAATCCAATCGCATCATATGCTCAAGCAGATAAGCACTAATCAGCTACCGCACACAACGCCTTGACAAAGGCCAAAAAACGCACCACGAATACTAAGGAGTACTTATCTGAAATGATGGAGGGCTACGACAGGTTTTTAAGAAAACTTTTTGCGTAATGAACATGATCTCATTGAAAAAGGAGTGTTTTTTAGACTTTTACTAGTTTTGCTAAAGAGTTCACTCCCGGTGAAGGGATCTCGGCTCTTTCCTTATCGAATAAGGTGCAGGATATTTCATAGATACCAGTATGCAAAGCAAAAAATATAGAAGCAATCAAAAGATAAACCGAGTGGGTTGTAGCATCTGCCAGTTTTGCTAAAGAGGTCACTCCCGATGATGTGATCTCGGCTCTTTCCTTATCGAATAAGGTGTTGGATATTCTGCAAGGAATACCACTATGCAAAACAAGAACTAGACCTACCAGTTTTAAAACAAGTTTCTAAAACATCTTTAGGTTTCTTTTATTTCATTAATCTCATTAATGAAGTCCCATCATTTATGCTTCACAAGCATCACATAAGAAACGAAAGCATCAATAGTTATTATATATCATATATATAATATAGGCATTCGTCTCAGAACATATTAAATGATCACATCACAGAATATCAGCAGCAGAAGAATCACATATGAAATATTGGATATACTAGGAATACCGTGTTTTAAATTAAGCCAGTATAAAACACGGATTCCACGGTCGCGATGAATAGCCAAACCCACATCCCTAGACCCCTACGAAAGCGGCAAGAACCCTCCCAATTCTAGAGTTAGGAGACCCGGTCTCGACTCCTCGAGATGGTCTCCTACTGGACTCTAGAACCAGGTTACTTGTGCTCTCCTCCTTGGGTATATCCTAATGCGGAAAAGTAAATAATATACATCAATGATGACATCATCCTCAACCCGAAAGTGCCCCAATAAAAGAATATTACATACAAGTTTTTACATGAATGAAAATGAAAAACTCCCATCTCACATAAAAAAAACAGCCATTCAAAACACGACGATCCAATATAACATATCACAGCAACACATAACATCGCATGTCATCAACGTAAGTAAATATGCGTATCCCAATTGCCGTTGACATATAGCAACGAAACCGGCGATACACCACATACTACACTTACGGTCGCAGAAAAGAAAGTGAAAAACTACAACAATTAGAATCCGCAACTACCTTAGACATCATAAACCCAACGTATCTCATACTTTGGATTTCATGCCCAACAAAATGAATTCCTTAGAAATCACATGCCTAACAATTATAAACCCCGCATTTTAGTCTCGATATTGAAAACACTTTCCAATAACTTGTCGGGTAATTCAACAAGATTCTCGATAATCTGATCGAATGCTCGTCGGAAACTTTAGGAGACAGCCGCACCTCCGATGCCATCGACGAAGTGCACTAAGGAGGAACACCGCGGCCGCGAGCACCCGAACGAATGATTTTGGCGACGGGTTTCTCCTACAGTCTCTTGGTTGGGGCTATGGGGCATGGCTATCTAGTAAGGTTACTCGACGAGTATCCTCATATACTACATAATTGCGACGGACTTTTGATCCACATCAAAATTCTGTGGCAACCGATCAAATGAGACTAAACTGCTAGATTTATAAAATTCAAACTATTTATCTCATAACTAATTTAGTGGATTCCAAATATCGTATCACAATCACAGATAGCTAGACGAAGTTAAACTTTTCGATCGAATAAGCAAGCATCCAAAATTTCCAAACAAGCTCAACACTTCAGCGGAGTTCAAAAAGTACCCAGAAACCGCCACAGCTCCTATGAACCATCCGTAGAAGGGCCGACACATGCCTCATGTCTCCACGGAACTGCGGCAAACCCTAGGGTATCACCGCGGTTCCGCGATCCAAAAAGTCAAGTTTGGGTATCGTTCTTCTAGAGGCTCCACAGAATCGCTTTCATGATTTTCTGAAGATTTTAAACTCGGAAAAAATCCAACTCTTGAAAATTTCCAGCGAGGGAAAATATGGGTCACTGATATCCGTTCGAACTTCTTGACATCGTCTAAATAACCCAAATACATGTTATAATTATGACAGCGAAACACTCCGAGTTGCCTTTGCAGAAATTTAACATAACATACAAATTTAGCAAAAACAAACAACACCTGAAACACCAAAACCCAGAGACTGGAACACCATGAAAATTTGAAGCCAAAACTCCGAAAAAGACCCGAGCACTCCGTTTTTAAGCCCTATGTGGCCGGCCACTTTTGCTCCATATTTCGTCAGTTTTTCATAGTGTTCATGTTATATCACATACAACATTCTGTACTTGTTCAAAAAAAATTTAGAGCCCTTTAAAAATTCGACAGAAACTAGATCATAGGGTTTCAAGTTTCGGAGTACTTTCGGTTTCGTAATCTAACAAATATCGTTTAAACCTATAGCTTGGCTCTGATACCACTGTAGGGTTACTTAGCAAGGCGGCAAGGTTTCGGGAGGCATCGTCCATGCCGTTTTCAAAAATTTGCCGTTCTAAGCAACCCTAACCAAGAATCTTAACTAGAGTTTTAAACAAAACAAGATGCAAACAACTTTGCAAACTATGTGAATGCGGAATACAACCTTTGTAGACCGTCCTTCACTTCAAATGCTCCATGTAGAAGTCCCTTCGCTACGAGTAAGAATCTCTTGAACTCTTGAGAGGCTCCACAAGGTGAAAGATGCAAACTTGCTCGAAGTTTTCGAGACCGAAGATGATCTACGTCGAGGAGACTCAAGCCCATGCTACCTCTTCACTAAATTAGGGTTTAGTGAAGTAAATACCCTAAACTAAATGGCTAATAGTAGAGGATGATGAACTAGGAAATTGGCTCTCTTTAGTTTTCTTTTACTCACAATATTTTCTCACAATTTTCAAAAGCTAGAAAGCTTTTCATGAGGAAGAAGAAGCTCAAGTGAAGAATGAGAATGAACTCATGTGAAGTGAGAAAATGAACCATGGGTGAGTTAATGTCATACACTAACCCATGTAGAGATTTTACCATTGTGAGTATAATGGTTGGGTTAATAAATATCTACAAGTGAAACAAAAATGGTGGACTTGGTCAATGTTTCTACAAGCTTCTACAAGCTTGTAGCCATGCCAAATATCCATCCATTTTTTAATTTCTTAGATAAATATAAACCCTACATTATATCAAGCATGGTGTAAGTCTCATACACCCATGTATCATGTATCATCAAGCATTACACAAAACCATGTACACTAATATATATCACATATATACTATGTGCACAATCAAGTGAGAAAAGAAATCATAAGTGAGCTAATAATAGTTAATGCACATTAATATATCAAATATATAATTATACATTAGATTACTAAACCAACACTTGATTAAATAATCCGGCTATATCACATACAACCGACTAATACCAAATGAATCAACTTATCGAATCAACACTTGATCCGATAACCCGGCTATATCTCATACAATCATCCGATATCACATATCGCGAGATTAGAATACGATATCACATAATCATATTAATCTTGGTCCCGCAAATTTAGAAAAAATAAACAACATCTAAAACATCAAAACCCAGAGATTGGAACACAGGCAAATTTTCGCGGAGGGCTCGGTTTTGGGCCGAGATGGGGTGTATGGTGGCCAGCCACTTTTTCACCAAATTGCCTCAAATTTTTCCAGTGTTCATGTAATATCATATACAACACTCTGTACTTGTTTGGAAAAATTTTTGACAAAATAAAAATCGGCAGAAACTGCAGTTTTGGATTTTCAAATTTCGGAGCAGTTTCGGTTTCGTAATCTAACAAACATCGTTTAAATTTCTAGCTTGGCTCTGATACCACTATAGGGTTACCTATGATGGCAGCAAGGTTTCGGGAGGTATCGTCCATGCCGTTTTTTAAATTTTAGTCGTTCTAAAGAACCCAAATCTAAAATCTTTAACTAGAAATTTAAACAAACAAGCAATGTTAACAACTTAACATCTAAGTGAATGAGGAATACAACCTTTGTAGACCGGTCCTTCACTTCAAAAGCTCCGTGTAATAGTCCCTTCGCTGTGAGTTATAATCTCACGAACTCTAGAAAGGGTTGCCTTGGAGAAATGAACAAGCTTGCTCGAAGTCTTCGAGGCCGAAGATGATCTACGTCGAGGAGACTCAAGCTCATGCTACCTTTTTACTAAATTAGGGTTTAGTGAAACAAACATCCTAAACTAAATGGCTAATAGTAGAGGATGATGAAGTAGGAAATTGGCTCTCTTTATTTTTCTTTTTTTCTTACATTATTTTCTCACCATAGAAAAAGCTAGTAAGCTTTTTCTCTCATGAAGAGGAAGAAGAAGAAGTGAGGAGAGAATGAACTCAAGAGGTGAGAATACACTAACTCATGTAGAGAATAAACCATGGGTTAACAATAATGGTTGGGTTAATAAATATCTTCAAGTAAAACAAAATGAGTGGACTTGGTCAATGGTTCCACAAGCTTCTACAAGCTTCAACCATGTGACTAATTACCACTAATTTTGTGAATTACCAAGATAAATAAACCCTCACATCAATATAAGTATGGTGTAAGTCCCATACACCCATGTAGCATGTGGCATCAAGTATGACACAAAATAATGTACATTAATATATATCACATATATACCAAGTGTACACAAGTGAGAAAAGAAATCTTGAGTGAGCTAATATTAGTTAATGTCAGATAATATATCAAATATATAATTATACATTAAATTATTAAATCAACACTTGATTTAATAATCCGGCTATATCATATACAACCGACTAATATCAAATGTAACAATCCATCGAATCAATACTTGATCCGATAACCCGGCTATATCACATATAACCGTCCGATATCACATATCGCGAGAATAGAATGCGGTATCACATACGAGCATTAATCTCGGTCCCGCACATATCACATATATGATCCTACATCATTTCGCATGAACCAGGAAACCTCTGTGTAGGACTCTAAAGACTCGTCAATACGCCGGCAGTAGGTGATGATCATATCAAACACATACAGGCCGCAAGCGGTCTGCTAAACATAACGGCCACCCGGGTATTGAGCGATCAGAAGATCAACAAGCAAGCATGCTCATACTCCTGCGAATCTAATCAGTAACACTACCGTACAGTCCGGTCTCTTCGTCAGATATGTCGCATATCATCGCCTGGGGGTGGTAAAACGTCAGGCCCTAATATCCTGATAAGTCATGCTGATGCAAGGTCCATAACGGTTTGAGAAATTACTGATAACACTTACCAGTAAATCTCAACAACCCTGGCCAGGGATTTCATGTAATGGTCAATCGAGCATAGCGCAACATCAACCCCCAATACCGGGAGAGACGAATCCCCTCCTATCGCTCATTGCCTCTATGTGACTCGGGACTATACCCAAAAACCACCTGTTTGCACGACTCAGTACAGCCATGGCAGGGTGGAAATCAAAGCACAGTGGGAGACACACAAGACTCTATTACGATCTCGGGTCGACAGACTAACCTGTACCAGTGTCACCAGAGAACTGCTATCTGACGATAGCTATAATACCGTCTAGGAGTTCTTGGCGAGTCCGTTCAGTGTACCCAGTTTCCACTGAGCACCCGTACACCATCTTTGATGTTAAACACCAATAGATGTGGGATCATCCATCGCCAATCATATGGGTCAAGTTGCGTATACGCTAGTCTACTCTGGAGCTTCGATGCCCTATCTCGATACTCCCTCGACTAGGAACAATTATTGGGTGTACTTGTGGACTACACCTAGCCCCACTAGTATGATATCCATCATAGTCCCGGGTGTCAAGTACACATCCTAAAGGGCTTTGTCAACATGTGAGAGCAAGGCAGCATCACGTATACAAGTCAACATGTTAAGACAAAGAGCAACCAGATAGCATGCTATCATATCGAGCAAGAAAGTCCTCTCTATATATGTCCAAGCATCCACTATAATATACATCCCATGTACAGTAATGGTCTCTATGGCATACATATAACTAACAACTATATGTCATATGCATAATGGAATATGAATCAAGATCTCAATGTCCCTAACCAAACAATATCATATATGTATGTGTGTTGTGCGTGTCATGGAAATTATCGATGTGTGGGTGGCATACAATCAGTGCTCGTGCAACATGAACCGTCAATAATAGTGCAGTGTCCAAGCACATCAAATAATAGTATGCAATGAAGTTTTATGCACAATCTCTATATGTGCAATATAAACATGCGGCGAATATCATATCATATCAAGCCCTGACACATAACGCCATGTGAGCTAATTCCCCGTAGATGTTAAATCTACTCAACGACAATCGCGGGCTAGGTAAATCCAATCACCTTCTTCCCTTTCTTCGCAGCGTCCGAAGTCCCCGTCTGCGATCCTATAAACACAAAATATAGCCAGTGCAAAAATCTTAGAAATCGATCAATATCACGTACACACTACGTTTGACCAACGCACCAACTCCAATCCAACCCATAAGTGTTCGTCAAACGGCTAACGTGCGTAGCGACACACCAACACCAGCCCAAGTGCACACCAGATCATGAACCATGTCAGATAACGTAACACACGTACTCAAAACACTAGATTATAGCAAAGTGGTCCCAGATTTTGATACACTAACAATTGGTAAAAGTTGCAAGTACCACGAGACCACAAACAACCCCAGAAACCCCACGACAAAGACTCAACTCCCCGGCCCCCACTCTGGCCGCAATTTGCGTCCAGAACCATTAAATTTGCGGCCCGTTTTGAGGGGATGGGTCTCGGGTTTTTATGGTGGGTTCTGGATCATAACACTATGTCACTGTGATGGGAACTTTACCAGAAAACATCTACAGCAGATCACAGAGACCTCAAGTTGACACTAAAAATACGGTATTTTCACAAAACACTACCTTTAGTGTTCTAATCCATAACAACAAGGCAACACAACAAAATAACTCCTAAATATCAATTAGAGGTCATTACTTAGCCACTCTTGCTCAAAAATCCTAGCTTTCCAAGCTCCAAGGCAACCAAGTGGCTAATTCAAGAAATTTGAAGTGTTTAAATGGGATTTTGTGAAGTTTAACAAGGTTTTTGTGATGAGGGAGTGAGGGTTCAGTTTGGGGTTGAGGGAAATGAACAATAATTGCGAGAGAGAGAATGAGAGGGTGAGAGAGATTAATTGGTGAGAGGTGAGTGTATGGTGAACCTTTTCTCTTATACTCACTCTTCTCCCCTCACCTCATTAATGCACCATTAATGCCTCATGACTCACTAGCCACCTCTCTCAATCCAAACAAGATATTTCTCATACACCAAAATATCTTAGGAAGGTTAAGGCAAGGTTAATTAGGACATGGATTGCTTAAGGTGTCATGGTCACCTAACGAAATTAACACTAACTAACCCTCACATTAACGTGCACGTGTGTGTGCAAGTCATATCAAATAATAATAAAATAATAATTAATGGATATAAAATGTGTGAAACCTGATTTGGTAAACTTTTCCTTAAAACCCCGCAATAACTCTTAATTAACACTAACCACATTTCCAAGGTGTTACAATCCCCCCTAAAGAAAATTCGTCTCTGAATTAAAATTTCATACAAGCGTACCTTCAAAGAGATGAGGGAATTTCTTCCGCATCTCGCTCTCGTGTTAGTGACGTGTATGCCCTAGAGGCCATTACTATATATGCGATGTATATTGTAGTGGATGCTTGGACATATATATGGAGGACTTTCTTGCTCGACATGATAGTATGCTATCTGGTTGCTCTTTATCTTAACATGTGCTCTGATAGTCTCTATGTTACATGTTGATAACGCCCTTAGGATGAGTACTTGACTACCAGGACTATGATGCAGATCATACTAGTGGGGACAGTGTAGTCGCTAAGTACATCCTTCAAATGTTCTTAGTCGTAGGTGTATCGAGACAGGGCATCGATATACCATAGTAGACTAGCGTATGCTTCTCAACCCATGCAGATGGGCGATGGATGATCCCATATCCATTGATTTTTGACATCAGAGATAGTATACGGGTCCTAAGTGGAGACTGGATACACCGAACGGACTCGCCGAGAACTCCCATATGGTATTATACCTCACGTCAGATGGCAGTTC
Source organism: Agapanthus africanus (assembly GCA_030015575.1). NCBI lineage: Eukaryota > Viridiplantae > Streptophyta > Magnoliopsida > Asparagales > Amaryllidaceae > Agapanthus > Agapanthus africanus. The sequence goes on from JASDDO010000022.1 coordinate 389,273,610, forward strand.
TCTGGTGACACTGGTACAGGTTAGTCTGTAGACCCGAGATCGTCATAGAGTCTTGTGTGATTCCCACTGTGCTTTGATTTCCATCATACCACGTCCAAGAGGGCGTGCAAAACGGTGGCTTTTGGGTACAGTCCCGAATCATATGGAGGCAATGAGCGATAGGAGGGGTTCCGTCTCTCCCGGTATAGGAAGTTGATGTTGCGCTGTGTTCGATTGGCTATAACTGGAAATCCCTGGTCAGGGTTGCTGAGATTTACTGGAAAGTTTACCAGTATTTTCCCGAACTGTTATAGACCTCATATCGACATGACTTATCAATCTATTGGGGTCTGACGTTTACCGCCCCTAGGCGAGATATGCGACATATCAGACGAAGAGACCGTAATGTACGGGAGTGTTACTGATTGGATTCGCAGGGGAATGTACAGGCTTGCTTGTTGATCTTCTGATCGCTCAATACCTGGGTAGCTGTTACGTTTAGCTGACCACTTGCAGCTTGTGGATGTTTTATATGATCATCACCCACTGCCGGCGTATTGACGATTCTTTAGAGTCCTACACAGAGGTTTCCTGGCTCAGGCAAAACGGAGTAGGAGCACATATGTGATATGTGCGGGACCGAGAATAATAAGAGTATGTGATACTGTATTCTATTCTCACGATATGAGATATCGGCCGGGTATATGTGATATAGCCGGGTCATCGGATCAAGTGTTGATTCGATGAAATGGTACATGTTATATTAGTCGGTTATATGTATTATAGCCGGGTTATCGGATCAAGTGTTGATTCGATAATTTAATGTATATTATATATGAGATATATTACATTACATTTACTAATATAAGCTCGCTTTAATGATTCATTTTCTCACGGGTTAATACATTGATATATATGCGATATATGTTAATTGTATTATTTTCTTTAGTTACAAAATATACTGTATATGTGATATATAATATTGTAACATGTTAGGGTTATAAATTTAACAAAGGTTTAGGGTTTAAACTTGGTTAGGGTTTGGATTAGGGTTAGCTTTTGCATGAAGCTTCCATGAAGCTTCATGAGGCTTTGACTTTGTCTTAAGCTTGATATTTTGTGAAGATATTATTTTACCCAACCCAAACCTTAACCTCTAGTTTATTCTCTACAAGGGTTAAGCCCTCATACTTAACCCATGGTTAGATTTGTAACCACTACAATAATTCATTATTCATCACAAAAGGATTAGCTCTTCTTCTTGCTTCTTCTTCTTTGTTGAAAAGCTTAACTAGCTTTTTCAAAAGTGATGATAATGAGTGAGAATATGAAAACAAAAGAGAGCAAAATTCCTTCTTCATCATCCTCATCTATTCTAGCTACTTAGATTAGGGTGTTTGCTTTGCTAATACTTGATTGGCAAAGCAAGAGCTTGGGATTGAGTTTCTTCAAGGTAGATCATCTTTGTTATCGAAGATCGGAAGCAAGTTTGCATCATTCTCTTCGTGGATCCTCTCTAGAGTCCGGATACTCGATGATCGCAGCGAAGGGACCTCAACACGGAGCTTATGAAGTGAAGGACCGGACTACAAAGGTTGTAATCCCTTTCTCTTAGAAGTAAAGATGTTTACTTGTTCAATGTTTTGCTTAATCTCTGGCAAAGATCCTTGCTTTGGGTTGTTCGGCACATGAAAAAAATTATTTTGGCATGGTTGATGTCTTGTAGAACCTTGTGAGAGTACCTAGTAATCCTACAGTGGTATCAGAGCCAGGCTGGAGCTTTAGGCAAAGTCTAGGCGAAGTTTAAAGTCCGATCGAACCCGGAAACCCCGATTTATACCCTTCTCTGGAAATTTTTCAAAAATGTTGTTTTTTTCATATTAAAAATACTCAAAAAAATCAGCAGGGAATTCTAAGGATACTTGTAAAATACGACCCTCTAATTCCATTAAAGCGCCGCGGAACAGCGGCAAGATCCTTGCTTGCGCGGCGGTTCCGCGGCCGTCTCTGGGATTAGGGTTTTATTTTCCTACAGTAATGTCCGTAGGTGTTTCCTCATATTTCTGGGTATTTTTAATTGTACTCAAGTGTTGAGTTTTCTGGGTTGTATTGGGAGTTCGTTGATTCGATCGGAAAGTATAACTTCGTTCAGTTTTGTCCGGGTAATTTTTAGAACGTGTTAAAAAGTTCGAACGGATATCAAAAACTCACTTTTTCCCCTGCCGGAAAAATTCCAAGTGTTGGATTTTTCCGTAGTTTAAGAACGTTCTAAGTCGTGCAAGTAATGCGGTGGACCCTCTAGAAGACAACAAACCTTAACTCGATTATTTGACCGTCTTGAACTGCCTCTAAACCTTAGGGTTTGGGGCAGTACGGCGTTGCCACATGTGAGGCGTTGACTTGACCCTTCTACGGCTGGACCATTGGTACTGTGGCATGTGATGGATGTTTTTAAACTAATCTCAAGTGTTGAGCTATTTCGGAAATCTTGGGTGTATGTTTATTCGATCGGAAAGTTTGACATTGTCTATTTATCTGGAATGTGATACAATATTTGGAATCCACAAGTAGTTATGATATAACTAATTTGAATGTTATAAATATAACAGTTTAGTCTCATATGATCGGTTGCCACGGGATTTTGATGCGATCAAAAGTCCGTCACAATCACATAGCGTACGCGGATACTCGCCAGGTAAACTTAATAGACAACCACGCCCCATAGCCCCGACCAAGTGACTGTAGGAGAACCCCGTCGCCAAAAGCATACGTACGGGTGCTCGCGGCAGCGGTGTTCTGCCTTAGTACACTTCGTCGACGGCATCCGGGGGTGCGGCCGTCTACTAAAGTTTGCGACGAGCATTCGATCAGGATGTCGGGAATCTTGTTGAATTGCCCGACTAGATATTGAAAAGTGTTTTCGAGATCGAGACTAAAATGCGGGGTTTATAATTGTTAGGCATGCGATGTCTAAGGAATTCATTTGGTTAGGCATGAGATGTCTAAGGAGGTTGCGGATTCCAACTGTTGTAGTTTTACACTTTCTTTTCTGCGACCGTAAGTGTAATATATGGTGTATCGCTGGTTTCGTTGCTATACATCAACGACAATTGGAATACGCATATTTACTTACGTTGATGATATGAGATATTATGTGTTGCTGATGATATGTTATATTAGATCGTCGCGTTATGAATAGCCGGGGGTTTATGTGAGATGAGAGTTTTTCTTTTTCATTCATGTAAAATTCATTGTATGTAATATTCTTTTATTGGGGCACCTCCGGGCTGAGGATGATGTCACCATTGTATATTATTTACTTTTCCGCATTAGGTAGACCCAAGGCGGGGAGCACAAGTAACCGGGTTCTAGGGTCCAGTGGGAGACCATCTCGAGGAGTCGAGACCGGGTATCCTAACCCTAGAATTGGCAGTGTTGCTTGCCGCTCTCGTAGGGGTCTAGGGATGTGGGTTTGGCTATTCATCGCGACCGTGGAATCCGTGTTTTATACAGGCTAGTATTAAAACACGAATCTCTTAGTATATCCAATATTTCATATATGTTCTTCTGCTGCAATGTTCTGTGATGAGATCATATTACTGCTTGAGATGAATGTTTATATTATATATATGAGATATATGTTATATTGCAGATTTCATTTCAAATGTGATGCTTGTGAAGCATAATAAAATGGGACTTCATTAGTGAGATTAATGAAACTAAAAGAAACCTAAAGATGTTGTAGAAACTTGTTTAAAAAACTGGTAGCTCTAGTTCTTTCTTTGCATAGCGGTGTTCCTTGTAGAACATCCAGCACCTTATTCGATAAGGAATGAGCCGAGATCCCTTCACCGGGAGTGACCTCTTTAGCGAAGCTAGCAGATGCTAGAAACTCGGTTTGTCTTTTGATTGTTTCTATAGTTTTTGCTTTGCATAGTGATATTTGTGAAATGTCCTTCACCTTATTCGATGAGGAAAGAGCCGAGATCCCTTCACCAGGAGTGACCTCTTTAGCAAAACTAGAAAAGGCCTAAAAAACATTCCATTCAAAAATCACTCGATTCTACAACGATATAAAGTTCATTACGCAAAGGGTTTTCTTAAAAACCTGTCATAGCCCTCCGTCATTTCAGATAAGTAGTATTTAGTATTCGTGTTGCGTTTGTTGACTTAGTCAAGGCGTAGTGTGGGGTAGCTGAATAGTGCTTATCTGCAAAGCATATGATGCTATTGGATTAGGGTAGTCGTGCGGCCTTGTTGACGTAGTCAAGGGTCGTCCGGATGGGTTTAATTCAATCGGGAAATGACGGGTTGAACTTTACTTGCGGTCTATGGTTTGTTGACTTAGTCAAGGTCATAGATCGCTTGGGGTAAAATATTATTGGGAATTTCAAGTGTTGAAATTTGCAATGAGATTGCATACCTTCTATGAGATAGTTGGATCCCGATACCCGCTGCCAGTAAGTGTTACTTCTGGGAGAGTTTTACACATTACAATTAGACGATCAAGTAGGTGTCTAGAAAGGTGTTAACGAGGATACGCCCCAGGGAAAACGTGGTTTATTTTAATTAGGTCCGTGCGAAAGCACGAAGAACCTCCCTCAAAGTACCGGCACTGGCCTGGCTGAAAGATTGGCGAACTTGTAGATTGTAATTAATCCCGGCTAGTCTTTCCTTTTAGGGTTTGTAGGAAGATTTGACAAAAACAGTGGGAGACATCCTGATTAGAGATATTAATAACCAATCTAATCTTGCAAGATCATACGCTGAGTGTTTTCTTCTCTCTCTCCTGGTAGCGACCATATCACGCCTTAATCAAGATAATAATACGGATGTATTGACCGAACCCGCTTGTTATACTGCGCTAGGGAACGTTGGTCCCGCTCCAACTTATAATTGTTATAAGACCGAGCAGGAAATAGGGGATTACCAGAATTCCCGTGCCGCCCAAACGAAGAAAGTGTATGCTGATGCATCATCTTCGGGTGTGTTCATTACCGAGAACTGTTTCTCAATATCCTTTACGTCCTGGGTATGAGATACCAGATCAGGATCCCACGTATGTAATCTGTTACATGGGCTACAGATATGTAGAGAACTGAGAACAGGTGATAAGTTTCAAGAGTTGAAAATGATGCAAGTGTTGCAGCCAAGTCTGTTGGTAGTTATCACCCTGTATTAATAAATACATTGATTCTGAACAAATGTTATTAGATACCGAACCTGATATACAACATCATATCAGTCTCTTTATTAGTAAAGAAGGATATAATTTTGTATTGTTGGATAATGTTTTGAACATTTCTTATATCAAGAGTTGATCGGTTCATGCACGTTATCTAAAAGCATAGACGTTCTAAATCAAACCACAGTTCTTAGTATACAGAACACACACAAGAGGAAGAGTTCAGAAATGAACGAGTCCTTCTTGAGGCATTGTAGACTAGGTCATATCGATGCAACCCTACTAGCTAAAGTTACATAAAGATGCATATTTAAAGTAGTTTGGATTTACATCTTGTAAAACTTGCCAGTCATGTCAAAAAGATAACATGACCACAGCTCCGTTTATTGGAAACAGAGAAAGAGTTAGTGAACTCTTGGTATTGATACATGATGATGTATGTAAGGTCCCCTGTCTACAAATGCCAAGACCGGTTCTTTGTACTTCATTACATTCACTGATGGTCTCTCAAGATTCGCACATGTGTTCCTATTGAAACACAAGTCCGAAACTTTTGAGATAATCAAAGAATATAAGTTAGAAGTAGAGAACCAAAAACGGGTATAAGTATTACGTCCTTTGATGAGATCAAGGAGGAGAATACTTGAGCACGGAATTCCTGGACTATTCTAAAGGAGAATGAGATTCTCTCTCAGCATTACTCCTCCGTATACACCACAACACATTCCCCCAAACTTATCTTTGATCGTCCCGAGCAAACTAGTTTATTCAAGAGGAGAAAAGGAAAGGAGAAAACTAAGCACACTTTCGTAGGCAGACACGATTGCATTCAGCACGTGCAACAAGCCGTTAAACATCTAGGTGTCCCTAGTAGGAGGAGTGTTGTCTCCTGAGGGTTTTCAGCGGATTACACCCACAAAATCCAATAACAAAAGAAAGATGTTGAAACTTACATATAAAGATAAGAACCATAAAAGAAAGGCCATGAAAAGAAGAGTTTCCAACTATACTAGCTTTTCAGTTGTCATGAGCCCTATCTTAATAGTCATGAAAAAATGTTAGAAATCGCATCATCCCTCAATAAAACATTGTCTTTATTCTTCATTCCCACCTTTCATCCAAACATTGATCATATAACCCCACGTGTGTGAAATGGACATCCCTTCACTCGGAGAATTCAATTCAAGCTATCATACTCTTGTCCATCTACCTTAGTACTTTTTAATTTGATGAATATTAAGATTCGCTCACACATTTTCATGCGACCGTTAATACTTCTTGAGGTACTAACCAACCGATTACTCCTGTGCTTGCTGATTAGGTGATAATATTTTCCTCGTCTTGCACCACCTAAGGCTTAGCAGTGACTCCCAGACCAGTTGGCCTTAGGGCACTGGGTGAAGAGGCACCCTCGCTATATTTTTTATTGCTGCCTTGGCGATACAAAACCAGTGTTCATTTTTTTCTTTTCACCATTTTTATATTTTCTTCATTTTTTTCACTTCCTTCATACTTTGGCTTTTAGACAAGAGCATTTCAAGGTATCCTCTACTATCCCGAGTTTCAAGACGTGTGTATGTGCATATAATACGGTATCAATATTCAAATGTTTGGCTTCCAGAATAGGAACTATTTTTCAGACTTATTTTTATCCTCAGATTAGTGACTTCCTTCATTTTACTAACCCTTGGGACAACAGCTCATAACTACTTATTACTAGTTCGTTTAAGAAAACTTCTAATTTTCTTGGTTTTCTTAAATTATTCCTATCTTTTGGATGTAATTTTTCACTTTCTACTCTTTTGTTATAAAAGAAATTTTTTTTTTTAAATTTTTGAAAATGTTGTGCTTATGCAAAATATGATGCAAATTGATGTGTAAATAAGCACAAACCTCCCCCAAACCTGTTTACAGCAGTGTCCTCACTGATGTCATCTGTTAAGCTCAAAAACCTGTAGACTTGGGAGGAAATTATTAATGGGGGCAAGAATATATGAAAGTGAAAATCCTCCCCCAAACTTATTTTTGGCTCACAAATTTGAGGACAAAAGTTATGATCAAGAGCCAAAAATATATCCCCCCTCAAACATGAGTTAGACAATACGAAGCATTTTAAGAGGGGGTGAGTCTTTTGATCAAAATAAAACTTTACAAAGACCAAAAGTTAACACCAACCATTCAAAGATTTTATCAGTATATCGTATAGGTTGGTGGAAGAATGTGTTGTATCGAGGCAAGAAAAAGTGGGGAAGGTATAAGAGGTGGTCTGGAAAGGGTTTGAAATTAGAGAAAAGAAAGAATGAGGATGAATGTGAATGATTAGGAAGAAAGAATGGGGACGGTTCAACCTTTATAAGTGGAGATTGATCAATCACAAAATCCGTATTGTTTAAAAATTCAAGTTCGTCAGCAAAAAGTTCTTCAAAACTTTTATCAATGGTGTGATTGAACATTCTGCTGTCAAAGAGTTTTGTGCCAGAATTTATCCTACTTGATTCAAAAATTATTGAGGTAGAGGACTCGAAAAACTCATCTACCTCATTTTCAAAAATATCAAGTTGAATTTATGGTATTATTGAACTTGAATTAACGGATTGTGATTCATCAAAACTCACTGAAACTATAGAAACAGAAGAAGAGCCGGAGAAAGTAGAAGGTGAAATGGGTAAACAAATTGGTGTGTCGAGTGTTGCTGAACCAGATGTGGAAGATGGAGGCTGTATTTCGGTCTGATCTTCGGGTATACCATTATCATCAACTTCAAGACATATTTGGGGTTCGGGAAGAATTAAGGGCTCAAGATGATGACCACAAGGAAATGAAAGGATTTGATGAATTGGTGGGACAAAATCATCCAAAATTTCGGGTTCATCAATCAATATATCCCCAATGTCAATCACTTCATTCAAGTGAAGGTTAAAATTCTCAAACACCTCATCAAAAGTATGGTTTTCAATCAGTTTTGGTTCAAGAGTGGAGGTGTAGAGATCACAAGGGTTGGGTATGGTTTCACTTGAAATGGACCCTTCACAGTCGAGTAAATCAAACACTACAAAGTCACACAACTTATCAGTCATACTATTTGGTGTACTTGATGAATCTATGAAACTGGAGTTGTGGATTTCAGTTTGGAAAGGGAAGGTTTGATTAGGAAGGGTGTACAGTTCTGTCTTACTACGCAAATCCTTCATAATTTGATTCGTCAGTTCCATATATTTTTCTAATGTCTGCTCCAGACTAGTCTTGGGTTGATAAGGGGTTTCAGTATAAGATTGAAATTCCTGTGGATAATTAAAACTCCCAAATGACTGATTAGAAGAATTGTCTAAAGTAGGTGGAAAAGTCGGATTGGATTGATAGGAACAGAATGGTTGCTGAACTTGGGTAGGAGTAGGATCAATATTATGATAAGAAGAATATTGATATGGGTTGGTTGGTTGGCTATATACAAACCGCATATCAAACTCTTCTCCGGACAGTGGTGGTGATGGTTGATATTGGTCCGGGTTGAAACTTTGGCCTCTAGACCTAGCTATGTGCTCAGCAAAGGACATTCGTCTAGGGGCTTCCTTACTCTGGGTATGAACTGAAACAGGTGTAGGATTAGGATACGGTTGATAAGACCTAGACTGAGGTAGACAACTGTTTCTTCCTGCTTGTTCTATATGATCTCTTAAGGACATGGAAGAGCCGGACGGTATACCGAAGGGATTTCGAAAACTAGAGATATCTGGTTTTGGACAGCAAAGCTCGGCAAGTGTTCTTCTGTTTAGGTCACCCATTATAAGAAGAGAAGAAGGGGGAAGGGGTAAAAAGGAGAGAAAGTAATTGGTTTGTTTTAAAAAAAAAAGGACGGATTTAGACAAATAACAAAAAATGCACAACCCTAGAACTATGGTTACCTAGGTCTAGTCTCTAGACCGCTCCTAAACATCCAAAGGACAAGCCGCAGGATAAATCCTTTACCGCCTCCGTACTACCCTTGTAGCCAGGTAAGTGCTAGGTAAGCGGGAAGGAACCACGTCGTGGGCCTAATTAAAAACCACTAGCCTTCGACACACTTGCCTAGGCACTACAAAAATAATGCGGATAAACGATAGATTACCCACGACCTTCCTCTGTCCTTATTGAGCACGACAGTCCTTAGAGTCTGGTCTAGATATTTTTTAAATTAATGAAGGGTTGATCTATATGCTTGGTGTGTGATTTGTGGGGCTTAGGAAGGGTGATGAAATCCCCACCTAATCTTGATTTGGTCCTTGCCCCTTAAAGATCCGTATTAAAATATGCAAAAACAAACCGAAAAACAAAACTTTGCAAAAAGATTTTTGAGCGGCGATATTTTGCAAAGAATCCTGCAGAAAATAGATTTTATTGGATTTTAGAGGAGAGAGAAGGGAGTTAGAATCTTACCAGAGAAGTGTGAACCCTAGATCTCCTGTTTCCTCAAGTCCGTGACTCCAGATTTCCTCGCAAAAATTCACACAATAATCGTTAAATATACAATTTGCAGTTTTGTTTTAATAATGATATGACTCGTCTAAGAATTCAACACAAATAGTAAAAATAAAAAATTACGCACGTTTCCCCGGCAACGGCGCCATTTGATTGATGTGAAAATGTGTTTTTGTTTGTAGTTAACCGCAATCAATAACGGTGTCGTGTGTAGCTAGACCGAGATGAGTACGGGTCGTCCTCTGGGAAATGTGGAACCTTTTACTTTTACTTTAGATGTGTTGAGAAAGAGAGGAGGAATAAAGAATTTTATAGAAAGATTTCTAGATCTACTTTAAACAAGAATGTAAAATATAGATCTAGATTATTTTAAAGATGTAATTAATATAATAAGAGGGCTTGTAGGGTTCGTTAGGATTTAGTAGTTATGGATGATTAATTAAAAGTTACCCTTTTTATCCATTAATAAATTTAGAACTAGAACGACGGTGATTCGTGTAGATTAGGGTTTCTGGAGGAAAAAGGAATCCCACTCTTAACCCTTATCTCGACACGGAACTCCGTTCATATCTAGCCTTTACCAAAACAATCATTAATCTAATCTCTAATCGCGGTCGAAACTAGCAAAGAATTGCTAGCGCGCCCGATTAGGATGTTAATGATTCTTTTGATAAAGTTCCTAAACTTTATAGGACTTAAAAAGGGTTTAATTATTTTCATCGTCCATTAGCCTACCCTAATCCTACGAACCCTAACAAGCGGAGAATTACTCGCGCATGTTAGGAGAAGAAGATGAAAAGAAAGAGAGGGAAAACATAATGTAAAATGCAAAAGAATTAAATAAAATAACTACCTTTATTAATCAACTGAACAATCTACACTTTTATTCCGTAGAAAATGATTACAAACTAGTTGCATCTCGATCTTTCCTAAGGAGGTAGTCGAACAGTTGATGATCAGCCTGGATGCGTGAGCGTCAGGGGCTTCGTGATCTTTTCGGCTTGATAACTTTTCCAAGAGGCTCTCGGTGCCCTTTTATAGTCCAAAGCCACAATCTTTTGCTTCAAAAGTTGGTAAAATATAGCAGAGATTTAAGCCACAAAATCTTAGCAAATGATCTCTCTAGATTGCCGCGGATCCGCGGCCAACAGGGGGGTTTGGCTGCGGTTCCGCGGCCAATGGTGGGGATCTCTTGATCATTTTTCTTGGGCTTTGTGATTGTGACATGTGGCAATCCTAGGCACCTTCAGAATTCAGAAATCTTTTCTCGGTTGCTCCCAGACTTGGTCTCCAAGTTTTGCTTCTTAATTTGGCAAGTTTTCTTCAACAACTTGATTTGTTTGATAAATTCTGCATAACAACTTGGAAAATTCTGCACAATAATCTCAAATAATATTTAGTAGACTTAGTTCTACTAGGATTTGGTCAATGAATTTATTTGCATACAATTTTCTACCAAATACTAATTATAATATATTAACACATGGAAAATGGTGTTTTTACACATAAACCCTCATATGTATAATATATTATAATAAAGTCCTTTTTTAATATGAAAATGATAGGAAAAATGTAATACAAATGTGCAGTTTTATCAACTGAACAGGTCCCCTGTCTACAAATGCCAAGACCGGTTCTTTGTACTTCATTACATTCACTGATGGTCTCTAAAGATTCGCACATGTGTTCCTGTTGAAACACAAGTCCGAAACTTTTGAGATAATCAAAGAATATAAGTTAGAAGTAGAGAACCAAAAACGGGTATAAGTATTACGTCCTTTGATGAGATCAAGGAGGAGAATACTTGAGCACGGAATTCCTGGACTATTCTAAAGGAGAATGAGATTCTCTCTCAGCATTACTCCTCCGTATACACCACAACACGTCGGTGTATCGGGGCGGAGCAAATACACCCTATTTGATATGGTGCGCTCTATGATGAGTACTACTGAGTTTCCTATTTCCTTTTGGGAGTTATGCACTTGAGAAGCTGCATACCTATTGAATAGGGTTCCAATCAAATCAGTTGCCTACCACTTCATATGTGATATGGAATGGGAAGAGCCCATATCTTAAGTATGTTAAAATTTGGGGTTGTCCAGCCTATGTCTAAAAGCATAATCCGGACAAGCACGAGGAAAAGTCAGTTATGTGGAAGTTTTTTGGATATCCCAAGCATTAGCAAGGGAATATCTTCTACTTAACCGAGGGACAAAAGATGTTTTGTTTCTCAACATGCCATCTTTTTGAAAGGGAATTTCTTGTGAAGAAATTAGTGGTCATGAGGTAGAACTGGAAACAGTTCCAGCTATAAAAACTGCACCTGATGATTTGGTAGAACCGAAGGATTCAATAGTTTCTAACGAACCTCAGCCTCTCCGCCGATCTAGTAGGGTTCCTCACCCACCTGAGAGATACTTCGGTTTCTCTATGACAGTGGGAGCGATGATTGCATCATGAGATGATGACCCAACTTATTTCGAGCAGGCCATCAGGAGTGGGACTCTGTAAGAATGGCTGGATGCTTAGCGATCTAAGATGGAATCCTTATTCACCAACAAAGTATGGAGTTTGGTTGCTTTATCTGAAGGGTTAAATCCCCATCAGGAGAAAGTATATCTTGAGAAGATTACTTGGTGTACATGGAAAAGTTAAGACTTTCAAAGCTATGCTTTAGTCCATCCAGATCCTACTTGCCACGGCTACATACTATGACTACGATATCTGGCGGATTGGTGTCATGACTGCTTTTCTAATTGTTGATTTGGAAGAGAGCGTCTATAAGTACACAGCCAGAGGGCTTCGTAGATAGTGGGAGTAGCGGAAACGTGTGCAAGATGTTTTATGTGATAAAGGAGGCATCGCGGAGTTGGAACGTCTGTTTTGATGTGGTAGTCAAAGAGTTTGACTTCATCAAAATGGTAGATGAACCTTGTATATACAAAAAGGTAGTAGAGAGTATGGTGGTGATCCTCATAGAGTACGTGGATGACATACTCTTGATAGGGAAGGAGTTTCCTATGCTACGCTCGGTCAATCTCCGCTTATCACAAGGATTCTCCATATAGGATCAAAGTGATACCTCCTAAATCCTAGGTTTTATATCTATGAGATAGATCTAAATGGATGTTAGGATTCTCACTAGGTGTAGTGAGTTGGTATCAATCGATCCTGGGGAGAATCACTGGAAAAGTTCAAGGGTGATAAGGACGACTGAATGTCAGTCGCAGGCATTGTCTTTATCCTCAGTGGAAGGACGGTATGTTGGAAGAGTTCCAAGCTAGATACCGTGACTTACTAAACGATTAAAGGCAAGATACATCGTTACCAAGGATGCTACCAAAGAGGCAGTCTGGATATATATATAAGTTCATAAGATGAACTTCGTTCTTGCCATTGTGTGACAATGGAGTTATGGCTTATGCCAAGGAACCCCCGTCCCATAAGAAATTAAGATATAATTCTTAGGCAGTATCACCTGATCATGGAGATGGTTGATCTCCAGGGAGATCGAGGTTAGTAGAGTAGACACAGAGGACAACAGCGCGGATCCACTCACAAAGGCCTATTTCCCAGTAGAGTCTTTTATGGGATGGTTGAGTATGAGATACTTCAACCACAGTTGAATGTAGGGTATGAGATACTACAACAGATGGCCCTAGTGCAAGTGGGAGATTGTTAGTGATATGTATGCCCTAGAGGCCATTACAGTACATGCGATGTATATTGTAGTGGATGCTTGGACATATATATGGAAGACTTTCTTGCTCGACATGATAGTATGCTATCTGGTTGCTCTTTATCTTAACATGTACTCTGATAGTCTCTATGTTACATGTTGATAAAGCCCTTAGGATGAATACTTGACTACCAGGACTATGATGCAGATCATACTAGTAGGGACAGTGTAGTCGCTTAGTACATCCTTCAAATGTTTCTAGTCGTAGGTGTATCGAGACAGGGCATCGATATACCAGAGTAGACTAGCGTATGCTTCTCAACCCATGCAGATGGGCGATGGATGATCCCATATCCATTGGTGTTTGACATCAGAGATAGTATACGGGTGCTCAGTGGAGACTGGGTACACTGAATGGACTCGCCGAGAACTCCTAGATGGTATTATACCTCACGTCAGATGGCAGTTCTCTGGTGACACTGGTACAGGTTAGTCTATAGACCCGAGATCGTCATAGAGTCTTGTGTGATTCCCACTGTGCTTTGATTTCCATCATACCACGTCTAAGAGGGCATGCAAAACGGTGGCTTTTGGGTACAGTCCCGAATCATATGGAGGCAATGAGCGATAGGAGGGGTTTTGTCTCTCTCAGTTGTAACACCTTAGAATGTGTTTTGTGTCTAATTATATTTTAATATATGGTTTTTAATAAAAAGTTTACCAAATTGGTTTTCAATTATTTTATCCTATTTAATGAATATTTTATTAGATTTTTCCTAGGCTTGCACACACTTGTGCATGATAACTAGGGTGTTAAGTGGGGTTAAACCATGATCAGCAATCATGGTGGATTAATCCACTTACCTTAATCTAGTTTATAATTTGTTTAGGTGCTTTTGGGTTTAATAGTGTGCATGGTTGTTTTAAAAACAAAATGGATTTAAAAAGAATTTGAAAATGGTTTGAATTGTTGACTTTGTGAGAGGGAGAGGGCATGGGGGTTCATGGCCAAAGCCATGCCTCATTAAATGATGAGAGAGAAGGAGAGAGGGAGGGGACTTTTGCCTTGCACTCATTTCTCAACTTCTCACTCTCATTTATCTCACTCTCAAACACACACACACACCCTCAGCAGAAGACCAGCAGCAGCAGCAACAACAGCAGCAGCATCTGGCAGCATCAGTAGCAGCTGTAGAAGCAAGCAACAGCAGCAGTAGCCCCAATCCCAGCATCAGCTCCAGTAACAAGAAGAAGATGAAGTAGCAGCAATAGAGGCAGCAACAACAGCCGCCATCAGCAGCAGCAGCAGAAGCAGCAGCACCAGCAGGCAACACCAGCAGCAGGAGCTCTAGCTACTTGCAAGCTCTCTTCTTCCTCCGTACACTTCTTCACCTGCTTCCTAGGATCTCATAGGGTATAATTCTGAAACCCAAATTCCTAGTTTGCTTAGTTGTGTGATAATTAGCTTTGGTTTGTGTTTAATTGTGAGTTTGTGCTAATTATGGTGTTTATGTGGAAATTGGGATAAGTGATGATTGTATTAGTTAACCTAGCCTATTTTAGTGTTGTTAGGGTTACTTTAACTGAGAATTGACCAAGATTACACTAAAATACCATAGGGTTTGTGTTTTGTGCAAAATTGGTGTTTTTAAAGTGATATATTAGCATTTTGTAATCTGCTATTGACCCGAACCCTTCAGGGTAAAATTGAGAAGACTGGAGCATGCACACTGGGTCTAGATTACACCACCAGAACACGAGACCCTAACTCCTATTTGAGGCCCCAGATTTAATCATATTGGCCGCAAATTGCGGCCATGAGGGGGTGTTAGGTCTTGGGGTTTTGGGTAGGGTACTCTGCAGTGTATTGTAGTGTTTTGGCAGGTATAGTTTCGTAAGATTTGACCTGTAGGAAAATCTGGGACAATATATCGTATTGCATGTCCGTTGTGTTTGCGCGATACGTGCGATACGTGAGTGGGTTCTGCGATCCAGCGTGTCGCGGCGTGTCGCGGTAGTTTTAGACACGTGTACACATGTTTTAGCGTATCGTACACACACGCGTTTAGTTCGCGACGTGAGTTTCTCGTTTAGGTTCGATATCGCGTTCTGCGGAATATTTGGCTTATATATGATTTCCATGTCTAAATTGCAGGTTTGCAGGCGGGGACTACGGACACTGCTACAGGGGGGAGCAGATGGTAGGATTCACCAAGCGTGGAGCGTAGGTGACTAGATTTAACATCTACAAGGGAATCGCCCGCATGGCGTTATGCGTCTGGGCTAGAATTCTAATACTTGTTGCGTATTCTACGTCATTGTTAGAATTGCGCCTTACCATATTTATTAGATATAATGGTACTGTAACTAGCAGCCGTAGAACACTGCACATATTATTGACAGTTCATGTTGCACGAGCACGGATTGTATGCTACACACACACCGTTAATAATTGCCATGTCACACACAAACCATTATAGATATCATATTGCTTGATTAGGGACTTTACGACATCGATTCTCATTACTTATCACTTTGGACATTTAGTTACCGATATACCTTACTCACCTATTCCACTCATACCCGGAGGGGGTATATACTTCATCAGTTCTTATAGGTAGATACCTATACATTGCTACAACTGTATGTTACACACATATTCAGTTGCAGTTACATATTTACCTTTACTGATGTTACTTAGCTGTACCTTATTTGTTTCGAATAAATCTGGTTTCAGCTACATATTCTCATTTATATGCTCGCATTTCAGATATATCGCGTATATTTATTCATGGATTTGCGCATTGTTTATTTGGATTTTACATGATGTCTTCTGGATTTGGGAACCGCGGGAGTTCATGAAATTATGCATACATTGAAAAACCCGGTTTTCTTGATATGATATTTGCGCAGCCACCATGGGATTTATCGGTTCTGATTATATACTCCATACGAGGTGTAGTTGCCGTATGAGGGTACATGGTGGGGCCTGGTTGGTTACCCTCGGCAAGATGATCGATGGACTTCGCCGATTGAGCCTGGAGGCGGGCGAGTACCTACCGGTGACAGTACCAATGACTCGGCGGGGATCATGGAGATACCGTTGGGAGTCATGCACGTATGCATACGTCGAAAGGCGAGGGTCAGAGCTAGGCACTCGTGCTTTCGGGATATCGTATGATACGTACCTATCAGGATTTCTGTGTCGATGCTTGGCACATTGTTTTCATGATATTTCCTTTAAACACCTTTGTATATATAACAGGGGATTTAGCCGTTGTTATATATACCCTTACACCAATATTAGTGGAATGGGACGCTAATATATGTGTATTGACCCCATCATATTTATTTCTGCAAATATATACCTTTAGGATGTTAGAATTCTACTTGAGATTTGATTTGGGATATTAGGTGATTCATTGAGATTGGATATTGGACATACATATGGGATTACTGATTTGTACATTCGGGATATAGGAGATTACTCGATATTGTACATTGAGGAGATGTGAGACTTATATGATGTGAGAGCCCAACTTGAGGGCTGACTTGAGGAATTGGGATTTGAGTGTCTTGATGGATTGTGATCGTACCACGATGACAGGATTCCGTGGGATGACATGTTTCACCCCATACCTCACAGTTATCTATTTATGCACAGTTTTATATATTGGTAGTACCTGTTAGTGTACCCTTATGATTGCTGCATATCTACATTCTTATATCTATATTGCATGGTTATTGCATACTATTGTCATGTTATTATTGCTTCACATATTGATTGTACCTGCTTGTGTACTTTCCTTTATTCTGCATTTCACATGACCTGTTATTACTGCAATTGTATATCATAGATTCATGCTGTACGTACATTCCTACGATTACCTGCATATGTTATTTACTATTCACGAGTTGGCAACTCACCCTCGTTGTGCCACAGGTGTTGCAGGGTGTTCCCCAGAGTAGTCGAGGCAGGCTATTCAGCTATTCACCTATCATCTTTTGCTACAGATACCGCATCGGCTAACAGTATACTATTTTTTCTTAGGTGGGTTGGATGATTATCTGTATTTCATATTGTACATTCGTTGTATCTTGTACTCACCATCTACTATTATGTTGTTGACTTAGAGACTTGGTGAGGACGATATTGTATAATATTTGTGGCTTTGTTGTCTTATATTCAGCCTTATCTCTATTGTCTTTATTTCTTCGCTATGGCGTCGTATATTTGTGATGTGGATTGGTTTCCGCCTTTGGGCCAGTTTTTACAAAAAGGGGTGTTGCCAAAATTTTAAATATAGAAAGTGGGACTTTTAAAGAATTTGGGTTGCGATTTCAAATGTTTCAAAACTGCTATTATCTTTTCTTATCTTTTTTTTATGGTTTAGATTTCTGGGTTTTGGCTTTCTTTTACTGTGTTACGTCTTTAGGCGTTGCGTAGTATTAGGGCCGTCATGTGCCAATTTCGGATCGTGACAAAGTTGGTATCAGAGCGCTGGGTTTTACCTTTCGGAGTGTAGGATGACCTTAGTATGATGGAGTAGGTAGCTTAAGCAGAGTAACGTTGTGTGTGTATGTCTGCAGCATACCCACAATGCGGTACTTCGCCTTAAGTGACCTAAGTACAAATTGCTTGAAATTCCTTCCTTGATGATTCATATCCTTGTGATTCTATTTCCTTATTCTTATCGAATCTTATATCTATTTATAGCCTTGCCGCCAATGACTATGGGGACTCAGAGTGATGCAGCGAGGGCCGAGGTCAGAGTTGGCTCGGGTGAGACGAGTACTGACCAGGATGGCACTATAGTTGCACAGGTGCAGACGGATCAGCCTACGACGTATACTATCGATTGGCTTGTGGCAGAGATGCAGGACTTCCGCCAGACAATGAGTTCTTTGGTTGATGTCGTTCAGGAGCTATGATAGGAGGTTGTCACCCCTGTTACTCAGTTGTCACTTACGATCAGCATGCAGCAGTCCGTCACCTACCTAGCACCAGTGGTTGCAGTTCCAGTTGACGAGGCACATATTCCAGAGACGCTGAGAGTTCCAGGACAGTGGAGGACTCATACCAGTGTACCAGCCCAGAGATAGAGGTTTGGTCATCGAGACAGATTTCGTGGCCATCGTGGGAGTAGCAGAGGCTCGGGACGAGGACAGTCGTTCAGCTCTCATCCCCAAGATGGTCAGCAGTCAGCGCGTGGATGTTTTTGATGCGGAAGCCTTCAGCACTTCGTCAGGGATTGTTCCTTAGCACCTCATCAGAGTCGTATTCAGAGAGGTCATGGACGTGGAAGGTTCGCTCAGAGGGATCAGTCTACCAGAGGAGTTCAGCCAGTTGCGGGTAGAGGGCAGACACAGGAGTTTGCTTCTACTCATCGGGACGCGCAGGCGTCCAATGCAGAGTCTTCAAGTATCCTTAATTCGTATGTTCTTTGATGTACTCGTTTGTTTTCATACTTGTACCGTGGATGGGTAGATTAGTCGTAGTTTGTGCTAACTTCTGTCAGCGATTCTTTTGTTGCGCGACACGTATTTCAGTTGTGTGCCAATCGGATAGGAGATAGTGAATTGTTCGCCGTTCAGATCCTTCTAGAGATGTTGGATTTGACATTATCCTGGGCACGGACTGGTTAGCTACGTTCTAGGCATCTGTGGACTACCGTGAGGAAACAGTCAGGTTTGTTTTCCCCGGCAAGTCAGTTCTTGTTGTGCAGGTGGATAGTTGTGCCGCCTCTCACAGCTTGAATTCGGCCTTTTTCGCTAGTCGGCTACTGAGGAGATGTCGTGGATTCTTGGCGTTCATTCGTGATACCGTAGCCACAGAAGGTTTGTTGGACCGGGTTCCTTTCGTGCGAGAGTTTTCCGACGTTGTTCCAGATGAGCCGGCGAAGCTTAGGGAGCTTAAGGATCAGCTGCAGAGTTGTTGTTTGGGGAGTTTTGTGCGTCTGAGTGTTTCGCATTAGGAAGCTCCTAGTTCTGTTTGTCAAGGAGAAAGACGGTAGTTTAGGGTTGCGTATCGACGGATCGTTAATTGAACCGGCATACGGTGCGGATAGGTATCCTTCACCTCGCATTGACGATTTCTTCGATCAGCTCCAGAGTGCGAGATATTTATTAAGTTTGTTAGGGATCAGGTCATCATTATTGCGGATTCGGAGTGATGGCATTCCGAAGACTGCCTTATGCGTGCTACGGGCTTTGTGTGTATTAGTGAGTCGTTGGATTCACTGATGCCCTATCAGCATTCGTAGATGTGATGAACCGGATTTCTTCAGGCCGTTCCTCGACCAGTTGTTGTTGGGTTATTTACGACATTCTGGTCTATTTAATGTGTCTTGAGGGATAGGAGTAGCACTTGAGGATTTGTTATGCAGATACTGGGAGAGCACCAGCAGTTTGCTAGATTCTTGGAGTGTTTCGTCAGGCTTGTTTGTGTTGACTCCTAGGTCTTGTTGTCACGGGAGACGGTTTTGTATGGTTCCGAAGGAGATCATGGCCGTACAGCTTAGGTCCAGACTTGTGTGTAGGACGGAGGTCCGCAGATTTTGGGTTTAGCAGGTTCTTACCGCCGTTTCGTGCAGGATTGCTAGAGTAGTGTTGCATCGTCGACTGAATAGACCGGAAGGGAGGTTTCTTTTCTTTGGACTGAGGCATGTGTGCGGAGTTTTCGGCAGTTGAAGATTCAGTTAACAACTGCATCAGTTCTTTCTTTTCTTTCTGGTTCGGGCGACCTTGTTGTTTAACTGTAATGTTTCTTCAGTGGGCTCGAGTGTGTACTGAGGTGACACTATAGAGTTATCGCTTTTGCTTCCCTACATTTTGAGGAAGTACGAGAAGGATATTCCACTCATGATCTAGAGATGACCGCGGTGGTTTTGCGTTGGAGATTTAGAGACACTACTTGTTCGAGAGTCGTGTCATATTTTCATGGACCACCAGAGCTTAATGTACATCTTCCTGCAGCGGATTTTGATTGTTGTGATAGTCTTCTGCAGATTTACAGTTCTTGTGCGATCCATGAGTACAGCTTAAGTTCGTCTCTACTGAGGGGACAGCTTGCTCATGTCCGCGCCCGACCACTTTTCTTAAATCGCTTTCGCGAGACATTGCCCGCCGATGCTCGCTCGTCAGTGATACTTGAGCATACTCGGCTAGGAAATGATTCGGAGTCCGTGATTTGTGACAATGGTGTGCTAAGTTAGGAACGCGTTTGTGTACCTGATATTATCAGGTAGAGACGTGCAATCCTAGAGCAGGCACATCTGTCAACTCTCTATATTCATTCAAGAACATTGACGTGACTTGTGAGATAGTTATGGGTGGACAAGAATGTAAAGAGAAGTTTCATGGTTCGTTTCAAGGTGTCTGTCTTGTTGTGTGCTTGGGTCGAGCATCTGAGGCCGGCTGGAGAGTTGCAACCTTTTACCGTTCCGAAGTAGGAGTGGGAGCAGATCTCCATGAATTTCATTATGGTGTCTACTCAAGTTTAGTCAGGGTGTGACTCAATTCGGATTCTTGTCGTCCGTTATACTCAGTTTGCTCAGTTGTTTTTTTGTTAAGTTGTGCGTTGTGTTTTTGTTGTCGGCGGTTGGGATCGTCACTCGCCATTGTCAGGGTTCTTCTTCGATTGAGGTTATCAGGAGACACTCCAATTGGCAACCTATAGGTTTAGGGGTTAGGTCGTGTCGATCACCAGTCTGTTCTTATGACTCTGCGTAAGTAGGATTTTGGACCCAGCTAGTCTAGAGACTTCGGAGATGATCCAATTGATTCAGGTCAGGATGAGAGTAGCCGGTGCAAATAGAGATCTTATGCCGACTGTGTTGGTCGTAGACTTAAGTGCGCAGTGGCAAATTATGTATTCCTGCGGAGTTTTCCAATGAATGACGTGTTGGATTTTGGGAAGCTTGTCCCAGGATTTTAGGTCCTTTTGAGATCCTATAAGTAGGTTAGTTTTGTTGCCTTTAATTTGGCACTTCCACCCAGATTATTGAGTATTCACCCCGTATTCCTTATATTAATACTTTACGATTACCTTCATGACCTTTCTCACATGATTGGCATCAGACCATTTAGCTTAGACACGATCTTTCGTTCACCAGCAGCCAATTGTGTTAATGGCTCGGCAGGCGGAGAAACATCAGTCAAGGGTCTTGCCATCTGTGAAGGGTTTTCTTGTACGTAGCCGTATAGTGAGGTAACCACTTGGGAGGCTGCGAGCGAGATTTGAGAGTTGTAATCTTCTCTTTGAAGGTACGCGTAGTAGTATATTTTTAAATTCAGGGACGAATTTCTTTTATGGGGGGAGATTGTAACACCTTAGAATGTGTTTTGTGGCTAATTATATTTTAATAAATGGTTTTAATAAAAAGTTTACCAAATTGGTTTTCAATTATTTTATCTTATTTAATGAATATTTTATTAGATTTTTCCTAGGCTTGCACACACTTGTGCATGATAACTAGGGTGTTAAGTGGGGTTAAACCATGATTAGCAATCATGGTGGATTAATCCACTTGCCTTAATCTAGTTTATAATTTGTTTAGGTGCTTTTGGGTTTTATAGTGTGCATGGTTGTTTTAAAAACAAAATGGATTTAAAAAGAATTTGAAAATGGTTTGAATTGTTGACTTTGTGAGAGGGAGAGGGCATGGGGCTTCATGGCCAAAGCCATGCCTCATTAAATGATAAGAGAGAAGGAGAGAGGGAGGAGTCTTTTGCCATGCACTCATTTCTCAACTTCTCACTCTCATTTCTCTCACTCTCAAACAAAAACACACACTCACAGCAGAAGACCAGCAGCAGCAACAACAACAGTGACAACTACAGCAGCAGCAGCAGCTGCAGAAGCAAGCAACAACAGCAGCAGCCCCAATCCCAGCATCAGCTCTAGCAACAAGAAGAGGATGAAGTAGCAGCAATAGAAGCAGCAGCAGCAGCAGCCATCTGCAGCAGCAGCAGTAGCAGCAGCAGGCAGCAACAGCAGCAGAAGCTCTAGCTACTTGCAAGCTCTCTTCTTCTTCCATACACTTCTTCACCTGCTTCCTAGGATCTCATAGGGTATAATTCTGAAACCTAAATTCCTAGTTTGCTTAGTTGTGTGATAATTAGCTTTGGTTTGTGTTTAATTGTGAGTTTGTGCTAATTATGGTGTTTATGTGCAAATTGGGATAAGTGATGATTGTATTAGTTAACCTAGCCTATTTTAGTGTTGTTAGGGTTACTTTAACTGAGAATTGACCCAGATTACACTAAAATACCATAGGTTTTGTGTTTTGTGCAAAATTGGTGTTTTTAAAGCGATATATTAGCATTTTGTAATCTGCTATTGACCCAGACCCTTCAGGGTAAAATTGAGAAAACTGGAGCATGCACACTAGGTCTAGATTACACCACCAGAACACGAGACCCTAACTCCTATTTGAGGCCTCAGATTTAATCATATTGGCTGCAAATTGCGGCCATGAGGGGGTGTTAGGTCTTTGGGTTTTGGTTAGGTAACTCTGCAGTGTATTGTAGTGTTTTGGCAGGTATAGTTTCGTAAGATTTGACCTGTCGGAAAATCTGGGACAATATATCGTATTGCATGTCCGTTGTGTTTGCGTGATACGCGCGATACGTGAGTGGGTTCTGCGATCCAGCGTGTCGCGCGTGTCGCGGTAATTTTAGACGCGTATACACACGTTTTAGCGTATCGTGTACACGCGCGTTTAGTTCGCGACGCGAGTTTCTCGTTTGGGTTCGATATCGCGTTTTGCGGAATATTTGGCTTATATATGATTTCCATGTCTAAATTGCAGGTTTGCAGGCAGGGACTACGGACACTGCTACAGGGGGAGCAGATGGTAGGATTCACCTAGCGTGGAGCGTAGGTGAGTAGATTTAACATCTACAGGGGAATCGCCCGCATGGCGTTATGCGTCTGGACTAGGATTCTAATACTTGTTGCGTATTCAACGTCATTGTTAGAATTGCGCCTTACCCTATTTATTAGATATAATGGTACTGTGACTAGCAGCCGTAGGACACTGCACATATTATTGATGGTTCATGTTGCACGAGCACGGATTGTATGCTACACACACCGTTAATAATTGCCATGTCACACACAAACCATTATAGATATCATATTGCTTGGTTAGGGACTTTACAACATCGATTCACATTACTTATCTCTTTGGACTTTTAGTTACCGATATACCTTACTCACCTATTCCACTCATACCCGGAGGGGGTATACTTCATCAGTTCTTATAGGTAGATACCTATACATTGCTACACCTGTATGTTACACACATATTCAGTTGCAGTTACATATTTAACTTTACTGATGTTACTTAGCTGTACCTTATTGGTTTCGCATACATCTGGTTTCAGCTACATATTCTCATTTATATGCTCGCATTTCAGATATATCGCATATATTTATTCCTGGATTTACGCATTGTTTATTTGGATTTTACATGATGTCTTCTGGATTTGGGAACCGCGGGAGTTCATGAAATTATGCATACATTGAAAAATCCTGGTTTCCTTGATATGATATTTGCGCAGCCACCATGAGATTTATCGGTTCTGATTATGTACTCCATACGAGGTGTGGTTGCCGTATGAGGGTACATGGTGGGGCCCGGTATGGTTCCCCTCGGCAAGATGATCGATGGACTTCGCCGATTGAGCCTGGAGGCGGGCGAGTACCTACCGGTGACAGTACCAATGACTCGGCGGGGATCATGGAGATACCGTTGGGAGTCAAGCACGTATGCATACGTCGAAAGGCGAGGGTCAGAGCTAGGCACTCGTGCTTTCGGGATATCGTATGATACGTACCTATCAGGATTTCTGTGTCGATGCTTGGCACATTGTTTTCATGATATTTCCTTTAAACACCTTTGTATATATAATAGAGGATTTAGCCGTTGTTATATATACCCTTACACCAATATTAGCGGAATGGGACGCTAATATATGTGTATTGACCCCCATCATATTTATTTCTGCAAATATATACCTTTAGGATGTTAGAATTCTACTTGAGATTTGATTTGGGATATTAGGTGATTCATTGAGATTGGATATTGGACATACATATGGGATTACTGATTTGTACATTCGGGATATAGGAGATTACTCGATATTGTACAATGAGGAGATGTGAGACTTATATGATGTGAGAGCCCAACTTGGGGGCTGACTTGAAGAATTGGGATTTGAGTGTCTTGATGGATTGTGATCGTACCACGATGACAGGATTCCGTGGGATGACATGTTTCACCCCAAACCTCACACTTATCTATTTATGCACAGTTTCATATATTGGTAGTACCTGTTAGTGTACCCTTATGATTGCTGCATATCTACATTCTCATATCCCTATTGCATGGTTATTGCAAACTATTGTCATGTTATTATTGCTTCACATATTGATTGTACCTGCTAGTATACTTTCCTTTATTCTGCATTTCACATGACCTGTTATTACTGCAATTGTATATCTTAGATTCATGCTGTACGTACATTCCTGCGATTGCCTGCATATGTTATTTACTATTCACGAGTTGGCAACTCACCCCCGTTGTGCCACAGGTGTTGCAGGGTGTTCCCCAGAGTAGTCGAGGCAAGCTATTCAGCTATTCACCTATCAACTTTTGCTACAGATACCGCATCAGCTCACAGTATACTATTTTTGCTTAGGTGGGTTGGATGATTATCTGTATTTCATATTGTACATTCGTTGTATCTTGTACTCTCCATCTACTATTATGTTGTTGACTTAGAGACTTGGTGAGGACGATATTGCATATTATTTGTGGCTTTGTTGTCTTATATTCAGCCTTATCTCTATTTTCTTTATTTCTTCGCTACTGCGTCGTATATTTGTGATGTGGATTGTTTTCCGTCTTTGGGCCAGTTTTTACAAAAGGGGTGTTGCCAAAATTTTAAATATAGAAAGTGGGACTTTTAAAGAATTTGGGTTGCGATTTCAAATGTTTCAAACTGCTATTATCTTTTCTTATCTTCTTTTTATGGTTTAGATTTCTGGGTTTTGGCTTTCTTGTACTGCGTTACGTCTTTAGGCGTTGCGTAGTATTAGGGTCGTCACGTGCCAATTTCGGGTCGTGACATCGGTATAGGGAGTTGATGTTGCGCTGTGTTCGATTGGCTCTAACTGGAAATCCCTGGTCAGGGTTGCTGAGATTTACCGGTAAGTGTTATCAGTAGTTTCTCGAACTGTTATAGACCTCATATCGACATGACTTATCAAGCTATTGGGGCCTGACGTTTACCACCACTAGGCGAGATATGCGACATATCAGACGAAGAGACCGGACAGTACGGGAGTGTTACTGATTGGATTCGTAGGAGAATGTACAGGCTTGCTTGTTGATCTTATGATCGCTCAATATCTGGGTAGCTGTTATGTAAGTGGACGGCAGCGCCCCGGCCGTCTGTCCGAGGCCAAAATGCGGAAAACAAAAACTTTTCTTTAACTAGAAACCGGCGCTACCGCGGACTATAAACCCGGATCGAACAATTAACCTACTACTAGCTAACTAGAGAAAGGGTAGAGAGCTATACCGAGCGATCCGTGTCCTTCGGCCTTCGACCACCATCCCGATCTCCCCGCGGAATCTCCGGTCTTCATCTCCTCGTCGGAAAGGGGACCACATCACCAAGTCTTTTTACGGGCTCCCACCTTTGGACCGAGGAAACTCGGACACGAAGTTGGCAAGCCGACGTGTCCAAGATTGCTGTAGACTATCCGTAGATCACTATGTCTCATGGGGTTGTTTGAAGTTGCCATTTGGAAGTGGGAAGGAGGTGTAAACTTTTTGAGATGAACTAGGGAATTTTGTAGCAAGGAAATGAGACTCATTTCCCACACCAAAGAATGGACAGCCCCCATCCATCAAATGGCCGGCCCAATCATGAAGAATGAGAAGAGGGAGTGAGCAATCATCCAAGAAAGAGAAAGGGTGATGATGATGAAAAATGTCACACCAAAAAGTCCAATTCCAAAAACCCATCACTCAACCCATCATAGCAGGCAATGATGAACAAAAAGAAGTCAATGGAAGCTAGAACCATCATGAACCTATCATCACAAAAACAACCCTCCATATTGCTAATTTGCACATTTGCAAATAAGCCCCTCCCATCAATATTCAGCCAAGGAAAGAAACAAAGGAAAATGGCCGAAACGAAATACAAACTGGCAACTTCAAAAAGTGATCCGGTAATAAATTACAGGAAAACCCCGCGACTGTATATACATACCCGCATTTTTATTACAACCGAATACAAATGCAATGAGACTAAATCTACACTGTAAAATACTAGGATCCGGCTTAAAACAAAGCCCGCTAGTATTATCCGTACGATCATGATCCGTGCAATACCGCACATATATGATCGAACCCTGCCATATATCCATACGGCCTCTACAGCGTTTCGCCCGAAACTTGAGAAACGTCTGTGGGGGACTCTAAAGACTCTTCAATACTTTGGCTGTGGATTTAACCACTAGCACGTCAGAGGTATTATCCATACGTAACGGGCTACCAGGTATTGACCAAAAGGGACGTCGATGAGCGAACTCATCCTGACACCCTACTGAGCCTGTCAGTTACAATATCCGTACAGTCCGGTCCGTTCGTCTATGAGCATCGCATGGCGGGCCTATGGGGTTGGTAAAAGTCAGACCCCCAAAAGCGGTACAAGTCGTGTCGGAGTGTAGCCCAGAACACACTGAGATATTACTGGAATATCTACCAGTAAATCTCCTGCCTTGGCCAAGGACTTCGTGTAATGGCTCTCCTAGACACAGCGCGACCTCACCCCCAATACCGGGAGAGACGAACCCCTGCAGATCGGCTCACTGCCTCCTTATGGATCAGGACTGTACCCAACTAAAACCTGTTTGCACGACTCCTTTGAGCCGTGGTAGGGTAGTAATCAAAGTACAGTGGGAACTCACACAAGACAAATGACGATCTCAGATCGATGAACTAACCTGTACACATGTCACCAGGGAACTGCTATCTGACGTCAGGTATAAAACCAACTAGCATGTTCCCGACGAGTCCTGTCCGGTGTACTCATAACCCAATGAGCACCTGTATACATCTTAGGTGAACCAACTGACACCAGTGGATTGTGAGACCGGCCACCGCCCCTCGTCGGGGTCTCGACTGTATACACTAGTCTACTCTGGAGTATCGATGCCCTGTCTCGAAAACTCTTACGACTAGGGACCATTTAAGGATGTGCTTATAGACCTCAGCTCCCACGTATATGATCGCCATCACACTGCTGGCCGTCAAGCAAGAATCTTAAGGGCTCTATCAACGCACAATAGTGACATGTAAGGTCACTTAAAGCAGTACACGATGATAAAGATAAACCAGAAAGCATACTATCATCTTGGGTAAGACTGTCCTACCGGCATAGGTCCTCCCTCAATCATTGCAATCGCGTGCCTGTGATCCAATAATTGACTCTGAGGGCACTGTCTCCAACAATCTCCCACTTGCACTAAAGGCTAATTATTGCGATGTCGCATACTCACAGCCCATGTGATACCGAACACCCAACTCCTCTACTAATCAGTCTCACAAAACCCGTTTGCGAAACTAATGCGTTCGAGGAATAGCCTCAGTGAGTGGATCCGCTCTGATGTTTCCTTCTATGTCTCTCTTAATCTCAAGTTCGCGGAGAAAGCCATCTCCGGAAATGAGCAATACATGTCATAGAATATGTCTGGATATCTGATGGGACCTAGTTCATAAATGAACTCCAAATCCAAACTTCTAAGACTGTATCGTCAACTGAACTTAATCAGTATCCTGCGTCATGCCTCCTTCAGTGTCCACTTGGATCATCTGTCCAAAACACTGCTCCTCGTCATAGGGAAAAACTATAACTCTAACAGTCACTCTGTCATTCAGGTCACCTTGGAATCCTGGAATGATAACCGTCTCCCAAAAGAGGCTGCCGCTATCAAATCCCTAGAACATTCACTTATGTTCTAAAACCGCTTCCGAATGTTTCTCCACGATTGGATCAATATCAACTTATTGCATCTACTACAAAAACAACATCCGGTGTGGTACTTGACATCTCATGATTGACTCAATTGCCTAAGCAAGTGATCTGCCAATCATGCACATCCCTCTCCCCTTTAGTCTGTAAGACACCTTTAGAGAGGGTAACTCCATTACCTGCAGATACACTACCGTGCCAGGAGTCGTCCATTCTAAAAACAACTTTAGAATGCAGTCTAAGTACCCAGATTGGGAAACTACCCAAATCTAGATCTAAAACCATAGATCTAGTAACCAGAATTTCTGATATAATATCCAAGTCCTCTGTAGAGAAACCACTGTGTGACAACCCAAGTCTAACCGATCGTAGTATAGGAATTTCACTTCCTACTCTGTGTATGTCATCCAAATACCAGGACATCACACCCTACTACCTTCTTAATAGATCCATCCCATATTCTAATGAAGTCAAACCTATGACTGTCACATCAGAAATAGATGATCTATCTCCGCTATATCTGCTTTAGTCCATAAATAGACATAAGCTACTTGTCCACTATGCTTCCGCTGCTCCCACTGACTACGACAACCCTCCGGCAGAGTCATATACACGTACACTTCTAAAGCTAGTTTAGAACGACGCTATACTCATCCTCCTGCCGGGTCTCATAGTCTGGAACAACAGTAATGGCAAGTCTGGGTAAACAAGAACCTCCCTGCCACCGTCCTTGAGGCTACCGGAGTACCTCTCGGGTGCCTGAGGTTATCCACCTTATCTGCGGAGTGGCCATTGGAATGTCAAACCAGATTGAATCTTTAGGTTCTTATCAAATTTTCAGTAATCGTTTGCGGTTCTGGAATCACTTCCAGTTCTACCATACTCCCACTTCTGTTTTCTGAAAAAATCCATTTTACTTAAAACTGTGGTGAGTCTAGAACAATATTACTAATGATCTTCCAGATGGTAGAAAGTCAACCCTCGTCATAGCCTGGGTCAACCCACAAACAGCCATTACAGAAACGTGCCTTGAGTTATCTAGAGTTTGGTTTTAAGCATAAGCCAGACAACTCCCCGTACCTTAACAATGTTAAGATATGAACTATTCTATATCCAATATAGAAATAGAGGCACTAATTTAATTGGAACCAGATTCAAATCGTGCAGCTGTCTCCAGTGCATGTCAACTAAATGAAAGGAGGCCTATCAGCGTTACTCAACTTAGGAATGCATCCAGATATGAGTAACCTGAAAGAGAAACAAGTTCTCTTAAAACCATTACTATCAACTGAATACCATACACAAGTATCTACATCTTCGATCACCTTGAAGAATCCTGATACTTGCAACACCTGGTTCTCTACTTTATTCATATACCTATAACTTCTCAAAACTTGGACCTTGTATTTCTACGCAACACATGTCTAAGAACTAGAGAAGTCACAAGTAAACAGAATATAGTACGAGTACCAACCCCTCTGTCCTGATGGACACTGGACAACATACAATACTCTGTATAAGTCCCTTGAGTCTAATAACTCAATTCCTGTCTGTCGTAGGTTGAAAACTGTACTTATGGTTAAGAAGAATTACACCGCTGTTTAATGCTCCTTACCTAACCATCCACTGATATAGGTAAATGTCATGGACATAATTTTAAAAGGGTATATCTCACTCTATAAAAATAGACGTACAGATATATCAATTTGAAATTGGTGCATAACAGCGGATATTCAAAACCAAATATTTGCCGTCGGGCAAACTACCCAGGTGATTTGCTCAAATATCACCAATTACAACGAATTCCGATATAATGAGGATAATCACCTAATTCCCAATAACTTACTCCCACTCATCATCTGTAAAACCATACAGATGTGAGAATCAAACAGGTAAATACATACCCTGGAGCAAGGGTCTAACTGGGAAATCAATTTTCTTTTAACAGTACACAGTGAAACTGAAACATTGAAATGTTTCGTAGGGTTATCTGGGTATTCCTAGTAATGCCTCTTCCATTATCCATATTCACAACTGTAACCGTATATTTCTTTGCCATCTCTCCAAATCCCTTTATATGTATTTAGTCATTACCTTATGTACACCCTCTTAGGCTAAATGGTTTTCTTCCTTCCCTACCATTTGGCACCAGCCTATGGTTTGGAAGAAGACTATCCAATAAGCATAATGGGTGTACTGTCCTAATCCTAGGAGCACTCGCAATGCGAGAGAAGGTGAAGATAAAAGACAACTGAATAAACCTTATTCATATTTCTCCTGAACCAGAATCCATCCCCGAACTGGAACAAGTTCCTTCGAGTTCGTATATAACCATACGATGGAATATCCAATAAACTGTGGATCTTCGTAGTGATATGGAGTGTTCTGGATAAATACAAAGGTGATGTAGGATTGGCGAAGAAATACTTGGTTTGGTCGTGAATAGCAGTCGCAGTTTACTTTGCCCTTCTTCTAATCCCTTTATTTGTCTTTACTTAATACCTTCTGCACACCATCGTTAGGCTAATTGGTTTTCTTCATTCCCCACCGTTCGGCACCATCCTATGGTTTGGAAGAAGACTATCCAATAAGCGTAATAGGTGTGATGTCCTAATCCAAGGAACACTCGCAACCTGAGAGAAGGTAAAAGGAAAAGACAACTGAATATTCCTATTCGTTTTCTCCAGAACCGGAAACCATCCTCCAATAAATTCCTTCGAGTTCATATATAACCATACGAAGGTTTTATCCAATGGAAGTGGACGTTCGCAGTAATACGAGGTGTCCTGGAGAAAAGGGTAAAAGTAGGAGTGGCAATGAGGTTTGCAACTCTGACAATCCAAAAGCCAGTGCTTTAAGAAGGTTCGGTTAATTTTGGTCACTGAGTCATAGTCAAGGGTCGGGTTATGGTCGCTGCCAAAGAGAGAGAGAAAAGAAACACTCAGCGTGCACTCTAACCTAGATCAGAATGGTTGTCGCTTTATCTAATGAGGAAACCTCCCACTGTAACGTCAAATTCTCCTCCAAACCTGAAAAAAGAATTAGTCGGGATCACCCAAGGAGTAAACCAACCCATCAGTGGGAATCGGGATCCAACTATCATCGCATGATAACGTGATGGAATCGACTCACGTTATCACACTCCAGAAGGTATGCGCATGCCTGGCAAGTTTCAGTTTCTTTAGAAACTCCCGATGTCATTTTTACCCCTAGGACCCAAGTGACCTTGACAATGCCAACATATCAAAGAGTCCTAGTCAAGTTCAACCCGTCATTATCTTGATTACGTTAAACCCACCCGTATGAATCCTTGACAATGCCAACATAACCGTACGACTGTCCTAACCAATCCACTTATCCATGCGACAGAAAAACATTACAGAGCTACCGAACACTACGCCTCGGCGATGCACGACATACGTAGCACGAATACTAAGCAATGCTAATCTGAAATGACGGAGGGCTACGTCTAGTTTTTGGCGAAAAAATTTTAACGTAATGAACTTGATATCATTGAAGGAAACGGATAACTTTTTATAAAAATATAGTGGCGAAAACCTTTGCTAAAGAGGTCACTCCCGGTGAAGGGATCTCGGCTCTTTCCCCGTAGAATGAGGTGCAGGATATTCCAACTGAATACCATGATGCAAAGAAAAAGGCAATCGGCTATAGTGAAGTTATTACCCTGACGCAAACTTCTGTCCAAGGGGTCACTCCCGGTGAAGGGATCTCGGCCCTTGCCTCGTCGACTGAGGTGCTGGATATTCATAACCGAATACCACTGTGCAAAACAAAAGAGAACGTCCTTGCAACAACAGTTTTTTTTTTTTGAAAAATGTTCCAACAACATCAGAATAGGTTTGTTTAGCTTGCATTGATCCGAATCAACGCAGTCCCATCAATTGATCACACCAATAAAGAACAAAAATGTGATGTACGTATATGCCATCCGCATTCGCCACTGGGTCCCGTCATCACCCGTTAGGTTACTTAACTAACGACAGAGCGGGGACTGGACTAGCGCGGATGCAAAACATATACAACATCTACTAGTATATATATATATATATATATCAATATATAGTATTCGCTCAAGGCGTGATAAAATGCAACATCACAGAAATGTAAGAAGCATCACAGAACAATACAGATATCTGGGATCCCCGGGTTTCAAAGAGCCGCTACTGAAACCCGACGTTCCCCTGGTCGTTTGGATAGCCTGTGCAATGAAATCCTAGACCTCTACGGGCGCGGCAAGTTACCCGCCAAAACCTGAAGCGAGGCAGCCCCCTTCAGCAACGTGAATGGACCACCCAGCACTTCACGGAATCCGGTAACTTGGGCACCCCTCCTAGGGTCAACCTGTACCCCCTACGAGTGCGGCGAATAGCCCGCCAATTCTAGAGTGAAGCCCCCTCCGTCTCAAAGCCATGAGATGCGGGCCCGTTGCCCTCTAGAACCCGGCTATCCGTGCACCCCACCGCGGGGTAATCCTAGTACAGAAAGTAAAATATACATACAACGGGTACATCGACCTCAGCCCGATCGTGCCCCAAAAGAATAATATACAAACAGGCAGTAACGGCAGTCCACATGTCGGACGCTCGCCCCGTAATATCAAATGTACATATACAACCAAACTGTACTAACATTGCATCCAGGTTATCCACCACGACAAATCCGCAACATCACAGCACAACACAGAACATCAACGTGAATGTCACGTTCGCAAATCCTTCTAAAAGGGCTATAGCAGTTAGACAGGATTTACCGATCAAGTGACATTCACGGTGCATATATAATGTAAATACTGTGAACTAACATGTTTAAAAATTTTGATCGACTAAATTTCCCGAAGTGGGCCCCAAGCACAACTGTAGCACTCAAAATAAACCTGGGCCCAAACAGAATATACCAAAAACCCCATTTACATGTCAGAGACCTACTGTAAAATTTTGGTGCAGCAAGGAGTTAAAATGGAGGCAGAACCGCGGCCAATGCATGGGTTTGGCCGCGGTTCCGTGGTGGAATAGTGCCATCGAGCTACCAAATTTTCACAGAATTCTCAAAAAACCCTGCACGATTTTGTGACATGCCCAGAAAAATTTTTAGAGCACAAAATAAAATCGACAGAAACTGGACTTGAAAATGCGGTTTTCAGAAAATCCGTTCGATCGAACTTGTAAACACGTTAGAGCAAGCTAGACTAGGTTAATGGCGTGGCTCTGATACCATGTAAGTGCACGGCAGCGCCCCGGTCGTCTGTCCGAGGCCAAAATGCGGAAAAAAAAAACCTTTTCTTTAACTAGAAACCGGATCTACCGCGGATTATAAACCCGGATCAAACTATTAACCTACTACTAGCTAACTAGAGAAAGGGTAGAGAGCTATACCGAGCGATCCGTGTCCTTCGGTCTTCGGCCACTATCCCGATCTCCCCGCGGAATCTCCGGTCTTCATCTCCTCGTCGGAAAGGGCACCACATCGCCGAGTCGTTTTACGGGCTCCCACCTCTGGACCGAGGCAACTCGGACACGAAAT
Source organism: Agapanthus africanus (assembly GCA_030015575.1). Lineage (NCBI taxonomy): Eukaryota > Viridiplantae > Streptophyta > Magnoliopsida > Asparagales > Amaryllidaceae > Agapanthus > Agapanthus africanus. The sequence continues at coordinate 389,307,503 of JASDDO010000022.1, forward strand.
TGGCAAGCCGACGTGTCCAAGATTGCTGTAGACTATCCGTAGATCACTATGTCTCATGGGGTTGTTTGAAGTTGCCATTTGGAAGTGGGAAGGAGATGTAAACTTTTTGAGATGAACTAGGGAATTTTGTAGCAAGGAAATGAGACTCATTTCCCACACCAAAGAATGGACAGCCCCCATCCATCAAATGGCCGGCCCAAGCATGAAGAATGAGAAGAGGGAGTGAGCAATCATCCAAGAAAGAGAAAGGGTGATGATGATGAAAAATGTCACACCAAAAAGTCCAATTCCAAAAACCCATCACTCAACCCATCATAGCAAGCAATGATGAACAAAAAGAAGTCAATGGAAGCTAGAACCATCATGAACCTATCATCACAAAAACAACCCTCCATATTTCTAATCTTCACATTTGCAAATAAGCCCCTCCCATCAATATTCAGCCAAGGAAAGAAACAAAGGAAAATGGCCGAAACGAAATACAAACTGGCAACTTCAAAAAGTGATCCGGTAATAAATTACAGGAAAACCCCGAGACTGTATATACATACCCGCATTTGTATTACGACCGAATACAAATGCAAAGAGACAAAATCTATACTGTAAAATACTAGGATCCGGCTTAAACCAAAGCCCGCTAGTATTATCCGTCCGATTATGATCCATGCAATACCGCACGTATATGATCGAACCCTGCCATATATCCATACGGCCTCTACAGCGTTTCACCCGAAACTTGAGAAACTATCTGTGGGGGACTCTAAAGACTCGTCAATACTTTGGCTGTGGATTTAACCACTAGCACGTCAGAGGTATTAGCCATACGTAACGGGCTACCAGGTATTAACCAAAAGGGACGTCGATGAGTCAACTCATCCTGACACCCTACTGAGCCTGTCAGTGACTATATCCGTACAGACCGGTCCGTTCGTCTATGAGCATCGCATGGCGGGCCTAAGGGGTTGGTAAAAGTCAGACGCCCAAAAGCGGTACAAGTCGTATCGGAGTGTAGCCCAGAACACCCTGAGATATTACTGGAATACCTACCAGTAAATCTCCTGCCTTGTCCAAGAACTTCGTGTAATGGCTCTCTTAGACACAGCGCGACCTCACCCCCAATACCGGGAGAGACGAACCCCTGCAGATCCGCTCACTGCCTCCATGTGGATCGGGACTGTACCCAACTAAAACCTGTTTGCACGACTCCTTTGAGCCGTGGTAGGGTAGTAATCAAAGTACAGTGGGAACTCACACGAGACAAATGACGATCTCAGGTCGATGAACTAACCTGTACATATGTCACCAGGGAACTGCTATCTGACGTCAGGTATAAAACCAACTAGCATGTTCCCGGCGAGTCCTGTCCGGTGTACTCATAACCCAATGAGCACCTGTATACATCTTAGGTGAACCAACTGACACCAGTGGCTTGTGAGACCGGCCACCGCCCCTCGTCGGGGTTTCGACTGTATACACTAGTCTACTCTGGAGTATCGATGCCCTGTCTCAAAAACACTTACGACTAGGGACCATTTAAGGATGTGGTTATAGACCCCAGCTCCCACGTATATGATCGTCATCACACTGTTGGCCGTCAAGCAAGAATCCTAAGGGCTCTATCAACGCGCAATAGTGACCTGTAAGGTCACCTAAAGCAGTACACGATGATAAAGATAAACCAGATAGCATACTATCATCTTGAGTAAGACTGTCCTACCGGCATAGGTCCTCCCTCAATCATTGCAATCACGTGCCTGTGATCCAATAATTGACTCTGAGGGCACTATCTCCAACATGTTACGTTTAGCTGACCGCTTGCAGCTTGTGGATGTTTGATATGATCATCACCCACTGCCGGCGTATTGACGATTCTTTAGAGTCCTACACAGAGGTTTCCTGGCTCAGGCAAAACGGAGTAGGAGCACATATGTGATATGTGCGGTACCGAGAATAATAAGAGTATGTGATACTGTATTCTATTCTCACGATATGAGATATCGGCCGGGTATATGTGATATAGCCGGGTCATCGGATCAAGTTTTGATTCGATGAAATGGTACATGTTATATTAGTTGGTTATATGTATTATAGCCGGGTTATCGGATCAAGTGTTGATTCGATAATTTAATGTATATTATATATGAGATATATTACATTACATTAACTAATATAAGCTCGCTTTAATGATTCATTTTCTCACGGGATAATACATTGATATATATGCGATATATGTTAATTGTATTATTTTCTTTTGCTACAAAATATATCGTATATGTGATATATAATATTGTAACATGTTAGGGTTACAAATTTAACAAAGGTTTAGGGTTTAAACTTGGTTAGGGTTTGGATTAGGGTTAGCTTTTGCATGAAGCTTCCATGAAGCTTCATGAAGCTTTGACTTTGTCTTAAGCTTGATATTTTGTGAAGATATTATTTAACCCAACCCAAACCATAACCTCTAGTTTATTCTCTACAAGGGTTAAGCCCTCATCCTTAACCCATGGTTGGATTTGTAACCACTACAATAATTCATTATTCATCACAAAAGGATTAGCTTTTCTTCTTGCTTCTTATTCTTTGTTGAAAAGCTTAACTAGCTTTTTCAAAAGTGATGATAATGAGTGAGAATATGAAAACAAAAGAGAGCAAAATTCCTACTTCATCATCCTCATCTATTCTAGCCACTTAGATTAGGGTGTTTTCTTTGCTAATACTTGATTAGCAAAGCAAGAGCTTGGGTTTGAGTTTCTTCAAGGTAGATCATCTTTGTTATCGAAGATCGGAAGCAAGTTTGCATCATTCTCTTCGTGGAGCCTCTCTAGAGTCCGGATACTCGATGATCGCAGCGAAGGGACCTCAACACAGAGCTTATGAAGTGAAGGACCGGACTACAAAGGTTGTAATCCCTTTCTCTTAGAAGTAAAGATGTTTACTTGTTCAATGTTTTGCTTAATCTCTAGCAAAGATCATTGCTTTGGGTTGTTCGGCACTTGAAAAAATTGATTTTGGCATGGTTGATGCCTTGTAGAACCTTGTGAGAGTGCATAGTAATCCTACATCTCGGCCTCCCAAGTGATCTCCTCACTAGTCGGGCTACGCCAAAGAACCTTCACAGTTGGCAAGACCTTCGACCGAAGTTTCTTCACCTGCCAATCCAATATAACTACCGGCTGCTCGGTAAACGAAAGATTGCTCTCAAGCTGAACGGTCTCGTGCTGAATCATATGAGAAGGGTCATGAAGGTATCTACGAAGTATCGACACATGAAACACGGGGTGAACATCCGGAAAACTGGGCGGGAGCGCCAAACGGTAAGCAACGGTACCAACTCGCTCAAGGATCTCGAAGGGACCTACAAATCGGGGACTAAGCTTCCCCTTCCTCCTAAATCTCATAACGCCTTTCATAAGAGAAATCCGCAGGAATACATGATCCCCCACTGCGAACTCATGTCTACGACGACGACGGTCGGCATAAGACTTCTGTCTGCACTGGGCTGCTCTCATCCTATCCTGAATCAGTTGGATCTGCTCCGTAGTCTCCTGAACTAGCTGGGGTCCCAAAACCCTACTCTCATAGAGTTCGGTCCAACAGACTGGTGATCGACACTTCCTACCATACAAAGCCTCAAAAGGTGCCATCTGAATAGTCTCCCGAAAGCTGTTGTTGTAGAAGAACTCAATCAACGGCAAGTGACGATCCCAACTGCCACCAAAATCAAGCACGCACGCCCGAAGCATATCCTCTAGAGTTTGTATCGTCCGCTCTGAATGACCATCAGTCTGCGGATGAAAAGCGGTGCTAAAACACAACCGGGTACCCAAAGCTTCCTGAAGCTTCTGCCAAAGACGGCTAGTAAACTGGGTGCCTCTGTCAGATACAATGCATGTGGGAACACCGTCCAAACGCACAATCTCATCTATATACAACTGAGCATACTGAGCATAACCAAAAGTGGTCTTTACTGGAAGGAAGTGAGCCGCTTTCGTCAACCGGTCAACAATCGCCCAAATGGAGTCATACCCCCGACTGGTCCTAGGTAAACCCACAAAAAAGTCCATGGAAATCTGCTCCCATTTCCACTCAGGAACGGGTAAAGGGTGCAACTCTCCAGCCGGTCTCTGATGCTCAGCCTTGACTTGCTGACAAGTCAGGCACCTCGAAACGAAGTCCGAAACATCACGCATCATCCTTCCCCACCAGTAAAAGTCTCTCAAGTCACGGTACATCTTGGTGGAACCTGGATGAACACTGAAGGCTGACTGATGTGCCTGCTCTAGGATCTCGTGTCTCAACCCATCAATATCGGGTACACACAAGTGAGTCCCGCAACGTAGTACACCCTGGTCATCGATGAAGAACTCTGAATCTGTACCCTGCCGAACAAGCTCAAGAATCTCAACCAAACGGGAATCACTGGGCTGCGCCTCACGGATACGATCAAGTAGAAGTGGACGGACGTGGACATGAGTAAGCTTTTCCCCAGTGGAAGTGAACTCGAACTGTACTCTACCATCGCACAAGGTCTGCCAATCCACAGAAGACTGCCTCTGGACTACGCTCAACTTGGACAAGCTACCCTCGGGCCTACGACTCAAAGCGTCAGCTACCACATTCGCCTTGCCCGGGTGATAAAGGATCTCACAATCATAATCCTTCACAAGCTCCATCGACCGGCACTGTCTCATATTCAGATCCCGCTGCTAGAAGATGTACTTCAAGCTCTTGTGGTCCGTGAAAATCTGACACGACTCCCCATACAAGTAGTGTCTCTAAATCTTCAACGCAAAGACCACCGCAGCCATCTCAAGATCATAAGTGGGATAATTCTGCTCGTGCTTCTTCAGCTGCCTAGAAGCATAAGCAATCACTCTATCATGCTGCATCAACACACAACCAAGCCCCACTCGAGATGCATCACAGTAAACTACAAAGCCACATGATCCAGAAGGCAAAGATAGGACTGGTGCCGTCATCAACCGAGTCTTCAACTGCTGAAAACTCTGCTCGCATGCATCAGTCCAAAGAAAAGGAACCCCCTTCCAGGTCAGCCCGGTCAGCGGTGCAGCGATACTCGAAAAATCCTGCACGAAATGGCGGTAATAACCAGCTAAGCCCAAAATGCTGCGGACCTCTGTCATGGATACAGGTCTGGGCCAAAGCTGCTCAGCCTCGATCTTCCTCGGGTCCATAAGAATACCGTCTCCCGTCACCACATGACCCAGGAAGTCAACTCTATCAAGCCAAAATGCGCACTTTGAGAATTTAGCATACAGCTGGTGCTCTCTCAATGACTGCAAAGCAATCCTCAATTGCTGCTCATGCTTCTCCCGACTCCTCGAGTAGACCAGAATGTCATCAATAAACGCAATAATGAACAGGTCGAGGTACGGCCTGAAAATCCGGTTCAACATATCCATGAACGCTGCTGGGGAATTGGTGAGTCCGAACGACATCACTAGAAACTCAAAATGCACGTAGCGTGTATGAAAAGCAGTCTTCGGAATGTCATCATTCCGAACCCGCAACTGATGATAACCCGAGCGCAAATCAATCTTAGAAAAATGTTTCGCACCCTGGAGCTGATCAAACAAATCGTCAATGTGAGGTAAAGGATACATGTTCCACAGCGTAACTCAATTCAATTGACGATAATCAATACACAAGCTCAAACTGTTGTCCTTCTTCTTGACGAACAGAACAGGAGCTCCCCACGGCGAAACACTCGGACGCATAAGTCCCTTATCAAGCAACTCTTGCAATTGATCTTTAAGCTCTCTAAGCTCCACCGGAGCCATCCGGTAAAGCGGTATAGAAATAGGCCCCGTGCCAGGAATCAGATCAATGCAAAACTCAATATCGCCCTCTGGTTGCAAACCAGGTAATTCATCGGGAAAAACGTCGGGAAACTCTCACACGATAGGAACCCGGTCCAACGACCCTACTGTGGCCCCAGTATCACAAATGAAAGCCAAGAATCCCCGACATCCCCTCCTCAAAAGCAGACAAGCGCAAAGGGCAGAAATCAAACTGTGAGGGGCGGCACCACGGTCCCCCTGCACAACCCGAACAGACTCACCCGGAAAAATGAAACTGACTGTCTTCTCACGGCAGTCCACCAACGCAAAACAAGCTGCCAACCAGTCCATGCCAAGGAGAACGTTGAAGTCCAACGTATCTAGAAGGATCAAATCGGCGGACGAATCTCTATCTCCAATCTGAACGGCACACGGCCGAAACACATAACGCACGATAAAAGAATCGCCAACAGGTGTAATCACAACAAGCGGCTAATCTAGCAAACACGACTCTCGGCCCAACCTCGGCACGAAGTGCATAGAAACATACGAATACGTAGATCCCGGATCAAACAAAACATGAGCCTCAAAAGAACATACAGAAAGAGTACCTGAAACCACTGCATTGGACGCCTGCTCATCCTGATGAGTCAAGGCAAATACCCAAGCCTTCCCTCTACCGGCGACTGGCTGACCTCCGCCTCTACCACCCTGCCCTCTCGGTACAAAACCATCACGTCCCCGACATCTCGGAACATGGGTCTGACGCGGAGAAACAACAGGCATAAGGGGAAACGCCCTCTGCGGTGGAGAAGGTGGTAAGGTAACCTGTGGTACAGCTGCCTCACGCTCACGTGGCTTAGTACAATCTCGAACCCGATGACTCAAACTCCCGCACCGATAACATCCAGATGAAAACTGCTCCCTTGGGAATAAGAGCTAAAAAGTTTCCCTCGTCCCGGACCTCCACTACCCCCAGTATCTGAATGGGAACTGTCACGACGTCTAAACGCCTGCCTCTATGCTGAAACACCAGTATGAACCCTCTTCGGTTCCGGAGTAACCGACGTCTCAGAAAGACGCTCCTCAACTAACAGGGCTGTGTCCACCGCTGCTGTATAGGTGTCGCAATGCTGAACGCTGATAGCGAGGAACAAATAGGTAAGCAGGCCTCGAACAAACCTCTTGACCTGCATCTCCTCCGTAGCTACCAAATATGGAGCATACACAGACAGATCGGTAAACAGCACATCATACTCGGCCACCGTCATACCCTGAGTCTGGCGTAACGACTCGAATCTGCGCGCTCGAGCATCCCTGACGCTCAACGGAAGAAAACGCGCAAGAAACACCGTCACGAACTCAGCCCAGGTCATAGGAGAAATACCTGCGTCTCTGCCCTTCTTTAAGGACTCGCACCACTTCTGGGCCAGACCTTCCAGACGAAAGCTCGTGAACTCCACCCATCTCGCGACGGAGCATTTAAGCGAACGATATATCCTGGCCGTCCGGTCTATAAATGACTGCGGATCCTCAGCTGCATCGGTGCCAGTGAAAACCGGAGGCCTCAGCCTCATGAACTCCGACAATGATACGGTGATCACCTCCGTAGCTGTAGGTACAACCGCCCGAACAATAGGCACCAACACGGTCCCCGTAATGGGTGGAACAACCGCCTACCCCTGCGCTCGAATGGCCTCAACTAACGACCCCATCATCTAGCGCAAATCCTGCATACCAGCCCCTAGCATAGTCATATGGTCTGTCGAAGGTGGAACAATCTGCTACTGCACAACGGGCGTACCACCCTGGTCAGTCCTCATCTCAGACGAGTCAACTCTGACCTCGGCTCTCGCGGCCGGTCTCTGTGCCCTCGTAGTCTTCGGCGGCATAAATACTGGAAAAGGAAACAGGATTCGATAAGGACACAAAAATCGGATCACAAGGATATAAATAATCACGGAAGTAATTTCAAGTAATAAGTCCTAAGGTCACTTAGGCGGAGCACCGTGTCGTAAGTATGCCACGGAACATACACACACTACGTCGCTCTGCTTAAGCTACCTACTCCATCATACCAAGGTCATGCTACACTCTGAAAGGTAAAACCTAGCGCTCTGATACCAACTTTGTCACCTCCCAAAATTTGGCACATGACCGGCACTTAAACTACGTAACGTCAACAGGCGTAATGCAATTTAAGTAAGCCGAAAACCCTGTGATCTAAACCATTACAAGGCAGAAAAGATAGAACGCATTTTTTTTAAATCTCGATGCAAAACATTAAACTTAAGTTTGGCTCCATAAAAATTTCGGCAGCACCTCCTTTGTAAAAGCTAGCCCCGAAACGGGTACCAACATAAGATAAAAGTAAAACATCCCCAAACGGTAGAAAATCTCTCCCAACGGAGGAAACAACAACCACAACAGATATACGACGCCGTAGCGAAGAAATGAGATAATCCACATATATAAAAGCCGGCTCACACAAGCACGACAACCAGAGTCATAAGAATAAACAACATCGATCCTCACAACTCTCTCTAAGTCAATACACGAAGGCGGTAGATGGAGATTACTAGATACAAGAAATATACAATGTACATCATCGGATAACCGCAACCCAGCTAAAGCAAATGGCCTCACAGCCAACCGTAGCGGTATCCGCAAAAGTAGAGATAATAAGGCACCCTGCCTCGAACACTCTGATGATCTGACCTGAAAAACCTTGCGGCACAACGAGGGTGAGTTTCAAACTCGTGAAAAGTAAATAACATCATACTGTAATTGCAAGTATGTACTAACAGCGATAATCTATCACATCAAATCTGATAGCTTAAGTATGGCAATATGTATATGCAATAGTCATGATAGGTACTCTATCAGGTACTCCTAATACATGAAGCAAATGCATATCAAATAAATGCAGAGTATAGAATAAAACATGTCATCCTCACGGAATCCTCATCATGGCAGACCAGTGTCCATCAAGACAATCAAATTCCCAAATTCCCTCAAATCGGCCCCCATATCGGCCCTCAGATCGGGCACATCGTAATGAATAAGAATACATGCACAGATCATTATGATGATATATATTATATAGGTGTACATATATAACAGCGTCACATACCACTGATATATATATATATACATGTATATATATCAGCGTCCCATACCACTGATATATATACCCAGGAGTAAAACATCCAGAAAACATCATATGCAATCCATATATCAATGCGAAATCCATGAAATATAATATATGCAACTTGAAACAGTAATATGAGCATATAAAGGAAAAACCGCTATTTAACTGCAACAAGTTATTAAATATATGATGTGGTTCCTAATTTCTCCGAAATACAACGCAGCATCATATAAAGGTGAACATGCAGCATCATGTTATGGCCAATCGAGCATAGCGCAACATCAATCCCCAATACCGGGAGAGACGAATCCCCTCCTATCGCTCATTGCCTCCATGTGACTCGAGACTTTACCCAAAAACCACCTGTTTGCACGACTCAGTAGTGTCACGACCCGAAATTTGGCCCGTAACCGGCACTTAAACTACGTAACGTCTACAGGCGTACGTAACTCAAGTAAACCGAAACCCAGAAATCTAAACCACCCAAAACTGGATCAACGGAGAAAACATAGTTTGAAACGTGTAGAAAATAACAAGTAAAAACTCTAACTCTAGTTTTCTTTCTTGAAAATTTCGGCAGCACCTCCTTTGTAAAAACTAGCCCCGAAAACGGGTACAACACAGATAATATATAAAGCATCCCAAATGGGAGCAAAAATCACGCCCAACGGCGGAGACAATCACCTTAACAAGTATACGACGCCGAAGCGAAGAAAATACAAAGGAAAGACTGCAATAAGAAGTAACTTTCCAACATAACCGGCTACCACGAGCACGGCACCCAAAGTCACCAAAATAATACAACACTGAATCCTCACAAGTCGTCTCTAAGTCATATACAACAGTGGTAGATGGAGAATACTAGATCCAACAAAAAGATATACAATATACAAGCAGATAACCACGAACCCACCTAAAAGCAAAGGCCTCACTGCCTAACGTAGCTGTATCCGCAAAAGTAGAGATGATAAGATGCCCTGCCGCGACTACTCTGAGGGTACGTCCTGCAAAAACCTGTGGCACAACGGGGGTGAGTTGCCAACTCGTGAATAGTAATTAACATCATACTGAAATCGCAAGTATGCACGAACAACAATGATCAATAGCAGGTAAGCTGGTAGCATGAGTATGACAATATAAATATGCGACTATCATGATCAGGGTACATCACCAGGTACTATATCTACATGAATAAGTGCATATCAACTGAGTACTGAGTGCGGGACAATAAATAATCTCATGCACAAATCATAAGCATGGAAAAACACGGTGTAACTCAGCAACACCCAAATCCCAAAATACTCAAATCGGACATCAGATCGGCCATCAAATCCTGTAAGTCTCATGGAACCTGAGTGTCAAACATCGACACTCTAAAACATCATGAAAAACAGTGTCTAACATCGACATGTAAATACTCGTATCCATACATTCCTCGAAACCCAAGTATCCCACTTCGACACTTGTGTTCCACGTATCGGTCTTTCTGATATCCATACGTTCCTCTAAACCCAAGTATCCCACCTTGACACTTGTGTTCTACGTATCGATCTCCAAAATCCATATCTCTCTCGGAATATAAGTGCCTAACATCGACACATGAAATTCCCATATCGCATGAAAACATATCTCAAATGCGTAAATCCACGTAAAACAACATATGCAACATAAGACATCAATATGAGCATATCACGGGAAAAATCCGCTATTTAAATGCATCAAGTCATTAAATATATTTCGCGGTTCCCAAAATCCAAATCCAAAATACATATATATACAGCGTCCCATTCCACCGATATATATGTTATAAAAAGCTGATCATGTAGCAATAGCAAAGTATATGTGCAAGCATGTAAATATGGTATGGCATATGTATAGGCATGTAGGTACACAGGTATGCTATATGTCATATGCACTATCGCACAAGTATAACTGTTTCAATGTCTCTAACCAATAGTAAGGTATATCAATGAGCATTTGTGTTGTGCGTATCATGGCAATTACCGACAGTGTGTGTGTAGCATATCATTGACGCTCGTGCAACATGGACTGTCAATAATAGTGCAGTGTACAATATATACAGTATCAGGCACAACAATTAACTATATGCAATGTGAATTATGCAATATCTCTATATAATCACATAAACATACGGCAAATGTCATATCATATCTAGCCCCGACGCTTAGCGCCATACGGGCGATTTCCCAGAAGATGTTAAATCTACTCTCCGATGGTCTCGAGCTATGAAAATCCGACCACCTGTTTCCCCTTGTTCGCAGCGTCCGAAGTCCCCGCTTGCGACGCTATAATTTCACAAACACACAAATAGTGCAAACATCTCAGAAATCGACCAATATAACGTAAAACTACGTTTTAAATAACGCACCAACACTAAACTAACTCGCGTGTGTCCGCCTAGTGGCTAACGTGCGTAACGATACCACAAAACCTACCCAAGTACCGCAGCAGCACAAGATCACGATTCGTGTCGCGCCACGTAACACGCGGAATCAAAACACTAGCTTATAAGTAAACGATCCCAGATTTTTCAAACTGGAATTACTAAAAAAGTAAACAGTACCAAACACCCCTAACCAACAGCAGACAACTACCCACAAAAACCAAACCCCAGCACCTCCCTACGTCGCCGGCGTCGCCGGAATTCTGCCTAGGGTCGCCGGCCGAGGCCGGTGAGGTGGTCCTCGTGTCTCAGGTGGTGATCCAGGGTCACTAGTACATCACTATAATTTTGTTTGGTCACTCACTAAATTTTGCAGATCACAGCAGGTACAGAGTCTCTAAAAAGACACTAAAAACCCGATATTGCACAAATCGATACGTCAAGTGTTCTAAACCATAACCAGCGAACTACACATCATAAAAACTTCATTTTAACAGATTAGGGATTATACCTATCAACTTTGCTCATAAGCTCCAAGCTTTCCTAGCTCCAAGTGATCCAAGAGCAAAAACCAAGACTTTTAGAATTTTTTGTGATATATTTGGGAATTTTGAGGATTTATTGTGCTAAGATTGATGAAAATGGAGAAAGAATTGATCAAGAGTAGAAGAGGGAGGATGGAGCTCGGCCAAGAGAGGAAGTGGAGGGTTTTGTATGGATTGTTCTAGCTCATTTCATCATAAATGCCCATAAATGCATTCACATGCACATGCATGCACCTCACTCATTCCTTTAATCCTTTTCTTTTCTTTTAACACTTAAATCCTAACCTCCAATAAATATCTAGATAAAGTGAGAAGGTTTTGGATTAACTCAACTTAAATTAAAGAAAAGATCGCTTAGAGAAATTTCCCAAAAATTTGAATACCGCATTAAAATAACATTAAAATTGGAAAAATTCTAATTGAACCAAAATGTCCCATATACCCCCAAATCTTGCGTACTAGCTTTATTTTAGCTAAACTAGGTGCTGGCAAGTCTATATGGTCGTTTGAACACAGTCGGGTCAAAACGGAAAATACCGACAATTTAACCCTAAAACGGAAAAATTCGTATAACGATTTCTAAAACGTTACAATCTCCACCCTTATAGAAATTCGGTCCCCGAATTAAAATTAACTACTAAGCGTACCTTCAAAGAGATGAGAGAATTTCTTCCGCATCTCGCTCTCGGCCTCCCAAGTGATCTCCTCACTAGTGGGGCTATGCCATAGAACCTTCACAGACGGCAAGACCCTTGACCGAAGTTTCTTCACCTGCCGATCCAAAATAACTACCGGCTTCTCGGTGAATGAAAGATCGCGTTCAAGATGAACGGTCTCATGCTGAATCATGTGAGAAGGATCATGAAGGTATCTACGAAGTATCGATACATGGAAAACGGGGTGCACATCCGGAAAACTGGGCGGGAGCGCCAAACGATAAGCAACAGAACCCACTCGCTCAAGGATCTCTAAAGGACCTATAAATCTGGGACTGAGCTTCCCCCTCCTCCCAAATCGCATAACGCCCTTCATCGGAGAAATCTTCAGGAATACATGATCCCCCTCTGCGAACTCAAGTCTGCGATGACGACGGTCGGCATAAGACTTTTGCCTGCACTGGGCTGCTCTCATCCTGTCCTGAATCAGCTGGATCTTCTTCGTGGTCTCCTGAACTAGCTCGGGTCCCAAAACCAGACTCTCACTGAGTTCGGTCCAACAGACTGGCAATCGACACATCCTATCGTACAAAGCCTCAAAAGGTGCCATCTGAATAGTCTCCTGAAAGCTGTTGTTGTAGGAGAACTCAATCAACGGCAAGTGACGATCCTAACTGCCACCAAAATCAAGCACACATGCACGGAGCATATCCTCCAGAATTTGTATAGTCCGCTCCGACTGACCATCGGTCTGTGGATGAAAAGCGGTGCTAAAACTCAACCGGGTACCCAAAGCTTCCTGAAGCTTCTGCCAAAGACGGCTAGTAAACTGGGTACCTCTGTCGGATACTATGCATGTGGGAACACCGTGCAAACGCACAATCTCATCTATATACAACTGAGCATACTGAGCATAACAGAAAGTGGCCTTCACTGGAAGGAAGTGGGCCGCTTTCGTCAACCGGTCAACAATCACCCAAATGGAGTCATACCCTCTACTGGTCCTGGGTAGACCCACAATGAAGTCCATGGAAATCTGCTCCCATTTCCACTCCGAAACGGGTAAAGGCTGCAACTCTTCAGCCGGTCTCTGATGCTCAGCCTTGACTTGCAGACAAGTCAGGCACCTCGAAACGAAGTCCGAAATATCGCGTTTAATCCCTTCCCACCAGTAAAAGTCTCTCAAGTCACGGTACATCTTGGTGGAACCTGGATGAACGCTAAAGGCCGACTGATGTGCCTGCTCTAGGATCTCGCGTCTCAACCCATCAGCATCTGGTACACACAAGCGAGTCCCGCATCGTAGCACACCCTGGTCATCAATCATGAACTCTGAAACTATACCCTGTCGAACAAGCTCAAGAATCTCGGACAAACGGGCATCACTAGGTTGCGCCTCACGGGTACAATCAAATAGTGGTGGACGGGCGCGGACATGAGCAAACTGTCCCCCAGTGGAAGAAAACTCGAACTGCACTCTACTATCACACAAGAGCTGCCAATCTGCAAAAGACTGACGCTGAACTGCGCTCAACTGGGACAATCTACCCCCGGGCCTACGACTCAAAGCATCAGCCACCACATTCGCCTTGCCCGGGTGATAAAGGATCTCACAATCATAATCCTTCACTAGCTCCATCCATCGGCGCTGTCTCAGGTTAAGATCCTGCTGCTGGAAGATATATTTCAAGCTCTTGTGATCCGTGAAGATCTGACACGACTCCCCATACAAGTAGTGTCTCCAAATCTTCAACGCAAAGACCACTGCGGCCATCTAAAAATCGTGAGTGGGGTAGTTCTGCTCGTGCTTCTTCAGCTGCCTAGAAGCGTAAGCAATCACTCTATCGTGCTGCATCAACAAACAGCCGAGCCCCACTCGAGAAGCATCACAATAAACAACATAGACGCCTGATCCAGAAGGTAAAGAAAGAACTGGTGCTGTCGTCAACCGAGTCTTCAACTGCTGAAAACTCTGCTCGCACGCATCAGTCCAGAGAAAAGGAAATCCCTTCCGGGTCAGTCCCGTCAGCTGTGCAGCGATACTCGAGAAATCCTGCACAAAACGGCGATAATAACCAGCTAAGCCCAAAAAGCTGCAGACCTCAGTCACCGATACAGGTTTGGGCCAAAGCTGTACAGCCTCGATCTTCCTCGGGTCCACCAGAATACCATCACCAGTCACCACATGACCCAAGAAGTAAACTCTATCAAGCTAAAATGCGCACTTTGAGAATTTAGCATACAGCTGGTGCTCTCTCAATATCTGCAAAGCAATCCTCAAGTGCTGCACATGCTCCTCACGACTCTTGGAGTAGACCAGTATGTCATCTATAAACACAATAATAAACTGGTCGAGGAACGGCCTGAAAATCCGGTTCATCAGATCCATGAACGCTGCTAGCGCATTGGTGAGTTCGAACGACATCACCAAAAACTCATAGTGCCCATAGCGCGTACGAAAAG
Source organism: Agapanthus africanus (assembly GCA_030015575.1). Classification (NCBI taxonomy): domain Eukaryota; kingdom Viridiplantae; phylum Streptophyta; class Magnoliopsida; order Asparagales; family Amaryllidaceae; genus Agapanthus; species Agapanthus africanus. The sequence goes on from JASDDO010000022.1 coordinate 389,322,523, forward strand.
CAGTCTTCGGAATGTCATCATTCCGAACCCGCAACTGATGATAACCCGAACGCAAATCAATCTTTGAAAAATGTTTCGCACCCTGGAGCTGATCAAATAAATCGTCAATGCGAGGTAAAGGATACCTATTCCACACCGTAACTCGGTTCAATTGACGATAATCCACACACAGTCTCAAACTGCCGTCCTTCTTCTTGACGAACAGAACAGGAGCTCCCCACGGCGAAACACTCGGACGCACAAGTCCCAAATCAAGCAACTCTTGCAATTGATCTTTAAGCTCTCTAAGCTCTGCCGGAGCCATCCGATAAGGCGGTATAGAAATAGGCTCCATGCCAGGAATCAGATCAATGCAGAACTCAATATCGCGCTCTGGCGACAACCCAGGTAACTCATTGAGAAAGACATCGGGAAACTCTCGCACGGTAGGAACCTGGTCCAACGACTCCACTGTGGATCCTGTATCATGAATGAAAGCTAAGAATCCCCGACATCCCCTCCTCAAAAGCCGACTAGCGCACAGGACAGAAATCAAACTGTGAGGGGCGGCACCACGGTCCCCCTATACAACAAACACAGACTCACCGGGAAAACAAAACCTAACGGTCTTCTCGCGGCAGTCCACGGATGCGTAGCAAGTAACTAACCAGTCCATGCCTAACAGAACGTCGAAGTCCAACATCTCCAGAAGGATCAAGTCGACGGGCAAAACTCTGTCTCCTAAACGGACAGCACACGACCGGAACACGTGTCGTGCAACAAACGACTCTCCTACAGGAGTAGCCACGACCAGCGGCTGATCTAGCCAACATGACTCTCGGCCTAACCTCGGCACGAAGTGCGTAGAAACATACGAATGCGTAGATCCCGGATCAAAAAGAACATGTGTATCATAAGAAGATACAGAAAGGGTACCTGAAACCACAGCATTGGACGCCTGAGCATCCTGGTGAGTCAAGGTAAACACCCGAGCCTGCCCTCTACTGGCAACTGGCTGACCTCCACCTCTACCACCCCGCCCTCTCGGTACAAAACCACAGCGACCCCGACCTCTCTGCACAAGAGTCTGACGCGGAACAACAACCGGCATAAGGGGCAACGCCCTCTGAGGTGGAGAAGGTGGTAAGGTAACCTGCGGTACAGCTGCATCGCTCACATGTGGCTCAACACAATCTCGAACCCGATGACCCATACTCCCGCACCGGTAACATCCAGATACAAACTGCTGACCCTCCTGAGGGTAAGAGCTAAAAAGCCGACCTCGTCCCGAACCTCCACTATCTAAACGGGAACTGTCACGACGTCTAAACGGCCACCTCACTGCCGGATCACCAATACGAACCCTCTTCGGTTCCTGAGCAACTGACGACTCAGAAAGACGCTCCTCAACCAATAGGGCTGCATCTACCGCTGCCGCATATGTGTCGGAATGCTGAATGCTGATGGATAGGAACAGTTGGGTAAGCAGGTCTCGAACAAACCTCTTCAAATCATCGGAGCATCGGAGCGAACAACAAATCCTGGCCATCCGGTCGACAAACGACTGCGGATCCTCAGTAATATCTGTGCCAGTAAACACCGGAGGCCTCAGCCTCATGAACTCCGTCAGCGACACAGTAATAACCTCCGGAGCTATAACTGCGGCTGCCAGAACTGTAGGTAGCATCATGGTCCCTGCAATGGGTGGAACAACTTCCTGCCCCTGCGCTCGAATGTCCTCTACTAAGGTCCCCATCATCTGGCGCAGGTCCTGCATACCAGCCCCAAACATAGCAATATGCTCCGGTACAACAGGCGTACCGCCCTGGTCAGTCCTCGCCTCAGGCGAGTCAACTCTGACCTCGGCCCTCACGGCCGCTCTCTGTGCCCTCGTAGTATTCGGCGGCATATGGGCTGGAAATTGAAACAAGATTCGATAAGGAAACAGGAATCGAATCACAAAGATGTATATCATCACGGAAGGATATCAATCAATAAGTCCTACGGTCACTTAGGCGGAGTACCGTGTCGTAAGTATGCCGCGGAACATACACACGCTATGTCACTCTGCTTAAGCTACCTACTCCATCATACCAAGGTCATCCTACACTCCGAAAGGTAAAACCTAGCGCTCTGATACCAACTTTGTCACGACCCGAAATTTGACCCGTAACCGGCACTTAAATTACGTAACGTCTACAGGCATACGCAACTCAACTAAGACAAAACCCAGAAATCTAAACCACCCAAAACTGGATCAACGGAGAAAACATAGTTTCAAACGTTTAGAAAATCACAAGTAAAAACTCTAACTCTATTTTTCTTTCTTGAAAATTTCGGCAGCACCAACTTTGTAAAAACTAGCCCCGAAAACAGGTACAACACAGATAATATATAAAGCATCCCAAACAGGAGCAAAAATCACGCCCAACGGAGGAGACAATCACCACAACAAGTATACGACGCCGAAGCGAAGAAAATACAAAGGAAAGACTGCAATAAGAAGTAACTTTCCAACATAACCGGCTCCCACGAGCACGGCACCCAAAGTCACCAAAATAATACAACACTGAATCCTCACAAGTCGTCTCTAAGTCATATACAACAGTGGTAGATGGAGAATACTAGATCCAACAAAAAAGATATACATTATACAAACAGATAACCGCGAACCCACCTAAAAGCAAAGGCCTCACTACCTAACGTAGCTGTATCCGCAAAAGTAGAGATGATAAGATGCCCTGTCGCGACTACTCTGAGGGTAATTCCTGCAAAACCCTGTGGCACAACGGGGGTGATTTTCCAACTCGTGAATAGTAATTAAGATCATACTGAAATCGCAAGTATGCACTAACAACAATGATCAATACCAGGTAAGCTGGTAGCATGAGTATGACAATATAAATATGCGACTATCATGATCCGGGTACATCACGAGGTACTATATCTACATGAATAAGTGCATATCAACTGAGTACTGAGTGCGGGACAATAAATAATCTCATGCACAAATCATAAGCATGGAAAAACACGGTGTAACTCAGCAACACCCAAATCCCAAAATACTCAAATCAGCCCTCAGATCGGCCCTTAAATCCGGTAGGTCTCATGGAACCTGAGTGTCAAACATCGACACTCTAAAACATCATGAAAGCTAGTGTCTAACATCGACACGTAAATACTCGTATCCATACGTTCCTCGAAACCCAAGTATCCCACTTCGACACTTGTGTTCCACGTATTGGTCTTTCTGATATCCATACGTTCCTCGAAACCCAGGTATCCCACCTCGACACTTATGTTCTACGTATCGATCTCCAAAATCCATATCTCTCTCGAGTGCCTAACATCGACACATGAAATTCCCATATCGCATGAAAACATATCTCAAATGCGTAAATCCAGGTAAAACAACATATGCAACATAAGACATCAATATGAGCATATCACGGGAAAAATCCGCTATTTAAATGCATCAAGTCATTAAATATATTTCGCGGTTCCCAAAATCCAAATCCAAAATACATATAAATACAGCGTCCCATTCCACCGATATATATGTTATAAAAAGCTGATCATGTAGCAATAGCAAAGTATATATGCGAGCATGTAAATATGGTATGGCATATGTATAGGCATGTAGGTACACAGGTATGCTATATGTCATATGCACTATCGCACAAGTATTACTGTTTCAATGTCGCTAACCAATAGTCAGGTATATCAATGAGCATTTGTGTTGTGCGTATCATGGCAATTACCGACAGTGTGTGTATAGCATATCATTGGTGCTCGTGCAACATGGACTGTCAATAATAGTGCAGTGTACAATATATACAGTATCAGGCACAACAAGTAACTATATGCAATGTGAATTATGCAATATCTCTATATAATCACATAAACATACGGGTAATGTCATATCATATCTAGCCCCGACGCTTAGCGCCATACGGGCGATTTCCCCGTAGATGTTAAATCTACTCACCGATGGTCTCGAGCTATGAAAATCCGACCACCTGCTTCCCCTTGTTCGCAGCGTCCGAAGTCCCCGCTTGCGACGCTATAATTTCACAAACACATAAATATTGTAAACATCTCAGAAATCGACCAATATAACGTAAAACTACGTTTTAAATAATGCACCAACACTAAACTAACTCGCGAGTGTCCGTCTAGTGGCTAACGTGCGTAACGATACCACAAAACCTACCCAAGTACCGCAGCAGCACTAGATCACGATTCGTGTCGCAACACGTAACACGCGGACTCAAAACACTAGCTTATAAGTAAACTTTCCCAGATTTTTCATACTGCAATTACTAAAAAAGTAAACAGTACCAAACACCACTAACCAACAGCAGACAACTACCCACAAAAACCAAACCCCAGCACCTCCCAGCGTCGCCAGCGTCGCCGAAATTCTGCCCAGGGTCGCAGGCCGAGGCCGGTGAGGTGGTCCTCGTGTCTCAGGTGGTGATCCAGGGTCACTAGTACATCACTATAATTTTGTTTGGTCACTCACTAAATTTTCCAGATCACAGCAGGTACAGAGGCTCTAAAAAGACACTAAAAACCCGATATTGCACAAATTGATACATCAAGTGTTCTAAACCATAACCAGTGAACTCCACATCATAAAAACTTCATTTTAACAGATTAGGGATTATACCAATCAACTTTGCTCACAAGCTCCAAGCTTTCCTAGCTCCAAGTGATCCAAGAGCAAAAACTAAGACTTTTAGAATTTTTTGTGATATATTTGGGAATTTTAAGGATTTATTGTACTAAGATTGATGAAAATGGAGAAAGAATTGATCAGGAGCATAAGAGGGAGGATGGAGCTCGGCCAAGAGAGGAAGGGGAGGGTTTTGTATGGATTGTTCTAGCTCATTGCATCATAAATGCCCATAAATGCATTCACATGCACATGCATGCACCTCACTCATTCCTTTAATCTTTTTCTTTTCTTTTAACACTTAAATCCTAACCTCCAACAAATATCTAGATAAAGTGAGAAGGTTTTGGATTAACTCAACTTAAATTAAAGAAAAGATCGCTTAGAGAAATTTCCCAAAAATGTGAATACCGCATTAAAATAACATTAAAATTGGGAAAAATTCTAATTGAACCAAAACGTCCCATATACCCCCAAAGCTTGCGCACTAGCTTTATTTTAGCTAAACTAGGTGTTGGCAAGTCTATATGGTCGTTTGATCACAGTCGGGTCAAAACGAAAAATACCGACAATTTAACCCTAAAACGGAAAAATTCGTATAATGATTTCTAAAACGTTACAAGTAGAGCCGTGGTAGGGTGGAAATCAAAGCGCAGTGGGAGACACACAAGTCTCTATGACGATCTCGGGTCGACAGACTAACCTGTACCAGTGTCACCAGAGAACTGCTATCTGACGATAGGTATAATACCATCTAGGAGTTCTCGGCGAGTCGGTTCAGTGTACCCAGTCTCCACTGAGCACCCGTACACCATCTTTGATGTCAAACACCAATGGATGTGGGATCATCCATCGCCCATCATATGGGTCAAGATGTGTATACGCTAGTCTACTCTGGAGCATCGATGCCCTGTCTCGATACTCTCTCGACTAGGAACAATTATAGGGTGTAGTTGTGGACTATGCCTAGCCCCACTAGTATGATCTCCATCATAGTCCTGGGTGTCAAGTACACATCCTAAAGGGCCTTGACAACATGTGAGAGCAAGACATCATCACGTATACAAGTCAACATGTTAAGACAAAGAGCAACCAGATAGCATACTATCATATAGAGCAAGAATGCCCTTCCTATATATGTCCAAGCATCCACTACAATATACATCCTATATACAGTAATGGCCTCTAGGGCATACATATAACTAACAATCTCCCACTTGCACTAAGGCCATTTGTCGCGGTATTACATACTTAACAATATAGCAGTGGTTGTAGTATCCCATACTCAACCATTCCAAAATCTCTCAAATTGTATTTAGGAAATCAGGCCTTGGTGAGTGGATCCGCCGTGTTAACCTCAAAATCTACTCTCCTTACCTCCATCCGTTAAAGATCAACCATCTCCCTGATCAGGTGATACTAGTCTCAGAATATGTCCGGATCGCTGAAGGGACCGGTGTTCCTAGGCGAAAGCCACAACTCCATTGTTGTCACAATAACAGTTATTGGACGATCAATGGTAGGAACCTTGCTCATCTCATGAACAAGTAATGTCCAGACAACCTCTTTGGTAGCAATGTATTCAGCCTTTATCGTCTAGTATACCACGGTATCTAGCTTGGAACTCTTCCAATCATACCGTCCCTCCACTGAGGGTAAAGACAATGCCTGCGACTGACTTTCAGTCAAACTTATCACTCTGGAAGCTGGAACCAAGAACTTTCTTTTAGTGCTTCTCAAGTACTTAAGCATGTCCTCCACAGCTGTCCAGTTATTCTCCCAAGATCCGATTGATTCCTGATCACTACACCTAGTGAGTCATCTACATCTGGTCTGGTACATAACATCGTATACATGATAGATCCTACTGCCGAAGCATTGGGTATCCCTTGCACGTTAATGATCCATGAGTAAGTGGGCGAACCACCAAGCTTAGAATCCTCCATACTAAACCCTTTTAGTATGGTGTTAATGTACCTGGATTTGGGACACTCCCAACATCCCCATAGATCTATCACTATAGATCATAATCCACAAGATGTAGTAGGTATCATCCAGATCTTATATTGAGAATCCTCATGATAAGAGGAGCTTAACCCAATGTAGCATAGGAAAAAATTTCCTATAAAGAGTATGTCATCTACGTACAATACGTGGAAGACAACCTCACTCTTTACAGCCCTCTTATATATACAAGGTTTATCTACCCTTTTGATGAAGTCAAACACTTTGACTTCCATATCAAAACAGATGTTCCAACTCCGAGATGCTTGTAGTGATCCTGATGGACTTAAGCATAGCTTTGAAAGTCTCAACTTTTCCATTTACACCAAGAATCTTCTCAAGATCCATTTGCTCCAAATAGGTTTTACCCCTTCGGGTGCAACATGCAAAGTCATACTTTGTTGGTGTACATAGCATCCAACCTTTTCATAGAGTCGCAACTCGTGATGGCTTGTCTGAACCTAGTTGGGCCATCATCAACCATGATGCAATCCTCGCTCCCACTGTCACCGAGAAGACCGTAGTATCTCTCAAGTGTATGAGGAACCTTACAAGATTCGCGGAGAGGCTGAGGTTCGTTGAAGACTATTGAATCCTTTGGTTTCACCAAATCATCAGCTGTTAGTTTGTATAGCTGGAACTCCTTCCAGTTCTACCTCATGACCAATAATTTCTTCACAAGAAATTCCTTTTCTAAAAAGGTGGCATGTTGAGAAACAAAACACCTTTTGCTCCTCAGAGTGGTAGAAGATATTCCCTCACAAATGTTTGGGATATCCTAACAAACTTATCCAGAACTGACCTTACCTCGAGTTTGTCCGGATTTTGCTTTTCAACATAGGCCGGACAACCCTATATCTTAACTCGTTTAAGACATGGTCTCTTCCCATTTCATATCTCATATGGAGTGGTAGGCACTGATTTGGATGGAACCCCATTCAATAGGTATGCAACTTCTCAAGTGCATAACACCCAAAAGGAAACAGGTAACTCAGCAGTACTCATCATAGAGCGCGCCATATCTTATAGGGTGCGATACCTCCGCCCCGATACACCGTTGTGCTGTGGTGTATACGAAGGAGTAAGATGAGAGAGAATCACATTCTCCTTTTAGAAAATCCAAGAAATCCATGCCCAAGTATTCTCTTCTCCGATCACATCGAAGGACTTAATACTTCTACCCGTCAGTTCTTTAACTTCAAGCTTATATTCCTTGAATTTCTCAAAAGTTTTAGACTTTTGTTTCAACGAGAACATATGTCCGAATCCTGAGAGATAGTCGATGAATATAATAAAGTACAAAGAACCAATCTTGGCATTTGTAGACATAGGACCATATAAATCATCATGTATGTGTCGCAAGAGTTCAGTAACTCTTTCTCTGTTTCCAGTAAACGGAGTATTGGTCATTTTACCTTTGAGACAAGACTGGCAAGTATCATAAGATGAAAATTCGAACATATTCTTATATTCATCTTTATGTAACTTAGCTGGTCGTGTCGCATTGGTATGACCTAGTCTATAATGCCACAAGAAAGATTCGTTCATTTCTAAACTACTCCTCTAGTGTGTGTTTTATACACTTTGAACTATGGTTTGATTTAGAACATATATGCTATTATATAACGTGCCTGATCGAATCAACTCTTGATTCAGGAGAATGTTCACAACATTATCCTCTAATACAAAATTATATCCTTCTTTAACTTAATAAAGAAAACGATGTAATGTTGTATATCAGGTTCGGTGTGTAATAATATTCGTTCAGAATCAATGTATTAATACAAGGTGATATTTGCCAACTGATTTGGCTGCAAAAATTGCACCATTCTCTAACACTTAGAGATATATCACTCAATCTCAGTTCTCTACCTATCTGTAGCCCACGTAACATATCGCATATGCGGGATCCTGATCCGGTATCACATACCCAGGACGTAGAAGATACTGAGAAACAGTTCTCGGTAATGAACACACCCGAAGAAGATGCATCAACATGCACTTTCTTCGATTGAGTGTCATGGGAATTTGGATATTCCCCTATTTCCTGCTCGGAATTATAACAATTATAAGATGGAGCGGAACCAATGTTCCCTAGCACAGTATAATAAGCAGGCTCGGTCAATGCATCCATATTATTATCTTGATTAAGGCGTGACATGGTCGCTACCAGGAGAGAGAGAAGAAAACACTCTGCGTGCGCTCTTTGTAAAATTAGATTGGTTATTATTTTATTCTAATCTGGATGGCTCCCACTGTTTTTATCAAATCTTCCTTCAAACCCTAAAAGGAAAGATTAGCCGGGATTAATTACACCCTACAAGTTTGCCGGTCTTTCGGCCAGGACAGTGTCGGTACTTTGAGGGAGGTTCCCCGTGCTTTCGCACGGACCTAATTAAAATAAAGCTCGTTTTCCCAGGGGCGTAACCCCGTTAACAACTTTCTAGACACCTACTTGATCGGCTAACTGTAATGTGTAAAACACTCCCAGGAGTAACTCTTACTCACAGTGGATATTGGGATCCAACTATCTCATAGAAGGTATGCAATCTCATTGCGAATTTCAATACTTGGAATTCCTGATAATATTTTGCCCCTAGCGTCCTATGACCTTTACGAAAGCCAACAAACCATAGTCCGCTGGTCATGTTCAACCCATACATTTCATGATTGAATTAAACCCACCCGCACAACCCTTGACGAAAGCCAACAAAGCCGTACGACTACCCTAATCCAATCGCATATGCAGATAAGCATAAATAGCTACCGCACACTACGCCTTGACGAAAGTCAACAAACACAACACGAATACTATGAAGTACTTATCTGAAATGATGGAGGGCTGCGACAGGTTTTTAAGAAAACCTTTTGCGTAATGAACTTGATCGTTGTAGAATCGAGTGATTTTGAAAAGGGGTGTTTTTTAGGCTTTTACTAGTTTTGCTAAAGTGGTCACTCCAGGTGAAGGGATCTCGGCTCTTTCCTTATCGAATAAGCTGCACGATATTTCATAAATACCACTATGTAAAGCAAAAACTATAAAAGCAATCAAAAGACAAACCGAGTTTGTAGCATCTGCTAGTTTCACTAAAGAGGTCACTCCCGGTGAAGGGATCTCGGCACTTTCCTTATCGAATAAGGTGCTGGATATTCTATAAGGAATACCGCTATGCAAAGCAAGAACTAGAGCTACCAGTTTTTAAAACAAGTTTCTACAACATCTTTACGTTTCTTTTTCTTTCATTAATCTCGTTAATGAAGTCCCAATAATTATGCTTCCCAAGTATCACATATGAAACGAAAGAAGCAATATTAATTATATCTCATATATATAATATAGGCATTCATCTCAGAATATCTAGTGATCACATCACAGAATAACAGCAGCAGAAGAATCACATATGAAATATTGAATATACTAGGAATTCCGTGTTTTAATTTAAGCCAGTATAAAACACGGATTCCACGTTCGCGATAAATAGCCAAACCCACATCCCTAGACCCTTACGAGAGCGTCAAGAAACCCTACCAATTCTAGAGTTAGGAGACTCGGTCTCGACTCCTTGAGATGGTCTCCCACTGGACCCTAGAACCCGGTTACTTGTGCTCCCCTCCTTGGGTCTATCCTAATGCGGAAAAGTAAATAATATACATCAATGGTGACATCTTCCTCAACCCGGAAGTGCCCCAATAAAATAATATTACATATAAGCTTTTACATGAATGAAAATGAAAAACTCTCATCTCACATCAAAACCCCGGCTATTCAAACACGGTGATCCAATATAACATATCACAGCAACATATAACATCACATGTCATCAACGTAAGTAAATATGCGTATCCCAGTTGTCGTTGACATATAGCACCGAAACCGGCGATACACCACATATTACACTTATGTTCACAGAAAAGAAGGTGGAACTACAACAGTTGGAATCCGCAACCACCTTAGACGTCATAAACCCAATGTATCACATACTTTGGATTTCATGCCCAACAAATGAATTCCTTAGACATCACATGCCTAACAATTATAAACCCCGCATTTTAGTCTCGATATTGAAAACACTTTTCAATAACCTGTCGGGTAATTTAACAAGATTCCCGATAATCTGATCGAATGCTCGTCGGAAACTTTAGTAGATGGCCGCACCCCCGATGCCGTCGACGAAATGCACTAAGGCGGAACACCACTGCCGCGAGCACCAAAATGGATGCTTTTAGCGACGGGGTTCTCCTACAGTCACTTGGTCGGGGCTATGGGGTGTGGCTGTAACATTTCAGAAAAATATAAAATATTATTTTTGGAATTTAATATTAAAATAATATTTTTCCCGAAAACTGCCCGATTAGCGAAATTAGGGTTTTCGAAAAAGGGTATAAATATATACCAATAATTTTGAAATAAAAGGAAATTAAAATGATTTATTCATTTAAAAATATATTAAAGGATTTGGCAATTTTAAAAATGATTATATGCAGTTTTGATAAAAACCCGATTAGTGCACTGCTAATCGCAATTAAGCCAAATCCGTGTTTCTACAGTTTTCATGGTTAATGCACCATAACATGTTTCATTTGGTTACATGTTTCATTTCATTTGGGTTGTGTGTTATGGTTTATTGGTGGTTGACTTTAGAAAAGAAAATAAAAGGAAAAGGGAAATGATGACTTAAAGAGAGAGAAAGGGACATCATGATGGGAGTGAGCATGCTTGTAGTGAGAGAGAAAAGAGAGAATAATTGAGAGAGAGAAGGAAGAGGGCTGCCTCATTTTAGTTCCTCCACCATTTTCTCCTCCTTCTTCTTTCCCATCTCCCTCCACCTTCTACCCCAAACCCCATCTCAAAATACTCCCCAAAACTCTATAAACCTTTAACAAAAAAATGACAACCTCTTCACCCTCTACGCATTGGACCAAGAAAAATTGAATTGTGATGACCTTCCGAAGCTAGGGTTTCGCTTCAGTTCTACCCATGAGGTATAACTTCTTCCTTTTAGTTTATTATTGTACGATATCGTATTTTAGTGTCGATTTGTGACATCGACAACCTGCTGTGACCCCGAGACTTCTTGATGAAAACAAACACTGTGGTAATGTTGTACTTGTAACCCTAAGTGACCACCTGAAGAACGAGAACTATCTGCTCGGTTTTGGCCGGCGAGGAGTGAGGGAATTCCGGCGACCTCGGGTTCATAGGGGAGTTAGGGCTTGGATTTTGTAGGGCAGTTACCTGAAGATGTTTAGAGGTGTTTGGTCCTACTAGATTTTTTTGTAATGAATTTAGGTCAAATCTGGGAACTATTGTGAGTGTTTGTGTGACCATGGTGACACGTTTTCCTGACCTGAACCATAGAATTGAACCCGATGCACAAACTTTAGAATTGATCCATGTCGGTTTTGTGAGTATTTTGGGTGTGCAGGGAAATCTGGAGCAACCCAGGTAATTTCTGAGAGTAGCAAACAACACCAGGGATCCATTTTTGACCATAGGAGACCATCATGAAAAAATGAAGCCCATAGGAGCCAGGGAGCCGGGGAGGCCGGATTTTAATAGTATGTGGCCGTCCGCTTGGTAGGGTGTGTTCACACCATAATATTGTATTATTATATTCCCCGTTCTTATTCATTTTATAAATAAACAGGTGCTTTTGACGCATGTCTGCTACATATTACAGGTTACAGGTTCTTGGAGCGAAAACAGTGAAAAAGACAAAAGACGACACAAAAAAGGGATTTTGACCAACAACTAGAAGGATCTTAATCAAGCCTACACAAAAGATCAGTACAAGGCAATGCAAGGTCCAAGATTACAAAGCAAACGGTTAAAAGTCCACTGCAATTGTTCACTGGTGATCTGGAAGAAATAGAGAAGCCAAATTGAATAAAGATCCAAAGAAATAAAAAGCCCAAGAAGCCCAGAATCAGTTCCAAAATTTCCAGACATAAAATTTAACCAAAGCTTGGAAGTCTACTTTGACTAGGTCTTCCTGAGGATATTTTGGTAAATGTAGACATGCAAATCAATTGTAACCTAGGGTTTCTATCTCCTATAAATAGAAGCCCAAATCATTGTATTCTTTGCCTCCCTTTAATGAATAAAATTTAGAAATCTTTTGGAGAGCATCGGTGTTTCTTCTCCATTCAGAAATTCAGATCTGACAACCCTGCATGGATGATTGGAGGGATGCATCTGTAAGTAATTTAATTTCTTGCTTTAGTGTAGATTTAAATTCCTTGCCCTATGTAGATTTAATTTCAAGCCCAAGGAACTTGTTTAGAGTTAGCTTTTGGGAAGGATTTTGAGAGATGAGATCTCTCATCCCTTTCTTACCCACCAAATATTTACAATAGGACTCCATGCATACATGCATATACCGCTCCCTACGGCACTCTATCCCTCGAGATAGCGGTGATACCGTAGTATAAAGGCCCGGGTGTGATGTTTTCCATGGAGGTTAGGGTAAGGATCTCTAAAGGAAGGACAAGAACCTAGAGGAAGGATCACCTTCCCGAACGGATCTAATCCACTTTATTGATAATTACCATAACTCCTCACAGATCTTCATTCGGGTATTGAAAGCGTTGACATTTAATTACATTTCCAAACCATCCCTAAACCTAGCCCTAGAAAGAGTAGATTTATATAATTGCCCTAGGTTAATTAGGTTTTTAGATTTAATAATTAATCCGAACACCCTTCGGAATTAACTCGTTAGCGCGACTAGGAGATTCACAAAATCCCTGTGGACCGACCCGTACTCACCGGCTAGTTTCATGCGACGCCGTTCTTGATTGCAGTTACAAATATTTTTGATCTATCTTTTAGAAAGCGCAAGCACGCTAAATCATTCAATCAAATGGCGCCGTTGCCGGGGATGGCGTGTTATTTTCTTTTTGCAATTTCGGGTTAATCTTAATAAAAAAAAATCATAAAAATATGAAAAATCACAAAAAATATAAAAATATATCATCTGTTATTTTTGGAAGAGATACTTTGTTGTTTGAATTTTGCTGGATATACGAAAATCGGATCTGGAAATCTACAGAGATCAAAACAGGAAAAAACAGATCGGAACAACAGAAGATCAAAATAACCGAGAAACATAAGAAATTTGGAGGACCGAGTCTACAAGTTAACTGCGGTGATCTGGTCCACAAAAAAAATAAAAAAAAAGCCGAACCGACCAAAGCGCGGCGGAACCGCCGCGCCAGCCCCATTTTGGCCGCGGAACCGCCGCGGCCTTGTCGATTCAGGGCTTGAAAAAAAAAGGCAGAAGCGCGATAAAAAAAAAAAAAGTTCCGCCACTGCAAATTTCTGTGAGTTTTCTCTCTCCTCCTCTGCAAATCTTGATATATCTTCTGTAAATTTGCCTGCAGGATTTCTTTGCGCTCAAAAATATATTCCCTTCCATATAACAGTCTTGTGCAGGATTTTTGGGCCCTGCTTGAACTAAATTGATTGCAAGTAATATTTTGTTATTGCATATCTTTTCTATAAAATATTTTGCTGTTGCATATCTTTTCTCTAAAATCTTTTTGCAACAAAATTTTTCCAAATAAAGAGAAAGAAAAAAATCAATGAAAAATGAAAATAAAAAGTACAAATATTTTATAGAAACTTGCAAAAATTTTTAGCTGCAAATAAATCCTTGCACCACCCAACCTTCCTTCTTGTCACCTTTCTTCTTCTAACATGGGTACCCCACACAATAAATCATTAGCCGAACTTTGGTATCCCGAACCTAATTTTGCGTCGTACGTTAATTTGTTCGGTCAATTTAAAAACGATCCTTCCTTGCCAAAATTTTCGTTAAAAGTTCAAATAGAGGCGTCTAGGAGAAATAGTTTGACTTTTCAACCTACTTTGTGTCAACCGAGTCAACCTTTACCACCTACATATGTTGATACCACTTATTCAAGTCCTTCTGTCACTCCTAAGCCGATGTCCATTGCTGAGCATATTGCTCAATCTCGCAGTCGATCTTTCACCCCTCTCCACCCATCTAGTTCTAGGGATCCACACGACTTTTCGCCATTTTATCCACATGTTGACCCTACCCCTATCCTACCAGTCTTATCCGACCTTCCCACCTTCACTAGACACTGTTTCGACACAGCCATTAGGGAGTTTCACATATCCAACTAATTTCGAATCTTTTACCGAAACCCCCTCACCACCTAAGTCTAGTTTGGAAGAGTCGTTGGAAGCTTATATTGCTGCAACAAATAAAATGATTAGGAATGTGGAAGCGTCCGTGGCCGCCCTTATGCAACCTACTGAAGCGGTAGCTAGTTTCCCGCTAGCTCAAAAAATTTTAATGTATAAGGAGGCGGTTGGACAGAGTGATAATGAGAGAGGATTTGCAAATCAAACCTACCCGTACACAATTGAAGCCCACAAGTCCTGTTTTCCATCGATTGCCCTAAATGATTCACCAGTTGATAATAAAAATGAGTTGTGTGATTTTGTAATGTTTGATTTGCCAAATTGTGAAGAACCCCTTTCGAGTGAAACCGCACTTAATCCTTTCGATCTTTACACCTCCCATCTAGAACCTAAATCGATAGATATCCATGCTTTTGATGGGGTGTCTAAAGAAATTGATTTTCACTTGATTGAGGATATAGACGCCGGGAATATTTCGGATGATGAACCTGTCGGTTTAATTGAAATTTTATGTTCAAATCATCATCCTGAGTTATTAAATGGTTCTCCCGAATCTCATATGCGTCTAGATTTTGATGATAACGGCATGGATGAGTTAAATATTGAGAATAGTATTGAGGAGAGTCTTGAGGATAATATTGAGGTTGAATCATTTTTGTTTGATATGTCTGATTTTCCAATTCATCCTCCTGAACCTTTGACTGATATATCACCCTCCCTCCTTCCCATCGTTCCGACCCCGCTTGAAGACTGTGAGCTTGAATCCTTTTCCTTTGAATCTAACACAATTCTCACAGACGATAACACCTACGAGTGTTTCACTTTTTCGGACGATGCTGATGACTCACCGCCCGAGTTTGAGTCCTTTACATTTTCAGATGAGCCATCAGACTCGGTTGATTATAGTAGTTTTGAACCATTAATGGAATCTTTCAAGTTCGAAACAGTTTACTACGGTGAGAAAGATACTATCCTTAATTCACTCCCTTTCGTCTTTCCCATTGTTCCTACCGAACAAGAGACCGTTACGCTTTCATCTCCTATACCAAGTTCGGCGTACCCATGTTTTCTTGCGAATCTTGAGGGATTTGACCCCATTTCCCGACGGATTGATAGGTTAGCGCAATCGCTTATAACACATCGGTCATCACATATTGCGCTAATTTATTCACTCGATTTACACCCTCAAGTTCGCGTGATCCTTCTTTCTCCTTTCCGCCCTTCTTTCCCCCCACCGAGACCATATTCTACCATTCTTCTTTCCACACGGTCTCGCGTGTTTCTCATTTCTTTCATCTCCACCCCATTCTTGCACCGACTATACCTTTACCATGATAAGATCTTTGAATGGTTGGTGCTAACCTTTGGCTTGTGTAAGGCCAAGCTTAAGTTTGGGGGGAACCTTTGTATATATGTATTTATATTTTTGTTTTCTTTTTCTATAAAAAATAAAAATAAAAAAATTTCAGAACATTAAAAATATAAAAAAAAAATTATAAATAAATAAACAGGGGAGTGCCGACATTTTGACCCTCTTGGTTTAGTATGACAGTGAGGACACTGTCAAGTTCAAGTTTGGGGGTATGCTCGGTACGTCTTCTTCCTTCGCATTCATTTGTACATATTTTTTGCATTTGCATATTTATTTGAAAACCCATAAAAATTTGAAAAATTTGAAAAATTATAAAAATTTATGTAATCAATTTTGGCTAATTGACTTGAGTTTGACAAATAGGTTAACTGACTAGGACCAACTAGATCTTAGACTTAGTAAATTAAAAACCCTAAAAATAACTTTCCTTAAAGTTTAACGGTAGAAAGTATATGCCTTGTAGTTTATTTAGAATTAGGCAAATTTTGGGTTCACTTCTTGGGCTAAGTCAAAATGAGGGAAGAGTATTGATGTTCTTATTAGAGTATATGTTTGAAAAATAATTCCTAGCTTAAGTCTAGATTCTGAAAACGTATACCCTATAATCTGCACAATCACGCACCTTCAAACTTGGAATAGTAGAAGAGACCTTGAAATGCTCTTGTCTAAAGTCCTTAGTACAATGAAAAAAAAAGTGAATAAAGAAAAAAACGAACACTGGTTTTTGTGATTACTTAAGGCTGTAAAAATAGAAAAATATTTAGCGAGGGTGCTTCATCACCTAGTGCCTTAGACCAACTGGTTTGGGAGTCACTGCTAAAGCCTTGGGTGTTGCAAAACTAGGAATTACGCTTAAATGTGCAAACACATTTTGTAATCGGTTGTTGGTACCTCAAGAAGTATTAACGGTCGCATGAAGGATGTGTAAGCAAAATTCATTTAAAAATTTACTAATTAATAAGTGCTTTGGACAATGGATGAGAGTACGATTGCTTGATTTGAATTTCCAAGTGTAGGGGTGATATTTACACACACGTGGGGATATGTGATTAGAGTTTAGATGAGAGAAAGAAATGAAGAATAAAACTTGTATCTTTAGTAGGGTTGATAGAAATTCCTAAGTGGAGATGGAACCCTAGAAGGAAAACATAAGAAATGCCGAAAGCTAAGTAGATCTGCAAGATATATATAATCTTAAGTTAAATGATGAGGAAGTGTGAAGAATATGGGTGGATAATTTACAAGTAAAAGATAATAGAATTCTTAGTTAGAAAACCTAATTGGAGAACAAAAGTTAATGGGCTGAATTGATAGGATTTTGTGGGTAGTATCCGCTGAAAACCCTCAGGAGACAACACTCCTCCTACTAGGGACACCTAGAGGTTTAACGGCTTGTTGCACGTGCTCAGTGCAATCGCGTTTCCTTGCGAAAGTACGGTTAGGATTTTAGTGAATAAAAATAAGTTTGCTCAAGGACGAGAAAATGATAAGTTTGGGGGTATTTGTTCACACCATAATATTGTATTATTATATTCCCCATTCTTATTCATTTTATAAATAAACAGGTGCTTTTGACGCATGTCTGCTACATATTACAGGTTACAGGTTCTTGGAGCGAAAACAGTGAAAAAGACAAAAGACGACACAAAAAAGGGACTTTGACCAACAACTAGAAGGATCTTAATCAAGCCTACACAAAAGATCAGTACAAGGCAATGCAAGGTCCAAGATTACAAAGCAAACGGTTAAAAGTCCACTGCAATTGTTCACTGGAGATCTGGAAGAAATAGAGAAGCCAAATTGAATAAAGATCCAAAGAAATAAAAAGCCTAAGAAGCCGAGAATCAGTTCCAAAATTTCCAGACATAAAATTTTACCAAAGCTTGGAAGTCTACTTTGACTAGGTCTTCCTAAGGATATTTTGGTAAATGTAGACATGCAAATCAATTGTAACCTAGGGTTTCTATCTCCTATAAATAGAAGCCCAAATCATTGTATTCTTTTCATGCCTCCCTTTAATGAATAAAATTTAGAAATCTTTTGGAGAGCATCGGTGTTTCTTCTCCATTCAGAAATTCAGATCTGACAACTCTGCATGGATGATTGGAGGGATGCATCTGTAAGTAATTAATTTCTTGCTTTAGTGTAGATTTAAATTCCTTGCCCTAGGTAGATTTAATTTCATGCCCTAGGAACCTGTTTAGAGTTAGCTTTGGGGAAGGATTTTGAGAGATGAGATCTCTCATCCCTTTCTTACCCACCAAATATTTACAATAGGACTCCATGCATACATGCACATACCGCTCCCTACGACACTCTATCCCTCGAGGTAGCGGTGATACCGTAGTATAAAGGCCCGGGTGTGATGTTTTCCATGGAGGTTAGGGTAAGGATCTCTAAAGGAAGGACAAGAACCTAGAGGAAGGATCACCTTCCCGAACGGATCTAACCCACTTTATTGATAATTACCATAACTCCTCACAGATCTTCATTCGGGTATTGAAAGCGTTGAGATTTAATTACATTTCCAAACCATCCCTAAACCTAGCCCTAGCAAGAGTAGATCTAGATAATTGCCCTAGGTTAATTAGGTTTTTAGATTTAATAATTAATCCGAACACCCTTCGGAATTAACTCGTTAGCGCGACTAGGAGATTCACAAAATCCCTGTGGACCGACCCGTACTCACCGGCTAGCTTCATGCGACGCCGTTCTTGATTGCGGTTACAAATATTTTTGATCTATCTTTTAGAAAGCGCAAGCACGCTAAATCATTCGATCAGGGTGTCGTGTCGGGGTTAGTCCAGTAGCTCAAATACACAATATACTTCACCCTAGACTTGTTTGCTTGGCTTTATTTGACCTGAGTCAAAATCTGGGAACACTTGTGTGTGATTTAAGATATGTTTTCCGTATTTTGAATGATGAGTATTGATATTTGGATTCGTTTTTGGTTGTCGCATGTTTGTACATCGACAACAAGGGTTGTTTGGTTGATTTTGTACGCGTATGCTATAGGTTCTAACCTACGAGCAAGGCGCGTGCCGTTTTGGATTTTAGAACTTGATTTTAATAGCGTTACGATATGTGTATTTATTGTAGGTACCTTCGCGTGGATTCAGAGGCGACGAAGCGTGGCGTCAACGACTTCGGCAAGCGAAGACCACGATGAGTAGATCTATATCTACGGGGGAAGTTGGGTGTATGGAGTATACCACCCCCGTAAAGTTTTGATGGAAAACTGATTTATAGAATATGGTTAAGAAAACCTAGTCTAGGAAACTAGGGTTAGAATGAAGATAGCTATGAAACCATATTAGAAACTAGAGGAGAGTTAAAAGTGATATCTAACGACTATTATAGGATGATGGAATTTGAGGATGACATGTGACGACATTGCCGTTTAGGGTACTATAGGACTAGGTAGCCGATGTAGATGTGTCATCCGAACCATACCCTTTTCTAAACCGAAGAATCGTATGTATCTTTTAAATATATACCTTGAGGGACGTTACGGATTTTCAAATGATATCTTTTCCTTAAAAACACCGTAACTCCTATTTTCAAAGCTACGATTCGCTTTCTTTTAGAATCCGCTTGTATGGTTCGAATGTGTAGGTTAGATTAGATGCTTATACTTATAGTAGAGATAGAATGTTTATTTAAACTCGACTTGATATGAGATATAAATGCGATGAAAGAATATAAGACTGATATGATGATATGATGATATGTTGGAATACGGATGCGAGTCGATCGATATGATTTGTACCCTGTCGGTCCCCGAATATGAGATTATTGCGGATGTGACCTGGGACATAGGTATATATATATATATATATATATATATATATATATATATATAGATTGTTGTGAATCATGGATGATAGGCCGTACGTGATATTAGGCTGTACCCTCATTTGTCTTATAGGATGATAGGATCCTATTAGCTTAATGCCGCCGTACGATGATTTTCCGTGCGTGATGAGTTTGACTTGATGTTGATCCATACCCTTGACTAGAGACTGCCGTACGATGTATTATACCGTACGCGATATTATTAGGCTGGATGCCGATTGATAGATTTACAGACTCGATCATGTTAGATACGTATACCCGTCAGTTCTGCATATGATTACCTTATGCTGCATTCATATTATTCTCATTGCCTTGCTTATACCTGTGATAGTACACCTGCACCATTATCGATGATGCGTATGTTACACGTACACAGATTGTAGGCTCACACACTTCATCATCGATAATTGCCATGTCACTACACAGTAGGATTACTGCATCATGATATGACTCTTCGCATAACCTGCTTGCGCACATACACATTGTATATTCATATTGGTGCACATATACATTGATACATCCATATTTGCGCACATACACATTGTATATTCATATTGGTGGACATATACATCGATACATCCATACTTGCGCATATACATATTGTGCCTACATAGATAACTCGTTTTATTGGGAAATTGGGAACCGCATGTTATATTTTAAAAACTAGAATCATTTAAAAGAGCGGTTTTTCCTTAATATGTCATATCACTGTTCCATGTTGCATGATATACGGATATGCTTACATCTCTATTATATGTCGAATAAGTCATGCTATATGATTTTACGCATTGTGATATGCTGTTTTCATGAGATTTCTGGATTTGACAACCGTGGACATGTTAAAAGAGATTATGTGTTGTTATAAAAATCCGGTTTCTCTTGATATGATATTTCAGTGCGTCCACCATGCGTTTTCTCGGTTCTGAGACGTGTGACATGTGAAACCCGATTCGAGGAGGCGGATGAGGCCGATTGCGGGTACATGGTGGACCCGGTATGGTATACCGGGGCAAGAAAGGGATGCTGTGTATACAGACGGTAAGCCTTGCAGAGGGACTACTACCTACCGGAGATAGTATTTAGGCTCGGCGAATATCCGGAGGATACCGAACGGAGTCGAGAGATGATATGGGCCGATCCGAACTAACGGAGCCCGATATATGAGGATTTACGTGCCGATGCTGGGCACGGTTTTCATGATGTTTTTGAGTGTCGATGCTAGGCACTCAGGTTCCATGATTTTGATGTGTCGTGAGGGACACCGTTGATTTACATCCTCATACTTTCATGCACACTCTTTTATGATATTTACGTGCATGCAGACATTGATTATATGGATGGACCAGATCCACATGCATACATACATTGAATACATGGATGGACGAGATCCACATGCATACATACCTTGATTATACTGTTGGATGTTATCCACATGCTTATAGGCACTGACTACCTTGTTGACATACATACCGACCCGGTCACCCTAGATATCATAGTATTACCTTTATGATATAGTTGACCTAGGAGTCGTTATTTATTCGATTTCTACTTGTCGATATATTTCTATTCACGAGTTGGCAACTCACCCCCGTTGTGCCACAGTTCTTGCAGGTTGCCCGCTTGGATCAGTAGCGGCTTCGCTGGCGCACAGTTGCATCCAGGTGTTTTGCACTAGTAGGTGGGACATTTGTATCGTACCCACTCTTGTATCTATATTTCATTATTGTATCTAGTTAACTCCATCAATCAAATTTAGTAAATTGTATTAGTAATGAGACTTAGTGGGATTGTGGTTGCGAGACTTAGAGCAGGGGTTTTTTCGCTACTTGTGGTATTTATGTCTTGCTTTCCTTTATCTTTTGTAGTGAACTTCGCCGTTGGGCATCGTATACTTATTTTTACTGTATTGCGTGGTTGTGATCCGCCGTTTGGTGAAGAGCTAGATCCCGCTTGAGGATGGCTTTATCATTTTTATGTATTGGTGGTTTTGGATCAAAATATACAAAGGAGGTGCTGCCAAAATTTTTAAAAGACGAAACACGTTTTCAAATTAGTAAATTTCACTTGCATCATTCATGTTCCTTTTCTATGCATTAAGAAAACTTGATTTCATTATACCTTTATTTCAAAACCTAACCTCCTTTATTTTTTCTTAAAAGGTTTAGATTTCTGGGTTTCAGCTTACTTGAATTCCGTTACGCCTTTAGACGTTGCATGATTCAAGTGCTGGTCACGAGCTAATATTTCGGGTCGTGACAAAGTTGGTATAAGAGCGTTAGGTTTAACCTTGGTTCGAGTCTATGTTTGACTATGCGGAGTCTAGGGCGGGTATGTATTTCGGAACCTAGGCTTGACCTTACGGAACTTAGACTTGAACGGAGGGTATTAGACCCGAACTTTCGTTTCATAGGTTGACCCTGATTGATGGAGTAGGTAGCTTGAGTAGAGTGACGTACCGTACGTATGTTCCGCGGCATATTTACGATACGATACTCCACTTAAGAAACCTTAGGATGTACATATTTTGAGACCAGTGATTTTTTTCGTATCCATGATTATACATCCATTTGAGATCCTTGATTTTATTTGTTCCATGATCATACTCTCAGTGATACTGTTCCTTCTTATGATCATATATCCATTCTGGATCTGTCGTTTCCCTTCTTGTCGTTGATCTACTCTCTTCGGTACTCGATTGAGGTTCCTGTCACCATGGTTTGAGCGCAGTTTGAGCTGCTGCTAATGTTACGGTCATGGCAAGCTCGTCTGGTACGAGAACTGACCATTGTGGTTTCTGGTGACACAGGATCGTCTTGAGTTAGTATTTATGTTGTGACCTCTTGGATGAGGCGAGTGTTTGGTTTTGCACCGGATGATCGGGCCATTGACAGAGGCTGCCAGTTGCGAGAGGACTGTTGATGTATAGTATACCTCAGAGGTTGTGATGTAGCCTACCGTGCAGACAGATGAACCAACTGTCGCTGAGATTGACGGGATGTCGCTTCCAGAGCATACGATCTGAGATCGCCGGAGCTTCCAGGTAGAAATGCGACAGATGATAGCTAGCCTACCCCGAGTTGAGGGACGAAGGTGAGTCGTCAGATTGATGCGCCGACGTAGGCCCAGTTGAGTTGAAGATTTCCAGTGTGCAGAGTCTTACTCAAATCTGGAGCGACCGATCCAGAGATAACCGTCGATGTACCGTCTTTCCTGGAGGATTGAGGCATTGTTTAGTATGCGGATGGAGGGTATTCTCATGTCGCCTAGGCGAAGTTAAAAAGTTCGAGCGAGTGTCAGAAACCCATTTTTCCCAAAGTTTAAAGTGTTCGGAGGAACATGCAGGTAATTATGTGGACCCTCTAGAAGAATAAAACCCTAACTCGACATGATGACCATGGAACCGCTATGAACCTTAGAGTTTGCAGCAGTTTAGCGGTGCCATCAGAGGCTTGGGTTTGCCCTTCTACGGCTCGTCCAGAGGTGCTGTGGTATGTACCAGGTATTTTTAGACTGCGCTCAGGTGTTGAGCCTTCGGGAAATTTTGGGACCTTGATGACTCGATCGAAAAGTTTGACGTCGTCCAAATATCATGTGATAAGAGACCAGTAAGCTGACCAGCTTCGGATAGAGGACCTCACCCTGATGCATTATGAGTTGATCGAGAGCGTACGAGTATAGAGTATTCCTCCGATGGTTGGGACGAGTTTCCGAGGACGTGTTCGGCCAGATATCTTCTACAGAGTGATGAAGATACAGAGTACACAATTTCGAGTCCATGTGAGAGACTTCGGATTGACCGTGGCCGAGAACAGTAGCAGTAAGCAGATAGCAAGACGTGACGTCGAAGCGGACGATGATAAAGGCGAGTGGAGCTAGAGGTTCATGCGCGATTCTGACGAGCTGTTGCTACTCCCCGTCGAGATTAGAGATCTGATATGTATACAGAGGCGTTGGGATACGGCCAATTCCCGTGGAATGTTGTGCTGAAACGCATATGTACAGAAAACGAGAAAAGATTATGTAAGAGCACCAGCCTCCGTACAGTTCGGCATAGGCGAGATCGGAAAAGACCTTGAGCAGGATTCCTTCCAGGACACTGCTGCAATGAGATTTGCACCCAGGATCAGATGTGTCACGTGTATTCGGAGAGCTAGAGGCCGACGCCAGTGACGTGTTGCCTTACGAGTGGTCGTGATGATTGACCAGGAGATGACCAGAGAAGTGCCAGAACGGAATCGTCCCCATTAGCACACCTGACAGGGCCGATGAGCCGATGGATTGCAAGATTGGTAATCCGAGGAGAAGATGAGTACCCAGAGACAGAGGACTCCAGACCGTGAGTAGGAGGCGAGCGGATATTCTTGTTCTTTCGGTTTTAGGCGCACCGACTCATTTTTCGACATTGTAGGAGGTGTACCTCAATGTCCATTGTTGCGATTTGCGTTGGTGATCTGAGTATCTCGCTTATATCGCTTGGATTTGAGTATTGATGATGAGTTTCCTGATATTGATTTCGTGCACCATGGCTGCACCTACTGGGTATTTACATTTTGTGCATAGTTATTGCACTTGAGATATGTTTTTATACACCATTGTGTTGGTTTTTGATTTGTGCATATTTATTGCACTTGATATCGGTTTTGTGCCTTGGCTGCACATGTTTATGATTTCATGGATTTCATACAGTTGATTCGATTTTTGTGCGTGTGGTACGCACTCGATTTGATTTTTGTAATCGGTATAGCTTATATGTGCTTGTAGTGCGTTGATATGTGTTTTGTGCACGCAGTTGCACACGTTTATGATCTTATACACCTTGGTGCCCTCGGTGTTGTTGTTCACACGTTTGAGTTATTGATCGGTATTTTATGCACAGGATGCACTGTATTTAGTATTTCGTGCACAGGATGCACTGGATTTGTATTTCATGCCCTGGATGCAGCGGATTTGTGTTTCGTGCATTTGTTGCACTAGATTTTCATTTCGTGCAATTGTCACACCAGATTTATATTTTGTGCATTTGTTGCGCCAGATTCGTATTTCGCACATTAGTTGCACTAGATTTGCATTTCTTGCATTTGTTGCACCGGACGGGTATTTATGCGTTTGTCGCACTGGATTTATACTCCGTACCTTGGTTGCACCCGATTTATTTCCTTGAGCATTCATTTTACCAGATTTGCATTTTCGTGCGTGTTGGCACTTGCCGTTCGTTTTCATGCATGCTACTGCACTATATGCTTTTGTGGACCCGACGCACTTTGGTTGGATTTTTGCGCATATTAGGCACTTGATTTGGATTTTCGCGCATGTTGGGCGCATGATATGAGAAGTGATTTTGTGCACACCGGATGCACTCTAGATGCACTTGATATTATTGTCGTGCACACCCGTTGCACTGGACAGATTCTTTCGTGCACACCCGTTGCACTGAGTTTTGCTTTTGTGCATATTGTGGCATTTGTATTTGGATTTGATTCCGTGCACACCAGACGCACGCGATTATTGGATACGCCTTTTGAGGCTGATTTTACTTTAGAGCACCTTGTTTTCATGATAGGCACTATATTATGAAGTAGCCAAATAGGACTGATCTAAGAACAGTACCTGAGTACCTTGCATGCATTAAAAGATTACCAAGAGGGTTTTCAAAAGAAGCTATAGTCTCGCTATTTCCTACGTGTCCGTGAGCGACACGAACGTTATAAAGGAAAACCTTTTGGGTTATTTTGAAAACAACGGGACGTGTATTTAGGAAAACATATATTATTATTTTAAAATGAGCGTCCGTCACTTATGCCATGAGTTACACATCATACGGCGATTTAGAAAAGATTTTTGCATGAATTTTATTCAGTTCTTGAATGTTTTCCAAAGATGCGTATTATACACGTATTATAGTATTTGACTAGTGTATATTGGATTTCTGTAGTAGATTCGAGATCTATATCTCTATTGTAACTCTGAGGATATGCGTGCAAATCCGATGATTTGCGTGACGCTTGATGGAGTTCAATTTTGAGTTGTATACTCGTTTTCATGCGCACTTGACTCGTTGTGTTGTTTCTGCATCTTCCGTGATTTCGAAGCCCCGTTGATTTAAGCTGATTATTGATATGTTTTAGATTTTGGGGGGTTTAAATTTAAATTCGGGGACCGAATTTATTTAAGGGGGGAAGACTATAACATTTCATAAAAATATAAAATATTATTTTTGGAATTTATTATTAAAATAATATTTTTCCCGAAAACTGCCCGATTTGCGAAATTGGGGTTTTCGAAAAAGGGTATAAATATATACCAATAATTGTGAAATAAAAGGAAATTAAAATGATTTATTCATTTAAAAATATATTTAAAGGATTTGGCAATTTTAAAATTGATTATATGCGGTTTTGATAAAAACCCGATTAGTGCACTGCTAATCGCAATTAAGCCAAATCCGTATTTCTATAGTTTTCATGTTTAGTGCACCATGAAATGTTTTATTTGGTTACATGTTTCATTTCATTTGGGTTGTGTGTTATGGTTTATTGGTGGTTGACTTTAGAAAAGAAAATAAAAGGAAAAGGGAAATGTTGACTTGAAGAAAGAGAAAGGGGACATCATGATGGGAGTGAGCATGCTTGTGGTGAGAGAGAAAAGAGAGAATAATTGAGAGAGAGAAGGAAGAGGGCTGCCTCATTTTAGTTCCTCCACCATTTTCTCCTCCTTCTTCTTTCTCATCTCCCTCCACCTTCTACCCCAAAACCCATCCCAAAATACTCCCCAAAACTCTATAAACCTTTAACAAAAAAATGTCCACCTCTTCACCCTCTATGCATTAGAGCAAGAAAATTTGAATTGTGATGACCTTGTGAAGCTAGGGATTCTCTTGAGTTCTACCCATGAGGTATAACTTCTTCCTTTCAGTTTAGTTTTGTACGATGTCGTATTTTAGTGTCGTTTTGTGACATCGACAACCTGCTGTGACCCCGAGACTTGTTGGTGAAAAAAAACAGTGTGGAAATGTTGTACATGTAACCCTAAGTGACCGCCTGAAGAACGAGACCTATCTGCTCGTTTTGACAGGCGAGGAGTGAGGGAATTCCGGCGACCTCGGGTTCATAGGGGAGTTAGGGCTTGGATTTTGTAGGGTAGTTACCTGAAGATGTTTAGAGGTGTTTGGTCCTACTAGATTTTTCTATAATGAATTTAGGTGAAATCTGGGAACTATTGTGAGTGTTTGTGTGACCATGGTGACACGTTACCCTGACCTGAACCATAGAATTGAACCCGATGCACAAACTTTAGAATTGATCCATGTCGGTTTTGTGAGTATTTTGGGTGTGCAGGGAAATCTGGAGCAACCCAGGGAATTTCTGAGAGTAGCAAACAACACCAGGGACCCATTTTTGACCATAGGAGACCATCATGACAAAATGAAGCCCATAGGAGCCAGGGGGCCGAGGAGGCTGGATTTAATGGTATGTGGCCGGCCGCTTGGTAGGGTGTCGTGTCGGGGTTGTTCCAGTAGCTCAAATACACAATGTACATCACCCTAGACTTGTTTGCTTGGCTTTATGTGACCTGAGTCAAAATCTGGGAACACTTGTGTGTGATTTAGGATATGTTTTCCGTATTTTGAATGATGAGTTTTGATATTTGGATTCGTTTTTGGTTGTCGCATGTTTGTACATCGACAACAAGGGTTGTTTGGTTGATTTTGTAAGCGTATGCTATAGGTTCTAACCTACGAGCAAGGCGCGTGCCGTTTTGGATTTTAGAACATGATTTTAATAGCTTTGCGATATGTGTTGTTATTGTAGGTACCTTCGCGTGGATTCTGAGGCGACGGAGAGTGGCGTCAACGAATTCGGCAAGCGAAGACCACGGTGAGTAGATCTATATCTACGGGGGAAGTCGGGTGGATGGCGTATAGCACTCTCACAAAGTTTTGATGGAAAACTGATTTATAGAATATGGTTAAGGAAACCTAGTCTAGGAAACTAGGGTTATAATGAAGATTGCTATGAAACCATATTAGAAACTAGAGGATAGTTTGAAGTGATATCTAACGACTATTATAGGATGACGGAATTTGAGGATGACATGTGACGACATTGCCGTTTAGGGTACTATAGGACTAGGTAGCCGATGTAGATGTGTCATCCGAACCATACCCTTTTCTAAACCGAAGAATCATATGTATCTTTTAAATATATACCTTGAGGGACGTTACAGATTTTCAAATGATATCTTTTCCTTAAAAACACCGTAACTACGATTCGCTTTCTTTTAGAACCCGCTTGTATGGTTCGGGTGTGTAGGTTAGATTAGATGCTTATACTTATAGTAGAGATAGAATATTTATGTAAACTCGACTTGATGTGAGAGATAAATGCGATGAAAGAATATAAGACTGATATGATTATATGATGATATGTTGGTATACGGATGCGAGTCGATCGAGATGCTTTATACCCTGTCGGTCCCAGGGTATGAGATTATTGCGGATGTGACCTGGGACATAGGTACATAGATATATATATATATATATATATATATATATATATAGAATGTTATGAATCATGGATGATAGGCCGTACGTGATATTAGGCCGTACCTTCATTTGTCTTATAGGATGATAGGATCCCTATTAGCTTAATGCCGCCGTACGATGATTTTCCGTGCGTGATGAGTTTGACTTGATGTTGATCCATACCCTTGACTAGAGGCTGTCGTATGATGTATTATACCGTACGCGATGTTGTTAGGCTGGATGCCAATTGATAGATTTACAGACTCGATCATGTTAGATACGTATACCCATCAGTATTTGCAATTGATTACCTTATGCTGCATTCATATTATTCTCATTGCCTTGCTTATACATGTGATAGTACACCTGCACCATTATCGATGATGCGTATGTTACACGTACACAGATTGTAGGCTCACACACTTCATCATCGATAATTGCCATGTCTTTACACAGTACGATTACTGCATCCTGATATGATTCTTCGCATAACCTTCTTGCGGACATACACATTGTGGTCTCATCGGGCTCCACGAAGCTTGGAAGTCCTGTTATTGGACTTCCCCGGGCCCACCGGACAAGGGACAACAGAGGACGTTCGCGCTTGCCGACTCAGCAATCACTCACTATTTGGTGTCACCGGCCGGACAGTGATACATCCATATTTGCGCACATACACATTGTATATTCATATTGGTGCACATATACATTGATACATCCATACTTGCGCATATACATATTGTGCCTATATAGATAACTGGTTTTATTGGGAAATTGGGAACCGGATGTTATATTTTAAAAACTAGAATCATTTAAAATAGTGGTTTTCCCTTAATATTTCATATCACTGTTCCATGTTGCATGATATACGGATATGCTTACATCTCTATTATATGTCGCATACGTCATGTTATATAATTTTATGCATTGAGATCTGTTGTTTTCATAAGATTTCTGGATTTGAGAACCGTGGACATTTTAAAAGAGATTATGTGTTGTTTTAAAAACCCAGTTTCTCTTGATATGATATTTCAGTGCGTCCACCATGCGTTTTCACGATTCTGAGACATGTGACATGTGAAAACCGATTCGAGGAGGCGGAGGAGGCCGATTGCGGGTACATGGTGGACCTAGTATGGTACCCCGGGGCAAGAAAGGGATGCTGTGTATACAAACGGTGAGCCTGGCAGAGGGACTACTACCTACCGGTGATAGTATTTGGGCTCGGCGGATATCCGGAGGATACTGACCGGAGTCGAGAGATGATATGGGCCGATCCGGACTGACGGAGCCCGTGGGCCGATCCGGACTGACGGAGCCCGATATATGAGGATTTACGTGCCGATGCTGGGCACGGTTTTCATGATGTTTTTGAGTGTCGATGCTAGGCACTCAGGTTCCATGATTTTGATGTGTCGTGAGGGACACCGTTGATTTACATCCTCATACTTTCCTGCACACTCTTTTATGATACTTACGTGCATGTAGACATTGATTATATGGGTGGACGAGATCCACATGCATATATACATTGATTACATGGATGAACGAGATCCACATTCATACATACCTTGATTATACTGTTGCTTGTTATCCACATGCTTATAGGCATTGACTACCTTGTTGGCACACATACCGACCCGGTCATCCTAAATATCATAGTATTACCTTTATGATATAGTTGAACTAGGAGTCGTTATTTATTCGATTTCTACTTGTCGATATATATCTATTCACAAGTTGGCAACTCATCCCCGTTGTGCCACAGTTCTTGCAGGTTTCCCGCTTAGATCAGTAGCGGCTTCGCTGGCACACAGTTGCATCCGGGTGTTTTGCACTAGTAGGTGGGACATTTGTATCGTACCCACTCTTGTATCTATATTTCATTATTGTATGTAGTTAACTCCATCAATCAAATTTAGTAAATTGTATAAGTAATGAGACTTTGTGGGATTGTGGTTGAGAGACTTAAAGCGAGGGGTTTTTCGCTACTTGTTGTATTTATGTCTTGCTTTCCTTTATCTTTTGTGGTGAATTTCGCTGTTGGGCGTCGTATACTTATTTTTACTGTATTGCGTGGTTGTGATCCGTCGTTTGGAGAAGAGCTAGCTCCGGCTTGGGGATGGCTTTATCATTTTTATGTATTGGTGGTTTTGGATCTAAATATAGAAAGAAGGTGCTGCCAAAAATTTTAAAAGACGAAACACGTTTTCAAATTAGTAAATTTCACTTGCATCATTCATGTTCCTTTTCTATGTATTAAGAAAACTTGATTTCATTATACCTTTTTTTCAAAACCTCACCTCCTTTATTTTTTCTTAAAAGGTTTAGATTTCTGGGTTTCAGCTTACTTGAATTCCGTTACGCCTTTGGACGTTGCGTGATTCGAGTGCTAGTCACGAGCTAATATTTCGGGTCGTGATAGTGGCTATCTAGTAAGGTTACCCGGCGAGTATCCGCGTACACTACGTAATTGCGACGGACTTTTGAT
Source organism: Agapanthus africanus (assembly GCA_030015575.1). Lineage (NCBI taxonomy): Eukaryota > Viridiplantae > Streptophyta > Magnoliopsida > Asparagales > Amaryllidaceae > Agapanthus > Agapanthus africanus. The sequence continues at coordinate 389,353,599 of JASDDO010000022.1, forward strand.
CACATCAAAATCCCGTGGCAACCGATCAAATGAGACTAAATTGCTAGATTTATAAAATTCAAACTAGTTATCTTATAACTAATTGTGGATTCTAAATATTGTATCACAATCACAGATAGCTAGATGAAGTTAAACTTTTCGATCGAATAAAAAGAACCCAAAATTTCCTAATAAGCTCAACACTTGAGGGGAGTTCAAAAAGTACCCAAAAACTGCCACAGCTCCTATGAACCAGCCGTAGAAGGGTCAACCAATGCCTCACATGTGGCACCGCTGAACTACCACAAACCCTAGAATTTGGTGGCGGTTCTGACGGTCACATAATCGAGTTAAGGTTTCGTTCTTCTAGAGGGTCCACAGAATCGCTTGAAAGATTTTCTGAAAATTTTAAGCTTGGAAAAAGTCCAACACTTGGAAAATTTCCAGCGAGGAAAAACTGGGTTATTGATATCCGTTCAAACTTTTTAACATCGTCTAAATAACCCGAATACATGTTAGAATTACGACTACGAAACACTCCGAGTTGATTTTGCAGAAAGTTAACAACACATGCAAATTTAGCAAAAACAAACAACACCTGAAACATCAAAACCCAGAGACAGGAACACAGGCAAATTTTCAGGGGGGCTCGGTTTTGGGCCGAGATGGGGTGTATGGTGGCCGGACACTTTTTCACCAAATTGCCTCAAATTTTGCCAGTGTTCATGTTATATCATATACAACACTCTGTACTTGTTTGAAAAAAATTTTGACAACAATAAAAATCGACAGAAACTGCAGTTTTGGATTTTCAAGTTTCGGAGCAGTTTCGGTTTCGTAATCTAACAAACATCGTTTAAATTTCTAGCTTGGCTCTGATAACACTGTAGGGTTACCTAGGACGGCAGCAAGGTTTCGAGAGGTATCGTCCATGCCGTTTTTTAAATTTTCGTCGTTCGAAAGAACCCTAACCTAAAATCTTTAACTAGAAATTTAAACAAACAAGCAATGTTAACAACTTAACATCTAAGTGAATGAGGAATACAACCTTTGTAGACCGGTCCTTCACTTCAAAAGCTCCGTGTAATAGTCTCATCGCTGCAAGTTGTAATCTCCCGAACTCTAGAAAGGGTTGCCTTGGGGAAATGAACAAGCTTGCTCGAAGTCTTCGAGGCTGAAGATGATCTACGTCGAGGAGACTCAAGCTCATGCTACCTTTTTACTAAATTAGGGTTTAGTGAAGCAAACATCCTACACTAAATGGCTAATAGTAGAGGATGATGAAGTAGGAAATGGGCTCTCTATAGTTTTCTTTTTTTCTCACATTATTTTCTCACCATAGAAAAAGCTAGTAAGCTTTTTCTCTTATGAAGAGGAAGAAGAAGAAGTGAGGAGAGAATGAACTCATGAGGTGAGAATACACTAACTCGTGTAGAGAATAAACCATGGGTTAACAATAATGGTTGGGTTAATAAATCTCTTCAAGTAAAACAAAATGAGTGGACTTGGTCAATTGTTCCACAAGCTTCTACAAGTTTCAACCATGTGACTAATTACCACTAATTTTGTGAATTACCTGTAAGTCCACGTTACCTCTCCCGGTGCTTACGGGCTTGCGGAAATGATGAAAAACGATTTTTCTTTTGGTGGTAACATGGACTCAAAATACGGATCTTTGTTAAACAACTATCTAACAATCCTAACAAGAGTTTTACCTACTCGGTTAGGGGTTATACCTTAACTTGAACTCCTTCTCTTGGTCTCCTTATGGTGGTCGGATGGTTCTCTCCTCGTTGTCTCTTTGTGCCGAAGATGGATCCACCTGAAAGCTTCTACCTTTGGCTTCAACCTCAATCTTGAGGAAACTAGAACACTTGGTTTGCTAAACCTTCTGTACTAGGATGAGTAGAGGAGTGTGTTGGGTTTTATCTCTATGGTTCTTGCTTCTCAACACATGAGACAAGTAGAACCATGGACTAGAGAGAGAGCAAGAGGAAGAGGGAGAGCTTGAGGATGAGAGAGAATGAGAATGATAGAATGAGCAAGACTTTTCTCACCCTTGCTCTCATAATCCAAAATCATCATAACACATAATAATAATTGAGTATTATGTGATGTTTGTTATCATATCAAGTGGCCATATCATTTCTTGCATTAAATGCAATGTGTGAACAAATAAGCAAGCCAAGGTCAATGCCAAGAAATGATAGCCATTGCCATGATGATGGTCAACAAGTCCAACCTAGTCAACCGGTCAACTAAGTCAACAAAGTCAACCATCAACAACCATGTCACAATAATACTTAATTAATATTATTGTTAATCATATTTCTTATTCTCATTAGAGTTTAGCAAAAGTCAACAGTCAACAACCCTAATGAGAATCCTCTGCCTCTGTCTCTCTGCCAACTGTGCATACACACCCGCATCCGCGTTCCGAGAAACACGAATACCAACGAGATAAAACCAATCCCAAAACGTACACTAGGATCTGGCTTAAACCAAAGCCCACTAGTGTTAACTGCCCGGACACTAAACGTGCACAAGTGCACGGATGTGACCGGACCCTGTCGCAAAACCATGCGACCTCTACTCTTTTGCCTAAAGGCGAATAGGTCTGTGTGTGGGATTCTAAAGACTCGACACTATGCTGGCAGTGGGTTTAACCACAGACCGCAAGCGGCACTAGCTGTGCGTAACGGCCCCCAGGTAGATGCCGATAAGAAGACGAACGAGGTGAAACCCATCTGAACTCCTACTGAGCCTGAATGTGACAATCTGCGTACAGTCCGGTCTGTTCGTCTGAGAATATCGCATGGCGGGCCAAGGGGGGCGGTAAACGTCAGTCCCCTAATAGCGGTACAAGTCGTGTCGGAGTGTAGCCCAGAACACCCTGAGATAACACTGGAAACCTACCAGTATATCTCTCTTGCCCTGGCCAGGGACTTTGTGTAATGGCTCTCCTAGACACAGCGCGATATCAACCCCCAATACCGGGAGAGACGAATCCTGTCTAACCGTCACTGCCTCCAAGTGCTTCGGGACTGCACCCAACTACTACCTGTTTGCACGACTCCTTTGAGCCGTGGTAGGGTAGTAATCTAAGTACAGTGGGAACACACTCGAGGCGAAGTGACAGTGTCAAGTCAGCGGACTAAGCTGTACTCATGTCACCTGGGAACTGATAACTGACGATAGGTATAGTACCAACCAACAGTTCCCGATGAGTCCTGTCCAGTGTACTCGTAACCTAACGAGCACCCGCATACTATCTCAAGTACGACGTACTGACGGCTGTGGGACAGACCGTCTCCCACACTGGGATGAGAAGCGCATACGCTAGTCTACTCCGGAGTATCGATGCCCTGTCTTGATAGTCCTACGACTAGGGACCTGCATAAGGATGTGCTTGTGGATTACCCAGCCTCCACGGGTGTGACTGCCATCACAACGCTGGTAATCAAGCAAAGATCCTAAGGGCTCCACTAATGTGTATAGGTGATATACTAAAATAAACACATGTACACATTAAAGTAGAAACAAACCAAGTAGCATACTACTATTTTGAGCAAGATTTTCTATACAAGGTGAATATCCCAAGCTTCCATTAAGTAATTTACAAACTAGTATGACACAGTAATAGCCTCTAGGGCGTATCGAAGACCTATCATCTCGATCAGCCGCTCGAACTGAGTCAGGGGTAAGGCCTTCATGAATGGATCAGCAGTGTTATCTACAGTAGCAACTCTCCGAACCTCGATCTCCTGGCGACCCACGATCTCCCTGATCTGGTGATACCGCTTCAAGATGTGTCTGGACTTCTGATGGGACCTGGGTTCCTTCGCTAAAGCTATAGCCCCATTGTTGTCGCAATACAGAGGTATTGGATCAACAATGGACGGAACCACCTGAAGTTCTGTCAAGAACTTCCTTATCCAGACGGCTTCTTTTGCGGCATCTGCAGCAGCGATATATTCTGCTTCCATCGTCGAGTCAGCAACGGTTTCCTGTTTGGAACTCTTCCAACACACTGCCCCTTCATTGAGGGTAAAGACATAACCCGACATGGACTTGGAATCATCCTTGTCACTTTGGAAGCTGGAGTCAGCAAAGGCCTCGATCTGGAGGTCTTTTCCGCCATACACCAAGAACATCTCCTTAGTCCTTCTCAGGTACTTGAGAATGTTCTTTACCGCTATCCAGTGCTTCTCCCCAGGGTTTGACTGATACCGGCTTACCACACTCAGTGCATAAGCTACATCTGGTCTGGTACACAACATCGCATACATTATAGAGCCTACCGCAGAAGCGTAGGGTATAATAGACATGTGATCCCTTTCCAAATCAGTCTTGGGAGACATCTCTTTGGAGAGGGTGATCCCATGACAAGCCGGTAGATTACCGTGCTTGGAATCTTCAATACTGAATCTTCTCAGTATGGTGTCGATGTACCTGGACTGTGAAAGTCCTAATATCCTCTTGGATCTTTCACGATAGATCCGGATCCCCAGAATGTAAGAGGCATCACTCAGGTCTTTCATGGAGAACCTGTGTGACAAGAATCCCTTGACAGATTGTAACATAGGAATGTCATTTCCTATCAAAAAAATGTCATCCACGTACAATACGAGGAATACGACAGTTCTTGCTACAAATCTACTATAGATGCACGGTTCATCTGGATTTTTGATAAAGACAAATTCTTTGACCGTCTCATCAAAACATATGTTCCAACTCCGCGATGCCTGCTTTAGTCCATAGATGGACTTAACCAACTTGCACACCTTTCCGCTACTCCCACTCTGAATGAAACCCTCTGGCTGGTCCATATAGACACACTCCTCTAAATTTCCATTCAGAAAAGCGGTCTTTACGTCCATCTGCCAAATCTCATAATCGTGGAAGGCAGCAATGGAAAGAAGGATCCGAATGGATTTCAACATAGCCACTGTAGAAAAGGTTTCGTCATAGTCCAAACCAGGTCTTTGACAAAAACCCTTTGCAATAAGTCTAGCTTTATAGGTCTCAATCTGTCCATCTACACCAATCTTCCTTTTGAAGATCCACTTGCATCCTACGGGTTTTACCCCATCTGGAGCAACGTCCAACGTCCATACTTTGTTGGTGTACATGGACTCCATTTCGGTCCGCATTGCATCCATCCATTTTACCGAGTCGACGCTCTAAATGGCTTGCTGGAAGCTAGTCGGCTCATCACTATCAATGATGCAATCCTCTCTATCCCCGTCTATGAGAAAACCGTAGTATCTCTCGGGCGGATGAGACTGCCTAATACTCCTGCGGAGCGGCGCAGGAATGTCCTGATCTTTCGAACCCTCTGGTTCTACTAAGCTTTCATTAATAGCTCGTGGTTCTGGAATTTCTTCCAGTTCTATTTTGCTCCCACTTATCTGATTTTCCAAAAACTCAGTTTCCAAGAAGTGGGCATGACGAGAAACAAAAACCTTTTGTTACTCTTCGCAATAGAAGAAATATCCCTTGGAGTTCTTTGGATATCCCACAAACTTGCACTGTACTGAGCGTGCCTCGAGTTTGTCTGCATGCTGCTTTTTGACAAAAGCTGGACATCCTCATGTTTTAATGTACTTAAGATAGGGTTTCTTCCCACACCACATCTGATACGGTGTCGTAGGCACAGTCTTAGTTAGAACTCGATTCAAAAGGTATGCAGCTGATTCTAGTGCATATCCCCAGAATGATCGCGGTAACTCAGCATTACTCATCATAGAACGTACCATATCCAATAGGGTCCGGTTCCGTCTCTCCGATACACCGTTATGTTGCGGAGTGTATGGAGGAGTAAGCTGAGAGAGAATTCCATTCTCTTTTAGGTAATCCAGGAACTCGGCACTTAAGTATTCACCACCTCGATCAGATCTCAGTGTCTTGATACTTTTGCCTGTTTGTTTTTCTACTTCATTCTTATATTCCTGGAATTTTCCAAAGGCTTCGGATTTATGTTTCATTAAGAAGACATATCCGTACCTTGAAAAGTCATCCATAAAAGTAATGAAGTAAGAATAACCGCTTCATTCATGCGTAGACATTGGACCGCACACGTCGCTGTGTACGAGTCCCAAGAGCTCGCTCGCTCTTACTCCGTGTCCAGTGAACGGAGTCTTTGTCATCATTCCTTTGAGACAGGATTGACAAGTTGCATATGATTGATATTCGAACGGATCCAAATATCCTTCTGTATGTAACTTCATCAACCTTCTCTCATTGATGTGACCCAGTCTACAATACCATAAGAAAGCCTGATTTATTTCCGGAGACATTCTTTTGTGTGTATTCTGGGCATTGAAAATTTGTGGTTGGTTTAATACGTATATACCATTGCTTAATGTACCTGACCCAATCAAAACTTGATTAAGGTGAATGTTCACAACATTACTTACAAATGCAAATTCATAACTTTCTTTAGATAATAAAGATACAGATATGATATTATAGGTTGCATTTGGTACAAAATAACAATCACGCAAAACCAAAACGTGTCCATCTTACAACCCCAGGTGATAGTCCCCCACGGACTCAGCATTCATGCCAGCTCCGTTTGCAACTCTGAGGGTCATATCACCTGCCTTCAAAACCCTACGCCTTCTCAGTGCTTGTAAAGAATTACAGATATGAGATCCTGATCCGGTATCCAATACCCAGGATGTAGAGTTTATTGATAGACAGTTTTCAATAACATACACACCTAAAGCTGAATCCGCAATTTGCTTCAGATCCTGGGTTCTGGCCTTCCAAGCCCTGCAATCCTTTTTCCAGTGTCCACTCTTGTGACAGTAAAAGCATTCTTCCTTTCCCACAAGCTTTCCCGCTACCTTTGTTGCCTTTGTCTTTCCCTTCGTATCCACTTTACTAACACCGCCCCTTGGTTTGGCGGGGGCTTTCTTCTTCTTTCCCTTGGCTCTCGCCTTGGACCTAGAAGTGGAAGATCCTCCTACAAACAAAGTGGATGTTTCCCTAACTTTCTGTAGGGTGCCCTCTGCACTCCTCAGCATGTTGAGGAGTTCTGAAAGTTCAACTTCTTTTTCTTGCAAGTTGAAGTTCAGGATAAACTGGGCGTAAGTGGAAGGAAGGAACTGGAGAATCAAGTCCGTGTAGAGCTCGTTCTCTAACGTGGTCCCAAGGTCCGTGAGCTCCTCAATGAAGCCAATCATTTTAAGCACGTGTTCCGCTACCGATGATCCGACGGCCAATCTCGCCGAAAACAGCTTTTTCGAGACTTCGTATGTAGCGATACGGGATTTCTCTCCATACAGTTCTTTTGTATAGAGAAATATGGATTCAAGGTCCATATTCTCGTGCCTCCTCTGATGTTCATTGTCCATAGAGGCAAGCACGAGGCACTTGGCCTTCGCGCAATCGATTTCCCAGGTCTTACGGATTTCCCTATCCGCGACGCTGGTTTTGGGACCTGGGACAGGGGGAGCTTTGGTGGTGAGGAGATACCCCAACTTGTCATAAGTGATTGCCATTTTGACATTCCTGAGCCAATCTTTGTAGTTTGGCCCTGTCAGTATATTTTTATCTAGTAGTTACTTAAGTCCAGTCATGATGTTTGGTCGCTGCAATTAGTAGAGAGAGAAGAAACACATTAGCATGATGCTCTTGCAAGTTTAGAGTGGTTTTTAATTTGTCTAAACAGAATGGTTCCCACTGTCTCTCGAATCCCTCCTCAAACCAAAAAGGAAGAATTAGTCAGGATCAATCTCACCGTACAATACTTGCTTAACCGTTCAGCCAGGCTAGTGTCGGTACTTCGAGGGAGGTTTTCCAACGCTTTCGCGAAGTTCCTTAATTAAATAACCTCTTTTCTCTGTGGGCGTAGCCCCGCTAACACCTTTCTAGACACCTACTTAGTTTATAGCATTGATTGTTAAGTGAGAAATTTCCCGAGGAGTAGCATATACTCACAGTAGGATCGGGATCCAAATATCATTGCTTGACAAAACTGAAGGAATCCTACCAGAATCATCACACTCCAAATGGTATGCAGCGCTAGCAAGTTTCAGTTCTTTTGAAACTCCCGATGTGGATTTTTGCCCCATGCTCTTATGACCTTGACTTTGGCCAACAAATCATAAGTCACATGTCAAGTTCTACCCGTCATTCTCTAGGTTAATTTGAACCCACCCGTACCTACCCTTGACTTTGGCCAACAAGGCAGTACGACTGTCCCAAACCAACACATCTATCTATGCTGCACATGAATACCCAATAGCTACCAATCACTATGCCTTGACTCTGGCCAACGAACATAGCTTGAATACTATTGACTATCCATGTGAAACGACGGAGGGCTACGAATGGTTTTGGCGAAACCGTGAACGTAGTGAACTTGATATAATCGATGGAACGAGATAGCTTTTAAAAGGAGTGGCTTAAGCTCCGCGTTTAAAAGTTGTTTTTGAAAAGAAACCGAGTGGTTTTGAAAGTGTTCCAACGACTCAACTTTGGATTATTTTCTTGCATTAATTTAATGTGTCCCATTATTTAATCCTACCATTGCAGAAAACAACGAAAATATGACGTACGCTTATTCCATCCGCATTCTCCACGGGGCACCGTCATTACCCGTTAGGTTACTTAACTAACGACAGAGCGGGGGCTGGACTAGCGCGGATGCAAAACATAAGCAACGCCTAAATAGATATCATATATAGATATACACATTCGTCACATGCAATGATAGCCATTCCAGATCACAGATGAACACATTGGATATACTAGGAATCCGCAATCCGTACGAGCCTGTAACGAAGAGCGGATTACACGGTCGCGATGAATAGCCAAGACCCCACCCTAGACCCCTACGGGTGCGGCAAACTACCCACCAAGTACCCGAAGTGAAACAACCTCCCTCAACACCGTGAGTAGGCCACTCGGCACTTAGAAATACCCGGTAGTTTGTGTACCCCACCTTGGGTATATCCTAGGAGCAAAAAACAGTAAAAGAAATCATACAATGACGGCTATAACCCCATCCCGGTTGTGCGGCCATATAAATAATATTACATCAATTACAAATTACATGAATTGAAAGAAAAAGAAAACTCTCATCTCACAACCCCCCGGCTATTCATCCGCGACAATCCAATGAATTCATATACACATACCATCAGCATTACATATCACAGATATGTATAACCCCCACTAATCGACATATAGCGATTAGCAGGCGTTCAATACATATATCACATCACAGATATAACCCGTTATCTTAAGTCTTTAGAAGTTCGATCAAAATACGGATTTTTAGACCCCAAAAACAAATTTTCTTTCTGGAAAATTTGGGCAGAAAAATCACATTCCAAAAATCCCAAAACACCCCACTGAACACACTGCAGGAAACATTGCCCACGACCGAGTCAACTCGGCGGCGGATCCGCGGCGGGAGCATGCTCCCGCCGCGTTTCCGAGGCACTTTGACTGAGTCGATGGACTATTTTTCTTGGGTGTGTTTTAAAAAGCCTAAGCCGATTTTTAGTGCAAGATTAATTAATTTTTGAGCAGGAAAAAAAATCGGCAGAAACTATACATTTCGGGCGTGTTTCGTGACTTATTCTCCGATCGAACTTCTAGTTACTTTGCTAAAATGTTAGATAGTGTTTAACCTGGCTCTGATACCACTTTAAGTCTACGTTACCTCTCCCGGTGCTTACGGGCTTGCGGATATGATGAAAAACGATTTTTTCTTTTGGTGGTAACATGGACTCAAAATACGGATCTTTGTTAAACAACTATCTAACAATCGTAACAAGAGTTTTACCTACTCGGTTAGGGGTTATACCTTAACTTGAACTCCTTCTCTTGGTCTCCTTGTGGTGGTCGGATGGTTCTCTCCTCATCGTCTCTTTGTGCCGAAGATGGACCCACCTGAAAGCTTCTACCTTTGGCTTCAACCTCAATCTTGAGGAAACTAGAACACTTGGTTTGCTAAACCTTGTGTACTAGGATGAGTAGAGGAGTGTGTTGGGTTTTATCTCTATGGTTCTTACTTCTCAACACATGAGACAAGTAGAACCATAGACTAGAGAGAGAGCAAGAGGAAGAGGGAGAGCTTGAGGATGAGAGAGAATGAGAATGATAGAATGAGCAAGACTTTTCTTACCCTTGCTCTCATAATCCAAAATCACCATAACACATAATAATAATTGCGTATTATGTGATGGTTGTTATCATATCAAGTGGCCATATCATTTCTTGCATTAAATGCAATGTGTGAATAAATAAGCAAGCCAAGGTCAATGCCATGAAATGATGGCCATTGTCATGATGATAGTCAACAAGTCCAACCTAGTCAACCGGTCAACTAAGTCAACAAAGTCAACCATCAACAACCATGTCACAATAATACTTAATTAATATTATTGTTAATCATATTTCTTATTCTCGTTAGGGTTTAGCAATAGTCAACAGTCAACAACCATAATGAGAATCCTCTGCCTCTGTCTCTCTGTCAACTGTGCATACATACCCGCATCCGCGTTCCGAGGAACACGAATACAAACGAGATAAAACCAATCCCAAAACGTACACTAAGATCTGGCTTAAACCAAAGCCCGCTAGTGTTAACTGCCTGGACACTAAACGTGCACAAGTGCACGGATGTGACCGAACCCTGTCGCAAAACCATGCGACCTCTACTCTTTTACCTAAAGGCGAATAGCTCTCTTTGTGGGACTCTAAAGACTCGACACTACGCTGGCAGTGGGTTTAACCACAGACCGCAAGCGGCACTAGCTGTGCGTAACGGCCCCCAGGTAGATGCCGATAAGAAAACGGACGAGGTGAAACCCATCTGAACTCCTACTGTGCCTGAATGTGACAATCTGCGTACAGTCTGGTCTGTTCGTCTGAGAATATCGCATGGCGGGCCTAGGGGGGCGGTAAACGTCAGTCTTCTAATAGCGGTACAAGTCGTGTCGGAGTGTAGCCCAGAACACCCTGAGATAACACTGGAAACCTACCAGTATATCTCTCTTGCCCTGGCCAGGGACTTTGTGTAATGGCTCTCCTAGACACAGCGCAATATCAACCCCCAATACCGGGAGAGACGAATCCTGTCTAACCGTCACTGCCTCCAAGTGCTTCGGGACTACACCCTGTAGAGTTACTAGGAACACTAACAAGGCTCTACAAGGCATCGACCATGCCAAAATTAAATTTTTATGTGTCGAACAACCCTAAGCAAGATCGTATACTAGAGTTTAGGCGAAACAAATAGTAAGTAAACAACTTTACTTCTATTGGAACACGAAATACAACCTTTATAAATCGGTCCTTCACTTCATTTACTCCTTGTTGAAGTCCCTTCGCTGCGATCGTGGTTCTCCCGGACCCTTGCATGGCTTCACGAGGCGAAAGACGCGTCCTTGCTTTTAGTCTTTGAGGCCGAAGATGATCTACGTCGAGGGGATGCCAACTCAAGCTTCTACTTCACTAACTTGAGAATTAGTGAAGTAAACACCCTAAACTAAAGTGCTAGTCTAGTAGAGGATGGAGAAATAGGAAGTGGGTTCTCTTTAGAATTTTATTTCTCACAATCTATCTCACTTTTGATCAAACCCTAACAAGCTTTTTCTCTTTGCAAATGAAGAAGAAGAAGAAAAGAAAGAGATGAGGATAATGATCAAGTGAGAAGGCTAACCATGGTGAGTGAGTATCATATACTAACTCTTGTAGAGACTTAACCCTAGGCTAATGTTGGAGATAGTGCCCTCATAGTCAATTATTGGATCGCAGGTACGTGATTGCAATGATTGCGGAGGACCTATCCCGGTAGGACAGTCTTACTCGAGATGATAGTATGCTATCTGGTTTGACTTTATCAGTCGTGTACATGTTCAGGTGACTGATTGCATGTTACACTTTGATAGAGCCCTTAGGATCTTGCTTTACTACCAACAGTATGAGGGCGATCATATACGTGAGAGTTGGGTAGTTTATATGCATATCCTTAATTGTGGTCCCTAGTCGTGGGAGTTTCGAGACAGGGCATCGATACTCCGGAGTAGACTAGTGTGTACAGTCGAGACCCCGACGAGGGGCGGTGGCCGGTCTCACAAGCCACTGGTGTCAGTTGGATCACCTAAGATGTATACAGGTGCTCATTGGGTTATGAGTACACCGGACAGGACTCGCCGGGAATCTGCTAGTTAGTACTATACCTATCGTCAGATAGCAGTTCCCTGGTGACATGTGTACAGGTTAGTTCATCGACCTGAGGTCGTCATTTGTCTCGTGTGAGTTCCCACTGTGCTTTGATTTCTACCCTACCACGGCTCAAAGGAGTCGTGCAAACAGGTAGCTTTTGGGTACAGTCCCGAGCCATATGGAGGCACGTGAGCGGATCGGCAGGGGATTCGTCTCTCCCGGTATTGGGGGCGAGATCGTGCTGTGTCTAGGAGAGCCATTACGCAAAGCCCTCGGCCGAGGCAGGAGATTTACTGGTAGGTATTCCAGTAGTATCTCAGGGCGTTCTGGGCTACACTCCGACACGACTTATACTGCTAAAGGGGGTCTGACGTTACTAGCCCTCTAGGCGGATATGCGATACTCATTGACGAACGGACCGGACTGTATATACATTGTCACTGTTAGGCTCAGTAGGGTTTTCGGAGGAGTTCGCTCATCGGTCTCCCTTGAGTTCGCTCCTCGGCCACCCTTGAGGTCAGTCCATGGGCAGCCGTTACGCATAGCTAGTGCCGCTGACGGTTTGTGGTTAAACCCACTGCCAGGGTGCTGACGAGTCATTAGAGTCCCCCACAGACAGTTTCCCAAGTTCGGGCGAAACGTTGTAGAGGCCGTATGGTTTTATGGCAGGGTTCGGAAAATGCACGTGCGTTTACGCACGTGTCGATTTTCGGACAGATGATACTGGTCGGCTTTGGTTTAAGCCGGATCCGAGTATTATATTGAGTAGGTATAATATTTTTGTCTCAGTTGCATTTGTATTCGGTCGTAATACAAATGCGGGTATATTTATACAGTTTCGGGGTTGTCCTGAAATTCGTTTCAGGATCACTGTTGGAAGTTGCCAGTTTCCAGTTTTCTATCAGCCGTCTTTTAACATTCGGTTAAAGACGGATTTATCTTTTCTTGAGATGAGTGTGGATTCTTCTAGAAGTTTCTAGATGAGGTGACTAGGATTAATTGGTGTTGGATTTTCATTGGTTGCTTTAAAGGTTCAATTAATGCATAATGACTCATGCTTTGTAATTAAGGCTTTTTGTTTTCCTTAAGATATTTTGTTCATAATATCTTATGCTTGTGGTCACCTCCCTCCTCCTACGGTCACCTCCCTCCATCATATAAAGAGGCCGGCCCCTCTCCCTCTCTCTACTCACTCTCACTTGAGGTTTCATTTCGGTTAGAAAAGATATGATAGTTTTGGGGTGTATGGAATTCACAGTTCATTTCATTCCATCACCCAATTTCCACGGCAACTTCATTAACCGATCGTCCACGGATTTGGACGAAGTGAGATAAAGTCATCTACTCATTCTCTACATCAATCTTGGTCGTCTCTTTTAGCAAACTTGACGATCGAGTTGCCTCGAGTCAGAGGCGGGAGCCCGTTTAAAGAACCGATCATGTGGTGCCACCTCGACGAAGGACATCGGAGATCGACGAGATCGGAGTAGCCGCAACGGAGCGTGGGATGATGGTTGAAGAACGAAGGACTCGGATCGTTCGGTATAACCATTCTACACTTTTTACAGTTTGTTAGTTTAGCAAATATGGCAGATCCGGGTTAAAGTATACGATAGCGCCAGTTAAAAAGTTTTTGTTTCGCATTTGGCGTCTGTAGACGGACGGGGCGCTAGCGTAGAATTACATTGGTATCAGAGCCTAACCATTTTGCTATACTAACTTGTGCTAACGCGTTTAAAACATCGATCCGACCGGAAAACTAAAAACTGCAAAATCCATGCCCGACAGTTTCTGTTAATTTTAAACGGTGTCAAAATTGATTTCTGTATATCTTAAAAATCAGTGCAGGGTTTTCTAAGACATCTGAGAAAAAACGGTCACGTGATCCCACTAAAGCGCCGCGCTTCCGCGGTCAAACCTAGGGTTTGACCGCGGAACCGCCGCGCTTCAGAGGGAACAGTGCACCAATTTTTCTCAGTTGGCTTTATTTTGGGATTTTGTGATTTTTGGTATATATCATTTGCGCCTAGATTTTGTTACTGTTCACCAGTAAGCAGTGGGGCCCACTTTTTGATATTTGGTCTTTGGTCGATCGAAATTTAAACACGTTAGTTTACAGTGCTTACATTATATCTCCGACCGGGAATGTCATTTGATCGGTAAACCGCGTCTGATTGCTATAGTTCTTTTAGACGGGTTTGCGAACGTGACATTCGCGTTGATGTTCTGTGTTGTGCTGTATTGTTGCGGATTTGTCGTGGTGGATAGCAGTGTGTAATGGTAGTACAGTTTGAGTTTATTTGTACATTTGATATTGCGGGGCGAGCGTCCAACTTGTGGACAGCCGTCACTGTCTGTTGTATTATATTCTTTTGGGGCACGACCAGGTTGCGGTCGATGTACCTATTGTACTATTTTTCATTACTGTACTAGGTTTTACCCCGCGACGGAGTGCACGGATAGCCGGGTTCGGGAAAGCAACGGGTCCGCATCTCATGGCTTTGAGAGGCAGAGGGGCCCCACTTCAGAATTGGCAGACTATTCGCCGCACTCGTAGGGGGTACAGGTTGACCCAAGGAGGGGTGCCCAAGCTTACCGGATTCCGTGGAGTGCTGGGTGGTCCATTCACTATGCTGTAGGGGGCTGCCTCGCTTCAGGTCTTGGCGGGTAACTTGCCGCACCCGTAGGGGTCTAGGTTTCATTGCACAGGCTATCCACACGACAGGGGAACGTCGAGTTTCAGCAGCGGCTCTGTGAAACTCGGGGATCCCAGATTATCTGTATTGTTCTGTGATGCTTATTACTTTTCTGTAATGTTGCATACTATCACGCCTGGAGCGATTATTGTATATTGGTTTATATACTATTAGATGTTGTATATGTTTTACACCCGCGCTAGTCCAGCCCCCGCTCTGTCGTTAGTTAAGTAACCTAACGAGTGATGACGGGACCCAGTGACGAATGCGAATGGCATATACGTACATTTTATTTTCGTTCTTTTCTGGTGTGATTATTGATGGGACTGCGTTGATTCTGATCAACGCAAAGTAAAAACAAACCTGTATACAGTTGTTGGAACAATTTAAAAAGTGTTATTGCAAAGACGTTTCCTTTTGTTATGCATAGCGGTATTCAGTGGAATATCCTGCACCTCATTCGACGGGGCAAGGGCTGATATCCCTTCACCGGGACTGACCCCTTGGGCAGAAGTTTGCGTCAGCGTAATAACTTCACTATAGTCGATTACAAGTTGCTTTGCATAGCGGTATTCAGTGGAATATCCTGCACCTCATTCCACGAGGAAAGAGCCGAGATCCCTTTACCAGGAGTGACCTCTTTAGCAAAAGGTTTTCGCCACTATATTTTAAAAAGCTATCAGGTTCCTTCAGCGATATCAAGTTCACTACGCTAAAGGTTTTTCGCCAAAAACCAGCCGTAGCCCTCCGTCGTTTCTTATGGATGGTCAGTAGTATTCAAGCTATGCTTGTTGGCCCTTAGTCAAGGCATAGTGTTTGGTAGCTGCTGGGTATTCATTTGTTGCAGAGATAGATGAGTTGGTTTGGGACAGTCGTACAGCCTTGTTGGCCCTTAGTCAAGGGCGAGTACGGGTGGGTTCAAATTAACAAGATAATGACGGGCAGAACTTGACATGTGACTTGTGGTTTGGTGGCCCTTAGTCACGATCATAAGAGCATGGGGCAAAAAACTATATCAGGAGTTTCTAAAGAAACTGAAACTTGCCGAGTATGCGCATACCTTCTGGAGTATGAGTAACGTGGATGCATTCCATCACGTTATCATGCGATGAGAGTTGGATCATGATTTCCACTGATGAGTTGGTTTACTCTTCGGGTGATCCCGATTGATTCTTCTTTAGGTTTGGAGGAGAATTTGACAGGACAGTGGGAGGTTTCCGGATTAGATTAAATGATGACCATTCTGATCTAGGATAGAGTGCACGCAGAGTGTTTCTTTTCTCTCTCTCTCTTTGGCAGCGACCTTTGACCGACCCTAGACTATGACTCAGTGACCAGGTTGACCGAACCTTCTTAAAATACTGGCTTTTGGATTGTCTGAGTTGCATAAGTCATTGCCACTCCTTCTTTTACCCTTTGAATTTCTCCGAACACCCGTATTACTACGGATATCCACTTCCATTGGATAGAGCCATCGTATGGTTATATACGAACTCGAAGGGACTTCTTCGAGGATGGATCAAGGTTCAGGAGAAATAGAATTGGTTTATTCAGTTGTCTTTTATTATCACCTTCTCTCAGGTTGCGAGAGCTCCTTGGTTTAGGAGAGTACACCTATTACGCCTATTGGATAGTCTTATTCCAAACCATAGGCTGGTGCCGAAAGGTAGGGAATGAAGAAAACCAATTAGCCTAAGTAGGGTGTGCAGAAGGTAATATGTAAAGACAAAATAAAGGGATTAGAAAGAGGGCAAAGTAAATTGCGACTAATATCATTCACGACCAAAACCGCGTACTTCATCGCCGCTCCTATTTCACCTTTAAGAAGAATAAGGTATTATTCAGTTGTCTTTTATCGTCACCTTCTCTCAGTTGCGAGTACTCCTTGGTTTAGGAGGGTACACCTATTATGCTTACTGGATAGTCTTCTTCCAAACCATAGGCTGGTGCCGAACGGTAGGGAAGGAAGAAAACCAGTTAGCCTAACGATGGTGTACAGAAGGTAACGACTAAAGACAAATAAAGGGATTTGGAGAGATGGCAATAAAATATACGGTTAAAGTCATGAATTGGATTATGGAAGAGGCATTGCTATGAATACCAGGATACCCCTACGAAACATTTTCATGTTTCAGTGCATTGTTAAAGGAAAAACTGTTTTCCCGATTAGACACTTACTCCAAGGGTATGTATTTACCAGGTTTCATTCTCATATCTGTATGGTTTTACAGATGATGAGTGGGAGTAAGATATTGGGAATCAGGTGATCATCCTCATTATATCGGAATTCGTTGTAATTGGTGATATTTGAGGAAATCGCCAGGGTACAGTTTTCCACCTACAACGCACAGGTTTTGAGTTGTTCAACTCAGCGGACCTATACAGAGTATTGTATGTTGTCCAGTGTCCATCAGGACAAAGGGGTAGGTCCTCGTACTATGTTCTGTTTACTTATAACTTCTCTAGTATTTAGACGAGTGTTTCGTAGAAATACAAGGTCTAAGTTTTGAGAAGTTGTGGGTATAAGAATAAAGTAGAGAACCAGGTATCACAAGTATCGGGATTCTTCAAAGAGATCGAAGATGAAGATTCTTGTGATTGGTATTCAGATGATAGTGATGGTTTTGAGAAACGTGTTTCTCTTTCAGGTTACTCATAATTGGATGGATTCCTAAATTGAGTAATGCTGATTGACCTCTTTCCATTAAGTTGATATGCACCGGAGACAGCTGCATGGATTGAATCTTGGTTCCAATTAAATAAGTGCCAAAGTTTCTATATTGGATATAGAATAGTTCGTACCTTAGAAGAAATTAAGGTACGGGGAGTTGTCCAGCTTATGATTAAAACCAGACACTGGATAACTCAGGGCACGTTTCTGTAATGGCTGTTTGTGGGTTGACCCTGGCTATGACGAGGGTTGATATTCTACCATTTAGAAGATCAATAGTGATATTGTTCTTGACTCGCCACAGTTTTAGTAAAAATGGATCTTTTTCAGAAAACAGAAGTGGGAGTATGGTAGAACTGGAAGTGATTCCAGAACCGCGAACGATTACGGAAAAATTTAATAGGACCTATACATTCAATCAGGTTTGACATTCCAATAGCCACTCCGCAGGTATGGTAGGTAACCTCAGACACCCGAGAGGTACTTCGGTAGCCTCAAGGACGGTGACAGGGAGGTTCTTATCTACCCAGACTTGACACTACTATTGTTCCAGGATATGAGACCCGGTAGGAGGGTTGTCGTAGTCAGTGGGAGCAACGGAAGCATGGTGGGCAAGTAGCTTATGTCTATTTATAGACTTGAGCAGTTATAGCGGAGATAGATCATCTAATTTTGATGTGACAGTCATGGGTTTGACTTCAATCAGAATAGGGGATGGATCAGTTAAGAAGGTAGTAGGGTGTGATGTCATGGTATCTGGATGACATACACAGAGTAGGAAGTAAAATTCCTATACTACGATCGGTTGGACTGTGGTCGTCACACAGTTGTTTCTCCATACAGGATATGGATATAATATTTGACATTCTGGTTTCTGGATCTATGGCTTTAGATCTGGATTTGGGTAGTTTCCCAATGTGGGTACTTTGACAGATATTCTAATGGTTTTTAGAATAGTTGACTCCTAGCATGGTAGTGTACCTGCAGGTGATGGAGTCACCCTCTCTAAAGGTGTCGTATAGACTAAAGGGGAGAGGGATGTGCATGATTGGCAGATCACTTGCTTAGGCAATTGAGTCAATCATAAGATGTCAAGTACCACACCAAATGTTGGTTTTGCACTAGATGCAATAAGTTTGTATTAATCCAATCCTGGAGAAACATAAGGAAGCAGTTTTAGAACATTGGTACATGTTCTGCGGATTTGATAACGGCAGCCTCTTTCGGGAGACGGTTATCATTCCAGGCTTCAAAGGTGACATGGATGACAGAGTGATTGTCAGAGTTTTAGTCTTCCCTCTGACGAGGGACAGTATTGTGGACAGGTGGTCCAGAGGATACTGTGGGTGGCATGGTGCCGGATACTGATTAGGTTCAGTGATCCATACAGTCTAAGAAGTTTGGATATGGAGTTCATTTATGAACTAAGGTCCCATCAGATATCCAGACATATTCTAAGACAGGTACTACTCAATTCGGGAGATGGCTTTCTCCGCGAACTTGAGATTAAGAGAGATACAGAAAGAAACTTCTAGGCGGATCCACTCACCGAGGCTATTTCTCGAACACAATAGTTTTACAAACGGGCTTTGTGAAACTGATTAGTAGAGAAGTTGGATGTTCGGTTTCACACGGGCTGTGAGTAGTCGACATCGCAATATTAGCCTTGAGTGCAAGTGGGAGATTGTTGGAGATAGTGCCCTCATAGTCAATTATTGGATCGCAGGTACGTGATTGCAATGATTGCGGAGGACCTATCCCGGTAGGACAGTCTTACTCGAGATGATAGTATGCTATCTGGTTTGACTTTATCAGTCGTGTACATGTTCAGGTGACTGATTGCATGTTACACTTTGATAGAGCCCTTAGGATCTTGCTTTACTACCAACAGTATGAGGGCGATCATATACGTGAGAGTTGGGTAGTTTATATGCATATCCTTAATTGTGGTCCCTAGTCGTGGGAGTTTCGAGACAGGGCATCGATACTCCGGAGTAGACTAGTGTGTACAGTCGAGACCCCGACGAGGGGCGGTGGCCGGTCTCACAAGCCACTGGTGTCAGTTGGATCACCTAAGATGTATACAGGTGCTCATTGGGTTATGAGTACACCGGACAGGACTCGCCGGGAATCTGCTAGTTAGTACTATACCTATCGTCAGATAGCAGTTCCCTGGTGACATGTGTACAGGTTAGTTCATCGACCTGAGGTCGTCATTTGTCTCGTGTGAGTTCCCACTGTGCTTTGATTTCTACCCTACCACGGCTCAAAGGAGTCGTGCAAACAGGTAGCTTTTGGGTACAGTCCCGAGCCATATGGAGGCACGTGAGCGGATCGGCAGGGGATTCGTCTCTCCCGGTATTGGGGGCGAGATCGTGCTGTGTCTAGGAGAGCCATTACGCAAAGCCCTCGGCCGAGGCAGGAGATTTACTGGTAGGTATTCCAGTAGTATCTCAGGGCGTTCTGGGCTACACTCCGACACGACTTATACTGCTAAAGGGGGTCTGACGTTACTAGCCCTCTAGGCGGATATGCGATACTCATTGACGAACGGACCGGACTGTATATACATTGTCACTGTTAGGCTCAGTAGGGTTTTCGGAGGAGTTCGCTCATCGGTCTCCCTTGAGTTCGCTCCTCGGCCACCCTTGAGGTCAGTCCATGGGCAGCCGTTACGCATAGCTAGTGCCGCTGACGGTTTGTGGTTAAACCCACTGCCAGGGTGCTGACGAGTCATTAGAGTCCCCCACAGACAGTTTCCCAAGTTCGGGCGAAACGTTGTAGAGGCCGTATGGTTTTATGGCAGGGTTCGGAAAATGCACGTGCGTTTACGCACGTGTCGATTTTCGGACAGATGATACTGGTCGGCTTTGGTTTAAGCCGGATCCGAGTATTATATTGAGTAGGTATAATATTTTTGTCTCAGTTGCATTTGTATTCGGTCGTAATACAAATGCGGGTATATTTATACAGTTTCGGGGTTGTCCTGAAATTCGTTTCAGGATCACTGTTGGAAGTTGCCAGTTTCCAGTTTTCTATCAGCCGTCTTTTAACATTCGGTTAAAGACGGATTTATCTTTTCTTGAGATGAGTGTGGATTCTTCTAGAAGTTTCTAGATGAGGTGACTAGGATTAATTGGTGTTGGATTTTCATTGGTTGCTTTAAAGGTTCAATTAATGCATAATGACTCATGCTTTGTAATTAAGGCTTTTTGTTTTCCTTAAGATATTTTGTTCATAATATCTTATGCTTGTGGTCACCTCCCTCCTCCTACGGTCACCTCCCTCCATCATATAAAGAGGCCGGCCCCTCTCCCTCTCTCTACTCACTCTCACTTGAGGTTTCATTTCGGTTAGAAAAGATATGATAGTTTTGGGGTGTATGGAATTCACAGTTCATTTCATTCCATCACCCAATTTCCACGGCAACTTCATTAACCGATCGTCCACGGATTTGGACGAAGTGAGATAAAGTCATCTACTCATTCTCTACATCAATCTTGGTCGTCTCTTTTAGCAAACTTGACGATCGAGTTGCCTCGAGTCAGAGGCGGGAGCCCGTTTAAAGAACCGATCATGTGGTGCCACCTCGACGAAGGACATCGGAGATCGACGAGATCGGAGTAGCCGCAACGGAGCGTGGGATGATGGTTGAAGAACGAAGGACTCGGATCGTTCGGTATAACCATTCTACACTCTTTACAGTTTGTTAGTTTAGCAAAAATGGCAGATCCGGGTTAAAGTATACGATAGCGCCAGTTAAAAAGTTTTTGTTCCGCATTTGGCGTCTGTAGACGGCCGGGGCGCTAGCGTAGACTTACAGCTAATTGTTATGGTTGGGTTAATAAAAATCCATAGTAAAAACAAACTCAAGTTGAATTAGTCAATGCATCCACAAGCTTCATGCATTTTCTAATCCTCCACTTGATTTTGTAATTACTTTAAATATTAAAAACCCACACTAAAAATTAGCATAGTGTAATTCTCATACAACCATAGATGATGTATTATCAACCATGATACAAAAATATAACACATTTTAATATATATCATATATATAGTAAAGATGTGTACATGTGAGGAAAAAACCCTAAGTGAACATGTGTTAGTTAATGTAAACTAGTATATCAAATATACAATTATAAAATAAATTATTAAATCAACACTTGACTTAATAATCCGGTCATATCACATATAACCGACTAACATTCAATGTACCGACTTATCGAATTAACACTTGATTCGATAACCCGGCTATATCATATATAACCGACCGATACAAAAAGTCGCGAGAATAGAATACGGTATCACATACACGCATTATTCTCGGTCCCGCACATATCACATATGCGCCCCTATTTCGTTTTGCCTGAGCCAGTAAAACCTCTATGTAGGACTCTAAAGACTCGTCAATACGCTGGCAGTAGGTGATGATCACATCACGCACCCACAAGCCGTCAGCGGTACTAGCTGGACGTAACGGCTACCCGGGTATTGAGCGATCAGAAGATCAGCAAGCAAGCCCGCTCCAACTTCTGTAAAAGCCTGCCGGTAACACTTCCCGTACAGTCCGGTCTCCTCGTCTGATATGTCGCATATCAAGTCTAGGGGCGGTAAACGTCAGACCCCAATAACCGATAAGTCGTGCCAATGTGAGGCTCATAACGGGTCGAGAAACTACTAGTAACACTTACCAGTAAATCTCTAAATCATCCATGGCCAGGGACTTCCCTGTTACGGCCAATCGAGCACAGCGAAACATCAACCCCCAATACCGGGAGAGACGAAACCCCTCCTATCGCTCATTTCCTCCATGTGACTCGGGACTGTACCCAAAAACCACCATTTTGCACGCCCTCATGGACGTGGTAAGGTGGAAATCAAAGCACAGTGGGAATCACACAAGACTCTATGACGATCTCGGGTCTACAGACTAACCTGCACAAGTGTCACCAGAGAACTGCCATCTGACGTGAGGTATAATACAATCTGGGAGTTCTCGCCGAGTCCGTCCAGTGTACCCAGTCTCCACTGAGCACCCGTATACCATCTCTGATGTCAAACACCAATGGATATGGGATCATCCATCGCCCATCTCATGGGTCGAGAAGCGTATACGCTAGTCTACACTGGTATATCGATGCCCCGTCTCGATACACCCACGACTAGGGACCTTGAAGGATGTACTTATGGACTACCATGTCCCCACTAGTATGATCCGCATCATAGTCCAGGTAGTCAAGCACACATCCTAAGGGCTTTACCAACATGTAACTATAAGACAGTATAAAGAGATAAGTATCCATGTTAAAGTAAAGAGCAACCAGATAGCATACTATCATATCGAGCAAGAAAGTCCTCTCTATATATGTCCAAGCATCCAATATAATATACATCATCTGTACAATACTGGCCTCTAGGGCATACATACAACTAACAATCTCCCACTTGCACTAGGGCCAACTGCTGTAATATCGCATACCGAGCATACCGAAGAGTCTCTCAAACTGTATGTGGGGAATGGCCTTCGTGAGTGGATCCGCAGTGTTATTCTTCGTGTCAACCCTCCTGACCTCGATCTCCCGGATCAGGTGATACCGCCTCAGAATATGCCTGCATCGCTGATGGGACCTGGGTTCTTTGGCCAAATCCACCGCTCCATTGTTATCGTAATACAAAGGTATTGGATGCTCAATGGATGGAACCACTCCAAGTTCAGGAATGAACTTCTTGATCCAGACAGCCTCTTTGGCAGCATCGTTGGCAGCGATGTATTCAGCCTCCATCTTCGAGTCTGCCACGGTTTCCTGCTTGGAACTCTTCCAGCTAACCGCCCCTCCGTAAAGGGTAAAGACAAATCCCGACTGCGACTTAGAGTCGTCCTTATCACTCTGGAAGCTTGAATCGGTAAAGGACTACACTTGGAGTTCTCCGTTACCATACACCAAGAGCATCTCTTTAGTCCTTCGCAAGTACTTGAGAATGCTCTTCACAGCTGTCCAGTGACTCTCTCCAGGATCAGCTTGATACCTACTCACTACACTTAGTGAGTATGCTACATCGGGTCTGGTACATAGCATCGCGTACATGATAGAGCCTACTGCCGAAGCATAGGGTATCCCTTGTATGCGAGCTCTCTCCAAATCAGTCTTGGGAGACATCTCTTTGGAGAGAGTGAGCCCTGAGATTGTGGGTAAAATCCCACGTTTGGACTCTTCCATACTATACCTCTTTAGTATGGTGTCAATGTACCTGGATTGGGACAATCCCAATATCCTTTTAGATCTATCTCTATGTAACGTTTCAGAAATCATTTTGCGAATTTTCCCGTTTTAGGGCAAAATTGTCGGTTTTTCCCGTTTTAACCCGATTTCGATCAAACGACCGTATAAGCTTACCGACACCTAATTTGGCCAAAATAAAGCTTGTGCGCGAACTTTGGGAGTATTTGGGAGGTTTTGGTTCAGATAGATTTGTTGGAGATAATGCCCTCAGAGTCAATTATTGGATCACAGGCACGTGATTGCGGTGATTGAGGGA
The DNA here is from genome assembly GCA_030015575.1 of Agapanthus africanus. NCBI lineage: Eukaryota > Viridiplantae > Streptophyta > Magnoliopsida > Asparagales > Amaryllidaceae > Agapanthus > Agapanthus africanus. Next base: position 389,377,674 of record JASDDO010000022.1, read on the forward strand.
GGACCTATCCTGGTAGGACAGTCTTACTGTCACGACCCGAAAGAGCACGTGACTGGCCCTTGAACCATATGAAGTCTATAGGACTCCATCTGATCCAAGTAAGCCAAAAGCCCAGAAATCTAAAACCATTTTTAAGAATAAGTAAAGAAACTGGTTTAAAGAAGTGAAGAAAAACATGTTTGAAATCAAGGTTTTTAAATAACTAAACCGAATATGCATTTTTAAAAACAGTACAGTCTTTTCTAAAAATTTCGGCAGAGTTTCTTTTGTAAAACTGGCCCCGAATGGGGTATAACAAGGATAACAATATATGCAATGATAAAGGCATCCCCAAGCGGGAGCTAGCTCTTCGTCAATCGACGGTCACCACCACACATGCAACAATAATATACAACGCCAAGTGGCGAGGATCAAATCCAAAAGAAAGCTCAAAAGCAACAAGAAAACCGCAACACTACTAAGCGCGACTCTATGGTCGAATAATACATCACTAGTCTAGGTCTGAAACAATATACGAGTTTTGGTTGATGGATATTCTAGATACAATGAATAATATAAATACAACGGCGGTTCTGATACAAAAGAACCCACCTATCCAAGCAAATCACCCAAAAGGAAGCAGTGTGCCAGAAATGCCGCTATAGAACTGTACGGCAAACCTGCAAGAACTGGGGCACAACGGGGGTGAGTTGCCAACTCGTGAATAGAAAGATATCTACAAGCAGAGATCGAATGCATGACCCAACCTAGGTCAATACGATCAGATATAAAAAAACCTCAATATGAATAAAGCTGAAGCATGCTAAACTGGCAATGTAATCTCTATACGTGAATGTAGTGCCAAGTGCTCGTGCTAGTGCCTCAGGTAATAGTATGTCATGAATATGAGGTATGAATGCATGAAAGCAGAATACATGTAAATGAAGAAACTGTTTTCATAATTTAGTGAGATTTCCCTTGTATTTTTAGTTGAGGTATCATAATGAAATCAGCATAAAACAGTGCCTAGCATCGGCACAAAACGTAATCCCAATATCTCGATATCTCTGTATCACAGTCTCTGTACCTCGAAATCTCGAAATCCCAATGTCTCAATCATAATATCTAGGGCGCCGTCAGTCCAGACCGGCCCCTACCATCCATCTCAAGACCACGACGGTATCCTCCGGATATCCGACGCGTCGGGTAAAATCACCGGTAGGTAGTGCTCCCCTGCCAGGCTCACATCGTCATCACCACGCGCTTCTTGCCCCGGGGTACCTTACCGGGTCCACCATGTACCCGAAACGGTTCATCCGTCTCCTCGAATCGGGTTTCCAAATCCATCAGCAAACTCATGGTGGACGACTCATACATCATGGGAAAACCGCACTTTTTATTTTAAAGAGAGAAAAGAAGTTTATATAAGTTTTGCGGTTTTCCCCCAAATCCAGAAAATCTCATGGAAATCCGAATCCAATCCTCAATAGCATGTAAACAGTGCATACAGGCATAAAAATCCATGAATAATAACATGCATGATGTAACAACTAATAATTACAATGTCTAATCTAGCATATAAGGCAAGTACACTAATATCATGTCTAAATTATTAGCTAACAACCTATGTCGATGCAATAATATTTTCTAAGGTGTACGTGACATGGCAATTACCGATGGAGATGTGTGTGAGCCGGCAAGTAAGTGTACGTGGTACATACGCATCATCGGTAATGGTGCTGGTGTCCTAACAGCATAACATCAATAATGGAGTATGAAACATAATATAAGCATGCGATGCGATGCGAACCACAATAATGAGCGGAAGCTGAATACTAGACGCAACTATAACTAATCTGCATTAATCTAAAATAACCTCTACAATTGGTGCCTTTTGAAATAACACGAATCATGGGGTTTTGAAAATAGGGGCTACGGTGTTTTTATGAAAAGATACGTCTTTTGAAATATCCGTAGGATCCCTTGGGCTGTCTTTTAAAATACCCACGATTCGTTAGTTTTTGAAATAGGTAGGAGTCTAATCTAATCTAACAACCATCTTAAACTATACGGCTGAACTAACAAGTAGAGCTACGGGTGAGGAAACCGCCTAACATCTGAGTCGATACATATACATACATGTATATATATTAGTCGGTGATCCCGCCTCAATAATATCATATCCGATACCCTATCTATAATCAGACATCCCAAGTCAAGAGTGCGGATCAATCATCAAAATATAGCTTGTACGTAAATCCGTCGTACGGCATCCCAAATCTGGGTACGGGTCAATATCACATTCATCATACTATTTATCTGGTATCCTCTTTATCAAATGTCATGATCGGGGTACTGATCTACGTCTAGTACAATATTGATACCCTCAATGTATGCATGCAGGTGTAAGAATCACTACGTCAAAAGACCCGTTAAAACATCGTGTCGTATCTCGATACGAACCAAATCACATCACCGATCTCCTGGCCTCAAGCCCAATCTCATCGACTCATCTCAAATCCCAAATACTATCCTCAAATCCAGTATATAAACACATAGTCCCATACCCATGTGTAGATATACGCATCATCATATGCACTCTAATAAATGAAAGAATGAATGCAAGTATGTGTGTAAATGTATGTGTGAGTGCAACCACTACTCTAGGGTTCGCACTAAACCAAACCAATATATTCTTATCATCAAAATATCATTATTACCATCAATAACCCTAAACAACACATAATAAATATTCGTGTGTATACGTATTCGTATACATCACCACGGACTGCGGGGGTGCTATACGCCATCCACCCGACTTCTCCCCACAGATATAAATCTACTCACATTGCTTCTCGTGTGCCAAAGCCGATGTCGCTATCTTCACCTCCTTTGCCTCAACATCACGCGGGGTACCTACAAGTATATCACAATGCTAAAGCACATGAAAATCACATCGGAAACCAAAATAGCACACGCTACCCGCATAGGTAAAAACCTATCGACTCGCATGTAAACACAATCAAAATCCACTTGTCGTTGACGTCCAAACGCCACCCGACAGGAATGAATCACCAAATACCAAAATCCATGCCAAAACAAGTCCCAAATTATACACCAACATAGGAAAATCAACCCAGATTTCACCCTAGATGGAATCAGTCAAAACTAGACATACTCAGGGTCAAAACTAGAGGAAATGGGGGCATGCACAGAAAACGAAGCAATTCCTTAAAATAACTTATTTTAGAATTTTCCATAATTTTTCCCCATTTATCTGTATTTAATTATACCAGAATATTAAAATATTCATTAAAATAATATTAAATTATAAAATTTCCCAAAAATCATATTTTATTATTTTGAAGACGTTACAATCTACCCCCCTTAAAGAAATTCGGTCCCCGAATTTAAATTTAAACCCCCAAATACTAAAATATTTCAATACAAATTCCAAGTCATCGGGGTTCCGAAATCATCTATACATAAAACATCATAGCGCAATGCATGCGCATGAGTACTGAGCAGATAACTCAAAAGCAACACTCCATCAAGCATCCGCAATCATCGGAGTCATGATAACGACACAATGTCAAATCCAATACAAAATCAATATGATATGGACCAAGACTATACATGTAGACATCCAATCTATACATGTAAATAGCTGATGCAAATGTATGCCAAATCTTTTTAAGTCGCTGTGCGATGCGCGTAACACTGCACAGTGGCGGACGTTTCTCATAAGAAAATAACTATATATGTGTATATATATCCTTTGTTTAATAGGTACGTTCCGCCGTTTTGAAAACAGTTTAGAAGGGTTTCCTTGTTTTTAAAACGTTTCGTGTCATATCGGACACGTAGGTATATACTGAGACTATAGCTCGCTTTTCGGAAATCCCTTCGATAACTATCGATGCATGCAAAATATATCCAGGTACTGCCCACTGACTAGTCCTGCTCAGTATGAAAGCAAATATCCAACATCATAAAAATGTACTGCTCCAAAAGGAATAAATCCCAAAAATCACATAACACCACCCTGTGCGTCTGGTGCGCACGGAAATCAAAATCCATATATGTGCTAAACATGTGCACAAAACAACATCTAGGTGCAACGGGTGTGCACGAAGCATCTGTCATAGGCAACGTGTGCCTGGCAGCCAAAACAGGTGCATCTGACATGCACGAAAAATCTCGATTTAGTGCATCTGGTGTGCCCCAAAATCGTATCTCAAAACATGCGCCCAACATGCGCGAAAATCCAAATCGGTGCATCCATCATGCACGAATGAAAATCTAGACCCTGCGCACTCAATATGCACGGAATCACAAAATCCAATAGCAACGTCGAATATGCGTAAGTCCAGTCAAAAGCACGGAGTGCAAGAATCCACATCAATATCACAATCAAAATCGACATACCGAAAGGCATCAAATCGAAGTCAGGTGCAATCGTAATGCACAAAATATAAATCCGGTGCAACAAAGGCACGAAATATAAATCTGATGCGATAAACGCAAGAAACATAAAACTGGTGCGACAAATGCACGAAGTATAGAACTGGTGCATCCCATGCACAAATACCAAGCAATAACTCAAATACGTAAGCAGCAACACCAAGTGTATCCAGATATGAAGAAAATCATAAACGTGTGCAGCTGCGGGCACAAAACTCATATCGATACACTACAAGCACATATAAGCTATACCGAGTGCAAAATCAAAACACTAAAATTACATGAAACTCTGCTGGAAGCGTAAATCAAATCACCAGCATAAAATAGGCATGAAATCGCAATCAACAGCTCAAGAGTAATAACTATGTACAAGGTATAAATACCCAGTAGGTGCAACCATGGTGCACAAAATCAAATATCATGAAACTCAGTTATCAAGACTAAATCATGTGAATAGATCGCCCAAAATACCGAAATCCAAAGCAACGGATACGTGATAATCAAATCACAAAATCACAAATCATAATTACCGTCGTCGATATACCATCCTTCAGGGTCAAGAAGGTACCGGAACATCCGATGCTAGCTGCGCAAGATATCTACTTGCCTCTTGCTCGCGGCTGGCGTCCTCTGCCTCTGGTTCTTGATCTTTCCTGTAGATTACCAATCTCGCAATCCATCGGCTCATCGGCCCGGTCAGGAGTACTGACAGGAACGATTCCGTTCTGGCACTTTCCTGGTCACCTTTCGGTCAATCCTCACGACCGCTCGTAAGGCAGCGTATCACTGGCGTCGGCCTCTGGCTCTCTGAAAGCACGTCACACATCTGATCCTGGGTGCAAACATCATTGCAGCAATGTCCTGGAAGGAATCCTGCTCAAGGTCTCTTCCGATCATGCCTATGCCGATCTGTACAGAGGCTGGCTTCCTGCACAACCTCTTCTCGCTCAAAAACACCTGTGTCCTCAGCACAATATTTTCTCGGAAACTGGTCACATTCCAACGTCTCTGTAAGCATATCAGGTCTCTAGTCTCGACGGGAAGCAATGACAGCTCATCAGTGTCTCACACGAACCTCTTGTTCCAACTGTCTCTATCGTCGTCCACTATGACGTCACGCCAAGCTACTACGCACTGCACTGTTCTCGGCCACGGTCAATCTGAAGTCTCTCGCACGGACACGAAATCGCATATTCTGTAGCTTCATCATTCTGTAGAGGATGTCAGGCCGAACAGGTCCTCGGGAACACGTCCCAACCATCGGAGGAATACTCATCACTCGTCTGTCCCTGATCGATCTGCAACGCATCTGGGTAAGTTCCTTTATCCGAACATGGTCAACTACCTCGTCGACAATGCCGAACTCTGTCCTGCTGGGTGTGCGCAATACGACCACTCCTGGTCTAGGTCTTCTCGTAACGTACTCCAGAAAGGTCCTGTCGAGGTTCCTTTCTCAAATCTCAATCCTGCCGAAATGCCCGGAAGTCATCATCCAATGCTGAAGCTAAAGCTTATTCCGGAACGGCTGCATACCTATCGCGCTTCTCTCTGGAAGATACATCCATATACCACGCCTCGGGGTGCATATCACATCTCTAATGTCAGCGGAGTGGGACGTCATCTCGTCGAAATCTCGTACGAACTCTTTACTCCACCTTGCTCAATGTCGACTGATTCGGACTTAACTCATCGTGGCTACACGAACTGCGCTCCGACGGCTACGCTCGCATCTGGAGTCTCCCAAGCAGTGTCCCATCACGATATCCGAAAGATGTCGAACCATCCGATCGACTCGTCAGATCCTCATAATCCCCCAAGAGATCACATCATGGGTACAGTTTAATAGTATCGAGTACATGCCACAGCGTCGGTGGTCCAGCCGTAGAAGGGCAAACCCAAGCCTCACTAATGGCGCTGAGGAACCACCGCAAACCCGAAGGTTCAAAGGCTTTCACACGGTCATTAAGTCGAGTTAGGGTTTCATTCTTCTAGAGAGTCCAAAGAATCACCTGCATGTCTTTCTGTATACTTTAAACTTGGAAAATGGGCTCCTGACATTCGATCGTCTCTATCGACTCTCAACGAACCTGCGTGAAGTCGTCTCTAGCTGGAAACAATCTATCTGATGACCTCGCATCGGTAAACAAACGAACCACCTGTCCTAGTCATTCATCCTCAGGTGACTAGCGACTCGCTATCATCTCTCTAAGTATATGCTCGCGCTGCAGTAGCTCCAACCATCTGGGCGACATCTCGTCATTTGCAGCAGCAACTGGCTTATTCGCCTGTACGCCGAACAGCGCCTCAATCCTCCAGGAAAGGCAATACATAGGCGGTCATCTCTGAGTCGGTCTGCTCTAGATCTGAGTAAGACTCTCCACACTGGAAATCTTCAACTCATCAGGGCCCGCTCCGGCGCAAAATCGGACGAATCACCTTCGTCTCTCAAATCGGGTAGACTAGCTATCATCTGTCTCATATCTGCCTGAAAGCTACGGCAATCTCAGCTCGTAAGCTTCGGAAGAGACATCCTGTCAATCTCAGCAACAGCTGGTCCATCTGTCTGCACGGTAGGCGACATCACAATCTCTGAGGTATGCTGTACATCAACAGTCCTCTCTCAACTGGCAGCTCTAACAATGGCCCGATCATCCGGTGCAAGACCAAGCACTCGCCTCCACTAGAGGTCACAATCACCAACACTAACTCGAGACGTTCCCATGTCACCAGAAAACACAATGGTCGGCCCTCGTACCAAACGAGCTCACACCGGCCGTAACCCTAGCAGCAGCCCAAACTGCCCTCAAACATGGTGACAGGAACCTCAATCGAGTATCAAGGAGAGCACATCAATGGCAAGAAAGGAAACAACAGATCCAAAGTGGATACATGATCATGGGAAGGAACAGCATCAATAAAGGTATGATCATGAAACTAATAGAATCAGGGATCTCAAATGGATGTATAATCCTGGATATAAAGAGGATCACTGATCTCGAAAATATGTACATCCTAAGGTTCCTTAAGCGGAATGGCGTGTCGTAAGTATGCCGCGGAACATACCAACGGTACGTCACTCTACTTTAGTTACCTATTCCATCAACCAAGGGTCATCCTACACGACGAAAGTTCGGGTCTAATACCCCCTCGACCAAGTCTAAGTTCCGTAAGGTCAAGCCTAAGTTCCGTATATATATAAACGCCCTAGGCTCCACATAGTCAAACTTAGACTCGAACCAAGGTCAACCTAGCGCTCTGATACCAACTTTGTCACGACCCGAAAGAGCACGTGACTGGCCCTTGAACCATATGAAGTCTATAGGACTCCATCTGATCCAAGTAAGCCAAAAGCCCAGAAATCTAAAACCATTTTTAAGAATAAGTAAAGAAACTGGTTTAAAGAAGTGAAGAAAAACATGTTTGAAATCAAGGTTTTTAAATAACTAAACCGAATATGCATTTTTAAAAACAGTACAGTCTTTTCTAAAAATTTCGGCAGAGTTTCTTTTGTAAAACTGGCCCCGAATGGGGTATAACAAGGATAACAATATATGCAATGATAAAGGCATCCCCAAGCGGGAGCTAGCTCTTCGTCAATCGACGGTCACCACCACACATGCAACAATAATATACAACGCCAAGTGGCGAGGATCAAATCCAAAAGAAAGCTCAAAAGCAACAAGAAAACCGCAACACTACTAAGCGCGACTCTATGGTCGAATAATACATCACTAGTCTAGGTCTGAAACAATATACGAGTTTTGGTTGATGGATATTCTAGATACAATGAATAATATAAATACAACGGCGGTTCTGATACAAAAGAACCCACCTATCCAAGCAAATCACCCAAAAGGAAGCAGTGTGCCAGAAATGCCGCTATAGAACTGTACGGCAAACCTGCAAGAACTGGGGCACAACGGGGGTGAGTTGCCAACTCGTGAATAGAAAGATATCTACAAGCAGAGATCGAATGCATGACCCAACCTAGGTCAATACGATCAGATATAAAAAAACCTCAATATGAATAAAGCTGAAGCATGCTAAACTGGCAATGTAATCTCTATACGTGAATGTAGTGCCAAGTGCTCGTGCTAGTGCCTCAGGTAATAGTATGTCATGAATATGAGGTATGAATGCATGAAAGCAGAATACATGTAAATGAAGAAACTGTTTTCATAATTTAGTGAGATTTCCCTTGTATTTTTAGTTGAGGTATCATAATGAAATCAGCAAAAAACAGTGCCTAGCATCGGCACAAAACGTAATCCCAATATCTCGATATCTCTGTATCACAGTCTCTGTACCTCGAAATCTCGAAATCCCAATGTCTCAATCATAATATCTAGGGCGCCGTCAGTCCAGACCGGCCCCTACCATCCATCTCAAGACCACGACGGTATCCTCCGGATATCCGACGCGTCGGGTAAAATCACCGGTAGGTAGTGCTCCCCTGCCAGGCTCACATCGTCATCACCACGCGCTTCTTGCCCCGGGGTACCTTACCGGGTCCACCATGTACCCGAAACGGTTTATCCGTCTCCTCGAATCGGGTTTCCAAATCCATCAGCAAACTCATGGTGGACGACTCATACATCATGGGAAAACCGCACTTTTTATTTTAAAGAGAGAAAAGAAGTTTATATAAGTTTTGCGGTTTTCCCCCAAATCCAGAAAATCTCATGGAAATCCGAATCCAATCCTCAATAGCATGTAAACAGTGCATACAGGCATAAAAATCCATGAATAATAACATGCATGATGTAACAACTAATAATTACAATGTCTAATCTAGCATATAAGGCAAGTACACTAATATCATGTCTAAATTATTAGCTAACAACCTATGTCGATGCAATAATATTTTCTAAGGTGTACGTGACATGGCAATTACCGATGGAGATGTGTGTGAGCCGGCAAGTAAGTGTACGTGGTACATACGCATCATCGGTAATGGTGCTGGTGTCCTAACAGCATAACATCAATAATGGAGTATGAAACATAATATAAGCATGCGATGCGATGCAAACCACAATAATGAGCGGAAGCTGAATACTAGACGCAACTATAACTAATCTGCATTAATCTAAAATAACCTCTACAATTGGTGCCTTTTGAAATAACACGAATCATGGGGTTTTGAAAATAGGGGCTACGGTGTTTTTATGAAAAGATACGTCTTTTGAAATATCCGTAGGATCCCTTGGGCTGTCTTTTAAAATACCCACGATTCGTTAGTTTTTGAAATAGGTAGGAGTCTAATCTAATCTAACAACCATCTTAAACTATACGGCTGAACTAACAAGTAGAGCTACGGGTGAGGAAACCGCCTAACATCTGAGTCGATACATATACATACATGTATATATATTAGTCGGTGATCCCGCCTCAATAATATCATATCCGATACCCTATCTATAATCAGACATCCCAAGTCAAGAGTGCGGATCAATCATCAAAATATAGCTTGTACGTAAATCCGTCGTACGGCATCCCAAATCTGGGTACGGGTCAATATCACATTCATCATACTATTTATCTGGTATCCTCTTTATCAAATGTCATGATCGGGGTACTGATCTACGTCTAGTACAATATTGATACCCTCAATGTATGCATGCAGGTGTAAGAATCACTACGTCAAAAGACCCGTTAAAACATCGTGTCGTATCTCGATACGAACCAAATCACATCACCGATCTCCTGGCCTCAAGCCCAATCTCATCGACTCATCTCAAATCCCAAATACTATCCTCAAATCCAGTATATAAACACATAGTCCCATACCCATGTGTAGATATACGCATCATCATATGCACTCTAATAAATGAAAGAATGAATGCAAGTATGTGTGTAAATGTATGTGTGAGTGCAACCACTACTCTAGGGTTCGCACTAAACCAAACCAATATATTCTTATCATCAAAATATCATTATTACCATCAATAACCCTAAACAACACATAATAAATATTCGTGTGTATACGTATTCGTATACATCACCACGGACTGCGGGGGTGCTATACGCCATCCACCCGACTTCTCCCCACAGATATAAATCTACTCACATTGCTTCTCGTGTGCCAAAGCCGATGTCGCTATCTTCACCTCCTTTGCCTCAACATCACGCGGGGTACCTACAAGTATATCACAATGCTAAAGCACATGAAAATCACATCGGAAACCAAAATAGCACACGCTACCCGCATAGGTAAAAACCTATCGACTCGCATGTAAACACAATCAAAATCCACTTGTCGTTGACGTCCAAACGCCACCCGACAGGAATGAATCACCAAATACCAAAATCCATGCCAAAACAAGTCCCAAATTATACACCAACATAGGAAAATCAACCCAGATTTCACCCTAGATGGAATCAGTCAAAACTAGACATACTCAGGGTCAAAACTAGAGGAAATGGGGGCATGCACAGAAAACGAAGCAATTCCTTAAAATAACTTATTTTAGAATTTTCCATAATTTTTCCCCATTTATCTGTATTTAATTATACCAGAATATTAAAATATTCATTAAAATAATATTAAATTATAAAATTTCCCAAAAATCATATTTTATTATTTTGAAGACGTTACACTTACTCAAGATGATAGTATGCTATCTGGTTTACCTTTATCGTCGTGTACTGTTTTAGGTAACCTGACAAGTTGCTATTGCACATTGATAGAGCCCCTAGATTCTTACTTGACCACCAGCAGTATGAGGGCGATCATATAAGTGGGAGCTGGGGTCTATAAGCATATCCTTAAATGGTCCCTAGTCGTGTGAGTTTCGAGACAGGGCATCGATACTCCAGAGTAGACTAGTGTATACAGTCGAGACCCCGACGAGGGGCGGTGGCCGGTCTCACAAGCCACTGGTGTCAGTTGGATCACCTAAGATGTATACAGGTGCTCATTGGGTTATGAGTACACCGGACAGGACTCGCCGGGAACATGCTAGTTGGTCATATACCAGACGTCAGATGGCAGTTCCCTGGTGACATGTGTGCAGGTTAGTTCATCGACCTGGGGATCGTCATTTGTCTCGTGTGAGTTCCCACTGTACTTTGATTACTACCCTACCACGGCTCAAAGGAGTCGTGCAAACAGGTTTTAGTTGGGTACAGTCCCGAGCCACATGGAGGCAGTGAGCGTATCTTCAGGGGTTCGTCTCTCCCGGTATTGGGGGTGAGGTCGTGCTATGTCTAGGAGAGCCATTACACGAAGTCCTTGGCCAAGGCAAGGAGATTTACTGGTAGGTATTCCAGTAGTATCTCAGGGTGTTCTGGGCTACACTCTGACACGACTTGTACCGCTTTTGGGGGTCTGACTTTTACCAACCCCCTAGGCCCGCCATTCGATGCTCATAGACGAACGGGCCGGACTGCACGGATATTGTCACTGACAGGCTCAGTAAGGTTGTCAGGCTGAGTTCGCTCACAGACGTCCCTTTTAGTCAATACCTGGTAGACCGTTACGTATTGGCTTATACCTCTGACGTGCTAGTGGTTAAATCCACAACCAAGGTGTTGACGAGTCTTTAGAGTCCCTCACATTCTGTTACTCAGCTTTCGGGCGAAAGGTTGTAGAGGCCGTATGGAGATATGGCAAGGTCCGATCAGATACGTGCGGTATTGCACGGATCAGGATCGGACAGTTTGTACTATAGGCCGTATGGTTATATGGCAGGGTTCGATCAGATACGTGCGGTATTGCACGGATCAGGATCGAACGGATATTACTAGCCGGCTTTGGTATAAGCCGGATCCTAGAATAGTACAGTGGAGATTTTGTCTCATTGCATTTGTATTTCGGTCGAAATACAGATGCGGGTGTGTATGCACAGTATCGGGGTTTTCCTGTAATTTATTACGGGACCAGTTTTCTGGAGTTGCCAGTTTGCTTTTAGTTTCGGCCGATTCCCTTTGTATCGTTCATTGGCCGAAGATTGGTGGAGGAGGGCTTATCTGCATTGTTGCAAATAAGCATTTGTGGAGGGGGTCTTTGCATATTATCATGTCATGATACTTGTCCCATCATTTGACTTCATATCTTCATGATGGCTTGACTTTTTGTAACTATCATGGTTGTTGATTACTTGTTTTGGAGTGTGGGTTATGGTTGTGATCATTGGATTCTTTCATCATCACTTGCTTGCATCATTGCATTCCACCCACCCCCTTGACCTTTCTTTTTCTCTCTCCAATCACACTTGAGAAGGGGGGCCGGCCATTTTTCCATGGAGAAGGGGATTCATTTCATGAGTGGAGAAAATATGATACTCTCATTCTTTTGTATGCTACATTTTCCCACCTCTCTCTAAGTTCTTTTTCCTCCACCACAAAAGGCAATTCCATGAACCCCAAAATGAGACTTCTTCTCTAGATATTCTACAGCATATCTTGGGCACGTCGAGTAGCCGGCTTCGTGCCCGAGTTGCCTCGGCATTGAGGTGGGAGCCCGTAAAAGAAGTAGGCGATGTGGTGCACTTCCGGCGACGAGGAGGAGACGGGACATTCCGCAGGAGATTGGGACGACGACGAGAAGACCGGAGGACTCGGATCTGTCGGTATATCTCTCTTCCCATTCTTATTAGTAGCTTAGACTAGTTAATGGTTACGATCTGGATGTTTAGTGCGCGGTGGTGCCGGTTTGCTAAGTCCGCAAAATTAAAGTTTTTCACCGCTTCCGCATTCCGGCGTCGGATTGACGGCCGGGGCGCCGCCGTGCACTTACAGTGGTATCAGAACCTCGCCATTAACTTAGTCTAGCTTTGTGTAATGTGTTTTTCAGTTCCGATCGATCAAAATTCCAAAAACCCAATTTTTGTAAACATCAGTTTTCTGTTGGAAATTTTTGGTGTCGAAAATTTTTTCAGGTTGTATAAAATTGATGTGCAGGAAATTATAGGGTTACTGGAAAAGTTCGAAACAGTGACTCAATACCTGGAGCGCGGAACCGCGGCCAAACCCCCCTTGGGCCGCGGTTCCGCCGCACAATTGTATCCTCACTGTATCATATTTTTCTAGTGGGCTTCTGGGCTTATTTTGGGGGTTTTGGAATATTAAATTTGGGCCAAGTATTTCTGTGTGTGCTGCAGTATTGTTTTGGGGCCCACTTGTTAATTATTCGATCAATCGGAAAATTTTAAACACATTTTTCACAGTATTTACATTATATCTGCGACAGTGAATGTCACTCGATCGGTAAATCCGGTCTAACTGCTATAGCCCGGTTAGACGGATTTGCGAACGTGACTTTCACGTTGATGTTTTGTTTTTGCTGTGATGTTGCGGATCGGTCGTGGGGGATAGCCTGGATGCAATGCTAGTACAGTTGTGGTTGTATTATGTACATTTGATATTGCGGGGCGAGCGTCCGACATGTGGACTGCCGTCACTGCCTGTTTGTATTATTATTTTGGGGCACGGCCAGGTTGCGGTCGTTGTACCCGGTATATGTATATTTTACTTTCTGTACTAGGATTACCCCGCGGAGGGGTGCACGGATAGCCGGGTTCTAAAGGGCAACAAGCCCGCATCTCATGGCATTGAGACGGAGGGGCTTCACTCTAGAATTGGCGGGCTATTCGCCGCACTCGTAGGGGGTACAGGTTGACCCAGGAGGGGTGCCCAAGTTACCGGATTCCGTGAAGTGCTGGGTGGTCCATTCACGGTGCTGAAGGGGGCTGCCTCGCTTCAGGTTTTGGCGGGTGACTTGCTGCGCCCGTAGGGGTCTAGGATTTCATTGCACAGGCTATCCACACGACTAGGGGAACGTCGGGTTTCAGCAGTAGCTCTGTGAAACCCGGGGATCCCAGATATCTGTATTGTTCTGTGATGCTGTACTTTTCTGTGATGTTGCATTTCTTTTCACGCCTTGAGCGAAATATAATATATTAGTATATATATTAGTAGATGTTGTATATGTTTTGCATCCGCGCTAGTCCAGTCCCCGCTCTGTCGTTAGTTAGCTAACCTAACGGGTAATGACGGGACCCAGTGGCGAATGCGGATGGCATATACGTACGTCATATTATTTTCGTTCTTTATGGTGTGATCAATTGATGGGACTGCATTGATTCGGATCAATGCAAGTTAAAAACAAACCTAATCTGATGTTGTTGGAACACTTTTCAAAAGGCTGTTATTGCAAGGACGTTCACTTTTGTTTTGCATCGTGATATTCAGTTGGAATATCCTGCTCCTTAGTCGACGAGGCAAGGGCCGAGATCCCTTCACCGGGAGTGACCCCTTGGACAAAAGTTTGCGTCGGTGCATTAACTTCACTATAGCCGATTACTTTTGCTTTGCATCGCGGTATTCATTTGGAATATCCTGCACCCCATTCTACGGGGAAAGAGCCGAGATCCCTTCACCGGGAGTGACCTCTTTAGCAACGGTTTTCGTCACTATATTTTTAAAAAAGCTATCCGTTCCTTCGACGATATCAAGTTCTTTACGTTAAAGGTTTTCGCCAGAAACCATTCGTAGCCCTCCGTCGTTTCATATGGGTGGTCAATAGTATTCAAGCTGTGTATGTTGGCCAAAGTCAAGGCACAATGATTGGTAGCTATTGGGGTATTCATATGCAGCATAGATAGATGCGTTGGTTTGGGACAGTCGTACTGCCATTTTGGCTAAAGTCAAGGGTATGTACGGGTGGATTCAAATTAACCTGGAGAATGACAGGTAGAACATGACATGTGACTTATGATATGTTGGCCAAAGTCAAGGTCATAAGAGCATGGGGCAGAAATCACATCGGGAGTTTCAAAAGAACTGAAAATTGCCAGATATGCGCATACCTTCTGGAGTGTGATACCGTGAGTGGATTCCGTCACGTTATCATGCTATGATAGTTGGATCCCGATTCCCACTGATGAGTTAGATTACTCCTCGGGTGACCCCGACTAATTCTTCTTTCAGGTTTGGAGGAGAATTTGACGGTACAGTGGGAGGTTTCCAGATTAGATAAATTGGTAACCATTCTGATCTAGGTTAGAGTGCACGCTGAGTGTTTCTTTTCTCTCTCTCATTGGCAGCGACCATTGACTCGACCCTAAGACTATGACTCAGTGACCAAGTTGACCGAACCTACTTAACACTGGCTTTTGGATTATCAGAGTTGCAGACCTCATTGCCACTCCTACTTTTACCCTTTTCTCCGGGACACCCCGTATTACTACGAACGTCCACTTCCATTGGAAAAAACCATCGTATGGTTAGATACGAACTCGAAGGACTTCGAGGATGGTTTCTGGTTCTGGAGAAAAACGGATAGGACTATTCAGTTGTCTTTTCTTTTCACCTTCTCTCAGGTTGCGAGTACTCCTTGGTTTAGGAGTAGTACACCTATTATGCAAATTGGATAGTCTTCTTCCATACCATAGGCTGGTGCCGACCGGTAGGGAATGAAGAAAACCAGTTAGCCTAAACGGTGTACAGAAGGTATTAAGTTAAGACAAAGAAAGGGATTAGTAAGAGGGCAAAGTAAGTTGCGACTGCTATTCACGACCAAACCAAGTATTTCTTCGCCAATCCTAAATCACCTTTGTATTTCTCCAGGACACTCCGTATCACTACGAAGATCCACAGTTTATTGGATACTCCATCGTATGGTTATATACGAACTCGAAAGGAACTTGTTCCAGTTCGGGGATGGATTCTGGTTCAGGAGAAATAGGAATAAGAGTTATTCAGGTGTCTTTTATCTTCATCTTCTCTCACATTGCGAGTGTTCCTAGGATTGGGACAGTACACCCATTATGCTTATTGGATAGTCTTCTTCCAAACCATAGGCTGGTGCCGAACGGTAGGGAAGGAAGAAAACCATTTGGCCTAAAGGGGTGTGCAGAAGGTAAAGACTAAAGACATATGAAGGGATTTGGAGAGGTGGCAAGGAATTACACGGTTACAGTTGTGAATCTGGATACTGGAAGAGGCATTACTAGGAATACCGGGATACCCCATCGAAACATTTCAATGTTTCAGTTTCACTGTGTACTGTTAAACGAAAACTGATTTTCCAGTTAGACACTTGCTCCAGGGTATGTATTTACCAAGTACGATTCTCACATCTGTATGGTTTTACAGATGATGAGTGGGAGTAAGTTATTGGGAATTGGGTGATCATCCTCATTATATCGGGATTCGTTGTAATCGGTGATATTTGAGGAAATCACCTGGGCTGTTTGCCGGTTGGCAAATATTTGGTTTTGAATATCCGTTGTTATGCACCAATTTCAAATCAATATATCTGTACGTCTATTTTCATAGAGTGAGATATACCTTTCTGAAATTTTGTCTACGACATTTACCTATATCAGTGGATGGTTAGGTAAGGAGCATTAAACATCGGTGTAATCCTTCTTAACCATAAGTACAGTTTTCAACCTACGACACACAGTGAATGAGTTATCAAACTCAAGGGACTTATAAAGAGTATTGTATGTTGTCCAGGGTCCATCAGGACAGAGGGGTTGGTCCTCGTACTATATTCGGTTTACTTATGACTTCTCTAGTTTTTTGGACAAGTGTTTCGCGGAAACACAGGGTCTGAATTTTGAGAAGTTATAGGTATTTGAATAGAGTAGAGAACCAGGTGTAGCAAGTATCGGGATTCTTCAAAGAGATCGAAGATGTAGATACTTGTGTATGGTGTTTAGTTGATAGTAATGACTAAGAGAACTTGCTTCTCTTTCAGGTTACTCATAATTGGAAGCATTCCTAAGTTGAGTAACGCTGATCGGCCTCTTTCCATTTAGTTGACATGCACTGGAGACAGCTGCATGATTTGAATCTAGTTCAATTAAATCAGTGCCTCTGTTTCTATATTGGATATAGAACAGTTCATATCTTAACGATGTTAAGGTACGGGGAGTTGTCCGGCTTATGATTAAAACCAGACTCTGGATGACTCAAGGCACGTTTCTGTAATGGCTGTTTGTGGGTTGACCCAGGCTATGACGAGGGTTGACTTTCTACCATCTGGATGAACAATAGCAATATTGTTCTAGACTCGCCACAGTTTTAATTAAAAATGGATTTTTTCAGAAAACAGTAGTGGGAGTATGGTAGAACTGGAAGTGATTCCAGAACCACATACGATTACTAAAGATTTGATAAGGAACCTAAAGATTCAATCTGGATTGACATTCCATTGGCCACTCCGCAGTTTTGGTGGGTAACTTCAGGCACCCGGGAGGTACTACGGTAGCCTCAAGGACGGTGACAGGGAAGTTCTTGTTTACCCACAATTACCATTGCTGTTGTTCCAGGGTGCGAGAACCGGCGGGAGGATAAGTATAGCGTCGTTCTAAACTAGCTTTAGAAGTGCACGTCTATATGACTCTGCCAGAGGGTTGTCGTAGTCAGTGGGAGCAGCGGAAGCATTGGTGGACAGGTAGCTTATGTCTATTTATAGACCAAAGCAGATGTAGCGGAGATAGATCATCCATTTCTGACGTGACAGTCATGGTTTTGACTTCATCAGAATAGGAGATAGATTTGTTGAGAAGGTAGTAGGGTGTGATGTCATGGCATTTGGATGACATACACAGAATAGGAAAAGAAACACCTATACTACAATCGGTTATACTTTGGTCGTCACACAATGGTTTCTCCACAAAGGAAATGGATTTTATATCAGACATACTGGTTACTAGATCTATGGTTTTAGATCTAGATTTGGGTGGTTTCCCAATCAGGGTACTTGACAGCATTCTAAGAGTATTTAGGATGGACCACTCCTGGCACGGTAGTGTACCTGCAGGATATGGAGTCACCCTCTCTAAAGGGGTCTTACAGACTAAATTGGAGAGGGATGTGCATGATTGGCAGATCACTTGCTCAGGCAATTGAGTCAATCATGAGATGTCAAGTACCACACCAGATGTTGTTCTTGCACTAGATGCAATAAGCTGACATTAATCCAATCCTGGAGAAACGGTCGGAAGCAGTTTTAGAACATAAGTGGATGTTCTAGGGATCTGATAACGACAGCCTCATTCGGGAAACAGTTATCATTCCAGGCTTCCAAGGTGACATGGACGACAAGGAGGTTGTCAGAGTTATATTTTTCCTTCTGATGAGGGGCAGTATTTTGGACAGGTGGTCCAAGGCAATACTGAGGGTGGCATGGCGCAGGATACTGATTAAGTTCAGTTGACGATACAGTCTAAGAAGTTTGGATTTGGAGTTCATTTATGAGCTAGGTCCCATCAGACATCCAGACACATTCTAAGACAGGTATTGCTCATTTCGGGAGATGGGTTTCTCCGCGAACTTGAGATATAGAGAGACATAGAAAGAGACATCAAAGCGGATCCACTCACTAAGGCTATTCCTCGAACGCAATAGTTTTGCAAACGAGCTTTGTGAGACTGACAAGTAGAGGAGTTGGGTGTTCGGTATCACAAGGGCTGTGAGTATGCGACATCGCAATAATTAGCCTTGAGTGCAAGTGGGAGATTGTTGGAGATAATGCCCTCAGAGTCAATTATTAGATCACAGGCACGTGATTGCGGTGATTGAGGGAGGACCTATCCCGGTAGGACAGTCTTACTCGAGATGATAGTATGCTATCTGGTTTACCTTTATCGTCGTGTACTGTTTTAGGTAACCTGACAAGTTGCTATTGCACATTGATAGAGCCCCTAGGATTCTTGCTTGACCACCAGCAGTATGAGGGCGATCGTATAAGTGGGAGCTGGGGTCTATAAGCATATCCTTAAATGGTCCCTAGTCGTGTGAGTTTCGAGACAGGGCATCGATACTCCAGAGTAGACTAGTGTATACAGTCGAGACCCCGACGAGGGGCGGTGGCCGGTCTCACAAGCCACTGGTGTCAGTTGGATCACCTAAGATGTATACAGGTGCTCATTGGGTTATGAGTACACCGGACAGGACTCGCCGGGAACATGCTAGTTGGTCATATACCAGACGTCAGATGGCAGTTCCCTGGTGACATGTGTGCAGGTTAGTTCATCGACCTGGGGATCGTCATTTGTCTCGTGTGAGTTCCCACTGTACTTTGATTACTACCCTACCATGGCTCAAAGGAGTCGTGCAAACAGGTTTTAGTTGGGTACAGTCCCGAGCCATATGGAGGCAGTGAGCGTATCTTCAGGGGTTCGTCTCTCCCGGTATTGGGGGTGAGGTCGTGCTGTGTCTAGGAGAGCCATTACACGAAGTCCTTGGCCAAGGCAAGGAGATTTACTGGTAGGTATTCCAGTAGTATCTCAGGGTGTTCTGGGCTACACTCCGACACGACTTGTACCGCTTTTGGGGGTCTGACTTTTACCAACCCCTTAGGCCCGCCATGCGATGCTCATAGACGAACGGACCGGACTGCACGGATATTGTCACTGACAGGCTCAGTAGGGTTGTCAGGCTGAGTTCGCTCACAGACGTCCCTTTTAGTCAATACCTGGTAGCCCGTTACGTATTGGCTTATACTTCTGACGTGCTAGTGGTTAAATCCACAACCAAGGTGTTGACGAGTCTTTAGAGTCCCTCACATTCTGTTACTCAGCTTTCGGGCGAAAGGTTGTAGAGGCCGTATGGAGATATGGCAAGGTCCGATCAGATACGTGCGGTATTGCACGGATCAGGATCGGACAGTTTGTACTATAGGCCGTATGGTTATATGGCAGGGTTCGATCAGATACGTGCGGTATTGCACGGATCAGGATCGAACGGATATTACTAGCCGGCTTTGGTATAAGCCGGATCCTAGTATAGTACAGTGGAGATTTTGTCTCATTGCATTTGTATTTCGGTCGAAATACAGATGCGGGTGTGTATGCACAGTATCGGGGTTTTCCTGTAATTTATTACGGGACCAGTTTTCTGGAGTTGCCAGTTTGCTTTTAGTTTCGGCCGATTTCCTTTGTATCGTTCATTGGCCGAAGATTGGTGGAGGAGGGCTTATTTGCATTGTTGCAAATAAGCATTTGTGGAGGGGGTCTTTGCATATTATCATGTCATGATACTTGTCCCATCATTTGACTTCATATCTTCATGATGGCTTGACTTTTTGTAACTATCATGGTTGTTGATTACTTGTTTTGGAGTGTGGGTTATGGTTGTGATCATTGGATTCTTTCATCATCACTTGCTTGCATCATTGCATTCCACCCACCCCCTTGACCTTTCTTTTTCTCTCTCCAATCACACTTGAGAAGGGGGGGCCGGCCATTTTTCCATGGAGAAGGGGATTCATTTCATGAGTGGAGAAAATATGATACTCTCATTCTTTTGTATGCTACATTTTTCCCACCTCTCTCTAAGTTCTTTTTCCTCCACCACAAAAGGCAATTCCATGAACCCCAAAATGAGACTTCTTCTCTAGATATTCTACAGCATATCTTGGGCACGTCGAGTAGCCGGCTTCGTGCCCGAGTTGCCTCGGCATTGAGGTGGGAGCCCGTAAAAGAAGTAGGCGATGTGGTGCACTTCCGGCGACGAGGAGGAGACGGGACATTCCGTAGGAGATTGGGACGACGACGAGAAGACCGGAGGACTCGGATCTGTCGGTGTATCTCTCTTCCCTTTCTTATTAGTAGCTTAGACTTGTTAATGGTTACGATCCGGATGTTTAGTGCGCGGTGGTGCCGGTTTGCTAAGTCCGCAAAATTAAAGTTTTTCACCGCTTCCGCATTCCGGCGTCGGATTGACGGCCGGGGCGCCGCCGTGCACTTACAAGATTTTTTCCCGAATAAAATATTATTTTAGCCGGTAAAATATGCACGTTAATCGGGAAATTCTCTTCTAAATGAAAATTCTTGGAAATTATCACCACAATTAATTTAGAACCTTCTTTTTAAATATCTTGATTTTTTGGTCAAAGGAGTTATTTTTTTTAAAGATAAAGAAAAAGAAAAGTAGTGTGAACATAAGCTTTGTTTTATTATCCAATTATTCCCTTTTTCTTCTAGAAAATTGTATAATTCACCAAAAATCATATCTTTCATCATTTGGCCGGCCACATCCTTCCTCTTGCTGTCCATGATCATTCTCATCTCATTTCTTCTCATTTTTCTTCAAAATAATCATGAATAATCCAAATAAATTCATAGAAATTCAAATAAATTCCAAAAGCTTCATTCTTCTTCACAAAAGTTGCTTGGATCTTCATTCTAGTGGGGATTTTGGAGGATAATGTTTGGTTTTATCCTTGATTCAAGTGGTGTTCTTGAAGGTATAAAACCTTAACTCTAATCTTTTTTATAGTTGCTTAATAGTTTATGCTAGCTTAATTAGATATTAGTTTAAGCTTTAAATTTCATGTTTCAAAATTCTAGAAATGGTTTTAGAAATTCAAGTTAAGGTTAAAGCTTAATTTAAGTGTTTAATATTTAATTTAAGTGTTAATTTGTGGATTGGAAAAGCTTAACCTAGTAGAAAATGCTAATTTTTGCTAATAAGCATTTTGTTAATTAAGCTAAATTGCTTACTAGATTTTTGCTAAAACTTAATTAAGCAAGTTTAAAAATATAGGATTGGTTTAGATAGCTTAGTTAAGCTATTTTAAGGTATTTGTAATTGTTAGATTTGTGTTATCTTGAATCTAGTGCGATATATTGCGATAGGTTGCTTACTAGATTTCGGGGTTTTTTCGACGTAGGGTTCTTTTGGTCGTTGCGAGGTTATATCCAGTGTATTCCTCGTAATTTTTGTGTTGTGTTGCGCGATTGGGACGATCGGGGTCCAGAATTGGTGTTTTGTAGTTTAGCGACCCCAATTAGGGTTTTGGCAGGTATCGTGCGCGATAGATGCGCTAAGCGCGCAGTGTATTTTTCAGGGCGTTATTCTTGCGTTTCGATGTCTTTTCGTCGATGTAGAATATATGCTTATGTGATGTGTTTATGAAATTTTAGGTTCGCTAGCGGGGACTTCGGACGCTACGACAAGGGGAAAACAGGTGGTAGGCTTCACCTAGCTTGGAGCGTTGGTGAGTAGATTTAACATCTACAGGGGAATCGCCCGCATGGCGTTATGCGTCTGGGCTAGAAATATTTACATTGTCGCATATTCTATGTCATGCTTAGAATTGCGCATTTACCCTATTAGTTAGATTGTAGTGTGCCTGGACTAGTAGTAGTAGGACACTGCACATATTATTGACGATTTATGTTGCACTAGCTCTGTTTGTATGCTACACACACCGTCAATAATTACCATGTCACACACATAACCACTTATAGATGTTATATTTCTTGGCTAGGGACATTGTGACATTGATTCATATTTCTTATCACATTGACATACAGTTATCTGTTTACCTATAGGGTATTGTACCATTAGTGATAGGTACATACACACCTAAGGACATAGCTACAGGTGTACTTGCATTTTATACTTTACTTATACCTGATAGGTATATCACATCATCATATAGGTAGATACCTATATTTCTGCTATACAATTCATGTGTTCATTTATATCTGGTGAATGCTATGCTTTTCTTTTATACGCTTTCATTACAGTTTTTATGTTGCGTATACTTTATTCATGGATTATCGCATTGTTATATGGATTTTTCATGATGTTTTCTGGATTTGGGAACCGTGGTAGTTCATGAAATTATGCATACATTGAAAAACCCGGTTTCCTTGATATGATATTTTAGCAGCCACCATGAGATTTATCGGTGCTGATATATATACCCTACGCGAGGAAAGGAGGGATCCGTGTATGGGTACATGGTGGGGCCCGGAGGTACCCTGAAGCAAGAACGTTGTCGCTGTGTGAGTCGACATCGCAGTGCTAGGCGATGAGGCTTAGGGGAACCATACTTTTCGGTGACAGGACCATTGACTCATCGGCTATCGAGTGGATACCGACGGGAGTCATGTACGTATGGATACGTCGAGAGGCGAGGGTCAGAGCTAGGCACTCGAGCTTTCGGGATAGCGTATGATACGTACCAATCAGGGGGCCAGTTATGGAGACAGCACCTGATGGATCAGCATTTCTGTGTCGATGCTTGGCATATTGGTTTCATGATATTTCCAATTACACTTTTGTATATATAACAGGGGATTGAGTCGCTGTTATATATACCCTTACACCAATATTAGTGGAATGGGACGCTAATATATGTGTATTGCCCTCATCATATTTATTTATGACATTATATTAGGATGTTAGAACTGTGCTGGAGATTTGATTGGGGACTTAAGAGATTCATTGGGATTGGATACTGATATTGTACATACGAGATATGTGAGATCCACTTGCTGTTGTACATTTGATATATATGAGATATACTGATATTGTACATACGAGATATGTGAGATACACTTGCTGTTGTACATTTGATATATGTGAGATATGCTGATATTGTACATACGAGATATGTAAGATCCACTTGCTGTTGTACATTTGATATATGTGAGATATACTGATATTGTACATACGAGATATGTGAGATCCACTTGCTGTTGTACATTTGATATATGTGAGATATGTTGATATTGTACATACGAGATATGTGAGATCCACTTGATGTTGTACATTTGATATATGTGAGATATACCTGATATTGTACATACTAGATAGGTGAGATCTACTTGTTGTTGTACATTCGATACATATGCGAGATATACTCGATATTGTGCAGTTGAGGCGATGTGACACTTAGATGATATGAGAGCCAAATTGGGGGCTGATTTGAGGAATTAGGATTTTGATTTGTCCTGCTGGATTGTGATCCTACCACGATGTCAGGATTCCGTGGAAATGACATATTTCACTCCATACCTCATCTTTATATACTTGTGCACTGTTCCATGTATTAGGAGTACCTATGAGTGTACCTTTCATGAGTGTTGCACATTTACCTTCTCATATCCCCAGTGCATGATTATTGCATACTGTTGTCATATCATTATTGCTTTATATATTGGTGGTACTTGTTAGTGTACTTTCCATTATTTCGTACTCATGACCTGTTATTACTGCAATTGTCATATATTAGATTCATGCTGTACGTACATTCTTGCGATTACCTACATATGTTATTTACTATTCACGAGTTGGCACCTCACCCCCGTTGTGCCACAGGTGTTACAGAGTGTTTCCCCAGAGTAGTCGAGGCTGGCTATTCATCTATCATCTTTTGCTACGGATACCGCATCAGCTCACAGTGTGCGGTTTGCTTAGGTAGGTTTTGTGGTTATTCGTTGTATTGTATATTCGTTGTATCCCTGTACTCTCCATCTACTATTTTCATATTGACTTAGAGACTTGGTGAGGACGATGTTGTATATTATGTTTGATTTGTTGTCTTTTATACAGTTTCCTTTCTATCGTCTTCTATTTCTTCGCTATGGCGTCGTATATTTGTTGTGGTGGTTGTTTTCCGCCTTTGGGCGTGGATTTGCTCCCGTTTGGGATGCTTTACTTTATATTTATGTTGTACCCATTTTTGGGGCTAGCTTTTACAAAGGAGGTGATGCCAAAATTTTAAAGAAAAAGTAGACTCTTTTAAAGAATTTGGGTTGTGATTTCAAATATTTCAAAAACTTTTTATTAGCTTTTCCATATTTTTATGGTTTAGATTTCTGGGTTTTGGCTTTCTTTTACTGCGTTACGTCTGGAGTCGTTGCGTAGTATTAGGGCCGTCACGTGCCAATTTCGGGTCGTGACAAAGTTGGTATCAGAGGGCGGTTTTACCTTTCGGAGTGCAGGATGACCTTGGTATGATGGAGTAGGTAACCTAAGCGGAGTAACGTAGTGTGTGTATGTCTGCAGCATACTCACGATGCAGTATTTCGCTTAAAGTGCCTAAGTACAAATTGTTTGAAATTCCTTCATTGATGATTCATATCCTTGTGATTCGATTTTCTTGTTCTTATCGAATCCTATCTCTATTTATATCCTTGCCGCCGATGACTATGGGGACTCAGAGTGATGCAGCGAGGGCCGAGGTCAGAGTTAGCTCGGGTGAGACGAGCACTGACCAGGATGGCACTCCTGTTGCACAGGTGCAGACGGTTCAGCCTTCGACAGATAGTATCGCTAGGCTTGTGGCAGAGATGCAGGACTTGCATCAGACGATGAGATCATTAGTTGATGCCGTTCGAGCGCAGCGACAGGAGGTTGTCACCCCTGTTATACAGTTGTTCCTTGGGATCAGCATGCAGCAGTCTGTCACTTACGTAGCACCAGTGGATGTAGCCCCAGTCGACGAGACACGTATTCCAGAGACTTTGCGAGTTCCAGGACAGTGGAGGACCCGTACAGGTGTGCCAGTCCAGGGACAGAGGCCTAGTCGTCGAGATAGATTCCGTGACCATCGCGGGAGCAGCAGAGGCATAGGACGTGGACAGACGTTCAGCTCTTATCCCCAGGAGGGTCAGCAGCGTTATATTGGATGCTATCGATGTGGGAGCCTTCACCACTTCATCAGGGGTTGTTCCTTAGCGCCGCGTCAGAGTCGTGTTCTAAGAGGTCGTGGGCATGGAAGGTTCGCTCAGAGGGGTCAGTCTGGCAGAGGAAGAGTTTTGACAGTTCTGGGTAGAAGGCAGACACGAGAGTTTGTATCTACTCATCCGGACGCACAGGCGTCGATTGCAGAGTTTTCAGGTATCCTTGTTCATGTTCTTTGATGTACTTGTTGGTTTTTCGCACTTTGTGCCGTGGTTGGGACGAGGATCGTGTTAGTTAGATCAGTCGTTTTGTTGTGTTCACTTCTGTCAGCGATTCTTTTGTTGCGCGACACGTATTTCAGTGGTATGCCAATCGGTGGGGAGATTTTGCCGTCATTAGATCCTTCTAGAGATGTTGGATTTGACGTTCTCCTGGGCATGGATTGGTTAGCTACGTGTTAGGCGTCTGTGGACTACCGTGTGGAAACAGTCAGGAATTGTTTTCCCGGCGAGTCAGTTCTTGTTGTGCAGGTGGATAGTTGTGCCGCATCTCACAGCTTGAATTCAGCCTTTTTCGCTAGTCATCTTTGGAGGAGATGTCGTGGGTTCCTGGCGTTCATTCAAGATACCGGAGCCACAGTGGGATTGTTGGACCGGGTACTTATCGTGCGAGAGTTTTCTGACGATATTCCAGGAGAGCTAGCGAAATTCAGGGAGCTTAAGGATCTGCTGCAGAGTTGTTTGTTGGGAGGTTTGTGTGTCCGAGTGTTTCGCTTTTGGGAGCTCCTATTTCTGTTCGTCAAGGAGAAAGACGACAGATTGTGGTTGTGGATTGATAGATCGTCAATTGAACCGGCTTACGGTGCGGTTAGGTATCATTTACCTCGCTTTGACGATTTCTTCGATCAGCTCCAGAGTGCGAGACTTTTTCTAAGTTTGTTTGGGATCAGGTCATCATTGTTGCGGGTTCGGAGTGGTGGCATTCCGAATACTGTTTTTGTGCGTGCTATGGGCAGTTTTTGTTTTGGTTGTGTTGTTGAACTCGCCAATGCCCTAGCAGCATTTGTAGTTATGATGCACCAGATTTCTTCAGGCCGTTCCTCGACCAGTTGCTGTTGTGTTTTGACGACATTCTGGTCTATACTTTGTGTCTTGAGGAACAGGAGCAGTACTTGAGAATTTGTTTTGCAGACATTGGGAGAGCCCCAGCTGTTTGCTAGATTCTCGGAGTGTTCCTTCAGGCTTGTTTGTGTTGACTCCTAGGTCTTGTAGTTACGGGAGACGGTTTCGTATGGTTCCGAGGGAGATCGAGACCGTACAGCTTAGGCCCGGACTTGTGTGCAGGACGGAGGTCCTTTGATTTTTGGCATAGCAGGTTTTTACCGCCGTTTCGTGCAGGATTACTAGCGTATTGTTGCACCGTTGACTGTACAGACCTGAAAGTAGGTTCTTTTCTTTGGACTGAGGCATGTGTACAGAGTTTTCGGCAGTTGAAGATTCAGTTAGCAACTGCATCAGTTCTTGCTTTTGATTCGGAGTCTGTGATTGTGACAAGGTTGTGCTAAGTTAGGAATGCGTTTGTGTACCTGATGTTATCGGGTAGAGACGTGAAATCATAGAGCAAGCACATCAGTCAACTCTCTATGTTCATTCAAGTTCCGCCAATATTGACGTGACTGGTGAGATAGTTACGGGTGGACAGGAATGTAAAGAGAAATTTCAGGTTTCGTTTCAAGGTGTTTGTCTTGTTGTGCGTTTGTGTTAATTGTTTGCGGCAGTTGGGATCGTCACTCGCCATTGTTAGGATACTTCTTGATAGCTGTTATCAGGAGACATTCCAATTGGCAACCTTTAAGTTTTGATTGTTAGGTGGTGTCGATCTCCAGTCTGTTTTTCTGACTCTGCATAGTAGGATTTTTGGACCCCAGCTAGTCTAGAGACTTCGGAAATGATCCAGCTGTTTCAGGTAAGGATGATGACAGTCCTGTGCAGACAGAGGTCTTATGCCGACCATGGTGATCGCAGGCTCGAGTTCGCAGTGGGAGATCGTGTATTCCTACGGAATTTTCCGATGAAGGACGTGTTGAGTTTTGGGAAGCTTACCCAGAATTGTAGGTCCTTTCCAGATCCGTAAAGTGAGTTAGTTCTGTTGCCTTTAATTTGGCACTTCCTCCCAGATTTTTGAGTATTCACCCCGTATTCCTTGTGTCGATACTTTGCAATTACCTTCATTACCTTTCTCACATGATTCAGCACAAGAACATTTAGTTTGGACGCGATCTTTCGTTCACCAGCAGCCAATTGTGTTAATGGCTAGGTAG
Source organism: Agapanthus africanus (assembly GCA_030015575.1). Lineage (NCBI taxonomy): Eukaryota > Viridiplantae > Streptophyta > Magnoliopsida > Asparagales > Amaryllidaceae > Agapanthus > Agapanthus africanus. Next base: position 389,405,815 of record JASDDO010000022.1, read on the forward strand.
GTGGAGAAACTTCGGTCAAGTGTCTTGCCATCTGTGGAGAGTTTTCTTGGACGTAGCCGTACAGTGAGATGATCACTTGGTAGGCTGCGGGCGAGAATTGGGAGTTTTATACTCTTCTCTTTGAAGGTACGCTTAGTGAAAATTTTTTAATTCGGGGACGAATTTTTATAAGGGGGGAGATTGTAACGTTTCAGAAATCGTTTTGCGAATTTTCCCGTTTTAGGGCAAAATTGTCGGTTTTTCCCGTTTTAACCCGATTTCGATCAAACGACCGTATAAGCTTACCGACAACTAATTTGGCCAAAATAAAGCTTGTGCGCGAACTTTGGGAGTATTTGGGAGGTTTTGGTTCAGATAGATTTTTTCCCGAATAAAATATTATTTTAGCCGGTAAAATATGCACGTAAATCGGGAAATTTTCTTCTAAATGAAAATTCTTGGAAATTATCACCACAATTATTTTAGAACCTTCTTTTTAAATATCTTGATTTTTTGGTCAAAGGAGTTATTTTTTTTAAAGATAAAGAAAAAGAAAAGTAGTGTGAACATAAGTTTTGTTTTATTATCCAATTATTCCCTTTTTCTTCTAGAAAATTGTATAATTCACCAAAAACCATATCTTTCATCATTTGGCCGGACACATCCTTCCTCTTGCTGTCCATGATCATTCTCATATCATTTCTTCTCATTTTTCTTCAAAATAATCATGAATAATCCAAATAAATTCATAGAAATTCAAATAAATTCCAAAAGCTTCATTCTTCTTCACAAAAGTTACTTGAATCTTCATTCTAGTGAGGCTTTTGGAGGATAATGTTTGGTTTTATCCTTGATTCAAGTGGTGTTCTTGAAGGTATAAAACCTTAACTCTAATCTTTTTTTTAGTTGCTTAATAGTTTATGCTAGCTTAATTAGATATTAGTTTAAGCTTTAAATTTCATGTTTCAAAATTCTAGAAATGGTTTTAGAAATTTAAGTTAAGGTTAAAGCTTAATTTAAGTGTTTAATATTTAATTTAAGTGTTAATTTGTGGATTGGAAAAGCTTAGCCTAGTAGAAAATGCTAATTTTTGCTAATAAACATTTTGTTAAGTAAGCAAAATTGCTTACTAGATTTTTGCTAAAACTTAATTAAGCAAGTTTAAAAATATAGGATTGGTTTAGATAGCTTAGTTAAGCTATTTTAAGGTATTTGTAATTGTTAGATTTGTGGTATCTTGAATCTAGTGCGATATATTGCGATAGGTTGCTTACTAGATTTCGGGGGTTTTCCGACGTAGGGTTCTTTTGGTAGTTGTGAGGTTATATCCAGTGTATTCCTCGGAAATTTTGTGTTGTGTTGCGCGATCGGGACGATCGGGGTCCAGAATTGGTGTTTTGTAGTTTAGCGACCCCAATTAGGGTTTTGGCCGGTATCGTGCGCGATAGATGCGCTAAGCGCGCAGTGTATTTTTCAGGGCGTTATTCTTGCGTTTCGATGTCTTTTCGTCGATGTAGAATATATGCTTATGTGATGTGTTTATGAAATTTTAGGTTTGCAAGAGGGGACTTCGGACGCTACGACAAGGGGAAAACAGGTGGTAGGCTTCACCTAGCTTAGAGCGTTGGTGAGTAGATTTAACATCTACAGGGGAATCGCCCGCATGGCGTTATGCGTCTGGGCTAGAAATATTTACATTGTCGCATATTCTATGTCATGTTTAGAATTGCACATTTACCCTATTAGTTAGATTGTAGTGTGCCTGGACTAGTAGTAGTAGGACACTGCACATATTATTGACGATTTATGTTGCACTAGCACTGTTTGTATGCTACACACACCGTCAATAATTACCATGTCACACACATAACCACTTATAGATGTTATATTTCTTGGTTAGGGACATTGTGACATTGATTCATATTTCTTATCACATTGACATACAGTTATCTGTTTACCTATAGGGTATTGTACCATTAGTGATTCGTACATACACACCTAAGGACATAGCTACAGGTGTACTTGCATTTTATACTTTACTTATACCTGATAGGTATATCACATCATCATATAGGTAGATACCTATATTTCTGCTATACCATTCATGTGTTCATTTATATCTGGTGAATGCTATGCTTTTCTTTTATACGCTTTCATTACAGTTTTTATTTTGCGTAAACTTTATTCATGGATTATCGCATTGTTATATGGATTTTTCATGATGTATTCTGGATTTGGGAACCGTGGTAGTTCATGAAATTATGCATACATTGAAAAACCCGGTTTCCTTGATATGATATTTTAGCAGCCACCATGAGATTTATTGGTGCTGATATATATACCCTACGCGAGGAAAGGAGGGATCCGTGTATGGGTACATGGTGGGGCCCGGAGGTACCCTGAAGCAAGAATGTTGTCGCTGTGTGAGTCGACATCGCGGTGCTAGGCGATGAGACTTAGGGGAACCATACTTTTCGGTGACAGGACCATTGACCATCGGCTATCGAGTGGATACCGACGGGAGTCATGTACGTATGGATACGTCGAGAGGCGAGGGTCAGAGCGAGGCATTCGAGCTTTCGGGATAGCGTATGATACGTACCTATCAGGGGGCCAGTTATGGAGACAGCACCTGATGGATCAGCATTTCTGTGTCGATGCTTGGCACATTAGTTTCATGATATTTCCAATTACTCTTTTGTATATATAACAGGGGATTGAGTCGCTGTTATATATACCCTTACACCAATATTAGTGGAATGGGACGCTAATATATGTGTATTGCCCTCGTCATATTTATTTATGACATTATATTAGGATGTTAGAGCTGTGTTGGAGATTTGATTGGGGACTTAAGAGATTCATTGGGATTGGATACTGATATTGTATATACGAGATATGTGAGATCCACTTGCAGTTGTACATTTGATATATGTGAGATATACTGATATTGTACATACGAGATATGTGAGATCCACTTGCTGTTGTACATTTGATATATGTGAGATATGCTGATATTGTACATACGAGATATGTGAGATCCACTTGCTGTTGTACATTTGATATATGTGAGATATGCTGATATTGTACATACGAGATATGTGAGATCCACTTGTTGTTGTACATTTGATATATGTGAGATATGCTGATATTGTACATACGAGATATGTGAGATCCACTTGATGATGTACATTTGATATATGTGAGATATACCTGATATTGTACATACTAGATAGGTGAGATCTACTTGATGTTGTACATTCGATACATATGCGAGATATACTCGATATTGTGCAGTTGAGGCGATGTGACACTTAGATGATATGAGAGCCAAATTGGGGGCTGATTTGAGGAATTGGGATTTTGATTTGTCTTGCTGGATTGTGATCCTACCACGATGTCAGGATTCCGTGGAAATGACATATTTCACTCCATACCTCATCTTTATATACTTGTGCCATGTTCAATGTATTAGGAGTACCTATGAGTGTACCTTTCATGAGTGTTGCACATTTACTTTCTCATATCCCCAGTGCATGATTATTGCATACTGTTGTCATATCATTATTGCTTTATATATTGGTGGTACTTGTTAGTATACTTTCCATTATTTCGTACTCATGACCTGTTATTACTGCAATTATCATATATTAGATTCATGCTGTACGTACATTCTTGCGATTACCTACATATGTTATTTACTATTCACGAGTTGGCAACTCACCCCCGTTGTGCCACAGGTGTTACAGAGTGTTTCCCCAGAGTAGTCGAGGCTGGCTATTCATCTATCATCTTTTGCTACGGATACCGCATCAGCTCACAGTGTGCGGTTTGCTTAGATGGGTTTTGTGGTTATTCGTTGTATTGTATATTCGTTGTATCCCTGTACTCTCCATCTACTATTTTCATATTGACTTAGAGACTTGGTGAGGGCGATGTTGTATATTATGTTGGATTTGTTGTCTTTTATATAGTTTCCTTTCTATCGTCTTCTATTTTTTCGCTGCGGCGTCGTATATTTGTTGTGGTGGTTGTTTTCCGCCTTTGGGCGTGGATTTGCTCCCGTTTGGGATGCTTTACTTTATATTTATGTTGTACCCATTTTTGGGGCTAGCTTTTACAAAGGAGGTGCTGCCAAAATTTTAAAGAAAAAGTGGACTCTTTTAAAGAATTTGGGTTGTGATTTCAAATGTTTCAAAAACATTTTATTAGCTTTTCCATATTTTTATGGTTTAGATTTCTGGGTTTTGGCTTTCTTTTACTGCGTTACGTCTGGAGGAGTTGCGTAGTATTAGGGCCGTCACGTGCCAATTTCGGGTCGTGACACTCTATAGATCATAATTCCCAATATGCAGGAGGCATCACCAAGATCTTTCATTGAGAATCTTTGTGATAAGAAGAGCTTGACCGATTGCAGCATAGGAATGTCATTTCCTATCAAGAGTATGTCGTCTACGTACAATACGAGGAAGACAACCTTACTCTCTGTCACCTTCTTGTAGATACAAGGTTCATCTACGTTTTTGACGAAATCAAACTCTTTGATAACAACGTCAAAGCAGATGTTCCAACTCCGCGATGCTTGCTTTAATCCATAAATGGATTTAAGCAGCTTGCACACCTTCCCGCTGCTCCCACTATCTACGAAGCCCTCTGGCTGAGTCATGTACATGCACTCTTCTAAATCACCGTTTAGAAAGTCGGTCTTAACATCCATTTGCCAGATTTCGTAGTCATGATATGCAGCGATGGCAAGCATGATCCAGATGGATTTAAGCATAGCCACTGGAGAAAAGGTTTCGTCATAGTCCACACCTGGTCTTTGACGAAAACCCTTTGCAACAAGTCTAGCTTTGAAAGTCTCCACTTTCCCATCTACACCAAGTTTTTTCTTGAAGATCCACTTGCTCCCAATTGGTTTTACCCCTTCAGGAGCAACATCCAAAGTCCATACTTTGTTGGTGTACATGGATTCCATCTCGGACCACATTGCATCCAGCCATTTCACTGAGTCCCCACTCGTGATGGCCTGCTCGAAGCTAGTTGGGTCATCATCAACCATGATGCAATCCTCGCTCCCACCATCCATGAGAAAACTGTAGTATCTCTCAGGTGGGTGAGGAACCCTACTAGATCTGCGGAGTGGCTGGAGTTCATCGGGAACTACCGAATCCTCTAGTTCAACCAAATCTTCTGTTGTAGTCTGTATTGCCGGAACCTCTTCCAGTTCTACCTCCATGCCACTAATCTCTTTTTCATGAAATTCCTTTTCTAAAAAGGTGGCATGTCGAGAAACAAACACTTTTTGTTCCTCGGTTTGGTAGAAGATATACCCGCGCGAATGTTTGGGATATGCAATAAACTTACACAGAATGGACCTTGCCGCGAGTTTGTCCGGATTTTGTGTTTTTACATAGGCCGGACAACCCCATATCTTAACATAATTAAGACATGGTCTCTTTCCTTTCCATATCTCATATGGAGTGGTTGGCACAGATTTGGTGGGAACCATATTCAATAGGTCTGCAGCTGTTTCCAGTGCATATCCCCAGAAGGAAATAGGTAACTCAGCTGTGCTCATCATAGAGCGCACCATATCTAATAGGGTGCGATTCCTCCGTTCCGATACACCGTTGTGCTGTCGTGTATATGGAGGAGTTAGCTGAGAGAGAATCCCATTCTCTTTTAGGAAGTCCAGGAATTCATTGCTCAAGTATTCTCCTCCTCGATCAGATCGTAGGATTTTAATACTTTTTCCGGTTTGGTTCTCGACTTCTTGTTTATATTCTCTAAATTTCTCAAAAGCTTCTGATTTGTGTTTCATCAGGAACACATATACGAATATAGAGAGATCGTCAGTGAATGTAATGAAGTACGCAGAACCATTCCTGGCATGTGTAGACATGAGGCCGCATACATCACTATGTACTAGTCCCAAGAGTTCTGTAACTCTCTCTCTCCGTGTCCCGTAAACGGAGTTTTGGTCATCTTGCCTTTGAGACATGACTGGCAAGTGTCATAAGATGAAAGTTCAAACGGGTTCAAATATCCATCCTTATGAAACTTGGCTAGCCGTATCATATTGATGTGACCCAGTCTACAATGCCACAAGAAGAATTCATTCATTTCTGAACTCTTCCTCTTGTGTGTGTTTGTTATGCTCAGAACCGTTGATTGATTTAGAACATAAATGTCATTTCACAATGTGCCTGATCCAACCAACTTTTGGTTAAGGAAAATGTTCATAACATTATCCTGTAATACAAAATTATATCCCTCTTTACTCAACAAAAAAACCATATAATGTTGCATATCAGGTTCGGCATGTAATAGCATTCGTTCAGAATCAATGTATTACCAGTTGGCAATACAAGGTGATATTCCCCGACGGTTTTAGCTGCAACAATTGCACCATTTCCAACCCTTATGTCTTTATCACCTGCTCCAAGTTCTCTACCTTTCCTAAGCTCATGTAACTGATTACATATATGGGATCCTGACCCGGTATCTAACACCCAGGACATAGAGCAAATGGAGAAACAGTTCTCTGTAACGAACACACCCGAAGAAAATGCATCAACATGTACTTTCTTCATTCGGGTGGCATGGGAATCCTGGTATTCCCCTATATCATGTTCAGTCTTATAACTTTTATAAGAAAGAATGGAACCAACGTTCCCCAGCACAGTAAACATGCGGGTTCAGTCAATACATCCATATTATTATCTTGATTAACGCATGATATGGTCGCTACCTGGAGCGAGAGAGAACAAAACACTTTAGCGTATGCTCGTGCAAGATCAGATTGGTTATTATTTTATCTAATCAGGATGGCTCCCACTGTTTTTTATCAAATCTTCCTTCAAACCCTAAAAGGAAAGACTAGCCCGGATTAACTACACCTTACAACTTCGCCAATCTTTCAGCCAGGCCAGTGTCGGTACTTTGAGGGAGGTTCCCCGTGCTTTCGCACGGACCTAATTAAAGTAAACCTCGTTTTCCCAGAGGCGTAACCCCATTGGCACCTTTCTAGACACCTACTTGATTGGCTAATTGTCCTATGTAAAACTCTCCCGAGAGTAACAATTACTCGCAGTGGGTATTGGGATCCAACTATCTCATAGAAGGTATGCAATCTCATTGCAAATTCGAACACCTGAAATTCCCGATAATATTTTGCCCCTAGCGTCCCATGACCTTGACGCAGGCCAACAAACCATAGTGCGCTAGTCAAGTTCAACCCGTCATTTCTTGATTGAATTAAACCCACCCGTACAACCCTTGACACAGGCCAACAAAGTCGCACGACTACCCTAATCCAATCTGCATCATATACATACGCAGATAAATACTAGTTAGGTACCGCACACTACGCCTTGACGCAGGCCAACAAACGTAGCACGAATACTAAGTAGGACTTATCTGAAATGACGGAGGGCTATGTAAGGTTTTTCTGAAAACCTATTGCGTAATGAACTTGATATCGTTGTAGAATCGAGTGAATTTTGAAATGGAGTGATTTTGAGGCTTTTATTAGTTTTGCTAAAGAGGTCACTCCCGGTGAAGGGATCTCGGCTCTTTCCTTATGGAATAAGGTGCAGGATATATCATATACATCACTATGCAAAGCAAAACTCCAAAATAAATCAAAAACAAACCGAGTGTTGTAGCATCTGCCAGTTTTGCTAAAGAGGTCACTCCCGGTGAAGGGATCTCGGCTCTTTCCTCATCGAATAAGGTGTGGGATATATCATATATATCGCTGTGCAAAGCAAAACTGTAGCTACCCCTTTTTGTTTGAAAATTTTGATTCTACAACATCTTTTAGGTTTCTTTTCTTTCATTAATCACATTAATGAAGTCCCATCATTTAAGTCACCTAAACATCACAGATAAATACGACGTACACTTATGCCATCCGCATTCGCCTCGATGTCCCCTCGTGCACCGCTAGGTTAGGTAACTAACGGCAGAGCGGGGCAGGGCTTGCCCAGGTGTAAAACATAAGTAACGCCTATATAATATATCATATATACTATATACAGTATTTATCACAACACATCACATGATCACATCACAGATATCGCAGCAGAAGAAATATATGAAACATTGGATATACTAGGACGTCCGTGTTTTATTTTGAGCCTCTATAAAACACGGATTCCACGGGCGTGATGAATAGCCAAACCCACACCCCTAGACCCCTACGAGAGCGGCAAGCAACCCTACCAATTCTAGAGTTAGGAGACCCGGACTCGACTCCTCGAGTTGGTCTCCCACTGGACTCTAGAACTCGGTTACTTGTGCTCTCCTCCTTGGGTCTATCCTAGTGCGGAAAAGTAAATAATATACAAAAGGTGACATCAACCTCATCCCGGAAGTGCCCCAATAAAAGAATATTACATACATTTAATTTTACATGAATGAAAATGAAAACTCTCATCTCACATAAAACCCCCGGCTATTCAAAACGCGACGATCCAATATAACATATCCAGCAACACATAACATCACATGTCATCAACGTAAGTAAATATGCGCATCCCAATTGTCGTTGACATATAGCAACGAAACCGGCGATATCACATATTACACTTACGGTCACAGAAAAGAAAGTGTAAAACTACAACATTTGGAATCCACAATCTCTTTAGACATCGTAAATCCGAAATATCACATATTCCGCATTTCATGCCTAACTGTATGAATTCCACATATTGTATCACATTCCAGATAAATAGACAGTATTAAACTTTCCGATCGAATAATCAAATACCCAAGATTAACAAAATAGCTCAACACTTGAGCGTAGTTCAAACATTCTAGAATACGTCACAGTAGCAACGGTCCAGCCGTAGAAGGGTCAAGCCAACGCCTCACATGTGGCACGCCGTACTGCCCCAAACCCTAAGGTTCAAAGGGCAGTTCATAATAGAGTTAAGGTTTGCTGTCTTCTAAAGGGTCCATCGCGTCACATGCACGTATTTCTGAAAGATTTAAACCAGAGAAAAATTCAACACTTGAATGTTTTTCGTGCCGAGAAAAATTGAGTTAATGATATCCGTTCGAACATTTTAATACTTTCTAAATTATCCGGAATACACAATAAACCAAGTTAAATAATCCGATCGAATCATCGAGTCCCCAATACAACCCAGAAAACTCAACTCTTGAGTATAAATTAAAAATTCCAAGAAAACACAGGAACTACAGAAAGAAATTACTGTGCAAATCACGTGCCATGATTCATCATTATAGCCGCGGAACCGCCGCGCAAGCCAGGGTGGGGCCGCGGTTCCGCGGCTCAATTGTCGACTTGGGGGCACGTGCTGCACAGTAACTCCTAGAAAACCCTGCTGAATTTTTTGGATATTTTTAATTTGGAAAAATCCACAGTTTCAGAAAAAGTACAGAGAAGGGTATCGATTAGGGTTTCGGGGTTCGATCGGGTTTCTAATTTCGTCTACAGTTCGCCTAAGGCTCTAGCTAGGCTCTGATACCACTGTAGGGTTACTAGGCACACTAATAAGGCTCTACAAGGCATCGACCATGCCAAAATTAAATTTTTATGTGCCGAACAACCCTAAGCAAGATCGTATACTAGAGTTTAGGCGAAACAAATAGTAAGTAAACAACTTTACTTCTATGGGAACACGAAATACAACCTTTGTAGATCGGTCCTTCACTTCATTTGCTCCTTTTTGAATTCCCTTCGCTGCGATCGTGGTTCTCCCGGACCCTTGCATGGATTCACGAGGCGAAAGACGCGTCCTTTCTTGAAGTCTTCGAGGCCGAAGATGATCTACGTCGAGGGGATGCCAACTCAAGCTTCTACTTCACTAACTAGAGAATTAGTGAAGTAAACACCCTAAACTAAAGTGCTAGTCTAGAAGAGGATGGAGAAATAGGAAGTGGGTTCTCTTTAGAATTTTATTTCTCACAATCTATCTCACTTTTGATCAAACCCTAGCAAGCTTTTTCTCTTTGCATATAAAGAAGAAGAAGAAAAGAAAGAGATGAGGATAATGATCAATTAAGAAGGCTAACCATGGTGAGTGAGTATCATATACTAACTCTTGTAGAGACTTAACCATAGGCTAATTGTTATGGTTGGGTTAATAAAATCCATAGTAAAAACAAACTCAAGTTGAATTAGTCAATGCATCCACAAGCTTCCACAAGCTTCATGCATTTTCGTATCCTCCACTTGATTTTGTAATTACTTAAAACCCAAACTAAAAATTAGCATAGTGTAAGTCTCATACACCCATGGATGATGTATCATCAACCATGATACAAAAATATAACACATTTTAATATATATCATATATATAGTAAAGATGTGTACATGTGAGGAAAAAACCCTAAGTGAACATGCGTTAGTTAATGTAAACTAGTATATCAAATATACAATTATACAATAAATTATTAAATCAACACTTGACTTAATAATCCGGTCATATCACATATAACGGACTAACATTCAATGTATCGACTTATCGAATCAACACTTGATTCGATAACCCGGCTATATCATATATAACCGACCGATACAAAAAGTCGCGAGAATAGAATACGGTATCACATACACGCATTATTCTCGGTCCCGCACATATCATATATGCGCCCCTATTTCGTTTTGCCTGAGCTAGTAAAACCTCTATGTAGGACTCTAAAGACTCGTCAATACGCCGGCAGTAGGTGATGATCACATCACGCACCCACAAGCCGTCGGCGGTACTAGCTGGACGTAATGGCTACCCGGGTATTGAGCGATCAGAAGATCAGCAAGCAAGCCCGCTCCAACTCCTGTAAAAGCCTGCCGGTAACACTTCCCGTACAGTCCGGTCTCCTCGTCTGATATGTCGAATATCAAGTCTAGGGGTGGTAAACGTCAGACCCCAATAACCGATAAGTCGTGCCGATGTGAGGCTCATAACGGGTCGAGAAACTACTGGTAACACTTACCAGTAAATCTCTAAATCAGCCCTGGCCAGGGACTTCCCTGTTACGGCCAATCGAGCACAGCGCAACATCAACCCCCAATACCGGGAGAGACGAAACCCCTCCTATCGCTCATTGCCTCCATGTGAGTCAGGACTGTACCCAAAAACCACCATTTTGCACGCCCTCATGGACGTGGTAAGGTGGAAATCAAAGCACAGTGGGAATCACACAAGACTCTATGACGATCTCGGGTCTACAGGCTAACCTGCACAAGTGTCACCAGAGAACTGCCATCTGACGTGAGGTATAATACCATCTGGAAGTTCTCGGCGAGTCCGTCCAGTGTACCCAGTCTCCACTGAGCACCCGTATACCATCTCTGATGTCAAACACCAATGGATATGGGATCATCCATCGCCCATCTCATGGGTCGAGAAGCGTATACGCTAGTCTACACTGGTATATCGATGCCCCGTCTCGATACACCCACGATTAGGGACCTCGAAGGATGTACTTATGGACTACCATGTCCCCACTAGTATGATCCGCATCATAGTCCAGGTAGTCAAGTACACATCCTAAGGGCTTTACCAACATGTAACTATAAGACAGTATAAAGAGACAAGTATCCATGTTAAAGTAAAGAGCAACCAGATAGCATACTATCATATCGAGCAAGAAAGTCCTCTCTATATATGTCCAAGCATCCAATATAATATACATCATCTGTACAATACTGGCCTCTAGGGCATACATACAACTAACACACCCAACTACTACCTGTTTGCACGACTCCTTTGAGCCGTGGTAGGGTAGTAATCTAAGTACATTGGGAACACACTCGAGGCGAAGTGACAGTGTCAAGTCAGCGGACTAAGCTGTACTCATGTCACCTAGGAACTGATAACTGACGATAGGTATTGTACCAACCAACAGTTCCCGACGAGTCCTGTCCATTGTACTCGTAACCTAACGAGCACCCGCATACTATCTCAAGTATGACGTACTGACGGCTGTGGGACAGACCGTCTCCCACACTGGGATGAGAAGCGCATACGCTAGTCTACTCCGGAGTATCGATGCCCTGTCTCGATAGTCCTTCGACTAGGGACCTGCATAAGGATGTGCTTGTGGATTACCCAGCCCCCACGGGTGTGACTGCCATCACAACGCTGGTAATCAAGCAAAGATCCTAAGGGCTCCACTAATGTGTATAGATGATATACTAAAATAAACACATGTACACATTAAAGTAGAAACAAACCAAGTAGCATACTACTATTTTGAGCAAGATTGTCTATACAAGGTGAATATCCCAAGCTTCCATTAAGTAATATACAAACTAGTATGATACAGTAATGGCCTCTAGGGCATATACACTAACATTACCAAGATAAATAAAACCCTCACATTATTATAAATATGGTGTAAGTCTCATACACTCATGTAGCATGTGGCATCAAATATGACACAAAATAATGTACATTAATATATATCACATATATACCAAGTGTACACAAGTGAGAAAAGAAATCTTGAGTGAGCTAATATTAGTTAATGTAAGATAATATATCAAATATATAATTATACATTAAATTATTAAATCAACACTTGATTTAATAATCCGGCTATATCATATACAACCGACTAATATCAAATGTAACAATCCATTGAATCAATACTTGATCCGATAATCCGGCTATATCACATATAACCGTCCGATATCATATATCGCGAGAATAGAATGCGGTATCACATATGCGCATTAATCTCGGTCGCGCACATATCACATATGTGCTCCTACATCGTTTCACATGAACCAGGAAACCTCTGTGTAGGACTCTAAAGACTCGTCAATACGCCGGCAGTATGTGATGATCAGATCAAAAACATACAGGCCGCAAGCGGTCTGCTAAACGTAACGGCCACCCGGGTATTGAGCGATCAGAAGATCAACAAGCAAGCCTGCTCGTACTCCTGTGAATCCAATCAGTAACACTACCGTACAGTCCGGTCTCTTCGTCAGATATGTCGCATATCATCGCCTGGGGGTGGTAAAACGTCAGACCCCAATAGCCTGATAAGTCATGCCGATGCAAGGTCCATAACGGTTCGAGAAACTACTGATAACACTTACCAGTAAATCTCAACAACTCTGGCCAGGGATTTCATGTTATGGCCAATCGAGCATAGCGCAACATCAACCCCCAATATCGGGAAAGACAAATCCCTTCCTATCGCTCATTGCCTCCATGTGACTCGGGACTGTACCCAAAAACCACCTGCTTGCACGACTCAGTAGAGCCGTGTTAGGGTGGAAATCAAAGCACAGTAGGAGACACACAAGACTCTATGATGATCTCGGGTCGACATACTAATCTGTACCAGTGTCACCAGAGAACTGCTATCTGACGATAGGTATAATACCATGTAGGAGTTCTCGGCGAGTCCGTTCAGTGTACCCAGTCTCCACTGAGCACCCGTACACCATCTTTGATGTTAAACACCAATGGATGTGGGATCATCCATCGCCCATCATATGGGTCAAGATGCGTAAACGCTAGTCTACTCTAGAGCATCGATGCTCCTTCTCGATACTCTCTCGACTAGGAACAATTATAAGGTGTACTTATGGAATACACCTGGCCCCACTAGTATGATCTCCATCATAGTCCTGGGTGTCAAGTAGACATCCTAAAGGGCTTTGTCAATATGTGAGAGCAAGACAGCATCACGTATACAAGTCAACATGTTAAGACAAAGAGCAACCAGATAGCATACTATCATATCGAGCAAGAAAGTCCTCCCTATATATGTCCAAGCATCCACTACAATATACATCCCATGTACAGTAATGGTCTCTAGGGCATACATATAACTAACAGCTATATGTCATATGCATAATGGAATATGAATCAAGATCTCAATGTCCCTAACCAAACAATATCATATATGTATGTGTGTTGTGCATGTCATGGCAATTATCGACGGTGTGGGTGGCATACAATCAATGCTCGTGCAACATGAACCGTCAATAATAATGCAGTGTCCAAGCACATCAAATAATAGTATGCAATGAAGTTTTATGCACAATCTCTATTTGTGCAATATGAACATGCGGCTAATATCATATCATATCTAGCCCTGACGCATAACGCCATGCGAGCGAATTCCCCATAGATGTTAAATCTATTCAACGACAATCGCGGGCTAGGTAAATCCAATCACCTTCTTCCCTTTCTTCGCAGCGTCCGAAGTCCCCGCCTGCGATTCTATTAACACAAAACATAGCCAGTGCAAAAATCTCGGAAATCGATCAATATCACGTACACACCACGTTTGACCAACGCACCAACTCCAATCCAATCCATAAGTATTCGTCTAACGGCTAACATGCGTGGCAACACACCAACACCAGCCCAAGTGTATCAGCACACCAGATCACGAACCGTGTCGGATAACGTAACATAAGTACTCAAAACACTAGAATATAGCAAAGTGGTCCCAGATTTTGATACACTAACAATTGGTGAAAGTTGCAAGTACCACAAGACCACAAACAACCCTAGAGACCCCACGACAAAGACTCAACTCCCCAGCCCCCACTCTAGCCGCAATTTGTGTCCAGAACCATTAAATTTGCGGCCCGTTTTGAGGGGATGGGTCTCGGGTTTTTATGGTGGGTTCTAGATCATAACACTATGTCACTGTGATGGGAACTTTACCAGAAAACACCTACAGCAGATCACAGAGACCTCAAGTTGACACTAAAAATACGGTATTTTCACAAAACATTGCCTTTAGTGTTCTAATCCATAACAACAAGGCAACACAACAAAATAACTCCTAAATATTAGTTAGAGATCATTACCTAGCCACTCTTGCTCAAAAATCCTAGCTTTCCAAGCTCCAAGGCAACCAAGTGGCTAATTCAAGACATTTGAAGTGTTTAAATGGGATTTTGTGAAGTTTAGCAAGGTTTTTGTGATGAGGGAGTGTGGGTTCAGTTTGGGGTTGAGGGAAATGAACAATAATTGAGAGTGAGAGAGAATAAGAGAGTGAGAGAGATTAATTGGTGAGAAGTGAGTGTAGGGTGAACCTTTTCCCTTACACTCACTCTCCTCCCCTCACCTCATTAATGCACCATTAATGCCTCATGACTCACTATCCACCTCTCTCAATCCAAACAAGATATTTCTCATACACCAAAATATCTTGGGAAGGTTAAGGCAAGGTTAATTAGGACATGGATTGCTTAAGGTGTCATGGTCACCTAACGAAATTAACACTAACTAACCCTCACATTAACGTGCACGTGTGTATGCAAGTCATATCAAATAATAATAAAATAATAATTAATGGATATAAAATATGAGGAACCAGATTTGGTAAACTTTTCCTTAAAAACCCGCAATAACGCTTAATTAACACTAACCACATTTCCAAGGTGTTACACGCTGAGTTTCCATGATCCTTCTAAAGTTATGCACTAGAATAAGTTGCATATCTTTTGAATAAGGTTCCTACCAAGACTGTGCCTACCACACCATATCAGATGTGGAGTGGGATGAAACCCTATCGTCAGTATCTGAAGATATAGTGATGTCCAGGTTTTGTTGAAAAGCAGTATGCGGACAAGCTCGAGGCACGCTCGGTACTGTGTAAGTTTGTGGGATACGTAAAGAACTCCATGGGTATCTTTCCTATTACGCATAGAAACAAAAAGTTTTTGTTTCTCGTCATGCCCACTTTTTAGAAAATCAATTTTTTAAATGGCTATAGTGGGAGCGCAATAGAACTGGAAGAAATTCCAGAACCACAAACTATTACTGAAAGTATGGTAGAACCAGAGGTTTCAAAAGAACCGGACATCCCTATGCCAATCTGCAGGACTAGTAGGCGTCTCATTCGCCTGAGAGATACTACGGTTTTCTCATAGACGGGGATCGAGAGGATTGCATCATTGACAATGATGAGCCAACTAGCTTCCAGTAAGCTATTCAGAGCGGCGACTCGGTAAAATGGCTGGATGCAATGTGGACCGAAATGGAGTCCATGTACACCAACAAAGTATGCACTTTGAACATTGCTCCAGAAGGGGCAAAACCCATAGGCTGCAAATGGATCTTCAGAAAGAAGATTGGTGTAGATGGATAGGTTGAAACCTATAAGGCTAGACTTGTTGCAAAAGGTTTTCGTCAAAGACCTGGTTTGGACCATGATGAAACCTTTTCTCCACTGTCTATGCTCAAATCCATTCGGATCCTTCTTGCCATTGCTGCCTTCCAAGATTTTGAGATCCGGCAGATGGACGTAGAGACGGCTTTTCTAAATGGTGATTTGGAAGGGTGCGTCTATATGGAACAGCCAGAGGGTTTCAATCAGAGTGGGAGCAGTGGGACAGTGAGCAAGTTGCTTGAGTCCATTTATGGACTAAAGCAGGTATTGCGGAGTTAGAACATCTGTTTTATTGAGACTGTCAAAGTATTCGACTTTATCAAAAATCCAGATGAACCATGCATTTATAGTAAGTGTTCATATCAGAATTTTGCATTATTATATCCCCCATTCTTATTCATATTACATATAAATAGGTGCTTTTGATCCATGTATGCTAAATAGTTGCAGGTTACAGGTTCTCAGAACAATACAGTGAAATTCATGAAAAGATGCTACAAATGTGAGACTACGACCAACAATAAATGAATCCGTATGATGCCTCCTACTAGTTTAAGGAACAAATGAAGATCAGTAGACAGTTCAATGCACAAAGTATAAGGGCAGCATAGGATTAAAGACTTCAACGCGAAGCTCACGGCAAAAAGTCCACAATATTCTGCACCGTGGAAATCTGGAAGAAAATAGAAGATATTCTGTGGAACCAAGAGAAGAAAACAGAAGGAAAATGCAACATGAAGTGTAACATTTCAAAAAAATAAAATATTTTTTTTGGGAATTTTTATAATTAAATATTAAATATAATGAATATTTTAATATTGTGGTACAATTAAATACCGATAAATTGGGGGAAATTTGAAAAATTTGTAAATTTTTCGAAATTACTGAAATGAGAGTGCATTATGTGATTCATGCAAATTATGAAAGTTTATGATTTATTTGACAATAATTTAGTGCTAATCGCGATTAAAAATCGCTAATCGGGCTTTAAGCGTGTTTTGTGCACATGACATTCACATGTCTTTTGTAGGGTTCCTAGGCACTCTCATGAGGTCTCACAAGGCATCAACCATGCCAATTTCAAATTTTATGGGTGCCGAGAAACTCTAATACGGATCGTTAACTAGAATTTTAGGCGAAACATTAAACTAGTTAACGACTTAACCAAAAGTGAGAAGCTACAGCCTTTGTAGATCCGGTTCTCCACTTCCTTAGCTCCACGTAGACGTCCTCTCGCTGTCCGTCTCGAATCCCGGACTCAAGCATCGGCTTCATCGGAGAAATGGGCGGGCAAGGTCGTCGGCTTCGTGCCGAAGATGATCTACGTCGAGGCTTCATAAGATCAAGCTCCGACTTCACCAAGTTGTGAAACTTGTGAAGAAGACACCCTATACTACTTGGCAAGAGGTAGAGGGTGAAGAAATAGGAGGTGGGTTCACTTTAGAATTGGATTTCTCACTTGTTTACTCAAGATGCCATTAATGGTGGCAAGCTTTTTCTTGAACTCAAGAAGAAGAAGAAGAAGAAGAAGATGAAGATGATTATGATAAGTATTTAAAATGAAAAAGAAAATGAATACTTATCATAATGTAAACCATGGTTAGGTGTAGATAATTGACTAAGGTTAGATGAATGGTTAGGGTTAAGCATGAAGACAAAATGGTCACTTTGGTCAAAGCTTCATGAAGCTTCAACAAGCTTCTAGAATGAAAGCAACCATTTTATTTTCTTTTGCCATTTCTTTTTAATCCAAATTAAAAAGATAAAAGAATGAATAAATAAAAACCCTAACCATTTACTTAACCAAGGTTTAATTCTTTACACTTAACCAAATGAGCAAGTATCATCAAACATGATACAAACATGTGCACAAAAGTATATCACATATACAACTTGCACATCAAGTGAGAAAATCCATTTAAAGTGAACCAATACTAGTTAATGCAAAGTAATATATCAAATATATAATTATACATTAAATCATTAAATCAACACTTGATTTAACGATCCGGTCATATCGCATATAACCGACTAGTATCCTATGTATCGGCTTATCGAATCAATCCTTGATTCGATATCTAGGTTATATCGCATATAACCAATCGATACATTCATCACGAGAATGGAATACGGTATCACATACACGCATTATTCTCGGTCCTGCACATATCTCATATGCGCTCCTATTTCGTTTCGCTTGAGCCAAGAAACCTCTGTGTAGGACTCTAAAGACTCGTCAATACGCCGGCAGCAGATGATGATCATATCAAGCACCCACAAGCCGCAAGCGGTCTGCTAAACGTAACGGCCACCCGGGTATTGAGCGATCAGAAGATCGACGAGCTAGCCCACTCACACTCCTGTGAATCCAACCAGTAACACTTACCGTACAGTCCGGTCTGTTCGTCTGATATGTCGCATATCAAGTCTAGGGGTAGTAAACGTCAGACCCCAATAATCGATAAGTCATGCCGATGTGAGGCTCATAATGGGTCGAGAAACTACTGGTAACACTTACCAGCATATCTCTGATCAGCCCTGGCCAGGGACTTCCCTGTTACGGCCAATCGAGCATAGCGCAACATCAACCCCCAATACCGGGAGAGACGAAACCCCTCCTATCGCTCATTGGCTCCATGTGACTCGGGACTGTACCCAAAAAACACCGTTTTGCACGCCCTCATGGACGTGGTAAGGTGGAGATCAAAGCACAGTGGGAATCACATAAGACTCTATGACGATCTCGGGTCTACAGACTAACCTGCACAAGTGTCACCTGAGAACTGCCATCTGACGTGAGGTATAATACCATCTGGGAGTTCTCGGCGAGTCCGTCCAGTGTACCCAGTCTCCACTGAGCACCCGTATACCATCTCTGATGTCAAACACCAATGGATATGGGATCATCCATCGCCTATCTCATGGGTCGAGAAGCGTATACGCTAGTCTACACTGGTATATCGATGCCCCGTCTCGATACACCCACGACTAGGGACCTTGAAGGATGTACTTATGGACTACCATGTCCCCACTAGTATGATCTTCATCATAGTCCAGGTAGTCAAGTACACATCCTAAGGGCTTTACCAACATGTAACTATAAGACAGTATAAAGAGACTAGTGTACATGTTTAGATAAAGTGCAACCAGATAGCATACTATCATATCGAGCAAGAAAGTCATCTCTATATATGTCTAAGCATCCAATATAATATACATCATCTGTACAATACTGGCCTCTAGGGCATACATACAACTAACAATCTCCCACTTGCACTAGGGCCAGCTGTTGTAGTATCGCATACCGAGCATCCCGAAGAGTCTCTCAAACTGTATCAGGGGAATGGCCTTCGTGAGTGGATCCGCCGTGTTGTTCTTCGTGTCTACCCTCCTGACCTCGATCTCCCGGCGATCAATTATCTCCCGGATCAGGTGATACCGCCTCAGAATATGCCTGGATCGCTGATGGGACCTGGGTTCCTTGGCCAAAGCCACCGCTCCATTGTTATCGCAATACAAAGGTATTGGATGCTCAATGGATGGAACCACACCAAGTTCAGTAATGAACTTCTTGATCCAGACAGCCTCTTTAGCAGCATCGCTGGCAGCGATGTATTCAGCCTCCATTGTCGAGTCTGCCACGGTTTCCTGCTTGGAACTCTTCCAGCTAACCGCCCCTCCGTAAAGGGTAAAGACAAATCCCGACTGCGACTTAGAGTCGTCCTTATCACACTGGAAGCTCGAATCGGTAAAGGACTCCACTTGGAGTTCTCCGTTACCATACACCAAGAGCATCTCTTTAGTCCTTCGCAAGTACTTGAGAATGCTCTTCACAGTTGTCCAGTGACTCTCTCCAGGATCAGCTTGATACCTGCTCACTACACTTAGTGAGTATGCAACATCGGGTCTGGTACATAGCATCGCGTACATGATAGAGCCTACAGCCGAAGCATAGGGTATCCCTTGTATGCAAGCTCTCTCCAAATCAGTCTTGGGAGACATCTCTTTGGAGAGAGTGACTCCAGAGATAGTGGGCAAGTTCCCACGCTTGGATTCTTCCATACTAAACCTCTTTAGTATGGTGTCAATGTACCTGGATTGGGACAATCCTAATATCCTTTTGGATCTATCTCTATAGATCCTAATACCCAATATGCAGGTGGCATCACCAAGATCTTTCATTGAGAATCTTTGTGATAAGAAGAGCTTGACCGATTGCAGCATAGGAATATCATTTCCTATCAAGAGTATGTCGTCCACGTACAATACGAGGAAGACAACCTTACTCTCTGCTACCTTCTTGTAAATACAAGGTTCATCTGGGTTTTTGACGAAATCAAACTCTTTGATAACGACGTCAAAACAGATGTTCCAACTCCGCGATGCTTGCTTTAATCCATAAATGGATTTAAGCAGCTTGCACACCTTCTTGTTGCTCCCACTGTCTACGAAGCCCTCTGGCTGAGTCATGTACACGCACTCTTCTAAATCACCGTTTAGAAAGGCGGTCTTAACATCCATTTGCCAGATTTCGTAGTCATGATATGCAGCGATGGCAAGCATGATCCGGATGGATTTAAGCATAGCCACTGGAGAAAAGGTTTCGTCATAGTCCACACCTGGTCTTTGACGAAAGCCTTTTGCAACAAGTCTAGCTTTGAAAGTCTCCACTTTCCTATCTACACCAAGTTTTTTCTTGAAGATCCACTTGCTCCCAATGGGTTTTACCCCTTCAGGAGCAACTTCCAAAGTCCATACTTTGTTGGTGTACATGGATTCCATCTCGGACCGCATAGCATCCAGCCATTTCACTGAGTCCCTACTCGTGATGGCCTGCTCGAAACTAGTTGGGTCATCATCCTCCATGACGCAATCTTCGCTCCCACCATCCATGAGAAAATCGTAGTATCTCTCAGGTGGGTGAGGAACCCTACTAGATCGGCGGAGTGGCTGGGGTTCATTGGGAACTACGGAATCCTCTGGTTCCACCAGATCTTCTGTTGTATCTTTTGTAGCTGGAACCTCTTCCAGTTCTACCACATGACCACTAATCTCTTTTTCAAGAAATTCCTTTTCTAAAAAGGTGGCATGCCGAGAAACAAACACTCTTTGTTCCTCAAGGTGGTAGAAGATATACCCTTGTGAATTCTTGGGATATCCTACAAATTTGCATAGAACAGATCGTGCCTCGAGTTTGTCCGGATTTTGTCGTTTGACATAGGCTGGACAACCCCATATCTTAACATAGTTAAGACATGGTCTCTTTCCTTTCCATATCTCATATAGAGTGGTAGGCACAGATTTGGTGGGGACCATATTCAATAGATGTATGGTTGTCTCAAGCGCATACCCCCAGAAGGAAATAGGTAACTCAGCTGTGCTCATCATAGAGCGCACCATATCTAATAGGGTGTGGTTCCTCCGTTCTGATACACCATTGTGCTGTGGTGTATATGGAGGAGTCAGCTGAGAGAGAATCCCATTCTCTTTTAGGAAGTCCAGGAATTCATTGCTCAAGTATTCACCTCCTCGATCAGATCGAAGGATTTTAATACTTTCTCCGGTTTGGTTCTCGACTTTTTGTTTATATTCTCTAAATTTCTCAAAAGCTTCAGACTTGTGTCTTATCAAGTACACATGTCCGTATCTTGAGAGATCGTCAGTGAATGTAATGAAGTACGAAGAACCATCCCTGGCATGTGTAGACATGGGACCGCATACATCACTATGTATCAGTCCCAAGAGTTCGGTAACTCTTTCTCCGTGTCCTGTAAATGGAGTTTTGGTCATCTTGCCTTTGAGACATGACTGGCAAGTGTCATAAGATGAAAATTCGAATGGTTTCAAATATCCATCCTTATGCAACTTAGCCAGTCGTGTCGCATTGATGTGACCCAGTCTACAATGCCACAAGAAGGATTCGTTCAGTTCTGAACTCTTCCTCTTGTGTGTGTTTGTTATGCTCAGAACTGTTGATTGATTTAGAACATAAATGCCATTGCACAACGTGCCTGATCCAACCAACTTTTGGTTACGGAAAATGTTCATAACATTGTCTTATAATAAAAAATTATATCCCTCTTTACTCAATAAAGAAACCGATATAATATTGCATATCAGGTTCGGCAGGTAATAGCATTCGTTCAGAACCAATGTATTACCAGTTGGTAATGCAAGGTGATATTCCCCGACAGTCTTAGCTGCAACAATTGCACCATTTCCAACTTTAATGTCTTTATCACCTTATCCAAGTTCTCTACCTTTCCTGAGCCTATGTAACTGATTACATATATAGGATCCTGACCCGGTATCTAATACCCCGGACGTGGAGCAAATGGAGAAACAGTTCTCTGTAACGAACACACCCGAAGAAAATGCATCATCATGTACTTTCTTCATTCGGGTGGCATGGGAAAACTGGTATTCCCCTATGTCCTGTTCATTCCTATAACTCTTATAAGAAAGAACGGAACCAACGTTCCCCAGCACAGTATAACATGCGGGTTCGGTCAATACATCCATATTATTATCTTTATTAAGGCATGACATGGTCGCTACCTGGAGAGAGAGAGAGAAGAAAACACTTTAGCGTATGCTCGTGCAAGATCAGATTGGTTATTATCTTATCTAATCAGGATGGCTCCCACTGGTTTTTATCAAATCTTCCTTCAAACCCTAAAAGGAAAGACTAGCCGGGATTAATTACACCCTACAACTTCGTCGATCTTTCAGCCAGGCCAGTGTCGGTACTTTGAGGGAGGTTCCCCGTGCTTTCGGACGGACCTAATTAAAGTAAACCTCGTTTTCCCAGAGGCGTAACCCCGTTGACACCTTTCTAGACACCTACTTGATCGGCTAATTGTAATGTGTAAAACTCTCCCAGGAGTAACTCTTACTCGCAGTGGGTATCGGGATCCAACTATCTCATAGAAGTTATGCAATCTCATTGCAAATTTCAACACTTGAAATTCCCGATAATGCTTTTGCCCCTAGCGTGCTATGACCTTGACGAAAGCCAACAAACCACAGCCCGCTAGTCAAGTTCAACCCGTACATTTCTTGACTGAATTAAACCCACCCGCACGACCCTTGACGAAAGCCAACAAAGCCGTACGACTACCCTAATCCAGTCGCATCATATGCAGCAAATAAGCAGCACATAGCTATCGCACACTACACCTTGACGAAAGCCAACAAATGTAGCACGAATACTATATGTAACTTATCTGAAATGACAGAGGGCTACGTCAGGTTTTTCTGAAAACCATGAGCGTAATGAACTTGATATCGTTATAGAATCAAATGAAGTTTTGAAATGGAGTGATTTTGAGGCTTTTCTAGTTTTGCTAAAGGGGTCACTCCCGGTGAAGGGATCGTCGGCCCTTTCCTCGTCGAATGAGGTGCGGGATATATCATATATATCACTGTGCAAAGCAAAAGTCAAAAGCAATCAAAAGCAAACCGAGTGTGTAGCATCTGCCAGTTATTGCTAAAGGAGTCACTCCCGGTGAAGGGATCTCGGTCCTTTCCTTATCGAATAAGGTGCAGGATATATCACATATACCGCTGTGCAAAGCAAGAACTGTAGCTACCTGTTTTATTTAAAATTTGATTCTACAACATCTTAGGTTTCTTTTCTTTCATTAATCACATTAATGAAGTCCCATCATTTAAGTCACCTAAACATCACAGATAAATACGACGTACACTTATGCCATCCGCATTCGCCTCGATGTCCCCTCGTGCACCGTTAGGTTAGGTAACTAACGACAGAGCAGGGCAGGGCTAGTGCGGATGCAAAACATAAGTAACGTCTATATAATATATCATATATACTATATACAGTATCTATCACAGAACATCACAGATATCGCAGCAGAAGAAACATATGAAACATTGGATATACTAGGACGTCCGTGTTTTCAATACGAGCCAGTATAAAACACGGATTCCACGGTCGTGATGAATAGCCAATCCCACACCCCTAGACCCCTATGAGAGCGGCAAGCAACCCTACCAATTCTAGGGTTAGGAGACCCGGACTCGACTCCTCGAGATGGTCTCCCACTGGACCCTAGAACCCGGTTACTTGTGCTCCCCTCCTTGGGTCTATCCTAATGCGGAAAAGTAAATAATATACAAAAGGTGACATCTTCCGCTACCTGGAAGTGTCCCAATAAAAGAATATTAAATACAAGTTTTTACATGAATTAAAATGAAAAAACACTCATCTCACATAAAAAACCCCGGCTGTTCAAACACGACGATCCAATATAACATATCCAGCAACACATAACATCACATGTCATCAACCTAAGTAAGTATGCATACCCCAATTGTCGTTGACATATTGCAACGAAACCGGCGATATTAACATACTACACTTACGGTCACAGAAAAGAAAGTGTAAAACTACAACAGTTGGAATCCGCAACCTCTTTAGACATCGCATGCCTAATCAAATGAAATACTTAGACATCACATGCCTAACAATTATAAACCCCGCATTTTAGTCTCATTATCGAAAACTCTTTTCAATATCAAGTGAGACTAAACCGCTAGATTTATAACATTCATTCAGTTATCTCATAACTGTTTGTGAATTCCAATTATTGTATCCTATTCCGGATAAATAGAAAATATTAAACTTTCCGATCGAACATTCGAACACCCAAGTTTTCCCGAAACCGTCCAACACATGAAATAAGTTTAAAGACATTCACTTCATGCCTCAGTACCAACGGTCCAGCCGTAGAAGGGTCAAGCCAACGCCTCACATGTG
This sequence comes from Agapanthus africanus, assembly GCA_030015575.1. NCBI lineage: Eukaryota > Viridiplantae > Streptophyta > Magnoliopsida > Asparagales > Amaryllidaceae > Agapanthus > Agapanthus africanus. Next base: position 389,430,701 of record JASDDO010000022.1, read on the forward strand.
GCGCGCCATACTGCCCCAAACCCTAAGGTTCAAAGGGCAGTTCAAGACGGTCACATAATCGAGTTAAGGTTTGTTGTCTTCTAGAGGGACCATCGCGTTACTTGCACTACTTAGAACGTCATTAAACTACAGAAAAGTCCAACAATTGGAAATTTCCTGGCAGGGGAAAGATTGGGTATTTACATCCGGTCGAACTTTTTAACATATTCTAAATATCCGGAAAACACATAGACAAAATTTGAAATTTCCGATCGAATCATCGAAGCTCCAAAACACCCCAGAAAACTCAACTCTTGAGTGCATATTAAAAATTCCCAGAAAACTCAGCACCTGAAAACATGAAATACTCTGCAAAAATTGAAGGCAAATCCCATCATTTGGCCGCGGAACCGCCGCAGAAGCCAGGCTTCTGCCGCGGTTCCGCCGCTCTTTAGAGGCATCATGAGATAATTTTTGCACCGTAATTCTTAGAATTGCCTGCTGAATTTTTTAAGCATTTTTAATCTGGAAAAAACCCAGTTTTTGAAAAAAAGTCCAGAGAGCAATTTGTTTTAGGGTTTCGATGTTCATTCGGGTTTCAAACGTCGTCTAGACTTCGCCTAAGGTTCTAGCTAGGCTCTGATACCACTGTAGGGTTCCTAGGCACTCTCATGAGGTCTCACAAGGCATCAACCATGCCAATTTCAAATTTTATGGGTGCCGAGAAACTCTAATACGGATCGTTAACTAGAATTTTAGGCGAAACATTAAACTAGTTAACGACTTAACCAAAAGTAAGAAGCTACAACCTTTGTAGATCCGGTTCTCCACTTCCTTAGCTCAACGTAGACGTCCTCTCGCTGTCCGTCTTGAATCCCGAACTCAAGCATCGGCTTCATCGGAGAAATGGGCGGGCAAGGTCGTCGGCTTCATGCCGAAGATGATCTACGTCGAGACTTCATAAGATCAAGCTCCGACTTCACCAAGTTGTGAAACTTATGAAGAAAACACCCTATACTACTTGGCAAGAGGTAGAGGGTGAAGAAATAGGAGGTGGGTTCACTTTAGAATTGGATTTCTCACTTGTTTACTCAAGATGCCATTAATGGTGGCAAGTTTTTCTTGAACTCAAGAAGAAGAAGAAGATGAAGATGATTATGATAAGTATTTAAATGAAAAAGAAAATGAATACTTATCATAATGTAAACCATGGTTAGGTGTAGAAAATTGACTAAGGTTAGATGAATGGTTAGGGTTAAGCATGAAGACAAAATGGTCACTTTGGTCAAAGCTTCATGAAGCTTCAACAAGCTTCATGAAGCTTCAACAAGCTTCAAGAATGAAAGCAACCATTTTATTTTCTTTTGCCATTTCTTTTTAATCCAAATTAAAAAGATAAAAGAATGAATAAATAAAAACCCTAACCATTTACTTAACCAAGGTTTAATTCTTTACACTTAACCAAATGAGAAAGTATCATCAAACATGATACAAACATGTGCACAAAAGTATATCACATATACAACTTGCACATCAAGTGAGAAAATCCATTTAAAGTGAACCAATACTAGTTAATGCAAAGTAATATATCAAATATATAATTATACATCAAATCATTAAATCAACACTTGATTTAACGATCCGGTCATATCGCATATAACCGACTAGTATCCTATGTATCGGCTTATCGAATCAATCCTTGATTCGATATCTAGGTTATATCGCATATCACCAATCGATACATTCATCGCAAGAATGGAATACGGTATCACATACACGCATTATTCTCGGTCCTACACATATCTCATATGCGCTCCTATTTCGTTTCGCTTGAGCCAGGAAACCTCTGTGTAGGACTCTAAAGACTCGTCAATACGCCGGCAGCAGATGATGATCATATCAAGCACCCACAAGCCGCAAGCGGTCTGCTAAACGTAACGGCCACCCGGGTATTGAGCGATCAGAAGATCGACGAGCTAGCCCGCTCACACTCCTGTGAATCCAACCAGTAACACTTACCGTACAGTCCGGTCTGTTCGTCTGATATGTCGCATATCAAGTCTAGGGGTGGTAAACGTCAGACACCAATAACTGATAAGTCATGCCGATGTGAGGCTCATAACGGGTCGAGAAACTACTGGTAACACTTACCAGCATATCTCTGATCAGCCCTGGCCAGGGACTTCCCTGTTACGGCCAATCGAGCACAGCGCAACATCAACCTCTAATACCGGGAGAGACGAAACCCCTCCTATCGCTCATTGGCTCCATGTGACTCGGGACTGTGCCCAAAAACCACCGTTTTGCACGCCCTCATGGACGTGGTAAGGTGAAGATCAAAGCACAGTGGGAATCACACAAGACTCTATGACGATCTCGGGTCTACAGACTAACCTGCACAAGTGTCACCTGAGAACTGCCATCTGACGTGAGGTATAATACCATCTGGGAGTTCTCGGCGAGTCCGTCCAGTGTACCCAGTCTCCACTGAGCACCCGTATACCATCTCTGATGTCAAACACCAATGGATATGGGATCATCCTTCGCCCATCTCATGGGTCGAGAAGCGTATACGCTAGTATACACTGGTATATCGATGCCCCGTCTCGATACACCCACGACAAGGGACCTTGAAGGATGTACTTATGGACTACCATGTCCCCACTAGTATGATCTTCATCAAAGTCCAGGTAGTCAAGTACACATCCTAAGGGCTTTACCAACATGTAACTATAAGACAGTATAAAGAGACTAGTGTACATGTTAAGATAAAGTGCAACCAGATAGCATACTATCATATCGAGCAAGAAAGTCATCTCTATATATGTCCAAGCATCCAATATAATGTACATCATCTGTACAATACTGGCCTCTAGGGCATACATACAACTAACATCTTTTTTAGAACTTGTTGCTTTTCCTTCATGGTTATTTCTTCATTCATGCATGGTTATTGATTTTAAGAAAAGAGAAAGGAAAATGAAAACAAAGAAAAGAAAAGAAAAAGGAAAACAATATTATATGAGGCATGGGCAAGTGAGAGAAAGAGATGTGAGGGGTCTTCCATTGACCAAGACCATTTGTTTCATTCTCATCTTCATCCTTCTCTCTTATCCTCCCCCATTGCAGCACTCTTTCCTCCCCCATCTCAAAACCCTCACAACTCCATGAAAAATTCACCAAAACATCTTCTCCTCTTCACAAATTTTGTGCACAAGCTCATGGCAAACCCTTTGGACCAAGAAAACTAGGATTTTGGAGACTTGGGGCAACTGAAGAAAATTCTTGAGTTTCCAAATGAGTTAATTCTTCCATCATTAGTATAGAATTTCCATTGCTTTAGTACTCATGTTAGTTTAGAAGTGTTTTAATGCGGTTAAGTGAACATTGGAAATTCCATTTTAGGGTTTGAGGAATTTTGAATTGGGATTGTGTAATTGAGGTTAGTAGAGGCTATACAACCCCTTTAGTGACAGTATATTGGACTAAACCATAAACTTAAACCCTAAAACATAAACTTAGAAACCCCGATATCGGAGAATTATGGATCTGTGAGGGTATATTGACAACTGCTATCACCCGGGACACCTGAAAAGTATTTAGCGAAGACTGAGAGATGTGCAGGCAACCTAGAACCTATACCCAAACGCAGGACCATATACTCATGTTTAGGCCGCAATTTTACTCATTTTGGCCGCAATTTATTGCCTTGGCACTTTGGAATCATCCCGTGCTTGGTCCATGGCTTCATTTTAGGCAAATTAGAACTACACCATATGCAGAATTTGCTAATTTCACCTAAAACAAAATCTGGAAGTGTTTTACGAAGTTTCTGAATTCGTTTTGCGGCTTTTAATGATTTGGAATTTAGTATTTGATATTGTGTTTCCGTCGTGTGGCGTTTGAACGCCAACGACTAGGGTTATTGGTTGGGTTTTGCACGCGAAGTTATAGGTTTTGACCTATGGGCAAAACGTGTGACGTTTTGGTTTTCTGACTTGGTTTTAATACACATTTGCGATTGTGTATTGGTTGTAGGTACCCCACGTAGACATCTAGACGAAGAGGATGAGCATGGCATCATCGACTCCAGCAAGCGAAGAGCAAGGTGAGTAGACATATATCTGCGAGGGGAATTCGGGTGGATGGCGTATAACACCCCGCAGTTTGATATATATATATATATGTTACATATATGATATTGTTATGTGAAACATGGATTTTAAAGATAGGTTATAGGGTTCATGGGATGATGACTGTAATTAGAAGTAACTTAGTTTAGCTTCTTAGTCGCGAACCCTATAATAGTTGTTACACCCACACGCGCGCACACACTTGCATACATCTATTTTATTACCTGTGCGTATATGGGGATATGGATATATATATATATACACATGGGTATAGGACTATGTATATATATATATATACGTATACATATACATGGATTATGAGGATAGTACTTGGGATTGGTGATGAGTCGATGAGATTGGGCTTGAGGCCGTGAGATCGGTGATATGCCGTAGTTCGTATTATGAGATACGACACGATGTTTAGCGGGTCCTTTAGGCGTGGTGTTTTCATACATACGCATGCATATACATAAATGGTATCAGTGTTGTACTGGACTTAGATCAGTACCCCCGGATCATAATATATGATGAAAAGGATACCAGATGATTACTGAAATAATGTGATATTTGACCCGTGCCCTGATTTGGGATGCCGTATGATGGATTTACCGTACGAGCTATATATTGATGATAGATCTGCACTCTTGACTCAAGGATGTCATATTATATTAGGGTATCATATGGGATACAATTAAGGCGGGATCACCGACTATTATATATATATATATAGGTATCGACTCAGATGTTATGCGGCTTCCTTATCTTTCGATCAGCCTGTTTAGTTTAGTCCTGTAGTTTACTTGTAATTGATAGATTAGACTCGAGTCATACCTATTTCAAAACTAACGAATCATGAGTATTTTAAAGACAGGCCAAGGGATTATACGAATATTTTAAAGGACGTATCTTTTCTTTAAAACACCGTAGCCCTTATTTTCAAAACACCACGATTCGTGTTATTTCAAATGGCAAGACTGTATGACTCATATTTATATAAATGCAAATTAGTTATCATTGTATTTATTATTCAGCTCCCGCATATTATTGCTGTTCACATCGCATTTGCATGTTTATATTGTATTTCCATATGCCATTATTGAGATCATGCTGTCAGGACACCAGCACCATTACCGATGATGCGTATGTTCCACATACACTAACTTGCCGGCTCACACACATCTTCATCGGTAATTGCCATGTCACGTACACTTTAGAGAATATTACTCATTGACATAGCTTGTTAACTGATAGTTCGACATGGTATTAGCGTACTCGTCTTTATATGCTAGTTTAGACATTACAGTTATTACTTGCTACTTCATGCATATTATTATTCACTGTTATGCAGTATTATGGAGTTTTATGCCGATATTCCCTATTTACTTGCTATTGAAGATTGGATTTCGGATTTTCATGAGATTTCCTAGATTTGGGGGAAAACCGCAAGAATATATATAAACTTCTCTCTCTCTCTTTTTAAAATGAAAACTGTGGTTTTCTCGTGATGTAAGAGTCGTCCACCATGATGTTTTCTCGGTTATGAGATGGATTTCGAGACCCGATTTGAGGAGACGTATGAACCGCCTCAGGTACATGGTGGACCCGGTATGGTACCCCGGACGAGAGTGATTTCATGGAGGAGGATGAGCCTGGCAGGGGCAGACTGCCTACCGGTGATTTTACCTGGCACGTCAGATATCCGGAGGATATCGTTCGTGGTCATGTGATTGATGATATGGGCTGATCCGGACTGACGGAGCCCTAGATTTTGAGATTTGAGACATTGAGGTATTGAGATTTGATGATACAGGCTAGTCCGGATAGCCAGAGCCTGAGATATTGGATATTGAGATTTATGTTTTGTGTCGATGCTAGACACTGATTTATATTGATTTATTGATGATACCTCATTTCAAAGTACAGAAATCTCACTCATTTCATTACATTACATTCATACCTCATACATATGATACATTGCTACCTGAAGCACTGACACGAGCACATGGGATTACACTTGTGCATAGATGTTTACCCTTGCCACCTTTTCATGCTTCAGACTTATCATTTTGAGGTTATATATATTTTTATCGTATTGGCCTAGGATTGTGTCATACATACAATTTCTGCTCAGTGATGTTTTCTACTCACGAGTTGGCAACTCACCCCCGTTGTGCCACAGTTTTCTTGCAGGTTTTGCCGTGCAGGTTTCATTACAACTTTGTTGGCACACTGCTTCCTTTCCGAGTGATTTACTTTGGTAGGTGGGTTCACTTGCATCGTGACCACCATTGTACTTATTTTATTCAGTTGTATCTAGAAACTCCATTAACCAGACATGTATATTTATTTCAGACTTAGAGACCAGTGATGTATATTCTTTCGACCTAGAGTCGCGCGTTGTATTATTTTGGGTTTTTCATGTTGTTTTTGAGTTCCTTTCAGTTTTGATCCTCGCCCTTCGGCGTTGTATATTATATTGCTTGCGTGGTTGTGGCCGTCGATTGACGAAGAGATAGCTCCTGCTTGGGGATGCCTTTATCATTATATATGCTTTTATCATGTTGTACCCCGTTCGGGGCCAGTTTTTACAAAAGAAACTCTGCCGAAATTTTCAGAAAAGACTCGATGTTTATAAAACGCATATTTGGCCAATTTTATCAAAACACTTTCTTTAAAAATGGTTTAAATTTCTGGGATTTTTGGCTTACTTGAATTAGATGGAGCCCTATAGACTTCATATGATTCAAGTGCCAGTCACGTGCCATTTCCGGGTCGTGAAAAAGTTGGTATCAGAGCGCTAGGTTAACCTTAGTTCGAGTCTATGTTTGACTATGCGGAACCTAGGGTGTTTAGACATATACGGAATCTAGGCTTTACTTTACGGAACGTAGACTTAGTCGAGGGGGTATTAGACCCGAACTTTCGTCGCATAGCTTGACCTTGGTTGATGGAGTAGGTGACTTAAGGACAGTGACGTACTGTGTGCATGTTCCGCGACATACTTACGATACGCTACTCCGCTTAAGAAACCTTAGGATGTACATTTCCTTGCACAACATTATATTCATTCATGATCTATCCTTATCGATATCGATTTATGGTTTTGCTTCCACGATTACACGGGCAGAGAGAGCTACGGCTAGAGTTGCGGTCAGCACGAGCTCGTCACGAACGAGGACTGACCAGGGCGTGATTTCAGGTACATACGATTGCATAGTGAGGCATCGTTTTATTGTGTTCTCGCGCCATGAGCGTTTGATGGATCGCTTTTATGAGATTACTCGGACGTGCAGGTCAGCACCAGAGGATTGAGCCACTGATAGAGGCCATCCAGAATGTGATGACCATTGATGTATCGCTTATTCATGATGATTGAGGCACTGTTCAGCGTGCAGACGAATGAGCCAGTTGTTGCTGCGAATGAAGAGATATCGCCCCAGATGTTGGAGCTATTCCAGTACGAGTTGTATTTAGAGATATAATAGAAAGTCTCTAGTCACCTGAGGATGAATGACTAGGACATGTGGTTCGTTCGCTTACCCCGATGCGAGGTCATCAGATTGATTGATTCCAGCTTGAGTAGACTTCACACAGATACGTTGGGAGTCGATAGAGACGATCGAATGTCAGAAACCCATATTCCAAGTTTAAAGTATTTGAAGAAAACATGCAAGTAATTCTACGGACCCTCTAGAAGAATGAAACCCTAACTCGACATAATGACCATGTGAAAGCCTTTGAACCTTCGGGTTTGCGGCAGTTCCGCGGTGCCATTAATGAGGTTTGGGTTTGCCCTTCTACGATTGGTCCATAGGTGTTGTGGTATGTACTCGATACTATTAAACTGTACCCAAGATGTTGAGCACTTGGGGGATTATGAGGTTTTGACGAATCGATCGAAAGGTTCGACTTCATTCGGATATCATGTGATGGGATGCATTGCTTGGAAGACTCCAGATACGAGTATATCCGTTGGAGCACGTCCATGCAGCCACGAAGAGACGAGTCCGAAGCAGTCGACATTAGATAAAAGTGGAGTAAGTGGTTCGTACGAGATCTTGATGAGATGATATTCCACTCCGCCGACATCAAAGATGTGACACGCATACAGAGGCGTTACATATGGATATATCTTCCAGAAGGAGTCGCGATGAGTATGCAGCCGTTACGGAACAAGAAACAAATATAGTAAAAGATGTTAACTTCCGGACAGTTCGGCAGAGACAAGATTTGGGAGAGACCTCGACAGGACCCTTCTGGAATAATTTACGAGAAGACTTAGACCCAGGAGCGGTCCTATTACGCACACCCAGCAGGCCAGAGTTCGGCATCATTGATGAGACATGTTATGAGTGACCACGACAGTTGGCCAGAGACTCTTAGAAGATGTGCTTGAGCGGGACTATTCCGCCATACTTGATTTCGGTATTTTTGGGCGATCCATTCGCATGATTGGGTTTGGATGACCGAGTTTCCTGATATTTGTTTTCGTGCACCATGGTTGCACCTACTGGGTATTTATATTTTGTGCATAGTTATTACACTTGAGAATGCTTTATACACCGTTGTGTTGATTTATGATTTGTGATATCGTTTTGTGCCTTGGCTGCACATGTTTATGACTTCATGGATTTTATACAGTTGAGTTGATTTTGTGCATATGGTACGCACACGATTTGGTTTTTGTACTCGGTATAGTTCGCATATGTTTGCAGTGCTTTGATACGTATTTGTGCACCGCAGTTGCACTGGACTACGATTTGATATCATTTGAGATATGGATTTTGATTGTGATACACGATATTTGTTTTGTGCACCTTGTGCACCTGATTGGATTCTTGCGCATATTGGACGTGCTTGGATTGGATTTTGCGCATGTTCAGAGCTCGATATTGGATTTCATGATTTCGTGTATGATGGATGCACCTGATTTGGATTTTCGCGCATGTTGGGCGCATGACATGAGATGCGATTTTGGTGCACGCCAGATGGACTAAATCGAGATTCTTCGTGCATATCAGATGCACCTGATTTTACTGTCAGGCACACACGTTGCCTCTGACAGGTGTTTCGTGCACACCTGTTGCACTTAGATGTTATTTCTGTGCACATGTATGGCACATTAATGGATTTTGATTTCCGTGTGCACCAGACGCACGTAGCTTTCATAGGCACATTTTGGGATTGATTTCTTATGGAGCAGTACGTTTTTATGATTTTTGCTATTTGGTATAATAGCTGGACATGACTAGTCCGGAGACAAAACCTGAGTATATTTTTGCATGCATTGATAGTTATCGAAGGGATTTCCAAAAGGGAGCTATAGTCTCAGTATTTACCTACATGTCTAATATGACACGAAACGTTTAAAACAAGGAAACCCTTCTAAATTGTTTTCAAAACGGCGGGACGTGCATATTAAACAAAAAAAAATATACATATATGGTTATTTTCTTACAATAGACGACCGCCCTTGTGCAGTGTTATGCGCATCACACAGCAACATGAAAGGTTTGGCATGCATTTCCTTCAGATGTTTACATGTATAGTTTTGATTTATATCATATTGGTTTTCGTATTGGATTTGACATTTGTGTCTTCACCATGACTCCGATGATTGCGGGATGCTTGACGGAGTTCTGATTTTGAGTTATCTGCTCATTGATCATGCGCATGCATTGCGCTACGATGCGTTTTATGTATTTATGATTTCGGAGCCCTAACGACCGGATCTTTTGCTGGAATGTTTTAGTATTGAGGGGTTTAAATTTAAATTCGGGGACCGAATTTCTTTAAGGGGGGAAGATTGTAACATTTCAGAAAAATAAAATATTTTTTTGGGAATTTTTATAATTAAATATTATATATAATGAATATTTTAATATTGTGGTATAATTAAATACCGATAAATGGGGAAAAATTTAGAAATTACTGAAATGAGGGTGCTTTATGTGATTCATGAAAATTATGAAAGTTTATGATTTATTTGACACTAATTTAGTGCTAATCGCGATTAAAAATCGCTAATCGGTCTTTAAGCGTGTTTTGTGCACATGTCATTTTTAGCACTTGTTGCTTTTCCTTCATTGCTATTTCTTCATTCATGCATGGTTATTGATTTTAAGAAAAGAGAAAGGAAAATGAAAACAAAGAAAAGAAAAGAAAAAGGAAAACAATATTATTTGAGGCATGGGCAAGTGAGAGAAAGAGAGGTGAGGAGTCTTCCATTGACCAAGACCATTTGTTTCATTCTCATCTTCATCCTTCTCTCTTATCCTCCCCCATGGCAGCACTCTTTCCTCCCCCATCTCAAAACCCTCACAACTCCATGAAAAATTCACCAAAACATCTTCTCCTCTTCACAAATTTTGTGCACAAGCTCATGGCAAACCCTTTGGACCAAGAAAGCTAGGATTTTGGAGACTTGGGGCAACTCAAGAAAATTCTTGAGTTGCCAAATGAGGTAATTATTCCATCATTAGTATATAATTCCCTTTGCTTTAGCACTCATGTTAGTTTAGAAGTGTTTTAATGTGGTTAAGTGAACATTGGAAATTCCATGTTAGGGTTTGAGGAATTTTGAATTGGGATTGTGTAATTGAGGTTAGTCGAGGCTATACAACCCCTTTAGTGATAGTATATTGGACTAAACCATAAACTTAAACCCTAAAACATAAACTTAGAAACCCCGATATCGGAGAATTGTGGATTCTGTGAGGGTATATTGACATCTGCTATCACCCGGGACACCTGAAAAATATTTAGCGAAGACTGACAGATGTGCAGGCAACCTAGAACCTATACCCAAAACGCGGGACCATATACTCATGTTTAGGCCACAATTTTACTTATTTTGACCGCAATTTACTGCCTTGGTACTTTGGAATCGTCCTGTGCTTGGTCCATAGCTTCATTTTAGGCAAATTAGAACTACCCCATATGCAGAATTTGCTAATTTCACCTGAAACAAAATCTGGAAGTGTTTTACGAAGTTTCTGAATTCGTTTTGCGGCTTTTAATGATTTGGAATTTAGTATTTGATATTGTGTTTCCGTCGTGTGGCGTTTGAACGCCAACGACTAGGGTTATTGGTCGGGTTTTGCACGCAAAGTTATAGGTTTTGACCTATGGGCGAAACGTGTGTCGTTTTGGTTTTTCGACTTTGTTTTAATACGCGTTTTCGATTGTGTATTGGTTGTAGGTACACCACGTAGACTTCGAGATGACGAGGATGAGCGTGGCGTCATCGACTCCAGCAAGCGAAGACCAAGGTGATTAGATATATATCTACGGGGGGAAGTCGGGTGGATGGCGTATAGCACCCCCGCCGTTCGAAGTATAGTTTGATATATATATGTGTGTGTGTGTGTGTGTGTGTGTGTGTGTGTGTGTTACATATATGATATTGTAATGTGAAACATGGATTTAAAGATAGGTTATAGGGTTCATGGGATGATGTAGTGTAATTAGAAGTAACTTAGTTTAGCTTCTTAGTCACGAACCCTAGAATAGTTGTTACACCCACACGCACACACACACTTGCATACATCTATTTTATTACCTGTGCGTAAATGGGGAAATGGATATACACACACACACACACACACAGGTATGGGACTATGTATATATATATATACATAAACATATACATGGATTATGAGGATAATACTTGGGATTGGTGATGAGTCGATGAGATTGGGCTTGAGGCTGTGAGATCGGTGATATGGCGTGTTTCGTATTATGAGATACGACACGATGTTTGGCGGATCCTTTAGGCGTGGTGTTTTCATACTCACCCATGCATATACATATATGGTATCAGTATTGTACTAGACTTAGATCAGTACCCCCGGATCATGATATATGATGAATAGGATACCAGATGATTAATGAGATAATGTGATATTTGACCCATGCCCTGATTTGGGATGTCGTACGATGGATTTACCGTACGAGCTATATATTGATGATAGATCCGCACTCTTGACTCGAGGATGTCATATTATATTAGGGTATCGTATGGGATACTATTGAGGTGGGATCACCGACTATTATATATATATATATAGGTATCGACTCAGATGTTATGCGGTTTCCTTATCTTTCGATCAGCCTGTTTAGTTTAGTCCTGTAGTTTACTTGTAAATAAAAGATTAGACTCGAGTCATACCGATTTCAAAACTAACGAATCGTGGGTATTTTAAAGACAGGCCAAGGGATTCTACTGATATTTCAAAGAACGTATCTTTTCTTAAAAACACCATAGCCCTTATTCTCAAAACACCACGATTCGTGTTATATCAAATGGTAAGACTGTATGACTCATATTTATATAAATGCAGATTAGTTATCATTGTGTTTATTATTCAGCTCTCGCATATTATTGCTGTTCGCATCGCATTTGCATGTTTATATTGTATTTCCATATGCCATTATTGAGATCATGCTGTCAGGACACTAGCACCATTACCGATGATGCGTATGTTCCACGTACACTTACTTACCGGCTCACACACATCATCATCGGTAATTGCCATGTCACATACACTTTAGAGAATATTACTCATTGAAATAGCTTGTTAACTGATAGTTCGACATGGTATTAGCGTACTCGTCTTTATATGCTAGTTTAGACATTACAGTTATTACTTGCTACTTCATGCATATTATTATTCACTGTTTTGCAGTATTATGGAGTTTTATGCCGATATTCCCTGTTTACTTGCTATTGATGATTGGATTTCGGATTTTCATGAGATTTCCTGGATTTGGGGGAAAACCGAAAGAATATATATAAACTTCTCTCTCTCTTTCTTTTGAAAATGAAAAGTGTGGTTTTCTCGTGATGTATGAGTCGTCCACCATGATGTTTTCTCGGTTATGAGATGGATTTCGAGACCCGATTCGAGGAGACGTATGAACCGTCTCGGGTACATGGTGGACCCGGTATGGTACCCCGATGCGATAGTGATTTCATGGAGGATGATGAGCCTGGCAGTGGTAGACATCCTACAGGTGATTTTACCTGGCGCGTCGGATATCCGGAGGATACCGTTCGTGGTCGTGTGATTGATGATATGAGCCGATTCGGACTGACGGAGCCCTAGATTTTGAGATTTGAGACATTGAGGTATGGAGATTTGATGATGCAGGTCAGTCCGGATAGCCGGAGCCTGAGATATTGGATATTGAGATTTATGTTTTGTGTCGATGCTAGACACTAATTTATATTGATTTATTGATGATACCTCATTTTAAAGTACAGAAATCTCACTCATTTCATTACATTACATTCATACCTTATACATATGATACATTGCTATCTTAAGCACTGACACGAGCACATGGGATTACACTTATGTATAGATGTTTACCCTTGCCACCTTTTCATGCTTCAGACTTATCATTTTGAGGTTATATATATTTTGATCGTATTGACCTAGGATTGTGTCATACATACGATTTCTGCTCGATGATGTTTTCTACTCATAAGTTGGCAACTCACCCCCGTTGTGCCACAGTTTTCTTGCAGGTTTTGCCGTACAGGTTTCATTACGGCTTTGTTGGCACACTGCTTCCTTTCCTGGTGATTTGCTTTTGTAGGTGGGTTCACTTGCATCGTGACCACCATTGTACTTATTTTATTCAGTTGTATCTAGAAACTCCATCAACCAGACATGTATATTTATTTCAGACTTAGAGACCAGTGATGTATATTCTTTCGACCTAGAGTCGCGTGTTGTATTATTTTGGGTTTGCATATTGTTTTTGAGTTCCTTTCAGTTTTGATCCTCGCCCTTCGGCGTTGTATATTATATTGCTTGCGTGGTTGTGGCCGTCGATTGACGAAGAGCTAGCTCCGGCTTAGGGATTCCTTTTATCATTATATATGCTTTTATTATGTTGTACCCCGTTCGGGGCCAGTATTTACAAAGGAAACTCTGCCGAAATTTTCAGAAAAGACTCGATGTTTATAAAACGCATATTCGGCCTATTTTATCAAAACACTTTCTTTAAAAATAGTTTAGATTTCTGGATTTTTGGCTTACTTGAATTAGACGGAGTCCTATAGACTTCATATGATTAATGTGCCAGTCACGTGCCATTTCCGGATCGTGACATGAAGCAACCCTAGAAGTTTGAGACAGAGATCTTACTAATTGGCCGTGGAACCGCGGCCAAACATGGCTTTCTGCCGCGGAACCGCGGCCGTGCAGTGCACGTGTCGGTGCACGTGTCGGTGGGTGTCGGTGCTTTGACCCAGCTTTCTTAGCGTAGTTCTGTAAATTCAAATATGGATCAGATGTAAACATAGGGTTTCTCTTATCTATAAATAGGAAAGCCGAAAGCCTAATTTGGCATGCCTCTTTTTAATTCTTAGATCTAGATTTTGAATTCCATTGTAATGCGTTGTTGAGAGGACATCAATAAAGTAAGTTTTCTTTTTCTATCTTGCGTTCTTCTTTGCATATTTTAATTCCTGCAATTTTTTTATCTGTTCTGTATTTATCTGCAATTTAGTTTGTCGAATACAAAAAATATAAAAATGAATTTTATTGTCACCTTCCTAATGAGTGAGTAATTCCTCACTTGTTAGAATTAGGATAGGGAAGGTTTGAGAGAAGGAAATATCTCTCACTCCTTTCTTTGCCCATATAATTTTATTAAAAGAACTCTTTTTAAATCAACCATAATCCGCTCACTACGGCACCCTATCCTACGTGATAGCGGTGATTCCCTAGTTAGACCGGGTGTGATTGAATTAACTGGAGGTTAGGGCTAAGAGCCAAGAACGGACGGACAAGGACGAAAAGGAAGAAACTTAGTTTCTTCCTGTAAGTCGACGTTACACACCCCACAAGATGTGGGGAGGCGGAATAAGTAAAACAGTCATTTTATTTATGGTAACATCGACTAACTTTACGGATCTTTGCTAAACCCAAACTAACAAACTATCTAGAAGTGCTAAACTACTATGATAGATGATTATACCTCAAGATACTAGTCATTCTTGTTCTTGTTGTTCACCTCCTCGTCGGCCTTCTCGATGTGATAGAAGATCCACCCGAAAGTTTCTTCTCCAAGCTTTAACCTATAACTTGAGGTAACTAAGTGGTTAGGATTGCTAATCCAAGTGTCCTAGAAATTACAGAAGTGGATTAAGGATCTATTAGTCTTTCTAACCCTTGGGATCTCAACACATGAGAGGATTAGGGTTAGGTTGAAGAAGAGGAGAGCATGAGGAGAGAGAGTGTGTATGTAAGAATGAAATGAAAATATAACTCATTTCTATATTTTATGAAGCATAATAATTATCAAATAAATCATATGAGATAATTACAACCATGCTTCATTCAATACAAATGAATGAATCATCTCATGAGTCATTAAAACAATTAATGCTTCATTAACTCACTTGGATGAATCATCTCATGAGTCACCAATTCATTTAATGCAAATAACACATAAGCTCTCCACCTCATTTAGTTTAATTCATAAATGAATTAAATCTAAATGAGTCACCTTTCTTCTAGAAGCTTCTCTACTAATTACGAGAACGCCCCTCCTATCCGTATTCCCGAAAAACACGGATATACTGAGATTGCATAAATCCAATAATCCAATACTAGAATCTGGCTTAAACCAAAGCCTGCTAGTATAAACTGTCCGAATATCATACGTGCATAAATACACGCATATGTTCGAACCCTTTCGTAAAACCATACGACCTCTATATCGTTTCTCCTGAAGCAGGGAAACTCTCTGTATGGGACTATAAAGACCCGACATTACGCTGGCAGTGGATTTAACCACAGGACGCAAGCGGTACTAGCTGTACGTAACGGTCCCCAGGTAGATGTCGATAAGAAGGTCGATGAGGAAACCCATCCGAACTCCTACTGAGCCTGATGTGACAATCTCCGTACAGTCCGGTCTGTTCGTCTAAGACTATCGCATATCGGGCCTAGGGGACGGCAAGAGTCAGTCCCCTAAAAGCGGTATAGGTCGTGTCGGAGTGAAGCCCATTACACCTTGAGAAGCTACTGGAAATCCAACCAGAAAATCTCATTTGCCCTGGCCAGGGACCTTGCGTAATGGCTCTCCAAACACAGTGCGATATCAACTCCCAATACCGGAAGAGACGAATCCTTTCTAACTGCCACTGCCTCCAAGTGCTTCGGGACTGCACCCAACTGCTACATGTTTGCACGACTCCTTTGAGCCGTGGTAGGGTAGCAATGATGTGATTTCTGACATCTTTTCATGACTATTAAGATAGGACTCATAACAACCGAAAAGCTAGCATAGTTGGAAACCCTAATTTTCAAAGTATTTCTTTTACAATTCTTATCTTTATATGTAATATTCACGGTCTTTCTTTTATTATTGGATTTTGTGGGTGCAATCCGCTGAAAACCCTCAGGAGACAACACTCCTCCTACTAGGGACACCTAGAGGTTTAAAGGCTTGTTGCACATGCTCAGTGCAATCGTGTTGCCTACGAAAGTGTGCTAGTTAGTTTTTTTTTTCATTATTTTCTCCTTCTCTTTTTAATAAAACAGTTCGCTCGAAACGACCGAAAATAAGTTTGGGGGAATTTGATCAGTCGAAAATAATGTATTTTTAACACGTCAATTTCCTACTATTTGCACTCATCTATAAGTGTTCGGTATGAATATTGCACATATTAGCAAAACAGCCGTAAAATACCAAATTACCTGTGTTATACTTTAAAACCGACATTTTGATGGAAATTGATTGTTTATCATGGCATCGCATTATCTTTGTATAGCGCAACACTTGTCTCGGGAATCTGTGCAGGAAATTCCAGGAGAAAAGCCAAATCTGTGAAAAAGTGCTGATAAAAATACGCCAACTCCAAGACTTGAGATTTGGCAATGAACTAGGAGTTATGACATTACACATATCAGAAAAATACCATGAAGTCATCAGAAAGCCACATTGGAAAATTGAAGCATTAAGGCTCCTAAACGTCCGCGGATCCGCGGCCGGAGCATGGCATGCGCGGCGGATCCGCCGCCACGTGGGGGTGACGTCAGCTAAAATTTTCTGCATTATTCTTCTTTCAAGTCCCACACCTCATCAAGCCACTTCAAACTCCAGAGAACTCCAGAATCTTCTGCCAGATCAGCAAAGCTCCTTGTTTAAGCTAATCATGTTCAAGGTTCTCAATCAAGTTACTTAACAAACTAAGCCTAGAAGCTCCTCCCAAACCTCCAAGCTTATGAAAGAAGCTAAGCCTAACTAACTACCTCTAGAAGCTTCTACCTAACTACCTAACTTACAAAGGAAGCTAAACTAAACCTAGCTTCTAAAGGAAGCCAAAGCTAGTGAAGGCTATAAAAGGAACCCTAGAGCTTCTTCTCAAAGGTTGTTAATTCCTACATCCATTCCCCAATACAAGTTGAGTGACACGACTTGTAAACCCTAATCCCCAATTCAAAACCCAAAACCAAAATCAAGAACTCCGAGTACCAAATCAAGCATGAAGCCTTCGATCCTTTAGAAAGCGACGCCGGACTTCATCGGAGCAAGTGATCCAAGGAGATCCGCGACTCAAGGAGACGAGCGAAGCCGAGATCAACGATCAAGTTCTTTCCTCTTGTAGATCTTGAGAGAATTGTAACAAAATAGTTGATAAATAAAGGTGAAATTTCTATATCTTGCTTTCTTTACATTCTTGCATCATGATTCGATCTCAATTTGTGATTATGTTTCTTGTTATGATGTTTGAGTAAAACTCCGCTCGTGGAGGAATCGAGACGATCAATAGACGATGATGTTACAAATCTTGAAACAATTCTTAATTCCTTTAAGTTTTGTAAACTCATGTAAATTGAAGAATCGGCAACCTAGTTTCGAGCGATGCTTTCTTGATTGTGTTCGCTCTTAATTAGTGATCCACGATCGATTCTTGAATTTACTCAAGGCTAGAATTTGAATGAGATTCATCGAAAGGACAAAGGATGAGATGAAGAAACCTTAATTTCTTCGAAAGATCCTTAAACCTCGATTAATCGTCATCAATCTAGTATCAATTCATTAATGGATAAGAATATGTAATCAATAGATTTCATCACGTCTATAGATTCGATCGATTCCTACGAGCCTCACTTCGATTCTTGATTATTGGATTGGATATCATCACTTCTTAATTCTTGATTTTTAATGTTTTTTCTTGATTTTAGATTTAGATCTAGATAATTCTTGAACTTCATTTTACAAATCTTGAATTGAATTGTCTTTTCTCTTTTCTTTAATTTTCAATTCATCTAATTCGAACTACGAACGGATTACACTTTCCCTGTGGACGATCCGCACTCGCTAACGCGCTACAAATCGACACCGTTATTGATTGCGGTCAAAATATTTTTGGTTGTGATTTCTATATACATTTTCTACATACACACCGGATTTCGTATCAATCAAATGGCGCCGTTGCCGGGGATAGTGCACTAATTCGTTCGTTTTTGAAATTTGAGTTGAAAAGTTTATTCCATCAAAAAATTTAGATCAAAATTCGCGTAAACACTAAACGATTCGTTGTGATTTGTTGCAAGGAAATCTGGAATCTGTGGAGCTTGTGGAAAAAATTTCTGAATATTCCAAAGAGCTCAGGAGATGAACAGAGGCATTTTGTAAGTTTTTTCTTTGCAGTGAACTCTTCTTTCAACCGCGGATCCACGACATTAGGAGCCTCCCGCGGCGGAAGAGCGGCGCAACTGTAGCATCACTGTTCCAAAATTTGCAGGTATAATTCCAACTTTCTTATCTCTTCCTCAATCTGCTCCAATAACAAATTTGCTGCAGGTTTCTTTGCAAATAATTCGCAGCGCCGCAAAAAGCAATAAAAATTGTGCGTATTTTGATTTTTGGTTGTTTGCATATTAATATGGAATTTAAGGGGCACGGCCAAATTAAGATTAGGTGGGAAGTTCATTACCCTTCCTAAGCCCCGAAAATCACAAACTTGCATCCGCATTACCCTCATTAACTAAAAAAAATCTAGACATGACTCTAAGGACCATCGCGCTCACTTAGGACAGGAGAAGGCCATGGGTAATCCATTGTTTATCCGCGTTTCTTTTGTGGTGTCTAAGGCAAGTGTGTCTAAGGCAAGTGGTTATTTAATTAGGCCCACTACTTACGTAGTAGAGAACCTCCCACTTACCTGGCACTTACCTGGCCACAGGAGAGACAAAGAGGTAGTGGAGGATTGATCCTGCGACTTGTCTTTTGGCAGTTAGGAGCGGTCTAGAGCCTTGACCTAGGTGACCACTAGACTTAGGGTTTTCCTTTTTGCATTTGTTGTGATTTGCATCATTTTTTCAAAAATCCGTATATTTTTTAAAACAAACACCACTTCATTCATTTCCCCTAATTATATTAATGCTGCCACTTGTACTAAACCCTTTTAGTGCAAGATAGGCTGGACACGGGATTCTAGTGCCCGTTTAGTCCGCGTTCCTCCGATCGACTCCGAAGTCGGTATTTCTACATTTACTTCTTCTTTACCCACCAACACACCCACATCGATGGATCCTTCTCCATCGAACTTCTTTACCACTAATCTTCCGTCGTCCGTAGGTGCGCAGAATCCATCCCGCATCTCTCTCCAAGAGAGGTGCTATCCTATGCGAGGTCCTCTTTCGACCTGCTTATCCATTCCACCAGCCAACGGGGATAATTTTGAGATTAAACCCCAATACATCAACCTTCTACCCAAATACCACGGTCTCGAGACTGAAGACGCATATGTCTTTATCACCAAATTTGAAAATGTATGCGCAATGATGGGTACCTCACAGCTTTTGTGGATGCTATGCGTCTACGTATTCTTCCATTTACCTTGTGCGATATAGCCGAGAAGTGGCTGTATAACACTACCGCACATTCCATTACGAATTGGGAAGAATTCGTTGCAGCATTCCTTAAGAAATTCTACCCTAATCACAAGACAGCTCGAGTCCGTAGCGAAATAAATCAATTCACCCAGCTTCCAAATGAACCATTTTCAAAAATGTCTTGACTGCTTCAAGGATCTGTTGGTTCAATGTCCACATCACGGAATCCCTAGATAGGATCTGCGCCGAATCATATATGAGGGCAGTAACCCTACCACTAAATAGAGCCTTGAAAACATGTGTCAAGGCAATTTTATGACCAAAGACGATGGGGAAGCTTGGAAATACTTAGAAGATTTCGTGGAAATACTTAGAAGATTTCGCTGAAAAATCTTTACAGTGGGAGAGTCCATCGTTTAGGGGTGGCAATAACCAATCGGATGTTTCCATAGGAGTTAGAGCTGAAATTTCAGCTTTACACAAGAAATTCGACACTATGGAAAACAAATTTTTAGCTGCCGTCCTAAATCAAATGCCACTCTCCAAAACTGTATGTGGATGTTGTTCTGATCCTTCTCATTTGACGGAAGAATGTCCACTAAATTCTCCGTTTCAAGGTCACGAGCATACCAATGCTGCTTTTTAAAGACCTAAAAACGATCCATATTCTTCCACATACAATCCGGGTTGGAGGAATCACCCTAACTTTTCTTGGAACCAATCACAAACTCAAAACACGGTTCCAAACCAAAACAATTTCCAAAGGGCTCTTCCACCACAACAGCAACCATTTCAATTGAGTCAGCACCCCTACCAATCACAAAACTTCTAAAATCCGGCCAACACTTTTGCACCACATGAAAACTCTTTGCAATTGACCGGTACAGATAATACATCTGCACTAGCACAAACCTTGGATACTTTCATGAAACAATCCATCCAAGGGACGGCAAAAATGCAATCTTCCTTCGATAATGTGATGAAGATCATTGTCTCTCAAAATGAGAATATTAAATCAATGGAAGAACAAAATACACAATTAAAAGCTGAAATGAGTGCGAGAGAAAAAGGGAAACTTCCGTCTCAACCCTTACCGAATCCTGGGCATTACAATGTAAATGACATCACAACGTTGAGATCAGGAAGAGTGCTGAATAATCATGTTGGGGAAGAGATTGATGATACTGAAAAATCTATCAATAACACCCCGGCTGAGACATTTCCTCACACACACACTTCTACTTCTGATCCTTGTTCTTCTACCCGACCGCCTTCTCACGAGCCTATTCTCTGTTTTCCACAAGGCTCGACACCTCAGCCCACCTCTTCTATCCCTCCACAGACGGTCCCCAGTCCTATTCTGGGATCACGTCTACACACACCACCTTCTCCTATGATGGACCCAGTGCTTATTGCTAAAGCTCCTTATCCTAATCGGTTAAGGGGTAACAAATTGAGTCCTCATATGGAGAAGATTATGGAAATGTTCAAACAGGTTAACATCAACATCCCTCTCCTAGATGCGATTCAACAAGTCTCCGCTTATGCGAAAATTCTTAAAGACTTGTGCACTAGGAAGTGGAAGACTCAAGTGCCAAAGAAGGTCTTCATGTCTAATAATCTTAGCACTGCTTTTATCCCACAGCTACCAAAGAAACGTAAGGACCCAGGATGTCCTACGATATCGATTTCTATTGGGGGTAAAAACATCAACCGTGATCTTTTAGACCTTGGCGCAAGTGTTAACCTGCTTCCATACTCTGTTTATGAGCAGCTAGGGATTGGAGAGTTGAAACTAGCTCACTGACTCTCCAAATGGCAGACCGTTCAATCACCAAACCTAGGTGTGAACTAGAGGATGTGTTGATAAAAGTCGGGGAATTTGTATTCCCTGTGGACTTCATTGTTCTCGATACACAACCTGTAGCAAACCCACAGAGTCAAATTCCGGTGATTTTGGGTCGATCATTCTTTGCCACTTTCAATGTTGTCATTAACTGTAGAAACGGTTCAATGAACTTATCATTTGGAAATATGACAATTGAACTGAACATCTACAAAATTAGAAGTCAGCCATCTGAACCCTCTACTCATATACTTGATATGTGCTCTGTCCACGAGATTTCTCCCGAAAGTTGCGAAGTTGAGGAACTTTGCTTTGAAGATCTCGACGACACTACCACATCAATGTTTTATTTTGCACATCTTAGTGAGGACACATTTTCCACGCTTGAGTCCGATACTCCTGACTCATCACCATCCGAGTCTGTATCTTTCACAGGCTATGAGCTTCTTTGTGACTCCGAATATCATTCGATGATCCCACCTTCTATTATTTCTCCGCCAGCAATAGATCTCAAACTTTTACCTTCTCATCTTAAATATGCATATTTAGGTGAGAATGAGTCTTTATCGATTATCATATCCGCTTCTCTAGCATCAGAGCAAGAAAATGCACTTTTGACGGTATTGAGATCTAATAGGCAGGCGTTTGGTTGGACCATGGCGGACATCAAAGGGATTAGTCCCTTGATTGTAGAACATCATATACACTTGATGGATGATGCCAAACCAACTCGAGAACCACAGAGACGGTTGAACCCTGTCATGAAGGATGCGGTGAAGAAAGAGATCGTCAAATGCCTTGACAATGGTATTATTTACCCAATCTCCGATAGCCAATGGGTGAGTCCAATTCATGTCGTCCCTAAGAAATCTGGCATCACTGTTATTACCAATGAGGCACATGAGTTAATTCAGACACGCGCCCAAACTGGGTGGCGTGCATGTATCGATTACAAAAAACTCAATGCCGCAACGAGGAAAGACCATTTTCCTCTACCTTTCATTGACCAGATGCTGGAACGCTTAGCTGGACGTGAGTATTATTGCTTTATGGACGGATACTCTGGCTATAATCAGGTCCCCATTTCCAAAAAGGATCAAGATAAAACCACATTTACTTATCCTTTTGGTACATTTTCTTATAGTCGCATGCCCTTTGGATTATGCAATACTCCCGCTACATTTCAGCGGTGTATGATGGGGATATTCTCGGGCATGGTCGGGAATTTTTTGGAGATTTTCATGGACGATTTCTCGATTTTCGGAGACTTTTTTTTCTGACTGCCTATCGAATCTTGTTGCAGTTCTTACTCGTTGCAAAGAGAAGAACTTAACCTTGAATTGGGAAAAATGCCATTTCATGGCCCAAGTGGGAATTGTGCATGGACATGTTATTTCAAGAAAAGGCATTGAGGTTGATAGAGCTAAGATAGATGTCATTCAAAACCTTCCTCATCCCAAAAGCGTCAAGGATATCCAATCATTTCTTGGCCATGCAGGCTTTTACAGGAGATTCATTAAGGACTTTAGCAAAATTGCTAGACCCTTAACTCTTCTCTTGGCCAAGGATACGACCTTCCACTTTGACTCGGATTCTGAGGCAGCATTCGACTCACTCAAACACTCCCTCACTATAGCCCCCGTTCTATCGTCTCCAGATTGGGACCACCCTTTTGAGCTTATGTGTGATGCATCGGATTTTGCAGTTGGTGCAGTCTTAGGACAGCACATTGAAAAGATGCCACACGTGATCTATTATGCAAGTAAGACCCTGAACGATGCTCAAATTAACTATACAACTACCGAAAAAGAACTTTTGGCGGTTGTATTTGCATTAGAAAAATTCAGGCCTTACTTGATTGGCTCACCAATAGTTGTGTACACTGACCACTCCGCCTTGAAACATCTTTAGGCGAAGAAGGATGCTAAAGGTAGGATAATACATTGGATCCTTCTATTACAAGAATTTGATCTTGTTATCAAAGATAAGAAAGGATGTGAAAATGTTGTAGCCGACCATCTTTCACGCATCTCTTCTTCACCTGTGACCCTGCCGATCAATGATTCTTTTCCAGACGAACAACTCTTGAACGTATCCAATGAACCTTGGTTCAAGGATATTGTGAATTATCTTGTCACGGGACTTATACCCAGCGATTGGTCAAAACAGGACAAACATCGTTTTCTATTCCAAGTAAAACACTTTTACTGGGATGAACCCTATCTGTTTAAGTATTGTCCTGACCAGATCATTCGCCGGTGTGTCCCGAATGAGGAATTCAAGAGTGTTCTATCTTTTCCTCATGATCAGGCATGTGGGGGTCACTTCGGTCCTAAAAAGACAGCGGAGAAGATTTTGCAATGCGGAGTGTCAACACACGGGTAGGATTTCCCGGAGAAATGAGATGCCACAACAACCCATCTTAGTGGTAGAAATTTTCGATGTTTGTGGCATTGACTTTATGGGTCTTTTTCCCAACTCCTTTGGGAATTTGTACATACTGCTTGCGGTTGATTACGTCTCAAAGTGGGTTGAAGATATTCCTTATCGCACTAATGACAAGAAGGTTGTCATTAAGTTCTTAAAAGAAAACATCTTTTCGCGATTTGGACACCCACGCGCTATCATTAGCGATAACGGGACACATTTCTGCAACAGGTCTTTCGAGACTTTGATGCGGAAATACGCAATCAACCACAAACTTTCCACACCCTATCATCCTCAAATGAGCGGGCAGGCTGAGATTTCGAATAGTCAGATCAAACAAATCCTGGAGAAGACTGTTGTGAAGAATAGAAAAGATTGGTCGACCAAATTGACGGATGCTCTTTGGGCATTCCGAACTGCATATAAAACCGATCTAGGGATGTCTCCATATAGGTTAGTGTTTGGGAAGGCTTGTCACTTTCCAGTCGAGATTGAGCACAAAGCAATGTGGGCTATTAAAGAAATCAACTTTGACTTGAATCAAGCCTGCAACTTTCGGAAGCTGCAATTAAATGAGCTAAGCGAACTCCGCGATGAAACTTATGATAACGCTGTAATCATAAAGAATCGGACTAAGGTATTTCACGATAAAAACATTTTAAGGAAAACGTTTAAACCTGGTCAACAAGTCCTTCTTTATGATTCACGACTACACCTTCACGCGGGTAAGCTACGCTCTCGGTGGAAGGGACCTTTTGTTGTGCGGTCTATATACCCGCATGGGGCAGTTGAGGTAGAAATGTTAAAAACGGCACATTTTTCAAAGTGAATGGACATAGACTAAAGCCGTATTTTTCCACTGACCCCACGGAGGAGCTCCTGTTCTTACAGGAGCCATTTTATCTTGATTAAAATTCCTCCGTCTCACCTCCATGTCCTGTAAATTACTGCATCATCTTTTGAATGGAGGTGAGTGAATAGAATAAGTTTGGGGGAGGGTCTTCACTTAAATATTTTGCCCCCATTAATAATTTCCTCCCAGACTTACAGGTTTTGTAGAAGGCAACAGTGAGGACACTGTTGAAAACAAGTTTGGGGGAGGTTTGTGCTTATTTTCGCATCATTTGCATATCACTTTGCATAAGCACAAAGCATTTTTTCAAAAAACCTATAAAAATTCAAAACATTTGAAAACCTATAAAAAATTAAAAAATTTCAAAAGATAAAAATATTTTTGTACATAAATAAGATAATAAAAGATTAGATAGTGAAAAATTACATCCAAAAGATTGGAAAATTTTAAGAAAACCAAGAAAATTAGAAGTTTTCTTATACGAACTTGTAATAAGTAGTTATGAGTCGTTGTCCCAAGGGTTAGTAAGATGAAGGAAGTCACTAATCTGAGGATAAAAATAAGTCTGAAAAATAGTTCCTATTCTGGAAGCCAAACATTTTGAACGTTGATACCCTGCTATTTGCACTTACACACGTCTTGAAACTCGGGATAGTAGAGGATACCTTGAAATGCTCTTGTCTACAAGCCAAAGTATGAAGGAAATAAAAATAAATGAATAAAATATAAAATGGTGAAGAAAAAAAATGAACACTGGTTTTGCTATTGCCAAGGCAGCAATAAAAAAAATATAGCGAGGGTGCTCTTCACCTAGTGCCTTAGACCAACTGGTCTGGGAGTCACTGCTAAGCCTTAGGTGGTGCAAGACGAGGAAAAACACCGTATAAGCAAGCACATGAGTAATCGGTCGGTTAGTACTCAAGAAGTATTAACGGTCGCATGAAAGTGTGTGAGCAAATATCATCTAAATATTCATTAATTAAAAAGTACTGAGGCAGATGGACAAGAGTATGATAGCTTGAATTGAATTCTCCGGGTGAAGGGATGTTCTTTACACACACGTAGGGTTATATGATCGATGTTTGGAAGACAGATAGGAATGAAAAATAAAGACGATGTTTTATTTAGGGATGATGTGATTTCTAACATCTTTTCATGACTATTAAGATAGGGCTCATAAGAACCGAAAAGCTAGCATATTTGGAAACCCTAATTTTCAAAGTCTTTCTTTTACAATTCTTATCTTTATATGTAATTTCACGGTCTTTCTTTTATTATTGGATTTTGTGGGTGTAACGTTTCAAAATAATAAAATATGATTTTTGGGAATTTTTATATTTTAATATTATTTTAATGAATATTTTAATATTATTTTAATGAATATTTTAATATTCTGGTATAATTAAATACAAATAAATGGGGAAAAATTATGGAAAATTCTAGAATAGGGTATTTTATGGAATTATTCCATTTTAAAGTTTTTATTATTAGTTATGTGCTAATTTAGTGCTAATCGCGATTAAAAATCGCCAATCGGATTTTTAGCTTTTTTGGGCAAAAATGTGCACATATCATTTTACACACTTGTCACACTTGTTACATGTTTTGGGAATATGGTTGCTTAGGGCTTGCCATTGAGTGAGAAGGAAAGGAGAAAAGAAAAAGAAAAGAAAAGAAAAGAAAAGGTTTCATGATGATGAGAGAGAAAGACAAGGTCAAACCTCTTTTGACCCATGCCCCCCCATCATTTCCCTTCTCATTTTCTCTCCCCTCTTCAAACATGAGCTGCTGCTGCTCCTGCTCCCACTCTCTCCCTCTTCACAAAAACCCTAGATCCACAATGAAATCAACCCCAAAATCCTATTCCCATTTCACAAAAAGTGTTCCCGAGCTCACTAGCTACACATTGAACCTAGCAAGATTGGATTTGGAGGACTTTGAGCAACTCAAGAATTTTCTTGAGTTGCCAAAGGAGGTAAATTCTGGACCTATTAGAATAGTATTTTATTTCTTGTGCATCAATTCTAGTTTCATGTCGATATGGTGTCGTTTGGTGGATTAGTGAAACTTCAAGTTAGGGTGAGGAGTTGAATTGAGTTCAAGGGTGAAATTGAGACTTGTGGTGACCTTAGAACCCCTGTGGTGATGTGTTATTGGACCAAACCTGAAGCTAAAACACAGAATACGGATTTATGAGACGATGTCGGGGGAAAAACTGTGAATCTGTGATCGTATTTAGGAATCTGCTATCACCCCGAGACCCCAAAAATAAAACTGAGTTGACAGTGAGATGTGCAGGCATCCTGGAACCACCACACCAAACCCTAGCCCCCAACTCCTATTCCCGGCCGCCAATTAATTCCTTCTGGCAGCAATTTGCGGCAAGAGCAGGAGGAAATCATCTCGATTTTGGTGCATGGCCCTATTTCTAGTAGTCTTGACCCTGGGTATGTGCAATTTTGTCTGGTTCCATCTAAGGTAAAATCTGGGTTGATTTTCCTATGTTGGCGCATGATTTACGACTTGTTTTAGCATGAATTTTGGTATTTGGTGATTTGTTCCTGTCGGGTGGCGTTTGGACGTCAACGACAAGTGGATATTGATCGTGTTTACATGCGAGACGATAGGTTTTTACCTATGCGAGTAGCATGTGCTGTTTTGGTTTTCCGATGTGATTTTCATGTGCTTTAGCATTTGTGATATACTTGTAGGTACCCCATGAAGACTTCGGGATGACAAGCAAACATGTGGCGACGTCGACAGATAAAGACTCAAGGTGAGTAGATTATATCTACGGGGGAAGTCGGGTGGATGGCGTATAGCACCCCCGCAGTCCGTGGTGATGTATACGAATACGTATACACACATATATTTATTATATGTTCTTTAAGATTATTGATGATAAGATGGATTGGTTTAGTGTAGTGCGAAACCCTAGAGTAGGGGTTGCACCCATACACACACGCACGCACACACTTGCATACATACTTTCTTTCGCATGTATATATGGGAGTATATGTTTGTATGTGTTCACATAGGTATGGGACTATGTGTACATATACTGGATTATGAGGATAGTGCTTGGGATATGGGTTGAGTCGATGTGATTCGATTTGACGCCGTGAGATCGGCGATATGGCAGGATTTGTATGGGAGATACGACAGGATGCTTTAGCGGGCCTTTGGGCATGTGTTTTACCCCGCATTCATACTTTTATAGATGGTATCGATTGTACTAGACTTAGACTTGTACCCTAGATTATGTGATATGATGGTAGTGATGCCTGATATGTGATGAGATGAATGTGATATTGACCCGTACCCAGCTATTGGGATGCCGTACGACGATTTACTGTACGAGCTTTATATTGATGTTAGATCCGCACTCATGACTGGAGGATGTTATATAATATACTGTATCGTACGTGATACTATTGAGGCGAGATCACCGACTGTTGTGTATATATATGTATATCGACTCAGATTTAGGTGGTTTCCATACCCCTGCCGATTGACTTGATAGTTGGGTCCGTAGTTCGTATAGTAGGCGTAGACTAGACCCGAGTCATACCTATTTCAAAACTAACGAATCGGGGATATTTTAAAGATAGGCAGAAGGGATTCTACGGATATTTTCAAACGACGCATCTTTTCTTAAAACCCCGTAGCCCTTATTTTACCAAAAACCCCGATTCGTCTTATTTCAAAAGGCAAGGCTGCATGATATATTTAATGAGGTAGGCTCTTCACTGTTGCGTTGATTATTGATTCCGCACATTCATGCTATTTGCATTGCATTGCTTGTGTTTATTGATATATTACAATCATGCTGCTAGGATACCAGCACCATTACCGACGATGCGTATGTACCACGTACACTTACTTGCCGTCTCACACACATCTTCATTGGTAATTGCCATGTCACTACACAGTAGTATTATTGCATCAGGATATGAGCCTTGTATGTGTATACTATTATTCCATGTTGCATGATATACCGTTACACTTGCACTTCATTTATATGTCACATACATCATGCTTTCTGATTATGCGCATTGAGATATGTTGTTTCCATGATATTTCTGGATTTAGGAACTGCGGGTATTTCAAAAGAGAATATGTAATTGTTTTAAAAACCCGGTTACCCTTGGTATGATATTTCAGTGCGTCCACCATGTGTTTTCTCGGTGCTGAGAGCGACATGTGAAACCCGATTCAAGGAGGCGGATGAGGCCGATTGCGGGTACATGGTGGACCCGGTATGGTACCTCGGGGCGAGAACGGTTTCGCTATGTAGTAGACGGTGAGCCTGGCAGAGGGACTACTGCCTACCGGTGATTAGTTGGACCTGGCGGTTATCCGGAGGATACCGACCAGAGTCGATAGATGGATATGGGCGTAATGCGGGGCCGAGGGCCGATTCCACAGACGGAGCCCGTGGGCTGATCCGGACTGACGGAGCCCGATATATGAGGATTTACGTGGCGATGCTGGGCACAGCTTTCATGATGTTTTCAAGTGTCGATGCTGGGCACTCCGGTTCCATGATTTGACCTGTCGCGAGAGACACAGATGGTTTATATCCTCATATTTACATGCATGATGCTTATTGTCATTGGGTGACGAGTGGACGGGATCCACGTACATGCAGATTTGATTACATTGATCATACCTCACATTTATGATATGCTATTACCTGAGGCACTGGCACGAGCACTTGGCACTACACTCATGTATAGAGATTACATTGCCAGTTTAGCATGCTGCAGACTTATTCATATTGAGGTTTTTATATCTGATCGTATTGACCTAGGATGGGTCATACATTCGATCTCTGCTTGTAGATATTTTCTATTCACGAGTTGGCAACTCACCCCCGTTGTGCCATAGTTCTTGCAGGTTTTTGCCGTACAGATTCCATAGCGGCATTTCTGGCACACTGCTTCCATATGGGTGACTTGCTTGGGTAGGTGGGTTCTTTTGTATCAGAACCGCCATTGTTCCTGTATTATTCATTGTATCTAGAGATTCCATCAACCAAAACTTGTATATTGTTTCAGACTAAGACACAGTGTGTACTATTTCGACCTTAGAGTCGCGCTTGTAATATTACGGTTTTCAGGCTGTTTGAGTTCTTTTGGATTTGATCCTCGCCATTCGGCGTTGTATATTATATTGCTTGCGTGGTTGTGACCGTCAATTGAAGAAGAGCTAGCTCCCACTTGGGGATGCCTTTTCTCATTTCAAATATATTATTTTTGTTTTACCCCGTTCGGGGCCAGTTTTTACAAAGGAAACTCTGCCGAAATTTTTAGGAAAGGTTACACATTTGAAAAATGCATATTCGGCATAGTTATTTAAAAACTTTGATTTTCAAAACATGATTTCTTTACTTCTTCAAACCAGTTTTCCTTATTTACTCCTTAAAATGGTTTTAGATTTCTGGGCTTTTGGCTTACTTGAATCAGATGGGGTCCTATAGACTTCATATGGTTCAAGGGCCAGTCACGTGCTCTTTCGGGTCTTGACAAAGTTGGTATCAGAGCGCTAGGTTGACCTTGGTTCGAGTCTAAGTTTGACTATGTGGAGCCTAGGGTGTTATCTATATACGTAACTTAGGCTTGACCTTACGGAACTTAGACTTAGTCGAGGGGGTATTATACCCGAACTTTCGTCGCATAGGATGACCCTTGGTTGATGGAGTAGGTAGCTTGAGTAGAGGAACGTATCGTACGTATGTTCCGCAGCATACTTACGACACGCCACTCCGCTTAACAAACCTTAGGATGTACATTTCCTTGCACCGTATTATATTCCTTCCTATGATCTATCCTTATCGATGCTGGTTATGGTTTTGCTGCCACGTTTGCACGGGCAGAGTGAGCTACGACTCGAGTTGCGTCAGCTTGAGCTCGTCGTGGACGAGGACTGACTAAGGCGTTGTTCCAGAGACATACGATTGCATATAGAGGCGTCGTCTTATTGTGCTTTCGCGCCATGAGCATTTGACAGATCGCTTTTACGAAATTTCTCAGGCGTACCGATCGGTACCAGAGGATTGAACCACTGATAGAGGCCAGCCAGGATGTGATGACCATTGATATATCATTTATTCATGATGATTCAGGCGTTGTTCAGCGTACGGACGAATGAGCCAGTTGTTGCTGCGAATGATGAGATATCGCCCAGACGATTGGACCTACTGCAGCATGAGTATATACTTAGAGATATGATGGTGAGTCGCTAGTCACCCGAGGTTGAATGACTAGGACATGTGGTTCGTTCGCTTATCCAGATGAGAGGTCGTCAGATAGATTGATTCTAGCTAGAGACGACTTCACGCAGGTTCGTTGAGAGTCGATAGAGACGATCGAATGTCAGGAGCCCATTTGTAACACCTTAGAATGTGTTTTGTAGCTAATTATATTTTAATGTGTGGTTTTTAATAAAAAGTTTACCAAATGAAGTTTTAAATATTATATCCTATTTATTGAGTATTTTATTAGAATTTTTTTAGGCACACACACATTTGTGCATGATAACTAGGGTTAGAGATGGGTTAGACCATGATTTAGCTAGCATGATGGATTAACCCATTCTCTTTAAGCTAATTAATTCTTATTAGGTGTTTTGGGTTAAATAGTTATGGTTGTTTTAAAAATTAAAATGAATTTGGAAAAGGGTTTTATTATTGGTTTGAAGTGTTGACTTGTGTGAGAGAGAGGGCATGGGGAGCATGGTGTGAACCATGCCTCATTAATGAGGCAAGAGAAATAGAGGGAGGGGTTAGTGTTACTCTCATTCTCTCACTCTCACACAAACACACACACACTCACACACAGAAGCAGCAGCAAGCAGCAGGAACAACAACAACAGCATCATCATCATCATCTTCATCATCATCATCATCATCATCATCTTCAGCAGCAGCAGCAATCATCATCATCAGCAGCAGCAGCAGCAGGAGCTCCAGCAACTTGCATCAGCTCCTTCCACTTCTTCACCTGCCTTCTAGGGTTCATTAGGGTATATTTCTTGAACCCCATTTTGTGGTTTTCTTAAGTTGTGCATCGATTGCTTCGATTAGTGTTAATTATGAGTTTAGTGCTAGATTATGGTGTTTTGTGAGAAGTTGTGGCAAATTGATGATTGTGTTAGATAACCCTACCTATTTTAGTGTTAATAGGGTCACTTCACTGAGAAATAGCCCAGATTACACTAAAATACCATAAGGTTTCTAAATTGTGCAATTTGGTGTTTTTAAAGCGATATATTGGCAATCTGGAATCTGCTTTTGACCCGGGACCTTCAGGTTAAAATTAAGAAAACTGGGGCATGTACACTAGGTCTAGATACCACCACCCGAGCACGAAACCCTAACTCCAAACAGTGGCCGCCGATTTGATCAATCTGGCCGCAATTTGCGGCCAGGAAGAGGGGTAGGGTCTTGGGGTTTTGGGTAGGGTACTCTGCAGTGTTCTATAGTGTTTTGGCATGTCTAGTTTTTTAAGTTTTGGCCTGTAGGAAAATCTGGGACAATATACCGTTTTCATGTCCGTTGTGTTTGCGCGATACGCGCGATACGTGAGTGGGTTCTGTGATCCAGCGTGTCGCGATGGTTTTAGACGCGTATACGCACGATTCAGTGTATCGTGCACACGCGCGTTTGGTTCGCGACGCGAGTTTCTCGTTTTGGTTCGATATCGCGTTTTGCGAGCTATTTGGCTTATATATGATTCCCGTGTCTTAATTGCAGGTTTGCAGCCAGGGACTACGGACACTACTACAGAGGGAGCATATGGTAGGATTCACCCAGTGTGGAGCGTAGGTGAGTAGATTTAACATCTACAGGGGAATCGCCCGCATGGCGTTATGTGTCTGGGCTAGGATTCAAATACCTGTCGCACATTCTACGTCATTGTAGAATTGCGCCTTTACTTTATTTCCTTGATGTAGTTATACTGTGACTAGCAGCCGTAGGACACTGCACATATTATTGACGGTTCATGTTGCACGAGCACGGATTGTATGCTACACACACACCGTCAATAATTGCCATGTCACACACTACCCATTATAGATACTATTGCTTACCACATATGACATCTAGCTTATCGGTATACCTATAGTGTATCATACCTTTAGTGATAGGTACACATACACCTTGCGATACAGCTACAGGTATACCTTGCACATATTTTAGTTATACCGGGGGGTATCTTACCTATTTTACTTATACCCAGGGGGGTATACGATATCAGTTCTTATAGGTAGATACATATACATTGCTACACCAGTATGTTACGCACATATTCAGTTGCAGTTATATATTTACCTTTACTGGTGTTACTTAGCTGTACCTTATTTGGTTTCGCATACATCTGGTTCCAGCTACATATTCTCATTTATATGCTCGCATTTCAGATATATCGCATATATTTATTCCTGGATTTGCGCATTGTTATTGGGATTTTAGATGATGTTTTCTGGATTTGGGAACCGCGGGAGTTCACGAAATTATGCATACATTGAAAAACCCGGTTTCCTTGATATGATATTTGCGCATCCACAATGAGCTTTATCGGTGCTGATATGTATATATGTAACGTTTTAAAAATAATTAAATAATTAATTAAATGAATAAAATTGTTTAAGTGAATTTTTTGATTTTCGGTAAAATAAAATGTATTTTTCGTAAAATCAAACCGCAATTGTTTTTCAGTATAAATTCAAAAAATACCTATTTAATTATGTAATTACTAGTAAATAGTGTTTATTTAGCCACTTATAAATTTTTAGTTTAATAAAATATTTTTCCTAATTTAATTATTTTAAATATTAACATAAACTTTATTTTTACACTAAATTAGTGTAAATTACAAATTTAAATGGTTTTAATTTGTAAAAATGAACCATGGCATACTAGAAATTAGTGTGTATCATGCAAAATTTATTTGCAAATTTTCCCATTTTTCTAGAGCTTTCTAGGTTATTTTAGTAAAGAAATGGAAAGAAAATTAATAAATCATGAAAAGACATATGTATACATCATATTGTGTGAACCTTCTACACAATTCTTTCCTCTTTCTTTTTTCTCCCTTTCTTCCTCATGTGGCCGGCCATGATCCCCATGGCATCCCCCCCCAATTTCCCACCTCATTTTATTACACAAAATCATTAAAAATCCACCAAAATTCAACAAAATCCTATTTATTCTCTACCCTTTATTCTTTTCTCATTTTTACATGGATTTTGGAGATGGGAAGCATGAATTTTGGAGGCTCATTTTCAAGTTGGATTTCATAATTTTGGAGGTATAAATTCTCTTCTTTTGTTTTATTTTTATTAAATGTTTCATTAAGCTTAATTAGATTTAATATGTTAATTCTATTTACTACTTTTAAAAATTCAAGTGAGGGTTTGTAAAATTAAGTTGGGGTTTTATTATGTCATTAGGTTTATAATAACTAGATTAGCACTTTTACAAATGGAAAATCATGCATAGTTGATATATTGCAAATTGTGATCAAAATTTCTTAAATTAAACCATTTTTAGCAAACTAGATTTATATATATTTTATATATTGGTGAGATAAATTCCAATGAATGTTTGTAACAATAGATTATTGTTTAAATGAGGATATTGACATGTTAAAGGAATGGAAAAACTTAGTTTAGTTACTAGTATTATTGATAATTGATAAATTTTGGTAAAAATTGCTATTTTTGCTAACTAGTTTTTGGAAATTATTACATAAATGAGATTTAAAATATAAATTAAGGTTTTATTATGTCATTATCATTGTAAATTGTAGTTTGAAACATTAATTCATACAAAATCAAGTGTTGTTGTGGAATTGTGGAATTTTGCTTGTAAGTTGTGGAAAATTGATAAAATTGCAAACTAGAAAGTTATTTGTAATATATATTAGTGTAATAAAAATATGGTAAAGGTTTCTATAACTTAGTTATGTTATTTAATGAATATTATGACCTTTAGTTTCGTTAAACGGCAAGTTTTGAAGTAAAACGGTGAATTGACATTTTCAAGGTTTTCGGAATTGGATGATTTGATCGATTTTAGGGTTCCGATGATTTGAACCAAGTTTTATATTATAAGTAATGGGTTTTGAAACTACGAGTTATTTGTTAATGTTTATCTCGATCCATCGGAGTTTGTACGCCGGTATCGAGAGATATTTGGTGCTTTTGCGTGGACGAGACATAGGTTTTAACCTATGCTTGTTTCTTGTATCGTTTGACTTTGTATGTGATTCGGTTTACGATGTTATTTATATGTTTGCGTTTAGGTACCCTTCAAGTGGACTACGGGCGATGAAGGGGAGGATGGCGACACCGTCTTCGGCTGACATGGACCAGGTGAGTAGATGCATATCTACGGGGGGAAGTCGGGTGGATGGCGTTTAGCACCCTCGCCGCGTAGAATAGGATTAGTACCTATTGACATTAGGAAACCAGACGTGACCCTAGTAGGACCCTAGTATTGACCCTAGGCTGGACTAGACCGATTTAGGAAAGCCATATCAGAGGATGAGTACCTTGGAAGAGATTCGTAGGTTTCAGATAGAAACACACCCACGCACACACTGAAACTCGATATGGGGTACGTGTATGTGTATATATATAGAACTAGGTATAGGTATATACATATATATACAACACGTATAGGTGATTCATTGATGTGATATGATATCCGAGGTATGATGAAACAGTATAATTGGGCTTGATGCCGTGATTCTTGACTATACAGTCGAAATAAAGTGTTAGCGGATCATTAGAGAATGAGATAGTGAACATGAATATATAAGTTATAAGGAGTGGTGGTGATATTGATGTACATGGGACGCTAGAATAGTACCCGGACTATAACTCGTGACTGATTGTGATATGGGATATATACGACTTGATTACGACATCACATAGGTGCGACCTGATGTCGATACTATAGAGGTGTGACTAGAGGATGATATGATGTCCGTATGACTTAATCACACATGATACATAGGACATGACATTCCTGAGGATGACATTATACGAATGATGAGACACCTAGGAGATACTTGACCGTACCCCGATATTGGGATGCCGTACGATGGATGTTACCGTACGAGGCTTAGATTTGATGATTGATCCGCACTCTTGATTCGAGGAAGCCGTACTACGTACGTGACGCTATTGAGGCGGGATCGCCGACTATTAGAGATATTGATTCAGACCTTAGGTAGATTTTAGTTTCTTATTGACTAGTTCTTAGGAGGTTAGATGGACACTAGGTTAGGGTTGAGTCATATAGTGGTAATAGTATTAGTATATTAAATGAGTGGAATGCACATTCGTCTTTACTTTCACACTGTAATCATAATGTTGCATGTTCATACATATGTTGCTATAACAGTATAAACCTTACCTGTTAGGACACCAGCACCATTACCGATGATGCGCATATTCCACGCACACTTATTTGCCGGCTCACACACATCATCATCGGTAATTGCTATGTCATGTACACTTTAGATCACATTATATTTTGTTAATAGAATCAGTTAACAACTAAACCGATATAATATTGTGATTACTCTCTAATGTTAGTATAGACATGATATTCATAACCTAGACATTCCTGCATTCATATTTTCATGTTATCGCACAGTATTATGAGCATATGCCGACATTTATCATATACTACTCATGATTTTGAGATTTGGATTTCTGTGAGATTTCTGGATTTTTGGGGAAAACCGCAAGAATATATATAAAAACTTCTCTCTCTCTCCTCTTCTCTTTTTAAAATAAGATGCGGTTTTCTCGTGATGTATGTGTCGTCCACCATGAGTATTTCATGTTTTCTGATGGATTTCGAGACCCGATTCGAGGAGTGGATGAACCGTCTCGGGCACATGGTGGGCCCGGTATGGTACCCCGGGGCAAGAAGATCGAGTTGTAGACGATGAGCCTGGCAGGGGAAGGCTACCTACCGGTGATGTCTGGCGCGGCGGATATCCGGAGGATACCGACCGTTGTCGTGAGATTTGATGATATGGGCCGATCCGGACAGACGGAGCCCGACATATTGAGACTTGAGATTACATGTGTTGTGTCGATGCTTGACACAGATTTCTATGGATTTCATTGTTGAGATTTCAGATGCTTATACACATTTTACTATGATAATAACTAAAGAGTTCTTATACATGTATATCTGGATTTCAGGATTTGTTACTTTACACTCATGGTGCATGCATTTCATTTCATATGACATAGTATTATATTAAGCACTGACACGGACACGGATTATTTGCACTTACACGTAGTATCTCCCTGCTATTACTAGATGTTTAGGATATAGTAGTGTATTATTATGACCTAGGATAGCGTCGTGCATTCGATTTCTTTTCGTAGATGTCTTCTACTCACGAGTTGGCAACTCACCCCCGTTGTGCCAAATTCTTTTCAGGTGCGATGTACAGGTTTCCGTGACAGCTTGTTGGCACATCTTTTCTTCAGGGTGATTTGCACGGTAGGTTGGTTCACTTGTATCCGAACCACCATTGTACTTTTATTCACTCATTGTATCTAGTAAGCTCCATCAACCATATTTGTATTACTTGATAAGTTTATTGGACCAGTTGTTTATTTCGACCTTAGAGTCGCGCATGTGTTATTCTGATCTAGTGGTTTTTGTTTTCTTTTGAGATTTGAGCCTCGCCCTTTGGCGTTGTATATTATTGTGATTGTTGTGGTTGTCTCCGCCTGTTGGCGTTGAGCTAGCACCCGTTTGGGGATGCTTTTTATTGTTTATTCATATTACTTGTTGTACCCGTTTGGGGGCCAGTTTTACAGAGGAGACTCTGCCGAAATTTTTGGTAAAATTTGCTGATGTTTTTATACTTGTTTTTCTTTCTTTTCTTCTTTTTCTTCTTTTATGGTTTAGATTTCTGGGCTTCGGCTTACTTAGGTCACGTGGCACCTTTAGACGCTTCGTAATCTAAGTGCCGGTCACGTTCCGTACTTTCGGGTCGTGACAATATACCCCTACGAGGAGGCGTCGAGGCCGTAGAGGGTACATGGTGGGGCCCGGTATGGTTCCCCTCGGCAAGAAGATCGATGGATTTTGCCGATTGAGCGTGGAGGCGGACTAGTACCTACCGGTGACAGTACTGATGACTCGGCGGGGGTCATGGAGACACCGTTGGGAGTCATGCACGTATGCATACGTCGAAAGGCGAGGGTCAGAGCTAGGCACTCGTGCTTTCGGGACAGCGTATGATACGTACCTATCAGGATTTCTGTGTCGATGCTTGGCACATTGTTTTCATGATATTTCTTGTAATACCTTTGTATATATAACAGGGGATTTGCCGTTGTTATATATACCCTTACACCAATATTAGTGGAATGGGACGCTAATATATGTGTATTGCCCCCATCATATTTATCTCTGAAAAAATATATATATATATACCTTAGGATGTTAGAAACTTACTTGAGATTCGACTTGGGATATATGTGATTCATTGAGATTGGATAATGGATATGAAAGAGATTGTTGATTTGTACATTCGAGATATAGGGGATTACTCGATATTGTACATTGAGGTGATGTGAGACTTATGTGATGTGAGAGCCTAATTTGGGGGGCTGATTTGAGGATTTGGGATTTGAGTGTCTTGATGGATTGTGATCCTACCACGATGTCAGGTTTCCGTGGAAATGACATATTCCACCCCATACCTCACACTTATCTACTTTATGCACAGTTTCATATATTGGTAGTACCTGTTAGTGTACCCTTATGATAGTTGCATATTTACATTCTCATATCCCTACTGCATGGTTATTACATATTATTGTCATGTTACTATTGCTTCACATATTGATTGTACCTGCTAGTGTACTCTCCTTTATTCAGCATTTGCATGACAAGTTATTACTGTAATCGCATATCTTAGATTCATGCTGTACATGCATTCCTGCGATTACCTGCATATGTTATCTACTATTCACGAGTTGGCAACTCACCCCCGTTGTGCCACAGGTGTTTCAGGTTGTTCCCCAGAGTAGTCGAGGCAGGCTATTCCGCTTTTCAGCTATTATCTTTTGCTACAGATACCGCATCAGCTCACAGTACCATTTTGCTTAGGTGGGTTAGATGATTATCTGTATTTCATATTGTACACTCGTTGTATTTTGTACTCTCCATCTACTATTGTATTGTGGACTTAGAGACTTGGTGAGGCCGTATTTGTATATTATTGTGGATTTGTTGTCTTTTATATACAGATTTCTCTCTAACTATCTTTACTTCTTCGCTACGGCGTCGTATATTATGATGTTATTGTTTTTCCGTCTTGAGATAGTTTTTACAAAAAGGGGGTGTTGCTAAATTTTAAAGAAAGAAAGTAAGACTTTTAATGAATTTGGGTTGCGATTTCAAATGTTTCAAAACTTATATTATCTTTTCCGTATTTTTATGGTTTAGATTTCTGAGTTTTGGCTTTCTTTTACTACGTTACGTCTTAGGGCGTTGCGTAGTATTAGGGCCGTCACGGGCCAATTTCTGGTCGTGACAAAGTTGGTATCAGAGCACTAGGTTTTACCTTTCGGTGTGTAGGATGACCTTAGTATGATGGAGTAGGTAGCTTAAGCAAAGTAACGTAGTGTGTGTATGTCTGCAGCATACCCACGATGCGATACTTCTCCTAAAGTGACCTAAGTACAATTTGGTTGACATTCCTTCCTTGATGATTCATATCCATGAGATTCGATTTCCTTATTCTTATCGGATCTCATCTTATATCTATTTATAGCCTTGCCGCCGATGACTATGGGGACTCAGAGTGATGCAGCGAGGGCCGAGGTCAGAGTTGGCTCGGGTGAGACGAGTACTAACCAGGATGGCACTCTAGTTGCCAGGTGCAGACGGACCAGCCTACGACCTATACTATTGATAGACTTTTGGCAGAGATGCAGGACTTCCGCCAGACGATGAGTTCATTGGTTGATGTCGTTCGGGAGGTACGACAGGAGGTTGTTAGCCCTGTTACTCAGTTGTCACTTGCGATCAGCATGCAGCAGTCTGTCACCTACATAGCACCAGTGGTTGCAGCTCCAGTTGATGAGGCGCATATTCCAGAGGCTCAGAGAGTTCCAGGACAGTGGAGGACTCGTACCAGTGTACCAGCCCAGAGGCAGAGGTTTTGTCATCGAGACAGATTTCGTGGCCGTCGCGGGAGTAGCAGAGGCTTAAGACGAAGACAGTCGTTCAGCTCTCATCCCCAGGATGGTCAGCAGTCAGCGCGTGGATGTTTTCGATGCGGAAGCCTTCAGCTCTTCGTCAGGGATTGTTCCTCGGCACGGCGTCAGGATCGTATTCAGAGAGGTCGTGGACGCGGGAGGTTCGCTCAGAGGGCTCAGTCTACCAGAGGAGTTCATCCAGCTTCGGGTAGAGGGCAGACACAGGAGTTTGCTTCTACTCATCGGGACGCGCAGACGTCCAATGCTGAGTTTTCAGGTATCCTTATTTTATATGTTCTTTGGTGTGTTCGTTTGTTTTTCATGCTTGTGCTGTGGTTGGGTAGATTAGTAGTAGTTGTTGTTTTAACTTCTGTCAGCGATTCTTTTGTTG
Source organism: Agapanthus africanus (assembly GCA_030015575.1). NCBI lineage: Eukaryota > Viridiplantae > Streptophyta > Magnoliopsida > Asparagales > Amaryllidaceae > Agapanthus > Agapanthus africanus. The sequence goes on from JASDDO010000022.1 coordinate 389,471,451, forward strand.
CGCGTCACGTATTCAGTTGTGTGCCAATCGGATAAGAGATAGAGATTCGTCCGTCGTTTTGATCCTTCTAGAGATGTTGGATCTGACGTTCTGCTGGGCACGGACTGGTTAACTACGTGCTAGGTGTCTGTGGACTACCGTGAGAAAACAGTCAGGTTTGTTTTTCCGGCAGGTCAATTCTTATTGTGCAGGTGGATAGTTGTGCCGCCTCTCACAGCTTGAATTCAGCCTTTTCGCTAGTTGGCTACTGAAGAGATGTCGTGGATTCTTGGCGTTCATTCGTGATACCGTAGCCACAGAGGGTTTGTTGGACCGGTGTTCTTTTCGTACGAGAGTTTTTCTGACGTTGTTCCGGATGAGCCGGCAAAGCTTGGGAGTTAAAGGATCAGCTGCAGAGTTGTGGTTTGGGGAGTTTTGTGCGTCTGAGTGTTTCGCTTTTGGAAGCTCCTATTTCTGTTCGTCAAGGGAAAGACGACAGTTTAGGATGGTGTATCGACGGATCGTTAATTGAACCGGCTTATGGTGCGGACAGGTATCCTTCACCTCGCAGTGACGATTTCTTCGATCAGCTCCCGAGTGCGAGGCATTTTCTAAGTTTGTTTGAGATCAGGTCATCATTATTGCGGATTCGGGGTGATGACATTCCGAAGACTGCCTTATGCGTGCTACGGGCTTTGTGTGTTTTGGTGAGTCATTGGATTCACTGATGCCCTAGCAGCATTCGTAGATGTGATGAACCAAATTTCTTCAGGCCGTCCCTCGACCAGTTTTGTTGTGTTATATACGACATTCTGGTCTATGTAATGTGTCTTGAGGGACAGTAGTAGCACTTGAGGATTTGTTATGCAGATACTGGGAGAGCACCAGCAGTTTGCTAAATTCTCGGAGTGTTTCTTCAGGCTTGTTTTGTGTTGACTCCTAGGTCTTGTAGTCACGGGAGACGGTTTTGTATGGTTCTGAGAAAGATCGTGGCTGTACAGCTTAGGCCCAGACTTGTGTGCAGGACAGGGATCCGCAGATTGTTGGGCTTAGTAGGTTTTTACCGCCGTTTCGGGCAGGATTGCTAGAGTAGTGCTGCACCGACGACTGAATGGACCGGAAGGGAGGTTTCTTTTCTTGGGACTGAGGCATGTGTACAGAGCTTTCGGCAGTTGAAGATTCTGTTAACAACTGCATTAGTCCTTTCTTTGCTTTTGGTTCGGGCAACCTTGTTGTTAACTGTAATGTTTCTTGAGTGGGCTCGATTGTGTACTGAGGTGACACTATAGAGTTATCGCTTTTGCTTCCCTACCTTTAGAGGAAGTACGAGAAGGATGTTCCACTAATGATCTGGAGATGGCCGCGGTTGTTTGCGTTGGAGATTTGGGGACGCTACTTGGTTGAGAGTCGTGTCAGATTTTCCACGGACCACCAGAGCTTAATGTACATCTTTCTGCAGCAGATTTTGATTGTTGTGATAGTCTTCTGCAGATTTATAGTTTTTGTGTAATCGTTGAGTATAGCTTAAGTTCGTCTCTACGGAGGGGACAGCTTGCTCATGTCCACGCCCGACCACTTTCCTTAATCATTTTCGCGAGACACTGCCCGCCGATGCTCGTTCGTTAGAAATACTTGAGCATGCTCGGCTGGGTAATGATTCGGAGTCCTTGATTTATGACAATGATGTGCTAAGTTAGGGACACGTTTGTGTACCTGACATTATCGGGTAGAGACGTGCAATCCTAGAGTAAGCACATCAGTCAACTCTCTGTATTCATTCAAGTTCCGCCAATTTTGACGTGACTTGTGAGATAGTTACGGGTGGACAGGAATGTAAAGAGGAGTTTGATGGTTCGATTCAAGGTGTCTGTTTGTTGTGTGCTTGGGTCGAGCATCTGAGGCCGGCTGGAGAGTTGCAACCTTTTACCGTTCCGGAGTTGGAGTGGGAGCAGATCTCCACGAGATTTCGTTATGGTGTCTACCCAGGGTTAGTCAAGGTGTGACTCCATTCGGATTCTTGCCGTCCGGTTTTACTCAGTTTGCTCAGTTGCTCTTGTTAAGTTGTGTGGTTGTTTGTTTGTTGTCAGCGGTTGGGGATCGTCACTCGCCATCGTTAGGGTTCTCCTTTGATAGCTGTTATCAGGAGACACTCCAATTGGCCACCTTTAGGTTTAGGGGTTAGGTCGTGTCGATCACCAGTCTATTGTTTTTCTGACTCTGCGTAAGTAGGATTTTGGACCCCAGCTAGTCTAGAGACTTCGGAGATGGTCCAGTTGTGTTAGGTCAGGATGGAAATTGTCCATTTCGAACTGAGGTCTTATGCCGACTGCCTTGGTCATAGACTCGAGTTCGCAGGGACGGATCATGTATTCCTACGGACTTTCCGATGAATGACGTGTTGGATTGTGGGAAGTTTGTCCCAGGATTTAGGTCTTTCTGAGATCCTATAAGCGAGTTAGTTTCGTTGCCTTTAATTTGGCACTTCCGCCCAGATTATTAAGTTTTCACCCCGTATTCCTTGTGATGATGCTTTACAATTACCTTCATGACCTTTCTCACATGATTTAGCACCAGACCTTTTGGGTTGGACGCGATCTTTCGTTCACCAGCAGCCAATGGTATTAATGGCTCGGCAGGTGGAGGGACATCGGTCAAGGGTCTTGCCATCTGTGAAGGGTTTCCTTGGACGCAGCCGTATAGTGAGATAGTCACTTAGGAGGCTGCGAGCAAGATTTGAGGATTTTAATCTTCTCTTTGAAGGTACGCGTAGCAGTATAATTTTTAAATTCGGGGACGAATTTCTTTTAAGGGGGGAGATTGTAACACCTTAGAATATGATTTGTAGCTAATTATATTTTAATGTGTGGTTTTTAATAAAAAGTTTACCAAATGAAGTTTTAAATATTATATCCTATTTATTGAGTATTTTATTAGAATTTTGTTAGGCACACACACACTTGTACATGATAACTAGGGTTAGAGATGGGTTAGACCATGATTTAGCTAGCATGATGGATTAACCCATTCTCTTAAGCTAATTAATTCTTATTAGGTGTTTTGGGTTAAATAGTTATGGTTGTTTCAAAAATTAAAATGAATTTGGAAAAGGGTTTTATTATTGGTTTGAAGTGTTGACTTGTGTGAGAGAGAGGGCATGGGGAGCATGGTGTGAACCATGCCTCATTAATGAGGCAAGAGAAATAGAGGGAGGGGTTAGTGTTACTCTCATTCTCTCACTCTCATTCTCTCACTCTCACACAAACACACACACACTCACACACAGAAGCAGCAGGAACAACAACAACAACAACAACAGCAGCAGCATCTTCAGCAGCAGCAGCAGCAGCATCATCATCATCTTCAGCAGCAGCAGCAATCATCATCATCAGCAGCAGCAGCAACAGCAGGCAGCAACAGCAGCAGCAGGAGCTCCAGCAACTTGCATCAGCTCCTTCCACTTCTTCACCTGCCTTCTAGGGTTCATTAGGGTATATTTCTTGAACCCCATTTCATGGTTTGCTTAAGTTGTGCATCGATTGCTTCGATTAGTGTTAATTATGAGTTTAGTGCTAGATTATGGTGTTTTGTGAGAAGTTGTGGAAAATTGATGGTTGTGTTAGATAACCCTACCTATTTTAGTGTTAATAGGGTCACTTCAATGAGAAATAGCCCAGATTACACTAAAATACCATAAGGTTTCTAAATTGTGCAATTTGGCGTTTTTAAAGCGATATATTGGCAATCTGGAATCTGCTTTTGACCCGGGACCTTCAAGTTAAAATTGAGAAAACTGGGGCATGTACACTAGGTCTAGATACCACCACCCGAGCATGAAACCCTAACTCCAAACAGTGGCCGCCGATTTGATCAATCTGGCCGCAATTTGCGGCCAGGAAGAGGGGTAGGGTCTTGGGGTTTTGGGTAGGGTACTCTGCAGTGTTCTATAGTGCTTTGGCATGTCTAGTTTTATAAGTTTTGGCCTGTAGGAAAATCTGGGACAATATACCGTTTCATGTCCGTTGTGTTTGCGCGATACGCGCGATACGTGAGTGGGTTCTGTGATCCAGCGTATCGCGGCGTGTCGCGATGGTTTTAGACGCGTATACGCACGATTCAGCGTATCGTGCACACGCGCGTTTGGTTCGCGACGCGAGTTTCTCGTTTTGGTTCGATATCGCGTTTTGCGAGATATTTGGCTTATATATGATTTCCGTGTCTTAATTACAGGTTTGCAGCCAGGGACTGCGGACACTACTACAGAGGGAGCAGATGGTAGGATTCACCCAGCGTGGAGCGTAGGTGAGTAGATTTAACATCTACAGGGGAATCGCCCGCATGGCGTTATGCGTCTGGGCTAGGATTCAAATACCTGTCGCACATTCTACGTCATTGTAGAATTGCGCATTTACTTTATTTCCTTGATGTAGTTATACTGTGACTAGCAGCCGTAGGACACTGCACATATTATTGACGGTTCATGTTGCACGAGCACGGATTGTATGCTACACACACACCGTCAATAATTGCCATGTCACACACTACCCATTATAGATACTATTGCTTACCACACATGACATCTAGCTTATCGGTATACCTATAGTGCATCATACCTTTAGTGATAGGTACACATACACCTTGCGATACAGCTACAGGTATACCTTGCACTTATTTTAGTTATACCGGGGGGGTATCTTACCTATTTTACTTATACCCAGGGGGGTATACGAGATCAATTCTTATAGGTAGATACATATACATTGCTACACCTGTATGTTATGCACATATTCAGTTGTAGTTATATATTTACCTTTACTGGTGTTTCTTAGCTGTACCTTATTTGGTTTCGCATACATCTGGTTCCAGCTACATATTCTCATTTATATGCTCGCATTTCAGATATATCACATATATTTATTCCTGGATTTGCGCATTGTTATTGGGATTTTAGATGATATTTTCTGGATTTGGGAACCGCGGGAGTTCATGAAATTATGCATACATTGAAAAACCCGGTTTCCTTGATATGATATTTGCGCATCCACCATGAGCTTTATCGGTGGTGATATGTATATACCCCTACGAGGAGGCATCGAGGCCGTAGAGGGTACATGGTGGGGCCCGGTATGGTTCCCCTCGGCAAGAAGATCGATGGATTTTGCCGATTGAGCCTGGAGGCGGGCTAGTACCTACCGGTGACAGTACTGATGACTCGGCGGGGGTCATGGAGACACCGTTGGGAGTCATGCACGTATGCATACGTCGAAAGGCGAGGGTCAGAGCTAGGCACTCGTGCTTTCGGGACAGCGTATGATACGTACCTATCAGGATTTCTGTGTCGATGCTTGGCACATTGTTTTCATGATATTTCTTGTAATACCTTTGTATATATAACAGGGGATTTGTCGTTGTTATATATACCCTTATACCAATATTAGTGGAATGGGACGCTAATATATGTGTATTGCCCCCATCATATTTATCTCTGAAAATATATATATATATATATATATATATATATATATATATACCTTAGGATGTTAGAAACTTACTTGAGATTCGACTTGGGATATATGTGATTCATTGAGATTGGATAATGGATATGAAAGAGATTGTTGATTTGTACATTCGAGATATAGGGGATTACTCGATATTGTACATTGAGGTGATGTGAGACTTATGTGATGTGAGAGCCTAATTTGGGGGGCTGATTTGAGGATTTGGGATTTGAGTGTCTTGATGGATTGTGATCCTACCACGATGTCAGGTTTCCGTGGAAATGACATATTCCACCCTATACCTCACACTTATCTACTTTATGCACAGTTTCATATATTGGTAGTACCTGTTAGTGTACCCTTATGATAGTTGCATATTTACATTCTCATATCCCTACTGCATGGTTATTGCATATTATTGTCATGTTACTATTGCTTCACATATTGATTGTACCTGCTAGTGTACTCTCCTTTATTCAGCATTTGCATGACATGTTATTACTGTAATCGCAAATCTTAGATTCATGCTGTACGTGCATTCCTGCGATTACCAGCATATGTTATCTACTATTCATGAGTTGGCAACTCACCCCCGTTGTGCCACAGGTGTTTCAGGTTGTTCCCCAGAGTAGTCGAGGCAGGCTATTCCGCTTTTCAGCTATTATCTTTTGCTACAGATACCGCATCAGCTCACAGTACCATTTTGCTTAGGTGGGTTAGATGATTATCTGTATTTCATATTGTACACTCGTTTTATTTTGTACTCTCCATCTACTATTGTATTGTGGACTTAGAGACTTGGTGAGGACGTATTTGTATATTATTGTGGATTTGTTGTCTTTTATATACAGATTTCTCTCTAGCTGTCTTTACTTCTTCGCTACGGCGTCGTATATTATGATGTTATTGTTTTTCCGTCTTGAGATAGTTTTTACATAAAGGGGGTGTTGCCAAATTTTAAAGAAAGAAAGTAAGACTTTTAAAGAATTTGGGTTGCGATTTCAAATGTTTCAAAACTTATATTATCTTTTCCGTATTTTTATGGTTTAGATTTCTGGGTTTTGGCTTTCTTTTACTACGTTACGTCTTAGGGCGTTGCGTAGTATTAGGGCTGTCACGGGCCAATTTCAGGTCGTGACACCATTTTCCAAGTTTAAAGTATTCGGAAAGACATGCAAGCGATTCTATGGACCCTCTAGAAGAATGAAACCCTAACTCGACATAATGACCGTGTGAAAGCCTTTGAACCTTAGGGTTTGCGGCGGTTCCACGGCGCCATTAGTGAGGCTTGGGTTTGCTCTTCTACAGCTGGACCACCGATGTTGTGGTATGTACTCGATACTATTAAACTGTACCCAAGGTGTTAGCTCTTGGGGGATTATGGGGTTCTGACGAGTCGATCGGATGGTTCGACATCATTCGAATATCATGTGATGGGACACATATTGCTTGGGAGACTCCAGATACAAGCATAGCCGTTGGAGTGTAGTCCCTGCAGTCACGATGAGACGAGTCCGAATCAGTCGACATTGAAGCAGAGTGAAGTAAAGAGTTCGCAAGAGAGTTCGACGAGATGACGTTCCACTCCGCTGACATCAGAGATGAGATATACACACAGAGGCATTGCTTATGGATATATCTTCCAGGAAAAAAGGCGCGATGAGTATGCAGCCGTTCCGGAACAAGGATTAGCTTCAGTAAAGGACGATGACTTCCGGGCAATTCGGCAGGGATGAGATTTGAGAGAAACCTCGACAGGACTTTTCTGGAATACTATACGAGAAGACCAGGACCCAAGAGGGGTCATATTGAGCACACTCAGCAGGCCAGAGCTCGACATCGTTGACGAGGTAGTTGACCAGGGTCGGATAAAGGACCTTACCCAGATGCGTTGCGAGTTGATCAAGGACGGACGAGTATTGAGTATTCATCCGATGGTTGGGACGTGTTCCCGAGGACCTGTTCGGCCAGACATCTTCTACAGAATGATGGAGCTACAGAGTACGCGATTTTGAGTCCGTGCGAGAGACTTCGGATTGACCGTGGCCGAGAACAGTGCAGTGCGTAGATAGCATGGTGTGACGTCATAGTGGACGATGATACAGACAAGCGGGATAAGAGGTTCGTGCGAGACGTTGACGAGATGTCATTACTTCCCGTCGAGACTAGAGACCTGATATGCTTACAGAGGCGTTGGGATGCGACCAATTTCCGAGAAAATGTTGTGCTGAGGACGCAGATGTCCATCGAGGAAGAAGAGATTATGCAAGAGTACCAGCCTCCGTACAAACCGGCATAGGAAAGATCGGAAGAGACCTTGAGCGGGATTCCTTCCAGGACATTGCTGCAATGATATTTGTGCCCAGGATCAGATATGATGTGCATTCAAAGAGCCAGAGGCCGACGCCAGTGACATGCTGCGTTATGAGTAGTCGTGATGATTGACTGAGAGATGACCAGAGAAGTGCTAGAATGGAATCGTTCCTGTTAGCACACCTGACTAGGCCGATGAGCCGATAGATTGCGAGATTTGTAATCCACAGAGAAGATAAGGAACCAGAGGCAGAGGACACCAGCCGCGAGCAAGAGGCAAGTAGATATCTTGCGCCGCTAGCATTGGATGCACCGGCACCTTCTCGACTTCGAAGGAGGATATACCGACGGCGGTATTTATGATTTGTGATTTTGTGATTTGACTACCACGTATCCGTCACATTGGGATTTCGGTATTTTGGGCGATCTATTCGCATGATTTATTCTTGATGACTGAGTTTCATGATATTTGTTTTCATGCACCCACTGGGTATTTATATTTTGCGCATAGTTATTACATTTGAGGTATTGATTGTGATTTCACACCTATCTTATACAGTGATTTGATTTACACTTCCAGCATAGTTTTCATGCACCTTTAGTGTTTTGATATACGATTTTGGTGCACGCCAGATGCACTAAATAGGGATTCTTCGTGCATGTCATATGCACCTGATTTTGCTGTCAGGCACGCACGTTGCCTATGACAGATGTTGTGTGCACACCCGTTGCACCTGAATGGTACTTATGTGTGGATTATGTTTTCCGTGCGCACTTGACGCACGGGGTATTCTTATATACGCCTTAAGATTGATGTTTGTGGAGCCCCGACAATTTGGATTTTTGCTGAAATGTTTTAGTACTTGGGGGTTTAAATTTAAATTCGGGGACCGAATTTCTTTAAGGGGGGTAGATTGTAACATTTCAAAATAATAAAATATGATTTTTGGGAATTTTTATAATTTAATATTATTTTAATGATATTTTAATATTCTGGTATAATTAAATACAAATAAATGGGGAAAAATTATGGAAAATTTTAGAATAGAGTATTTTATGGAATTATGCCATTTTTAAGTTTTTATGATTAGTTATGTGCTAATTTAGTGCTAATCGCGATTAAAAATCGCTAATCGGATTTTTAGATTTTTTATGCAAAAATGTGCACATATCATTTTACACACTTGTCACACTTGTTACATGTTTTGGGAATATGGTTGATTAGGGCTTGCCAATGAGTGAGAAGGAAAGGAGAAAAGAAAAAGAAAAGAAAAGAAAAGGTTTCATGATGATGAGAGAGAAAGACAAGGTCAAAACTCTTTTGACCCATGCCCCCCCCATCATTTCCCTTCTTTCCCTTCTCATTTTCTCTCCCCTCTTCAAACATGAGCTGCTGCTGCTCCTGCTCCTTCTCTCTCCCTCTTCACAAAAACCCTATATCCACAATGAAATCAACCTCAAAACCCTATTCCCATTTCACAAAAAGTGTTCCCGAGCTCACTAGCTACACATTGAACCTAGAAAGATTGGATTTGGAGAACTTTGAGCAACTCAAGAATTTTCTTGAGTTGCCAAAGGAGGTAAATTCTGGACCTATTAGAATAGTATTTCATTTCTTGTGCATCAGTTCTAGTTTCATGTCGATATGGTGTCGTTTGGTGGATTTGTGAAACTTCAAGTTAGGGTGAGGAGTTGAATTGAGTTCAAGGGTGAAATTGAGACTTGTGGTGACCTTAGAACCCCTGTGGTGATGTGTTATTGGACCAAACCTGAAGCTAAAACACAGAATACGGATTTATGAGACGATGTCGGGGGAAAACTGTAAATCTGTGATCGTATTTTGGAATCTGCTATCACCCCGAGACCCCAAAAATAAAACTGAGTTGACAGTGAGATGTGCAGGCACCCTGGAACCACCACACCAAACCCTAGCCACCAACTCCTATTCCTGGCCTCCAATTAATTCCTTCTGGCCGCAATTTGCGGCCAGAGCAGGAGGAAATCATCTCGATTTTTTAGCATGGCTCTATTTCTAGTAGTCTTGACCCTGGGTATATGCAATTTTGTCTGGTTCCATCTAAGGTAAAATCTGGGCTGATTTTCCTATGTTGGCGCATGATTTACGACTTGTTTTAGCATGAATTTTGGTATTTGGTGATTCGTTCCTGTCGGGTGGCGTTTGGACGTCAACGATAAGTGGATATTGATCGTGTTTACATGCGAGACGATAGGTTTTTACCTATGCGAGTAGCGTGTGCTGTTTTGGTTTTCCGATGTGATTTTCATGTGCTTTAGCGTTTGTGATATACTTGTAGGTACCCCATGAAGGCTTCGGGAAGACAAGAAAACGCGTGGCGACGTCGACAGATAAAGACGCAAGGTGAGTAGATTATATCTACGGGGGAAGTCGGGTGGATGGCGTATAGCACCCCCGCAGTCCGTGGTGATGTATACAAATACGTATACACACATATATTTATTATATGTTCTTTAAGATTATTGATGATAAGATGGATTTGTTTAGTGTAGTGCGAAACCCTAGAGTAGGGGTTGCACCCATACACACACGCACGCACACACTTGCATACATACTTTCTTTCGCATGTGTATATGGGAGTATATGTTTGTATGTGTTCACATGGGTATGGGACTATGTGTACATATACTGGATTATGAGGATAGTGCTTGGGATATGGGTTGAGTCGATGTGATTCGATTTGAGGCCGTGAGATCGGCGATATGGTAGGATTCGTATGGGAGATACGACATGATGTTTTAGCGGGCCTTTGGGCATGTGTTTTACCCCGCATTCATACTTTTATAGATGGTATGATTATACTAGACTTAGACTTGTACCCTAGATTATGTGATATGATGGTAGTGATACCTGATATGTGATGAGATGAATGTGATATTGACCCGTACCCAGCTATTGGGATGTCGTACGACGATTTACTGTACGAGCTTTATATTGATGTTAGATCCGCACTCATGACTGGAGGATGATATATGATATACTGTATCGTACGTGATACTATTGAGGCGAGATCACCGACTGTTGTGTATATATATGTATATCGACTCAGATTTAGGTGGTTTCCATACCCCTGCCGATTGACTTGATAGTTGGGTCCGTAGTTCGCATAGTAGGCGTAGACTAGACCCGAGTCATATCTATTTCAAAACTAACGAATCGGGGATATTTTAAAGATAGGCAGAAGGGATTCAACGGATATTTTCAAACGACGCATCTTTTCTCAAAACCCCGTAGCCCTTATTTTACCAAAAACCCCGATTCGTCTAATTTCAAAAGGCAAGGCTGCATGATATATTTATTGAGGTAGGTTCTTCACTGTTGCGTTGATTATTGATTCCGCACATTCATGCTATTTGCATTGCTTGTGTTTATTGATATATTACAATCATGATGCTAGGACACCAGCATCATTACCGATGATGCGTATGTACCACGTACACTTACTTGCCGGCTCACACACATCTTCATTGGTAATTGTCATGTCACTACACAGTTGTATTATTGCATCAGGATATGACCCTTGTATTTGTATACTATTATTCCATGTTGCATGATATACCGTTATACTTCCACTTCATTTATATGTCACATACATCATGCTTTCTGATTATGCGCATTGAGATATGTTGTTTCCATGATATTTCTGGATTTGGGAACCGCGGGTATTTCAAAAGAGAATATGTAAATGTTTTAAAAACCCGGTTACCCTTGGTATGATATTTCAGTGCGTCCACCATGTGTTTTCTCGGTGCTGAGAGCGACATGTGAAACCCGATTCGAGGAGGCGGATGAGGCCGATTGCGGGTACATGGTGGACCCGGTATGGTACCCCGGGGCGAGAACGGTTTCGCTGTGTAGTAGACGGTGAGCCTGGAAGAGGGACTACTACCTACCGGTGATTGGTTGGACCTGGCGGTTATCCGGAGGATACCGATCAGAGTCGATAGATGGATATGGGCGTACTGCTGGGGCCGAGGGCCGATTCCACAGACGGAGCCCGTGGGATGATCCGGACTGACGGAGCCCAATATATGAGGATTTACATGCCGATGCTGGGCACAGCTTTCATGATGTTTTCGAGTGTTGATGCTGGGCACTCCGGTTCCATGATTTGACCTGTCGCGAGAGACACAGATGGTTTATATCCTCATATTTATATGCATGATGCTTATTGTCATTGGGTGACGAGTGGACGGGATCCACGTACATGCAGATTTGATTACATTGATCATACCTCACATTTATGATATGCTATTACCTGAGGCACTGGCACGAGCACTTGGCACTACACTCATGTATAGAGATTACATTGCCAGTTTAGCATGCTGCAGACTTATTCATATTGAGGTTTTTATATCTGATCATATTGATCTAGGATGGGCCATACATTCGATCTCTGCTTGTAGATATTTTCTATTCACGAGTTGGCAACTCACCCCCGTTGTGCCACAGTTCTTGCAGGTTTTTGCCGTACAGATTCCATAGCGGCATTTCTGGCACACTGCTTCGATATGGGTGACTTGCTTGGGTAGGTGGGTTCTTTTGTATCAGAACCGCCATTGTTCCTGTATTATTCATTGTATCTAGAGATTCCATCAACCAAAACTTGTATATTGTTTCAGACTTAGACACAGTGTGTACTATTTCGACCTTAGAGTCGCGCTTGTAGTATTACGGTTTTCAGGCTGTTTGAGTTCTTTTGGATTTGATCCTCGCCATTCGGCGTTGTATATTATATTGCTTGCGTGGTTGTGACCGTCAATTGACGAAGAGCTAGCTCCCGCTTGGGGATGCCTTTTATCATTTCATACATATTATTCTTGTTGTACCCCGTTCGGGGCCAGTTTTTACAAAGGAAACTCTGCCGAAATTTTCAGGAAAGGTTACACATTTGAAAAATGCATATTCAGCTTAGTTATTTAAAAACTTTGATTTTCAAAACATGATTTCTTTACTTCTTCAAACCAGTTTTCTTTATTTACTCCTTAAAATGGTTTTAGATTTCTGGGCTTTTAGCTTACTTGGATCAAATGGGGTCTTATAGACTTCATATGGTTCAAGGGCCAGTAGCGTGCTCTTTCGGGTCGTGACAGTGGGTGCAATCCGCTGAAAACCCTCAGGAGACAACACTCCTCCTACTAGGGACACCTAGAGGTTTAAAGGCTTGTTGCACATGCTCAGTGCAATCGTGTTGCCTACGAATTTGTTCTAGTTAGTTTTCTTTCTTTATTTATTTTCTCCTTCTCTTTTTAATAAAACAGTTCGCTCGAGACGGCCGAAAATAAGTTTGAGGGAATTTGATCAGTCGAAAATAATGTATTTTTAACACGTCAATTTCCCTACTATTTGCACTCATCTATAAGTGTTCGGTATGAATATTGCACATATTAGCAAAACAGCCGTAAAATACCAAATTACCTGTGTTATACTTTAAAACCGACATTTTAAAGGAAATTGAGTGTTTATCATGGCATCGCATTATCTTTGTATAGCGCAACACTTGTCTCGAGAATTTGTGCAGGAAATTCTAGGAGAAAAGCCAAATCTGTGAAAACGTGCTGATAAAAATACGCCAACTCCAAGACTTGAGATCTGGCAATGAACTAGAAGGAGTTATAACATTACACATATCAGAAAAATACCATGAAGTCATCAGAAAGCCACATTGGAAAATTGAAGCATTAAGGCTCCTAAACGGCCGCGAATCCACGGCCGGAGCATGGCATGCGCGGCGGATCCGTGGCCACGTGGGGGTGACGTCAGCTGAAATTTTCTGCAGTATTCTTCTTTCAAGTCCCACACCTTATCAAGCCACTTCAAACTCCAGAGAACTCCAGAATCTTCTGCCAGATCAACAAAGCTCCTTGTTTAAGCTAATCATGTTCAAGCTTCTCAATCAAGTTACTTAACAAACTAAGCCTAGAAGCTTCTCCCTAACCTCCAAGCTTATGAAAGAAGTTAAGCCTAACTAACTACCTCTAGAAGCTTCTACCTAACTACCTAGCTTACAAGGGAAGCTAAACTAAACCTAGCTTCTAAAGGAAGCCGAAGCCAAAGCTAGTGAAGGCTATAAAAGGAACCCTAGAGCTTCTTCTCAAAGGTTGTTGATTCCTACATCCATTCCCCAATACAAGTTGAGTGACACGACTTGTAAACCCTAATCCCCAATTCAAAATCCAAAGCCAAAATCAAGAACTCCGAGTACCAAATCACGCATGAAGCCTTCGATCCTTTAGAAAGCGACGCCGGACTTCATCGAAGCAAGTGATCCAAGGAGATCCGCGACTCAAGGAGACGAGCGAAGCCGAGATCAACGATCAAGTTCTTTCCTCTTGTAGATCTTGAGAGAATTGTAAAAAAATAGTTGATAAATAAAGATGAAATTTCTATATCTTGCTTTCTTTACATTCTTGCATCATGATTCGATCTCAATTTGTGATTGTGTTTCTTGTTATGATGTTTTAGTAAAACTCCGCTCGTGGAGGAATCGAGACGATCAATAGACGATGATATTACAAATCTTGAAACAATTCTTAATTCCTATAAGTTTTGTAAACTCGTGTAAATTGAAGAATCGGTAACCTAGTTTCGAGCGATACTTTCTTGATTGTGTTCGCTCTTAATTAGTGATCCACGATCGATTCTTGAATTTACTCAAGGCTAGAATTTGAATGAGATTCATCGAAAGGACAAAGGATGAGATGAAGAAACCCTAATTTCTTCGAAAGATCCTTAAACCTCGATTAATCGTCATCGATCTAGTATCAATTCATTAATGGATAAGAATACGTAATCAATAGATTTCATCACGTCTATAGATTCGATCGATTCCTACGAGCCTCACTTCGATTCATGATTATTGGATTGGATATCATCACTTCTTGATTCTTGATTTTTAATGTTTTTTCTTGATTTTATATTTAGATCTAGATAATTCTTGAACTTCATTTTACAAATCTTGAATTGAATTGTCTTTTCTCTTTTCTTTAATTTTCAATTCATCTAATTCGAACTACGAACGGATTACACTTTCCCTGTGGACGATCCGCACTCTCTAACGCGCTACAAATCGACACCGTTATTGATTGCGGTCAAAATATTTTTGGTTGTGATTTCTATATACATTTTCTACATACACACCGGATTTCGTATAAATCAGAACTCTTCCAGCACACCGCCCCTCCATTGAGGGTAAAGACATAACCTGACATGGACTTCGAGTGATCCTTGTCATTCTGGAAGCTGGAGCTAGCAAAAGCCTCGATCTGGAGGTCTTTTCCGCCGTTAACCAAGAACATATCCTTAGTCCTTCTCAGGTACTTGAGAATGTTCTTTACTGCTATCCAGTGCTTCTCCCATGGGTCTGACTGATACCGGCTTACCACGCTCAGTGCGTAAGCTACATCTGGTCTGGTGCACAACATCACATACAGTATAGAGCCTACCGCAGAAGCGTAGGGTATAATCGACATGTGATCCCTTTCCAAATTAGTCTTGGGAGACATCTCTTTGGAGAGGGTGATTCCGTGACAAGCCGGTATATTACCGCGCTTAGAATCTTCCATACTGAATCTTTTCAGTATTGTGTTGATATACCTGGACTGCTAAAGTCCTGTTAGTGTATATGCCCTAGGGACCATTATTGTATCATACTAGTTTGTATATTACTTAATGGAAGCTTGGGATATTCACAGTTATATTAACAGTCTTGCTCAACATAGTAGTATGCTACTTGGTTTATATCTATCTTAATATGTGTATATGTTTCTTTTATCATATCACGAATACATATTGATAGCCCTTAGGATCTTGCTTGACTACCAGCGTTGTGATGGCAGTCATACTAATGGGGGCTGGGCAGTCACACTAGTGGGGGCTGGGTAGTCATAATAGCTAAAACGATCAATGCTATAAACCAAGTAGGTGTCGATAAAGGTGTCAGCAGGGCTACGCCCCCAGGGAAAAGTGGTTATTTAATTAAGGAACTTCACGAAAGCGTCGGGAAACCTCCTTCGAAATACCGACACCGGCCAGGCTGAACGGTTAAGCAAGTATTGTACAGTAAGAATAGTCCTGACTAGTTCTTCTTTTTTGGTTTGAGGAAGGATTCGAGAAACAGTAGGAGCCATCCTGTTTAGAAAAACTAAAAACCACTCTAAACATGCAAGAGCATCATGCTAAAGTGTTTCCTCTCTCTCTCCTAATTGCAGCGACCCAGAACATGACAGACCTTAAGTTATTATTAGATAAAAATATTTTGACAGGGACAAACTATAAAGATTGGTTCCGGAATTTCAAGATAGTAATTACCTATGACAAATTGGGGTATGTCCTTAGTACTAAGGCCCCTACCGTCCCAGGTCCTGAATCCAGTGTCGCGGATAAGGAAATCCGCAAGACCTGGGAGTTAGATTGCGCGAAGGCCAAATTCATCGTGCTTGCCTCTATGAATAATGAACATCAGAGGAGGCATGAGAATATGGACCTTGAATCCATATTTCTCCACACCAAGGATCTGTATGGAGAGCAATCTCGTATAGCTAGATACGAGACCTCGAAGAACTTGTTTCAGTTGAGGATGGCTGTCGGATCATCTGTAGGGGAACATGTCCTTAAGATGATTGGCTATATTGAAGAGCTCGCAGACCTCGGGACAACATTAGAGAACGAGCTGTATACAGACTTGATTCTCCAGTCTCTTCCTTCCACCTACGCCCATTTTATCTTGAATTTCAACATTCAAAGTAAAGAAGTTGAACTTCCAGAACTCCTTAACATGTTGAGGAGTGCAGAGGGCACCTTCAGAAGGCAAGGGAAACACCCACTATGTTTGTTCATGGTGCTTCTTCTTCCAGGTCCAAGGCAAGGGCCAAAGGAAGGAAGAAGAAGGAAGCTACCAAACCAAGAGGTGGTGTTGGTAAGGTGGAAGCCAAGGGAAAGGCAAAGGTTGCGGTACCGGTAGTGGCAAAGAACGAGTGCTTCCACTGTCGCAGGAAAGGCCATTGGAAGAAGAATTGCAAAGCTTGGATTACCAAGAACCAGGACCCGAGGCATGTTGTGGTTTCGGCTTCAGGTGTGGTTGTAATTGAAAATTGTCTGTCAATCAACTTTACTTCCTGGGTATTGGATACGGGATCAGGATCTCATATATGCAATTCATTGTAGGCACTAAGAAACCGTAGAGTGCTGAAGGGATATTTAGTATTGGATTATTGGATTTATGCAGTCTCGGTATATCCGTGTTTTCGTAAATACGGATGGGAGGGGCGTTCTCGTAATTAGTCGAGAAGCTTCTAGAAGAAAGGTGACTCATTTAGATTAAATTCATTTATGAATTAAACTAAATGAGGTGGAGAGCTTATGTGTTATTTGCATTAAATGAATTGGTGACTCATGAGATGATTCATTCATTTGTATTAAATGAAGCATGGTTGTAATTATCTCATATGATTTATTTGATAATTATTATGCTTCATAAAATATAGAAATGAGTTATATTTTCATTTCATTCTCACATACACACTCTCTCTCCTCAAGCTCTCCTCTTCTTCAACCTAACCCTAATCCTCTCTTGTGTTGAGATCCTAATCCACTTCTATATCTTCTAGGTCACTTGGATCAGCAATCCTAGCCACTTAGTTACCTCAAGTTAGAGGTTAAAGCTTGGAGAAGGAACTCTCGGGTGGATCTTCTATCACATCGAGGAGATGAACAACAAGAATAAGAAAGACTAGTATCTTGAGGTATAATCATCTATCATAGTAGTTTAGCACTCTTAGATAGTTTGTTAGTTAGGGTTTAGCAATGATCCGTAAAGATAGTCGATGTTACCGTAAACAAAATGATTGTTTTACCTATTCCGCCTCCCCGCATCTTGTGGGGTGTGTAACGTCGACTTAGAGTGCTATCAGTGCCTAGCTAAACCATAACTAACATGTTAGCAAAGTCTTTAGAAATTCGATCACAAAATAATCCTGAAAAACCGACGTTTTCACCAAGTTTCTGCCGATTTTAAAATGGGGTCTAAAATATTTTCTGGGACCCTTAAAAATACAAGCTGGGTTTTTTAAGAATTGTGAAGAAATTTGGTATCGTGACTCATCCAAACCACCAAGGAACCGCGGCCGATCCAAGCGATCCGCCGCGGATCCGCGGCCGAGTTGACACCGAGTCAACCCAAATTTGCTTAGTTATTCTTCTGTGTTGATGTTGTGTTTTCTGGGATGTTTCGTTTCTGCTCAGGTTTTATGTGCACAGAGAATTGTTTGGAGTAGATACATATGTGTTGCTTGATCGAAATTCTAAGAACTTTAGCTAACTGGATTATATCTGTGTTGTGTTTAATATGTTCGTAAACCTCCCCTAATTGCTAGTATGTCGGTTAGCAAGGGGTTGCACATTTCTGTAATGGTTTTTACTGGTTTGTGAATATGAACTTGTTGGATTGTCGTGAATGGATAGCCGGGGATGTGAGACGAGTGTTTCTTTCATTCAAATGTAAATTGTAATTTGTTGTGATATTCTTTTGCGGGGCGCATCCGGGTTGAGGTTGTAGCCACCATTGTATTATTTCATTTACTTTTTTCTGCTCCTAGGATAGACCCAAGGTGGGGTGCACAAACTACCGGGTACTTTGAAGTGCTTACTGGCCTACTCACGTCGTTGAGGGAGACCGCTTCACTTCGGGTACTTGGCGGGTCGTCTGCCGTACCCATAAGGGTCTAAGGTGGGGGTTTGGCTATTCATCGCGACTGTGTAATCCGTCTTTAATTGCAGGCTCAAAAGAAATGTGGATTGCTTGTATATCCAATATGTTCATCTGTGATCTGGAATGCCTATTATTGCGTCAGACAAATGTACAATATCTATATATGATATCTAGTAGGCGTTGCTTATGTTTTGAACCCGCACTAGCCCAGCCCCCGCTCTGTCGTTAGTTAAGTAACCTAACGGGTGAATGATGGGCCCAGTGGCGTATACGGATGGCATAAGAGGACGTTGTATTTTCGTTGTTTTCTGCAATGATAGGTTAATTGATGGGACGCATTATATTGATGCAAAGAAAATAAACCAAAGTTGAATCGTTGGAACAGTTTAAAAGAAACCACTCGGTTATTTTTAAAACAGCGGATTTTTAATTGCGGAGCTTAAACCACCCCTTTTAAAAGCTATCAGGTTCCTTCGATCATATCAAGTTCACTACGTTCACGGTTTCGCCAAAACCATTCGTAGCCCTCCGTCATTTCATTTGGGTATTCAATAGTATTCAAGCTATGTATTTTGACCAACGCCAAGGCACAGTGTTTGGTAGCTGCTGGGTATTCATCTGTTGTATAGATAGATGAGTTGGTTAAGGACAGTCGTACTGTCATTTGTCCAACGTCAGGGGTATGTACGGGTGGGTTCAAATTAACAAGATAATGATGGGTAGAACTTGACATGTGACTTAAGACATTTTGACTAACGCCAAGGTCATAAGAGCATGGGGCAGAAATCGATATCGGGAGTTTCTAAAGATACTGAAACTTGCTAGTGTTGCATACCATTTGGAGTGTGATAATTTTGGTCGGATTCCTTCAGCTTTATCACACGATGATATTTAGATCCCGATCCTACTGTGAGTATATGCTACTCATCGGGAGATTCTTTCACTTAACGATCAATGCTATAAAACAAGTAGGTGTCGAGAAAGGTGTCAGCGGGGCTACGCCCCCAGGGAAAAGAGGTTATTTAATTAAGGAACTTCGCGAAAGCGTCGAAAAACCTCCCTCGAAATACCGACACCGGCCTGGCTGAACGGTTAAGCATGTATTGTACAGTAAGAATAGTCCTGACTAGTTCTTCTTTTTTGGTTTGAGGAAGGATTCGAGAAACAGTGGGAGCCATCCTGTTTAGATAAACTAAAAACCACTCTAAACTTGCAAGAGCATCATGCTAAAGTGTTTTCTCTCTCTCTCTTAATTGCAGCGACCCAGAACATGACAGGCCTTAAGTTATTATTAGATAAAAATATTTTGACAGGGCCAAACTATAAAGATTGGTTCCAGAATGTCAAGATGGTAATTACCTATGACAAATTGGGGTATGTCCTTAGTACTAAGGCCCCTACCGTCCCAGGTCCTGAATCCAGTGCCGCGGATAAGGAAATCCGCAAGACCTGGGAGTTAGATTGCGCGAAGGCCAAATGCATCGTTCTTGCCTCTATGAATAATGAACATCAGAGGAGGCACGAGAATATGGACCTTGAATCTATATTTCTCCACACCAAGGAACTGTATGGAGAGCAATCTCGTATAGCTAGATACGAGACCTCGAAGAACTTGTTTCAGTCGAGGATGGCCGTCGGATCATCTGTAGGGGAACATGTCCTTAAGATGATTGGCTATATTGAAGAGCTCGCAGACCTCGGGACAACATTAGAGAATGAGCTGTATACAGACTTGATTCTCCAGTCCCTTCCTTCCACCTACGCCCAGTTTATCTTGAATTTCAACATTCAAGGTAAAGAAGTTGAACTTCCACAACTCCTTAACATATTGAGGAGTGCAGAGGGCACCTTGCAGAAGGCAATGGAAACACCCACTATGTTAGTTCGTGGTGCTTCTTCTTCTAGGTCCAAGGCAAGGGCCAAAGAAAAGAAGAAGAAGGCCGCTACCAAACCAAGAGGTGGTGTTGGTAAGGTGGAAGCCTAGGGAAAGGCAAAGGTTGCAGTGCCAGTAGTGGCAAAGGACGAGTGCTTCCACTGTCACAGGAAAGGCCATTGGAAGAAGGATTGCAAAGCTTGGATTGCCAAGAACCAGGACCCGAGGCATGTTGTGGTTTCGGCTTCAGGTGTGTTTGTAATTGAAAAATGCCTGTCAATCAATTCTACTTCCTGGGTATTGGATACCGGATCAGGATCTCATATATGCAATTCATTACAGGCACTAAGAAACCGTAGAGTGCAGAAGGGGATATTTGCAGGCACTAAGAAACGGAGCTAGCGTGAATGCTGTGTCCGTAGGGGATTATCACATTGGATTGACGAGTGAACATATTTTGGTTTTGCGCAACTGTTTTTATGTACCTAGTTTAACGTGTAATATCATATCAGTATCGTTGTTATCAAAAGAAGGTTATGATTTCATGTTTGTAAGCGATGTTGTTAACATCCACCTTAATCATAGTTTGATTGGGTCCGGTACACTAGATAACGGTATATACGTATTAAACCAATTACAAATTTTCAATGTCCAGAACACACTAAAAAGAAAGTCTCCAGATATAAATCAGGCATTCCTATGGCATTGTAGACAGGGTCACAACAATGAAACAAGGTTAACTAAGTTACATAGAGAAGGATATTTGGATCCGTTCGAATATCAATCTTATGCCACTTGTCAATCATGTCTCAAAGGAAAGATGACAAAGACTCCATTCACTGGACATGGAGTAAGAGCGAGCGAGCTCTTAGGACTCATACACAGCGGTGTATGTGGTCCAATGTCTACACATGCAAGAGGCGGTTTTTCATATTTCATTACTTTTACGGATGATTACTCTAGGTATGGATTCATTTTCTTGAAGAAACATAAATCCGAGGCCTTTGAGAAATTCCGAGAATATAAGAATGAAGTAGAAAACCAAACCGGCAAAAGTATCAAGACACTGAGATCTGATCGAGGTGGTGAATACTTGAGTACCGAGTTCCTGGGTTACCTAAAAGAGAATGGAATTCTCTCTCAGCTTACTCCTCCATACACTCCACAACATAACGGTGTATCGGAAAGACGGAACCGAACCCTATTGGATATGGTACGTTCCATGATGAGTAATGCTGAGTTACCGCGATCTTTCTGAGGTTATGCACTACAATCAGCTGCATATCTTTTGAACAGGGTTCCTACCAAGACTGTGCCTACCACACCATATCAGATGTGGAGTGGGAAGAAACACTATCTTCAGTATCTGAAGATATGGGGATGTCCAGCTTTTGTTAAATAGCAGCATGCGGACAAACTCGAGGCACGATCAGTACAGTGTAAGTTTGTGGGATATCCAAAGAACTCCAAGGGGTATTATTTCTATTAGGCAGAGGAACAAAAGGTTTTTGTTTCTCGTAATGCCCATTTTCTAGAACAGCAGTTTTTAGAAAAGGAAACAAGTGGGAGCGCAATAAAACTGGAAGAAATTCCAGAACCATAAACTACTACTGAAAGTTTGGTAGAACCAGAAGTTCCAGAAGAACAGGACATTCCCGCACCCATCCGCAGGAGTAGTAGGCCGTCTCATCCACCTGAGAGATACTACGGTTTTCTCATAGACGGGGATAGAGAGGATTGTGTCATTGATAATGATGAACCTACTAGCTTCCAGCAAGCCATTCAGATCGGCGACTCAGTAAGATGGCTGGATGCAATGCGGACCGAGATGGAGTCCATGTACACCAACAAAGTATGGACTTTGGACTTTGCTCCAGATGGGGTAAAACCTATAGGATGCAAGTGGATCTTCAGGAAGAAGATTGGTGTAGATGGACAGGTGGAAACCTATAAGGCTAGACTTGTTGCAAAGGGTTTTCGTCAAAGACCTGGTTTGGACTATAACAAAACTTTTTCTCCAGTGGCTATGCTCAAATCCATTCGGATCCTTCTTACCATTGCCGCCTTCCAAGATTATGAGATCTGGAAGATGGACGTAAAGACGGCTTTTCTAAATGGTAATTTAGAAGAGTGCGTCTATATGGATCAGCCAGAAGGTTTCAATCAGAGTGGGAGCAGCGGGAAAGTGTGCAAGTTGCTTAAGTCCATTTATGGACTAAAGCAGGCATCGCGGAGTTGGAACATCTGTTTTGATGAAACGGTCAAAGAATATGACTTTATCAAAAATCCAGATGAACCATGTATATATAGTAAAATTGTAGCACGAACTGTCGTATTCCTCGTCTTGTACGTGGATGACATTTTCTTGATAGGAAATGACATTCCTATGCTACAATCTGTCAAAGGATTCTTGTCACACAGGTTCTCCATGAAAGACCTGGGTGATGCCTCTTACATTCTGGGGATCCAGATCTATCGTGATAGATCTAAGAGGATGTTAGGACTTTCGCAGTCCAGGTATATCAACACTATACTGAAAAGATTCAGTATGGAAGATTCTAAGCACGGTAATTTACCGGCTTGTCACAGAATCACCCTCTCCAAAGACTAATTTGGAAAGGGATCGCATGTCGATTATACCCGACGCTTCTACGGTAGGCTCTATAATGTATGCGATGTTGTGCACCAGACCAGATGTAGCTTACGCACTGAGTGTGGTAAGCCGGTATTAGTCAGACCCAGGGGAGAAGCACTGGATAGCAGTAAAGAACATTCTCAAGAACCTGAGAAGGACTAAGGATATGTTCTTAGTTTACGGCGGAAAAGACCTCCAGATCGAGGCTTTTGCTGACTCCGGCTTCCAGAATGACAAGGATGACTCCAAGTCCATGTCAGGTTATGTCTTTACCCTCAATGGAGGGGCGGTGTGCTGGAAGAGTTCCAAGCAGGACACCATTGCTGACTCGACGATGGAAGCGGAGTATATCGCTGCTTGCGATGCCGCAAAAGCAACGGTCTGGATAAAGAAGTTCCTAACAGAACTTCAGGTGGTTCCTACCATTGTTAATCCAATACCGCTATATTGTGACAACAATGGCGCTATAGCTTTAGCGAAGGAACCTAGGTCCCATCAAAATTCCAGACACATCTTAAGGCGGTATCACCTGATCAGGGAGATCATAGATCGCCAGGAGATCGAGGTCCGGAGAGTTGCTACAGAGGAGAACACTGCAGATCCATTCACAAAAGCCATACCTCAGACACAGTTCGAGAGACTATTCGAGATGATAGGTCTTCGATATGCCAGTACATGGCCCTAGTGCAAGTGGGAGATTGTTAGTGTATATACCCTAGGGGCCATTATTGTATCATACTAGTTTGTATATTACTTAATGGAAGCTTGGGATATTCACAGTTGTATTAACAGTCTTGCTCAACATAGTAGTATGCTACTTGGTTTATATCTATCTTAATATGTGTATATGTTTCTTTTAGCATATCACGAATATATATTGATAGAGCCCTTAGGATCTTGCTTGACTACCAGCGTTGTGATGGCAGTCACACTAGTGGGGCTGGATAGTCTACAAGCACATCCTTTCTCAGGTCTCTAGTCGTAGGATTATCGAGACAGGGCATCGATACTCCAGAGTAGACTAGTGTGTACGCTTCTCATCCCAGTTGGGGAAATGGTCTGTCCCACAGCCATTAGTACGTTGTACTAGAGATAGTATGAAGGTGCTCATTGGGTTACGGGTACACCGGACAGGACTCACAGGGAACTGTTGGTTGGTATTATACCCGTCGTCAGTTAAAAGTTCCCAGGTGACATGAGTACAGCATTGTCTGTTGACTTGACACTGCTGCTTCGTCTCGAGTGTGTTCCCACTGTTCTTAGATTGCTACCCTACCACGGCTCAAAGGACTCGTGCAAACAGGTAGCAGTTGGGTGCAGTCCCGAAGCACTTGGAGGTAGTGGCAGTTAGAAAGGATTCGTCTCTCCCGGTATTGGGAGTTGATATCCCACTGTGTTTGGAGAGCCATAACACAAGGTCCCTGGCCAGGGAAAATGAGATTTACTGGTAGGATTTCCAGTAGCTTCTCAAGGTGTAATGGGCTTCACTCCGATATGACTTATACCGCTTTAAGGGGACTGACGCTTGTCGCCCCCTAGGCCCGATATGCGATAGTCTTAGACGAACAGACCGGACTGTACGAAGATTGTCACATCAGGCTCAGTAGGAGTTAGGATGGGTTTCCTCATCGGCCTTCTTGTCGACATCTACCTGGGGACCGTTACGTACAGCTAGTACCGCTTGCGGACTGTGGTTAAACCCACTGCCAGCGTAGTGTCGAGTCTTTAGAGTCCCACACAGAGAGTTTCCCTGCTTCAGGAGAAACGATATAGAGGTCGTATGGTTTTACGACAGGGTTCGGACATATACGTGTACTTGTGCACGTATGATGTTCGGACAGATTATACTAGCAGGCTTTAGTTTAATCCAAATTCTAGTATTGGATTATTGGATTTATGCAGTCTCAGTATATCCGTGTTTTTCATAAATACGGATGGGAGGGGCGTTCTCGTAATTAGTCGAGAAGCTTCTAGAAGAAAGGTGGCCCATTTAGATTTAATTCATTTATGAATTAAACTAAATGAGGTGCAGAGCTTATGTGTTATTTGCATTAAATGAATTGGTGACTCATGAGATGATTCATTCATTTGTATTAAATGAAGCATGGTTGTAATTATCTCATATGATTTATTTGATAATTATTATGCTTCATAAAATATAGAAATGAGTTATATTTTCAGTTCATTCTCACATACACACTCTCTCTCCTCAAGCTCTCCTCTTCTTCAACCTAACCCTAATCCTCTCATGCGTTGAGATCCCAAGGGTTAGAAAGACTAATAGATTCTTAATCCACTTCTATATCTTCTAGGTCACTTGGATTAGCAATCCTAGCCACTTAGTTACCTCAAGTTAGAGGTTAAAGCTTGGAGAAGGAACTCTCGGGTGGATCTTCTATCACATCGAGGAAGCCGATGAGGAGGTGAACAACAAGAAAAAGAAGGACTAGTATCTTGAGGTATAATCATCTATCATGGTAGTTTAGCACTTCTAGATAGATTGTTAGTTAGGGTTTAGCAAAGATCCGTAAAGTTAGTCGATGTTACCTTAAACAAAATGATTGTTTTACCAATTCCGCCTCCCCGCGTCTTGTGGGGTATGTAACGTCGACTTAAACGTCCCAATATCCTCTTAGATCTATCACGATAGATCTGGATCCCCAAAATGTAAGAGGCATCACCCAAGTCTTTCATGGAGAACCTGTGTAACAAGAATCCTTTGACAGATTGTAGTATAGGAATGTCATTTCCTATCAAGAGAATGTCATCCACGTACAAGACGAGGAATACGACAGTTCGTGCTACAATTTTTCTATATATACATGGTTCATCTGGATTTTTGATAAAGTCATATTCTTTGACCGTTTTATCAAAACAGATGTTCCAACTCTGCGATGCTTGCTTTAGTCCATAAATGGACTTAAGCAACTTGCACACTTTCCCGCTGCTCCCACTCTGATTGAAACCTTCTGGCTGATCCATATAGACACACTCTTCTAAATTACCATTTAGAAAAGCCGTCTTTACGTCCATCTGCCAGATCTCATAATCATGGAAGGCGGCAATGGCAAGAAGGATCCGAATGGATTTGAGCATAGCCACTGGAGAAAAAGTTTCGTCATAGTCCAAACCAGGTCTTTGACGAAAACCCTTTGCAACAAGTCTAGCCTTATAGGTTTCCACCTGTCCATCTACACCAATCTTCTTCCTGAAGATCCACTTGCATCCTATGGGTTTTACCCCATCTGGAGCAAAGTCCAAAGTACATACTTTGTTGGTGTATATGGACTCCATCTCGGTCCGTATTGCATCCAGCCATCTTACTGAGTCGCCGCTCTGGATGGCCTGCTGGAAGCTAGTAGGTTCATCATTATCAATGACGCAATCCTCTCTATACCCGTCTATGAGAAAACCGTAGTATCTTTCAGGCGGATGAGACGGCCTACTACTCCTGCGGAGGGGTGCAGGAATGTCCTGTTCTTCTGGAACTTCTGGTTCTACCAAACTTTCAGTAGTAGTTTGTGGTTCTGGAATTTCTTCCAGTTCTATTGCGTTCCCACTTGTTTCCTTTTCTAAAAACTGTTGTTCTAGAAAATGGGCATTACGAGAAACAAAAACCTTTTGTTCCTCTGCGTAATAGAAATAATACCCCTTGGAGTTCATTGGATATCCCACAAACTTACACTGTACTGATCGTGCCTCGAGTTTGTCCGCATGCTGCTTTTTCACAAAAGCTGGACTTCCCCATATCTTCAGATACTGAAGATAGGGTTTCTTTCCACTCCACATCTGATATGGTGTGGTAGGCACAGTCTTGATAGGAACCCTGTTCAAAAGATATGCAGCTAATTCTAGTGCATAACCCCAGAAAGATCGCGGTAACTCAGCATTACTCATCATGGAACGTTCCATATCCAATAGGGTTCGGTTCCGTCTTTCCGATACACCGTTATGTTGTGGAGTGTATGAAGGATTAATCTGAGAGAGAATTCCATTCTCTTTTAGGTAACCCAGAAACACGGCACTTAAGTATTCACCACCTCGATCAGATCTCAGTTTCTTGATACTTTTGCCGGTTTGGTTTTCTACTTCATTCTTATATTTTTGGAATTTCTAAAAGGCCTCGGATTTATGTTTCATCAAGAAAATGAATCCATTCCTAGAGAAATCATCCGTAAAAGTAATGAAATATGAAAAACCGCCTCTTGCATGTGTAAACATTGGACCATATACATCGCTGTGTATGAGTCCTAAGAGCTCGCTCGCTCTTACTCCATATCCAGTGAATGGAGTCTTTGTCATCTTTCCTTTGAGACATGATTGACAAGTGGCATAAGATTGATATTCGAACGGATCCAAATATCCTTTTCTATGTAATTTAGTTAACCTTGTCTCATTGATGTGACCTAGTCTACAATGCCATAAGGAAGCCTGATTTATATCTGGAGACTTTCTTTTTAGTGTGTTCTGGACATTGAAAATCTGTAATTGGTTCAATACATATATACCGTTATCTAGTGTACCGGACCCAATCAAACCATGATTAAGGTGGATGTTAACAACATCGCTTACAAACGTGAAATCATAACCTTCCTTTGATAACAACGATACTGATATGATATTACACGTTAAACTAGGTACACAAAAACAGTTGCGCAAAACCAAAATATGTCCACTCGTCAATCCAAGGTGATAATCCACTATGGACACAGCATTCACGCTAGCTCTGTTAGCAACCTAGAGGGTCATATCACCAACCTTCACCACTCTTCAGTTTCTCAGTGCCTGCAATGAATTGCATATATGAGATCCTGATCCGGTATCCAATACCCAGAAAGTAGAGTTGATTGACAGACAATTTTCAATTAAAAACACACCTGAAGCCGAAGCCACAACTTGCCTCGTGTCCTGGTTCTTGGCAATCCAAGCTTTGCAATCTTTTTTCCAATGGCCTTTCCTACGACAGTGGAAGCACTCGTCCTTTGCCACTACTGGCACCGCAACCTTTGCCTTTCCCTTGGCTCCCACCTTACAAACATCACCTCTTGGTTTGGTAGCGGCCTTCTTCTTCCTTCCTTTGGCCCTTGCCTTGGACCTGGAAGAGGAAGCACCACGAACAAACATAGTGGGTGTTTCCTTTGCTTTCTGCAAGGTGCCCTCTGGACTCATCACCATGTTAAGGAGTTCTGGAAGTTCAACTTCCTTACCTTGAATGTTAAAATTCAAGATAAATTGGGCGTAGGTGGAAGGAAGGGACAGAAGAACCAAGTCTGTATACAGCTCGTTCTCTAATGTTGTCCCGAGGTCTGCGAGCTCTTCAATATAGCCAATCATCTTAAGGACATGTTCCCCTACAGATGATCCGACGGCCAGCCTCGACTGAAACAAGTTCTTCGAGGTCTCGTATCTAGCTATACGAGATTGCTCTCCATACAGTTCCTTGGTGTGGAGAAATATGGATTCTAGATCCATATTCTCGTGCCTCCTATGATGTTCATTATTCATAGAGGCAAGCACGATGCATTTGGCCTTCGCGCAGTCAAACTCCCAGGTCTTGTGGATTTCCTTATCCATGACACTGGATTCTGGAACTGGGACTGCAAGTGCCTTAGTAGTAAGTACATACCCCAATTTGTCATAGGTAATTGTCATCTTAACATTCCGGAACCAATCTTTATAGTTTGGCCCTGTCAAAATATTTTTATCTAATAATAACTTAAGTCCTGTCATATTCTGGGTCGCAGCAATTAGGAGAGAGAGAGGAAACACTTTAGCATGATGCTCTTGCAAGTTTAGAGTGGTTTTTAGTTAATCTAAACAGGATGGCTCCCACTGTTTCTCGAATCCTTCCTCAAACCAAAAAGGAAGAACTAGCCAGGACCATTCTTACTGTACAATTCTTGCTTAACCATTCAGCCAGGCCGGTGTCGGTACTTTGAGGGAGGTTTTACGAAGCTTTCGCGAAGTTCCTTAATTAAATAACCACTTTTCCCTGGGGGCGTAGCCCCGCTGACACCTTTCTCGACACCTACTTGGTTTATAGCATTGATCGTTAAGTGAAAGAATCTCTCGATGAGTAGCATACACTCACAGTAGGATCGGGATCCAAATATCATCGTGTGATAAAGCTGAAGGAATCCTACCAAAATTATCACACTCCAAATGGTATGCAACTCTAGCAAATTTCAGTTTCTTTAGAAATTCCCGATGTGGGTTTTTGCCCCATGCTCTTATGACCTTGGCGTTGGTCAAAATGTCATAAGTCACATGTCAAGTTCTACCCATCATTATCTTGTTAATTTGAACCCACCCGTACATACCCCTAAAGTTGGCCAAATGGCAGTACGACTGTCCCAAACCAACTCATCTATCTATGAAACAGATGAATACCCAGCAACTACCAAACACTATGCCTTGGCGTTGGTCAAAATACATAGCTTGAATACTACTGAATACCCAAATGAAATGACGGAGGGCTACAAATGGTTTTGGCGAAACCGTGAACGTATTGAACTTGATATGATCGAAGGAACCTGATAGCTTTTAAAAAGAGTGGTTTAAGCTCCGCAATTAAAAATCTGCTAATTTAAAAATAACCGAGCGGCTTCTTTTAAACTGTTCCAACGATTCAACTTTGGTTTATTTTCTTTGCATTAATATAATGCGTCCCATCAAGTAACCTATCATTGCAGAAAACAACGAAAATACAAAAGTCCTCTTATGCCATCCGCATTCGCCACTGGGCCCCGTCATTCACCCGTTTGGTTACTTAACTAACGACCGAGCAGGGGCTGGGCTAGCATGGATGCAAAACATAAGTAACGCCTACTAGATATCATATATAGATATTATACATTCGTCAAACGCAATAATAGGCATTCCAGATCACAGATGAACATATTGGATATACATGCAATCCGCATTTCTTTTGAGCCTGCAATGAAAGACAGATTACACAGTCGCGATGAATAGCCAAACCCCCATCCTAGACCCCTACGGGTACGGCAAACTACCTGCCAAGTACCCGAAGTGAAGCGGTCTAACTCAACGATGTGAGTGGGCCACTACGCACTTCAAAGTTCCCGGTAGTTTGTGCACCCCACCTTGGGTCTATCCTAGGAGCAGAAAACAGTAAATGAAATAATACAACGGTGGCTACAACCTCAACCCGGATGTGCCCCGCAAAAGAATATTACAACAAATTACAATTTACATTTGAATGAAAGAAACACTCGTCTCATATCCCTGGCTATCCATTCACGACAATCCAACAAGTTCATATTCACAAACCAGTAAAACCATTACAGAAATGTGCAACACCCTGCTAACCGACATACTAGCAGTTAGGGGAGGTTTACGAACACATTAAACACAACACAGATATAATTTAGTTAGCCAAAGTTCTTAGAATTTCGATCAAGCAACACATATGAATCTACTCCAAACAATTCTCTGTGCACATAAAACCTGAGCAGAAACAAAACATCCCAGAAAACACAACATCAACACAGAAGAATAACTGAGCAAATTTGGGTTGACTCGGTGTCAACTCGGCCGCAGATCCGCGGCGGATCGGTTGGATCGGCCGCGGTTCTGTGGTGATTTGGACGAGTCACGATCCCAAATTTCTTCACAATTCTTTTAAAAACCCTGCTTGTATTTTTAAGGGTCCCCGAAAAATTTTAGACCCCGTTTTAAAATCGGCAGAAACTTGGTGAAAACGTCGGTTTTTCGGGATTATTTTGCGATCGAATTTCTAAAGACTTTTCTAACATGTTAGTTATGGTTTAGCTAGGCTCTGATACCACTGTAAGTCGACGTTACAGACCCCACAAGATGCGGGGTGGCAGAATAGGTAAAACAATCATTTTGTTTAAGGTAACATCGACTAACTTTACGGATCTTTGCTAAACCCTAACTAACAAACTATCTAGAAGTGCTAAACTACTATGATAGATGATTATACCTCAAGATACTAGTCCTTCTTGTCCTTCTTGTTCACCTCCTCGTCGGCCTCCTCGATGTGATAGAAGATCTACCCGAGAGTTCCTTCTCCAAGCTTTAACCTCTAACTTGAGGTAACTAAGTGGCTAGGATTGCTAATCCAAGTGACCTAGAAGATATAGAAGTGGATTAAGGATCTATTAGTCTTTCTAACCTTTGGGATCTCAACACATGAGAGGATTAGGGTTAGGTTGAAGAAGAGGAGAGCTTGAGGAGAGAGAGTGTGTATGTGAGAATGAAATGAAAATATAACTCATTTCTATATTTTATGAAGCATAATAATTATCAAATAAATCATATGAGATAATTACAACCATGCTTCATTTAATACAAATGAATGAATCATCTCATGAGTCATTAAAACAATTAATGATTCATTAACTCACTTGGATGAATCATCTCATGAGTCACCAATTCATTTAATGCAAATAATATATAAGCTCTCCACCTCATTTAGTTTAATTCATAAATGAATTAAATCTAAATGAGTCACCTTTCTTCTAGAAGCTTCTCGACTAATTACTAGAACGCCCCTCCTATCCGTATTCCCGAAAAACACGGATATACTGAGACTGCATAAATCCAATAATCCAATACTAGAATCTGGCTTAAACCAAAGCCTGCTAGTATAAACTGTCCGAATATCATACGTGCATAAATACACGTATATGTCCGAACCCTGTCGTAAAACCATACGACCTCTATATCGTTTCGCCTGAAGCAGGGAAACTCTCTGTGTGGGACTCTAAAGACTCGACACTACGCTGGCAGTGGGTTTAACCACAGGCCGCAAGCGGTACTAGCTGTACGTAACGGTCCCCAGGTAGATGTCGATAAGAAGGTCGATGAGGAAACTTATTCGAACTCCTACTGAGCCTGATGTGACAATCTCCGTACAGTCCGGTATGTTCGTCTAAGACTATCGCATATCGGGCCTAGGGGCGGCAAGCGTCAGTCCCCTAAAAGTGGTATAAGTCGTGTCGGAGTGAAGCCCATTACACCTTGAGAAGCTACTGGAAATCCTACCAGTATATCTGGTATGCCCTGGCCAGGGACCTTGCGTAATGGCTCTCCAAACATAGTGCGATATCAACTCCCAATACCAGGAGAGACGAATCCTTTCTAACTGCCACTGCCTCCAAGTGCTTCGGGACTGCACCCAACTGCTTCCTGTTTGCATGCCTCCTTTGAGCCATGGTAGGGTAGCAATCTAAGAACAGTGGGAACACACTCGAGATGAAGCAGCAGTGTCAAGTCAACGGACTATGCTGTACTCATGTCACCTGGGAACTGTTAACTGACGACGGGTATAATACCAACCAACAGTTCCCAGCGAGTCCTGTCCGGTGTACCCGTAACCCAACGAGCACCTGCATACTATCTCCAGTACAACATACTAATGGTTGTGGGACAGACCATTTCCCCAACTGGGATGAGAAACGTACACACTAGTCTACTCTGGAGTATCGATGCCCTGTCTCGATAATCCTACGACTAGAGACCTGAGAAAGGATGTGCTTGTAGACTATCCAGCCCCACTAGTGTGACTGCCATCACAACGCTGGTAGTCAAGCAAGATCCTATGGGCTCTATCAATATGTATTCGCGATATGTTAAAAGAAACATATTCACATATTAGGATAGATATAAACCAAGTAGCATACTTCTGTGTTGAGCAAGACTGTTAATACAACTGTGAATATCCCAAGCTTCTATTAAGTAATATACAAGCTAGTATGATACAATAATGGCTCCTAGGGTATATACACTAACACTTCCTAGTCGTGCTAATCCCCGTTGTTGACTATTACCCTAACACCGATATTCTTAATTAGGGCATTGATAGAAGCGAGGAGAATCCCTTTTTCAAACTAACCTAATCCTAACCCTAGCAAGCATTTAAATCAATTTATTCTCATTCTTAGATCGTAAAACAAAACCTACCGAAGTTAGGACTTAACTCATTAGAACTTAAAGAAAAGAACACCATTTCCCTGTGGATCGACTCGTACTCAACCGGCTAGCTACCAAGCAACACCGACTTGATTGTGGTATTCTTAAATTTAAATACGCACACAAAATCACATCAATCAAATGGCGTCGTTGCCGGGGAGACGGTAGTCTCTTTCTTTGTGTAATTTCGGGTTAATTAAAAAAAATAAAAAATATATATAAAAATTGAAATTTTTTAAAACAAAACAAAATAAAATAAATAATAAAATATAAAATAAAAATCATCTTGTTATTTTTGAAAGGTTTTTGTGCGAGTGTGCAGGCTTGGAGCAAATTCTGATTCAGATCTGGAGCAAGCTCAGTAAACAAATCCAGAAACAGGGGATCTGAACAAACAGAGGAGAACCAACTCAGCACATAAAAGAATTTTGGAGATCTAAACCTACCTCTCTACCGCGGAACCGCGGTAGAATCAGGCCTTTGACCGCGGAACCGCGGTCAACCTGTGACGTCATCACCCCATTTTCTCTGTGTGTATCTTTTTTCTTCTCCTACCCCCAGAACTCCGCTGAAAAAAATTTCCTGCAGGTATTCTTTACACAGCAACTTCTTCTCTCTCTCCAATAAATTATTTTTGTGCAGGATTCTTTGCGCTGCCAAATAAAAAAAAAATTGCAAGTGTTTTAGATATTTTGGTGTGTTAACTGCTTTGCATAATTAATACGGACTTTTAAGGGGCTATAACACCAATTCAGATTGGGTGGAGATTTCATTACCCTTTCTAAGACCCCAAAAATCACTAAAAGCATATGCATCACCTCTGAGCTAATTAAAAAATATCTAGACTCAGCCAATTAAGGACTGTCGCGCTCATTAGGACAAAGGAAGGTTGTGGGCATTCAGTCGTTTATCTAAACCTGACTTTGTGGTGCCTGGGCTAGACAAGTGAGAAAGGTAATTTTAAAAGGCCCGTCTCACGGTGATTCGTGAGCGGATCTCTCCTTTCTTCATTTGTGCTTACCTGGCCACAATTGGTGGTGAAGAGGCGATTTGAGGGTTATCTCACAACTTGTCACTTTGGAACAGTTAGGAGCAGTCTAGTGGACTTAGGAGACCCTAGCTCTAGGTTGACTGTGTTAGTGATATGTATGCCCTAGAGGTCATAACTGTACATATGATGTATATTGTAGTGGATGCTTGGACATATATAGGGAGGACTTTCTTGCTCGACATGATAGTATGCTATCTGATTTCTCTTTATCTTAACATGTACTGTGATTGTCTTTATGCTACATGTTGATAAAGCCCTTAGGATAAGTACTTGACTACCAGGACTATGATGCAGATCATACTAGTGGAGACAGTGTAGTCACTAAGTACATCCTTCAAATGTTCCTAGTTGCAGGTGTATCGAGACAGGGCATCGATATACCAGAGTAGACTAGCGTATGCTTCTTGACCCATATAGATGGGCGATGGATGATCCAATATCCATTGGTGTTTGACATCATAGAAAGTATACGGGTGCTCAGTAGAGACTGGGTACACTGGACGGACTCGCCGAGAACTCCCAGATGGTATTATACCTCACGTCAGATAGCAGTTCTTTGGTGACACTGGTACAGGTTAGTCTGTAGATCCGAGATCGTCATAGAGTCTTGTGTGATTCCCACTGTACTTTGATTTCCACCTAACCACGTCCAAGAGGGCATGCAAAATGGTGGCTTTTGGGTACAGTCCCGAATCACATGGAGACAATGAGCGATATGAGGGGTTTTGTCTCTCCCGGTATAGGGAGTTGATGTTGCGCTGTGTTCGATTGTCTATAACTGGAAATCCCTTGCCAGGGTTGCTGAGATTTACTGGTAAGTGTTATCAGTAGTTTCTCGAACTGTTATGGACCTCATATCGACACGACTTATCAAGCTACCGGGGTCTGACGTTTACCACCCCTAGGCGAGATATGCGACATATCAGACGAAGAGACCGGACTGTACGGGAGTGTTACTGATTGGATTCGCAAGAGAATGTACAGGCTTGCTTGTTGATCTTCTGATCGCTCGATACCTGAGTAGCTGTTACGTTTAGCTGACCGCTTGCAGCTTGTGGGTGTTTGATATGATCATCACCTACTGCCGGTGTATTGACGATTCTTCAGAGTCCTACACAGAGGTTTCCTGGCTCAGGCAAAACGGAGTAGGAGCACATATGTGATATGTGCGGGACCGAGAACAATACGTATATGTGATACCGTATTAGATTCTCGCGATATGTGATATCGGCCGGGTATATGTGATATAACCGGGTCATCGGATCAAGTGTTGATTCGATGAACTGATACAGATTATATTAGTCGGTTATTTGTGAAATAGCCGGATTATCGGATCAAGTGTTGATTCGATAATTTAATGTATAATTATATATATTTGATATATATTACATTAAATAATATTAGCTCACTTAAAGATTCTTTTTCTCACTTGGATAATACATTGATATATATGTGATATATGTTAATTGTATTATTTTATTTTGTTACAATAAATATTGTATATGTGATATATAATATTGTAACATGTTAGGGTTACAAATGCAACATGCTTTGTAGAGTTTAAACAAGGTTAGGGTTTGGATTAGGGTTAAGCTTGGATGAAGCTTTCATGAAGCTTCTTGAAGCTTTGACTTTAACTTATGATATTTAGTGTAGATATTTATTAACCAAACCCAAACCCTTTACCATAGTTAATTCTCTACAAGGGTTAAGTCTTGATTCTTAACCCATGGTTGCAATTCTAACCTCACACAATGATTTCATTATTCATCACAAATAGATTTCTTCTTCTTCCTCCTCCTTGAAAAGCTTTCTAGCTTTTTGACATGTGATGATAATGAGTGAGAAATAGATTAGGGTGTTTGCTTTGCTAATACTTCATTAGTGAAGCAAGAGCTTGGGTTTGAGTTTTTTCAAGATAGATCATCTTAGTTGTTGAAGATCGGAAGCAAGCTTGCATCTTTCTCTTCATGGAGCCTCTCTAGAGTCTGGGTACTTGATGATCGCAGCGAAGGGACCACAACACGGAGCTTATGAAGTGAAAGAACGGACTACAAAGGTTGTAATCCCTAACTCTTAGATGTTAAAGTGTTTAACATGCTTGTTTGCTTAATTCTCTAGTTAAGATCTTGGTTGGGGTTTGTTTAGCACCCCAAAAATTTCAATATGGCATCTGTGATGCCTTCCTAAACCTTGCTAAGGTGCTATACTATCCCTACAGACTGTGCATTGTGCCGTAGATCCGTACAAATTTTTGCGAAAACTCTTTCTAAAAAAAACACTTTCAAAAATTTCAAAACTCTAAAAACAAACAATTTTTTTAAAAAAGCAATAAAAAAAATTAAAAAAAAAACCACGTTCTTTTTCTTCTCCTTTCTCTCATCACATCATGGGTACCCCACCTCGCAAAACTCTTGCCGAACTTTGGTACCCTCAACCAGACATTACTTCCTATGCTTCTTGTTTTGGTTGAATTTCGAACGACCCCTCCATGCCCAAAATTTCTTTGAAAGATCGAATAGACGCGTCTAGGACAACCAGTTGGACTTCGCAATCCACCTTATATCAACCATTTCAACCTTCACCACCTTCTTACGTTGATACCCCTTTTTCGAGTCTTGTTGTAACTCCGAAACCCATGTCTATTGCTGAACATATTGAACAATCTCATAACCGATCTTTCACTCCTTTCACCACTGCGAATTCTTTGGATCAACAATTCCATTCACCTTCTTATCCAAATATTGATCATACTCCTGTCCAACCATTCAATTCCTACCAGTCCTACCCGACTTTTGCAAATATATATAGGAAGAGAGAGAGAGAGAGATTAGATTTTATAGAGAGAGAGAGATTAGAGAGAGATAGAGAGAGACGGTGGATTGGGGAGGCCCACGAGAGACTTGAGTCTCTCGTGATTGGCTGGAGGGTTTTTAAAAGGAGAAATTTTAAAAGATTTTAGGGGATTAGAAACGTTAAAATAAGGTAAAAGAATATATTATGGTTTTAAATATATTTAATCAAACGGGCATCTTTGGCGCTAAATGAAACATTTCCAAATCGCGCCCGGGTTGCGCCCAAATGCTCCAAATTCAAATTATAGGATTTTAAGCGAGTTCCAAATTTTGAAAAGAGGTGTTTTATGATTAAAATGCATGCCCCCAAGTCGGACACTTGCACGCGCGCGTAGGCGTCCAAACTTGCCCGTTTAGCCGAACGGAAAGAAATCTCGACACACGGATGCTACCACGCGACTAGTGACGACGAGTAGGCCAACAGAGATATTTTTAATTTCATTTTAGGTGTTAAAATTTGTTATGTGCCAAAATGGCTTAACCGGTTAGAATTTAGCAATAAACACCAAACAATCAGGATAACTGGAATGAGCAATGTGTAACACTCAACTAGCAATAGAAATAGTATTATTGGGCTCGGGTGTTACATCATACCCAACTACAAAAGAATTTCGTCCTCGAAATTCCAAGAATACAAGACAACTAACTACAGGAAAAGGTGAGGAAATTTCTGCCGGATCTCGTCTTCTCGCTCCCAAGTGGATTCTCCATGCGATCGATTTCCCCACGAAACTAGCACAAGAGGGATAACCTTGCTCTTAAGAACCTTTTCTCTTCGATCCTTGATTTCAACTGGTCGCTCCTCAAAAGTTAGGTCCTCCCGTACAGTCAACTCCGAATGATCCAAGACGTGAGTTTCATCACGAACATACCTCCGTAGTTGAGACACATGAAACACATCGTGCACTCTTGCCAATGACTGTGGTAACGCCAAACGGTACGCTACCTCTCCAACACGCTCCAATATCTCGAAGGGTCCAACGAATCGAGGACTAAGCTTTCCCCAACTCCCAAAGCGAATCACCCCTCTAGTCGGTGATATCTTCAGGAATACCAGATCACCCACGGCGAACTCTAGAGGTCTTCTTGACGTGTCAGCCCAACTTTTCTGTCTGTCTTGAGCTGCCTTCATATGCTTCCTGATTGTATTCACCTTCTCGACTGTCTGTACCACCAAATCTGGTCCTAGCAACCTTCGTTCACCAACATCATCCCAACAAACAGGTGAACGGCACTTACGACCATACAACGCTTCAAACGGAGCCATCTGAATAGTCGCTTGGAAGCTATTGTTGTACGAAAACTCCACCAGGTGTAGATGATCCTCCCAAGAACCTTTGAAGTCCAACATGCAAGCCCTCAACATATCTTCAAGGGTCTGGATCGTTCTCTCCGATTGTCCATCAGTCTGAGGATGATAAGTTGTGCTAAACTTCAATCGAGTCCCCAAACTTTCTTGTAAACTCCTCCAAAAGTGCGACAAGAACTGAGTGTCCCGATCGGACACGATGCATACCGGTACTCCATGCAATCTTACATTCTCCTGCATGTACCGCTCTGCCAAAGTCTCTGTCGATTGACCAACCCGAAAAGAAATAAAGTGAGCTGCCTTGGTCAACCGATCGACAATCACCCATACTGCATTGTTGCCCTTTGGACTCCGCGGTAGAGCCGTCACGAAATCCATGGTTATATGTTCCCACTTCCACTGAGGAATCGGAAGTGGTTGCAACAAACCAGCAACCCGTTGGTGTTCGGCCTTGACTTGCTGACACACCAAGCACTTAGCCACGAAGCGAGCAATCTCCCGTTTCATACCTTCCCACCAGAAGTGCTGTCGAATATCTCGGTACATCTTTGTCCCTCCTGGATGTACAGAGTAAGCTGAACTGTGTGCCTCCTTCATAAGCTCTTCATGCACATCCCCTTTTGGCACACACACACGGCTACCGTATCTCAACGAACCGTCTTCGTGGATCAGTAAATCGGTTCGTAGTCCGGCTTCAACTTGCTCTCGAAACTTTTGCAGTCTAGGATCCTGCAATTACGACGCTTTAATCTTCTCAACCAAGGACGACTGTACTTGCAATTGCATCAACTGTCCCGTAGCATGTGGTAGCACAACCTCCAAGTCAAACCTCTGAAAATCCGCAATGATCTCTCTTTGGGCGGTCAATACCTGAATTGCTGGTAACCGACTTAGCGCATCCGGCACGACGTTAACTTTTCCCGGATGGTACTTAAGATCAAGGTCGTAGTCGGCCATCAGCTCCAACCATCTGCGTTGCCTCATGTTCAACTCCTTCTGAGTGAACACATATTTCAAACTCTTGTGATCTGTAAAGACTTCGACTCTCTCGCCCAAAAGGTAGTGTCTCCAAATCTTTAAGGCGAAGATCACGGCTGCAAGCTCTAAGTCATGAGTCGGATAGTTCTTCTCATGAGTCTTCAGTTGTCTCGATGCGTAAGCGACGACTTTCCCATTCTACATCAAAACACATCCCAATCCTTTTCCGGATGCGTCGCTGTGAATCACCAGTCCTCCTGAATTGTTCGGTACAGTTAGGATAGGGGCGGTTATCAACTTCTGCTTCAACGTCTCGAAGGCCAAAGCACATCCATCCGTCCAAACAAACGGTACCTCCTTGCGCGTAAGCTTGGTTAACGGCTCTGCCAAACGAGCGAAGTTCTCCACAAATCTCCTGTAGTATCCGGCGAGTCCAAGAAAACTTCTTATCTCCGCAACATTCTTTGGAATAGGCCAATCTCGAACTGCTGCAATCTTTTCGGGATCGACGGCGATTCCATCGCCCGACATGACATGCCCCAGAAACTTCACTTCTTCCAGCCAGAATTCGCACTTACTCATCTTCGCGAATAATTTCTCCTGTCTCAGCGTCTGCAGTGCGATCTTTAAATGCTCAGCATGCTCCTCCGGACTCTTCGAGTATACCAGAATATCGTCAATGAATACCACAATAAACTGGTCCAGGTATGGTGAAAAGACCCTGTTCATCAAATCCATGAATATTGCCGGCGCATTCGTTACTCCGAAGGGCATCACTAGATACTCGAAATGCCCATATCGAGTTCGAAACGCCGTCTTGCAAATGTCCTCTGCTTTCACTCGGACCTGATGATATCCTCATCGCAAATCCAGTTTCGAGAATACCCTCGCGCCACTAAGCTGCTCAAAAAGTCCTCCAATGCGAGGGATCGGGTACTTGTTCTTAAT
Source organism: Agapanthus africanus (assembly GCA_030015575.1). Lineage (NCBI taxonomy): Eukaryota > Viridiplantae > Streptophyta > Magnoliopsida > Asparagales > Amaryllidaceae > Agapanthus > Agapanthus africanus. The sequence goes on from JASDDO010000022.1 coordinate 389,511,589, forward strand.
AGTCACCCGATTCAATTCTCGATAATCAATGCACATCCTTCTCGTGCCATCCTTCTTCTTTACTAAAAGAACTGGAGCTCCCCAAGGTGAGTTGCTGCTTCGAATCCATCCCTTCTCGAGTAATTTACCAACTTGTTTCTTAACTTCTTCCAATTCCACCGGTGCCATCGGATAATAAGATTTTGATACTGGCGCTGCACCAGGAATAAGGTCAATCGCAAACTCCACATCTCGTTTTGGAGGTAAGCCTGATATATCCTCAAACACATCCATAAAGTCACGAACAACTGCCGGCTCTTCATTACTATCCACTTCCATTGTCGCAAGAGCACTGTTTGTTGGCCTAGCCCTAAACTCGACTGGCCCGACAGAACTGCTTCCCCCAGTGAAGGTAAACTCAGGGTGTCCGGGAATCTGGAAAATTACTTTCCTTGCCCTACAGTCAATGTGTGCATGGAAGGTGCCAAGAAAATCCATTCCCAAGACTACTTCATAACTGCCCGTATCTATCACCAAGAAATCTGCAAAAAAAACTCCCGTCCGCACACAACAACTGTACAATCTCTACACTCTTTACTAGCTATGATTTTCCCATTCCCAGTGTGTATGTCCCAAAAACTAGACAGGGTCGTGCAGGTAATCGAGTGTGTAGTTATAAATTTGGATGACATAAAACAGTGGGATGCTCCGGAATCAAATAATGCCAATGCGGGAAAACCATGAACGAGCAAAGTACCTGAAACCACTTCTCCTGATGCCTTGGCTTCCTCAGCTGTCAACGTGAAAGCTCGAGCCTGCTTTGGTCCTTGAGTCAGCTGTTTCTGCCCTTGGAACGGTCTCTGCGGAGGCTTCTGTATATCATCTCTCGTGCGAAGCTTCGACGGACAAGCACCAACTGCGTGATCTGCCACTCCACATCTAAAACAGAGTCCCAGCCTCTTACGACACTCCTTTCGCACATGTCCGGATACATGGCAGTAGTCACAAATCACGCTCCCTTTCCGATCACCCACAATTGTTTTCTTCATTGGTGCTACGCTGCGCCGGTTCACCGGAATACTTCTACGTACAGACGTTTGGTTCAGTGCAGATGCCGGTTCCAGCTCGGTCTGTCCCTTTAGATTCTCCAGCAATCCCCTTATCACTCTACGCCTGGCGGCTATGACCGCACGTCTTTGGTCCATCTTCAAATTCTTACCGGCCATATTCCTGGAAATCAAAGTACCCAACATTAGCATGATGATAGATTCTGAGTATAGATCAAGGCTAGAACTCCAAGATACTTAAATAGAGTACTGCATTGTAGCTATGCCGCGGTATCATAGCCGCAATTACTTAACTCCACCCAAGTCGCCTAAGTCCTAGAGATAACAAGAAATTAGGTTTTCGAGTTGACAATGCAAAGTAAGTTTGCATGTCGACATGATCCGGAAGAATGATTCAAGGATGGTAAAACGGTCAAGGTGGCAGGACATGTTTCCTAAACACGGGTATTCTGATTCGTGTATTTGGTACAATATCCAACTACAAAAGAATCAACCCGACTATCCTATGGCTCTGATACCAAAAGAACCATGTCACGCCCCGCTTCCCAGAGTACGCAAGATTGGGCACGTGACATAGCCAACCATGCTACCTGTGGGTAGGACGTATCCATCTACAGTCACATTACGGTTGTAGAGATATCAAGAACAATATAATAAACTAATCTAATACATGTCCAAATCCATAATAACAAGAGTCAATAAACAATAAGTGCGGAAGCAAATGATCCAATACAATAAATAAACAGTACGTCCCATAATACGGGCTCACATCTGGAAATGAAATGACATAAATAATCTAATCACTAAGGACTCACAGTTCAGCCTGCTGGCTGAAGGACTCCTGTTCGGTCGTCGACAGTGGTAAGGAATCTGGGCCATGCAAAATACAGACGTCAGCGCGTCATGTCAACCAAATAATATAATATAAACATGGTAATAAGCAAGGCATGGGTAAACATGAATAAAGCAATATTATGAAACAACGGTGCAGGGTAATGTGCAGTGGGTAACTAAGCTGTTCTATCAGGTTTCTACTCTAAAGTCTTCGAAATCAATTGATGAATCGTCGATGTAACTCAATAGTATCCCGTGCGTGCCCGGGACCACGGTCAAGGTTCTCGGGGCTGAATCCAAGACGTGCCGCTAAGCAGTAATAGGTAGTAGGATGGATGAGTGATGTCAGCATCATCACTCCGGGGCAGGCCAAGCCCGTAAGACTGATCAGAAGAAGTATCGAACTGTTGAGTTACAAGTCGGTTTCACCTTTGATTTCCCCATACCCCCAAGTTATGTATGTCAGGTCAGGTATTCAGTAGTCCAGGATTAATGCCAACACAGAATCAGGTAAAAGCAGGTCTGTCTGAATAGACAGCAGGAATGGCCCATGAAGACCCCAAGTCTGGTTCGTTGGCATTGGGCATGAGATCATGTGATAAGTCAGGTCGTAGTACAAAAGGTTGAGTCAGTATGTACAGGGTGTCATGTCTGGTATATCAGTATATATGTGTCAGGTGTAGAAGGGTCGAGTCAATATGTACTGTGATCGAGTGTGTGCTCACGACCGGTATACCATCAAATAATGAACAGCAGCAAGAACAAGTAATTAACAATAACGGTTCACTTAATCACAAGAATATGATGCAACTGTATTAGACTAGCAGGTTTGAGCACCCTTGGGTGCAATAATCACAAAGTGAAACAATATCAACAACATGACGTAATGAAGCTACATGAATTAAACTAAAGCATCATAATTGTCTCATGGGTGATTTAACAAACGAAGCAAGGATGATCTACTTAGTTTAGTTAGTTAAAGTGTGGATTGATAGCAAACCGATTAATTTCAAGAAACTACCATACCGATTCAACGTTAAGAATAATTGTAACTGTCAATTCTGAGTTATAATATGATATCGATACTACTAATAGCTGTGTGGTTATAGTAAATAATATGATGATTAAGTTTGTAGCAAGACTTGATCTTGTGTACTAGCATGTTAAAGCAAGTATTCGGATACTTGCCTCGACGGTTTCGCAAACCGGAAAGCACGGATGCAGTGTCGGCAGAAAACACGAGACGGGTGCACGGGCTACGGGTCGAGTCCTAACTACGAACAGCGGAACCACGCGGACCAGAATACTTCGCTGGAGCGTCGGGTCCAAACGACGGCACGGTCGGAATCCGGCAAAAGTCAAAAGCGACGAAGTTAGCAAAACACGATATACAAAGACAAGGACCAGCGAGAGGGGGTTTAACATTAATGGACAGGTAGGGATGCTTACAGGGAAACACCAGGGCAACCACGACGGGTTCGCCGGCGATGGGGCGCCGGCGAGGCAGCGACGGCGAGCAGCGACGGCTGGAATTTTCTGGGTTTGTTGGAAAGAGGGTGGTGCGGTGAGTCGAGGGGTGCTGGCCCGCTCTGGTGATCGAGGGGAGACGGAGGTGGCTCTGGTGACGACGGCGAGGATCGTCGGCACGTTTTCCGGCGACCCGGGGGTTGGTGCTAGGGTCGGGCTCGGGTTCTGGTGGTCCGGCGATGGGAGGAGGAAGACGACGACGAGGTCGGGACGAGGGTGAAGAGAGGGAGTCCCTGGCGTCGTCGGCGATGGGAGGCGGCGGCGACGGCGAGACCCGTGTGCAGGTGGTGGCGTCGGGGTTGGGTCGCGGGCTCTGAAGGAGGGAGGAGAGGAGGTAGGGAGGGTGCGGTTTGGCTGAGGAGGCGAGGACGGCGACGGCGAGGTCGCGGGGAGGTCGGCGGCGCAAGCACGAGGAGGCTAGGGTTAGGGTTCGGTGAGATTTTCTCGTGGGGAGGAAGATGAATAGGAGGCGGCTGCGCAAATATATATAGGAAAAGAGAGAGAGAGATTAGATTTTAGAGAGAGAGAGAGATTAGAGAGAGATAGAGAGAGACGGTGGATTGGGGGGCCCACGAGAGACTTGAGTCTCTCGTGATTGGCTGGAGGGTTTTTAAAAGGAGAAATTTTAAAAGATTTTAGGGGATTAGAAACGTTAAAATAAGGTAAAAGAATATATTATGGTTTTAAATATATTTAATCAAACGGGCATCTTTGGCGCTAAATGAAACATTTCCAAATCGCGCCCGGGTTGCGCCCAAATGCTCCAAATTCAAATTATAGGATTTTAAGCGAGTTCCAAATTTTGAAAATAGGTGTTTTATGAATAAAATGCATGCCCCCAAGTCGGACACTTGCACGCGCGCGTAGGCATCCAAACTTGCCCGTTTAGCCGAACGGAAAGAAATCTCGACACACGGATGCTACCACGCGACTAGTGACGACGAGTAGGCCAACAGAGATATTTTTAATTTCATTTTAGGTGTTAAAATTTTTTATGTGCCAAAATGACTTAACCGGTTAGAATTTAGCAATAAACACCAAACAATCAGGATAACTGGAATGAGCAATGTGTAACACTCAACTAGCAATAGAAATAGTATTATTGGGCTCGGGTGTTACAGGCGGTCTGTTGGAAGAGCTCCAAGAAGGACACCGTTGCAGACTCAACAATGGAAACGGAGTAGTTCGCTGCATGAGACGCCGCAAAAGAGGCAGTCTGGATATGGAAGTTCTTAATTGAACTTCAGGTGGTTCTTTCCATTTGTTGGTCCAATACTTTAGTATTGTGACAACATATGGTGCTATAGCTTTCGGGAAGGAACCCAGGTCCCATCAGAGATCCAGACATATCATGAGGCGGTACCACCTGATCAGGGAGATCATTGATCCCCAAGAGATCGAGGTGAGGAGAGTAAATATAGAGAACAACACTGCAGATCCACTCACATAGGCCATCTCTCAGACAGTGTTCGAGAGGCTATTCGAGATCTTCGGTCTGCGATATACCAGTATATGGCCTTAGTGTAAGTAGGAGATTTTTAGTGATATATGCTCTAGAGGCCATTGTTGTATAATACTGGATTGTATATTACATAATAGGAGCTTCGGATATACACGGATATAGTAACAGTCTTGCTCAAAATGGTAGTACGCTACCTGGTTTGTTTCTACCTCAATTTGTGCATGTGTTTTCTTAGCATATCGCTTATACATATTGGTAGAGCCCTTAAGATATTTGCTTGATTACCAGCGTTGTGATGGCAGTCACACTAGTAAGAGATGGGTAGTCTATAAGCACATCCTATACAGGTCCCTAGTCGTAGGATTATTGAGACAGGGCATTGATACTCCACAGTAGACTAGTGTATACGCTTCTCATCCCAACAGGGAAATGTCTGTCCCACATCCATCAGTACGTCGTACTGGAGATAGTATGCAGGTGCTCATTAGGTTATGAGTACACTGGACAGAACTCGTCGGGAACTGTTGGTGGGTATTATACCTATCGTCAGGTAGCAGTTCCTAGGTGACATAAGTACAGCTTAGTCCGTCGACTTGATACTGCTACTTCGCCTTGAGTGTGTTTCCACTGTACTTTGATTACTACCCTACCATGGCTCAAAGGAGTCGTGCAAATAGGTAGTAGTTGGGTGCAACCCCGAAGCACTTGGAGGCAGTAGCGGTTAGATAGGATTCTTCTCTCCCGGTATTGGGGGTTGATATCGCGCTGTGTTCGGAAGGCCATTACACAAAGTCCTTGGCCAAGGCAAGCGAGATTTACTAGTAGGTATTCCAGTAGTTTCTCAGGGTGTATTGGGCTACTCTCCGACATGACTTATTACGCTATTAGGGGTCTGACGATTACCGCCCCTCTAGGCCCGATATGTTATACTCTTAGACGAACAGACCGGACTGTACAGAGATTGTCACATTCAGGCTCGGTAGGAGTTTAGATGGGTTTCCTCATCGGCCTTCTGTAACGTTTGAAAATCGTTTCAGTGAAATTTCGGAAAAATCGGTAAAATAAGGGGGTTTTCTGTAAAAAGTCAAAATACAAATATCTTTATTATAAAATTAAATATACATATTCTAGCTATGTAATTGCTAGTATTTGGTGTTTATTGAGCCACTGGTAAAATTTCTAATTTTCTGAAAAAATTTCCGAAATTAATTATTTTAATATTATTTTAAGCCGTCACTAATACATTTAATTAGGGAAAATTACAAGAATGGGTTGAAACAAATTTTGTGCATCATAACAAATTAAACAAAATTTTAGCATGTTATTTTTGAAATAAAATGAAGTTGTCAAACGGTTTTAGAATATATCGAAGAAAAATGCTTAAATAGTGAAATTAGTGTACATAGATATTGGGGTATAACATTTATTATTTTTCCCTCACCCACACTCACCCACACCCTCTCTCCCCTCTCCAAATCAGCAGCCCAAGTGGCCCCCTTCATTTTCCCCACTTGTTTTGCCAAATGAAAAGAAAAGAAAACAAAGGAAAAGAAGAAAGAAAATAGATAAGTGAGTGGGCTTTGACTTTTGTGTGGACTTGACTCTATTTTCCCCACCTCACTCTCTCTCCTCTCCTCCCCATTTTTCTGGCTGAGCCCTCCCTCTACAGTAGCCCCCAATTTCCCCTCTCAATTCCTCATCAAAAACCCTCACAAAATGCATCAAAAATCCACCAAAAAAATCCCACAAAATCAAAATCTAACTCCTATCCATTTTCCTTTATCTCTTTTAGCATGGATCTTGGTGAAAATTTTTCATTTTGGAGGCCAAGATTTTGGTGCTAGATTCATGTTGGATCTCTTGAAATTGTGAGGTATAAATCTTTTCCCTATAGTTAAATTGTTGCTTTAATACTTCAATTCGACTAAATTAGATGCTTAATTAGGTTTTAAATTTAAAACTTGTGAATTCAAGAGAAGGGTTTCAAAAGTCAAGTTAGGTTTTTAGTAATGAGATTGTGTTTGTGTGATATAGTTAACATGTAGTGGGCATGCTAAATCAAATCTAGTTGCTAGTTTGCATTTTTGTTAATTTAAATTTATGATAATTATATAAATTGCAAACTAGGTTTTAAATATATATATATATATATATATATATATATATATATTGGTGAGATAAAATTCTAATTAGGGTTTCATGGCATTATTAACATTATAAATTGTGGTTTAATATTTTAGTATATGCAAAACCAAGCTTAATTGTAAAATTGTGAATTTTTACTTTAAAAAGAGTTAAAATCGGTATTTTTGCAAACTAGGAATTTGAAATTTAAACAAATTGATGAGATTAATTTATGAAAGTTATTTGTATGACCTAATTATGTTATTTAATGAGCATTTTGGCCATTTGAATCGTTAAAATTTGTAGATTGGTTAAAACATCAAGTTTTGAACCGAAATGGGAATTTATGCTAACTAGTTTTTTTGAAAATAAAACGATTGGTTTAATTTTATGGATTTGACGAATTAATCCCTATTTCTTATACAGTTAATGAGTTTTGAAACTATGATTGGTATGTTTGGTTTTTTTCTTGGTCAATCGGCGTTTGTACGCCGACATCGAGCGTTTTTTGGTTTGATTTGTGAAAGCAACCATAGGTTTTGATCTATGTGGGATTCGTGTGTCGTTTTGGTCATGAGTCGGATTTTAATGCGATACGATACTATATATGACGTGTAGGTACCCCATGTGGACTTCGAGACGATAAGCAAGCGCGTGGCGACGTCGACACCGGCGAGCGAAGATCAGGTGAGTAGATTTATATCTATGGGGAGAAGTCAGGTGGATAGCGTATAGCACCCCCGCAGTTCGTGGTGACGTATACGAATACGTATACACACATATATTTATTATATGTTGTTTGAGTAGATTGATGATAAAGATGGATTTTGGGTGTTCTTGGATTGGTTTAGTGTAGTTGTGAAACCCTAGAGTAGGGGTTGCACCCATACACACACGCACGCACATACTTGCATACATTCTTTCTTTTACATGTGCGTATATGGGATTATATATTTATGTGTTCACATGGGTATGGGACTATGTGTTCATTTACTGGATTTGAGGATAGTACTTGGGATTTGAGATGAGTCGATGAGATTTGATTTGAGGCCGTGAGATCGGTGATATGGCAGGGTTCGTATTTGAGATACGACATGATGTTGTAGCGGGTCCTTTGACGTAGTGTTTCACACACATGCATGCATACTTAGGCGGTATCAGTATTGTACTAGACGTAGATCAGTATCCCGGATTATGATCTTTGATAAAGAGGATACCAGATGAATAATGTGATGAATTTGATATTGAGCCGTACTCAGATTTGGGATGCCGTACGACGGATTTACGTACGAGCTATATATTGATGATAGATCCGCACTCTTGACTTGGGGATGTCTGATTATAGATATGGTATCGGATGTGATATTATTGAGGCGGGTTCACCGACTAATATATATAAATATATATATATATATATATATATGTATGTATCGACTCAGATGTTAGGCGGTTTCCTTACCTTCAGTTAGCCTGTTAGCTCAGCCCTATAGTTTAGTGTAGTTGTTAGACTAGATTCGGTTCCTACCTATTTCAAGAACTAACGAATCGTGGGTATTTTAAAAGACAGGTCAAGGGATTCTACGGATATTTCAAAGAACGTATCTTTTCTTAAAAACACCGTAGCCCTTATTTTCAAAACACCGCGATTCGTATTATTTCAAAAGGCGCTACTGTATGATTTATATGTATATTAAATGTAGATTAGCTATCGTGTGTCTAGTATTCATCTCCCGCACATTATTGTTGTTCGCTCCTCATCGCATACTTATATTGTGATTCATATACCATTATTGATATCATGCTGTTAGGACACCAGCACCATTACCGATGATGCGTATGTTCCACGTACACTTACTTGCCGGCTCACACACATCATCATCGGTAATTGCCATGTCACGTACACTTAGAAAATACTATTCATTGACATAGTTTGTTAGCTAATAGTTTAGACATGATATTAGTGTACTTGCCTTATATGCTAGTTTAGACATTGTAGTTATTACTTGCTACTTCATGCCTGTTATTATTCACTGTTATGCCGCATTCATGGATTTTGTATGCCTATATTCACTGTTTACATGCTATTGATGATTTGGATTCGGATTTTCATGAGATTTTATGTATTTGGGGGAAAACCGCAAAAACATTTATAAACTTCTTTTCTCGCTCTTTTTAAATGAAAAGTGTGGTTTTCCCATGATGTATGAGTCGTCTACCATGAGTTTGCTGATGGATTTCGAGACCCGATTCGAGAAGTTGGATGAACCGTTTTGGGTACATGGTGGGCCCGTTAAGGTACCCAGGGGCAAGAAGTTCAAGTAGTAGACGATGAGCCTGGCAGGGGAGGACTACTTACCGGTGATTTTACCCGACGCGTCGGATATCCGGAGGATACCGTCGTGGTCTTGAGATTGATGGTAGGGGCCGGTCCGGACTGACGGCGTCCTAGATAGTGAGATTGAGACATTGAGATTTTGAAACATCGAGGTACTGAGATTGATGATCCAGGCCAGTCCGGATAGCCGGAGCCTGAGATATTGAGATATTGGGATTTATGTTTTGTGTCGATGCTAGACACTGTTTATGCTGATTTCATTTATGATACCTCGTTTTGAAAATACAGAAATCTCACTAAATTATGAAAGCAGTTTCTTCATTTACGTGTATTCTGTTTTCATGCATTCATACCTCATCCATATGATATATTGCTACCTGAGTCATTGACACGAGCACTTGGTATTACCGTTATTTAGAGGTATACCCTAGCCACTGTTATATGCTGCAGATTATGTGTTTGAGGATATATTATGATCGTATGACTTAGGATTGCGTTGTTCATGCGATTTCTGTTCGTAGATGTTTTCTACTCACGAGTTGGCAACTCACCCCCGTTGTGCCACAGTTTCTTGCAGGTTTTGCCGTACAGGTTTCATTACGGCTTTGCTGGCACTGCTTCTTTACGGGTGACTTGCTAGTAGGTGGGTTTACTTGTATCGTACCCATCATTATACCTTGTATATTATTATTCTGTTGTATCTAGAAGTTCTATCAACCAAACATGTATTTATTTCAGAGATAGAGACCAGTGATGTTTATTCTTTCGACCTTAGAGTCGCGCGTTGTATTTTTATGGATTTCTTGCTGTTTTGAGTTTCCTTTTGAGTTTTGATCCTCGCCCTTGGCGTTGTATATTATATTGCTTGCGTGGTTGTGACCGTCGATTGGCGAAGAGCTAGCTCCCGCTTGGGGATGCCTTTTTATTCATTTCGTATACTATTCATGTTGTATCCCGTTTGGGGGCCAGTATTTACAAAGGAGACTCTGCCGAAATTTTCAGGAAATATTTGATGTTTTTTAAAAATGCATAATTCGGCTTATGCTATTAAAACTACTTGCTTTAAGTTGGTTTTTCCTTCACTCTACTGCTTCTTTGGTTTTGATTTCTGGGTTTTGGCTTACTTAGATTACGTACGCCTCGAGACGTCCGTAATTTAAGTGCCGGTCATGTTCCGTACTTTTCGGGTCGTGACAAAATTGGTATCAGAGCGTTAGGTTTTACCTTCGAAGCGTAGGATGACCCTTGGTTGATGGAGTAGGTAGCTTAAGTAGAGTGACGTACCGTACGTATGTTCCGCGGCATATTTACGATACGCTACTCCACTTAAGAACCCTTAGGATGTACGTTTCTTTGCTCAGTATTATATTCATTCCTGATCTAGCCTCATCGGTACCAGTTATGGTTTTGCTGCCACGATTACGGGCAGGGAGAGATACGGCTAGAGTTGCGGTCAGCACGAGCTCGTCATGAACGAGGACTGACCAGGGCGTAATTCCGGCGACATACGATTGCAGAGATGTGTCTTTTTATTGTGTTTTGTGCCACGAGCGTTGGATGGATCGCTGTATAAGGTTACTCGGACGTGCAGATCAGCACCAGAGGATTGGGCCACTGATGGATGCCAACCAGATTTTGATGACCGTTGATGTATTGCTTATTCATGATGATTGAGGCATTGTTCAGCATGCAGACGAGTGAGCCAATTGTTGCTGCGAGCGACGAGATATCACCCCATATGTTGGAGCTATTGCGGTACGAGTTGTACTAAGAGATGATGGAAGGTCGCTAGTCACCGAGGATGAATGACTAGGACATGTAGTTCGTTCGTTTACCCGATGCGAAGTCATCAGATAGATTGATTCCAGCTAGAGACGACTTCTCGCGGATACGTTGAGAGTCGACAGAGGTGATCGAATGTCAGAAACCTATTATTCCAAGTTTAAAGTATTCGGAAAGACATGCAGGCAATTCTATGGACCCTCTAGAAGAATGAAACCCTAACTCGACATAATGACTGTGTGAAAGCCTTTGAACCTTAGGGTTTGCGGCAGTTCCGCGGCGCCATTAGTGAGGCTTGGGTTTGCCCTTCTACGGCTGGACCACCGATGCTGTGGTATGTACTCGATACTATTGAACTGTACCCAAGATGTTGAGCTCTTGGGGGATTATGAGGTTTTGACGAATCGATCAAATGGTTCGACTTCCTTCGGATGCTAGGTGGTGAGATGCATTTCTTGGGAGACTCCAGATACGAGGATAGCCGTTGGAGCTCAGTCCATGCAGCCACGACGAGACGAGTCCGAAGCAATCGACATTGGAGAAAAGTGGAGTAAGAGCTTCGTACGAGATCTTGATGAGACGGCATTCCACTCCGCCGACATCAGAGATGCGATACGCATGCCGAGGCATTGTACTGGGATGTACCTTCCATAAGGAGTCGCGATGAGTATGCAGCCGTTCCAGAACAAGAAACAGATATAGTAAAGGACGATGACTTCCGGACAGTTCGGCAGGGGCGAGATTTGGGATAGACCTCGATGGGACTTTTCTGGAATAAATTACGATAAGACTCGGACCCAGGAGTGGTCATGTTACGCACACCAGCAGGCCAGGGTTCAGGATCGTCGACGAGACATGCTATGAGTGACCACGACAGTTGGCCAGAGATTCTTGGAGGATGTGCTTGAGCGGGACTATTCCGCCATACTTGATTTTGGTATTTTAGGCGATCTATTCGCATGATTGATTTTGAGGATTGAGTTTCATGATATTTGTTTTCATGCACCATGGTTGCACCTACTGAGTATTTACGATTTTTGCACAGTTGTTGCACTAGATATCGTTTTCGTGCCTTGGTTTCTCATGTTTATGATTTTATGGGTTTCATACAGTTGAGTTGATTTTGGTGCATATGTACGCACACGATTTGGTTTTTGTACTCGGTATGGTTCACATATGCTTGCAGTGCAGTGATACGCATTTTGTGCACTACAGTTGCACTGGACTTCGATTTCGATGGTGATGCTCAATATTTGTTTTGTGCACCTTGTGCACCTAATTGGATTTTGCGCATGTTCGGCGCTTGATATTGGATTTCATGATTTCGTGCACGATGGATGCACCTGATTTGGACTTTCGCGCATGTTGGGCGCATGTTATGAGGTACGATTTTGGTGCACACTAGATGCACTAAATCGAGATTCTTCGTGCATATCAGATGCACCTGGTTTTGCTGTCAGGCACACAGGTTGCCTTTGACAGGTGTTTCGTGCACACCCGTTGCACTTAGATGTTGTTTCTATGCATATGTATGGCACATTCATGGATTTCGATTTCCGTGCGCACCAGACGCACATGGCATTCATATATATATTTGGGACTGATTTATGTTGGAGCAGTATATTTTATGATGTTTGCTATTTGGTTTAGTACTGAGGAGGACTAGTCACAGGATAGTACCTGAGTATATTTTTGCATGCATTGATAGCTATCGAAAGGATTTCCAAAGAAGAGCTATAGTCTCAGTATTTACCTACGTGTCCGAGATGACATGAAACATTTTATAAAGGAAACCCTTCTGAAATTGCTTTCAAAATGGCGGGACGTGCATATTAAACAAAGGATATATATATATATATATATATATGTAATTATTTTCTTACAATAGACGTCTGCCACTATGCAATGTTGCGAACATCGCACGGCGATTTGAAAAAGGTTTGGCATGCATTGCTTCTAGATGTTTTAATGATGTATATCATGTTGGTTTTCGTATTGGATCTTGACATTGATGTCTTCCCCATGACTCCGATGATTGCGGGATACTTGACGGAGTTTTGATTTTGAGTTATATGCTCATTTTTCATGCGCATGCGCTGGCTACGATTTATTTTATGTATTTATGATTTCGGAGCCCCGGCGACTTGATGGTTTTGCTTAGATGCTTTAGTATTTGGGGAAAGTTTTAATTTAAATTCGGGGACCGAATTTCTTTAAGCGGGGAAGATTGTAACGTTTGAAAATCGTTTCGGTGAAATTTCGGAAAAATCGGTAAAATAAGGAGGGTTTCTGTAAAAAGTCAAAAAACAAATATCTTTATTATAAAATTAAATATACATATTCTAGCTATGTAATTGCTAGTATTTGGTATTTATTGAGCCACTGGTAAAATTTCTAATTTTCTGAAAAATTTTCCGAAATTAATTATTTTAATATTTTAAGCTGTCACTAATACATTTAATTAGGGAAAATTACAGATTGGAATGGGTTGAAACAAATTTTGTGCATCATAACAAATTAAATAAAATTTTAGCATGTTGTTTTTGAAATAAAATGAAGCTGTCAAACGGTTTTAGAATATATCGAAGAAAAAGGCTTAAATATTGAAATTAGTGTAAATAGATATTGGGGTATAACATTTATCATTTTTCCCTCACCCACACTCACCCACACCCTCTCTCCCCTCTCCAAATCAGCAGCCCAAGTGGACCCCTTCATTTTCCCCACTTGTTTTGCCAAAAGAAAAGAAAAGAAAACAAAGGAAAAGAAGAAAGAAAATAGATAAGTGAGTGGGCTTTGACTTTTGTGTGGACTTGACTCTATTTTCCCCCACCTCACTCTCTCTCCTCTCCTCCCCATTTTTCTGGCCGAGCCCTCCCTCTACAGTAGCCCCCAATTTCCCCTCTCAATTCCTCATCAAAAACCCTCACAAAATGCATCAAAAATCCACCAAAAAAATCCCACAAAATCAAAATCTAACTCCTACCCATTTTCCCTTATCTCTTTTAGCATGGATCTTGGTGAAAAGTTTTCATTTTGGAGGCCAAGATTTTGGTGCTAGATTCATGTTGGATCTCTTGAAATTGTGAGGTATAAATCTTTGCCCTATAGTTAAATTGTTGCTTTAATACTTCAATTCGACTAAAATTAGATGCTTAATTAGGTTTTAAATTTAAAACTTTTGAATTCAAGAGAAGGGTTTCAAAAGTCAAGTTAGGTTTTTAGTAATGAGATTGTGGTTGTGTGATATTGTTAACATGTAGTGGGCATGCTAAATCAAATCTAGTTGCTAGTTTGCATTTTTGTTAATTTAAATTTGTGATAATTATATAAATTGCAAACTAGTTTTTAAAAATATATATATATATTGGTGAGATAAAATTCTAATTAGGGTTTCATGGCATTATTAACATTATAAATTGTGGTTAATATTTTAGTATATGCAAAACCAAGCTTAATTGTAAAATTTTGAATTTTTACTTTAAAAAGAGTTAAAATCGGTATTTTTGCAAACTAGGAATTTGAAATTTATACAAATTGATGAGATTAATTTATGAAAGTTATTTGTATGATCTAATTATGTTATTTAATGAGAATTTTGGCCATTTGAATCGTTAAAATTTGTAGATTGGATAAAACATCAAGTTTTGAACCGAAATGGGAATTTATGCTAACTAGTTTTTTTGAAAATAAAACGATTGGTTTAATTTTATGGATTTGACAAATTAATCCCTATTTCTTATACAGTTAATGAGTTTTGAAACCATGATTGGTACGTTTGGTGTTTTTCTCAGTCAATTGGCGTTTGTACGCTGACGTCGAGGGTTTTGGGGTTGATTTGTGAAAGCAACCATAGGTTTTGACCTATGTGGGATTCGTGTGTCGTTTTGGTCATGAGTCGGATTTTAATGTGATACGATACTATATATGACGTGTAGGTACCCCATGTGGACTTCGAGATGATAAGCAAGCGCGTGGCGACGTCGACACCGGCGAGCGAAGATCAGGTGAGTAGATTTATATCTACGGGGAGAAGTCGGGTGGATGGCGTATAGCGTCCCCGCAGTTCGTGGTGACGTATACGAATACGTATACACACATATATTTATTATATGTTGTTTGAGTAGATTGATGATAAAGATGGATTTTGGGTGTTCTTGGATTGGTTTAGTGTAGTTGTGAAACCCTAGAGTAGGGGTTGCACCCATACACACACGCACGCACATACTTGCATACATTCTTTCTTTTACATGTGCGTATATGGGATTATATATTTATTTGTTCACATGGGTATGGGACTATGTGTTCATATACTGGATTTGAGGATAGTACTTGGGATTTGAGATGAGTCGATGAGATTTGATTTGAGGCCGTGAGATCGGTGATATGGCAGGGTTCATATTTGAGATACGACATGACGTTGTAGCGGGTCCTTTGACGTAGTGTTTCACACACATGCATGCATACTTAGACGGTATCAGTATTTTACTAGACGTAGATCAGTATCCCGGATTATGATCTTTGATAAAGAGGATACCAGATGAATAATGTGATGAATTTGATATTGACCCGTACTAAGATTTGGGATGCCGTACGACGGATTTACGTACGAGCTATATATTGATGATAGATCCGCACTCATGACTTGGGGATGTCTGATTATAGATATGGTATCGGATGTGATATTATTAAGGCGGGATCACCGACTAATATATATATATATATATATATATATATATATATATATATCGACTCAGATGTTAGGCGGTTTCCTTACCTTCAGTTAGCCCGTTAGCTCAGCCCTATAGTTTAGTTTAGTTGTTAGACTAGATTCGGTTCCTACCTATTTCAAAAACTAACGAATCATGGGTATTTTAAAAGACGGGTCAATGGATTCTACGGATATTTCAAAAAACGTATCTTTTCTTAAAAACACCGTAGCGCTTATTTTCAAAACATCGCGATTCGTATTATTTCAAAAGGCGCTACTGTATGATTTATATTTATATTAAATGTAGATTAGCTATCGTTGTGTCTAGTATTCAGCTCCCGCACATTATTGTTGTTCGCTCCGCATCGCATACTTATATTGTGATTCATATACCATTATTGATATCATACTGTTAGGACACCAGCACCATTACCAACGATGCGTATGTTCCACGTACACTTACTTGTCGGCTCACACACATCATCATCGGTAATTGCCATGTCACGTACACTTAGAAAATACTATTCATTGACATAGTTTGTTAGCTAATAGTTTAGACATGATATTAATGTACTTGCCTTATATGCTAGTTTAGACATTGTAGTTATTACTTGCTACTTCATGCCTGTTATTATTCACTGTTATGCCGCATTCATGGATTTTGTATGCCTATATTCACTGTTTACATGCTATTGATGATTTGGATTCGGATTTTCATGAGATTTTCTGGATCTAGGGGAAAACCGCAAAAACATTTATAAACTTCTTTTCTCTCTCTTTTTAAATGAAAAGTGCGATTTTCCCATGATGTATGAGTCGTCCACCATGAGTTTGTTGATGGATTTCGAGACCCGATTTGAGGAGTTGGATGAACCGTTTCGGGTACATGGTGGGCCCGGTAAGGTACCCCGGGGCAAGAAGTTCGAGTAGTAGACGATGAGCCTAGCAGGGGAGGACTACCTACCGGTGATTTTACCCGACGCGTCGGATATCCGGAGGATACCGTCGTGGTCTTGAGATTGATGGTAGGGGTCGGTCCGGACTGACGGCGCCCTAGATAGTGAGATTGAGATTTTGAGACATCGAGGTACTGAGATTGATGATCCAGGCCAGGCCGGATAGCCAGAGCCTGAGATATTGAGATACTGAGATTGATGCTAGACACTGTTTATGCTGATTTCATTTATGATACCTCGTTTTGAAAATACAGAAATCTCACTAAATTATGAAAGTAGTTTCTTCATTTACGTGTTTTCTGTTTTCATGCATTCATACCTCATCCATATGATATATTGCTACCTGAGGCTCTGACACGAGCACTTGGTATTACCGTTGTTTAGAGGTATACCCTAGCCATTGTTATAGGCTGCAGATTATGTATTTGAGCATATATTATGAACATATGACTTAGGATTACGTTGTTCATGCAATTTCTGTTCGTAGATGTTTTCTACTCACGAGTTGGCAACTCACCCCCGTTGTGCCACAGTTTCTTGCAGGTTTTGCCGTACAGGTTTCATTACGGCTTTGCTGGCCTGCTTCTTTTCGAGTGACTTGCTAGTAGGTGGGTTTACTTGTATCGTACCCATCATTATACCTTGTATATTATTATTCTGTTGTATCTAGAAGTTCCATCAACCAAACATGTATACTACTATTCATGTTGTATCCCGTTTGGGGGCCAGTATTTACAAAGGAGACTCTGCCGAAATTTTCTGGAAATATTTGATGTTTTTTAAAAACGCATAATTCGGCTTATGCTATTAAAACTACTTGCTTTAAGTTGGTTTTTCCTTCACTCTATTGCTTCTTTGGTTTTGATTTCTGGGTTTTAGCTTACTTAGATTACGTACGCCTCGAGACGTCCGTAATTTAAGTGCCGGTCATGTTCCGTACTTTTCGGGTCGTGACACCTTCTTATTAACATCTACTTGGGGACCGTTACGTGCAGCTAGTACGGCTTGCGGCCTATGGTTAAACCCATTGCCAGTATAGTGTCGAGTCTTTAGAGTCCCACATAGAGAGTTTCCCTGCACCGGGCAAAAGGTGTAGAGTCCGTATGGTTTTACGGCAGGGCTTTGATCACTTACGTGCACTAGTGTGCTTATAATGTTCGGGTGGATAATACTAGTAGGCTTTGGTTTAAGCCGGATCCTAGTATTATATTGATGGATCAGTTTTGTCACGACCCGAAGGTACGGAACGTGACTGGCACTTAGATTACGAGACGTCTCAAGGCGTAACGTATCCTAAGTCAGCCAAAGCCCAGAAAATCTAAACCATAATCAATAAGAGTGAAGGAAAACCTTTTATGAAGACGATTTTAAACAATTAAGTTATATTAATCCATTTGTATAATATCAAAATTTTCCAAAAATTTCGGCAGAGTCTCCTTTGTAAATACTGGCCCCAAACGGGTACAAACAAGAATATATAAACCTGTAATGATATAATGGCATCCCCAAGCGGGAGCTAGCTCTTCGCCCAAGGCGGATCACAACCACACGCAATATATATATATAACATCAAGCAAATAAGCATAAAGAAACACAAAAATAAGAAAAATACAACGTCGGCTCAAGTGTAACGCCTTAGATTTCGGTTAGTGTTAGTTTAGACGTTAATGCGGGTTTACTGTAAAAAGTTTACCAATTCGGGTTCCTCACATTTTATAACATTTAATTAATAATTTATTATTATTTGTTATGAGCATGCACGCACGTGTGCACGTTAATGTGAGGGTTTATTTGTGCTAATCTTGTTCTTAGCAACCTTGACACTTAACCTAATCTTTGATTAACCCCAATCCTTAATCCTTCCCTAGATCTTTTGTGTGTGAGAGAGAGAGATATTTGTTTTGGAAGTGAGGAGGTGGCAATGGTGTGTGTGAAGGAATTAAATGGAGAATTAATGCTATGGTTACACTCACCTAAAATCCCACCCTACACTCACCTCCCTCTCTCTTATCCTCACACACTCTCTCATTTCTCTATCTCTTTTATTCTTTCTTTTCCTCTCTCATCAAACTGAACAATTTCATTACCCCTCATCAAATCCATCACAAATATTCACAATCTCATCAAAAATCACATCTTTGATCACCTTTTTCCTCTTGGATGCCTTAGAGCATGCAAAGCTTGGATCTTTAAGTTCTTTTGTGTAGGTAATGATCTCTATCTGTTCTTTATGTAGTTATTGTGTTGTTTAGAATTTTAGTTTTAGTTTAGAATGTTTTAAAGTTATGTTTTGTGCAAATATCGTATTTTTAGTGTCGTTTGAGACATCTGTGTTCTGCTGTGACCCGGGGTGTGTACGAGAAAACCAAACAATATAATTGTGTTGTACCAGGGACCATAGGACCTCACCTGGAGCACGAACCCAAGGAGCTCGGATTCGGCCGGCGATGACACGAAGGGGATCCGGCGACCTCGGCCGTGGGTTGGAGTTGGGTTTGGGTTTTTCTGGGTAGATGTCTGCAGTGGTTTAGGTGTTTTTGGTCTTGTTTGGTTGTTGAGTGTTCTCTGTATACAAAATTTGGGATCACATGGGTAGTTTCTTGTGTTTCGTTTAAGCGCGATACGTTATATGACACGGATCGTGCACATTGTGTGATTTTTCTCTTGGGTTGGTTTTGTCGTGTCGCTACGTACGTTAGCCACAATACGAACACTTGAGAGTATGTTTTGTGTTGTTGCGTCGGTTAAATTTAGTTTGTATACGTTTTGGGTCTATTGCTAATATACACTTGTTTTATTGTGTTAATGTTATAGGTTCGCAGGCGGGGACATCGGACGCAGCGAAGAAAAGAAAACAGGAGGTTGGCTTCACTTAGCCAGAAGCGTGGTGAGTAGATTTAACATCTACAGGGGAATCGCCCGCATGGCGTTATGCGTCTTGGCTAGAGATGACTTGACTTGTCGCATATTCTATTTCATATTTAGAATTGCGCATTCACCCTACTGCTTAGTTAATTATTTTTCTTGGACTAGTATCCTTAGGACACTGCACTATTATTGACGGCTCATGTTGCACGAGCACTGATTGTATGCCACACACACCGTCAATAATTGCCATGTCACGCACAACCCACATATAGAAATGATATTGTTTGGTTAGGGACATTGAGACATTTATTCATATTTCTTTATGCATATGACTTATAGCATACATGTATACCTACATGTTTACACATATGCCTTGACATACTTACATGTTAGTTACCTGTATACCTATAGAGTATTTTACCATTAGCGATAGGTACATACACACCTAATGACATTGCTACAGGTATACCTTTGTAACATTTCAAAAAGATAAAATATTAATTTTGGGAATTTTTATAATTTAATATTATTTTATTGAATATTTTAATATTTTAGTATTATTAAATACAAATAAATGGGAAAAATTTTGGAAAAATTATGGAAAATTCTAAAATAGGGTAAATTAGAGAATTATGCCATTTCTAAGTTTAATTGATTAGTTATATGCTAAATTAGTGCTAATCGCGATTAAAAATCGCTAATCGGTTTTTAGCTTTTTTGTGCAAAACATGCACATATCATTTTTTTCACACTTGTGAATTTTCTTGCCATGATTCACTTTAGGTTTACTATTCTTGGGAGAAGGAATTTTGGAGATAAGAAAAGAGAAAGAAAAGAAAAAGGAAAAGAAAAGGGAATATAATATGAGGTTTGGTGAGAGAGAGGTATGGGCTTCTTTGACCAAGACTTAGCCATCTCCTTCATTTCCTTCACTCATCTCTCTCTCCCTCTTCAACCTTGCTGCTGCTGCTGCTCCTCACTTCCCTCCCCTCTTCAAGCCCTCTAAACACATCCAAAACAACTCCAAAACCCCAATATCATTTCATTAAATGTGTGCACAAGCTCTTGATCTACACTTTGGACTAAAGAAGCAAGGATTTTGGCCACTAGGGGCAACTCAAGAAAATTCTTGAGTTTCCAAATGAGGTAATTACTGAACCATTAGCTTAGTTTTAGCATTACTTTTAACCCTATGTTAAGATTGAATCGATATCGGGTAATTTTGTGAACATGGGAAAAACCTGTTAGGGTTTGAGGAAATTGTGAAATTGAGCTCAGTTGAGGTTATATAAACACCCTAGTGTATGAATTGAGACCCTAACCTGAAGCTTAAACCCAGAATATGGATTTTAGAAACCGATATCGGGGAATTTGTGAAATCTGTTAATGGTATATTGAATCTGCTATCACCCGAGACACCCTAAATTAAAATTGATTGGACAGTGGTATGTGCAGGCACCCAGGAAGCTACCACCAGAACCCTAGCCCCTACCTCCTATAGCCGGCCGCATATTTATCCATTCTGGCCGCAATTTGCGGCTAGACCATGATGGAATTGTCTCGTTTTGGTTTTGGTGTTCCCTTATCTGTAGATTAGGCCTCTGGTATATAGAGATTTGTCTAATTGGACCTAGGGTGAAATCTGGAACATATTTCCTAAGTTGCTGTTTTGGATTCGTGTTTCCGTATTCCGTATTTTTAAGTCTGAATTTGTGTCTTGTGTTTTACCTCGACTATTTTGCGTTTATACGACGATATAGAGGATTTATTGATGGTTTTGAAGGCGTGCCATAGGTTCTAACCTATAGGCCTCTTATCGTATCGTTTTGGGTTTCGTGTGCCGTGTTAGCTTTGATTTGGTTTTAATGCGCATATACGATACTTTGATGTGTAGGTACCCCATGAAGACTTCGGGACGACAAGCAAGCGCGTGGCGACGTCTACAAATGAAGACGCAAGTTGAGTAGATTATATCTACTGGGGGAAGTCGGGTGGATGGCGTATAGCACCCCCGCAGTCCGTAGTTGTTATATTATATATGATAGTTAGGTGTATTATGGATAGTGTAGGGTTAGAAGTGACTAGTGTAGTTCATAGTCGCGAACCCTAGAATAGAATTACACCTACACGCACACCCTTGCATATTCCTTATACTTGCACTGTGTTTGATGATATCGGATGACATTGGAGATGAGTCGATGATGTTGGGCATTGTGCCGTGAGATCGGTGATTTGATGTGATTCGTATTTGGGATACGGTACGTGATCTCTAGCGGGCTTTGGGACGTATGCTTGCACACGAAGTATTTTAATGGTATCAGTTGTACTAGACTTAGATCAGTACCCCAGATTATGTGATATGATGTTAGTGATACCTGAGATGTGATGAGATAGTGTGATATTGACCCGTACCCAGCTATTGGGATGCCGTACGATGATTTACCGTACGAGCCTATATTGATGATAGATCCGCGCTCATGACTAGAGGATGTCTTACGATATACTGTATCGTACGCGATATTATTGAGGTGGGATCACCGACTAGTATGTCTATATATATCGACTCAGATTTAGGTGGTTTCCCTACCCCTCCTGATTTACTTGATACTTAGATCTGTAGTTTGCATAGTAGATGTTAGACTAGACCCGAGTCATACCTATTTCAAAAACTACGAATCAGGAATTTCTTAAAAGACAAGTAAAGAGATTCTACGGGTATTTTTCAAAGGACGTATCTTTCTTAAAATATACTGTAGCCCTTATTTTACCAAAAATCCTGATTCGTATTACTTTAAACGACATAACTGCATGATATATACTTATTGATGTAGATTCTTCACTGTGGTGTTGATTATTTGATTTCCGCATATTCATGCTATTCACATTGCTTTGCATATGATTATTGCTGTATTATTATCATGCTGTTAGGACACCAGCACCATTATCGATGATGCGTATGTTCCACGTACACTATTTGCCGGCTCACACACTTCATCATCGATAATTGCCTTGCCACTACACTGTAGTATTGTTGCGTTCATGATATGATTCTTGCATGGCATATTGTACACTTATACTTGTACACAAACATAGATGATTCTGACTTGATTAGAGATTTGGGAACCGCAAGATGTTCTTCAAAACTGATTCGTTTTAAAAGAGCGGTTTCCCTCGACATGTGCACATTACTATTCCATGTTGCATGACTTATGATATGCTTACCTTTCTTACATGTCGCATACATCATGTTTTGATTATACGCATTGAGATATGTTGTTTCCATGATATTTATGGATTTGGGAACCGTGGGTATTTCAAAAGAGAATATATAATTGTGTTAAAAACCCGGTTACCCTTGATATGATATTTCAATGCGTCCACCATGTGTTTTCTCGGTGCTGAGAGCGACATGTGAAACCCGATTCGAGGAGGCGGATGAGGCCGATTGCAGGTACATGATGGACCCGGTATGGTACCCCGGGGCGAGAACGGTTTCGCTGTGTAGTAGACGGTGAGCCTGGCAGAGGGACTACTACCTACCGGTGATTGTATTTGAGCTCGGCGGATATCTGGAGGATACCGACCGGAGTTGAGAGATGGATATAGGCTGACCCGTACTGCCGGGGCCGAGGGCCGATACCGCAGACGGAGCCCCATATGGATGAGGATACGGGCTGACCCGTACTGCCGGGGCCGAGGGCCGATACCGCAGACGGAGCCCCATATGGACTAGGATTTACGTGTCGATGCTAGGCACGGGTTTCATGATGTTTTTCCATGATTTTGTTTATATCCTCATATTTGCATACATGATGCTTATTGTCATTGGGTGACGGGTGGACGGGTTCCATGTATATACAGACATGGATCATATACAGACATGGATCATATACAGACTGGATTTACATTGATCATACTTCATTTGTATATATAACAGGGTATGAGGGCGCTGTTATATATACCCTTACACCAATATTAGTGGTATGGGATGCTAATATATGTGTAATGATATCCTTTTCATACTTCATCATATTTACTTCATGCAGACATACCTTATACTGATGACATGTTATTACCTGAGTACTTGGCACCACATACCTGTTTAGATGTTGCTTTGCCACCTTATCATGTATCAGGCTTATTCTTTGAGGTTTATTACTGATTGTTGACCTAGGATCATGTCTTGCATTCGGTTTCTGCTTGTAGATATTCTCTATTCACGAGTTGGCAACTCACCCCCGTTGTGCCACAGTTCTTGCAGGTTTTGCCGTACAGGTTCCTTTGCGGCATTTCTGGCACATTGCTTCCTTGAGGGTGAATTGCATTGGGTAGGTGGTTTCTTTTGCATCAAGAACCACCATTGTACTTATATTATTCATTGTATCTAGAATTTCCATCAACCAAAACTTTTTTATTGTTTCAGACTTAGACATTAGTGATGTATTATTCGACCTTAGAGTCGCGTTTAGTAGTATTGCGGTTTCATGCTTATTGAGTTCTTTTGGTTTGACCCTCGCCGTTCGGCGTTGTATATTATTATTGCTTGTGTGGTTGTGACCGTCGTTTGACGAAGAGCTAGCTCCCGCTTGGGGATGCCTTTTATCATTGTATATATGTTGTGCTTGTTGTACCCCGTTAGGGGCCAGTATTTACAAAAGAAACTCTGCCGAAATTTTTGGAAAAGACTATACCTTTTAAAAATGCACATTCGTCTTAGTTATTTAAAAACCTTGACTTCAAACATGTTTTCCTTCACTTCTTTAAACCAGTTTTCTTTACTTACTCTTAAAATGGTTTTAGATTTCTGGGCTTTGGCTTACTTGGATCAGATGGAGTCCTATAGACTTCATATGGTTCAAGGGCCAGTCACGTGCTCTTTCGGGTCGTGACAAAGTTGGTATCAGAGCGCTAGGTAGACCTTGGTTCGAGTATAAGTTTGACTATGTGGAGTCTAGGGCGTTTATATATATACGGAACTTAAGCTTGACCTTACGGAACTTAGACTTAGTCGAGGGGGTATTAGACCCGAACTTTCTTCGTATAGGATGACCCTTGGTTGATGGAATAGGTGACTAAAGTAGAGTGACGTACCGTGGGTATGTTCCGCGGCATACTTACGACACGCCACTCCGCTTAAGGAACCTTAGGATGTACATATTTTCGAGATCAGTGATTCTCTTTATATCCATGATTATACATCCATTTGAGATCCCCGAATCTATTAGTTCATGATCATACCTTTATTGATGCCGTTCCTTCTTATGATCATGTATCCGCTCTGGATCTGTTGTTCTCTTTCTTTCCATTGATCTGCTCTCTTCGATACTCGATTGAGGTTCCTGTCGCCATGTTTGAGCGCAGTTTGGGGTGCTGCTAGGGTTACGGTCAGGGCGAGCTCGTCTGGTACGAGGGCCGACCATTGTGTTTTCTGGTGACATGGGAACATCTCGAGTTGGTATTGGTGATTGTGACCTCTAGTAGAGGCGAGTGCTTGGTTTTGCACCGGATGATCGGGCCATTGTTAGAGCTGCCAGTTGAGAGAGAGGACTGTTGATGTACGGCATACCTCAGAGATTATGATGTCGCCTACCGTGCAGACAGATGGACCAGCTGTTGCTGAGATTGACAGGATGTCGCTTACGAGCTGAGATTATCGGAGCTTCCATGCAGATATGAGACAGATGATAGCTAGTCTACCCGATTTGAGAGACGAAGGTGATTCGTCCGATTTATGCGCCGGAGCGGGCCCCAGTTGAGTTGAAGATTTCCAGTGTGGAGAGTCTTACTCAGATCTAGAGCAGACCGATTCAGAGATGACCGCCAATGTGTCGCCTTTCCTGGAGGATTGAGGCGCTGTTCGGCGTACAGGCGAATGAGCCAGTTGCTGCTGCAAATGACGGGATGTCGCCCAGATGGTTGGAGCTACTGCAGCGTGAGCATATACTTAGAGAGATGATAGCGAGTCGCTAGTCACCTGAGGATGAATGACTAGGACATTTGGTTCTTCCGTTTACCAATGCGAGGTCATCAGATAGATTGTTTCCAGCTAGAGACGACTTCACGCAGGTTCTGTAGCGACTTGAAAAGTCGTTTTGGTGTTTTCCTGAAATTCGGTGAAAATTCGGTATTTTTCCGAAAACCGTCTTTCTCGATATTTTGCAGTTTAGGGATAATTATACTTAAAGTGGATAGGTAATTACTTGTTTTTAGTAGCTAATGAGTTAATTATGAAATTTTGGTCATTTAAAAATTTTTCCCTATTTTTTCAATTTTTTTTAATATTATTTTAAGCCGGTAAGAAAATACATTAAATTAGCGATAAATACAAATTTTTCCGGGCTAATTTAAATCTCTAAAATTATTATAATTAAAATCTAGTGGTAACATAAATTTTTAGTAATTTATTTTGATTTTTAACAAATTTTTATGAATTGAAACGAATTTATTGAATTTTGGGCTAAAACTTGTAATTTTTGAGTTGTAGGGGGCCTTTTTGCATAAAAATTCTTTTGTAAAACCCCTCTCCCTTTTTCCTCAGCCCTAGGACAGCCCCACCTTGTGTGAGACCAGAAATTTCTGGCCTCAATTCTTTAGTTGCTTCTTGAGTTGATTTAATGGTTTTATTTTAATTAAAATGGATAAAGTATGGTGCATTGACTTTGTGGACTTGACCCATGACCTTCCCCACTTGCCCACACCATCCCCACTCCTCCTCTCAGCCGAAAATCCCTGCAGGAAAACAGCCCCCAAATTTCGCCCTCTCATTTCCTTCTAAACTCATCAAATTCCAACTCAAAATCCTTACAAATCCACAAATTTCTTCACAAAACCAAAGCAAATCCTTATGCTATCCTTTCCTTAGCCATTCTTGCTTGGATCTTGGTGTTTGAGGCCATCACTTGGAGCAAAATCCATTCTTTCTAGATCTCAAGTGAGGTATAATTCTCATCAAGTTACTTTCTTGTGTTGCTAAATTCCTTTAAATGCATGGTTTAGTGTTAATTTAGTGTAGTTTAATCTAGTTTTCTTAGGTTTTGCTTGAAAAATCTAACTAGGGTTTGAAAGCCATAATAGTTAATTAAGTTGTTTTATAGTTAATCTAGTGGTTAATTAACTAATCTATATAGTTACCTTGTTGATGTAGTTTTCAATTTTGCTAAATTAGTTAATTTTAGAAGTGTGAAATTGTTGTTTTAGGATTTTCAAGAGAGGTTTTGTGTATGGAATGGTTTGTGAAACATGATTAGTGAGTTGATTAGGGTTTAGAAAACCATTATTGGGTTAATTAATTTATTTTGCTAGCTAGTGTTTTACTAACTTAATCAATAGGATTACTTTGCTTATGTGGCTTCAAATTATGCTAATCTAAGTTATTTTAGTGTGGAATTTTGATTGCAATTGCTATTTATAAAAATCAAGAAAGGGTTTGGTTGTGGAATATAGGTTTCGAAGCATGATTTATGTGTTGAAATTTTGTGTAGTGGTTATCTAATGGTGTGACTTGGGTAATTATGCTATATTGTAGTCGTTTTGACGCAAATCGGCGATTTTTGCACCGATTTTGGGATGTATATGCTTACTAGATTTTTATATAAATTATGTGATGAATTATTTTCGACATCTTGATGATTGTAATGGCTTGTCCTACGACTTTTAGGATGCATGAGTGCGGATTTTTGGGTAGTCGGGTTTTAGTTTTGCCGGGCGACCAAATCGGCGTTTTTTTGGCAGTTTTTGCGATTTTCGCGTGTGTTCCGCGCACTTTGTGCACGTTGTACCTAGCTAGCGAACTTTAGTAGTTTCGTTGGGGTTTTGTGTCGTTCTTGAATGTGTAACCTTATGTCTGGTATTGATGTAAATTCCAGGTTCGGTCGCGAAGACGTCAGACGCGGCGCGAAAGGGAAAGGCGGTGATTGGACACAGCTAGCCAGGGATTCCGGTGAGTAGATTTAACATCTACGGGGGACGATCGTTTGGATGGCGCAAGTCGCCGATAGATTTAGTAAACTGGATAACCACTTGTGACATTAGAATAATAATACTGGCATGATAATTGCTGCAATTAGATCAATATGTTATACCCATATACCCAAACTCAATTGTAGGACACATGCACCATTACCAGGTTTTTATATGCAGCACGAGCACTATTCATGTTCACACACACACCCTGGTAATTGCCATGCCACCACACTAGATAACTTTTAAATTGAAACCTTTTACAAATTGATGCTTAAACTGGTGCTATTGCCTTTAATTCCTAAAAATGAAACCGTAGAATTGCTATTCATGTGCATGTACTTCATCATATTAATTGTTCATGCTTAATCTATTAATCACACATCGCAACTTGATTATTGATACCATATGCATTCATTATCACTGATATATGCACTTATGAGAATTTCTTGAGATTTTATGATATTGCTGGATTTCGGGGGAAAGCCGCAAAATTTCCAAACTTATGATATTTTTAAAATATGTAAATTGCGGTTTTCTAGTGATGTAAGTGTCGTCCACCATGAGTTTGCTGTGGTTTTTGGAGACCCGTTTCGAGAAGTTGGATGAACCGTTTCGGGTACATGGTGGGCCCGGTAGGGTACCCCGGGGCAAGAAGCTCGTGGTGCTGACGATGAGCCTGGCAGGGGACGGATTACCTACCGGTGACTTCATTGGGCACGGCGGATATCCAGAGGATACCGACCGGGGCCGCGAGAGGATGATATATTGATACTGAGATGGGTCAGCCGGATGGCTGAGGCCAGAGACACTATGACATGGATTTATGAGATTTGAGACAGCTTTTGGGTGTCGTTGCTGTACACCGATTTTCGTCGATTCATTGACATTATGCTGGCATTCTAAAAGAGTTTCAAAAACAAAAAGAGATAAAATATTTCGTATATATACCTATTGAGGCCTCAGATATTCATGTTGCATGCATATTAGTACACTGATGTTATATACACACCTGCTAGTGCATCCAGTCATACCTGTATTTTAGATGCTAGGATGCTTGTGTGCATGCATACGATAGCCTTTGTAGATGTTATTTATTACTCACGAGTTGGCAACTCACCCCCGTTGTGCCACAGTCTTTTGCAGGTCCGCTCCGTCAGTTCAGTAGCGGCGGGCGCACTTGTTCTTTTGCCTCTTTTGCCTGAGCTCGAGATTTGCTCATATGTGGGTTATGTTATTATTTTGTACCACCTTGTATATTCTTTGTATCTAGTGTACTCCATCTATTGTTTCCACCAGATTATTGTATATTGACCTAGAGATGAGACTGTGAGGTTTGTGGATTTTATGCTGTATTTTGGGGTCGAGCTCACTTGAGCCGACATGCTACCTTTTTTCATGCTTCCTTATGATTATTATGCTTGATGTCATTTACATTGCGTGGGATTTGTGACCGCCTTGTGGCGAAGAGCTAGCCCCCGCTTGGGGATGCCCTATTTTGTTGGATTCATGTATATATTTTGTTGTACCCAATTTTGGGGGCCAGTGTTTACAAAGGAGACTCTGCCGAAATTTTCGGGAAAAATTGGTATTGTTTTTAAAAAGTGTTTTACATGACTTATTGATAACTCGCTTTCAATTGATTGGGTTTTCTTCACACTTTTGCTTAATTGGTTTTGTTTTCTGGGCTTTTGGCTTACTTATTTTACGGACGCCTTTAGACGTTTCGTAAACTTAAGTGCCAGTCACGTTCCGTACCCTGCGGGACGTGACAAAGTTGGTATCAGAGCGATAGGTTTACCTTTGTGAGTGTAGGATGACCCTTGGTAGATGGAGTAAGTGACTTAAGCAGGGTAACGTAGCGTGCGTATGTCCGCGGCATACTTACGATACGGTACTCCGCCTAAGTGACTTTAGGATACTTGCTTGGAAATTTCCTTCTTCAATTCCGTGTATCCTATGATCCTATTGCACTGTCCTTACTATCCGTTTTCCTGTAACAGCCACTATGCCGCCGAAGGCTACGAGGGCACAGAGGGCTGCCGCCAAAGACGAGATTCGAGCTGGCTCGTCCGAGACTAGGACTGAGCAGGGTGGTATGCCTACGCCGCAGGGACAGACCGATCCACCTTCCCCAGGCCGTATGGATAGGCTCGAGACCGGTATGGAGGAGTTGCGACAGATGATGGGAGGCATGCAGGAGCTACGTCAGATGGTAGGATCCCTAGTTGCAGCCAGTCGTACACCGAGGCCGGATGACGTACCTACTACATCACAGACGACCATGATACCTGCTTCTACTACTACCACCGTGGCCATCCCGGTTTCACTACAGGATTTCATGAGGCTGAGACCTCCAGTATTCACCGGCACCGAGGCAGCGGAGGACCCACAGACGTTCCTTGACAGTTTAGCCAGGATCTGCCGTTCGCTGAGATGTTCGGATGATCGATGGGTAGAGCTTGCGAGTTTCCGACTAGAGGGTCTCGCGCAGACATGGTGGGAGTCAGTCTTGAGAGGTCGAGCTGCAGGTCTACCGCCTATGACATGGGCCGAGTTTACAGCGGTCTTTCTAGCCCGTTTCCTTCCAGAGAGCGTTCGTGACGCCAGAGCTCGTAGCTTCGAGGCCTTAGTCAAGACACCTGGGATGACGGTGTCTGAGTATGACATCCAGTTTACACAGTTATCCCGATATGCTCAGTATTTGGTGGATACCGAGGAGAAGATGGTGAAGAGGTTCATACAGGGACTTGATGCCCAGCTATACCTTGCCATTGGCGCCCAGCACTACGACACTTATTCAGCTGCTAGGGATACGGCATTGCGGATGGAGGCACGCATATCACAGACTTCGGCCGTTTCTGGGCCGAAGAGGATTCGCACCGATGTACCGTCTCAGAGACAGCGCGCCAGATTCTTTCCGAGAGATAGGCCTGGCAGAGGATTTGGGTGGGGACAGTTATATGGTTCTTATCCCCAGGGGCAGCAGCCGTCGCCAGGATGTTTTGGGTGCGGGAGTCTGCACCATCTTGTCAGAGACTGTCCGGTGAGACGACAGAGAGCAGCGACAGTTCCGCATGTGACCCTACCACCATCACCACCCCCTCCTCAGAGAGCCCTACTTCCTACCCCAGGTGATGCTCCACGCCAGTTAGGTGCACCGAGAGGCCGTGGACATGGCGGTCCTGTTCAGAGAGGACGAGGAGGCAGAGGCCGAGGTCGAGGTCAGCCCGCTATCGGTGGAGGACAGGCCCGAGTTTTTGCTTTGACACCGCAGGATGCGCAGGCATCCAATGCCGTTGTGACAGGTACTTTGCCAGTTTGTTCTTTCGACGCACGGGTATTATTCGACCCAGGTTCCACATATTCGTACGTATCTACACACTTTGCACCGATGTTGGGCCGTGAGTCGTCGTCCTTAGATCAGCCGCTTGTTGTTGTTACTCCGGTAGGCGAGTCGTTTGTCGCTCGGTTTGTATTTCGTTTGTGTTCCGTTCGTATCGGGGAGAGGGATTCATCAGTTGATTTGATACTCCTCGATATGTTGGACTTTGATGTGCTTCTGGGCATGGATTGGCTAGCCACTTGTTATGCTTCGGTGGACTGCCGTGAGAAGGCAGTCAGATTTAGCTTTCCGGGAGAGCCAGTCCTTATTATTCAGGGAGACCGCAGTGTCGCCCTTCCCAGCTTAATTTCGTCTCTTCGCGCTGGTCAGCTCTTGCGGAAGGGATGTCAGGGATTCTTAGCGTTTGTTTGTGATACTCGAGCTGCAGAGGTTCCGTTGGACCGGGTCCCGGTAGTTTGTGAGTTCCCTGATGTTTTCCCCGATGAGCTACCTGGGCTACCGCCTGAGCGCGATGTTGAGTTCTGCATTGATTTGATTCCCGGTTCGGGGCCTATTTCTATACCGCCTTATCGGATGGCCCCGGCAGAGCTTCGAGAGCTGAAGGATCAGTTGCAGGATCTGTTAGATAAGGGGCTTATTCGACCGAGTGTTTCTCCGTGGGGTGCTTCGGTCCTGTTTGTCAAGAAGAAGGATGGAAGTTTGCGCTTATGTATCGACTACCGCCAGCTGAACAAAGTTACCGTTCGGAACAGATATCCGTTGCCGCGCATTGATGATTTGTTCGACCAGCTTCAGGGTGCGGGGTATTTTTCGAGGATCGACTTGCGATCAGGATACCATCAGCTGCGAGTTCGACAGGAGGATATACCGAGGACAGCTTTCCGTACACGCTATGGCCACTAAGAGTTTTTGGTGATGTCGTTCGGACTCACCAACGCCCCAGCAGCATTTATGGATTTGATGAACCGTACATTCAGGCCGTATCTTGACTTGTTCATCATCGTGTTTATCGACGATATCTTGGTGTACTCCCGGAGCAGAGAGGAGCACGAGCAGCACTTGCGGATTACGTTACAGACTCTGAGGGAGCACCAGCTGTTCGCGAAGTTCTCCAAGTGTGCATTCTGGCTGGACAGTGTCGGATTCTTGGGTCACGTGGTTACGAGAGACGGCATTTGTGTGGACCCGAAGAAGATTGAGGCTGTTCAGCAGTGGCCCCGACCTACATCGGTTACTGAGATCCGTAGTTTTCTAGGCTTGGCGGGCTACTACAGGCGTTTTGTTCAGGACTTCTCCCGTATAGCTGCACCGTTGACCGGTTTGACCCGGAAGGGAGTTCCTTTCGTCTGGACGGAGGAGTGCGAGCGCAGTTTTCAGCAGCTGCGGACATGTTTGACTACGGCGCCGGTATTATCTTTGCCTTCGGGATCAGGCGGATTTGTTGTCTACTGTGATGCTTCGCGAGTGGGATTAGGATGCGTTTTGATGCAGCATGGCCGGGTGATCGCTTATGCTTCTCGGCAGTTGAAGAAGCATGAACAGAACTACCCCACTCATGATTTGGAGATGGCTGCAGTGGTCTTTGCACTGAAGATTTGGCGACATTACCTTTACGGCGAGTCATGTCAGATATTCACCGATCACAAGAGCTTAAAGTACATATTTCAGCAGCGAGACCTGAACCTCAGACAGCGTCGTTGGATGGAGTTGGTGAAAGACTACGACTGCGAGATCTTATATCACCCCGGCAAGGCGAATATGGTGGCAGATGCGTTGAGTAGGAGGCCCGGGGGTAGTCTATCCTTTTTGCGCGCAGTTCAGAGGCAGTCGTCAGCAGATTGGCAGATGTTATGCGACAGCCGAGTTGAGTTCGAGTTCACTCAGACAGGGGGACAGCTCGCGCATGTTCGTGCACGCCCACAGTTGCTTGACCGTATATATGAGGCACAGCGCAGTGACAACCGTTGCTCAGAGATCGTGGCACAGATGGGACAGGGCAGATTTTCCGAGTTCGTGGTTGACGATCAGGGGATTTTACGATATGGATCTAGACTGTGCGTACCAGATGCTGATGGATTGCGGCGCGACATTCTTGAGGAGGCACACCGATCAGTGTATAGTGTCCACCCCGGTTCCACCAAGATGTACTATGATATGAGAGAGACCTACTGGTGGGACGGGATGAAGAGGGACATTGCGGAGTTCGTTTCGAGATGCCTGACTTGTCAGCAAGTCAAGGCCGAGCACCAGAGGCCCGCAGGAGAGCTACAGCCGTTACCCATTCCAGAGTGGAAATGGGAACAGATTTCGATGGATTTCGTTGTGGGTCTACCCAGGACCAGTCGAGGGTACGACTCCATCTGGGTGATCGTGGATAGATTGACGAAAGCGGCTCACTTCCTTCCAGTGAAGACGACTTTCAGCTTCGCTCAGTATGCTCAGCTCTATATTGACGAGATCGTGCGACTACATGGTGTGCCGACTTGTATCGTGTCAGATCGAGGCACTCAGTTCACCAGCCGACTTTGGCAGAGACTTCAGGAGGCTTTGGGCACTCGTTTGAGCTTCAGCACAGCGTTTCATCCGTAGACAGACGGACAGTCAGAGCGGACCATTCAGACTCTCGAGGACATGCTCAGAGCGTGCGTTTTAGACTTTGGTGGTAGCTGGGATCGTCATTTACCTCTAGTGGAGTTCTCCTACAACAACAGCTTCCAGGATACTATTCAGATGGCACCTTTCGAGGCATTGTATGGGAGGAGATGCAGATCACCCGTTTGTTGGACAGAGCTCAGCGAGAGCACCATTTTGGGGCCGCAGCTTGTTGAGGAGACGACAGCGAAGATACAGTTGATCCGAGACCGGATGAGAGCGGCTCAGAGCAGACAGAAATCCTATGCAGACAGGCACCGTCGCAGGTTAGAGTTCGCAGTTGGCGACCATGTTTTTCTGAAAGTCTCTCCGATGAAGGGTGTGATGCGTTTTGGGCGAAAGGGGAAGCTTAGCCCTAGATTCGTAGGTCCCTTCGAGATCCTCGAGCGTGTTGGCGCTGTTGCTTATCGTTTGGCTCTTCCTCCCAGCTTTCCCGATGTTCACCCCGTCTTCCATGTTTCGATGCTCCGCAAGTACCTTCACGACCCTTCGCATGCGATTCAGCACCCGACAGTCCAGCTAGAGCGCGACCTTTCTTTTGCAGAGCAGCCGGTGGCCATCCTGGATCGGCAGGTGAAGAAGTTGAGGTCGAAGGTTATACCAACCGTCAAGGTCCTTTGGCGTAGCCCAAGCAGCGAGGAGGTTACCTGGGAGACCGAGGGCGAGATGAGGAAGAAATATCCCCATCTCTTTGAAGGTACGCGTAGCTATATTTTTAAATTCGGGGACTGAATTTCTTTAAGGGGGGAAGATTGTAGCGACTTGAAAAGTCGTTTTGGTATTTTCCTGAAATTCGGTGAAAATTCGGTATTTTTCCGAAAACCGTCTTTCTCGATATTTTGCAGTTTAGGGCTAATTATACTTAAAGTGGATAGGTAATTACTTGTTTTTAGTAGCTAATGAGTTAATTATGAAATTTTGGTCATTTAAAAAATTTTCCCTATTTTTTCAATTTTTTTAATATTATTTTAAGCCGGTAAGAAAATACATTAAATTAGCGATAAATACAAATTTTTCCGGGCTAATTTTAATCTCTAAAATTATTATAATTAAAATCTAGTGGTAACATAAATTTTTAGTAATTTATTTTGATTTTTAACAAATTTTTATGAATTGAAACGAATTTATTGAATTTTGGGCTAAAACTTGCAATTTTTGAGTTGTAGGGGGCCTTTTTGCATAAAAATTCTTTTGTAAAACCCCTCTCCCTTTTTCCTCAGCCCTAGGACAGCCCCACCTTGTGTGAGACCAGAAATTTCTGGCCTCAATTCTTTAGTTGCTTCTTGAGTTGATTTAATGGTTTTATTTTAATTAAAATGGATAAAGTATGGTGCATTGACTTTGTGGACTTGACCCATGACCTTCCCCACTTGCCCACACCATCCCCACTCCTCCTCTCAGCCGAAAATCCCTGCAGGAAAACAGCCCCCAAATTTCCCCCTCTCATTTCCTTCTAAACTCATCAAATTCCAACTCAAAATCCTTACAAATCCACAAATTTCTTCACAAAACCAAAGCAAATCCTTATGCTATCCTTTCCTTAGCCATTCTTGCTTGGATCTTGGTGTTTGAGGCCATCACTTGGAGCAAAATCAATTCTTTCTAGATCTCAAGTGAGGTATAATTCTCATCAAGTTACTTTCTTGTGTTGCTAAATTCCTTTAAATGCATGGTTTAGTGTTAATTTAGTGTAGTTTAATCTAGTTTTCTTAGGTTTTGCTTGAA
This sequence comes from Agapanthus africanus, assembly GCA_030015575.1. Taxonomy (NCBI): domain Eukaryota; kingdom Viridiplantae; phylum Streptophyta; class Magnoliopsida; order Asparagales; family Amaryllidaceae; genus Agapanthus; species Agapanthus africanus. The sequence goes on from JASDDO010000022.1 coordinate 389,546,916, forward strand.
AAATCTAACTAGGGTTTGAAAGCCATAATAGTTAATTAAGTTGTTTTATAGTTAATCTAGTGGTTAATTAACTAATCTATATAGTTACCTTGTTGATGTAGTTTTCAATTTTGCTAAATTAGTTAATTTTAGAAGTGTGAAATTGTTGTTTTAGGATTTTCAAGAGAGGTTTTGTGTATGGAATGGTTTGTGAAACATGATTAGTGAGTTGATTAGGGTTTAGAAAACCATTATTGGGTTAATTAATTTATTTTGCTAGCTAGTGTTTTACTAACTTAATCAATAGGATTACTTTGCTTATGTGGCTTCAAATTATGCTAATCTAAGTTATTTTAGTGTGGAATTTTGATTGCAATTGCTATTTATAAAAATCAAGAAAGGGTTTGGTTGTGGAATATAGGTTTCGAAGCATGATTTATGTGTTGAAATTTTGTGTAGTGGTTATCTAATGGTGTGACTTGGGTAATTATGCTATATTGTAGTCGTTTTGACGCAAATCGGCGATTTTTGCACCGATTTTGGGATGTATATGCTTACTAGATTTTTATATAAATTATGTGATGAATTATTTTCGACATCTTGATGATTGTAATGGCTTGTCCTACGACTTTTAGGATGCGTGAGTGCGGATTTTTGGGTAGTCGGGTTTTAGTTTTGCCGGGCGACCAAATCGGCGTTTTTTTGGCAGTTTTTGCGATTTTCGCGTGTGTTCCGCGCACTTTGTGCACGTTGTACCTAGCTAGCGAACTTTAGTAGTTTCGTTGGGGTTTTGCGTCGTTCTTGAATGTGTAACCTTATGTCTGGTATTGATGTAAATTCCAGGTTCGGTCGTGGAGACGTCAGACGCGGCGCGAAAGGGAAAGGCGGTGATTGGACACAGCTAGCCAGGGATTCCGGTGAGTAGATTTAACATCTACGGGGGACGATCGTTTGGATGGCGCAAGTCGCCGATAGATTTAGTAAACTGGATAACCACTTGTGACATTAGAATAATAATACTGGCATGATAATTGCTGCAATTAGATCAATATGTTATACCCATATACGCAAACTCAATTGTAGGACACATGCACCATTACCAGGTTTTTATATGCAGCACGAGCACTATTCATGTTCACACACACACCCTGGTAATTGCCATGCCACCACACTAGATAACTTTTAAATTGAAACCTTTTATAAATTGATGCTTAAACTGGTGCTATTGCCTTTAATTCCTAAAAATGAAACCGTAGAATTGCTATTCATGTGCATGTACTTCATCATATTAATTGTTCATGCTTAATCCATTAATCACACATCGCAACTTGATTATTGATACCATATGCATTCATTATCACTGATATATGCACTTATGAGGATTTCTTGAGATTTTATGATATTGCTGGATTTCGGGGGAAAGCCGCAAAATTTCCAAACTTATGATATTTTTAAAATATGTAAATTGCGGTTTTCTAGTGATGTAAGTGTCGTCCACCATGAGTTTTCTGTGGTTTTTGGAGACCCGTTTCGAGGAGTTGGATGGACCGTTTCGGGTACATGGTGGGCCCGGTAGGGTACCCCGGGGCAAGAAGCTCGTGGTGCTGACGATGAGCCTTGCAGGGGACGGATTACCTACCGGTGACTTCATTGGGCACGGCGGATATCCAGAGGATACCGACCGGGGCCGCGAGAGGATGATATATTGATACTGAGATGGGTCAGCCGGATGGCTGAGGCCAGAGACACTATGATATGGATTTATGAGATTTGAGACAGCTTTTGGGTGTCGTTGCTGGACACCGATTTTCGTCGATTCATTGACATTATGCTGGCATTCTAAAAGAGTTTCAAAAACAAAAAGAGATAAAATATTTCTTATATATACCTATTGAGGCCTCAGATATTCATGTTGCATGCATATTAGTACACTGATGTTATATACACACCTGCTAGTGCATCCAGTCATACCTGTATTTTAGATGCTAGGATGCTTGTGTGCATGCATACGATAGCCTTTGTAGATGTTATTTATTACTCACGAGTTGGCAACTCACCCCCGTTGTGCCACAGTCTTTTGCAGGTCCGCTCCGTCAGTTCAGTAGCGGCGGGCGCACTTGTTCTTTTGCCTCTTTTGCCTGAGCTCGAGATTTGCTCATTGGTGGGTTATGTTATTATTTTGTACCACCTTGTATATTCTTTGTATCTAGTGTACTCCATCTATTGTTTCCACCAGATTATTGTATATTGACCTAGAGATGAGACTGTGAGGTTTGTGGATTTTATGCTGTATTTTGGGGTCGAGCTCACTTGAGCCGACATGCTACCTTTTTTCATGCTTCCTTATGATTATTATGCTTGCTGTCATTTACATTGCGTGGGATTTGTGACCGCCTTGTGGCGAAGAGCTAGCCCCCGCTTGGGGATGCCCTATTTTGTTGGATTCATGTATATATTTTGTTGTACCCATTTTTGGGGGCCAGTGTTTACAAAGGAGACTCTGCCGAAATTTTCGTGAAAAATTGGTATTGTTTTTAAAAAGTGTTTTACATGACTTATTGATAACTCGCTTTCAATTGATTGGGTTTTCTTCACTCTTTTGCTTAATTGGTTTTGTTTTCTGGGCTTTTGGCTTACTTATTTTACGGACGCCTTTAGACGTTTCGTAAACTTAAGTGCCAGTCATGTTCCGTACCCTGCGGGTCGTGACAGGTTCGTTGAGAGTCGATAGAGACGATCGAATGTCAGGAGCCCATTTTCTAAGTTTAAAGTATACGGAAAGACATGCAGGTGATTCTATGGACCCTCTAGAAGAATGAAACCCTAACTCGACTTAATGACCGTGTGAAAGCCTTTGAACCTTAGGGTTTGCGGCAGTTCCGCGGCGCCATTAGTGAGGCTTGGGTTTGCCCTTCTACGGCTGGACCACCGACGCTGTGGCATGTACTCAATACTATTTAACTGTACTCAAGATGTTGATCTCTTGGGGGATTATAAGGTTCTGGCGAGTCGATCGAATGTTTCGACATCATTCGGATATCATGTGATGGGATGCATTGCTTGGGAGACTCCAGATACGAGTGTAGCCGTTGGAGCACGGTCTATGCAGCCACGATGAGACGAGTCCGAAATCAGTCGATATTGAAGCAGAGTGAAGAAAAGAGTTCGCAAGAGATTTTGACGAGATGACGTCTTACTCCGCTGACATCAGAGGTGTGATACGCACCCAGAGGCGTTGTATATGGATATATCTTCCAGAAAGAGATAAGTATGCAGCCATTCCGGAATAAGAATTTGCTTCAGCAATTGATGACGACTTCCGGGCAATCCGGCAGGAAGGAGATTTGAGAAAGAAACCTCGATAGGACCTTTCTGGAATACGATACGAGAAGACCTAGACCCAGGAGTGGTCATATTGCGCACACCCAGCAGGCCAGAGTTGGCATTGTCGACGAGGTAGTTGACCGGATTCGGATAAAGGAACTTACCCAGATGCGTTGCGAATTGATCAAGGACGGACCAGTATTGAGTATTCCTCCGATGGTTGGGACGTGTTCCCGAGGACCTGTTCGGCCTGACATCTTCTACAGAATGATGAAGCTACAGAGTACGCGATTTCGAGTCCGTGCGAGAGACTTCAGATTGACCATGGCCGAGAACAGTGCAGTGCGTAGATAGCATGGCGTGATGTCATAGTGGACGACGATAGAGACAGGTGGAACCAGAGGTTCGGGCGAGACGCTGACGAGCTGTCATTACTTCCCGTCGAGACTAGAGACCTGATATGCTTACAGAGGCGTTGGGATGCGACCAATTTCCGAGAAAATATTGTGCTGAGGATCAGATGTGTGATGTGCATTAAGAGAGCCAGAGGCCGACGCCAGTGATATGCTGCTTTATGAGTGGTCGTGAGGATCGACCGGGAGATGAGCAGAGAAGTGCCAAAACGGAATCGTCCCCGTTAGCACACCTGACAGGGCCGATGAGCCGATTGACTGCGAGATAGGTAATCCGCAGAGAAGATAAGGACCCAGAGTCAAAAGACGCCAGACCGTGAGCAAGAGGCAAGTAGATATCTTGCGCTACTACCATTGGATGCACCGACTCCTTCTCGACCTTGAAGGAGGAACTACCGACGACGGTATTTATGATTTGTGATTTTGTGATTCGATTATCACGTATCCGTCGTCTTGGATTTTGGTATTTTTGGCGTTCTATTGCATGATTTAGTTTTGATGACTGAGTTTCATGATATTGTTTCATGCACGCATTGGATATTTATATTTTGCGCATAAGTTATTACATTCGAGGTATTGATTGTGATTTCACGCCTATCTTATACAGTGATTTGATTTACACTTCCAGCATAGTTTACATGCACCTTTAGTGTTTTGATATACGATTCTGGTGCACGCCAGATGCACTGGATCGGGATTCTTCGTGGATGCCACACGCACCTGATTTTTACTGTCAGGCACACACGTTGCCTACGACAGATGTTTCGTGCACACCAGTTGCACCTAGATGTTGTTTTGTATACCTGTTTGACACATATATGGATTTTGATTCCTTGCGCACCAGACGCACAGGATATTCTTATATATGTATTTTGGGGATTGATTTCTAGTAGAGCAGTACATTTTTATGATATTCGCTATGTATTGATGTTTTCGGAGCCCCGACAAATTGGATTATTACTGAAATGTTTTAGTATTGGGGGTTTAAATTTAAATTCGGGGACCGAATTTCTTTAAGGGAGGTAGATTGTAACATTTCAAAAATATAAAATATTAATTTTGGGAATTTTTATAATTTAATATTATTTTATTGAATATTTTAATATTTTGGTATTATTAAATACAAATAAATGGGAAAAAATTTGGAAAAATTATGAAAAATTCTAAAATAGGGTAAATTAGAGAATTATGCCATTTCTAAGTTTAATTGATTAGTTATATGCTAAATTAGTGCTAATCGCGATTAAAAATCGCTAATCGGATTTTAGCTTTTTTGTGCAAAACATGTACATATCATTTTTTTCACACTTGTGAATTTTCTTGCCATGATTCACTTTGGGTTTACTATTCTTGGGAGAAGGAATTTTGGAGATAAGAAAAGAGAAAGAAAAGAAAAAGGAAAAGAAAAGGGAATATAATATGAGGTTTAGTGAGAGAGAGGTATGGGCTTCTTTGACCAAGACTTAGCCATCTCCTTCATTTCCTTCACTCATCTCTCTCTCCCTCTTCAACCTTGCTGCTGCTGCTGCTCCTCACTTCCCTCCCCTCTTCAAGCCCTCTAAACACATCCAAAACAAATCCAAAACCCCAATCTCATTTCATTAAATGTGTGCACAAGCTCTTGATCTACACTTTAGACTAAAGAAGCAAGGATTTTGGCCACTAGGGGCAACTCAAGAAAATTCTTGAGTTGCAAAATGAGGTAATTACTGAACCATTAGCTTAGTTTTAGCATTACTTTTAACCCTATGTTAAGATTGAATCGATATCGGGTAATTTTGTGAACATGGGAAAAACCTAGTTAGGGTTTGAGGAAATTGTGAAATTGAGCTCAGTTGAGGTTATATAAACACCCTAGTGTATGAATTGAGACCCTAACCTGAAGCTTAAACCCAGAATACGGATTTTAAAAACCGATATCGGGGAATTTGTGAAATCTGTGAAGGGTATATTGAATCTGCTATCACCCGAGACACCCTAAATTAAAATTGATTGGACAGTGGTATGTGCAGGCACCCAGGAAGCTACCACAAGAACCCTAGCCCCTACCTCCTATAGCCGGCCGCATATTTATCCATTCTGGCCGCAATTTGCGGCCAGACCATGATGGAATTGTCTCGTTTTGGTTTTGGTGTTCCCTTATCTGTAGATTAGGCCCCTGGTATATATAGATTTGTCTAATTGGACCTAGGGTGAAATCTGGAACATATTTCCTAAGTTGCTGTTTTGGATTCGTGTTTCCGTATTCCGTATTTTTAAGTCTGAATTTGTGTCTTGTGTTTTACCTCGACTATTTGGCATTTATACGACGATATAGAGGATTTATTGATGGTTTTGAAGGCGTGCCATAGGTTCTAACCTATAGGCCTCTTATCGTATCGTTTTGGGTTTCGTGTGCCGTGTTAGCTTTGATTTGGTTTTAATGCGCATATACGATACTTTGATGTGTAGGTACCCCATGAAGACTTCGGGACGACAAGCAAGCGAGTGGCGACGTCCACAAATGAAGACGCAAGGTGAATAGATTATATCTACTGGGAAAGTCGGGTGGATGGCGTATAGCACCCCCGCAGTCCGTAGTTGTTATATTATATATGATAGTTAGGTGTATTATGGATAGTGTAGGGTTAGAAGTGACTAGTGTAGTTCATAGTCGCGAACCCTAGAATAGAATTACACCTACACGCACACCCTTGCATATTCCTTATACTTGCACTGTGTTTAATGATATCGGATGACATTGGAGATGAGTCGATGATGTTGGGCATTGTGCCGTGAGATCGGTGATTTGATGTGATTCGTATTTGGGATACGATACGTGATCTCTAGCGGGCTTTGTGACGTGTGCTTGCACACGCAGTATTTTGATGGTATCAGTTGTACAAGACTTAGATCAGTACCCCAGATTATGTGATATGATGTTAGTGATACCTGAGATGTGATGAGATAGTGTGATATTGACCCGTACCTAGCTATTGGGATGACGTACGATGATTTACCGTACGAGCCTATATTGATGATAGATCCGCGCTCATGACTAGAGGATGTCTTTCGATATACTGTATCGTACGCGATATTATTGAGGCGGGATCACCGACTAATATGTCTATATATATCGACTCAGATTTAGGTGGTTTCCCTACCCCTCCTGATTTACTTGATACTTAGATCTGTAGTTTGCATAGTAGATGTTAGACTAGACCCGAGTCATACCTATTTCAAAAACTACGAATCAGGAATTTCTTAAAAGACAAGTAAAGAGATTCTACGGGTATTTTTCAACGGACGTATCTTTCTTAAAATATACTGTAGCCCTTATTTTACCAAAAATCCTGATTCGTCTTACTTTAAACGACATAACTGCATGATATATACTTATTAATGTAGATTCTTCACTGTGGTGTTGATTATTTGATTTCCGCATATTCATGCTATTCACATTGCTTTGCATATGATTATTGCTATATTATTATCATGCTGTTAGGACACCAGCACCATTATCGATGATGCGTATGTTCCACGTACACTATTTGCCGGCTCACACACTTCATCATCGATAATTGCCATGCCACTACACTGTAGTATTGTTGCGTTCATGATATGATTCTTGCATGGCATATTGTACACTTATACTTGTACACAAACATAAATGATTCTGACTTGATTAGAGATTTGGGAACCGCAAGATGTTCTTCAAAACTGATTCATTTTAAAAGAGCGGTTTCCCTCGACATGTGCGCATTACTATTCCATGTTGCATGACTTATGATATGCTTACCTTTCTTACATGTCGCATACATCATGTTTTGATTATACGCATTGAGATATGTTGTTTCCATGATATTTCTGGATTTGGGAACCGTGGGTATTTCAAAAGAGAATATATAATTGTGTTAAAAACCCGGTTACCCTTGATATGATATTTCAGTGCTTCCACCATGTGTTTTCTCGGTGCTGAGAGCGACATGTGAAACCCGATTCGAGGAGGCGGATGAGGCCGATTGCGGGTACATGGTGGACCCGGTATGGTATCCCGGGGCGAGAACGGTTTCGCTGTGTAGTAGACGGTGAGCGTGGCAGAGGGACTACTACCTACAGGTGATTGTATTTGAGCTCGGCGGATATCTGGAGGATACCGACCGGAGTTGAGAGATGGATATGGGCTGACCCGTACTACCGAGGCCGAGGGCCGATACCGCAGACGGAGCCCCATATGGATGAGGATACGGGCTGACCCGTACTGCCGGGGCCGAAGGCCGATACCGCAGACGGAGGCCCATATGGACTAGGATTTACGTGTCGATGCTAGGCACGGGTTTCATGATGTTTTTCCATGATTTTGTTTATATCCTTATATTTGCATACATGATGCTTATTGTCATTGGGTGACGGGTGGACCGGTTCCACGTATATACAGACATGGATCATATACAGACTGGATTTACATTGATCATACTTCATTTGTATATATAACAGGGTATGAGGGCGCTGTTATATATACCCTTACACCAATATTAGTGGTATGGGACGCTAATATATGTGTATTGATATCCTTTTGATACTTCATCATATTTACTTCATGCAGACATACCTTATACTGATGACATGTTATTACCTGAGTACTTGGCACCACATACCTGTTTAGATGTTGCTTTGCCACCTTATCATGTATCAGGCTTATTCTTTGAGGTTTATTACTGATTGTTGACCTAGGATCATGTCTTGCATTCGGTTTCTGCTTGTAGATATTCTCAATTCACGAGTTGGCAACTCACCCCCGTTGTGCCACAGTTCTTGCAGGTTTTGCCGTACAGGTTCCTTTGCGGCATTTCTGGCACATTGCTTCCTTGAGGGTGAATTGCATTGGGTAGGTGGTTTCTTTTGCATCAAGAACTACCATTGTACTTATATTATTCATTGTATCTAGAATTTCCATCAACCAAAACTTGTTTATTGTTTCAGACTTAGACATTAGTGATGTATTATTCGACCTTAGAGTCGCGCTTAGTAGTATTGCGGTTTCATGCTTATTGAGTTCTTTTGGTTTGACCCTCGCCATTCGGCGTTGTATATTATTATTGCTTGTGTGGTTGTGACCGTCGTTTGACGAAGAGCTAGCTCCCGCATGGGGATGCCTTTTATCATTGTATATATGTTGTGCTTGTTGTACCCCGTTAGGGGCCAGTATTTATAAAAGAAACTCTGCCGAAATTTTTGGAAAAGACTTTACCTTTTAAAAATGCACATTCGGCTTAGTTATTTAAAAACCTTGACTTCAAACATGTTTTCCTTCACTTCTTTAAACCAGTTTTCTTTACTTACTCTTAAAATGGTTTTAGATTTCTGGGCTTTGGCTTACTTGGATCAGATGGAGTCCTATAGATTTCATATGGTTCAAGGGCCAGTCACGTGCTCTTTCGGGTCGTGACAACCTTGCAAACACATTTACACTTATACCAAGAGGGTATATTACATCATTACTTATAGTTAGATACATATACCTTGCTATACCTTTATGTTTACACATATATTAAACATAAATCTGGTTATAACTACATGTTTACCTTTACTTGATGTTATTTAGAATTGGAGAAATTAGGAACCGCATGATATTTATATTAACTTGTTGCAGTTAATTAGCGGCTTTTCCTTTATATGCTTACATTACAGTTTTATGTTGCATATATTTTATTCATGGATTTTCGCACTAAGATATGGATTTTTCATGATGTTTTCTGGATTTGGGGATCGTGGTAGTTTCATGAAATTATGCATTATTTGAAAAACCCGGTTTCCCTTGTTATGATATTTCAGCATCCACCATGAGATTTATCGGTTCTGATATATATACCCCATGCAAGGAGGCGTCGAGGCCGTATGAGGGTACATGATGGGGCCCGGAGGTACCCTGGGGCAAGAAGATTGATGGACCTTGCCGATTGAGCCTGGCAGGGGAACCATACACTCCGGTGACATTACCAATGACTCGGCGGTTATCGTGGGGATACCGACGGGAGTCATGAACGTATGGATACGTCGAGAGCCGAGGGTCAGAGCTAGGCACTCGAGCTTTCGGTATAGCATATGATACGTACCTATCAGGGTGCCAGTCGTGGTGACAACACCTGATAGATCAGAATTTCTGTGTCGATACTTGACACATTGTTTTTCATGATATTTTACTCCTAAGTATATATAACAGTGGAATGGGACGCTGTTATATATGCATATATATATATATATATATATATATATATATATATATATATATATATTAGTGGAATGGGACGCTAATATATATGTATACATATCAATTCATATACATCATCATAATATTCATGAAAATATACCTAGTATATAAGAGATTCACTTATATTGGATTTAGGACATTTGAGATTACTTGTTATTGTACATAAAAGATATATGAGATTTACTTGATATTGTACATAAAGGATATATGAGATTTACTTGATGTTGTACATTCAGGATTTGTGAGACTTATATGATATGAGAGCTAATTTGGGGGCGAATTTGAGGAATTTGGGATTTGGATTGTCTTGATGGATTTTGATCCTACCACGATGTCAGGATTCCGTGGAAATGACATGTTTCATTCCATACTTCATATTTATTGTTTATACACTGCTTCATGTATTAGTAGTACCTGTTAGTGTACCTTTCATGTCTGTTGCATTTACATACCTTTATTTATATGCATTGCTTCATGTGTTAGTTGTACCTGTTAGCGTACCTTTCATGACTGTTGCATATATACACATTCATATCATTATTGCATGATTATTGCATACCGATTGTCATATTATTGCTTCATGTATTTGTAGTAACCGTTAGTGTACCTTTCATGATTATTGCTTTCATATGACCTTTTATTGCTATTAATTTCATATGTTAGATTCGCGTTGTACGTGCATACTTGCGATTACCTGCATATGTTATTTACTATTCACGAGTTGGCAACTCACCCCCATTGTGCCACAGTTGTTTTGCAGGTTGTTCCCCGGAGTAGTCGAGGCAGGCTATTCATCTATCTTATCATCTTTTGCTACGGATACCGCATCGGCTCACAGTGTGCAGTTTTTCTTAGGTGGGTTTTGTGGTTATTCGTTGTTGTATTGTATATTCGTTGTATCCTTGTACTCTCCATCTACTACTTTCATGTTGACTTAGAGACTTGGTGTGAGGACGATATTGTATATTATTTTGTGACTTGGTTGTCTTTTATACAGTTTTCTTTTTATCGTCTTTTATTTCTTCGCTATGGCGTCGTATATCTGTTGTAGTGGTTGTTTTCCGCTTTTGGGAGTGTATTTGCTCCCGTTTGGGGATGCTTTACTTATATTTATATTATACCCATTTTTGGGGCTAGTTTTTACATAGGAGGTGCTGCCAAAATTTTAAAGAAAAAAAAGTTGGACTTTTAAAGAATTTGGGTTGTGATTTTCAAAGGTTTTAAAATTGTTCTTATTTCTTACTACTTTTGATGGTTTAGATTGCTGGGTTTTCGGCTTACTTAAATTGCGTTACGCCTGTGGACGTTGTTTAGTTTAAGGGCCGTCATGTGCCAATTTCGGGTCGTGACAAAGTTGGTATCAGAGCGCTAGGTTTTACCTTTCGGAGTGTAGGATGACCTTGGTATGATGGAGTAGGTAGCTTAAGCAGAGTAACGTAGTGTGTGTATGTCCGTGGCATACTGACGATGCGGTACTCCTCCTAAAGTGACCTAAGTACAAATTGCTTGAAATTCCTTCTTTGATGACATATCCTTGTGATTCGATTTCCATGTTTATATCAAATCTTATTTCCAACTATAGCCTTTGCCGCCGATGACTATGGGGACTCAGAGAGGTGCTGCAAGGGCCAAGGTTTGGATTGACTCGGGTGGGACGAGGACTGACCAGGATGGCACGCTCGTTGCACAGGAGAAGACGGATCCGCCTTCGACAGATAGTATCGATAGGCTTGTGGCAGAGATGTAGGACATGCGCCAGACGATGAGTTCATTGGTTGAGGTCATTCGAGCGCAGCGATAGGAGGTTGTCACCCCTGTTACCCAGTTGTGCCTTGCGATCAGCACACAGCATTCCGTCACCTACATAGCACCAGTAGATGCAGCCCTAGTTGATGAGACACGTATTCCAGAGACTTTGAGAGTTTCGGAACCGTGGAGGACCCGTACCAGTGTACCAGTCCAGAGACAGAGGCTTAGTCGTCGAGACAGCTTTCGTGACAGTCGCGGGAGTAGCAAAGGCTTGGGACGAAAGCAGTGTTAGCTAGATCAGCTGTTTGTTGTGTTAACTTCTGTCAGCGATTCTTTTGTTGCGCGACACGTATTTCAGTCGTGTGCCAATCGGATAGGAAATAGAGATTCGTCCGTCGTTTTAATCCTTCTAAAGATGTTGGATTTGACGTTCTCCTAGGCACGGATTGGTTAGCTACGTGCTAGGCATCTGTGGACTACCGCGAGAAAACAGTCAGGTATGTTTTCCCGGAAAGTCAGTTCTTATTGTGTAGGGGGACAGTGGTGCCGCCTCTCACTGCTTGAATTCAGCCTTTTCGCTAGTTGGCTTTTGAGGAGAAGATGTCTAGGATTCTTGGCGTTCATTCGTGATACCGGAGCCACAGTGGGTTTGTTGGACCGGGTTCTTTCGTGCGAGGGTTTTTCGACGTTGTTCCAGATGAGCCGGCGAAGCTTATGGAGCTTAAGGATCAGCTGCAGAGTTGTTTGTTGGGGGGCTTGTGCGTCTAAGTGTTTCGCATTGGGGAGCTCCTATTTCTGTTCGTTAAGGAGAAGGACGGCAGTTGAGATTGTGTATTGATTGATCGTCAATTGAACCGGCTTATGGTGTGGATAGGTATCCTTTACCTCGCATTGACGATTTCTTCGATCAGCTCCAGAGTACAAGACTTTTCTAAGTTTGTTTGGGATCAGGTCATCATTGTTGCGGTTCGGAGTAATGACATTCCGAAGACTGCCTTGTGCGTGCTACGGGCTTTGTGTGTTTTGGTGGTGTCATTGGACTCACCAATGCCCCAGCAGCATTCGTAGATATGATGAACCAGATTTCTTCAGGCCATTCCTCGACCAGTTATTGTTATGTTATTGATGACATTCTGGTCTATTCAATGTGTCGTGAGGGATAGGAGTAGCACTTAAGGATTTGTTTTGCAGACATTGGGAGAGCCCAGCGGTTTGCTAGATTCTCGGAGTGTTCTTTCAGGCTTGATTGTGTTGACTCCTAGGTCTTGTAAGTTACGAGAGACGGTTTTTGTATGGTTCCGAGGAAAATCGAGGCCGTACAGCTTTGGCCCAGACTTGTGTATGGGATGGAAGTCCGCAGATTTTTGGGCTTAGCAGGTTTTTACCGCCGTTTCGTGCAGGATTGCTAGTGTAATGCTGCTCCGTTGACTGGACTGACCGGAAAGGAGGTTCCTTTTCTTTGGACTGTGGCATGCGTGCGGAGTTTTCGGCAGTTGAAGACTCGATTAACAACTGCACCAGTTCTTTCTTTGCTTTTTTGGTTCGGGCGACTTTGTTGTTTTATTGTGATGTTTCGCGAGTGGGGCTCGATTGTGTATTCATGTGACACTATAGAGTTATCGCTTTTACTTCCCGATAGTTGGAGGAAGTACGAGCAGGATATCCTACTCATGATCTGGAGATGGCCGCGGTGGTCGTGCATTGAAGATCTGAAGGCACTACTTGTTCGGAGAGTCGTGTCAGATTTTCACGGACCTCCAGAGTTTAATTTACATCTTCCTGCAGCGGGTTTTGATTGTTGAGATAGTCTTCTGCAGATTTACAGTTCTTGTGCGATCGTTGAGTACAGCTTAAGTTCGCCTCTACTGAGGGGACAACTTGCTCATGTCCGTGCCCGACCACTTTTCCTTAATCGCTTTCGTGAGGCACTGTCCTCCGATGCTCGTTCGTCAGAGATTCTTGAGCATACTCGGCTGGGTAATGATTCGGAGTCCTTGATTTGTGACCAGATGTGCAACATTTGGGGACGCGTTTGTGTACCTGTTGCTGATAGGCAGAGACACGAAATCCTAAAGCAGGCACATCAGCCAGCTTTCGGTGTTCATTCGAGTTCCACCAATTTGTAGCGTGACTTATGAAAAAGTTATGGGTGGACAGGGATGAAGAGTGAAGTTTCGGATTTCGTTTCAAGGTGTCTTTCTTGTTGTGAGTTTAGGTTGAGCATCTGAGACCGGCTGGAGAGTTGCAACCTTTAACCGTTCCGAAGTGGGAATAGGAGCAGATCTCCATGAATATTCCTTATGGCGTCTACCCAGGTTTAGTCAGGGTGTGACTCCATTCGGGTGCTTGTTGTCCAGTTATACTCGGTTTGCTCAGTTGTTCTTTGTTAAGTTTGTGCGTTGTACGGAGTTCCTTCATAGGTCGTATCCAATAAGGGCACCCTGTTCGCTTGCCGTCTTGGGCAGAAGCTTCAGGAAGCCTTGGGTATTGGTTGAGCTTTAGCTCCATTTTTCCATCCACAGGATGATGGTTTTGTGAGAGTGGGCTATACCAACTCTGGAGGATATGCTTGTGCGTACGTACTAATTGTTGTCGACTGTTGGGATCGTCACTTGCCATTGTTAGGGTTCTCCTTCGATAGTTGTTATCAGGAGACACTCCAATTGGCAACCTTTAGGTTTAGTTGTTAGGTTGTGTCGATCTCCAGTCTGTTTTTCTGACTCTGCGTGAGTAGGATTTTTTGGACCCCAGCTAGTCTAGAGACTTTGGAGATGATCCAGTTGGTTCAGGTCAGGATGAGAACAGTCCAGTGCAGACAGAAGTCTTATGCCGACCGTGGTGGTCGCAGACTTGAGTTCGCAGTGGGAGATCATGTATTCCTACGGACTTTCCGATGAATGACGTGTGGAGTTTTGGGAATCTTATCCCAGAATTGTAGGTCCTTTTGAGATCCTTAAAGTGAGTTAGTTTCGTTGCCTTTAACTTGGCACTCCCGCCCAGATTATTGAGTATTCACCCCGTATTCCTTGTGTCGATACTTTGCAATTACCTTCATGACTTTTCTCACATGATTTAGCATTAGACCATTTAGCTTGGACGCGATATTTTCGTTCACCGGCAGCCAATTGTGTTAATGGCTCGGCAGGTGGAAAAACTTCGGTCAAGGGTCTTGCCATCTGTGGAGAGTTTTTCTTGGACGTAGCCGTATAGTGAGGTGATCACTTGGAAGGCTGCGATCGAGATTTGAGAGTTTGTGATCTTCTCTTTGAAGGTACGCTTAGTAAGAATTTTAAATTCGGGGACGAATTTTTATAAGAGGGGGAGATTGTAACGCCTTAGATTTCGGTTAGTGTTAGTTTAGACGTTAATGCGGGTTTACTGTAAAAAGTTTACCAATTCGGGTTCCTCACATTTTATAACATTTAATTAATAATTTATTATTGTTTGTTAAGAGCATGCACGCACGTGTGCACATTAATGTGAGGATTTGTTTGTGCTAATCTTGTTCTTAGCAACCTTGACACTTAACATAATCTTTGCTTAACCCTAATCCTTAATCCTTCCCTAGATCTTTTGTGTGTGTGTGAGAGAGAGAGAGAGATATTTGTTTTGGAAGTGAGGAGGTGGCAATGGTGTGTGTGAAGGCATTAAATGGAGAATTAATGCTATGGTTACACTCACCTAAAACCTTACCCTACACTCACCTTCCTCTCTCTTATCCTCACACACTCTCTCATTTCTCTATCTCTTTTATTCTTTCTTTTCCTCTCTCATCAAACTGAACACTTTCATTACCCTTCATCAAATCCAACACAAATATTCACAATCTCATCAAAAATCACATCTTTGATCACCTTTTTCCTCTTGAATGCCTTGGAGCATGCAAAGCTTGGATCTTTGAGTTCTTTTGTGTAGGTAATGATCTTTATCTATTCTTTATGTAGTTATTGTGTTGTTTAGACTTTTAGTTTTAGTTTAGAATGTATTAAAGTTATGTTTTGTGCAAATATCGTATTTTTAGTGTTGTTTGAGACATCTGTGTTCTGCTGTGACCCGGGGTGTGTACGAGAAAACCAAACAATGTAGTTGTGTTGCACCAGTGACCATAGGACCTCACTTGGAGCACGAACCCAAGGAGCTCGGATTCGGCCGGCGATTACACGAAGGGATCCGGCGACCTCGGCCGTGGGTTGGAGTTGGGGTTTGGGTTTTTCTGGGTAGATGTCTGCAGTGGCTTAGGTGTTTTTGGTCTTGTTTGGTTGTTGAGTTTTCTCTGTATACAAAATCTGGGATCACATGGGTAGTTTCTTGTGTTTCGTTTAAGCGCGATACGTTTTACGACACGGATCGTGCACTTTGTATGATTTTGCACTTGGGTTGGTTTCGTCGTGTCGCTACGCACGTTAGCCACAATACGAACACTTGAGAGTATGTTTTGTGTTGTTGCGTCGGTTAAATGTAGTTTGTACGCGTTTTGGGTCTATTTCTAATATACACTTGTTTTATTGTGTTAATGTTATAGGTTCGCAGGCGGGGACTTCGGACGCAGCGAAGAAAGGAAAACAGGTGGTTGGCTTCACATAGCCAGGAGCATAGTGAGTAGATTTAACATCTACAGGGGAATCACCCGCATGGCGTTATGCGTCTGGGCTAGAGATGACTTGACTTGTCACATATTCTATTTCATATTTAGAATTGTGCATTCACCCTACTGCTTAGTTAATTGTTGTGCGTGGACTAGTATCCTTAGGACACTGCACTATTATTGACAGCTCATGTTGCACGAGCACTGATTGTATGCCACACACACCATCAATAATTGTCATGTCACGCACAACCCACATATAGAAATGATATTGTTTGGTTAGGGACATTGAGACATTGATTCATATTTCTTTATTCATATGACTTATAGCATACCTCTATACCTACATGCTTACACATATGCCTTGACATACTTACATACTAGTTACCTGTATACCTATAGAGTATTGTACCATTAGTGATGGGTACATACACACCTAATGACATAGCTACAGGTATACCTTGCATACACATTTACACTTATACCCAGGGGGTATATTACATCATTACTTATAGGTAGATACATATATCTTGCTATACCTTTATGTTTACACATATATCTGGTTATAGCTACATGTTTACCTTTACTTGATGTTATTTAGAATTGGAGAAATTAGGAACCGCATGATATTTATCTTAACTTGTTGCAGTTAATTAGCGGCTTTTCGTTTATATGCTTACATTACAGTTTTATGTTGCGTAAACTTTATTCATGGATTTTCGCACTGAGATATGGATTTTTCATGATGTTTTCTGGATTTGGGGACCGGGTAATTTCATGAAATTATGCATTATTTGAAAAACCCGGTTTCCCTTGTTATGATATTTCAGCATCCACCATGAGATTTATCGGTTCTGATATATATACCCCATGCGAGGAGGTGTCGAGGACGTATGAGGGTACATGGTGGGGCGCGGAGGTACCCCGGGGTAAGAAGATTGATGGACCTTGATGATTGAACCTGGCAGGGGAACCATACACTCCGGTGACATTACCAATCACTCGGCGGTTATCGTGGGGATACCGACGGGAGTCATGTACGTATGGATACGTCGAGAGGCGAGGGTCAGAGCTAGGCACTCGAGCTTTCGGTATAGCGTATGATACGTACCTATCAGGGTGCCAGTCGTGGTGACAGCACCTGATAGATCAGCATTTCTGTGTCGATACTTGACACATTGTTTTTCATGATATTTACTCCTAAGTATATATAACAGTGGAATGGGACGCTGTTATATATGCATATATATATATATATATATATATATATATATATATTAGTGGAATGGGACGCTAATATATATGTATACATATCAATTCATATACATCATCATATTATTCATGCAAATATACCTAGTATATAAGAGATTCACTTGATATTGGATTTAGGACATTTGAGATTACTTGATATTGTACATAAAGGATATATGAGATTTACTTGATATTGTACATAAATGATATATGAGATTTACTTGATGTTGTACATTCAGGATTTGTGAGACTTATATGATATGAGAGGCAATTTGGGGGCTGATTTGAGGAATTTGGGATTTGGATTGTCTTGATGGATTTTGATCCTACCACGTTGTCAAGATTCCGTAGAAATGACATGTTTCATTCTATACTTCACATTTATTGTTTATGCACTGCTTCATGTATTAGTAGTACCAGTTAGTGTACCTTTCATGACTGTTGCATTTACATACATTTATTTATACGCATTGCTTCGTGTGTTAGTTGTACCTGCTAGCGTACCTTTCATGACTGTTGCATATATACACATTCATATCATTATTGCATGATTATTGCATACCGATTGTCATATTATTTCTTCATGTATTTGTAGTAACCGTTAATGTACCTTTCATTATTATTGCTTTCATATGACCTTTTATTGCTTTTAATTTCATTTGTTAGATTCGCGTTGTATGTGCATACTTGCGATTACCTGCATATGTTATTTACTATTCACGAGTTGGCAACTCACCCCGTTGTGCCACAGTTGTTTTGCAGGTTGTTCCCCAGAGTAGTCGAGGCAGGCTATTCATCTATCTTATCATCTTTTGCTACGGATACCGCATCGGCTCACAGTGTGCAGTTTTGCTTAGGTGGGTTTTGTGGTTATTCGTTGTTGTATTGTATATTCGTTGTATCCTTGTACTCTCCATCTACTACTTTCATGTTGACTTAGAGACTTGGTGTGAGGACGATATTGTATATTATTTTGTGACTTGGTTGTCTTTTATACAGTTTTCTTTTTATCGTCTTTTAATTCTTCGCTACGGCGTCGTATATCAGTTGTGGTGGTTGTTTTCCGCCTTTGGGCGTGTATTTGCTCCCGTTTGGAGATGCTTTACTTATATTTATGTTGTACCCATTTTTGGGGCTAGTTTTTACAAAGGAGGTGTTGCCAAAATTTTAAAGAAAGAAAAGTTGGACTTTTAAAGAATTTGGGTTGAGATTTTCAAAGGTTTTAAAATTCTTCTTATTTCTTACTACTTTTGATGGTTTAGATTGCTGGGTTTTCAGCTTACTTAAATTGCGTTACGCCTGTGGACGTTGCGTAGTTTAAGGGTCGTCACGTGCCAATTTCGGGTTGTGACATCAAGTGAGCTCGACCCTAGAGGAACCACATATACACAAATCTCTCAGTCTCATCACTAGGTCGCATATACAAAATAAGAAGTGGTAGATGGAGAATACTAGATACAATGATAGTACAAAAGTGTCCTCGCAACCCACCTACGAGCAATGTCGCGAGTTCGAACAAAAGAAGCCAATGAAAAGATACGCCTGCCGCTGTAAGGCTGACGGGTCCGACCTGCAGGACATTGTAGCACAACGGGGGTGAGTTTCCAGCTCGTGAATAGTAAGTAATATCTAATAAGGCTATCGTAACAATGCACGCATATGCATCACAACCTGCATATCTAAATATGATATGATGCCACTAATATGTATGCACATGGTTGCAAAATCAATACGAAATCTTTAAGTGTTTAGTACGATGATATCTGCATTCTTAACTTAGAAAAATATCTGTACAATAGCTTAGGTATCATCAATGAAACCATCCGAAAACCGTGTCAAGTATCGACACAAAACATGGATATATATCTGTCTCAATGTATCACTATGTCAAAATCTCAATACCTCGGGCTCCGTCAGTCCGGATCGGCCAAATCTCACGACAACGGTCGGTATCCTCTGGATATCCGCCGCGCCAGACATCACCGGTAGGTAGTCTTCCCCAGCCAGGCTCATCGTCATCCCCACAAAAACACTGTCGCCCTGGGGTACCATACCAGGCCCACCATGTACCCGAGACGGTTCCTCCACTCCTCGAATCGGGTCTTGAAATCCAACAGAAAACATGAAAACTCATGGTGGACGACACATACATCATGAGAAAACCGCAACTGATATTTTAAAACATAATGAGTTTTGGAAAATTCTGGCGGTTTTCCCCCAAAATCCAGAAATCTCATCAATACTGAAATCCTCAAGAAATCATAATATCTGAAATGTTGTAAATGATAGATGCCTATGATATCGATATTATGCAATGTAATTTATGACTAGGAATCTATATAAGAATGATAATGAAGTGAGGTATATACATGCTTTGCAATTCAATGTATCATGTATGATGCAAGTGTTTGATACTAAACTAAGCACGTTCTAAAGTGCTCGTGGCATGGCAATTACCGAAGGCGTGTGTGTTCACATGAATAGTGCGCGTGCAACATGAGCCAATGGTAATGGTGTAAGTATCCTAAGAGGTGATATCACACACAGGTATATAGATAGCCATACGATGCCAGCAGATGAATAACTAGAAAGCTATGCATATGAATGCAACTACTACTAGCAACCCTAATGTCGGGCGCCTCGCGCCATCCAGACGATCCCCCCATAGAAGTGTACATCTACTCACCCGGACGCCTCGCTAATCTGATCCAAGCTTTGCCTTTGCGCGCCGCGTCCGATATTTCCGCAACCGATCCTAAAATTGCACAACACAAAACATAAGATTACATATTCCTGAAATGACGCAAAGTCACAAAATAAAAGAATCAATGTCCACAAGCTAGGCACAAATTGCACTTGGTGCGCGAAACACACACGACAATCACTATAACCTTAACTAGAATCGTCGTTCGGAACAACCGTCAAAACTAAAACCCGATCAAACAAATTTCGCATTCACACACCTTAATTACCGTAGGAGATGCTAATAAAATAACCAACATTTCAAAATTAGTTCGCCGCCTAATTATATCGAAAACCTAGTAAGCACTAAAATTGCAATTTGGCGTAACCATCGTAGATCAGCAATAAAATGACCACAATCTAGAATAATTATCCAAACTAAACCACTAGATAGCCACTACACCTAATTTAACCTATTTGCAATGCTTAAAACCCTAATTCCAAAATCAAACCATTTTCTTGAATTTCATAAACAAGCAATTACTATCAAATTAACACTTCAAAGTTCTATTTTAGCATAGTTAAACTACAAATTAACTATTAGGTTAGAATTTTACCTCTCAAGTTTGAACCCTAGCTTGCACTTAGCTTCCGAAGATGCCTCCTTTCTCCATGTTTTAAACTAAATTTGGCTTGAGAAGAGATAGAATGAGGATTTGTTTTGAATTTGTGAAGAAATTTGTGGATTTTGATGGATTTTTGTGATGAAATTTGAAGTGAAAAGAGAAGGGGAAAATGGGGGAAACTGTAGGGAGAGGCTCGGCCAGCAGGTATGGGGGGTTGGTGTGGGTTTTGTGTAGATGTTTCTAGGTAAAGAAAACCCCTCAAGCTCAATTAATGCATTTCACTTCAATTTCTAATTAAAATTTCATTTTATTTCATTGTTTTGACCATAAAACAACTAGAATTGAAATGTCTTGGTAAAATTTATATTACCACTAGGTTTTAGTTTGTAATGCTTCCAGGAGACGATTCCCAGCTACCACCAAAATCTAAAACACAAGCTCTGAGCATGTCCTCAAGAGTCTGAATAGTACGCTCTAACTGACCGTCAGTCTGCGGATGAAAAGTTATGCTAAAACTCAATCGGGTGCCCAAAGCCTCCTGAAGTTTCTGCCATAATCGGCTGGTAAACTGGGTGCCCCGGTCAGACACGATGCAAGTCGGGACGCCATGCAGTTGCACGATCTCATCAATATAAGCCTGGGCGTACTGAGCAAATCCAAAAATGGTCTTCACTGGTAGAAAGTGAGCCGCTTTCGTCAATCGATCTACAATCACCCTAATAGAGTCATACCCTCGACTGGTCCTGGGTAAACCCACAATGAAGTCCATGGAGACCTGTTCCCACTTCCACTCAGGAATGGGCAAAGGCTGTAACTCACCGGCTGGCCTCTGGTGCTCGGCCTTGACTTGCTGAAAAGTCAGGCATCTCGATACGAAGTCCGTAACATCCTTCTTCATCCTGTCCCACCAGTAAACATCTCTTAAATCATGATACATCTTGGTGGAACCTGGATGAACACTGTATACTGATCTATGTGCCTCCTCAAGAACATCATGTCTTAGTCCCTCAGAATCTGGTACGCATAGTCGAGTCCCAAATCGAAGTATCCTCTGATCATCAATCACGAACTCGGAAACTCAGCCCTACCGAATCTGCTCGATAATCTCTAAAATACGGGCATCACCGGACTGTGCCTCGCGGATACGGTCAAGTAACTGTGGGCGTGCTCTGAAATGGGCCAGCTGTCCCCCGGTAGGAGTAAACTCGAACTGCACTCTGCTGTCATATAAAACCTGCCAATCCGCCGTCGACTGCATCTGTACTGTGCTCAAACAAGATAGACTACCTCCGGGCCTCCTACTCAAAGCATCTGCTACCACATTCGCCTTGCCCGGATGGTATAGAATCTCGCAGTCATAGTCTTTCACCAACTCCATCCAACGGCGCTGTCTCAGATTCAGATCTCGCTGCTGAAAGATATACTTCAAGCTCTTGTGGTCTGTGAATATCTGGCATGACTCGCCGTATAGGTAATGTCTCCAGATCTTGAGTGCAAACACCACTGCAGCCATCTCTAAATCATAAGTGGGGTAGTTCTTCTCGTGTTTCCTCAACTGCCGAGAGGCATACGTGATAACTCTGTCGTGCTGCATCAATACACAGCCCGGCCCCACTCGAGAAGCATCACAATATACCACAAAACCGCCCGATCCTGAAGGCAATGATAACACCGGTGCAGTAGTCAGACGAGTCTTCAACTACTGGAAGCTATCCTTACATTCCTCAGTCCAATCAAAAGGAACCCCCTTCCGGGTCAACCCGGTCAGCGGTGCAGCAATACGGGAGAAATCCTGGACAAAATGTCGATAATAGCCGGCCAGACATAGAAAGCTGCAAACCTCTGTAACTGATACCAGTCTGGGCCAACGCTGAACTGCCTCGACCTTCTTCGGGTCCACATAAATACCATCTCTTGTCACTACATGACCTAAGAAGTCAACACTGTCTAGCCAGAATGCGCACTTAGAAAATTTGGCGAACAACTGATGCTCCCTCAAAGTCTGCAATGTGATACGCAAGTGTTGTTCGTGCTCCTCCCGGCTCCGAGAATATACCAAGATGTCGTCTATGAAAATAATGATGAATTGATCAAGATACGGCCTGAATACACGGTTCATCAAGTCTATAAATGCTGCTGGGGCATTGGTGAGCCCGAACGACATCACCAAGAACTCATAATGACCATATCGTGTATGGAAAGCGGTCTTCGGAATATCATCCTTCCGAACCCGCAACTGGTGATAACCCGACCGTAAATCAACCTTCAAGAAATACCCCGCACCCTCAAATAAGTCGTCAATGCAGGGCAGGGGGTATCTGTTCCGCACAGTAACCCGGTTCAGCTGACGGTACTGCCGTCCTTCTTCTTAACAAACAGGACGGGAGCACCCCAAGGTGACACACTCGGTCGGATAAGCCCTTTATCCAACAAGTCCTATAACTGATCCTTCAGCTCTCTAAGCTCCGCCGGGGCCATCCGATAGGGCGGTATAGAGATAGGCCCCGTGCCGGGGATCAAGTCAATGCAAAACTCAATCTCACGCTCTGGCGGCAGACTAGGAAGCTCGTCTGGGAATACATCAGGAAACTCTCTCACAACAGGGAACTGGTCCAACGAAACCTCTGTGGTGCTAGTATCACAAACATAGGCTAAGAATCCCTGACACCCTTTCCGCAAGAGCTGACCAGCTCGAAGAGAATAAATCAAGCTGGGAAGAGTGGCGCTACGATCTCCCTGAATAACAAGAACTGGCTCCCCCGGAAAGCTGAATCTGACTGCCTTTTCACGGCAGTCCACGGATGCATAACAGGTAGCTAGCCAGTCCATACCAAGAAGAACGTCGAAGTCTAGCATATCGAGGAGAATCAAATCAACTGAAGAATCCCTCTCCCCGATACGAACGGACACGATCGGTACACAAAACGAGCAACAAACGACTTGCCTACCAGAGTAATAACGATAAGCGGCTGATCTAATGAAGATGACTCTCGGCCCAACATAGGTGCTAAGTGTGTAGATACATAAGAATGTGTGGAACCGGTCGAATAATACCCACGCGTCAAAAGAACATACTGATAAAGTACATGTCACAACGGCATTGGATGCATGTGCATCCTTGGGAGTCAAAGCGAACACTCGGGCCTGTCCACCACTAATAGCTGGCTGTCCTCTGCTTCTGCCTCTGTCGCCTCATCCTCTCTGAACAGGACCGCAATGCCCACGACCTCTAGGAGCATCTGTCAGGCGTGGAACGTCATCAGGGGTAGAAAGTAAGGCTCTCTGAGGAGGTGGTAAGGTTACATGTGGCACTGTCGCCGCGCCCTGGCGCCCTACAGTACAGTCTCTAATACGGTGATGCAGGCTCCCACATCGAAAACATCCCAATGACGGCCGCTGTCCTTGTGGGTAAGTACTGTATAACTGTCCTGATCTCAAGCCTTTACCATCACCACGGCCTGGAGGGGGCCTGCCGCGGTGTCTATCCACTTGCTGCTGTGCTGGCATGTCGGTACGGATCCGCTTCGGTCCAGGAACGACCGGAGTCTCAGAAATAAGCTCCTCCAAAAGTAAGGCTGCATCCATCGCGGCTGCATAAGTGTCAAAGTGCTGGGCGCCGATGGCAAGAAATAACTGTGTGTCGAGTCCTCGCACAAATCTCTTTATCCTCTTCTCTTCAGTGTCTACTAGGTACGGAGTATATCGGGACAACTGAGTAAACTGTATATCAGACTCAGACACTGTCATCCCAGGAGTCTTTCGCAAAGACTCAAAACTGCGGGCTCGAGCATCTCAGACACTCTCCAGAAGAAAACGGGTAAGAAATGCAGCTGTGAACTCATCCCAAGTCATAGGAGGTAGACCTGCAGCTCGGCCTCTCTCTATTGAATCGTACCACGTCTAAGCAAGGCCCTCCAGATGAAAAGTCGCAAACTCCACCCATTTATCATCAGAACATCTCAATGAACGGCAAATCCTAGTCATCTGTCACGACCCGAAAAGTACGGAACATGACCAGCACTTAAATTACGAAACGTCTCGAGGCGTACGTAATTTAAGTAAGCCAAATCCCAGAAATCAAAACCAAAGAAGCAGTAGAGTGAAGGAAAAACCAATTTAAAGTAAGTAATTTTAACAATATAGGCCGAAATATATATTTTTAAAATCTCAAGTATTTTCTGAAAATTTCAGCAGAGTCTCCTTTCTAAATACTGGTCCCAAACGGGATACAACATGAATAGTATACGAAATAAATAAAAAGGCATCCCCAAGCGGGAGCTAGCTCTTCGTCAATCGACGGTCACAACCACGCAAGCAATATAATATACAACGCCGAAGGGCGAGGATCAAAACTCAAAAGAAAACCCAAAATCAGCATGAAAACCATAATAATACAACGCGCGACTCTAAGGTCGAAATAATAACAAGTCTGGTCTTCTATCTCTATCAAATATACAATCTGGTTGATGGAGTTTCTAGATACAACTGAAATAATAAATAAACAATGGTGGTCCTGATGCAAAGAACCCACCTACCAAAGAAATCACCCGGAAGGAACAGTGTGCCAGCAAAACTGCAACGAAACCTGTATGGCAAAACCTGCAAGGAACTGTGGCACAACGGGGGTGAGTTGCCAACTCATGAGTAGAAAACATCTACGAGTAGAAATTGTTGGTGTATATGCCCTAGAGGCCATTACTGTATCATACTAGTATGTATATTACTTAATGGAAGCTTGGGATATTCACAGTTGTACAGACAATCTTGCTCATTATAGTAGTATGCTACTTGGTTTGTCTCTGCTTTAATATGTACATGTGTGTTTATTTATTATATCACCTATACGCATTAGTAGAGCCCTTAGGATCTTTGCTTGATTACCGGCGTTGTGATGGCGATCACACTCGTGGGGGCTGGGTAATCTACAAGCACATCCTTATACATGTCCCTAGTCGTGGGAGTACCGAGATAGGGCATCGATACTCCGGAGTAGACTAGCGTATGCGCTTCTCATCCCAGCACAGGAGACGGTCTGTCCCACAGCCGTCGGTACGTCGTACTTGATATAGTATGCGGGTGCTCGTTAGGTTACGAGTACACTGGACAGGACTCGTCGGGAACTGATGGTTGGTATTATACCTATCGTCAGTTATCAGTTCCCAGGTGACATGAGTACAGCTTAGTCCGCTGACTTGACACTGTCATTTCGCCTCGAGTGTGTTCCCACTGTTCTTTGATTACTACCCTACCACGGCTCTACTGAGTCGTGCAAACAGGTAGTAGTTGGGAGCAGTCCCGAAGCACTTGGAGGCAGTGACGGTTAGACAGGATTCGTCTCTCCCGGTATTGGGGGTTGACATCGCGCTGTGTCTAGGAGAGCCATTACACGAGTAGTCCCTGGCCAGGGCAAGCGAGATATACTGGTAGGTTCCAGTGTTATCTCAGGGTGTTCTGGGCTTCACTCCGACACGACTTGTACCGCTATTAGGGGTCTGACGCTTGCCGCCCCCCTAGGCCCGCCATGCGATGTATCAGACGAACAGACCGGACTGTACGGAGATTGTCACATACAGACTCAGTAGGAGTTCGGATGGGTTTACCTCATCGGCCTTCTTATCGACATCTACCTGGGGACCGTTACGTACAGCTAGTGTCGCTTGCGGTCTGTGGTTAAACCCACTGCCTGCGTAGTGTCGAGTCTTTAGAGTCCCACACAGAGAGTTTCCCTGCACTGAGCGAAACGTGTAGAGGCCGTATGGTTTTACGGCAGGGCTGCGATCACTTACGTACACTTGTATGCGTATGATGTTCGGGCAGGCAGTACTAGTGGGCTTTGGTTTAAGCCAGATCCTAGTATTGCACGGATGGATCTGTTTTGTCTTCTGCGCATCCGCATTCTATGGAATACGGATGCAGGTGTGTATGCACAGTTTTCTGGAGCGAAGAAGGAGGAGGTGCCTCATTAGGGTTTTGGCAGTTGGTTCGGCCAAAACCACTATGTGGCAGGCTCATTAGGGTTTTGACAGTTGATTCGGTCAAAACCATTTTGAGGCGGACTCATTAGGGTTTCGACAGTTCGTTTGGTCAAAACCATAATGAGCCGGGGACATTATTTACTAATCCTTTCATTGATAATTTTGTTATGGCTAATTACATTGACCATTTGACCATCTTGACTTTGTTGACCTTTTGACCAAAGTTGACTTGGACCTTCTTAGAAGATCTAAAGTATTCTTTGGTTTTCTTTTTATTTAGTTATGATAATGGTCATGTCATTTGTAGCCATCACCTTTATCTTGATTGGATTTGTAATGATGATGTTTATGCATTATTGCAACCATGGTTAGCTTTTCTCTTGGTTAAGCTTTTCATTTGCTTATTCTCATTCTCTCTCTTGAAATGAGTAGCTCCATGGTTGCTAGAAAATCTCCTTCTTCTTCCTCCTCTTGTTTTCTCCTTTGATCTCATGTGTTGAGAGAAAAAGGATTCTACTTGACAAACACATCCATACATCCTCTCTACACATCCTAGGGCTTTTAGATTAGCTATCTCCTCGCCCTAGTTACCTCGGCTTGAGGTGGAGCTCGGTGTACATCTCTCAGGTGGATCGTCTTCGACTCAAGGAGGCCGCGGAGGTGACCGAAGTTCGGATCAACCTTTGAGCAAGCAATGAGAAGAACAACAAGACGAGAAGAACATCAAAGAAGAACAACAACAAGAAGTGAAGGAGTTCAAGTTGAGGTATAACCACTTTGCCGAGTAGTTAATTCTTCTTTGCAAGTATGCTAGTTTAGTTTAGCAAAGATCCGGCTTTTACGGTCCATGTTACAAAGTTTAGAAAAAATTTGATTTACCGTTTCCGCAACCCCGTAAGTACCGGGAGAGGTAACGTGGACCTAACAGTGGTATCAGAGCCTAACTAAACTTAAACTAGCTTGGTAGTGAAGTGTAACGAAGTTCGGAACCGGAAAAATCCAAAAACCAAACTTTTACAAAACCTGAGTTTCTGTTGAAATTTTTTTGGCTCAAAATGAAAAAATTTATACTTGTAAATTCGGCTCAGGGTTTTGTGTGAACACCCAAGAAAAACGATGCCTTAATTCATCCAAAGCGCCGCCCTTCCGCGGCACGAGGTAGGCATGTGCCGCGGAAGCGCCGCCGTTTGTTTTCCTCTCTGCATTGTTTTTCGTGCAGTGTTCTTCTGGTGGGATTTTGGGATTTTTCAGATATATTATATGTGCCCAGATTTTCCAGAATAGAAATTTACTTTTGGGGTGCTATAATTCCGTATTTTTCCGAACTTCGCTACACTTTGGCTATGTTGGTTATATTTGTGATGTTTGCATGTATTGAACGTCGGCTAATCGCTATAAGACGATTGGTTGGGGTTATACAAGATCTGTGTTTGATATTGGAATGTGTATATGAATGTGTTGGATTGTCGCGGGTGAATAGCCGGGGTGGATGTGAGATGAGCTTTTGTTTTTCTTTCATTCATTGTAAATGTAAATTGATGTAATAATTATTATTTGTTTGGCCGCACAACCGGGTCGGGGTTGTAGCTGTCATTGTATAATTCTTTTTACTGTTTTTGCTCCTAGGATAGACCCATGGAGGGGTGCACAAACTACCGGGTAGCTCGAAGTGCCGAGTGGCCTACTCATGGCATTGAGGGAGGTTGCTTCGCTTCGGGTACTTGGCGGGTAGTTTGCCGCACCCGTAGGGGTCTTGGGTGGGGTATTTGGCTATTCACCGCGACCGTGTAATCCGCTTTTCGTTGCAGGCTCGAAAGGATTGCGGATTGCTAGTATATCCAATGTATTCATCTGTGATCTGTAATGTCTATCATTGCTTTCTATTTAGGCGTTGCTTATGTTTTACAGCCGCGCTAGCCCAGCCCCCGCTCTGTCGTTAGTTAAGTAACCTAACGGGTGATGACGGGGCCCCGTGGCGAATGCATATGGCATAAGCCTATGTCATATTTTGGTTGTTTTCTGCAATGGTAGGATTAAATTGATGGGACGCATTAAAAGTACTAATGCAAGAATATCACGCATTAAAAGAACTAATGCAAGAAAATAAACCTAAAAGACGTTGTTGGAACAATTTTTCAAAAAGCTGTTATTGCAAGGACGTTCATTTTTGTTTTGCATCGCGGTATTCGGTTGTGAATGCCCAGCACCTCAGTCGACGAGGCAAGGGCCGAGATCCCTTCACCGGGAGTGACCCCTTGGACAAAAGTTTGCGTCAGGGTAATAACTTCACTATAGTAGATTATTCTTGCTTTGCATCGAGGTATTCATTTGGAATATCCTGCACCTCATTCGACGAGGAAAGAGCCGAGATCCCTTCACAGGGAGTGACCTCTTTAGCAAAAGTTTTCGCCACTATATTTTCAAAAAAGGGTGTATCACGTTCCTTCAACAATATCAAGTTCATTACGTTAACGGGTTTTCGCCAAAACCCAGTCGTAGCCCTCCGTCGTTTCGGATTAATATTGCTTAGTATTCGTGCTACGTATTTCGTGCTCAGCCGAGGCGTAGTGAACGGTAGCTATGTAATATTTTTCCGTAGGATACAAAGTGATTGGTTAGGACAGTGTAAGTCGATGTAGTACACCCCAGTACTTGTGGGGAGGCGGAATTTACAAAAACGATCAAGTTTAAACAACGAACATCGACTAACCGCTTGAATCGAAGCTAAACTATAAATAACCGTATCTTATGAGTTTCTTTTCATAAGTGATTAGGGATTATACCTATCGATACTAGTCCTTCGTCTTTATGATTTCCTTGTTCTCCTCGGCCTTCTCTAGGTAGTAGACGATCCACCCGAGAGCAAAACTCCAAGCTAAACCTCTAAGCTTGAGGCAACTAACCTTCTTGGATTGCTAATCAAAGAAGCTAGGTGTAATATAGAGATGGTTATGGATTGATTAGTCTTACTAATCCTAGATCTCAACACATGAGGGTGAGGATTAGTCTTTTGAAGAGAGAGAGCTTGAGGAGAGAGAAGGTGAGAATGAATCTAATGAGAATAGTAAATCTATCATAATATATATGAACCTTTAATATTCATCCATAAAAGAAAACTAAAATGATGAATAATGAAGTTTCATAAATATCTAGTGGTGATTCATAACCATGACTCATTAAGCATTTATCATGCATTAATGATATGCATGAATCACCCTCATGACTCACTAAACTCATTTAATGCAAATGACACCTAAACCTCCTTAGTCACCACTTCTAGAAGCTTCTCGAGTAATTACGAGAACGCCCCTCCGATCCGTAAAAATACGGAAAAACTTTAGACTGTAAAAATCCAATAACCGGATACCAGTAACTGGCTTAAACCAAAGCCGACTGGTAAAAACTGTCCGAAAGTCGTACGCGCGTAAACGCACGTATGCGTCCGAACCCTTTGTCGCAAAACCATGCAACCTCTATATCGTTTCGCCTGGAGTAGGAAACTCTCTGTGTGGGACTCTAGAGACTCGACTACTACGCTGGCAGTGGGTTTAACCACAGACCGCAAGCGGCACTAGCTGTACGTAACGGTCCCCAGGTAGTTGTCGATAAGAAGGCCGATGAGTAAACCCATCCGAACTCCTACTGAGTCTGATGTGACAATCTCCATACAGTCCGGTCCGTTCGTCCATGACTATCGCATATCGGGCCTAGGGGGGCGGCAAGCGTCAGTCCCCTAATAGCGGTATAAGTCGTGTCGGAGTGAAGCCCATTACACCCTGAGAAACTGCTGGAACCTACCAGCAAATCTCGCTTGCCCTGGCCAGGGACTTTGCGTAATGGCTCTCTGACACAGCACGATATCTACTCCCAATACCGGGAGGGACGAATCCTGTCTAACCGCCACTGCCTCCAAGTGCTCGGGACTGCACCCAACTGCCACCTGTTTGCACGACTCCTTTGAGCCGTGGTAGGGTAGCAATCTAAGAACAGTGGGACACACTCGAGGCGAAGTAGCAGTGTCAAGTCTGCGGACTACGCTGTACTCATGTCACCTGGGAACTGTTCACTGACGACTGGTATCATACCAACCAACAATTCCCTGTGAGTCCTGTCCGGTGTACCCGTAACCTAACGAGCACCTGTATACTATCTCCAGTACGACGTACTGACGGCTGTGGGACAGACCATCTCCCCAACTGGGATGAGAAGCGTACACACCAGTCTACTCCGGAGTATCGATGCTCTGTCTCGATAATCCAACGACCAGGGACCTGAATAAGGATGTGCTTGTAGACTACCCAGCCCCCACTAGTGTGACTGCCATCACAACGCTGGTAGACAAGCAAGATCCTAAGAGCTCTATCAATACGTATACTCACATATTAAGATAGAAAAACCAAGTAGCATACTACCATGTTTAGCAAGACTGTTATATACATGTGAATATCCCAAGCTTCCATTAAGTAATATACAAGCTAGTATGATACAGTAATGGCCTTCTAGGGCATAAACACTAACAATCTCCCACTTGCACTAGGGCCATGTACTGGCATATCGTAGACCAATGATCTCGAGTAGCCTCTCGAACTGAATCTGAGGAAGGGCCTTCGTGAATGGATCAGCAATGTTCTCTTCTGAAGCAACTCTCCGAACCTCGATCTCCTGACGATCAATGATCTCCCTGATCAGGTGATACCGCCTCAAGATGTGTCTGGACTTCTGATGGGACCTTGGTTCCTTCGCTAAAGCTATAGCTCCGTTGTTGTCGCAATACAGAGGTATTGGATCAACTATGGTAGGAACCACCTGAAGTTCTGTTAGGAACTTCTTCATCCAGACTGCTTCTTTTGCGGCATCGCAAGCAGCTATATACTCCGCTTCCATCGTCGAGTCAGCAACGGTGTCCTGCTTGGAGCTCTTCCAGCACACCGCCCCTCCATTGAGGGTAAAGACATAACCCGACATGGACTTGGAATCGTCCTTATCACTCTGGAAGCCGGAATCAGCAAAGGCCTCCAACCTGAGGTCTTTTCCGCCGTAAACCAAGAACATCTCCTAAGTCCTCCTCAGGTACTTGAGAATGTTCTTTACTGCTATCCAGTGTTTCTCCCCTGGGTCTGACTGATACCGGCTTACCACGCTCAGTGCGTAAGCTACATCTGGTCTGGTACACAACATCGCATACATTATAGAGCCTACCGCAGAAGCGTAGGGTATAATAGACATGCGTTCCCTTTCCAAATCAGTCTTGGGAGACATCTCTTTGGAGAGGGTGATTCCGTGACAAGCCGGTAGATTACCGCGCTTAGAATCTTCCATACTGAATCTTTTCAGTACAGTGTCGATATACCTGGACTGCGAAAGTCCCAACATCCTCTTGGATCTATCACGATAGATCCGGATCCCCAGAATGTAAGAGGCATCACCCAGGTCTTTCATGGAGAACCTGTGTGACAAGAATCCTTTGACAGATTGTAGCATAGGAATGTCATTTCCTATCAATAGAATGTCATCCACGTACAAGACGAGGAATACGACACTTCTGGCCACAACTTTACTATATATGCACGGTTCATCTGGATTTTTGATAAAGTCATATTCTTTGACTGTCTCATCAAAACAGATGTTCCAACTCCGCGATGCCTGCTTTAGTCCATAAATGGACTTAAGCAGCTTGCATACTTTCCCGCTGCTCCCACTCTGATTGAAACCCTCTGGCTGATCCATATAGACGCTCTCCTCTAAATTTCCATTCAGAAAAGCCGTCTTTACGTCCATCTGCCAGATTTCATAATCATGGAAGGCAGCAATAGCAAGAAGGACCCGAATGGATTTGAGCATAGCCACTGGAGAAAAGGTTTCATCATAGTCCAAACCAGGTCTTTGACGAAAACCCTTTGCAACAAGTCTAGCCTTATAGGTTTCCACCTGTCCATCTACACCAATCTTTTTCTTGAAGATCCATTTGCATCCTATGGGTTTTACCCCATCTGGAGCAAAGTCCAAAGTCCATACTTTGTTGGTGTACATGGACTCCATTTCGGTCCGCATTGCATCTAGCCATCGTACCGAGTCGCCGCTCTGGATGGCCTGCTGGAAGTCAGTAGGTTCATCATCATCTATGATGCAATCCTCTCTATCCCCGTCAATGAGAAAACCGTAGTATCTCTCAGGCGGACGAGACGGCCTACTACTCCTGCGGAGGGGTGCGGGAATGTTCTGTTCTTCTTGAACCTCTGGTTCTACCAAACTTTCAGTAGCAGTTTGTGGTTCTGGAATTTCTTCCAGTTCTACTACGCTCCCACTCTTCTGATTTTCCAAAAATTCAGTTTCTAAGAAGCGGGCATGACGAGAAACAAAAACCTTTTGTTCCTCTGCGTAATAGAAATAATATCCCATAGAGTTCTTTGGATATCCCACAAACTTACACTCTACTGAGCGTGCCTCGAGCTTGTCCACATGCTGCTTTTTAACAAAAGCTGGACATCCCCATGTTTTCAGGTACTGAAGACAGGGTTTCTTCCCACTCCATATCTGATATGGTGTGGTAGGCACAGTTTTGGTTGGAACTTTGTTCAAAAGATATGCCGCCGATTCTAGCGCATAACCCCAGAAAGATCGCGGTAACTCAGCATTACTCATCATGGATCGTACCATATCCAATAGGGTTCGATTCCGTCTCTCCGATACACCGTTGTGCTGTGGAGTGTATGGAGGAGTAAGCTGAGAGAGAATTCCTTTCTCTTTTAGGTAACCTAGGAACTCGGCACTCAAGTATTCACCACCTCGATCAGATCTAAGTGTTTTAATACTTTTGCCGGTTTGGTTTTCTACTTCATTCTTATACTCCTGGAATTTCTCAAAAGCCTCGGATTTATGTTTCATCAGATAAATGAATCCGTATCTTGAGTAATCATCCGTGAAAGTAATGAAATAGGAAAAACCACCTCTTGCATGTGTAGACATTGGACCGCATACATCGCTGTGTATGAGTCCTAAGAGCTCGCTCGCTCTTACTCCTTGTCCAGTGAATGGAGTCTTTGTCATCTTTCCTTTGAGACAAGATTGACAAGTGTCATAAGTTTGATATTCGAACGTGTCCAAATATCCTTCTCTATGCAACTTAGTCAACCTTCTCTCATTGATGTGACCCAGTCTACAATGCCATAAGAAAGGTTTATTTAAATCTGGAGACTTTCTTTTTAGTGTGTTCTGGACATTGAAAATTTGGAGTTGGTTTAACACATATATGCCGTTATTTAAAGTACCGGACCCAATCAAACCATGATTAAGGTGGATGTTGACAACATCTCTTACAAACGTGAAATCATAACCTTTATTTGATAACAAGGAAACTGATATGATATTACACGTTAAGCTGGGTACAAAATAACAGTTATGTAAAACCAAAATGTGTCCACTCGTCAATCCTAGGTGATAATCCCCGACGGACGCAGCTCCCACGCTAGCTCCGTTAGCAACCCTGAGGATCATATCACCTTCCTTCAGCACTCTACGGTTTCTCAGTGCCTGCAATGAATTGCAAATATGAGATCCTGACCCGGTATCCAATACCCAGGAAGTAGAGTTGATCGACAGACAATTCTCAATTACAAACACACCTGAAGTCGAAGCCACAGCTTGCTTCGGTTCCTGGTTCTTGGCGTTCCACGCCTTGCAATCCTTCTTCCAGTG
Source organism: Agapanthus africanus (assembly GCA_030015575.1). Taxonomy (NCBI): domain Eukaryota; kingdom Viridiplantae; phylum Streptophyta; class Magnoliopsida; order Asparagales; family Amaryllidaceae; genus Agapanthus; species Agapanthus africanus. Next base: position 389,581,445 of record JASDDO010000022.1, read on the forward strand.
CCCTTTCCTGTGACAATGGAAGCACTCATCCAGGCCAACTACCGGTGCTGTAAACTTTTTCTTTCCCTTCTTTCCCACCTTACTAACACCTCCTCTAGGTCTGGGTGCGGCCTTCTTCTTCCTTCCTTTGGCCCTAGCCTTGGACCCGGAAGAAGATGAACCGCCAACAAACATAGCGGGTGTTTCCCTTGCCTTCTGCAAGGTGCCCTCTGCACTCCTTAACATGTTCAGGAGTTCCGCAAGTTCAACTTCTTTTCCTTGAAGATTGAAGTTGAGGATAAACTGGGCGTAGGTGGGAGGAAGGGACTGGAGAACAAGGTCTGTATAGAGCTCATTATCCAAAGTCGTCCCAAGGTCCGCGAGCTCTTCAATATAGCCGATCATCTGTAGGACATGTTCACCTACCGATGACCCGACAGCCAACCTCGCTCGAAACAGTTTCTTAGAGGTCTCGTATCTTGCTATACGAGATTGCTCTCCATAAAGTTCCTTTGTATGGAGAAATATGCCATCTAAGGACATATCCTCGTGCCTCCTCTGATGTTCATTGTTCATCGAGGCAAGCACGATGCACTTGGCTCTCGCGCAATCTAAATCCCAGGTTTTACGGATTTCCTTATCCGCATTGCTGGATTTGGGACCAAGGACAGCAGGTGCTGTAGCGGTGAGGACGTACCCCAGTTTGTCATAGGTCAAAGCCATCTTGACATTCCGCAGCCAATCTTTATAGTTTGGCCCCGTCAGTATATTTTTCTCTAAAAGTAACTTAAGTCCAGTCATTTTCAGGGTCGCTGCAATTAGGAGAGAGAGAAGAAAACTCTTTAGCATGATGCTCTTGCAAGTTTAGAGTGGTTTTTAGTTTATCTAAACTGGATGGCTCCCACTGTTTCTCGAATCCTTCCTCAAACCATAAAAGAAGAATTAGCCAAGACTATTCTCACCGTACAATACTTGCTTAACCGTTCAGCCAGGCCGGTGTCGATACTTCGAGGGAGGTTTTCCAACGCTTTCGCGAAGTTCCTTAATTAAATAACCTCTTTTCTCTGGGGGCGTAACCCCGCTGACACTTTTCTGGACACCTACTAGGTTTATAGCATTGATCGTTAAGCGACGAATATCCTGATAAGTAGCATATACTCACAGTAGGATCGGGATCCAAATATCATCGTATGATAATGTTGAAGGAATCCTACCAACATTCATCAAACTCCAAATGGTATGCATCTCTTTGCAAATTTCAGTTTCTTTAGAAATTCCCGATATAAGTTTTTGCCCCATGCTCTTATGACCTTGACGAAAGCCAACAAATCATAAGTCACATGTCAAGTTCTGCCCATCATTATCTTGTTAATTTGAACCCACCCGTATATACCCTTGACGAAAGCCAACAAGGTAATGCGACTGTCCCAAACCAACACATCTATCTATGTAACAAATGAATACCCCAGCAGCTACCAAACACTATGTCTTGACGAAAGCCAACAAACATAGCTTGAATACTACTGACTATCCATAAGAAATGACAGAGGGCTACGACTGGTTTTGGCGAAACCGTGAACGTAGTGAACTTGATATAACCGAAGGAACCCGATAGCTTTTAAAAGGAGTGGTTAAATCTCCGCATTTAAAAAATATCTGTTTTTAAAATTAACCGAGTGGTTTCTTTTAAATTGTTCCAACGATTTAAACTTTGGTTTGTTTTACTTTGCATTATAGATAATGCGTCCCATCATTAACCTATCATTGCAGAAAACAACGAAAATATAACGTCCTCTTATGCCATCCGCATTCGCCACGGGGTCCCGTCATCACCCGTTAGGTTACTTAACTAACGACAGAGCGGGGGCTGGGCTAGCGCGGGTGAAAAACATAAGTGACGTCTAAATAGCTATAATAAATATAGATATTTTACATTCGTCTGACGCAATGATATTCATTCCAGAACACAGATAAACAATATTGGATTTGCAAGCAATCTGTATTTCTTTTGAGCCTGCAAGAAAAGACAGATTACACAGTTGTGATGAATAGCCGTTTACCCCACCCTCGACCCCTACGGGTACGGCAAACTACCCACCCGGCAGTCTGTGTACCCCACCTTGGGTCAGTCCTAGGAGCAAAAACAGTAAAATGAAATAATACAACGGTGGCTACAACCGCAACCTGGAAGTGCCCCGCGAAAATAATATTACAACAAATTACATTTACAACAAATGAATTAAACAATAACCCTTTGCTAACCCCGGCTATACACCACAACAGTCCAATACAGTTTATATGCACAAACAGATATAACCATTTCAGAAATATGCAACCCCCTGCCAACCGACATACTAGCAGTTGGGGGAGGTTTACGAACACATCAAACAATCACAGATATAATCCAATACGCAAATACTGTATTTTTTGATCGAATAAACAACTTCAATATTGCTCCAAAATCTGCTCTGTTAAACAGTAACCTGAGCAATAATTAAATATTCCAGAAAACCCCAAATGTCACAGGGGACCCACACAAGAAAGACGAGTCCATGACTCGGCCAAAGCGCCGCGGATGCGCGGCAGATCCCACCGATCCGCCGCGCTTCCGCGGCCGAGTTGCCGATTCATGGGCTCGAATTTCTTGGGTGTTCTCCTGGACTCCTTTCTAGCTCTCTGAACACTCCAGAAAAATTTTAGGACTTCATTTTAAGTTCGACAGAAACTAAACAGAATTAGGGTTTTCCGGCTTCGTTTTTTCGTTCGAAATTCGTACAAATTTGCGATTAAGTTATTTAGTGTTTAGCGAGGCTCTGATACCACTGTAAGTCGATGTAGTACACCCCAGTACTTGTGGGGAGGCGGAATTTACAAAAACGATCAAGTTTAAACAACGAACATCGACTAACCGCTTGAATCGAAGCTAAACTATAAATAACCGTATCTTATGAGTTTCTTTTCATAAGTGATTAGGGATTATACCTATCGATACTAGTCCTTCGTCTTTACGATTTCCTTGTTCTCCTCGGCCTTCTCTAGGTAGTAGACGATCCACCCGAGAGCAAAACTCCAAGCTAAACCTCTAAGCTTGAGGCAACTAACCTTCTTGGATTGCTAATCAAAGAAGCTAGGTGTAATATAGAGATGGTTATGGATTGATTAGTCTTACTAATCCTAGATCTCAACACATGAGGGTGAGGATTAGTCTTTTGAAGAGAGAGAGCTTGAGGAGAGAGAAGGTGAGAATGAATCTAATGAGAATAGTAAATCTATCATAATATATATGAACCTTTAATATTCATCCATAAAAGAAAACTAAAATGATGAATAATGAAGTTTCATAAATATCTAGTGGTGATTCATAACCATGACTCATTAAGCATTTATCATGCATTAATGATATGCATGAATCACCCTCATGACTCACTAAACTCATTTAATGCAAATGACACCTAAACCTCCTTAGTCACCACTTCTAGAAGCTTCTCGAGTAATTACGAGAACGCCCCTCCGATCCGTAAAAATACGGAAAAACTTTAGACTGTAAAAATCCAATAACCGGATACCAGTAACTGGCTTAAACCAAAGCCGACTGGTAAAAACTGTCCGAAAGTCGTACGCGCGTAAACGCACGTATGCGTCCGAACCCTTTGTCGCAAAACCATGCAACCTCTATATCGTTTCGCCTGGAGTAGGAAACTCTCTGTGTGGGACTCTAGAGACTCGACTACTACGCTGGCAGTGGGTTTAACCACAGACCGCAAGCGGCACTAGCTGTACGTAACGGTCCCCAGGTAGTTGTCGATAAGAAGGCCGATGAGTAAACCCATCCGAACTCCTACTGAGTCTGATGTGACAATCTCCATACAGTCCGGTCCGTTCGTCCATGACTATCGCATATCGAGCCTAGGGGGGCGGCAAGCGTCAGTCCCCTAATAGCGGTATAAGTCGTGTCGGAGTGAAGCCCATTACACCCTGAGAAACTGCTGGAACCTACCAGCAAATCTCGCTTGCCCTGGCCAGGGACTTTGCGTAATGGCTCTCTGACACAGCACGATATCTACTCCCAATACCGGGAGGGACGAATCCTGTCTAACCGCCACTGCCTCCAAGTGCTCGGGACTGCACCCAACTGCCACCTGTTTGCACGACTCCTTTGAGCCGTGGTAGGGTAGCAATCTAAGAACAGTGGGACACACTCGAGGCGAAGTAGCAGTGTCAAGTCTGCGGACTACGCTGTACTCATGTCACCTGGGAACTGTTCACTGACGACTGGTATCATACCAACCAACAATTCCCTGTGAGTCCTGTCCGGTGTACCCGTAACCTAACGAGCACCTGTATACTATCTCCAGTACGACGTACTGACGGCTGTGGGACAGACCATCTCCCCAACTGGGATGAGAAGCGTACACACCAGTCTACTCCGGAGTATCGATGCTCTGTCTCGATAATCCAACGACCAGGGACCTGAATAAGGATGTGCTTGTAGACTACCCAGCCCCCACTAGTGTGACTGCCATCACAACGCTGGTAGACAAGCAAGATCCTAAGAGCTCTATCAATACGTATACTCACATATTAAGATAGAAAAACCAAGTAGCATACTACCATGTTTAGCAAGACTGTTATATACATGTGAATATCCCAAGCTTCCATTAAGTAATATACAAGCTAGTATGATACAGTAATGGCCTTCTAGGGCATAAACACTAACAGACAGTCGTGCGGTCATTTTGGCTCAGTCAAGGACTCGTACGGGTGGGTCTAATGCAGTCAAGATAATGACGGGTTGAACTTGACTAGGATCTTTTGATATGTTGGCTCAGTCAAGGTCACTTGGATCCTAGGGGCAAAAACCACATCGGGAGTTTCAAAAGAACTGAAACTTGCAGATTTAGCATACCTTCTGGAGTGTGGTGACTAGAGTGGATTCCATCTAGGTTATCACACAATGACAGTTGGATCCCGATCCCACTGATGAGTTGGTTTACTCTCGGGAGATTATTTCACTTAACAATCAATGCTATAAACCTAGTAGGTGTCTAGAAAGGTGTTAGCGGGGTTACGCCCCCAGGGAAAAGAGGTTCTTTAATTAAGGAAATTCGCGAAAGCGTTGGAAAACCTCCCTCAAAGTACCGACACTAGCCTGGCTGAAAGGTTAAGCAAGTATTGTGACGTGAATTAAAACCCGGCTAGTTCTTCTTTTAAAAGGGTTTTAAGAAGAATTTGAGGAAACAGTGGGAGACATCCTGGTTAGATAAATTAATAAACCAATCTAATCTTGCAAGAGCATACGCTGAGTGTTTCTTTTCTCTCTCTCCAGGCAGCAACCTTTTCACGCCCTAATCAAGATAATAAAATGTATCGCTTGACCGATCCGAATTCTTATTCGGGACTGGGGAAAGTTGGTTCAGCTCTAACTTGTGACAACAGTCATGAGAATGAGAATGGGAAAGAGGAAAGTATGGATTTCCAGGATACCCAGTTGAAGAAGAAGCATGGTTTTGCATCTACTTCAGGTGTTCTTGTAATTGAGAACTGTTTTACGGTCAGCCCTACCTCCTGGGTACTTGATACCGGATCAGGATCTCATATCTGTAATTTATTGCAAGGACTGAGAAAAAGTAGGAAAGTTGCACCGGGTGATATGTCGCTCAGAGTAGCGAACGGAGCACAAGTTAATGCGGCAGCCGTCGGTGAATATCACCTAGTATTGCCTAATGGCAAGACTATGATTTTGAACGATTGCTACTATGTACCCTCCATGGTTTGCAACATCATATCAGTTTCTTTACTCGATAAAGATGGATATAACTTTGTTCTTGAAAAGAATATCATGAACATTTACCTTCATAAGGTACTGGTTGCAGAGGGTACACTGTGTAATGGTATCTACGTTCTAAATCAGAATACAGTTCTCAATATACAAAACACACGCAAGAGGAAGAATTCAGATACGAATGAATCCTACTTGTGGCATTGTAGACTTGGTCATATCGGAGAGAAAAGACTGAGTAAGTTGCATAAAGATGGACTCTTGAATACGTTCGAGTTTTCATCTTATGAAACTTGTCAGTCCTGTCTCAAAGGGAAGATGACCAAATCTCCGTTCACCGGACATGGAGAAAGGGCAGCAGAGCTCTTGGGACTCATACACAGTGATGTATGCGGTCCGATGTCTATACATGCAAGGGGTGGGTTCTCGTACTTCATCACATTCACTGACGATCTCTCTAGGTTCGGATATGTGTATCTGATGAAACACAAATCTGAAGCTTTTGAGAAATTCAAGGAATTCAGAAACGAAGTAGAGAACCAGACAGGCAAAAGTATCAAGATCCTCCGGTCTGACAGGGGAGGGGAGTACTTAAGCACGGAGTTCCTAGACTACTTAAAAGAGAATGGTATTCTCTCTCAGCTTACTCCTCCTTATACACCACAGCACAGCGGTGTATCGGAGAGGAGGAATCGTACCCTTCTGGATATGGTTCGCTCCATGATGAGTAATGCCGAGTTGCCTCTTTCATTTTGGGGACATGCGCTGTTGATAGCTGCTTATCTATTGAACGATGTTCCGTCTAAATCTGTGCCTAAGACACCATTCGAGATATGGAATGGTAAGAAGCCGTATCTTAAAGGCATTAAGATATGGGGTTGTCCGGCCTATGTAAAAGTACAAAATCTGGACAAACTTAAGGCACGTTCAGTTCTATGTAAATTTGTGGGATATCCTAAGAACTCCGCAGGATATCTGTTCTACCACACCGAGGAACAGAAGGTGTTTGTATCTCGCCACGCCACCTTTTTAGAGTGGCAATTTCTTGCAAAAGAAACAAGTGGGAGTTCGGTAGAACTGGAAGAAATTCAGCGACCACAAAATGAAACTGAAAAATTGACAGAACCTCAGAATTCAATAACCCCAGAAGAACCTCAGCCACTCCGCAGATCTGGTAGGATTTCTCATCCGTCCGAGAGATACTACGGTTTTCTCATAGACGGGGATCGAGAGGATTGCATCTTGGAAGAAGATGACCCTACCAGTTTCAGGCAGGCCATTATCAGTAGGGACTCTGATAAGTGGCAGGAAGCAATGCAATCCGAAATGGAGTCCATGTACGCCAATAAAGTGTGGACCTTGGATATTGCTCCACCTGGGGTAAAACCCGTTGGATGCAAATGGATCTACAAAAGGAAACTTGGTGTAGATGGGCAGGTGGAAACCTATAAAGCTAGACTCGTTGCAAAAGGTTTTCGTCAAAGACCTGGTTTGGACTATGACGAGACTTTTTCTCCGGTAGCTATGCTCAAATCCATTCGGATCCTACTTGCCATTGCTGCCTTCCATGACTATGAAATCTGGCAGATGGATGTTAAGACGGCTTTCCTAAACGGTTGTTTGGAAGAGTGCGTTTACATGGATCAACCAGAAGGTTTCGTAGACAGTGGGAGCAGCGGAAGGGTGTGCAAGTTGCTTAAATCCATTTATGGATTAAAGCAGGCATCGCGGAGCTGGAACATCTGTTTTGATGAGGCAATCAAGGAATTTGATTTCATCAAGAACGAAGATGAACCCTGTGTATATAAGAAGATTGTAGGACGAACTGTCGTATTCCTAGTCTTGTACGTGGACGACATTCTTTTGATAGGAAATGATATTCCTATGCTACAATCGGTCAAGCTATTTTTGTCACAAAGGTTCTCCATGAAGGACCTGGGAGATGCCTCGTACATTCTGGGGATCAAGATCTATAGAGATAGATCCAAGAGACTATTGGGACTTTCGCAGTCCAGGTACATAGAGACCGTACTAAAGAGATTTAGTATGGAGGGTTCCAAGCGCGGTAACATACCCGCATTGCACGGAATTACCCTCTCCAAGAAGATGTCTCCTAAGACTGACGAGGAGAGGGTTCGCATGAGCATTATACCCTACGCTTCGGCGGTAGGATCTATAATGTATGTGATGCTATGTACAAGACCAGATGTAGCTTACGCGTTGAGCGCGGTAAGCCGGTATCAGTCAGACCCAGGGGAGGACCACTGGACAGCAGTGAAGAACATTCTCAAGTACCTGAGAAGGACTAAGGAGATGTTCCTGGTTTACGGTAATGGAGACCTCAGGGTCGAGTCCTTTACCGATTCAAGCTTCCAGAGTGACAAAGATGACAGCAAGTCCATCTCGGGTTTTGTGTTTACCCTCAACGGAGGGGCGGTATGTTGGAGGAGTTCCAAGCAGGATACCGTCGCAGACTCGACGATGGAGGCTGAATACATTGCTGCAAGCGATGCCGCAAAAGAGGCGGTCTGGATAAAGAAGTTCATTAGTGAACTTCAGGTGGTTCCGTCTATTGTTGACCCAATACCTCTGTATTGCGATAACAATGGGGCTATAGCTTTAGCGAAGGAACCAAGGTCCCATCAGAAATCCAGGCACATCTTAAGGCGGTATCACCTGATCAGGGAGATCATTGATCGACAGGAGATCGAGGTGCGGAGAGTGGACACAAAGGACAACACTGCGGACCCATTCACAAAGGCTTTACCCCAGACTCAGTTCGAGCGGCTGATCGAGATGATAGGTCTTCGATACGCCAGTACATGGCCTTAGTGCAAGTGGGAGATTGTTGGTGTATATGCCCTAGAGGCCATTACTGTATCATACTAGTATCTATATTACTTAATGGAAGCTTGGGATATTCACAGTTGTACAGACAATCTTGCTCAATATAGTAGTATGCTACTTGGTTTGTCTCTGCTTTAATGTGTACATGTGTGTTTATTTATTATATCACCTATACGCATTAGTAGAGCCCTTAGGATCTTTGCTTGATTACCGGCGTTGTGATGGCGATCACACTCGTGGGGGTTGGGTAATCTACAAGCACATCCTTATACACGTCCCTAGTCGTGGGAGTACCGAGATAGGGCATCGATACTCCGGAGTAGACTAGCGTATGCGCTTCTCATCCCAGCACGGGAGACGGTCTGTCCCACAGCCGTCGGTACGTCGTACTTGAGATAGTATGTGGGTGCTCGTTAGGTTACGAGTACACTGGACAGGACTCGTCGGGAACTGATGGTTGGTATTATACCTATCGTTAGTTATCAGTTCCCAGGTGACATGAGTACAGCTTAGTCCGCTGACTTGACACTGTCATTTCGCCTCGAGTGTGTTCCCACTGTTCTTTGATTACTACCCTACCACGGCTCTACTGAGTCGTGCAAACAGGTAGTAGTTGGGAGCAGTCCCGAAGCACTTAGAGGCAGTGACGGTTAGACAGGATCCGTCTCTCCCGGTATTGGGGGTTGACATCGCGCTGTGTCTAGGAGAGCCATTACACGAGTAGTCCCTGGCCAGGGCAAGCGAGATATACTGGTAGGTTCCAGTGTTATCTCAGGGTGTTTTGGGCTTCACTCCGACACGACTTGTACCGCTATTAGGGGTCTGACGCTTGCCGCCCCCCTAGGCCCGCCATGCGATGTATCAGATGAACAGACCGGACTGTACGGAGATTGTCACATACAGACTCAGTAGGAGTTCGGATGGATTTACCTCATCGGCCTTCTTATCGACATCTACCTGGGGACCGTTACGTACAGCTAGTGCCGCTTGCGATCTGTGGTTAAACCCACTGCCAGCGTAGTGTCGAGTCTTTAGAGTCCCACACAGAGAGTTTCCTTGCACTGAGCGAAACGTGTAGAGGCCGTATGGTTTTACGGCAGGGCTGCGATCACTTACGTACACTTGTGTGCGTATGATGTTTGGGCAGGCAGTACTAGTGGGCTTTGGTTTAAGCCAGATCCTAGTATTGCACGGATGGATCTGTTTTGTCTTCTGCGCATCCGCATTCTATGGAATACGGATGCAGGTGTGTATGCACAGTTTTCTGGAGCGAAGAAGGAGGAGGTGCCTCATTAGGGTTTTGGCAGTTGGTTCGGCCAAAACCACTATGTGGCAGGCTCATTAGGGTTCTGACAGTTGATTCGGTCAAAACCATTTTGAGGCGGACTCATTAGGGTTTCGACAGTTCGTTTGGTCAAAACCATAATGAGCCGGGGACATTATTTACTAATCCTTTCATTGATAATTTTGTTATGGCTAATTACATTTACCATTTGACCATCTTGACTTTGTTGACCTTTTGACCAAAGTTGACTTGGACCTTCTTAGAAGATCTAAAGTATTCTTTGGTTTTCTTTTTGTTTAGTTATGATAATGGTCATGTCATTTGTAGCCATCACCTTTATCTTGATTGGATTTGTAATGATGATGTTTATGCATTATTGCAACCATGGTTAGCTTTTCTCTTGGTTAAGCTTTTCATTTGCTTATTCTCATTCTCTCTCTTGAAATGAGTAGCTCCATGGTTGCTAGAAAATCTCCTTCTTCTTCCTCCTCTTGTTTTCTCCTTTGATCTCATGTGTTGAGAGAAAAAGGATTCTACTTGACAAACACATCCATACATCCTCTCTACACATCCTAAGGCTTTTAGATTAGCTATCTCCTCGCCCTAGTTACCTCGGCTTGAGGTGGAGCTCGGTGTACATCTCTCGGGTGGATCGTCTTCGACTCAAGGAGGCCGCGGAGGTGACCGAAGTCCGGATCAACCTTTGAGCAAGCAATGAGAAGAACAACAAGAAGAGAAGAACATCAAAGAAGAACAACAACAAGAAGTGAAGGAGTTCAAGTTGAGGTATAACCACTTTGCCGAGTAGTTAATTCTTCTTTGCAAGTATGCTAGTTTAGTTTAGCAAAGATCCGGCTTTTACGGTCCATGTTACAAAGTTTAGAAAAATTTTGATTTACCGTTTCCGGAACCCCGTAAGTACCGGGAGAGGTAACGTGGACCTAACAGAAATCGCATGCATAACGCTATCCTAGGTCATATCAGGTAATATCCTCAAATAATATCCTGATCCACCTACATGTAAGTGCAATACTACGTGCTCGTGTCCGTGCATCAGATAGCAACATATCAGATATATGACGTATGAATGCAATATGAATGAAATCAGAATACATCATGAATGAAACCACTGTTTTCTTTATTTAATGAGATTTTTATATGTATATCAATCGAGTGTCATCAACGAAATCAACAGAGAAATCAGTATCAAGTATCGACACAAAACATAAATCTTAGTATCTCAATATCAAATCTCAATATCTCTGTATCTCAAATTTCAATATCTCAATACCTCGGGCTCCGTCAGTGCGGATCGGCCCATATCATCAAACCCAACAACCACGAACGGTATCCTCCAGATATCCGCCGCGCCAGATAAAATCACCGGTAGGTAGTCTGCCCCTGCAGGGCTCATCGTCTACTACTCGAGCTTCTTGCCCCGGGGTACCATACCGGGTCCACCATGTACCCGAGACGGTTCATCCAACTCCTCGAATCAGGTCTCGAAAACATCTCAGAACCGAGAAAACATCATGGTGGACGATACTCAACATATCAAAGAAAACCGCATTTTTTCTCTTTAAAATGGTTCATCAGTTTACAAAACTTTCACATGCGGTTTCCAAATCCATAAAATATCAAGAAGAATCCGAAATCATCAAGTCACCATGTCAATAACAATGAAAACCGGCATAAATCTCCATAATACCGTATAACCAATGAATATATGGATGCATATGATATCATGCAATAATTAAACCAGCATATGAAAGCTATAACATATAGCAACTATCAGTTCGCAAGCTATGTCAATGAAATAGTATTTTCTAAAGTGTACGTGACATGGAAATTACCGATGATGATGTGTGTGAGCCGGAAAGTAAGTGTAAGTGGAACATACGCATCATCGGTAATGGTGCTGGTGTCCTGACAGCATGGTTCATAATCACTAAGTACACAATAAACATGCACTGAGACGATAACAACATGATAAATGGCAATGAATGGTAATTGCAACAATAATATGCGGAACAGGAATGATAATGTAACAATAAGGAATCTACATCGCTACACCTGTGTTATACTGATTTGCAGTTTGAAATAGTACGAATCGTGGCGTTTTGAAAACAGGGGCTACGGTGTTTTTAAGAAAAGGTACGTCTTTTGAAATATCCGTAGTATCCCTTGACATGTCTTTAAAATCCTCACGATTCGTTAGTTTTGGAAATAGGTATGACTCGGGTCCAGTCTGACATCTACTACGTAAACAACAGGTCTAACTAACAACCAATCGAAAGGGATATGGAAACCACCTACATCTAAGTCAATATATAAATACATATATATAGTCGGTGATCCCGCCTCAATAATATCTCTTACGATACTTCATCTAATATGACATCCTCGAGTCAAGAGTGCGGATCAATCATCAATAGCTCGTACGGTAAGTCTATCGTATGGCATCCCAAATTAGGGTACGGGTCAAATATCACATTCATCACATTATTCATCTGGTATCCTCTTTATCAAAAATCATGATCCGGGTTACTGATCTACGTCTAGTACAAAACTGATACCATCTATGAAATGCCTGCGTGTGTATGAAAACTCCACGCCTAAAGAACCCGCTAAAATATCATGTCGTATCTCAAATACGGACCATATCACATCACCGATCTCACGGCCTCAAGCTTAATCTCATCGACTCATCTCCAATCCAAAGTACTATCCTCATAATCCATGTATATGTATACGTATATATATACATAGTCCCATACATATGTGTCTATATATATATACATATTTCTATATACGCACAGGTAAAAGAATGAATGTATGCAAGTGTGTGTGCGTGTATAGGTGCAACAACTACTCTAGGGTTTCGCAAGTAACATTACTAATCCATGAACATGTAACTCTATCATTAACATCCATGTCATACAAAATAGATATCATAAATATATAGTATATATGTATAACATACTATACATCGAACTGCGGGGGTGCTATACGCCATCCACCCGACTTCCCCCATAAATATATATCTACTCACCTGGTCCTCGCTTGCCGAAATCGATGTCGCCACGCGCTTGCTTGTCGTCTCGAAGTCCACATGGGGGTACCTACATGTCACAACGTATCGTATCACATAAAAACCCAATTCGAAATCGAAAGGGCATACGAAAACCAAATCGGCACGCGTATCACGTATAGGTCAAAACCTATCAACTACGCATGCAAGAATAGCCAAACCAACCCTCGATGTCGATGTACAAACATCAACCCATCGAGAAAAACCCAAACGCACCCATTTGCACATTCACAAACACTAATTATAATATGAAATAGGTTAAAATTCACAAAAACCCCAAACTCACTTTAAAAGCTATTTTTCCGAAAACCTAGCAAGCAAAATTTACCGTTTTAGTATAAAACTTGATGTTTTTGTAAGTGCGCGGCGGCGCCCCGGCCGTCAAACCGACGGCCAAACGCGGAAACGGTGATAAACTTTAAAATTTGCGGACTTAGCAAACCGGCACCACCGCGCACTAAACCCCGGATCGTGCCATTAAACTAATTCTAGCAAACAAGAGAAGGGTTAGAGATATACCGAATGATCCGAGTCCTCCGGTCTTCATCTCCGCTCCGATCTCCTCGCGGGATCTTCGTCCGTCTCCTCCTCGTCGGAAAGGGCACCACGAAGCCGGGTACTTTTACGGGCTCCCACCTCAATACCGAGGCAACTCGGGCGCGAAGTAGGCTACCCGACGCGTCCAAGATGTGCTGTAGGAAGTGTAGTGTAGAATGTATGTCTCACTTTGGGGTTGGTTGCCATAGATGGAGGAATGGTATATAGAAAATTGGTGCTTTCAATTTTCTAGCAATGGAATGAGATGAATGAATGCTACTCTCTCAAAGATGAAGATGAAGCTCTCTCATTTTCTTCTCTTTTCTTCTTCTCTCTTTCTTTTCTCAACCATGAATAATCATCTCTCCTCTTTTAGAAATGGTGGAGGAAAACAACATGAAGCAAGAGGGAGGTGAGTGTAGTAAAAGGAGGAGGGTGACCACATCCAAACATAATCATCACTAAACTACACATCAATCCTAATCCTTTCTTATCACAATAAAGCATGAAAAGCAAAGATGCTTATCATATCACACCTTATGCAATAAAAAACCCCCACCATGTGTTATTTGCAAACTTGCAAATAACACCCTCCATCGGAAAAGTCCGGCCGGGAATGAACAAAGAAAAACCGGCCAGAACGGAATGCAAACTGGCAATTCCAGAGAACTGGTCCCGTAATAAATTACAGGAAAACCCCGATACTGTGCATACACACCCGCATCTGTATTCCGTCCGGATACAAATGCAATGAGACAAAATCTACACTGTACTAAACTAGGACCGGCTTAAACCAAAGCCGGCTAGTAATAACCGTTCGATCCTGATCCGTGCAATACCGCACGTATCTGATCGAACGCTGCCATATAACTATACGGCCACTAGTACAAACCGTCCGATCCTGATCCGTGCAATACCGCACGTATCTGATCGGACCCTGCCATATCTCCATACGGCCTCTACAGCGTTTCGCCCGAAAGCTTGAGTAACTGAAAGTGTGGTGGACTCTAAAGACTCGTCAATACTATGGCTGTGGATTTAACCACTAGCACGTCAGAGGTATAAGCCAATACGTGACGGGCCACCAGCTATTGACCAAAAGGGACGTCGATGAGGAAGCTCACCCCGACACCCAACTGAGCCTGTCAGTGACAATATCCGTACAGTCCGGTCCGTTCGTCTATGAGCATCGCATGGCGGACCTAGGGGGTTGGTAAAAGTCAGACCCCCAAAAGCGGTACAAGTCGTGTCGGAGTGTAGCCCAGAACACCCTGAGATACTACTGGAATACCTACCAGTAAATCTCCTGCCTTGGCCAAGGTCTTTGTGTAATGGCTCACCTAGACACAGCGCGACCTCACCCCCAATACCGGGAGAGACGAACCCCTGAAGATCCGCTCACTGCCTCCATGTGGCTCGGGACTGTACCCAACTAAAACCTGTTTGCACGACTCCTTTGAGCCGTGGTAGGGTAGTAATCAAAGTACAGTGGGAACTCACACGAGACAAATGACGATCCCCAGGTCGATGAACTAACCTGTACACATGTCACCTGGGAACTGCTATCTGACGTCAGGTATAAGACCAACTAGCATGTTCCCGGCGAGTCCTGTCCGGTGTACTCATAACCCAATGAGCACCTGTATACATCTTAGGTGATCCAACTGACACCAGTGGCTTGTGAGACCGGCCACCGCCCCTCGTCGGGGTCTCGACTGTATACACTAGTCTACTCTGGAGAATCGATGCCCTGTCTCGAAACTCCCACGACTAGGGACCTATTAAGGATGTGCTTGTAGACTCCAGCTCTCACTTATATGATCGCCCTCATACTGCTGGCAGTCAAGCATGAATCCTAGGGCTCTATCAACGTGCGATAGCGACCTGTCAGGTCACCTAAAGCAGTACACGATGATAAAGGTAAACCAGATAGCATACTATCATCTCGAGTAAGACTGTCCTACCGGGATAGGTCCTCCCTCAATCATTGCAATCACGCGCCTGTGATCCAATAATTGACTCTGAGGGCACTATCTCCAACAATCTCCCACTTGCACTCAAGGCTAATTATTGCGATGTCGCATAATCACAGCCCGTGTGATACCGAACACCCAACTCCTCTACTAGTCAATCTCACAAAGCTCGTTTGCGAAACTATTGCGTTCGAGGAATAGCCTCAGTGAGTGGATCCGCCTAGATGTTTCTATCTATGTCTCTCTATATCTCAAGTTCGCGGAGAAACCCATCTCCCGAAATGAGCAATACCTGTCTTAGAATGTGTCTGGATGTCTGATGGGACATAGCTCATAAATGAACTCCAAATCCAAACTTCTTAGACTGTATCGTCAACTGAACTTAATCAGTATCCTGCGCCATGCCACCCTCAGTATTGCCTTGGACCACCTGTCCAAAATACTGCCCCTCGTCAGAAGGAAAAACTATAACTCTGACAACCTCCTTGTCGTCCAGGTCACCTTGGAAGCCTGGAATGATAACTGTTTCTCGGATGAGGCTGTCGTTATCATATCCCTAGAACATTCACTTATGTTCTAAAACTGCTTCCGACTGTTTCTCCAGGATTGGATTAATGTCAACTTATTGCATCTAGTGCAAGAACAACATCTGGTGTGGTACTTGACATCTCACGATTGACTCAATTGCCTGAGTAAGTGATCTGCCAATCATGCACGTCCCTCTCCCCTTTAGTCTGTAAGACACCTTTGGAGAGGGTGACTCCATTACCTGCAGGTACACTACCGTGCCAGGAGTCGTCCATTCTAAATACCCTTAGAATGCTGTCTAAGTACCCTGATTGGGAAACCACCCAAATCTAGATCTAAAACCATAGATCTAGTAACCAGTATGTCTGATATAATGTCCAAGTCCTTTGTGGAGAAAACACTGTGTGACGACCAAAATATAACCGATCGTAGTAAAGGAATATCACTTCCTACTACCTTCTCAACAGATCCATCCCCTATTCTGATGACGTCAAACCTATGACTGTCACATCAGAAATAGATGATCAATCTCCGCTACATCTGCTTTAGTCTATAAATAGACATAAGCCTGATGTCCACCAATGCTTCCGCTGCTCCCACTGACTACGACAACCCTCTGGCAGAGTCATATAGACGTACACTTCTAAAACTAGTTTAGAACGACGCTGTACTCATTCTCCCGCCGGGTCTCGCAGCCTGGAACAACAGCAATGGTAATTGTGAGTAAACAAGAACTTCCCTGTCACCGTCCTTGAGGCTACCGTAGTACCTCTCGGGTGCCTGAAGTTACCCACCTTATCTGCGGAGTGGCCAATGGAATGTCAAATCAGATTGAATCTTTAGGTTCCTTATCAAATCTTCAGTAATCGTTTGCGGTTCTGGAATCACTTCCAGTTCTACCATACTCCCACTGCTGTTTTTGAAAAAATCCATTTTTAATAAAACTGTGGCGAGTCTTGAACAATATTTCTATTGATCTCCCAGATGGTAGAAAATCAACCCTCGTCATAGCCTGGGTCAACCCACAAACAGTCATTACAGAAACGTGCCTATGAGTTATCCAGAGTCTGGTTTTAAGCATAAGCCGGACAACTCCCCGTACCTTAACATCGTTAAGATATGAACTGTTCTATATCCAATATAGAATCAGAGGCACTGATTTAATTGAACCAGATTCAAATCATGCAGCTGTCTTCAGTGCATGTCAACAGAATGGAAGGAGGTCGATCAGCGTTACTCAACTTAGGAATACTTCCAATTATGAGTAACCTCAAAGAGAAGTAATTTCTCTTTATCATTACTATCAACTGAATACCATACACAAGTATCTACATCTTCGATCACTTTGAAGAATCCCGATACTTGCTACACCTGGTTCTCTACTCTATTCAAATACCTATAACTCCTCAAAACTTAGACCCTGTGTTTCTACGAAACACATGTCTAAGAACTAGAGAAGTCAAAAGTAAACAGAATATAGTATGAGGACCAACCCCTCTGTCCTAATGGACACTGGACAACATACAATACTCTGTATAAGTCCGCTGAGTCTAACAACTCTTTCACTGTGTGTTGTAGGTTGAAAACTGTACTTATGGTTAAGAAGAATTACACCGCTGTTTAATGCTCCTTACCTAACCATCCACTGATATAGGTAAATGTCATCGACATAATATCAAAAGGTATATCTCACTCTATGAAAATAGACGTACAGATATATCAATTTGAAATTGGTGCACATCAACGGATATTCAAAACCAAATATTTGCCGACCGGCAAACAGCCCAGGTGATTTCCTCAAATATCACTGATTCCAACGAATCCCGATATAATGAGGATGATCACCCAATTCCCAATAACTTACTCCCACCCATCATCTGTAAAACCATAATGATGTGAGAATCAAACCTGGTAAATACATACCCTGGAGTAAGTATCTAATCGGGAAATCAGTTTTCTTTTAACATTACACAGTGAGACTGAAACATTGAAATGTTTCGATGGGGTATCCCGGTATTCCTAGTGATGCCTCTTCCAGATTCACGACTGTAACCGTATAGTTCTTTGCCACCTCTCCAAATCCCTTCATATGTCTTTAGTCATTACCTTCTGTACACCCTTTTAGGCCAAATGGTTTTCTTCCTTCCCTACCGTTCGGCACCAGCCTATGGTTTGGAAGAAGACTATCCAAAAAGCATAAAGGGTGTACTGTCCTAATCCTAGGAGCACTCGCAACGCGAGAGAAGGTGAAGATAAATGACACCTGAATGTACTTTATTCCTATTTCTCCTGAACCAGGATCCATCCCCGAACTGGAACGAGTTCCTTTCAAGTTCGTATATAACCATACGATGGATTATCCAATAAAATGGGATCTTCGTAATGATACGGAGTGTCCTGGAGAAATACAAAGGTGATTTAGGATTGGCGAAGGAATACATGGTTTGGTCGTGAATATCTGTTGCAATTTACTTTGCCCTCTTACTAATCCCTTACTTTGTCTTAACTTAATACCTTCTGTACACCGTTTAGGCTAATTGGCTTTCTTCCTTCCCTACCGGTCGGCACCAGCCTATGGTTTGGAAGAAGACTATCCAATTTGCGTAATAGGTGTACTACTCCTAAACCAAGGAGTACTCGCAACCTGAGAGAGGGTGAAAAGAAAAGACAACTGAATAGTCCTATCCGTTTTCTCCAGAACCGGAAACCATCCTCGAATAAATCCCTTCGAGTTTGTATCTAACCATACGATGGTTTTGTCCAATGGAAGTGGACGTTCGTAGTAAAACGGGGTGTCCTGGAGAAAAGGGTAAAAGCAGGAGTGGCAATGAGGTTTGCAACTCTGACAATCCAAAAGCCAGTGTTAAGTAGGTTCGGTCAACTTGGTCACTGAGTCATAGTCTAGGGTCGGGTCAAAGGTCGCTGCCAAAGAGAGAGAGAAAAGAAACACTCAGCGTGCACTCTATCCTAGATCAGAATGGTTACCAATTTATCTAATCTGGAAACCTCCCACTGTACCTCAAACTCTCCTCCAAACCTGAAAGAAGAATTAGTCGGGGTCACCCGAGGAGTAAACCAACTCATCAGTGGGAATCGGGATCCAACTATCATTGCATGATAACGTGACGGAATCCGCTCACGTCATCACACTCCAGAAGGTATGCGCATATCTGGCAAGTTTCAGTTCTTTTGAAACTCCCGATGTGATTTTTACCCCATGCTCTTATGACCTTGACTTTGGCCAACATATCATAAGTCACATGTCAAGTTCAACCCGTCATTCTCCAGGTTAATTTGAATCCACCCGTACCTACCCTTGACTTTGGCCAAAATGGCAGTACGACTGTTCCAAACCAACGCATCTATCTATGCTGCATATGAATACCCAACAGCTACCAAACACTGTGCCTTGACTTTGGCCAACATACACAGCTTGAATACTATTGACCATCCATATGAAACGACGGAGGGCTACGAATGGTTTCTGGCGAAAACCTTTAACGTAATGAACTTGATATCGTTGAAGGAACGGATAGCTTTTTAGAAAATATAGTGACGAAAACCTTTACTAAAGAGGTCACTCCCGGTGAAGGGATCTCGGCTCTTTCCCCGTAGAATGGGGTGCAGGATATTCCAACTGAATACCACGATGCAAAGCAAAAGTAATCGGCTATAGTGAAGTTAATGCCCTGACGCAAACTTCTGTCCAAGGGGTCACTCCCGGTGAAGGGATCTCGGCCCTTGCCTCGTCGACTGAGGAGCAGGATATTCCAAATGAATACCACGACGCAAAACAAAAGTGAACGTCCTTGCAATAACAGCTTTTTTTGAAAAGTGTTCCAACAACATCAGAATAGGTTTGTTTAACTTGCATTGATCCGAATCAACGCAGTCCCATCATTAAATCACACCACAAAGAACGAAAATATACTGACGTACGTATATGCCATCCGCATTCGCCACTGGGTCCCGTCATTACCCGTTAGGTTAGCTAACTAACGACAGAGCGGGGACTGGACTAGCGCGGATGTAAAACATATACAACATCTACTAATATATATACCAATATATTATATTTCGCTCAAGGCGTGAAAGAAATGCAACATCACAGAAATGTACAGCATCACAGAACAATACAGATATCTGGGATCCCCGGGTTTCACAGAGCCACTACTGAAACCCGACGTTCCCCTGGTCGTGTGGATAGCCTGTGCAATGAAATCCTAGACCCCTACGGGCGCGGCAAGTTACCCGCCAAGACCTGAAGCGAGGCAGCCCCCTTCAGCGCCGTGAATGGACCACCCAGCACTTCACGGAATCCGGTAACTTGGGCACCCCTCCTGGGTCAACCTGTACCCCCTACGAGTGCGACGAATAGCCCGCCAATCCCAGAGTGAAGCCCCCTCCGTCCCAATGCCATGAGATGCGGGCTTGTTGCCCTCTAGAACCCGGCCATCCGTGCACCCCACCGCGGGGTAATCCTAGTACAGAAAGTAAAATATACATACACCGGGTACATCGACCGCAACCAGGTCGTGCCCCAAAAGAATAATACAAACAGGCAGTGACGGCAGTCCACATGTCGGACGCTCGCCCCGCAATATCAAATGTACATAATACCACCACAACTGTACTAGCATTGCAACCAGGCTATCCCCACGACCGATCCGCAACATCACAGCATAAACATAGAACATCAACGTGAAAGTCACGTTCGCAAATCCGTCTAACCGGGCTATAGCAGTTAGACCGGATTTACCGATCGAGTGACATTCACGGTCGCAGATATAATGTAAATACTGTGAAAAATGTGTTTAAAATATTCGATCGATCAAAAATTAACAAGTGGGCCCTCAATCAAAACTGTAGCACTCACAGAAATCCTGGGCCCAATTTTAATATTCCAAAACCCATATTTTAAGCCCAGAAGGCCTCTGAAAAAATTTGGTGAAGTGATGTGAATAGTGCGCGGCGGAAGGGCCGCGGAAATGGGGTTTTCGCGGCGCTTCCGCGCTCCCACTGTGGAGTTACTTCGTCAAATTTTTACAGAACTCTTAGATTTTCCAGTACATCAATATTTTACAACCTGAAAAATTTTTCGAGACCAAAAATTTTCAACAGAAACTGATTCGAACTAAAATGCAGTTTTGGAACATTCGATCGATCGAAACAGAAAAACACATTACACCAAGCTAGACTATGTTAATGGCGAGGCTCTGATACCACTGTAAGTGCACGGCGGCGCCCCGGCCGTCAAACCGACGGCCAAACGCGGAAACGGTGATAAACTTTAAAATTTGCGGACTTAGCAAACCGGCACCACCGCGCACTAAACCCCGGATCGTGCCATTAAACTAATTCTAGCAAACAAGAGAAGGGTTAGAGATATACCGAATGATCCGAGTCCTCCGGTCTTCATCTCCGCTCCGATCTCCTCGCGGGATCTCCGTCCGTCTCCTCCTCGTCGGAAAGGGCACCACGAAGCCGGGTACTTTTACGGGCTCCCACCTCAATACCGAGGCAACTCGGGCGCGAAGTAGGCTACCCGACGCGTCCAAGATGTGCTGTAGGAAGTGTAGTGTAGAATGTATGTCTCACTTTGGGGTTGGTTGCCATAGATGGAGGAATGGTATATAGAAAATTGGTGCTTTCAATTTTCTAGCAATGGAATGAGATGAATGAATGCTACTCTCTCAAAGATGAAGATGAAGCTCTCTCATTTTCTTCTCTTTTCTTCTTCTCTCTTTCTTTTCTCAACCATGAATAATCATCTCTCCTCTTTTAGAAATGGTGGAGGAAAACAACATGAAGCAAGAGGGAGGTGAGTGTAGTAAAAGGAGGAGGGTGACCACATCCAAACATAATCATCACTAAACTACACATCAATCCTAATCCTTTCTTATCACAATAAAGCATGAAAAGCAAAGATGCTTATCATATCACACCTTAAGCAATAAAAACCCCCCACCATGTGTTATTTGCAAACTTGCAAATAACACCCTCCATCGGAAAAGTCCGGCCGGGAAAGAACAAAGAAAAACCGGCCGGAACGGAATGCAAACTGGCAATTCCAGAGAACTGGTCCCGTAATAAATTACAGGAAAACCCCGATACTGTGCATACACACCCGCATCTGTATTCCGTCCGGATACAAATGCAATGAGACAAAATCTACACTGTACTAAACTAGGACCGGCTTAAACCAAAGCCGGCTAGTAATAACCGTTCGATCCTGATCCGTGCAATACCGTACGTATCTGATCGAACGCTGCCATATAACTATACGGCCACTAGTACAAACCGTCCGATCCTGATCCGTGCAATACCGCACGTATCTGATCGGACCCTGCCATATCTCCATACGGCCTCTACAGCGTTTCGCCCGAAAGCTTGAGTAACTGAAAGTGTGGTGGACTCTAAAGACTCGTCAATACTATGGCTGTGGATTTAACCACTAGCACGTCAGAGGTATAAGCCAATACGTGATGGGCCACCAGCTATTAACCAAAAGGGACGTCGATGAGGAAGCTCACCCCGACACCCAACTGAGCCTGTCAGTGACAATATCCGTACAGTCCGGTCCGTTCGTCTATGAGCATCGCATGGCGGGCCTAGGGGGTTGGTAAAAGTCAGACCCCCAAAAGCGGTACAAGTCGTGTCAGAGTGTAGCCCAGAACACCCTGAGATACTACTGGAATACCTACCAGTAAATCTCCTGCCTTGGCCAAGGTCTTTGTGTAATGGCTCTCCTAGACACAGCGCGACCTCACCCCCAATACCGGGAGAGACGAACCCCTGAAGATCCGCTCACTGCCTCCATGTGGCTCGGGACTGTACCCAACTAAAACCTGTTTGCACGACTCCTTTGAGCCGTGGTAGGGTAGTAATCAAAGTACAGTGGGAACTCACACGAGACAAATGACGATCCCCAGGTCGATGAACTAACCTGTACACATGTCACCTGGGAACTGCTATCTGACGTCAGGTATAAGACCAACTAGCATGTTCCCGGCGAGTCCTGTCCGGTGTACTCATAACCCAATGAGCACCTGTATACATCTTAGGTGATCCAACTGACACCAGTGGCTTGTGAGACCGGCCACCGCCCCTCGTCGGGGTCTCGACTGTATACACTAGTCTACTCTGGAGAATCGATGCCCTGTCTCGAAACTCCCACGACTAGGGACCTATTAAGGATGTGCTTGTAGACTCCAGCTCTCACTTATATGATCGCCCTCATACTGCTGGCAGTCAAGCATGAATCCTAGGGCTCTATCAACGTGCAATAGCGACCTGTCAGGTCACCTAAAGCAGTACACGATGATAAAGGTAAACCAGATAGCATACTATCATCTCGAGTAAGACTGTCCTACCGGGATAGGTCCTCCCTCAATCATTGCAATCACGCGCCTGTGATCCAATAATTGACTCTGAGGGCACTATCTCCAACAGTTTTAACAATTCTAATGGCCATAATACTTATTAAACATCTTAAATAAGTCATACAAACCGTTTCCACAATTTAATCTCATTAAATTTCATTAACCCCAAAATTCTAGTTTGCAAATTATCCAATTTTAAAAAATTTCAAAGTAACAATACACAAATCAACAATTTGACTAGGTTTTGCATGATCTAAGGTGGTAACTACAATTTATAAATTTAATGATGTCATGAAGACCCTAATTAGATTTTTAATCTTACAATTTAACTAAATTTTAAAACCTAGTTTACAATATAGCTTAAATATTACGATTTTAAATTAACAAATTGCAAACTAGCAACTAGATTAGGTTTTTCATTTCATAAGGTGATAAATTACACTTTGCTACATAATTACATAATAAAACCCTAAATTGCATTCAAACCCTGTTCTAGAATTTTCGAAACCCTCACATTAAATTCTCAACTTGAAATTAGAAACCCAATTAATATTTAACTACTTAGCTTTATGCAAAATACCAACAAATTAACCATTTGGATTAGATTTATACCTCCAAGACTTGTAGATCTACATGCATCTTAGCCTCCCAAATTAGTTTCTATGCCCCAAGATCCATGCTGAATTGGCTAAAGAAAAATGGGTAGGGCTTGGATTTTGATTTTATGGGATTTTTGATGCATTTTTGAAAGGTTTTTGAAGTGGAATGAGGGAGGAAATGGGGGAAATGAAGGGGGGCTGCTGCTGTAGCAGGCTCGGCTGAATGGGGAGGAGGGTGAGTGTGAGGTGGGGAAAAAGTCAAGGCAATACCCAAAAGTCAAAGCCCATATCTAATTTAACTTCTTCTCTCTTAATTCTTTTCTTTTCTTTTGTTTTCTTTTTGAAGTGGGGAAATGAGTGGGAGTGGGGGCAGCCCATGGCCGGCCAAGCCCATAGGGAGGGGGTGAGAGGGTATGGGTGAGTGTGGGTGAGGAAAAAAATGATAAATATTACCCCAATTTCTATTTACACAAATTTCACTATTTAAGCCTTTTTCTTCGATATTTTCTAACGCGGTTGTCAGTTTCATTTCATTTCAAAAACAATATTTTACATGTTAGTTTAGTGTGTCATGATACACAAAATTTGTATTAACCCATTCCAATTTGTAATTTTCCCTAATTAAATGTATTAGTGACGGCTTAAAATAATATTAAAATAATTAATTTCGGAAAAAATTTCAGAAATTTAGAAATTTTACAAGTGGCTCAATAAACACCAAATACTAGCAATTACATAGCTAGAATATGTATATTTAATTTTATATTAAAAGATATTTATATCTTGATTTTTACGAAAAACACCCGTTATTTTACCGATTTTCCGAAATTTCACCTAAACGATTTTCAAAACGTTACAATCTTCCCCCCTTAAAGAAATTCGGTCCCCGAATTTAAATTAAAACTCCCCCAAATACCAAAACATTTCAGCAAAACCATCAAGTCGTCGGGGCTCCGAAATCATAAATACATAAAACATATCGTAACGCAATGCATGCGCATGAAAAACGGATATATAAACCAAAAATCAAAACTCCGTCAATCATCCCGCCATCATCGGAGTTATGGTGAAGACACCAATGTTAAGATCCAAAATGAAAATCAATATGATATACCTCAAAACTATACCTGTAAGCGTCAAAACTATATAGGTAAACATCATTAAAACATCTGGAAGCAATGCATGCCAAACCTTTTTCTAATTGATGTGCGATGTGTGTATCACTGCACATTGGCGGACGTCCATTGTGAGAAAATAACTATATATATATATATATATATATATATATATATATATATATCCTTTGTTTAACATACACGTCCCGCCGTTTTGGAAACAATTTAGAAGGGTTTCCCTTTTAAACAGTTTCGTGTCATCACTGACACGTAGGTAAATACTGAGACTGTAGCTCCTCCTTGGAAATCCCTTCGATAACTATCAATGCATGCAAAAATATACTCAGGTACTGTCCTCTGACTAGTCCTGCTCAGCTACTATACTGTAGGGTTGCTAGGCACGCGCACAAGGGTCTACGAGGCATCAACCATGCCCGATTAAAAATTTAGCCATGCCAAACAACCCGAATACGGAACTTTAAACTAGAGATTAGGCGAAAACTAACATGTTAACAACTTTAACACTAAGTGAGAGGGATTACAACCTTTGTAGATCCGGTCCTTCACTTCATATGCTCCGTGTTGTGGTCCCTTCGCTGCGATCATCGGGATCCGGACTCTCTAGAGGTTCCACGAAGAGAAAGACGCAACCTTTGCTTCCGATCTTCGATACTAAGATGATCTACCTTGAAGTTTCTTTAACACAAGCTAACACTCATGAAATGATGTGAACACCCTTATCTAAATGGCAAGGGAAGATGAGGATGATGAAGTAGGATTTTTGCTCTCTTTATTTATATTTTTCTCACAATTATTCATCACTTGGAAAAATCTAGCAAGCATTTTTCCATGAAAGAATGAAGGAAGAAGATGAACAATAATCATAGAATCCATTTGTGATGAATAGGAAAAGGATATAATGATCAATTATGCAACCATGGTTCACTTAACCAATGTAGAGAATTAACCAAGGGTTAGGGTTTTGGGTTGAGTTAAGAATGAGTCACACATAAATATCTTTATCATGACAAAATGAAAAGCTTCTAGAATCAACTAGAATACATTAACCCAAATCAAACCCTAATCTTGATTAATCTTTACTAAACATGTTGCATTATTTATCATATCATGTTACAATATTATATATCACATATATAATATTTATTGTAACAAAATAAAATAATACAATTAACATATATCGCATATATATCAATGTATTACCCGAGTGAGAAAAAGAATCTTTTAGTGAGCAAATATTAGTTAATGTAATTTAATATATCATATATATTATTATACATTAAATTATCGAATCAACACTTGATCCGATAATCCGTCTATATCGCATATAACCGACTAATATTTATCCGTACCAATTCATCGAATCAACACTTGATCCGATGACCCGGCTGATATCAAATATCACGAGAATA
Source organism: Agapanthus africanus (assembly GCA_030015575.1). Taxonomy (NCBI): domain Eukaryota; kingdom Viridiplantae; phylum Streptophyta; class Magnoliopsida; order Asparagales; family Amaryllidaceae; genus Agapanthus; species Agapanthus africanus. The sequence continues at coordinate 389,607,990 of JASDDO010000022.1, forward strand.
TAATACGGTATCACATATCGCATTATCCTCGGTCCCGCACATATCATATATGTGCTCCTACTCCGTTTTGCCTGAGTCAAGAAACCTCTGTGTAGGACTCTAAAGAATCGTCAATACGCCGGCAGTAGGTGATGATCATATCAAACACCCACAAGCTGCAAGCGGTCAGCTAAACGTAACTGCTACCCAGGTATTGAGCGCTCAGAAGATCAACAAGCAAGCCTGTACATTCTCCTATGAATCCAAACAGTAACACTCCCGTACAGTCCGGTCTCGTCGTCTGATATGTTGCATATCTCGCCTAGGGGTGGTAAACGTCAGACCCCAGTAGCTCGATAAGTCGTGTAGATATGAGGTCTATAACAGTTCGAGAAACTACTGATAACACTTACCAGTAAATCTCAGCAACCCTGGCCAGGGATTTCCGGTTATAGCCAATCGAATACAGCACAACATCAACTCCCTATACCGGGAGAGACGAATCCCCTCCTATCGCTCATTGCCTCCATGTGATTCGGGACTGTACCCAAAAGCCACCTTTTTGCACGCCCTCTTGGACGTGGTATGATGGAAATCAAAGCACAGTGGGAATCACACAAGACTCTATGACGATCTCGGGTCAACAGACTACTCTGTACCAGTGTCACCGGAGAACTGCCATCTGACGTATGGTATAATACCATCTGGGAGTTCTCGGCGAGTCCGTCCAGTGTACCCAGTCTCCACTGAGCACCCGTACACCATCCTTGATGTCAAACACCGATGGATATGGGATCATCCATCGCCCATCATATGGGTCAAGATGCGTATACGCTAGTCTACACTGGTGCATCGATGCCCTGTCTCGATACACCCACGACTAGGAACAATTATAGGATGTACCCGTCGACTACCGTGGCCCCACTAGTATGATCTCATCATAGTCCCAGTAGTCGAGTACATATCCTAAGGGCTTTATCAACATGTAATATAGAGACAATCAGAGTACATGTGAAGATAAAGTACAACCAGATAGCATACTATCATGTCGAGCAAGAAAGTCCTCCCTATATATGTCCTAGCATCCACTACAATATACATCGTATGTACAGTAATGGCCTCTAGGGCATACATATAACTAACAATCTCCCACTTGCACTAGGGCCATCTGTTATGGTATCGCATACCCAACAATTAGCTGCGGTTGAAGTATCTCATACTCAACCATCCCATAGAAGTCTCTACTGGGAAAAAGGCCTTTGTGAGTGGATCCGCGCTGTTGTCCTCTGCGTCTACTCTCCTAACCTCGATCTCCCTGGAGATCAACCATCTCCATGATCAGGTGATACTTCCAAAGAATTATAACTGGATTTCTGATGGGACGGGGGTTCCTTGGCTAAAGCCACAACTCCATTGTCACACAATGGTAGGAACGAAGTTCATCTTATGAACTTATATATATCCAGACTGCCTCTTTGGTAGCATCCTTGGTAACGATGTATCTTGCCTTTAATCATCTAGTAAGTCACGGTATCTAGCTTGGAACTCTTCTAACATACCGTCCCTCCACTGAGGGTATAGACAAGCCTGCGACTGACATTCAGTCGTCCTTATCACCCTGGAACCCTTCCAGTGATTCTCCCCAAGATCGATTGATACCATCTCACTACAACTAGTGAGTGTCCTAACATCCAATTAGATCTATCTCATAGATCCAAAAACCCAGGATTTAGGAGGTATCACTTTGATCCTATATGGAGAATCCTTGTGATAAGCGGAGATTGACCGAGCGTAGCATAGGAAACTCCTTCCCTATCAAGAGTATGTCATCCACGTACTCTACGAGGATCACCACCATACTCTCTACTACCTTTTTGTATATACAAGGTTCATCTACCATTTTGATGAAGTCAAACTCTTTGACTACCACATCAAAACAGATGTTCCAACTCCGCGATGCCTGTTTTATCATATAAAACATCTTGCACACATTTCCGCTGCTCCCACTGTCTACGAAGCCCTCTGGCTGTGTACTTATAGACGTTCTCTTCTAAAACATCACTTAGAAAAGCAGTCATGACACCCAACCACCAGATATCGTAGTCATGGCAAGTAGGATCTGGATGGACTTAAGCATAGATCCTTAGAAAAGGTTTCAACATAATCCATACCTGGTCTATGATGCAAACCTTTAACAAGTCTAGCTTTGAAAGTCTCAACTTTTCCATGTACACCAAGTAATCTTCTCAAGATATACTTGCTCCTGATGGGGATTTAACCCTTCAGATAGAGCAACCAAAGTCCATACTTTGTTGGTGTATAAGGATTCCATCTCAGATCGATAAGCATCCAGCCATTCTTACAGAGTCCCACTCCTGATTGCCAGCTCGAAACTAGTTCGGTTATCATCTCATGATGCAATCCTCGCTCCCACTGTCATAGAGAAACCGAAGTATCTCTCAGGTGGGTGAGGAACCCTACTAGATCGGCGGAGAGGCTGAGGTTCGTTAGAAACTATTGAATCCTTTGGTTCTACCAAATCATCAGCTGCAGTTTGTATAGCTGGAACATTTCCAGTTCTACATAACAGACCTTGCCTCGAGCTTGTCCGGATTTTGTTTTTAGGCATAGGCCGGACAACCCCAAATCTTAACAAACTTAAGATATGGGCTCTTCCCTTTCCATATCACATATGAAGTGGTAGACAACTGATTTGATTTGAACCCTATTCAATAGGTATGCAGCTTCTCAAGCGCATAACATCCAAAAGGAAATAAGAAACTCAGTAGTACTCATCATAGAGCACACCATATCAAATAGGGTGCTATTGCTCCGCCCCGATACACCGACGTGCTGTGGTGTATACGGAGGAGTAATGCTGAGAGAGAATCTCATTCTCCTTTAGAATAGTCCAGGAATTCCGTGCTTAAGTATTCTCCTCCTTGATCACATCATAGGACATAATACTTATACCCGTATTTTGGTTCTCTACTTCTAACTTATATTCTGTGAATATCTCAAAAGGTTCGGACTTGTGTTTCAGCAGGAACATATGTCTGAATCTTAAGAGATCATCAGAGAATGTAATGAAGTACAAAGAACCAGTCTTGGCATGTGTAGACAGGAGACTATCATACATCAGCATGTATCAATCCCAAAAGTTCACCAACTCTTTCTCTGTTTCCAACAAACAGAGCTGTGGTCATTTTATCCTTGTGACATGACAGGCAAGTTTCACAAGATGTAAATTCAAACTAATTTGAATATGCATCTTTATGTAACTTCAGCCAGTCGGGTCGCATTGATATGACCTAGTCTACAATAACTCAAGAATGATTCATTCATTTCTGAACTCTTCCTCTTGTGTGTGTTCCATATACTAAGAACTGTAGTTTGATTTAGAACGTCAATGCTTTTAGATAACGTGCCTGAACCGATCAACTCTTGATATAGGAAATGTTCAAAACATTATCCAACAATACAAAATTATATCCTTTCTTTACTAATAAAGAGACTGACATGATTTTGAATATCAGGTTCGGTATCTAATAACATTTGTTCAGAATCAATGTATTCTGGTAATACAGGGTGATAATGACCAACAGACTTGGCTGCAACACTTGCACCGTTTTCTGTCTCATGAAACTTATCACCCGTTCTCAGTTCTCTACCTATCTGTAGCCCATGTAACAGATTACATATGCGGGATCCTGATCAGGTATCACATACCCAGGACGTAAAGGATACTGAGAAACAGTTCTCTGTAATGAACACACCCGAAGATGATGCATCAACATGCACTTTCTTTGTTTGGGCGGCACGGGTATTCTGGTAATCCCCAATTTCCTGCTCTGTCTTATAACAATTATAAGTTGGAGCGGGACTAACGTTCCTTAGCTCAGTATAACAAGCGGGTTCGGTCAATATATCCGTATTTATTATCTTGATTAAGGCGTGATATGGTCGCTACTTGGAGAGAGAGAGAAGAAAACACTCAGCGTATGCTCTTGCAAGATTAGATTGGTTATATAATATATCTAATCAGGATGTCTCCCACTGTTTTAGTCAAATCTTCCTTCAAACCCTAAAAGGAAAGACTAGCCGGGATTAATTACACGCTACAAGTTCGCCAATCTTTCAGCCAGGCCAGTGTCGGTACTTTGAGGGAGGTCCCCCGTGCTTTCGCACGAACCTAATTAAAGTAAACCTCGTTTTCCCAGAGGCGTAACCCCGTTAACACCTTTCTAGACACCTACTTGATCGGCTAATTGTAATGTGTAAAACTCTCCCAGGAGTAACTCTTACTCGCAGCGGGTATCGGGATCCAACTATCTCATAGAAGGTATGCAATCTCATCGCAAATTTCAACACTTGAAATTCCCAATAATATTTTGCCCCTAGCGTCCTATGACCTTGACGCAGGCCAACAAACCACAGTGCGCTAGTCAAGTTCAACCCGTTATTTCTTGATTGAATTAAACCCACCCGCACGACCCCTGACGCAGGCCAACAAAGTCGCACGACTACCCTAACTCAATCTGCATCATATGCATAAGCAGATAAATACTAGTTAGCTACCGCACACTACGCCTTGACGCAGGCCAACAAACGTAGCACGAATACTAACTACTACTTATCTGAAATGACGGAAGGCTACGACAGGTTTTTATGAAAACCCTTTGCGTAATGAACTTGATATCGTTGTAGAATCGAGTGATTTTAAATGGAGTGTTTTTGAGGCTTTTCTAGTTTTGCTAAAGGAGTCACTCCCGGTGAAGGGATCGTCGGTCCTTTCCTCGTCGAATGAGGTGCGGGATATATCATATATATCACTGTGCAAAGCAAGAACTATAGAAGCAATCAAAAGACAAACCGAGTTTGTAGCATCTGCTAGTTATCGCTAAAGGAGTCACTCCCGGTGAAGGGATCTCGGTCCTTTCCTTATCGAATAAGGTGCTGGATGTTCTACAAGGAACACCGCTATGCAAAGCAAGAACTAGAGCTACCAGTTTTTATAAACAAGTTTCTACAACATCTTAGGTTTCTTTTATTTCATTAATCTCATTAATGAAGTCCCGTTTTATTATGCTTCACAAGCATCTCTTTTGAAACGAAATCTGCAATATAATATATATCTCACATATATAATATAAACATTCGTCTCAGGCAGTAATATGATCTCATCACAGAACATTGCAGCAGAAGAACATATATGAAATATAGGATATACTAGGACGTCCGTGTTTTCAATACGAGCCTGTATAAAACACGGATTCCACGGTCGCGATGAATAGCCAAACCCACATCCCTAGACCCCTACGAGAGCGGCAAGTAACACTGCCAATTCTAGGGTTAGGAGACCCGGTCTCGACTCCTCGAGATGGTCTCCCACTGGACCCTAGAACCCGGTTACTTGTGCTCCCCGCCTTGGGTCTACCTAATGCGGAAAAGTAAATAATATACAACGGTGACATCTTCCGCTACCTGGAAGTGCCCCAATAAAAGAATATTACATACAAATGAATTTTACATGAATGAAAAAGAAAAACTCTCATCTCACATAAAACCCCCGGCTATTCAAACGCGACGATCCAATACAACATATCACAGCAACACATAATATCTCATATCATCAACGTAAGCAAGTATGCGTATCCCGATTGTCGTTGATGTATAGCAACGAAGCCGGCGATACACCACATACTACGCTTACGGTCACAGAAAAGAAAGTGTAAAACTACAACAGTTGGAATCCGCAACCTCCTTAGACATCGCATGCCTAACCAAATGAATTCCTTAGACATCTCATGCCTAACAATTATAAACCCCGCATTTTAGTCTCATTATCGAAAACTCTTTTCAATATCAAGTCGGGCAATTCAACAAGATTCCCGACATCCTGATCGAATGCTCGTCGCAAACTTTAGTAGACGGCCGCAACCCCAGATGCCGTCGACGAAGTGCACTAAGGCGGAACACCGCTGCCGCGAGCACCCGAACGGATGCTTTCGGCGATGGGGTTCTCCTACAGTCACTTGGTCGGGGCTATGGGGCGTAGCTGTCTATTATGTTTACCCGGCGAGTATCCGCGTACACTACATGATTGCGACGGACTTTTGATCGCATCAAAATTCCGTGGCAACCGATCATCTGAGACTAAACTGCTATGTTTATAATATTCGAATTAGTTATCTCATAACTATTTGTGGATTCCAATTATTGTATCACATTCCAGATAAAATAGAAAAAGTTAAACTTTCCGATCGAATCATCAAGCACCCAAGATTTCCCCAATGTATCTCAACACTTGAAATCAGTTTAAAAACATCCATCACATGCCACAGTACCAATGGTCCAGCCGTAGAAGGGTCAAGCCAACGCCTCACATGTGGCACGCCGTACTGCCCCAAACCCTAAGGTTCAAAGGGCAGTTCAAGACGGCCACATAATCGAGTTAAGGTTTGTTGTCTTCTAGAGGGTCCACCGCGCTACTTGCATGACTTAGAACGTTCTTAAACACGAGAAAAAATCCAACTTTTGAAAAATTTTCCGACAGGGGAAAAAGTGAGTTATTGATATCAGTTCGAACTTTTTAACAGCTTCTAAAATTTATCCGGAAAACACACATAGACAAAATCTGATAATCCGATCGAAACATCGAATCCCCAAAACAACCCCAGAAAATTCAACTCTTGAATAAAAATTAAAAATTCCCAGAAAATCCAGAATAATAAAATAGGAGTTACTGTGCAAACAGGGGATGATGACGTCATCATTGCGCCGCGGAACCGCCGCAGAAGGCTTGCTTCTGCCGCGGTTCCGCCGCGCTTTATACTGTTCATCAAAAACTTTTTGCACCGTAATTCTTATAATTACCTGCTGAATTTTTTAAGCATTTTTAATGTTAAAAAATCCCAGTTTTTAGAAAATTTCCAGAGAGCATGTTTCGGGTTAGGTTTTTGGTTCGATCGGACTTCAAACTCCGTCTAGACTTCGCCTAAAGCTCTAGCTTGGCTCTGATACCACTGTAGGGTTGCTAGGCACGCGCACAAGGGTCTACGAGGCATCAACCATGCCCGATTAAAAATTTAGCCATGCCGAACAACCCGAATACGGAACTTTAAACTAGAGATTAGGCGAAAACTGACATGTTAACAACTTTAACACTAAGTGAGAGGGATTACAACCTTTGTAGATCCGGTCCTTCACTTCATATGCTCCGTGTTGTGGTCCCTTCGCTGCGATCATCGGGATCCCGACTCTCGAGAGGTTCCACGAAGAGAAAGACGCAACCTTTGCTTCCGATCTTCGATACTAAGATGATCTACCTTGAAGTTTCTTTAACACAAGCTAACACTCATGAAATGATGTGAACACCCTCATCTAAATGGCAAGGGAAGATGAGGATGATGAAGTAGGATTTTTGCTCTCTTTATTTATATTTTTCTCACAATTATTCATCACTTGGAAAAATCTAGCAAGCATTTTTCCATGAAAGAATGAAGGAAGAAGATGAACAATAATCATAGAATCCATTTGTGATGAATAGGAAAAGGAGATAATGATCAATTATGCAACCATGGTTCACTTAACCAATGTAGAGAATTAACCAAGGGTTAGGATTTTGGGTTGAGTTAAGAATGAGTCACACACAAATATCTTTATCATGAAAAAATGAAAAGCTTCTAGAATCAACTAGAATACATTAACCCAAATCAAACCCTAATCTTGATTAATCTTTACTAAACATGTTGCATTATTTATCATATCATGTTACAATATTATATATCACATATATAATATTTATTGTAACAAAATAAAATAATGCAATTAACATATATCGCATATATATCAATGTATTACCCGAGTGAGAAAAAGAATCTTTTAGTGAGCAAATATTAGTTAATGTAATTTAATATATCATATATATTATTATACATTAAATTATCGAATCAACACTTGATCCGACAATCCGGCTATATCGCATATAACCGACTAATATTTATCCGTACCGATTCATCGAATCAACACTTGATCCGATGACCCGGCTGATATCAAATATCGCGAGAATATAATACGGTATCACATATCGCATTATCCTCGGTCCCGTACATATCATATATGTGCTCCTACTCCGTTTTGCCTGAGTCAAGAAACCTCTGTGTAGGACTCTAAAGAATCGTCAATACGCCGGCAGTAGGTGATGATCATATCAAACACCCACAAGCTGCAAGCGGTCAGCTAAACATAACAGCTACCCAGGTATTGAGCGCTCAGAAGATCAACAAGCAAGCCTGTACATTCTCCTGTGAATCCAAACAGTAACACTCCCGTACAGTCTGGTCTCGTCGTCTGATATGTTGCATATCTCGCCTAGGGGTGGTAAACGTCAGACCCCAGTAGCTCGATAAGTCGTGTCGATATGAGGTCTATAACAGTTCGAGAAACTACTGATAACACTTACCAGTAAATCTCAGCAACCCTGGCCAGGGATTTCCGGTTATAGCCAATCGAACACAGCACAACATCAACTCCCTATACCGGGAGAGACGAATCCCCTCCTATCGCTCATTGCCTCCATGTGATTCGGGACTGTACCCAAAAGCCACCTTTTTGCACGCCCTCTTAGACGTGGTATGATGGAAATCAAAGCAAAGTGGGAATCACACAAGACTCTATGACGATCTCGGGTCAACAGACTACTCTGTACCAGTGTCACCGGAGAACTGCCATCTGACGTATGGTATAATACCATCTGCGAGTTCTCGTCGAGTCCGTCCAGTGTACCCAGTCTCCACTGAGCACCCGTACACCATCCTTGATGTCAAACACCGATGGATATGGGATCATCCATCGCCCATCATATGGGTCAAGATGCGTATACGCTAGTCTACACTGGTGCATCGATGCCCTGTCTCGATACACCCACGACTAGGAACAATTATAGGATGTACCCGTCGACTACCGTGGCCCCACTAGTATGATCTCATCATAGTCCCAGTAGTCGAGTACATATCCTAAGGGCTTTATCAACATGTAATATAGAGACAATCAGAGTACATGTTAAGATAAAGTACAACCAGATAGCATACTATCATGTCGAGCAAGAAAGTCCTCCTTATATATGTCCTAGCATCCACTACAATATACATCGTATGTACAGTAATGGCCTCTAGGGCATACATATAACTAACATATACTAAATAGTAAATATCATAATAACATACTGCTCAAAATCAATCTCAAACTGTATATAAGAATGCCACGTGTGCCTGGTGCGCACGGAAATCAAAATCCAAGAATGTGCCATACACGCGTACGAAAACCAAATCTAAGTGCAACGGGTGTCCACGAAACACCTGTCGAAGGCAGCGGATATGCCTAACAGCAAAACCAGGCGCATCTGATATGCACGAAGAATCTCGATTTAATGCATCTGGTGTGCACCTAAATCGCATCAAGCACGTCAAGTACGCGCAAAAATCCAAGTCAAGTGCACAAGGTGCGCGAAAACAAATATCGAATATCACAATCGAAATCGACGGTATACAACACATTTCAATCAAAATCCAAATCAGGTATACCGTGGTATATAATCTCACCATCCTGTGCATCGGCATGCACAAAAATAAGTCAAAACACTAAAAGTGTATGAAAACTATGCCGAAAGCATAAGTCAAATCATATGCATGCCCTAGGCATGAAATCAAATATCATGAAACTCGGTCATCAAAACTCAATCATGAACTAAATCACCCAAAAATACTGAAATCCAAGTGACGGATACATGATAGTCAATCACAAAATCACAAGTCATAAATACTGTCGTCGATATGTTCGTCCTTCAAAGTCGAGAAGGTGTCTGTGCATCTAATGCTAGCAGAGCAAGATATTTACTTGCCTTCTGATCACGGCTTGTCGCCTAGTGCCCTTAGGCTCTCGTCTCTCACTGCAGATTGCTAAGTACATAGCTCCTCGGCTCAACGGTCAAATATAGGAACGATAACGGAAGCAATCCGCTCTGACACATCCTCTAAAAATCTTTGGCCAACTGTCGTGGTCACTCGTAACATGTCTCGTCGACGATGCCGAACTCTAGCCTGCTGGGTGTGCACAATATGACTGATCCTTGGTCCAAGTCTTCTCGTATAGTATCCCAGAAGGTCCTGTCAAGATCTCTCCCCAAATCTCGTTTCTGCTAAACTGCCCGGAAGTTATCATCCTTTACTATATCTATTTCTTGTTCCGGAACGGCTGCATACTCATCACGACTGCTTCTGGAAGATGTATCCATAGTCAACACTTCTGCTTGCGTATCACATCTCTGATGTCGGCGGAGTGGGACGTCATCTCATCAAGATCTCGTACGAACCTCTTACTCCAATTTTCTCTAATGTCGACCGATTCGGACTCGCCTCCTCGTGGCTGCATGGACTGCGCTCCAACGGCTATACTCGTACTGGAGTCTCCCAAGAAATGCATCTCACCACATAGCATCCGAATGAAGTCGAACCATTCGATCGATTCGTCAAAACCTCATAATCCCCCAAGAGCTCAACATCTTAGGTACGGTTTAATAGTATCGAGTACATACCACAGTATCGGTGGACCAGCCGTAGAAGGGCAAACCCAAGCCTTACTAATGGCACCGCGGAACTGCCGCAAACCCTTAGGTTCAAAGGCTTTCACACGGTCATTATGTCGAGTTAGGATTTCATTCTTCTAGAGGGTCCATAGAATTGCTTGCATGTCTTTCCAAATACTTTAAACTTGGAATATGGGTTTCTGGCATTCGATCGCCTCTATCGACTCTCAACGTACCTAAGTGAAGTCGTCTATAGCTGGAATCAATCTATCTGATGGCCTCGCATCGGGGTAAGCGAACGAAACACATGTCCTAGTCATTCATCCTCGGGTGACTAGCGACCTTCTATCATATCTCTAAGTACAACTCGTACTGCAATAGCTCCAACATCTGGGGCAATATCTCATCGTTCACAGCAACAACTGACTCATTCATCTGCACGCTGAACAGTGCCTCAATCATCATGAATAAGCGATACATCAATGGTCATCACATTCTGGCTGGCCTCTATCAGTGGATCAATCCTCTGGTGCAAATAGTATGTCCCTGGAATCACGCCCTGGTCAGTCCTCGCCCGTGACGAGCTCGTGCTGACCGCAACTCTAGCCGTAGCTCTCTCTGCCCGTAATCGTGGCAGAAAAAACATAAACCGGTACTGATGAGGATAGATCATAGGAATGATGATAATACTGTGCAAAGAAATGTACATCCTAAGGCTTCTTAAGCGGAGTATCGTATCGTAAGTATGCCGCGGAACATACACACGGTAAGTCACTCAACTTGAGTCACCGACTCCATCAACCAAGGGTCATCCTACACTCAGGAGGTAAAACCTAACGCTCTGATACCAACTTTGTCACGACCCGAAAAGTACGGAACATGACCGGCACTTAAATTACAAAACGTCTCGAGGCGTACGTAATCTAAGTAAGCCAAATCCCAGAAATCAAAACCAAAGAAGCAGTAGAGTGAAGGAAAAACCAATTTAAAGCAAGTAGTTTTAACAACATAGGCCGAAGTATGTATTTTTAAAATGCAAGTATTTTCTGAAAATTTCGGCAGAGTCTCCTTTCTAAATACTGGTCCCAAACGGGATACAACATGAATAGTATACGAAATAAATAAAAAGGCATCCCCAAGCGGGAGCTAGCTCTTCGTCAATCAACGGTCACAACCACGCAAGCAATATAATATACAACGCCGAAGGGCGAGGATCAAAACTCAAAAGAAAACCCAAAATCAGCATGAAAACCATAATAATACAACGCGCGACTCTAAGGTCGAAATAATAACAAGTCTGGTCTTCTATCTCTATCAAATATACAATTTGGTTGATAGAGTTTCTAGATACAACTGAAATAATAAAAAAACAATAGTGGTCCTGATGCAAAGAACCCACCTACCAAAGCAATCAGCCGGAAGGAACAGTGTGCCGGCAAAGCCGCAACGAAACCTGTACGGCAAAACCTACAAGGAACTGTGGCACAACGAGGGTGAGTTGCCAACTCGTGAGTAGAAAATATCTACGAGTAGAAATCGCATGCATAACGCTATCCTAGGCCATATCAGGTAATATCCTGATCCACCTACATGTAAGTGCAATACTACGTGCACGTGTCCGTGCATCAGATAGCAACATATCAGATATATGACGTATGAATGCAATACGAATGAAATCAGAATACATCATGAATGAAACCACTGTTTTCTTTATTTAATGAGATTTCTATATGTATATCAATCGAGTGTCATCAACGAAATCAACAGAGAAATCAGTGTCAAGCATCGACACAAAACATAAATCCCAGTATCTCAATATCAAATCTCAATATCTCTGTATCTCAAATCTCAATATCTCAATACCTCGGGCTCCGTCAGTCCGGATCGGCCCATATCATCAAATCCAACGACCACGAACGGTATCCTCTGGATATCCGCCGCACCAGGTAAAATCACCGGTAGGTAGTCTGCCCCTGCAGGGCTCATCGTCTACTACTCGAGCTTCTTGCCCCGGGGTACCATACCGGGTCCACCATGTAACCGAGACGGTTCATCCAACTCCTCGAATCGGATCTCAAAAACATCTCAGAACCGAAAAAACATCATGGTGGACGATACTCAACATATCAAAAAAAACCGCATTTTCTCTCTTTAAAATAGTTCATCAGTTTACAAAACTTTCACATGCGGTTTCCAAATCCATAAAATATCAAGAAGAATCCGAAATCATCAAGTCACCATGTCAATAACAATGAAAACCGGCATAAATCTCTATAATACCGTATAACCAATGAATATATGGATGCATCCGATATCATGCAATAATTAAACTAGCATATGAAAGCTATAACATGTAGCAACTATCAGTTCGCAAGCTATGTCAATGAAATAGTATTTTCTAAAGTGTACGTGACATGGAAATTACCGATGATGATGTGTGTGAGCCGGCAAGTAAGTGTAAGTGGAACATACGCATCATCGGTAATGGTGCTGGTGTCCTGACAGCATGGTTCATAATCACTAAGTACACAATAAACATGCACTGAGACGATAACAACATGATAAATGGAAATGAATGGTAATTGCAACAATAATATGCGGAACAGGAATGATAACGTAACAATAAGGAATCTACATCGCTACACCTGTGTTATACTGATTTGCCGTTTGAAATAGTATGAATCGTGGCATTTTGAAAACAGGGGCTACGGTGTTTTTAAGCAAAGGTTTGTCTTTTGAAATATCTGTAGTATCCCTTGACATGTCCTTAAAATCCTCACGATTCGTTAGTTTTGGAAATAGGTATGACTCAGGTATAGTCTGACATCTACTAGGTAAACTACAGGTCTAACTAACAACCAATCGAAAGGGATATGGAAACCACCTACATCTGAGTCGATATATATATACATATATATAGTCGGTGATCCCGCCTCAATAATATCTCATACGATACATCGTCTAATATGACACCCTCGAGTCAAGAGTGCAGATCTATCATCAATAGCTCGTACGGTAAATCCATCGTATGGCATCCCAAATTAGGGTACGGGTCAAATATCACATTCATCACATTATTCATCTGGTATCATCTTTATCAAAAATCATGATCCGGGGTACTGATCTACGTCTAGTACAAAACTGATACCATCTATGAAATTCCTACGTGTGTATGAAAACACCACGCCTAAAGAACCCACTAAAATATCATGTCGTATCTCAAACACGGACCATATCACCTCACCTATCTCACGGCCTCAAGCCCAATCTCATCGACTCATCTCCAATCCCAAGTACTATCTTCATAATCCGTGTATATGTATACGTATATATATACATAGTCCCATACCCATGTGTGTGTGTGTGTGTATTCATATCCCCATATACGCACAGGTAAAAGAATGAATGTATGCAAGTGTGTGTGCGTGTATAGGTGAAACAACTACTCTAGGGTTTCGCAAGTAACACTACTAATCCATGAACATGTAACCCTATCATTAACATCCATGCCACACAAAATAGATATCATAAATATATAGTATATATGTATAACATACTATACATCGAACTACGGGGGTGCTATACGCCATCCACCCGACTTCCTCCGTAAATTTATATCTACTCACCTGGTCCTCGCTTGCCGAAATCGATGTCGCCACGTGCTTGCTTTGTTAGTTATATGTATGCCGTAGAGGCCATTACTGTACATACGATGTATATTGTAATGGATGCTTGGACATATATAGGGAGGACTTTCTTGCTCGACATGATAGTATGCTATCTGGTTACACTTTACCTTAACGTGTATACTGATTGTCTCTCTGTAACATGTTGGTAAAGCCTTTATGATGTGTACTTGACTACCTGGACTATGATGCGGATCATACTAGTGGGGACATGGTAGTCCATAAGTACATCCTTCAAGGTCCCTAGTCATGGGTGTATCGAGATAGGGCATCGATGCACCAGAGTAGACTAGCGTATACGCATCTTGACCCATATGATGGGCGATGGATGATCCCATATCCATCGATGTTTGACATCAAAGATGGTGTACGGGTGCTCAGTAGAGACTAGGTACACTGGACGGACTCGCCGAGAACTCCCAGATGGTATTATACCTCACGTCAGATGGCAGTTCTCCGGTGACACTGGTACAGAGTAGTCTGTTGACCCGAGATCGTCATAGAGTCTTGTGTGATTCCCACTGTGCTTTGATTTCCACCTTACCACGTCCAAGAGGGCGTGCAAAACGGTGGCTTTTGGGTTCAGTCCCGAATCACATGGAGGCAATGAGCGATAGGAGGGGATTCGTCTCTCCCGGTATAGGGAGTCGATGTTGTGCTGTGTTCGATTGGCTATAACCGGAAATCCCTGGCCAGGGTTGCTGAGATTTACTGGTAAGTGTTACCCGTAGTTTCTCGAACTGTTATAGACCTCATATCGACACGACTTATCGAGCTACTGGGGTCTGACGTTTACCACCCCTAGGCGAGATATGCGACATATCAGACGACGAGACCGGACTGTACGGGAGTGTTACTGATTAGATTCACAGGAGAACTAGTGGGCTTGCTTATTGATCTTCTGATCGCTTAATACCCGGGTGGCCGTTAAGTTTAGCACACCGCTTGCGGCTTGTGGGTGTTTGATATGATCATCACCTACTGCCGGCATATTGACGAGTCTTTAGAGTCCTACACAGGGGTTTCCTGGCTCAAGCGAAACGGAGTAGGAGCACATATGTGATATGTGCGGGACCGAGATTAGTACGATATGAGATACCGTATTCTATTCTCGCGGTTTGTAACATTGATCGATTATATGCGATATAGCCGGGTTATCGGGTCAAGTGTTGATTCGATAAGTTGTTACATTTGATATTAGTCGGTTATAGCCGGATTATTAAATCAAGAGTTGATTTAATAATTTAATGCATAATTATATATTTGATATATTACATTGCATTAACTAGTATTAGCTCACTTATGATTTATTTTCTCACTGGTATGTGCACATTGTTTATATATGATATATGCAAGTGTACATGTTTGTATCATGCTTGATGATACACACAAGATGGGTGTGTGAGACTCATACCAAGATTAGGGTAAAGATTAGGGTTATTGGTTTATCTTAAGATTTAACAAAAGGGTTTAACTTAGTCAAAGTAATCAAGCTTGAAGAAGCTTGGAGAAGCTTTGACAAAGTTCACTCTTTTGTCATTTCTTTTGATATTCTTTAACCTAACCTTTAACCTAAAGCCTTGATTAATTCTCTACATGAGTTAAGCATGAGGGCTTAACTCAACCATGGTGCCATTTATTTATTGGATAAGTTTTCATTTGGATGGATAATTCTTTCTTCTTCTTCTTCATCATCAAGCTCCATCCAAAAGCTTACTAGCTCCAATGGTGCCATGAGCAAAAGAGTGAGAAAATCAATTCTAAAGTGAGCCCACTTCCTACTTCTTCATCCTCTACCACTTGCCATTTAGTAGAGTGTATTCTCTTCACAAAGTTCATGACTTAGTGAAGGAATAGCTTGAGTTTGTGTCTCCCCGACGTAGATCATATTCGGCCTCGAAGTCAACGTAGCAAGCATGTTCGTTCTTCTCGTGGAGCTTCTCTAGAGTCCGGAGTTCACGATCGCAGCGATGGGGACGTCTACACGGAGCTAATGAAGTGGAGGACCGGATCTACAAAGGTTGTAATCCCTTTCACTTACTAGTAAAGTTGTTTGCTAGCTTTTAGTTTCGCCTATCCTCTAGTTAACGATCTTCATTAGGGTTTCTCGGCACATAAATTTTTGAATTTGGCATGGTTGATGCCTTGTGGAACCTCATGAGTGTGCCTAGGAACCCTACAGTTGTATCAGAGCCTAGATAGAGCTTTAGGCGAAGTGTAGACAACGTTAGAAACCCGATCGAACCCCGAAACCCTAAATTTCACCCCTCTCTGTACATTTTCTGTAACTGTAGATTTTTCCAAATTAAAAATATCCAGAAAATTCAGCAGGGTTTTATAGGAATTACTGTGGAGCACGTGACCCTAAGTCGACCAAAGCGCCGGGGAACCGCGGCCCCACCCTGGCTTTTGCGGCAGTTCCGCGGCCATAAAGGTGACTCTTATCACGTGCTCTGCACAGTAATGTCCAACTGAATTTCCTGTGTTTTCTGGGAATTTTTAAATTACACTCAAGAGTTGAGTTATCTGGGTTGTATTGGGGATTCGATGATTCGATCGGAAACTTTAACTGCGTCTATGTGTTTTTCCGGGTAATTTTGAACATGTTAAAAGGTTCGACCGGACATAAATACCCACTTTTTCCCCTGCCGGGAAATTTCCAATTGTTGGATTTTTCCGTAGTTTAATAACGTTCTAAGTAGTGCAAGTAACGCGATGGACCCTCTAGAAGACAACAAACCTTAACTCGATTATGTGACCGTCTTGAACTGCCCTTTGAACCTTAGGGTTTGGGGCAGTACGGCGTGCCACATGTGAGGCGTTGGCTTGACCCTTCTACGGCTGGACCGTTGGTACTGTGGTATGAAGTGAATGTTTTTAAACTTATTTCATGTATTGAGCTGTTTTGGGAAAACTTGGGTGTTTGATTGTTCGATCGGAAAGTTTAACATTTTCTATTTATCTGGAATATGATACAATATTTGGAATCCACATATAGTTATGAGATAACTGAATGAATGTTATAAATCTAGCAGTTTAGTCTCACTTGATCGATTGCCACAGAATTTTGATGTGATCGAAAGTCCGTCGCAATCACGTAGCGTACGCAGATACTCGCCGGGTAAACTTAATAGACAGCTACACCCCATAGCCCCGACCAAGTGACTGTAGGAGAACCCCGTTGCCAAAAGCATCCGTTCGGGTGCTCGCGGCAGCGGTGTTCCGCCTTAGTGCACTTCGTCGACGGCATTCGGGGGTGCGGCCGTCTACTAAAGTTTGCGACAAGCATTCGATCAGGATGTCGGGAATCTTGTTGAATTGGCCGACTTGGTATTGAAAAGTGTTTTCGATATGGAGACTAAAATGCGGGGTTTATAATTGTTAGGCATGCGATGTCTAAGGAATTCATTTGGTTAGGCATGCGATGTCTAAGGAGGTTGCGGATTCCAACTGTTGTAGTTTTACACTTTCTTTTCTGCGACCGTAAGTATAATATGTGATATTGCCGGTTTCGTTGCTATATGTCAACGACAATTGGGATGCGTATATTTACTTATCTTGATGACATGTGATGTTATGTGTTGCTGGATATGTTATATTGGATCGTCGCGTTTTGAAAAGCCGGGGGGGTTTATGTGACATGAGAGTTTTTTCTTTTTCATTCATGTAAAATTTCATTTGTATGTAATATTCTTTTATTCGGGCACTTCCGGGATGAGGTTGATGTCACCACTTGTATATTATTTACTTTTCCGCATTAGGTAGACCTAAGGCGGGGAGCACAATTAACCGGGTTCTAGGGTCCAGAGGGAGACCATCTCGAGGAGTCGAGACCGGGTCTCCTAACCCTAAAATTGGCAGTGTTACTTGCCGCTCTCGTAGGGGTCTAGGGATGTGGGTTTGGCTATTCATCGCGACCGTGGAATCCGTGTTTTATACTGGCTCGTATTAAAAACACGGACGTCGTAGTATATCCAATATTTCATATATGTTTCTTCTGCTGCGATATCTGTGATGTGATCATGTGATGTTCTGTGATAAATACTGTATATAGTATATATGATATATTATATATAGACGTTACTTTTGTTTTACACCCGCGCTAGCCCTGCCCCGCTCTGCCGTTAATTACCTAACCTAACGGTGCACGAGGGGACATCGAGGCGAATGCGGATGGCATAATTGTACGTCGTATTTATCTGTGATGTTTAGGTAACTTAAATGATGGGACTTCATTAATGAGATTAATGAAATAAAAGAAACCTAATGATGTTGTGGAATCGAATTTTCAAAAACAGGTAGCTACAGTTCTTGCTTTGCATCGCGGTGTTCCTTGTAGAACATCCTGCACCTTATTCGATAAGGAAAGGGCCGAGATCCCTTCACCGGGAGTGACCCCTTTAGCATAACTGGCAGATGCTACACCCCTCGGTTTGTCTTTTGATTGCTTTTGGTGTTTTTGCTTTGCATAGTGATATATATGATATATCCTGCACCTTATTCGATGAGGAAAGGGCCGACGATCCCTTCACCGGGAGTGACCCCTTTAGCAAAACTAGAAAAGCCTAAAAAAACACTCCATTTTAAAATCATTTGATTCTACAACGATATAAAGTTCATTACGCAATAGGTTTTCAGAAAAACTGTTATAGCCCTCCGTCATTTCAGATAAGGACTGTTTAGTATTCGTGCTGCGTTTGTTGGCCTTTGTCAAGGCGTAGTGTGCGGTAGCTGAATAGTACTTATCTGCTTATGCATATGATGCATATTGGATTAGGGTAGTCGTGCGACCTTGTTGGCCTTTGTCAAGGGCCGTGCGGGTGGGTTTACTTCAATTAAGAAATGACGGGTTGAACTTGACTAGCAGCCTATGGTTTGTTGGCCTTTGTCAAGGTCATAGGAGGCTAGGGGCAAAATATTATCGGGAATTTTAAGTGTTGAAATTTGCAATGAGATTGTATACCTTCTATGAGATAGTTGGATCTCGATACCCGCTGCGAGTAAGAGTTACTCCTGGGAGAGTTTTACACATTACAATTAGCCGATCAAGTAGGTGTCTAGAAAGGTGTCAACGAGGTTACGCCTCTGGGAAAACGAGGTTTACATTAATTAGGTCCGTGCGAAAGCACGGGGAACCTCCCTCAAAGTACCGACACTGGCCTGGCTGAAAGATTGGCGAACTTGTAGCGTGTAATTAATCCCGGCTAGTCTTTCCTTTTAGGGTTTGAAGGAAGATTTGATTAAAACAGTGGGAGCCATCCTGATTAGATAAAATAATAACCAATCTGATCTTGCAAGAGCATACGCTGAGTGTTTTCTTCTCTCTCTCCAGGTAGCGACCATATCACGCCTTAATCAAGATAATAAAACGGATATATTGACCGAACCCGCTTGTTATACTGAGCTGGGGAACGTTGGTCCCGCTCCAACTTATAATTGTTATAAGACAGAGCAGGAAATTGGGGAATACCAGATTTCCCGTGCGGCCCAAACGAAGAAAGTGCATGTCGATGCATCATCTTCGGGTGTGTTCGTTACATAGAAATGTTTCTCAGTATCCTTTACATCCTGGGTATATGATACCGGATCAGGATCCCGCATATGTAATCTGTTACATGGGCTACAGATAGGTAGAAAACTGAGAACGAGTGATAAGTTTCATGAGACAGAAAACGGTGCAAGTGTTGCAGCCAAGTCTGTTGGTCACTATCACCCTGTATTACCAGAATACATTGATTCCGAACAAATATTATTAGATACCGAACCTGATATTGTAACGCCTTGAAAAGTCGTTTTGGTGTTTTCCTGAAATTCGGTGAAAATTCGGTATTTTTCCGAAAACCGTCTTTTTTGTTTTTTGCAGTTTAGGACTAATTATACCTAAAATGGATAGGTAATTGCTTGTTTTTAGTAGCTAATGAGTTACTTATGAAATTCTGGTCGTTTAAAAATTTTCCCTAATTTTTCAATTTTTTTAATATTATTTTAAGCCGGTAAGAAAATACATTAAATTAGCGATAAATACAAATTTAAATGGGCTAAAATTAAGCTTTAAAATCATGTTAATTAAAATCTAGTTGTAACATAAATTTTTAGTATTTTATTTTGATTTTTAACTAATTTTTATTATAGAAAACGAAATTTATTGAATTTAAGCTAAAACTTGCAATTTTGGACTTGTAGGGGGTCTTTTTGCATAAAATTTTTTTTGTAAAGCCCCATTCACTCTTCCCTCACCCCTAGGCCGGCCCCACCTCAGCAGCAAGCCCACAAAAAAATTCCCCATCTCATTTGAACAAAATGATATGATAAGGGTTTTAATATATTAAATTGGGTATGGGTTTTGTTGGTTGACTTGGTCTTTTGACTTGGAAACTTTCTCTACACCTTTCCTCAACTCCCCCACACCTCTCCCCACTCCTCAACAGCTCAGAAATTCTGCACCAACAGCCCATGAAAATTCCCCAATTCTCATTCCCTTTTTGCTTCATTTTTATCACAAAAATCCATCAAAATCCAAAATTTCTTTAACAAATTCAAAGCAAACCCTTTTTCCACCTCCTCTCAAACCTAAATTTGTTCAAATCTTGAAGAAAAGAGGTGTCTTGAGTGGTTAGAGCAACCAAGGGTTTAGGCTTGGGAGGTATAATTTCTAATCTATGGTTAATTGTTAGTTGTATTATGCTAAAATTGAACTTTGAAATGTTAAATTAGTGTTAATCCTAATCTAGTTTTTTTTCTAGTTAATGGTTTGAGTTTAACTAGGGTTTTAGAAACCATTATTTAGTTGATTAAATCTATTTTGTTATCTAGTTGTTTTGCTAACCTAATCTAAGAGGTTAACTTGCTAATTGGGCTATAAATTAGTGTTAAATTAAGGTTTTTCATGTATAATTTGGATTAAAATTGCTAGTTATAAAATTCTAGAAAGGGTTTGTTTATGGAAAATGTGATTTGAAGCATTGTATGTGTTATAATTAAAATGATTGCGGTTAACTAGTTATGCGGTTGGATGTTTATGCTAGGTTGTAGTCTTTTTGTCGCAAATCGGCAATTTTTGCACCGATTTTTGGAATGTAAATGCTTACTAGTTTTTATTAAAATATTGTGATGAATTAATTGCGATTTCTTGATGACATTTTTAGCGTATCCTATGACATTTAGGATGCGTGAGTGCGGATTTTTGAGTAATCGGGTTTTAGATTTGCCGGGCGACCAAATCGGCGATTTTTGCAGTTTTTGCGATTTTCGCGTGTGTTCCGCGCACCTTGTGCACGTTGTACCTAGCTAGTGAACGTTGGTATTTTCGTTAGGGAATTGCGTCGTTCTTGACTTGTAACCTTATGTTTGTATTGATGTTAATTCCAGGTTCGATCGCGGAGACGTCAGACGCGGCTCGAAAAGGGAAAGCGGTGATTGGACGCAGCTAGCCAGGGATTCCGGTGAGTAGATGTAACATCTACGGGGGACTATCGTTGGATGGCGCAAGCCGCCCGATAGTTTTAGTAACTTAAAAGATTCTTAGTGATGTTAGTAATTAGGGGTGTAATACTTATATGATTATTTGCTGCATCCATGCCTTATATTGACATACATATGCGAACCCATTTTATAGGACACCTGCACCATTGCCAGGGTTTTTATATGCAGCACGAGCACTATTCATGCTTACACACACGCCCTGGTAATTGCCATGCCACCACACTTGATTACCTATAATTTGAAACCTTTTACTAATTGATGCATAAACCTGTGCTATTGTCTTTAATTCCTTAAAATGAAATCGTAGGATTGCTATTCATGTGCATGCACTTCATCATATTATTTGTTCATGCCTAATCTATTAATCACACATCGCAACTTGATTATTGATACCATATGCATTCATGATCATGGACATATGCACTTATGAGGATTTCTTGAGATTTTATGATATTTTTGGATTTCGGGGGAGAGCCGCAAAATTTCTAAACTTATTATATTTTTAAAATATGTAAATTGCGTTTTTCTAGTGATGTAAGTGTCGTCCACCATGAGTTTGCTGTGGTTTTCGAGACCCGTTTCGAGGAGTTGGATGAACCGTCTCAGGTACATGGTGGGCCCGGTAAGGTATCCCGAGGCATGAAGCTCGTGTTGCTGACGATGAGCCTGGCAGGGGACGGATTACCTACCGGTTACTTCATTGGGCACGGCGGATATCCAGAGGATACCGACCGGGGCCGCGAGAGGATGAGATATTGATATTGAGATGGGTCAGCCGGATGGCTGAGGCCAGAGACACTATGACATGGATTTATGAGATTTGAGACAGTTTTTAGGTGTCGTTGCTGGACACAGATTGTTGTCGATTCTATGAGTATTATGCTGGCATTCTAAAAGAGTTTCAAAAACAAAAAGAGATAAAATGTTTCTTATATATACCTATTGAGACCTCAGATATTCATGTTGCATACATACACCTGCTAGTACACTGATGTTGTATACACACCTGCTAGTGCATCCAGTCATACCTGTATTTTAGATGCTAGGATGCTTGTGTGCATGCATACGATAGCCTTTGTAGATTTTATTTATTACTCACGAGTTGGCAACTCACCCCCATTGTGCCACAGTCTTTTGCAGGTCCGCTCCGTCAGTACAGTAGCGGCGGGCCCACTTGTTTCTTTTGCCTACATTGCCTGGACTCGAGGTTTTGCTCTTAGGTGGGTTATATTACTATTTTGTACCACCTTGTATATTCTTTGTATCTAGTGTACTCCATCTACTGTATCTACCAGTATTATTGTATATTGACCTAGAGATGAGACTGTGAGGTTTGTGGACTTTTATGCTGTATTTTGGGATCGAGCTCACTTGAGTCGACATGTTGTTTTTCTCATGCTTCCTTATGATTATTTCGCATGTTGTTGCTTTACATTGCGTGGGATTTGTGACCGCCCTGTGGCGAAGAGATAGCTCCCGCTTGGGGATGTCATATTTGTTGGATTCATTTATATTCTTGTTGTACCCATTTTGGGGGCCAGTATTTACAAAGGAGACTCTGCCGAAATTTTCGGAAAAATTGATATTGTTTTTAAAAAAAGGGTTTATATGACTTATTTGATAAACTCGTTTTCAATTGATTGGGTTTTCTTCACTCTTTTGCTTATTTGTTTTTGGTTTCTGGGTTTTGGCTTACTTATTTTACGGAAGTCTTGAGACGTTTCGTAACCTAAGTGCCAGTCACGTTCCTGTAAGTGCACGGCGGCGCCCCGGCCGTCAATCCGACGGCCAAACGCGGAAACGGTGATAAACTTAAATTTTGCGGACTTAGCAAACCGGCACCACCGCGCACTAAACTCCGGATCGTGCCATTAAACTAAATCTAGCTAACTACAAAGAGAAGGGGAAGAGATATACCGACGATCCGAGTCCTCCGGTCTTCATCTCCACTCCGATCTCCTCGCGGGATCTCCGTCCGTCTCCTCCTCGTCGGAAAGGGCACCACGAAGCCGGGTACTTTTACGGGCTCCCACCTCAATACCGAGGCAACTCGCGCATGAAGCCGGCAACTCGACATGCTCAAGATATGCTGTAGGAAGTGTAGTGTAGAATCATAGCTCACTTTGGGGTTGGTTGCCATAGATGGAGGAATCGGATTAGGAAAAATGGTACTTTCATTTTTCCAAAACAAGAAGAAGAAGGAGATGAAGAATTCCTTCCAAAACTAAGATGAACTCTCTCATTCTTTTTCTTTCTTTCTTTCCTTTTTCTTCTTTCTTTCTTTCCTTTTTCTTCTTTCTTTCTTTCTACCATTTTTCATCAAGTGAGAAGAATAAGGTGGAGGAATGAATATGAAGCATAACCATAGAAGGAAGGTGAGTGTAGGAAAAGTAGAAAGGTGACTATATCCTAAACATCATCATAACAATCTTTCTTATCAACCTCAAATCCTTTCTAATCTCATTAATACAAATCAAGTGATGGTTGAAAAGAAAAGATGCTTTCATAATTAATCATCTTGCAAATAAGTCCTCCACAAAGTGTTATTTGCAAAACTGCAAATAACCCCCTCCATCAGAAAAGTCCGGCCGGGAAAGAACAAAGGAAAACCGGCCGGAAGGGAAAGCAAACTGGCAACTCCAGAAAACTGGTCCCGTAATAAATTACAGGATAACCCCGATACTGTGCATACACACCTGCATTTGTATTCCGTCCGGATACAAATGCAAAGAGACAAAATCTACACTGTACTATACTAGGATCGGCTTAAAACAAAGCCGGCTAGTAAAATCCGTTCGATCCTGATCCGTGCAATACCGCACGTATCTGATCGAACGCTGCCATATAACTATACGGCCACTAGTACAAACCGTCCGATCCTGATCCGTGCAATACCGCACGTATCTGATCGGACCCTGCCATATCTCCATACGGCCTCTACAGCGTTTCGCCCGAAACTTGAGTAACTGAAAGTGTGGTGGACTCTAAAGACTCGTCAATACTATGGCTGTCGATTTAACCACTAGCACGTCAGAGGTATAAGCCAATACGTGACGGGCCACCAGCTATTGACCAAAAGGGACGTCGATGAGGAAGCTCACCCCGACACCCAACTGAGCCTGTCAGTGACAATATCCGTACAGTCCGGTCCGTTCGTCTATGAGCATCGCATGGCGGGCCTAGGGGGTTGGTAAAAGTCAGACCCCCAAAAGCGGTACAAGTCGTGTCGGAGTGTAGCCCAGAACACCCTGAGATACTACTGGAATACCTACCAGTAAATCTCCTGCCTTGGCCAAGGTCTTTGTGTAATGGCTCTCCTAGACACAGCGCGACCTCACCCCCAATACCGGGAGAGACGAACCCCCGAAGATCCGCTCACTGCCTCCATGTGGCTCGGGACTGTACCCAACTACAACCTGTTTGCACGACTCCTTTGAGCCGTGGTAGGGTAGTAATCAAAGCACGGTGGGAACTCACACGAGACAAATGACGATCCCCAGGTCGATGAACTAACCTGTACACATGTCACCTGGGAACTGCTATCTGACGTCAGGTATAAGACCAACTAGCATGTTCCCGGCGAGTCCTGTCCGGTGTACTCATAACCCAATGAGCACCTGTATACATCTTAGGTGAACCAACTGACACCAGTGGCTTGTGAGACCGGCCACCGCCCCTCGTCGGGGTCTCGACTGTATACACTAGTCTACTCTGGAGTATCGATGCCCTGTCTCGAAACTCCCACGACTAGGGACCTTTTAAGGATGTGCTTATAGACTCCAGCTCTCACTTATATGATCGCCCTCATACTGCTGGCAGTCAAGCAAGAATCCTAGGGGCTCTATCAACGTGCAATAGCGACATGTCAGGTCACCTAAAGCAGTACAGGATGATAAAGGTAAACCAGATAGCATACTATCATCTTGAGTAAGACTGTCCTACCGGGATAGGTCCTCCCTCAATCATTGCAATCACGTGCCTGTGATCCAATAATTGACTCTGAGGGCACTATCTCCAACAATCTCCCACTTGCACTCAAGGCTAATTATTGCGATGTCGCATACTCACAGCCCGTGTGATACCGAAACACCCAACTCCTCTACCTGTCAGTCTCACAAAGCTCGTTTGTGAAACTATTGCGTTCGAGGAATAGCCTTAGTGAGTGGATCCGCCTTGATGTTTCTTTCTATGTCTCTCTATATCTCAAATTCGCGGAGAAAGCCATCTCCCGAAATGAGCAATACCTGTCTTAGAATGTCTGGATGTCTGATGGGACTTAGCTCATAAATGAACTCCAAATCCAAACTTCTTAGACTGTATCGTCAACTGAACTTAATCAGTATCCTGCGCTATGCCACCCTCAGTATTGCCTTGGACCACCCGTCCAAAATACTGCCCCTCGTCAGAAGGAAAAACTATAACTCTGACAACCTCCTTGTCGTCCAGGTCACCTTGGAAGCCTGGAATGATAACCGTCTCCTAAAAGAGGCAGCCGTTATCATATCCGTAGAACAGCCACTTATGTTCTAAAACTGCTTCCGACTGTTTCTCCAGGATTGGATCAATATCAACTTATTGCATCTAGTGCAAGAACAACATCTGGTGTGGTACTTGACATCTCATGATTGACTCAATTGCCTAAGCAAGTGATCTGCCAATCATGCACATCCCTCTCTACTTTAGTCTAAAAGACACCTTTAGAGAGGGCGACTCCATTACTTGCAGGTACACTACCGTGCCAGGAGTCGTCCATTCTAAATACTCATAGAATGCTGTCAAGGTACCCAGATTAGGAAACCACCCAAATCTAGATCTAAAACCATAGATCTAGTAACCAGTATGTCTGATATAATGTCCAAGTCCTTTGTGGAGAAACAACTGTGTGACGACCAAAGTATAACCGATCGTAGTAAAGGAATATCACTTCCTACTACCTTCTCAACAGATCCATCCCCTATTCTGATGACGTCAAACCTATGACTGTCACATCAGAAACAGATGATCTATCTCCGCTACATCTGCTTTAGTCTATAAATAGACATAAGCCTGATGTCCACCAATGCTTCCGCTGCTCCCACTGACTACGACAACCCTCTGGCAGAGTCATATACACATACACTTCTGAAGCTAGTTCAGAACGACGCTATACTCATCCTCCTGCCGGGTCTCGTAGCCTGGAACAACAACAATGGCAAGTGTGGGTAAACAAGAACTTCCCTGTCACCGTCCTTGAGGCTACCGAAGTACCTCTCGGGTGCCTGAAGCTACCCACCTTATCTGCGGAGTGGCCAATGGGATGTCAAATCAGATTGAATCTTTAGGTTCCTTATCAAATCTTCAGTAATCGTTTGCGGTTCTGGAATCACTTCCAGTTTTACCATACTCCCACTACTGTTTTCTGAAAAAAAAATCCATTTTTGTTAAAACTGTGGCGAGTCAAGATGGTAGAAAATCAACCCTCGTCATAGCCTGGGTCAACCCACAAACAGCCATTACAGAAACGTGCCTTGAGTTATCCAGAGTCTGGTTTTAATCATAAGCCGGACAACTCCCCGTACTTTAACAACGTTAAGATATGAACTGTTCTACATCCAATATAGAACCAGAGGCACTGATTTAATTGAACCAGATTCAAATCATGCAGCTATCTCCAGTGCATGTCAACTAAATGGAGAGAGGCCGATCAGCGTTACTCAACTTAGGAATGCTTCCAATTATGAGTAACCCGAAAGAGAAGCAAGTTTTCTTAATCATTACTATCAACTGAATACCATACACAAGTATCTACATCTTCGATTACTTTGAAGAATCCCGATACTTGCAACACCTGGTTCTCTACTTTATTCTTATACCTATAACTTCTCAAAACTTCGACCCTGTATTTCTACGAAACACCTGTCTAAGAACTAGAGAAGTCATAAGTAAACAGAATACAGTACGAGGACCAACCCCTCTGTCCTGATGGACCCTGGACAACATACAATACTCTGTATAAGTCCCTTGAGTCTGATGACTCATTCACTGTGTGTCGTAGGTTGAAAACTGTACTTATGGTTAAGAAGAATTATACCGCTGTTCAATGCTCCTTACCTAACCATCCACTGATATAGGTAAATGTCATCGACATAATATCAAAAGGTACATCTCACTCTATTAAAATAGACATACAGATATATCAATTTGAAATTGGTGCACAACAGCGGATATTCAAAACCAAATATTTGCCGACCGGCAAACAACCCAGGTGGCATCCTCAAATATCACCAATTACAACGAATCCCGATATAATGAGGATGATCACCCAATTCCCAATAACTCACTCCCACTCATCATCTATAAAACCATACAGATGTGAGAATCAAACCTGGTAAATACATACCCTGGAGCAAGTGTCCAATCGGGAAATCAGTTTTCTTTTAACAGTACACAGTGAAACTGAAACATTGAAATGTTTCGATGGGGTATCCTGGTATTCCTAGTAATGCCTCTACCATTATCCAGATTCACAACTCTAACCGTATAATTCTTTGCCACCTCTCCAAATCCCTTCATATGTCTTTAGTCATTACCTTCTGTACACCCCTTTAGGTCAAATGGTTTTCTTCCTTCCCTACCGTTCGGCACCAGCCTATGGTTTGGAAGAAGACTATCCAAAAAGCATAAAGGGTGTACTGTCCTAATCCTAGGAGCACTCGCAACGCGAGAGAAGGTGAAGATAAAAGACACCTGAATGTACTTTATTCCTATTTCTCCTGAACCAGGATCCATCCCCGAACTGGAACAAGTTCCTTTCGAGTTCGTATATAACCATACGATGGATTATCCAATAAAATGGGATCTTCGTAGTGATACGGAGTGTCCTGGAGAAATACAAAGGTGATTTAGGATTGGCGAAGAAATACTTGGTTTGGTCGTGAATAGCAGTCGCAATTTACTTTGCCCCCTTACTAATCCCTTGCTTTGTCTTAATCTTAATACCTTCTGCACACCATCGTTATGCTAATTGGTTTTCTTCATTCCCTACCGGTCGGCACCAGCCTAAGGTTTGGAAGAAGACAATCCAATTTGCGTAATAAGTGTACTACCCCTAAACCAAGGAGTACTCGTAACCTGAGAGAGGGTAAAAGGAAAAGACAACTGAATAATCATATCCGTTTTCTCCAGAACCTGAAACCATCCTCGAATAAATTCTTTCGAGTTCGTATCTAACCATACGATGGTTTTGTCCAATGGAAGTGGACGTTCGTAGCAATACGGGGTGTCCTGGAGAAAAGGGTAAAAGTAGGAGTGGCAATGAGGTCTGCAACTCTGACAATCCAAAAGCCGGTGTTAAGAAGGTTCGGTCAACTTGGTCACTGAGTCAAAATCTAGGGTCGGGTCAATGGTCGCTGCCAGAGAGAGAGAGAAAAGAAACACTCAGCGTGCACTCTAACCTAGATCAGAATGGTTATCACTTTTTCTAATCAGGAAACCTCCCACTGTACCTCAAATTCTCCTCCAAACCTGAAAGAAGAATTAGTCGGGGTCACCCGAGGAGTATACCAACTCATCAGTGGGAATCGGGATCCAACTCTCATCGCATGACAACGTGACGGAATCCGCTCACGGTATCACACTCCAGAAGGTATGCGCATATCTGGCAAGTTTCAGTTCTTTTGAAACTCCCGATGTGATTTTTGCCCCATGCTCTTATGTCCTTGGCGAAGGTCAACAAATCATAAGTCACATGTCAAGTTCTACCCGTCATTATCCAGGTTAATTTGAATCCATCCGTACAAGCCCTTGACGAAGGTCAACAAGGCTATACGACTGTCCCAAACCAACGCATCTATCTATGCTGCAGAAAAGCAACAAGCAGCTACCATACACTATGCCTTGACGAAGGTCAACAAACATAGCATGAATACTACTTGCTACCCGTCTGAAACGACGGAGGGCTACGAATGGTTTTTGGCGAAAACCTTTAACGTAAAGAACTTGATATCGTTGAAGGAACTGATAGCTTTTTGAAAATATAGTGACGAAAACCGTTGCTAAAGAGGTCACTCCCGGTGAAGGGATCTCGGCTCTTTCCCCGTAGAATGGGGTGCAGGATATTCCAAATGAATACCGCGATGCAAAGCAAAAGTGATCGGCTATAGTGAAGTTAATGCCCTGACGCAAACCTTTGTCCAAGGGGTCACTCCCGGTGAAGGGATCTCGGCCCTTGCCTCGTCGACTGAGGAGCAGGATATTCAAACTGAATACCACGATGCAAAACAAAAGTGAACGTCCTTGCAATAACAGCTTTTTGAAAAGTGTTCCAACAACATCAGAATAGGTTTGTTTAACTTGCATTGATCCGAATCAACGCAGTCCCATCAATTAATCACACCACAAAGAACGAAAATATACTGACGTACGTATATGCCATCCGCATTCGCCACTGGGTCCCGTCATCACCCGTTAGGTTAGCTTACTAACGGCAAAGCGGGGACTGGACTAGCGCGGATGAAAAACATATACAACATCTACTAATATATATATACCAATATATTATATTCGCTCAAGGCGTGATAAGAAATGCAACATCACAGAAATGTACAGCATCACAGAACAATACAGATATCTGGGATCCCCGGGTTTCACAGAGCCACTACTGAAACCCGACGTTCCCCTGGTCGTGTGGATAGCCTGTGCAATGAAAACCTAGACCCCTACGGGCGCGGCAAGTCATCCGCCAAAACCTGAAGCGAGGCAGCCCCCTTCAGCTCCGTGAATGGACCACCCAGCACTCCACGGAATCCGGCAACTTGGGCACCCCTCCTGGGTCAACCTGTACCCCCTACGAGTGCGGCGAATAGCCCGCCAATCCCAGAGTGAAGCCCCCTCCGTCCCAATGCCATGAGATGCGGGCTTGTTGCCCTCCAGAACCCGGCTATCCGTGCACCCCACCGCGGGGTGATCCTAGTACAGAAAGTAAAATATACATACACCGAGTACATCGACCGCAACCAGGTCGTGCCCCAAAAGAATAATACAAACAGGCAGTGACGGCAGTCCACATGTCGGACGCTCGCCCCGCAATATCAAATGTACATAATACAACAGCACTGTACTAGCATTGCATCCAGGCTATCCCCCACGACCGATC
This sequence comes from Agapanthus africanus, assembly GCA_030015575.1. NCBI lineage: Eukaryota > Viridiplantae > Streptophyta > Magnoliopsida > Asparagales > Amaryllidaceae > Agapanthus > Agapanthus africanus. The sequence continues at coordinate 389,638,855 of JASDDO010000022.1, forward strand.
CGCAACATCACAGCATAAACATAGAACATCAACGTGAAAGTCACGTTCGCAAATCCGTCTAACCGGGCTATAGCAGTTAGACAGGATTTACCGATCGAGTGACATTCACGGTCGCAGATATAATGTAAATACTGTGAAAAATGTGTTTAAAATATCCGATCGATCAAAAATTAACAAGTGGGCCCTCAATCAAAACTGTAGCACTCACAGAAATCCTGGGCCCAATTTTAATATTCCAAAACCCATATTTTAAGCCCAGAAGGCCTCTGAAAAAATTTGGTGAAGTGATGTGAATAGTGCGCGGCGGAAGGGCCGCGCCAGGGGGGTTTCGCGGCGGTTCCGCGCTCCTACTGTGGAGTTACTTCGTCAAATTTTTACAGAACTCTTAGATTTTCCAGTACATCAATATTTTACAACCTGAAAAATTTTTCGAGACCAAAAATTTTCAACAGAAACTGATTCGAACTAAAATGCAGTTTTGGAACATTCGATCGATCGAAACAGAAAAACACATTACACCAAGCTAGACTATGTTAATGGCGAGGCTCTGATACCACTGTAAGTGCACGGCGGCGCCCCGGCCGTCAATCCGACGGCCAAACGCGGAAACGGTGATAAACTTAAATTTTGCGGACTTAGCAAACCGGCACCACCGCGCACTAAACTCCGGATCGTGCCATTAAACTAAATCTAGCTAACTACAAAGAGAAGGGGAAGAGATATACCGACGATCCGAGTCCTCCGGTCTTCATCTCCACTCCGATCTCCTCGCGGGATCTCCGTCCGTCTCCTCCTCGTCGGAAAGGGCACCACGAAGCCGGGTACTTTTACGGGCTCCCACCTTAATACCGAGGCAACTCGCGCATGAAGCCGGCAACTCGACATGCTCAAGATATGCTGTAGGAAGTGTAGTGTAGAATCATAGCTCACTTTGGGGTTGGTTGCCATAGATGGAGGAATCGGATTAGGAAAAATGGTACTTTCATTTTTCCAAAACAAGAAGAAGAAGGAGATCAAGAATTCCTTCCAAAACTAAGATGAACTCTCTCATTCTTTTTCTTTCTCTCTTTCCTTTTTCTTCTTTCTTTCTTTCCTTTTTCTTCTTTCTTTCTTTCTACCATTTTTCATCAAGTGAGAAGAATAAGGTGGAGGAATGAATATGAAGCATAACCATAGAAGGAAGGTGAGTGTAGGAAAAGTAGAAAGGTGACTATATCCTAAACATCATCATAACAATCTTTCTTATCAACCTCAAATCCTTTCTAATCTCCTTAATACAAATCAAGTGATGGTTGAAAAGAAAAGATGCTTTCATAATTAATCATCTTGCAAATAAGTCCTCCACAAAGTGTTATTTGCAAAACTGCAAATAACCCCCTCCATCAGAAAAGTCCGGCCGGGAAAGAACAACGGAAAACCGGCCGGAAGGGAAAGCAAACTGGCAACTCCAGAAAACTGGTCCCGTAATAAATTACAGGATAACCCCGATACTGTGCATACACACCTGCATTTGTATTCCGTCCGGATACAAATGCAAAGAGATAAAATCTACACTGTACTATACTAGGATCGGCTTAAAACAAAGCCGGCTAGTAAAATCCGTTCGATCCTGATCCGTGCAATACCGCACGTATCTGATCGAACGCTGCCATATAACTATACGGCCACTAGTACAAACCGTCCGATCCTGATCCGTGCAATACCGCACGTATCTGATCGGACCCTGCCATATCTCCATACGGCCTCTACAGCGTTTCGCCCGAAACTTGAGTAACTGAAAGTGTGGTGGACTCTAAAGACTCGTCAATACTATGGCTGTGGATTTAACCACTAGCACGTCAGAGGTATAAGCCAATACGTGACGGGCCACCAGCTATTGACCAAAAGGGACGTCGATGAGGAAGCTCACCCCAACACCCAACTGAGCCTGTCAGTGACAATATCCGTACAGTCCGGTCCGTTCGTCTATGAGCATCGCATGGCGGGCCTAGGGGGTTGGTAAAAGTCAGACCCCCAAAAGCGGTACAAGTCGTGTCGGAGTGTAGCCCAGAACACCCTGAGATACTACTGGAATACCTACCAGTAAATCTCCTGCCTTGGCCAAGGTCTTTGTGTAATGGCTCTCCTAGACACAGCGCGACCTCACCCCCAATACCGGGAGAGACGAACCCCCGAAGATCCGCTCACTGCCTCCATGTGGCTCGGGACTGTACCCAACTACAACCTGTTTGCACGACTCCTTTGAGCCGTGGTAGGGTAGTAATCAAAGCACGGTGGGAACTCACACGAGACAAATGACGATCCCCAGGTCGATGAACTAACCTGTACACATGTCACCTGGGAACTGCTATCTGACGTCAGGTATAAGACCAACTAGCATGTTCCCGGCGAGTCCTGTCCGGTGTACTCATAACCCAATGAGCACCTGTATACATCTTAGGTGAACCAACTGACACCAGTGGCTTGTGAGACCGGCCACCGCCCCTCGTCGGGGTCTCGACTGTATACACTAGTCTACTCTGGAGTATCGATGCCCTGTCTCGAAACTCCCACGACTAGGGACCTTTTAAGGATGTGCTTATAGACTCCAGCTCTCACTTATATGATCGCCCTCATACTGCTGGCAGTCAAGCAAGAATCCTAGGGGCTCTATCAACGTGCAATAGCGACATGTCAGGTCACCTAAAGCAGTACACGATGATAAAGGTAAACCAGATAGCATACTATCATCTTGAGTAAGACTGTCCTACCGGGATAGGTCCTCCCTCAATCATTGCAATCACGTGCCTGTGATCCAATAATTGACTCTGAGGGCACTATCTCCAACAGTTCCGTACCCTGCGGGTCGTGACAAAGTTGGTATCAGAGCGATAGGTTTTACCTTTTTGAGTGTAGGATGACCCTTGGTAGATGGAGTAAGTGACTTAAGTAGGGTAACGTAGCGTATGTATGTCCGCGGCATACTTGCGATACGGTACTCCGCCTAAGTGACTTTAGGATACTTGCTTGAAGTTCCTTCTTCATTTCCGTGTATCCTATGATTCTTTTGCACTGTTCTTATTATCCTTTTTCTGTACCAACCACTATGCCGCCGAAGGCTACGAGGGCACAGAGGGCTGCCACCAGAGACGAGATTCGAGCTGGCTCGTCCGAGACTAGGACTGAGCAGGGTGGTATGCCTACGCCACAGGGACAGACCGATCCACCTTCCCCAGGCCATATGGATAGGCTCGAGACTGGTATTGAGGAGTTGCGACAGATGATGGGGGGCATGCAGGAGCTACGTCAGATGGTAGGATCCCTAGTTGTAGCCAGTCGTACACCGAGGCCGGATGACGTACCTACTACATCACAGACGACCATGATACCTGCTCCTACTACTACCACCGTGGCCATTCCGGTTTCACTACAGGATTTCATGAGGCTGAGACCTCCAGTATTCACCGGCACCGAGGCAGCGGAGGATCCCCAGACGTTCCTTGACAGTTTAGCCAGGATCTGCCGTTCGCTGAGATGTTCGGATGATCGATGGGTAGAGCTTGCGAGTTTCCGACTAGAGGGTCTCGCGCAGACATGGTGGGAGTCAGTCTTGAGAGGTTGAGCTGCAGGTCTACCGCCTATGACTTGGGTCGAGTTTACAGCGGTTGTTCTAGCTCGTTTCCTCCCAGAGAGCGTTCGTGACGCCAGAGCTCGTAGCTTCGAGGCCTTAGTCAAGACACCTGGGATGACGGTGTCTGAGTATGACATCCAGTTTACACAGTTATCCCGATATGCTCCGTATTTGGTGGATACCGAAGAGAAGATGGTGAAGCGGTTCGTACAAGGACTTGATGCCCAGCTATATCTTGCCATTGGCGCCCAGCACTACGACACTTATTCAGCTGCTATGGATACGGCATTGCGGATGGAGGCACGCATATCACAGACTTCGGCCGTTTCTGGGCCGAAGAGGATTCGCACCGATGTACCGTCTCAGAGGCAGCGCGCCAGATTCTTTCCGAGAGATAGGCCTGGCAGAGGATTTGGACGGGGACAGTTATATGGTTCTTATCCCCAGGGGCAGCAGCCGTCGCCAGGGTGTTTTGGGTGCGGGAGTTGGCACCATCTTGTCAGAGACTGTCCGGCGAGACGACAGGGAGCAGTGACAGTTCCGCATGTGACCCTACCACCATCACCACCCCCTCCTCAGAGAGCCCTACTTCCTACCACAGGCGATGCTCCACGCCAGTTAGGTGCACCCAGAGGCCGTGGACGCGGCAGTCCTGTTCAGAGAGGACGAGGAGGCAGAGGCCGAGGTCGAGGTCAGCCCGCTATCGGTGGAGGACAGGCCCGGGTATTTACTTTGACACCGCAGGATGCGCAGGCATCCAATGCCGTTGTGACAGGTACCTTGCCAGTTTGTTCTTTCGACGCACGGGTATTATTCGACCCAGGTTCCACACATTCGTACGTCTCTACACACTTTGCACCGATGTTGGGCCGCGAGTCGTCATCGTTAGATCATCCGCTTGTTGTTGTTACTCCGGTAGGCGAGTCGTTTGTCGCTCGTTTTGTATTTCGTTTGTGTTCCGTTCGTATCGGGGAGAGGGATTCATCGGTTGATATGTTGGACTTTGATGTGCTTCTGGGCATGGATTGGCTAGCCACTTGTTATGCTTCGGTGGACTGCCGTGAGAAGGCAGTCATATTTAGCTTTCCGGGAGAGCCAGTCCTTGTTATTCAGGGAGACCGCAGTGTCACCCTTCCCAGCTTAATTTCGTCTCTTCGCGCTGGTCAGCTCTTGCGGAAGGGATGTCAGGGATTCTTAGCGTATGTTTGTGATACTTGAGCTGCAGAGGTTCCGTTGGACCGGGTCCCGGTTGTTTGTGAGTTCCATGATGTTTTCCCTGATGAGCTACCTGGGCTACCGCCTGAGCGCGATGTTGAGTTTTGCATTGATTTGATTCCCGGCTGTTCATATCAGAATATTGCATTTTATACCGCCCATTCTTACGCTCGTGTGTTTATAGGTAGGTGCTTTTAATCCGTGTGTGTTACATGTTTAGAGTATACAGGTTTCCAGTACAAATATTGCAAATCAGGACAAAATCTCCACAGTTACACCAAATACAGAACATCTGTTGACAACAGATAAAAGCCGGGTTTCGGTCATCCATATCCGTCCGGTGCTGCGTACCGGTTCCTGGGACAAGACATATGACAGCGGTCATTCGTGTCTCGGACAAGCACAGAGCACAAGAGGGGCTGCACAAGAATCAATGGGTGCACGGAGCTCTAGGGAGATAGAAGTAAAAAGGGAAAAAGATAATGCAATCTTGGACTAAGAATCTGAAGATATTCTGGAAGAAATTATCAGAAAATACATGTACCAGACAACAGGGGACAGGAGAACAGGAAAGTGCACAGAAGCCCACACCCTAAGTCCACTATAGGGGCGCGGATCCGCGGCCATAGGGGGGCATAGGCGGCAGATCCGCGGCCGTACAGAGGAGTCAGGGCATGGGCTTTTGGGGGCAGTTTGGTATTTTCATATGTGTTCTGGTGGTTGCCCTAGATCTTCGACCCTCTGCCTATAAATACAGCAGTTTTGAGCTAAGCCAAGGGTCCAATTTTGTGTCCACTCTTTTGTAGTTTTTTTTTGTATAGTTCTTCTTCTTCTTCTTCATTCTTTTTCCATGAAATTGTAGTGAGAGCTTTTGAGTGGGAGATTAATGAAGATGAGGGTTTTGTATCATTCTCTTGTGTTTCTTCTTCCCCTTGAGATTTTTGCTTTCTCTTGCTCATTCAACCTCTTCATTGAGCTTGAATGGGTAAGGGTTAGTTATTGATCTCAAGGGTCGTATTTTCTCATGGGACTAGCACTTCATTTCACATGCGTTCTCTACCCTTCCCTTGATCTTGCAACCTCTTCATTGAGCTTGCAAGTTTAAGGGTTGGCTATTGATTACATGCTTGTCTTGAGTCCTAGTTTCGTATTCTTTTTATCGCTTTTTATTATTCGCAATTTATTACCTTGTCTTTTATTACTTGCAATTTACTTACTTGCAATTTTATTCCTTGTACTTTAATTACTTGTATCTTTTCTTTTCTTTGTTCTTTTTTTTTGTCCTCTCTTTTTGGTTCTCTTTTGTGAATGTATGTAATTATTGTTGTTAAGATAAAATACGGTATTATAAGTTAACATTTCTTTGCCAATTCCTTTTCCCGTTATTTTCCATTTGAACTTCGCCCAAACCATACGCAAGCGCTCCGTTAGGCACCGTACCCTGACAAGGTAACGGTGATTCCTAACCGCGACCGGTTGCGTTCGGTTTGGCCGGAGGCGAAAGCAAGAGACAAGAACGGAAGGACAAGGGTAAATAAGCCGGATTCCACGAATACCGCGCTTAAATCCCCTAATCCACGTTGTTGCCAATTGCTTAGATTCAATTGGTCAAGACTCGGCTCAAAGGTTTTGAGTACGGATTTCTTCAGCTTATAATCTCGTATCGTTTCTTAACAACTTTATACTTGCAGATAAACACATAGGTTAGATCAAACAAACATACAGATTCTTTATTAACTCGTATAAGACAAGAAGGTAAGATACCACCATCTCCCTGTGGACCGACCCGTGCTCAACCGGCTAGCTGCAAAGCGACACCGTCCTGATCGCTGTTATACTTTAATTCTTTGAACATCCGACACGCCAAAAGCGTGCGATCAAATGGCGCCGTTGCCGGGGAGACGGTAACGTAATTTTTTTTCTTGTTATTCGGGTTAATATTCTTTTTGTATATATTAAAATATATATATATATATATAAAAAATATAATAAAAATCTTTTTGTTGATCATTTTTGTGGGCAAGTGTGCAGATTTTTGCGTATTTGCAAACTGCGATTGTCGGGAGCAAAGTGTGCATTCAAGGTAAAGGTGATTACGAAGTACAGTGCCAAAGATCCGGGTAGTTTGACCCGCGCAAGCGAACCTTTCAATCTTACCGGATTTGATTCAACGGGGGTTTCCTAACCCAAAACTTAAACGGTACGTACTTTACTAAACACCTTCTTCTCAAATCCGACGCTTCCAATATACTATTCTTTGCAGGATTCTTTGCAAGTTCGCTAGCAAACGCTAAAATTGACTAACCCGTATTTGTTGCAGCGCCGTGCTTAAACTAAAAAATGATTTTTTGATTCTTTATAGAATTTTTATTGAATTGCGCATTGCATCAATTAATACGGACTTAAGGGCAAGCGAACCCCACAAGATACGGTAAAGGATTTCATCACCTTTTCCGTGGCCCACAAATCACGAACTTGAGCATAACGTTTACCCGCACAAAAATTTAAAAGAAACTAGACTTTAAGCCTTAAGGACTTCGCGCTCACTAGGAGAAGTTAACTGTGTTTAGAACCTTGCTTAACGGTATATTGTTTACGGGGTGTCTAGGAAAGTGTTAACGGCGAAACCGCCAAAAGAGAAAGGGTTATTTAATTAAGGAACTTCGCGAAAGCGTTGGAAAACCTCCCGTTATCTCTGCACTTACCTGGCCTCGTGATCAGTGTATCTTGAGCCTGTTTCTCGACACAGTTTTACTTCGACAATCAAGTTCTGGAGCAGGTCTAGTTGACCTAGGTTAACCCTAGAACGATTAGGTGTGTGGTATTTTTTGTGTCGTGATTGTTTTTGTCCATATTCTTTTTGTATGTATACTTCATTCTTTTGTTAATATATAACAAAAAAAAATATAAAAAAAATTATCACATTCTTTTTCCCCTCCTTTTCTCTGCCTTTCTTTCCTTCTCTCTTCATATCATGGGTACTCCACCTCGCAAAACTCTTGCCGAACTTTGGTACCCACAACCAGACATAACTTCTTACGGTTCTTGTTTGGTCGAACTTCGAACGATCCCTCCATGCCCAAAATTTCTTTGAAAGATCGGATAGACGCGTCTAGGACGAACAACTGGACCCCGCAATCCACTTCGTATCAACCATTTCAAACATTCACCCCTTCTTGCGTTGATACCCCTTTTGAAAGTCCAGTTGTAGCCACAAGACCAATGTCTATTGCTGAACGTATTGAACAATCCCGTAGCCGATCTTTCACTCCTTTCACCACTTCAAATTCTTGGGATCAACAATTCCATTCACCTTCTTATCCAAATGTTGATCCTGCTCCTGTCCAGCCATTCAATTCCTACCAGTCCTACCCTACTTTTGCACCTTCCCTAGACATTACTTCAGAACAGCCGTTTGGGAGTTTTCAGTATCCAAATAACTTTGAATCTTTTACTGAAACCCCATCACAATCTATGTCTAGTCTGGAACAGTCGTTGGATGATTTTAGGGTAGCGTCAAGCCAACAGATGATGGATTTGAATGCGTCCATGGCCGCCCTCATGCAACCTAGTGACCCGGTAGCTAGTTTTCAACTAGCTCCAACTTTTTCAATGTATGATGAGGCGGCAGAACAGGCTGTGAATTTGAGTGGAGAGAGTGAGATGTACCCCCTTCCAAATCAAACCTACCCGTCTCAAATTGAATCCCACAACTCCTGTTTTGAAATTCTATCGAGTATCCCACATGATTTATCAATTGAAGATAGAATGATGAATGAGTTGTGCGACTTCGTAGTGTTTGATTTGCCCGATTGTGAAGGGTCCCTTCCAAGTGAAACCATACCTAATCCTTTTGACCTCTACACCTATATCTTAGAACCAGAATCGATTAATATCCATGCTTTTGATGAGGTGTCGGAGAATTTTGATTTTCACTTGATTGAGGATATTGACGCAGGGAACATTTTGGATGATGAACCCGTAGATTTCGCTGATTTTTTCTCTTCAAATCATCATCCCGAGTCATTAACTGTTTTTCCCGAACCCCATCTGCGTCTTGATTTTGATGAAATTTGCATGGATAAGCTGAATTTTGGGGAGAATTTTGAGGATAGCTTTGAGGATGAACCAGTTTTAATTGATGAGTCGGATTTTCCTATTCATCCTATTCCTTCCACTGACTGTGTACACCCTCCTGAACCTTTAACCGATAACCTTCCTCAACCACTTCCCTCCATCCTTTCCATTGTTCCGACCTTGCAAGAACCCGTCTCACTTTCATTTACTATGTCTGGTTTACCAAGTTCGGCGTACCCATGGTTTCTCACGAATCTTGAGGGATTTGACCCCATTCCTCGACGGGTAAATATATTAGCACAATCGCTTTTCACACATCGGTCATCACAAATTGTGCTAATCTATTTACTCCATTTGCACCCTCAAGTTCGTATTCCACTTCTTTTTCCCTTCCGCCATTCTTCTTCCTCTCATATACCGAGACCGTATCCCGCTTCTCTTCGTATACGGTCTCGCGTATTCTCCCTCTCTTTTCTCTACGCCTTCTTCCACCAACCTGTACATTATAGCGATAAGATCTTTGAATGGTTGGTGCTCACCTTTGGCCTGTGTAAGGCCTTGTATAAATTGACACTGTTCTTTCCCCCCTAATCCTGAACTTCATCGCTTAACAGTGGAAACACTGTTTCACTTAAGTTTGGGGGGGACACTTTTTTTGTATATATTTTTTGTTTTCCTTTTTTGTTTTGTATATAATTTGTTTTTAGGGAGCGCCGGCAATTTTAACCCTCTTGGTATAGCCTGACAGTGAGGGCACTGTCAAGTTTAAATTTGGGGGTGTGCTCGGTAAGCTTTCTTCCTTCGCATTCATATGTATATTTTGCATCTGCATATTAAATCCATAAAAATCTGAAAATTTTCTAAAAATATAAAAACTTTTTGTCAAGTTAGATTGTGGAAGAACTCTGATTCAACATTCGACGGTTTTTGTTTGAAAAAATAGGAATAACTAAATCTTATGTTTAGATTTTGAAAACCTGAAAGATAACTCTCCTTTGAAGTTAACTATAGCTGATATACGTCTTTACATCACACTACACGTGTCGTGAATTTTGGGAATTAGATGACAAGTCTTTCATGTTTAAACTTTTAAACAGATAAATGATTTTCTGAGGATCAAATAGGTTTGTTCTGAAATAAGTAATGTCAAGAATAGTTTATGAAGTAAAGCGAATATAAAGGAATGTTATTGATGCCTTAATTGGAACTAAGTCTGAAAAATTACCCATCTGAAACTTGATTGGGATGATTACACACCAAACCCACTAAACACGTCTTTTATCCAAAAATTAATGGAACTACCGGTTATATCTCCGTTCGTATTGAATCATCATGTTTTTCACGCCAAACTGTCTTTTGTTTTTAGACCTAGGTAACTTGAGTAATTAAGTCCGCTGGGGTGTTTCTACACCTAATGCTCTAAAACCAACTGGTTTGGGTGCATTGGCCCAAAGCTCGCTAAGAAGCCTAGAAAGTCCAGATAAAAACAAAGTCAAGCAAGTGTTCTCTCCGAGTTAAAATTCCTAACGGTTCTTTGTGTGAGAATAATCTTGATAAAAGACAGGCTTTTATAAAAAAAAATTTAACGGAGATATGAAGGTTTTATTCTATGATAAAGACTATTGCACGTTCACAGTGGTGTGTATGAAATGAAAACAAGAAAAAAAGTGGAGTGAAGAATAAGACCTAGTTTCCTGTTAGGGAAGATAGAAATTCTGAAGTTGAAACTTTACTGGAAAAGGAAACTTGAAAAATTCTTAACTCTTTATAAAACTTATGTGATCCTTTTAAAATTGTTATCTGGGCTTTATTGTGTGACATAATGACTTTATTCGACCTTTCGGAACTTAACGACACTATTTGCACTGCACGTAAAGACATATAAAATCTGTAGTTAAATAAGAAGCGAGGTGTGAAAAATAAAGGTTCGATAGTCTAGACTTAGGATAATAGAATTGTTATTTTCTGAAACAAAACTTTAGGGGGTTGAATCTTAGTTATTTTACAAAACTAGCTTGACGGGATTTTGTGGGTAGTATCCGCTGAAAACCCTCAGGAGACAACACTCCTCCTACTAGGGACACCTAGAGGTTTAACGGCTTGTTGCACCTGCTCAGTGCAATCGCGTTCCCTGCGAAAGTGCGGTTATCATTTTATTTTTGTGAATAATTGGTTTTGCTCGGGACGAGCAAAAGTTAAGTTTGGGAGTATTTGTTCATATCAGAATATTGCATTTTATACCGCCCATTCTTACGCTCGTGTGTTTATAGGTAGGTGCTTTTAATCCGTGTGTGTTACATGTTTACAGTATACAGGTTTCCAGTACAAATATTGCAAATCAGGACAAAATCTCCACAGTTACACCAAATACAGAACATCTGTTGACAACAGATAAAAGCCGGGTTCCGGTCATCCATATCCGTCCGGTGCTGCGTACCGGTTCCTGGGACAAGACATATGACAGCGGTCATTCGTGTCTCGGACAAGCACAGAGCACAAGAGGGGCTGCACAGGAATCAATGGGTGCACGGAGCTCGAGGGAGATAGAAGTCAAAAGGGAAAAAGATAATGCAATCTTGGACTAAGATCTGAAGATATTCTGGAAGAAATTATCAGAAAATACATGTACCAGACAACAGGGGACAGGAGAACAGGAAAGTGCACAGAAGCCCACACCCTAAGTCCACTATAGGGGCGCGGATCCACGGCCATAGGGGGGCATAGGCGGCGGATCCGCGGCCGTACAGAGGAGTCAGGGCATGGGCTTTTGGGGGCAGTTTGGTATTTTCATATGTGTTCTGGTGGTTGCCCTAGATCTTCAACCCTCTGCCTATAAATACAGCAGTTTTGAGCTAAGCCAAGGGTCCAATTTTGTGTCCACTCTTTTGTAGTTTTTTTTGGTATAGTTCTTCTTCTTCTTCTTCATTCTTTTTCCATGAAATTGTAGTGAGAGCTTTTGAGTGAGAGATTAATGAAGATGAGGGTTTTGTATCATTCTCTTGTGTTTCTTCTTCCCCTTGAGATTTTTGCTTTCTCTTGCTCATTCAACCTCTTCATTGAGCTTGAATGGGTAAGGGTTAGTTATTGATCTCAAGGGTCGTATTTTCTCACGGGACTAGCACTTCATTTCACATGCGTTCTCTACCCTTCCCTTGATCTTGCAACCTCTTCATTGAGCTTGCAAGTTTAAGGGTTGGCTATTGATCACATGCTTGTCTTGAATCCTAGTTTCGTATTCTTTTTATCGCTTTTTATTATTCGCAATTTATTACCTTGTCTTTTATTACTTGCAATTTACTTACTTGCAATTTTATTCCTTGTACTTTAATTACTTGTATCTTTTCTTTTCTTTGTTCTTTTCTTTTTGTCCTCTCTTTTTGGTTCTCTTTTGTGAATGTATGTAATTATTGTTGTTAAGATAAAATACGGTATTATAAGTTAACATTTCTTTGCCAATTCATTTTCCCGTTATTTTCCATTTGAACTTCGCCCAAACCATACGCAAGCGCTCCGTTAGGCACCGTACCCTGACAAGGTAACGGTGATTCCTAACCGCGACCGGTTGCGTTCGGTTTGGCCGGAGGCGAAAGCAAGAGACAAGAACGGAAGGACAAGGGTAAATAAGCCAGATTCCACGAATACCGCGCTTAAATCCCCTAATCCACGTTGTTGCCAATTGCTTAGCTTCAATTGGTCAAGACTCGGCTCAAAGGTTTTGAGTACGGATTTCTTCAGCTTATAATCTCGTATCGTTTCTTAACAACTTTATACTTGCAGATAAACACATAGGTTAGATCAAACAAACATACAGATTCTTTATTAACTCGTCTAAGACAAGAAGGTAAGATACCACCATCTCCCTGTGGACCGACCCGTGCTCAACCGGCTAGCTGCAAAGCGACACCGTCCTGATCGCGGTTATACTTTAATTCTTTGAACATCCGACACGCCAAAAGCGTGCGATCACCGGCTCGGGGCCTATTTCTATACCGCCTTATCTGATGGCCTCGGCAGAGCTTCGAGAGCTGAAGGATCAGTTGCAGGATTTGTTAGATAAGGGGCTTATTCGACCTAGTGTTTCTCCGTGGGGTGCTCCGAACCTGTTTGTCAAGAAGAAGGATGGAAGTTTGCGCTTATGTATCGACTACCGCCAGCTGAACAAAGTTACCGTTCGGAACAGATATCCGTTGCCACGCATTGATGATTTGTTCGACCAGCTTCAGGGTGCAGGGTATTTTTCGAGGATCGACTTACGATCAGGATACCATCAGCTGCGAGTTCGATAGGAGGATATACCGAGGACAGCTTTCCACACGCGCTATGGCCACTATGAGTTTTTGGTGATGTCGTTCGGACTCACCAACGCCCCAGCAGCATTCAGGGATTTGATGAACCGTACATTCAGGTCGTATCTTGACTTGTTCATCATCGTGTTTATCGACGATATCTTGGTGTACTCCCGGAGCAGAGAGGAGCACGAGCAGCACTTGCAGATTATGTTACAGACTCTGAGGGAGCACTAGCTGTTCGCAAAGTTCTCCAAGTGTGCATTCTGGCTGGACAGCGTCGGATTCTTGGGTCACGTGGTTACGAGAGACGGCATTTGTGTGGACCCGAAGAAGATTGAGGCTGTTCAGCAGTGGCCCCGACCTACATCGGTTACTGAGATCCGTAGTTTTCTAGGCCTGGCGGGCTACTACAGGCGTTTTGTTCAGGACTTCTCTCGTATAGCTGCACCGTTGACCGGTTTGACCCGGAAGGGAGTTCCTTTCGTCTGGACGGAGGAGTGCGAGCGCAGTTTTCAGCAGCTACGGACTCGTTTGACTACGGCGCCGGTATTATCCTTGCCTTCGGGATCAGGCGGATTTATGGTCTACTGTGATGCTTCACGAGTGGGGTTAGGATGCGTATTGATGCAGCATGGCCGGGTGATCGCTTATGCTTCTCGGCAGTTGAAGAAGCATGAACAGAACTACCCCACTCATGATTTGGAGATGGCTGCAGTAGTCTTTGCATTGAAGATTTGGCGACATTACCTATATGGCGAGTCGTGCCAAATATTCACAGACCACAAGAGCTTAAAATACATATTTCAGCAGCGAGACCTGAACCTCAGACAGCGTCGTTGGATGGAGTTGGTGAAAGACTACGACTGCGAGATCTTATATCACCCAGGCAAGGCGAATGTGGTGGCAGATGCTTTGAGCAGGAGGCCCGGGGGTAGTCTATCGTGTTTGCACGCAGTGCAGAGGCAGTCGTCAGCAGATTGGCAGATGTTATGCGACAGCCGAGTTGAGTTCGAGTTCACTCAGACAGGGGGACAGCTCGCGCATATTCGTGCACGCCCACAGTTGCTTGACCGTATATATGAGGCACAGCGCAGTGATGACCGTTGCTCAGAGATCATGGCACAGATGGGACAGGGCAGATTTTCCGAGTTCGTGATTGACGATCAGGGGATTTTACGATATGGATCTAGACTGTGCGTACCAGATGCTGATGGATTGCGGCGCGACATTCTTGAGGAGGCACACCGATCAGTGTATAGTGTCCACCCCGGTTCCACCAAGATGTACCATGATATGAGAGAGACCTACTGGTGGGACGAGATGAAGAGGGACATTGCGGAGTTTGTATCGAGATGCCTGACTTGTCAGCAAGTCAAGGCCGAGCACCAGAGGCCCGCAGGAGAGCTACAGCCGTTACCCATTCCGGAGTGGAAATGGGAGCAGATTTCGATGGATTTCGTTGTGGGTCTACCCAGGATCAGTCGAGGGTATGACTCCATCTGGGTGATCGTAGATCGATTGACGAAAGCGGCTCACTTCCTGCCAGTGAAGATGACTTTCAGCTTCGCTCAGTAAGCTCAGCTCTACATTGACGAGTTCGTGCAGCTACATGGCGTACCGACTTGTATCGTGTCAGATCGAGGCACTCAGTTTACCAGCCGACTATGGCAGAGACTCCAGGAGGCTTTGGGCACTCGTTTGAGCTTCAGCACAACGTTTCATCCGCAGACCGACGGACAGTCAGAGCGGACCATTCAGACTCTTGAGGACATGCTCTGAGCGTGCATTTTAGACTTTGGTGGTAGCTGGGATCGTCATTTACCTCTAGTGGAGTTCTCCTACAACAACAGCTTCCAGGATACTATTCAGATGGCACCTTTCGAGGCATTGTATGGGAGGAGATGCAGATCACCCGTCTGTTGGACAGAGCTCAGCGAGAGCAGCATTTTGGGGCCGCAGCTTGTTGAGGAGACGACAGCGAAGATACAGTTGATCCGAGACCGGATGAGAGCGGCTCAGAGCAGGCAGAAATCGTATGTAGACAGGCGCCGTCGCTGATTAGAGTTCGCAGTTGGCGACCATGTTTTTCTGAGAGTCTCTCCGATGAAGGGCGTGATGCGTTTTGGGCGAAAGGGGAAGCTTAGCCCTAGATTCGTAGGTCCCTTCGAGATCCTCGAGCGTGTCGGCGCTGTTGCATATCGTTTGGCCCTCCCACCCAGCTTTCCCGATGTTCACCCCGTCTTCCATGTTTCGATGCTCCGCAAGTACCTTCACGACCCTTCGCATGCGATTTAGCACCCGACAGTCCAGCTAGAGCGCGACCTTTCGTTTGCAGAGCAGCCGGTGGCCATCCAGGATCGGCAGGTGAAGAAGTTGAGATCGAAGATTATACCAACCGTCAAGGTCCTTTGGCGTAGCCAGAGCAGCGAGGAGGTTACCTGGGAGACCGAGGGCGAGATGAGGTAGAAATATCCACATCTCTTTGAAGGTACGCGTAGTTATATTTTTTAAATTCGGGGACCGAATTTCTTTAAGGGGGGAAGATTGTAACGCCTTGAAAAGTCGTTTTGGTGTTTTCCTGAAATTCGGTGAAAATTCGGTATTTTTCCGAAAACCGTCTTTTTTGTTATTTTGCAGTTTAGGACTAATTATACCTAAAATGGATAGGTAATTGCTTGTTTTTAGTAGCTAATGAATTACTTATGAAATTCTGGTCGTTTAAAAATTTTCCCTAATTTTTCAATTTTTTTAATATTATTTTAAGCCGGTAAGAAAATACATTAAATTAGCGATAAATACAAATTTAAATGGGCTAAAATTAAGCTTTAAAATCATGTTAATTAAAATCTAGTTGTAACATAAATTTTTATTATTTTATTTTGATTTTTAACTAATTTTTATTATAGAAAACGAAATTTATTGAATTTAAGCTAAAACTTGCAATTTTGGACTTGTAGGGGGTCTTTTTGCATAAAAAAATTTTTGTAAAGCCCCATTCACTCTTCCCTCACCCCTAGGCCGGCCCCACCTCAGCAGCAAGCCCACAAAAAAATTCCCCATCTCATTTGAACAAAATGATATGAAAAGGGTTTTAATATATTAAATTGGGTATGGGTTTTGTTGGTTGACTTGGTCTTTTGACTTGGAAACTTTCTCTACACCTTTCCTCAACTCCCCCACACCTCTCCCCACTCCTCAACAGCTCAGAATTTTTGCACCAACAGCCCATGAAAATTCCCCAATTCTCATTCCCTTTTTGCTTCATTTTTATCACAAAAATCCATCAAAATCCAAAATTTCTTTCACAAATTCAAAGCAAACCCTTTTTCCACCTCCTCTCAAACCTAAATTTGTTCAAATCTTAAAGAAAAGAGGTGTCTTGAGTGGTTAGAGCAACCAAGGGTTTAGGCTTGGGAGGTATAATTTCTAATCTATGGTTAATTGTTAGTTGTATTATGCTAAAATTGAACTTTGAAATGTTAAATTAGTGTTAATCCTAATCTAGTTTTTTTTTCTAGTTAATGGTTTGAGTTTAACTAGGGTTTTAGAAACCATTATTTAGTTGATTAAATCTATTTTGTTATCTAGTTGTTTTGCTAACCTAATCTAAGAGGTTAACTTGCTAATTGGGCTATAAATTAGTGTTAAATTAAGGTTTTTCATGTATAATTTGGATTAAAATTGCTAGTTATAAAATTCTAGAAAGGGTTTGTTTATGGAAAATGTGATTTGAAGCATTGTATGTGTTATAATTAAAATGATTGCGGTTAACTAGTTATGCGGTTGGATGTTTATGCTAGGTTGTAGTCTTTTTGTCGCAAATCGGCGATTTTTGCACCGATTTTTGGAATGTAAATGCTTACTAGTTTTTATTAAAATATTGTGATGAATTAATTGCGATGTCTTGATGACATTTTTAGCGTATCCTATGACATTTAGGATGCGTGAGTGCGGATTTTTGAGTAATCGGGTTTTAGATTTGCCGGGCGACCAAATCGGCGATTTTTGCAGTTTTTGCGATTTTCGCGTGTGTTCCGCGCACCTTGTGCACGTTGTACCTAGCTAGTGAACATTGGTATTTTCGTTAGGGAATTGCGTCGTTCTTGATTTGTAACCTTATGTTTGTATTGATGTTAATTCCAGGTTCGGTCGCGGAGACGTCAGACGCGGCTCGAAAAGGGAAAGCGGTGATTGGACGCAGCTAGCCAGGGATTCCGGTGAGTAGATGTAACATTTACTGGGGACTATCGTTGGATGGCGCAAGCCGCCCGATAGCTGGATGGCTGAGGCCAGAGACACTATGACATGGATTTATGAGATTTGAGACAGTTTTTAGGTGTCGTTGCTGGACACAGATTGTTGTCGATTCTATGAGTATTATGCTGGCATTCTAAAAGAGTTTCAAAAACAAAAAGAGATAAAATGTTTCTTATATATACCTATTGAGACCTCAGATATTCATGTTGCATACATACACCTGCTAGTACACTGATGTTGTATACACACCTGCTAGTGCATCCAGTTATACCTGTATTTTAGATGCTAGGATACTTGTGTGCATGCATACGATAGCCTTTGTAGATGTTATTTATTACTCACGAGTTGGCAACTCACCCCCGTTGTGCCACAGTCTTTTGCAGGTCCGCTCCGTCAGTACAGTAGCGGCGGGCCCACTTGTTTCTTTTGCCTACTTTGCCTGGACTCGAGGTTTTGCTCTTAGGTGGGTTATATTACTATTTTGTACCACCTTGTATATTCTTTGTATCTAGTGTACTCCATCTACTGTATCTACCAGTATTATTGTATATTGACCTAGAGATGAGACTGTGAGGTTTGTGGACTTTTATGCTGTATTTTGGGGTCGAGCTCACTTGAGTCGACATGCTGTTTTTCTCATGCTTCCTTATGATTATTTCGCATGTTGTTGCTTTACATTGCTTGGGATTTGTGACCGCCCTGTGGCGAAGAGCTAGCTCCCGCTTGGGGATGCCATATTTGTTGGATTCATTTATATTCTTGTTGTACCCATTTTGGGGGCCAGTATTTACAAAGGAGACTCTGCCGAAATTTTCGGAAAAATTGATATTGTTTTTAAAAAAGGGTTTATATGACTTATTTGATAAACTCGCTTTCAATTGATTGGGTTTTCTTCACTCTTTTGCTTATTTGGTTTTGGTTTCTGGGTTTTGGCTTACTTATTTTACGGACGTCTTGAGACGTTTCGTAACCTAAGTGCCAGTCACGTTCCGTACCCTGCGGGTCGTGACAGATATACAACTGTAAGTCTACGGTAGCGCCCCGGCCGTCAAACTGACGCCAAATGCGGAACAAAAACTTTTATAACTGGCGCTATCGCATACTATAACCCGGATCTGCCATTAACGCTAAACTAACAATCTACAAAGAGGGAAGAAAGGTTATACCGAACGATCCGAGTCCTTCGTTCTTTAACCATCATCCCACGCTCCGTTGCGGCTGCTCCGATCTCGTCGATCTCCGATCTTCTCGTCCAGGTGGCACCACATCGTCGGATCTTTAAACGGGCTCCCGCCTCTGACTCGAGGCAACTCGGTCATCAAGTTTGCTAGAAGAGATGACCAAGAATGATGTAGAGAATGAGTAGAAGACTTTGTCTCGCTTCGTCCAAAGCCATGGACGAACGGTTAATGAATTTGCCATGGGAATCGGGTGATGGAATGAAATGAGCTGTGAAATTCCATACACCGAAACTATCATAATCTTTTTCTTACCAGTGAATGAGAGAGAGAGGAGGAGGGCCGGCCACATATATAGAGGTGGGGGTGAGTGTAGGAGAGGGGGAGGTGACAATAAGAAAATATCTCTAGTGTGAACACAAAGTGTGAACACACTTAATGAAATGATGAATCATTAACCTAGTCATCAAGCATTAATGGAATCATTAAATGCAACCATGACTCACTAAACACCTCACCACTTCTAGAACCTTCTAGAAGCTTCCACACTCATCTCAAGAAAAGATAAATCCGTATTTAACCAAATGTTAAATACGGCTGATAGAAAACTGGAAACTGGCAACTTCCAAAAGTGATCCCGAAACGAATTTCAGGATAACCCCGTAACTGTATAAATATACCCGCATTTGTATTACGAACGAACACAAATGCAACTGAGACAAAGATATTATATCTACTCTGTATAATACATGGATCCGGCTTAAACCAAAGCCCACCAGTATTATCTGCCCGAAATATGACACGTGCGTAAACGCACGTGCATTTTCCGAACCCTGCCATAAAACCATACGGCCTCTACAACGTTTCGCCCGAACTTGGGAAACTATCTGTGGGGGACTCTAATGACTCGTCAGTACCCTGGTAGTGGGTTTAACCACAAACCGTCAGCGGCACTAGCTATGCGTAACGGCTGCCCATGGACTGACCTCAAGGGAGGCCGATGAGCGAACTCATCCGGAAACCCTACTGAGACTAACAGTGACAATGTATATACAGTCCGGTCCGTTCGTCTATGAGTATCGCATATCCGGCCTAGGGGGCTAGTAACGTCAGACCCCCAATAGCTGTATAAGTCGTGTCGGAAACAATCCCTGAACACCCTGAGATACTACTGGAGTACCTACCAGTAAATCTCACCTGCCTTGGCCAAGGACTTGGTGTAATGGCTTTCCTAGACACAGCGCGACCTCCACCCCCAATACCGGGAGAGACGAATCCCCTGCTGATCCGCTCACGTGCCTCCATATGGATCGGGACTGTACCCAAAAACTACCTGTTTGCACGACTCCTTTGAGCCATGGTAGGGTACAAATCAAAGCACAGTGGGAACTCACACGAGACAAATGATGACCTCAGGTCGATGAACTAACCTGTACACATGTCACCAGGGAACTGCTATCTGACGATATGTATAATACCAACTAGCAGGTTCCCGGCGAGTCCTGTCCGGTGTACTCATAACCCAATGAGCACCTGTATACATCTTAGGTGATCCAACTGACACCAGTGGCTTGTGAGACCGGCCACCGCCCCTCGTCGGGGTCTCGACTGTATACACTAGTCTACTCCGGAGTATCGATGCCCTGTCTCGAAACTCCCACGACTAGGGACCACAATTAAGGATATGCTTATAGACCACCCAACTCTCACTTATATGATCGCCCGCATACTGTTGGTACTCAAGGAAGATCCTAAGGGCTCTATCAAAGTGTAATCGTGATCAGTCACCTGAACCTATACACGACTGATAAAGGCAAACCAGATAGCATACTATCATTTCGAGTAAGACTGTCCTACCGGTATAGGTCCTCCGCAATCATTGCAATCACGTACCTGCGATCCAATAATTGACTTTGAGGGCACTATATCCAACAATAACATCATATCAGTCTCTTTATTAGTAAAGAAGGATATAATTTTGTATTGTTGGATAATGTTTTGAACATTTCCTATATCAAGAGTTGATCGGTTCAGGCACGTTATCTAAAAGCATTGACGTTCTAAATCAAACTACAGTTCTTAGTATATAGAACACACACAAGAGGAATAGTTCAGAAATGAACAAATCCTTCTTGAGGTATTGTAGACTAGGTCATATCAATGCGACCCGACTAGCTAAGTTACATATAGATGCATATTTAAATTAGTTTAAATTTACATCTTATGAAACTTGCAGGTCATGTCACAAAGATAAGATGACCACAGCTCCGTTTATTGGAAACAGAGAAAGAGTTAGTGAACTCTTGGGATTGATACATGCTGATGTATGAAAGTCTCCTGTCTACACATGCCAAGACCGGTTCTTTGTACTTCATTACATACTCTGATGATCTCTCAAGATTCAGACATATGTTCCTGTTGAAACACAAGTCCGAACCTTTTGAGATATTCACAGAATATAAGTTAGAAGTAAAGAACCAAAATACGGGTAAAAGTATTATGTCCTTTGATGTGATCAAGGAGGAGAATACTTGAGCACGGAATTCCTGGACTATTCTAAAGGAGAATGAGATTCTCTCTCAGCATTACTCCTCCGTATACACCATAGCACGATGGTATGTCGGGGCGGAGCAATAACACCCTATGTGATATGGTGTGCTATATGATGAGTACTACTGAGTTTCCTATTTCCTTTTGGGAGTTATGCACTTGAAAAGCTGCATACCTATTGAATAGGGTTCAAATCAAATCAGTTGCCTACCACTTCATATATGATATGGAATGGGAAGAGCCCATATCTTAAGTATGTTAAGATTTGGGGTTGTCCGGCCTATGTCTAAAAGCAAAATCCGGATAAGCTCGAGGCAAAGTCTGTTATGTAGAACTGGAAAGGTTCCAGCTATACAAACTGCAGCTGTAATTTGGTAGAACCAAAGGATTCAATAGTTTCCAACGAACCTCAGCCTCTCCGCTGATCTAGTAGGGTTCCTCACCCACCTGAGAGATACTTCGGTTTCTCTATGACAGTGGGAGCGAAGATTGCATCATGAGATGATGACCCAACTAGTTTCAAGCTGGCCATCAGGAGTAAGACTCTGTAAGAATGGCTGGATGCTAATCGATCTGAGATGGAATCCTTATACACCAACAAAGTATAGACTTTGGTTGCTATATCTGACGGGTTAAATCCCCATCAGGAGCAAGTATATCTTGAGAAGATTACTTGGTGTAGATGGAAAAGTTGAGACTTTCAAAGCTAGACTTGTTAAAGCTTTGCATCATTAACCAGGTATGGATTATGATGAAACCTTTTCTAAGTAGCTATGCTTAAGTCCATCCAGATCCTACTTACCATTGCTACATACCATGACTACGATATCCGGTGGTTGGGTGTCATGACTGCTTTTCTAAATAATGTTTTAGAAGAGAACGTCTATAAGAACACAGCCAGAGGGCTTCGTAAACAGTGGGAGCAGCGGAAACGTGTGCAAGTTGCATTACAGGATAAAGCAGGCATCGCGGAGTTGGAACGTCTATTTTGATGTGATAGTCAAAGTGTTTGACTTCATCAAAATGGTAGATGAACCTTGTATATACAAAACGGTAGTAGAGAGTAAGGTGGTCATACTCGTATTGTACGTGGACAACATACTCTTGACAGGAAAAGAGTTTCCTATGCTACGCTCGGTCAATCTCCGCTTATCACAAGGATTCTCCATATAGGATCAAAGTGATACCTACTAAATCCTGGGTTTTGGATCTATGAGATAGATCTAATTGGATGTTAGAATACTCACTAGTTGTAGTGAGAAGGTATCAATGGATCCTGGGGAGAATCACTGGAAAAGTTCCAGGGTGATAAGGACGACTGAATGTCAGTCGCAGGCATTGTCTTTACCCTCAGTGGAGGGACGGTATGTTGGAAGAGTTCCAAGCTAGATACCGTGGCAAACTAGACGATAAAGGCTGGTGACATCGCCATCAAAGATACTACCAAAGAGGCAGTCTGGGTATATATAAGTTCATGAGATGAACTTCGTTCCTACCATTGTATGACAATGGAGTTGTGGCTTTTGCTAAGGAACCCCCCCCCCGTCCCATCAGAAATCCAGATATAATTCTTAGGCAGTATCACCTAATCATGGAGATAGTTGATCTCCAGGGTGATCGAGGTTAGGAGAGCAGACACAGAGGACAACAACGCGGATCCACTCACAAAGGCCTTTTTCCCAGAAGAGACTTTTATGGGATGGTTGAGTATGAGATACTTCAACCGCAGCTAATTGTTGGGTTTGTGATACCACAACAGATGGCCCTAGTGTAAGTGGGAGATTGTTAGTTATATGTATGCCGTAGAGGCCATTACTGTACATACGATGTATATTGTAGTGGATGCTTGGACATATATAGGGAGGACTTTCTTGCTCGACATGATAGTATGCTATCTGGTTACACTTTACCTTAACGTGTATACTGATTGTCTCTCTGTTACATGTTGGTAAAGCCCTTAGGATGTGTACTTGACTACCTGGACTATGATGCGGATCATACTAGTGGGGACATGGTAGTCCATAAGTACATCCTTCAAGGTCCCTAGTCGTGGGTGTATCGAGATAGGGCATCGATGCACCAGAGTAGACTAGCGTATACGCATCTTGACCCATATGATGGGCGATGGATGATCCCATATCCATCGGTGTTTGACATCAAGGATGGTGTACGGGTGCTCAGTGGAGACTAGGTACACTGGACGGACTCGCCGAGAACTCCCAGATGGTATTATACCTCACGTCAGATGGCAGTTCTCCGGTGACACTGGTACAGAGTAGTCTGTTGACCCGAGATCGTCATAGAGTCTTGTGTGATTCCCACTGTGCTTTGATTTCCACCTTACCACGTCCAAGAGGGCGTGCAAAACGGTGGCTTTTGGGTACAGTCCCGAATCACATGGAGGCAATGAGCGATAGGAGGGGATTCGTCTCTCCCGGTATAGGGAGTCGATGTTGTGCTGTGTTCGATTGGCTATAACCGGAAATCCCTGGCAAGGGTTGCTGAGATTTACTGGTAAGTGTTACTCGTAGTTTCTC
The DNA here is from genome assembly GCA_030015575.1 of Agapanthus africanus. NCBI lineage: Eukaryota > Viridiplantae > Streptophyta > Magnoliopsida > Asparagales > Amaryllidaceae > Agapanthus > Agapanthus africanus. Next base: position 389,662,568 of record JASDDO010000022.1, read on the forward strand.
GAACTGTTATAGACCTCATATCGACACGACTTATCGAGCTACTGGGGTCTGACGTTTACCACCCCTAGGCGAGATATGCGACATATCAGACGACGAGACCGGACTGTACAGGAGTGTTACTGATTGGATTCACAGGAGAACTAGCGGGATTGCTTGTTGATCTTCTGATCGCTTAATACCCGGGTGGCCGTTACGTTTAGCACACCGCATGCGGCTTGTGGGTGTTTGATATGATCATCACCTACTGCCGGCGTATTGACGAGTCTTTAGAGTCCTACACAGGGGTTTCCTGGCTCAAGCGAAACGGAGTAGGAGCACATATGTGATATGTGCGGGACCGAGATTAGTACGATATGAGATACCGTATTCTATTCTCGCGGTTTGTAACATTGATCGATTATATGCGATATAGCCGGGTTATCGGGTCAAGTGTTGATTCGATAAGTTGTTACATTTGATATTAGTCGGTTATAGCCGGATTATTAAATCAAGAGTTGATTTAATAATTTAATGCGTAATTATATATTTGATATATTACATTGCATTAACTAGTATTAGCTCACTTATGATTTATTTTCTCACTGGTATGTGCACATTGTTTATATATGATATATGCAAGTGTACATGTTTGTATCATGCTTGATGATACACACAAGATGGGTGTGTGAGACTCATACCAAGATTAGGGTAAAGATTAGGGTTATTGGTTTATCTTAAGATTTAACAAAAGGGTTTAACTTAGTCAAAGTAATCAAGCTTGAAGAAGCTTGGAGAAGCTTTGACAAAGTCCACTCTTTTGTCATTTCTTTTGATATTCTTTAACCTAACCTTTAACCTAAAGCCTTGGTTAATTCTCTACATGAGTTAAGCATGAGGGCCTAACTCAACCATGGTGCCATTTATTTATTGGATAAGTTTTCATTTGGATGGATAATTCTTTCTTCTTCTTCTTCATCATCAAGCTCCATCCAAAAGCTTACTAGCTCCAATGGTGCCATGAGCAAAAGAGTGAGAAAATCAATTCTAAATTGAGCCCACTTCCTACTTCTTCATCCTCTACCACTTGCCATGTAGTAGAGTGTGTTCTCTTCACAAAGTTCATGACCTAGTGAAGGAATAGCTTGAATTTGTGTCTCCCCGACGTAGATCATATTCGGCCTCGAAGTCAACGTAGCAAGCACGTTCGTTCTTCTCGTGGAGCTTCTCTAGAGTCCGGAGTTCACGATCGCAGCGATGGGGACGTCTACACGGAGCTAATGAAGTGCAGGACCAGATCTACAAAGGTTGTAATCCCTTTCACGTACTAGTAAAGTTGTTTGCTAGTTTTTAGTTTCGCCTATCCTCTAGTTAACGATCTTCATTAGGGTTTCTCGGCACATAAATTTTTGAATTTGGCATGGTTGATGCCTTGTGGAACCTCATGAGTGTGCCTAGGAACCCTACATGCTTGTCGTCTCGAAGTCTACATGGGGGTACCTACATGTCACAACGTATCATATCGCATAAAAACCCAATTCGAAATCGAAACGACATACGAAAACCAAATCGGCACGCATATCACGTATAGGTCAAAACATATCGCCTACGCATACAACAATAGCCAAACCAACCCTCGATGTCGATGTACAAACGTCAACCCATCGAGAAAAACCCAAACGCACCCATTTGCACATTCACAAACACTAATTATAATATGAAATAGGTTAAAATTCACAAAAACCCCAAACTCACTATAAAAGCTATTTTTCCGAAAACCGGGCAAGCAAAATTTACCGTTTTAGTACAAAACTTGATGTTTTAACAATTCTAATGGCCATAATACTTATTAAACATCTTAAATAAGTCATACAAACCGTTTCCACGATTTAATCTCATTAAATTTCATTAACCCCAAAATTCTAGTTTGCAAATTATCCAATTTTAACAATTTTCAAAGTAACAATACACAAATCAACAATTTGACTAGGTTTTCCATGATCTAAGGTGGTAACTATAATTTATAAATTTAATGATGTCATGAAGACCCTAATTAGATTTTTAATCTTACAATTTAACTAAATTTTAAAACCTAGTTTACAATATAGTTAAATATTACGATTTTAAATTAACAAATTGCAAACTAGCAACTAGATTAGGTTTTTCATTTCATAAGGTGATAAATTACACTTTGCAACATAATTACATAATAAAAACCCTAACTTGCATTCAAAACCTATTCTAGAATTTTCCAAACCTCACATTAAATTCTCAACTTGAAATTAGAAACCCAATTAACATTTAACTACTTAGCTTTATGCAAAATACCAACAAATTAACCATTTGGATAAGATTTATACCTCCAAGACTTGTAGATCTACATGGATCTTAGCCTCCCAAATTAGCTTCTATGCCCCAAGATCCATGCTGAATTGGCTAAAGAAAAATGGGTAGGGCTTGGATTTTGATTTTATGGGATTTTTGATTCATTTTTGAAGGGTTTTTGAAGTGGAATGAGAGGGGGAAATGAGAGGGGCTGCTGCTGCAGCAGGCTCGGCTGAATGGGGAGGGGAGAGAGAGTGTGAGGTGGGGAAAAAGTCAAGGCAATACCCAAAAGTCAAAGCCCATATCTCATTTAACTTCTTCTCTCTTAATTCTTTTCTTTTCTTTTGTTTTCTTTTTGAAGTTGGGAAATGAGTGGGAGTGGGGGCAGCCCATGGCCGGCCAAGCCCATGGGGAGGGGGTGAGAGGGTGTGGGTGAGTGTGGGTGAGGAAAGAAAATGATAAATATTACCCTAATTTCTATTTACACAAATTTCACTATTTAAGCCTTTTCTTCGATATTTTCTAACACTGTTGTCAGTTTCATTTCATTTCAAAAGCAATATTTTACATGTTAGTTTAGTGTGTCATGATACACAAAATTTGTATTAACCCATTCCAATTTGTAATTTTCCCTAATTAAATGTATTAGTGACGGCTTAAAATCATATTAAAATAATTAATTTCGGAAAAAAATTCAGAAATTTAGAAATTTTACAAGTGGCTCAATAAACACCAAATACTAGCAATTACATAGCTAGAATATATATATTTAATTTTATATTAAAAGATATTTATATCTAGATTTTTACGGAAAACGCCCGTTATTTTACCGATTTTCCGAAATTTCACCTAAACGATTTTCAAAACGTTACATCATCCTATCGAGAAATGCCTGCGGGTCCTCTGTCGCATCCATGTCAGTAATGGCTGGAGGTCTCAGCCTCATAAACTCCTGTAGTGATACGGGGATATTCGCAGTAGTAGAGGAACAACTGTCTGGGCAACAGGTACAATCGTGGTCTGTGTCGTGGAAGGAACGTCCTCAGATCTCTGTGCCCGACTGGCCTCAACTAAAGATCCCATCATCTGGCGCAACTCCTGCATACCGGCCTCTAATCTGGCAATATGGCCTGGAGAAGGTGGATCAATCTGACCCTGAGGGGTAGGCGTATCGTCCCGCTCGATCCTCACCTCAGACGAGCCCGCTCGAATCTCATCCCTAACGGCAGCCCTCTGAGCCCTCGTAGTTTTTGGCGGCATCGAAGCTGGAATAAGAAATAGGAGCGATAAGAACATTGCAATTGAATCAAGGGATGAATGGAATCAAGAAAGGAATTACAAATAATTATGTCTTAAGGTCACTTAGGCGGAGTACCGTATCGTAAGTATGCCGCGGAACATACCCACACTACGCCACTCTGCTTAAGTCACCTACTCCTTCTACCAAGGGTCGTCCTACACTCAGAAAGGTAAAACCTAGGGCTCTGATACCAACTTTGTCATGACCCGAAGGTACGGAACGTGACCGGCACTTAGGTTACGAGACGTCTCAAGGCGTAACGTAACTTAAGTCAGCCAAATACCAGAAAATCTAAACCATAATCAATAAGAGTGAAGGAAAACCTTTTATGAAGACGATTTTAAACAATTAAGTTATATTAATCCATTTATAAAATATCAAAATTTTCCGAAAATTTCGGCAGAGTCTCCTTTGTAAATACTGGCCCCAAACGGGTACAAACAAGAATATATAAACCTGTAATGATATAATGGCATCCCCAAGCGGGAGCTAGCTCTTCGCCCAAGGCGGATCACAACCACACGCAATATATATATAACATCAAGCAAATAAGCATAAAGAAACACAAAAATAAGAAAAACACAACGTCGGCTCAAGTGAGCTCGACCCCAAAGGAACCACATATACACAAATCTCTCAGTCTCATCATTAGGTCGCATATACAAAATAAGAAGTGGTGGATGGAGAATACTAGATACAATGATAGGATAAAAGTGTCCTCGCAACCCACCTACGAGCAATGTCGCGAGTCCGAACAAAAGAAGCCAATGAAAAGATACGCCCGCCGCTGCAAAGCTGACGGGTCCAACCTGCAAGACACTGTGGCACAACGAGGGTGAGTTACCAGCTCGTGAGTAGTAAGTAATATTTAATAAGGCTATTGTAAGAATGCACGCATATGAGTCACAACCTGCATATCTAAATATGATGCGATGCCACTAATATGTATGCACATAGATGCAAAATCAATACAAAATCTTTAAGTGTTTAGTACGATGATATCTGCATTCTTAACTTAGAAAAATATCTGTACAATAGCTAAGGTATCATCAATGAAACCATCCGAAAACTGTGTCAAGCATCGACACAAAATATGGATATATATCTGTCTCAATGTATCACTATGTCAAAATCTCAATACCTCGGGCTCCGTCTGTCCGGATCGGACCATATCACCAAATCTCACGACAACGGTCGGTATCCTCTGGATATCCGCCGCGCCAGACATCACCGGCAGGTAGTCATCCCCAGCCAGGCTCATCGTCATCCCCACAAAAACACTCTCGCCCCGGGGTACCATACCGGGCCCACCATGTACCCGAGACGGTTCCTCCACTCCTCGAATTGGGTCTCGAAATCCAACAGAAAACATGAAAACTCATGGTGGACGACACATACATCACGAGAAAACCGCAACTGATATTTTAAAACATAATGAGTTTTGGAAAATTCTTGCGGTTTTCCCCTAAAATCCAGAAATCTCATCAATACTGAAATCCTCAAGAAATCATAATATCTGACATGTTGTAAATGATAGATGCCTATGATATCGATATTATGCAATGTAATTTATGACTAGGAATCTATATAAGAATGATAATGAAGTGAGGTATATACATGCTTTGCAATTCAATGTATCATGTATGATGCAAGTGTTTGATACTGAACTGAGCAGGCTCTAAAGTGCTCGTGGCATGGCAATTACCAAAGGTGTGTGTGTTCACATGAATAGTGCGCGTGCAACATGAGCCAATGGTAATGGTGTAAGTGTCCTAAGAGGTGATATCACACACAGGTATATAGATAGCCATACGATGCCAGCAGATGAGTAACTAGAAAGCTATGCATATGAATGCAACTACTACTATCAACCCTAAATGTCGGGCGCCTCACGCTATCCATACGATCCCCCCATAGATGTGTAGATCTACTCACCCGGACGCCTCGCTAATCTGATCCAACCACAGCTTTGCCTTTGCGCGCCGCGTCCGATATTTCAGCAACCGATCCTAAAATTGCACAACACAAAACATAAGATTACATATTCCTGAAATGACGCAAAGTCACAAAATGAAAGAATCAACGTCCAAAAGTTAGGCACAACGTGCACTTGGTGCGCGGAACACACGCGACAATCACTATAACCTTAACTAGAATCGTCGTTCTGAACAACCGTCAAAACTAAAACCCGATCAAACAAATTTCGCATTCGCACACCCTAATTACCGTAGGAGATGATAATAAAATAACCAACATTTCAAAATTAGTTCGCCACCTAATTATATCGAAAACCTAGTAAGCACTAAAATTGCAATTTGGCGTAACCATCGTAGATCAGCAATAAAATAACCACAATCTAGAATAATTATCCAAACTAAACCACTAGATAGCCACTAAACCTAATTTAACCTATTTGCAATGCTTCAAACCCTAATTCCAAAATCAAACCCCTTTTCTTGAATTTCATAAACAAGCAATTACTATCAAATTAACACTTCAAAGTTCTATTTTAGCATAGTTAAACTACAAATTAACTATTAGGTTAGAATTTTACCTCTCAAGTTTGAACCCTAGCTTGCACTTAGCTTCCGAAGATGCCTCCTTTCTCCATGTTTTAAACTAAATTTGGCTTGAGAAGAGATAGAATGAGGATTTGTTTTGAATTTGTGAAGAAATTTGTGGATTTTGATGGATTTTTGTGATGAAATTTGAAGTGAAAAGAGAAGGGGGAAATGGGGGAAACTGCAGGGAGAGGCTCGGCCAGCAGGTATGGGGGGTTGGTGTGGGTTTTGTGTAGATGTTTCTAGGTAAAGAAAACCCCTCAAGCTCAATTAATGCATTTCACTTCAATTTCTAATTAAAACATTTTATTTCATTGTTTTGACCATAAAACAACTAGAATTGAAATGTCTTGGTAAAATTTATATTACCACTAGGTTTTAGTTTGTAATGGTTCCTAAGTATGTAATTTACCCATTCAAGTTTGTATTTATCACTAATTTAATGTATATTTAAAAGTTTAAAATAATATTAAAAATAGTTAATTAAGGAAAAAAATTTAAACGACAAGAAATTTATAAGTGACAATTAATTAACCAATTAATAGCAATTTCATATCTAAATTTTGTATAATTAGGCCTATATTGAAAAATAATTATTTTTACATTTTGCGGAAATACTGATTATTTTACCGATTATCGAAAAACTACCTAAACGATTTTCAAAGTGTTACAAGTTTCGTCTCTTTGTATTCGTGTTTCTCGGAATACGAATGCGGGTATGTATATACGGATGAGAGGGGCATAGAAGGAGATATCTCATTAGGGTTTTGACCATTTACTTGATTAAAACAACTATGAGGTGGAGGAAAGTATTTATTATTTTTGTAAATGATAATTGAGGCATGGCTACTTGTTTTGACTACTTGACTTGATTTGACCATTTGAATTGGTTTGACCACTTGACTTGGTTTAACCACTTGACTTGATTTGACTCTTTGACTAGATATTTCTTGTGAGATATTTTGTAGCACTAGATATTTTGGATGAGATACTTTCATGCCATGCTTGTAGTCAAGTCAAGGTTGCCATCTCATTTTATCATTATCATTATCAAAAATATTTTCTCTTTCCTCATGTTAGCTCTCTTCTTCTTCCTCATATCAAAAACCCTAAAAGCTCTCATGTGTTGAGAATCCTAGGGTTTCAAGAGACAAATAAATCCATCTTCACACTCTACATCACCTAGGCCATCAAGTTTAGCAAGCTTGTTGCCCTAGTTACCTCTGGTTTGAGGTGGAGCTCGGACTATAGACTCTCGAGTGGATCGTCTTTGACTCGAGGAAGCCGACAAGGAAGCTATGATCTGGATCGATCCTTGGAGCCTACATGACGAGGAGGACAGCGGAGAAGACCCGAAGGACTTGTATCATGAGGTATAACATTCTTTCCGAGTAGTTAAATCTCATGTAGTTTGCTAGCTAGGGTTTATGGACGATCCTTGGTTCTAGTCGGTGTTGCGAAGCCCGTAAAAATCATTTTTTTGCAAATTCCGCCTCCCCGCGAACACGTGAGGTGCGCGATATTGACTTACAGATATGGGGTTGTCCGGGCTATGTTGAAAAGCAAAATCTGGACAAGCTCAAGGCAAGGTCAGTTCTGTGCAAGTTTGTAGGATATCCCAAACATTCGCGAAGGTATATCTTCTACCACACTGAGGAACAAAAGGTGTATTGTTTCTCGACATGCCACCTTTTTAGAAAAGGAATTTCTTGTGAATGATATTAATAGCAAAGAGGTAGAACTGGAAGAGTTCCAGCAACACAAACTATAACTGATGATTTGGTGGAACCGGAGGATTCAATAGTCCCCGACGAACCGCATCCACTCCGCAGATCTAGTAAAGTTCCTCATCCACCTGAGAGATACTACGGTTTTCTCATAGACGGTGGGAGTGAGAATTGCAGCATGGAGATGATGACCCAACTATTTTCGAGCAGGCCATCACGAGTGGGGACTCTGTGAAATGGCTGGATGCTATACGATGTGAGATGGAATCCATGTACACCAACAAAGTATTGACTTTGGATGTTGCTCCTGAAGGGGTAAAACCCGTTGGGAACAAGTGGATCTTTGAGAAAGATAATTTAGTGTAGATGGAAAAGTTGAGATTTTCAAAGCTAGACTTGTAGAAAAAGGTTTTCGTCTACGACCTTGTGTCGACTATGATGAAACATTTTCTCCTGTCGCTAAGCTTAAGTCCATCAGGATCCTATTTGCCATTGTTGTATACCATGACTACGAAATCTGGCAGATGGATGTCAAAACCGCTTTTCTAAATGGTGATTTAGAAGAGAGCGTGTATATGACACTGCCAGAGGGCTTCGTAAACAGTAGGAGCAGCGGAAGCATGTGCAAGCTGCTTAAATCCATCTACGGATTAAAGCAGGCATCGCGAAGATGGAACATTTGTTTTGATGAAGCTGTCAAAGAGTTTGACTTCATCAAAAAGGTAGATGAAGCATCTATATATAAGAAGGTTGTAGAGAGTAAGGTTATCTTTCTCGTATTGTACGCGGATGGCATACTCTTGATAGGAAACGATGTTCCTATGCTGCACTCGGTCAAGCTCCTCTTATCACACGAGTTCTCAATGAAAGATCTAATTGATGCCTCCTACATCCTGGGGATATAGATCTATAAAGATAGATCTAAATGAATATGGGATTGTCCCAATCCAGGTACATAGACACCATACTAAAGGAGTTTAGTATGGAATATTCTAAGCGTGGCAATGTACCCTCTTGTTCAGGAATCACTATCTCCAAAGAGATGTCTCCCAAGACTGATTTGGAGAGGGCTCACATACAAAAGATACCCTATGCTTCGGCGGTCGGGTCAATCATGTATGCAATGTTATATACCAGACCAGATGTAGCTTACTCACTAGGTGTAGTGAGTGGGTATCAATCAGATCAAGGGAGAAATACTGGACAGCTATGAAAAACATTCTTCAGTACTTGAGAAGGACTAAAGAGATGTTCTTAGTGTATGGTAACGGTGAACTCCAGATGGAATCCTTTACCGATTCGAGCTTCCAGAGTAATAAGGACGACTGAAAGTCAGTCTCGGGTTTTGTCTTTACCCTCAGTGGAGGGACGGTATGTTGGAAAGGTTCCAAGCTATATACCGTAGCAGACTTATTGATAGAGGCTGATTACATCGCTACCAACGATGCTGCCAAAGAGGCTGTCTGGATGAATAAGTTCATAAGATGAACTTGGTTCCTACCATTGGGCATCCAGTACCTATGTATTGTGATGACAATGGAGCTGTGGCTTTGGCCTAGAAACCCCGGTCCCGTCAGTGATCCAAATATATTCTTAGGCAGTATCACCTGATCAGGGAGATAGTTGATCTCCGGGAGATCGAAGTCAGGAGAGTTGACATAGGGGATGACACAGCGGATCCACTCACCGAGTGTAATATTTCAGAAAATATAAAATATTATTTTTTGAATTTAATATTAAAATAGTATATTTCGCGAAAACTAGTCGATTTGTGAATTGGGGATTTTCGTAAAATGGTATAATTATATACCAATATTTGGAAAATAATGGGAGATTAAATTGATTTATTTATTAAAAAGATATTTATTGGATTTGGCATTTTTATAATTAATTATATGCAGTTTAAATAAAAATTGATTAGTGCACTACTCATCGCGATTAGGCCAAATCCGTCTTTTAATCATGGCTAGTACACCATGACATGTTGTATTTTGTTACATGTTATTTCCTTTGTGTTTGTTTTAGTGTTATTATGTGAAATATTTTTTAGAAAAGAAAGAGAATGATTGGAGAGAGAGGGGGGACCATGATGAGACATGGGCTTGAGAGGGTGAGCATAAGAAAGAGAGTGAGGATAAGAGAAAGAGCGGGCTGCCCCTTCATTCTTCCTCCATTGTTTTCTTCATCTCCTCCTTCAACTCTTCCTCCACCACTTCTACCCTCATATATCATCTCAATTCCTTCACTAAAACCCTACACTCCCTTCACTAAAATTGATCACAACCTCTCTACAAATCCAATGGATGCTTCAAAGTTAGATTTTGAAGACTTTGAGCAACTCAAGAAAATTCTTGATTTGCCAAATGAGATAATTCCTACACTTTTAGTTTATTTTTTGAGTTTCCTAGCACCCTATAGTAGTTTAGAGTTAAATCGATTTTAGTTTAGTGATGTTTGGAAATTTCAAGAGAAGGTTTAGGTGATTTTGTAGACTTGTGATATGTAGTGAATGTTTGCAAACCCGTAGTGATGTTTCACTGGCCAAGAACAGAGATTAGAACCCGAAATATGAACTTAGAAATTGTCCCGTGTCGGTTTTGTGGAGTATTGTGGGACTACAGGGAATCTGGAGCAACCTGAGATGTTTTTGAGGAAAACAAGCAATATCATTAACCTAGATAAACACCTAGAAACCCACCACCAAAATACGAGCCAATTATACCCTCATATGGCCGGCGAGATCGGATTATATGGAAATGTTGCCGGATTTCTATAGGGGTCTGGTGTTGAGTTTTTGCCTGTATCTCCCTTACCCTATAACATATCCCATGTACTTGCTTGTTTAGTCCCAATTAACCTGAGATGAAATCTGGGAGCATATTGGGTTGCTTTTGGCTATGTTTTCCGATATTGGAATTCTTGGTTTTGATATTTGATATTGTATTTGGTCGTTGGATGTTTGTACGTCAACGACGAGGGTTGTTTGGTTGTTTTTGCATGCGTAGGCTATAGGTTCTAACCTATGAGCGCATCGTGTGCCGTATCGGATTTTCAAACATTGATTTTAATAGCATTGCGATTATGTATTGATTGTAGGTACCTTCGCGTGGATTCCGAGATGACGAAGCATATCGACTACGGCTAAACAAAGAGTTCCGCAGGTGAGTAGATTTATATTTACGGGGGAAGTCGGGTGGATGGCGTATAGCACCCCCGTAACCATTGATATGTGATTTATAATTTGGAGACAAGATATGTCACGACTTAAGGTTATAGTTAATGGTTTTAGTGAGAAATGATATGATAGAAAGGATATCTCGAATTGATATATATAGAATATGTTTGGAGAAACTAGGTAAGGAATTTATGGATATGGTTAGAAATGATATGATAGAAAGGATATCTCGAATTGATATATATAGAATATGGTTGGAGAAACTAGGTAAGGAATTTATGGATATGGTTAAAAGAGTTAGTAGGCGATGAGATGATACCAGCGGATACGATTGATATAAGATATGAAACGAGATGTATAAAGTTATGACATGAGATCGATGAATATGATAAGATTGAGATAGATGTGTTATGAGACCGGTAAAATGAGATAAATATATATAAGATTACTTGATGTGAGATATTGAGGTAATGAAAAGAGAATGTGATGTGAGATAATTATATATATATATATATATAATTATGATAATAATGAGTGATATGTCGTACGAGACTTAGATCCGTACCCTCATTGTTGTATAGGTCGATAGAATCCCTATTCTGTTTATTGTCGTCATACGATGGATTATACCGTACGTGATGTTGTGAGGCTAGATGCCGATTGATAGATTCATTGACTCAGATATATTATAGATATCTAATCCCTGTCTACACCGCTTAGTTTAGCCTTTACGTAGATGTTAGATTAGATGCGTATACCTTATAACATTGCGCTCATGATTTACTTTCTGCTACGTTCATGATATTCTCATTGCATTACATATACATGTACTAGTACACCTACACAATTATCGATGATGCGTATATTACACTTACACAAATTTGCCGGCTCACACACTTTCATCATCGATAATTGCTATGTCACTTATATAGTAGAATTGCTACATCATGCTATTACTCTTAATTATTCAGTACTGTCACATGACTCGTTGGCATGATATACTAATATGCTCACATCATTTCTAATATATGTTTGCATACATCATGCTTTATGATTATACGCATTAAGATTGTTGTTTTCATGTGATTCTGGATTTAAGAACCGTGGTTATATTTCAAAGGAAATTATGTATTGTTTTAAAAACACGGTTTCTCCTGATATGATATTTCTAGGCGTCCACCATGTGTTTTCATGGTTATGAGCTATATGATACCCGATTCGAGGAGCGATAGGCACCGTCTGCGGGTACATGGTGGACCCGGTGAGGTACCTCGGGGCAAGAAGACTCATATAGTTAGGCGGTGACCCTGGCAGAGGAGCACTACCTACCGGTGATAGTTTGGACCTAGCGGTTATCCGGAGCATACCGACCGGAGTCGTGAGATGGATATGGGCCGATCCGGACTGACGGAGCCCGAGATATGAAGATTTACGTGTCGATGCTCGACACGGGTTTCATGATGTTTCGAGTGTCGGTGTTGGGCACTCAGGTTCCATGATTTTGATGTGTCGATGATTGACACATGTTGGTTGATATCCTCATACATACATGCATATTCCTTCATGATGTTGCGATTGTCGATGTTGGACACTCAGGTTCCATAATGTTGTTTGTGTCATTGATGGACGTGTGGATGATATCCACCTGCATATAGGCATATAGTTCAGATGTTTATTTGTATAAGTCATTGGTATTGATTATATTGTTGACATATATGCATACATTGTCACCCTAGATATCATAGTATTACTTTCTTGATATGGTTGACCTAGGAAATCGTTGTTTTATTCGATTTCTACCTGGTGATGTTTTCTACTCACGAGTTGGCAACTCACCCCTATTGTGCCACTGTTCTTGCAGGTTTGACCGCATGGATCAGTAGCAGTATCGCTGGCTCATAGCTTGCTTTCGGGTGATTTGCTATGGTAGGTGGGACATATTGGATCGTGCCCACTCTTGTATTATTATTCCCGTTGTATCTAGTCAACTCCATCAATCAGAAACTAGTATTTGTATAATTAGTAAGACTTAGAAAGACTTGTGCTTGCGAGACTTAGAGCGACGAATTATATGTTCGCTATTGAGGGATTTGATGTCTTGTTTCTTTACATTATCCTTTGTGTTGATCTTCGCCGTTGGGCATCGTATACACATATTTCTGACTTGCGTGGTTGTGATTCCGCTGATTGGCGAAGAGCTAGCTCCCGCTTGGGGATGCCTTTATTGTTGTTAAGTATATGTGGTTTTGGATCAAAATATATAAGGAAGGTGCTGCCCAAATTTTTAAAAAGACGAAACATGTTTTTTCAACTTGTATAATCCACTTGCATTTTCATGTTCCAGTATCTATGCATTTAAGAAAACTTTGATTTCCTCATACCATTATTTCAAAACGTCACCTCTTTTATTTTCTTTAAAAGGGTTTAGATTTCTGGGCTTTGGCTTACTTAAGTTATGTTACACCTTTAGACGTTGCGTGATTTAAGTGCCGGTCACGAACTAAGTTTCGGGTCGTGACAAAGTTGGTATCAGAGCGTTAGGTTTAACCTTGGTTCGAATCTAGGTTTAACTATGTGGAGTCTGGGGCGTAATCTATTTCGGAACCTAGGCTTGACCTTACGGAACTTAGACTTGAACAGGGGGGTATTAGACCCGAACTTTCGTTAGATAGGTTGACCCTGATTGATAGAGTAGGTAACTCAAGTATAGTGACATATCGTACGTATATTCCGCGGCATACTTACGATACGATACTCCGCTTAAGTGACCTTAGGATGTATATACTTGAGATCCTTGATTCTATTCATTCCAATGATCATACTCTTATTGAATCTGTTCCTCCTTATGATCATGTATCCATTCTGGATCTGTTGATTCCTTTAATTCCTTTGATCTATCTTCATTGACACATGCTTGAGGTTCCTGTCACCATGGTTTGAGCACAGATTAAGCTGAGGCTAGTGATGCGGTCAGGGCAAGCTTGTCATGGATGAGGACTGACCATCGTGTTATCTGGTGACATGGGAACGTATCGGTTTAGTGTTTGTGTTGTGACATCTCGTTTGAGGCGAGTGTTCGGTTTTGCACCGGATGATCGGGCCACTGATAGAGGCTGCCAGTTGTGAGAAGACTGTTGATGTACAGCCTACCTCAGAGTTTGTGATGTCATCTATCTTGCAGATAGATGATACAGCCGTTGCTGAGATTGATGGGATGTCGCTTCCAGAGCTTATGAGCTGAGATCGCTGGAGCTTTCAGGCAGAGATGTGATAGAAGATAGCTAGTCTATCTTGAGTTGAGTTGAGCGACTGAGATGATTCGTCTGATTTGATGCGCCGACGCTGGCTCAGTTGAGTTGAAGATTTCCAGTGTGGGGAATCTTATTCAGATCTAGAGTAGATCGATCCAGAGATGACGTTGTTCGTTGGATGCTCCGATAGAAGATCAGTAAGTAGACCGGTTTCGGATAGAGGACCTCACCAGATGCGTTGTGAGTTAATCGAGAACGGATGAATAAAGTATATTCCTCCGATAGTTGGGACGAGTTCTCGAGGACGTGTTCGGCTAGATATCTTTTACAGAGTGATGAAGATACCGAGTTCGTAATTTCGAATCCATGTGAGAGACTCTGGATTGACTGTAGCCGAGAACAATTGCAGTACGCAGATAGCATGATGTGACGTCGAAGTGGACGATAATAAAGATGGGTGGAACAAAAGGTTCGTACGAGATGTTAACGAGCTGTTGTTACTCCTTATTGAGATTAGAGATCGGATATGTATACAGAGGCGTTGGGATATGGCCAGTTCATGAGGAAATGCTGTGCTGAGAACGCAGATGTCCAGAAAACGAGAAAAGATTATGTAAGAGTACCGGCCTCCGTATAGTTCAGCATAAGCAAGATCGGAAGAGACCTTGAGCAGGTTCCTTCCAAGGCACTGCTGCGATAAGATTTGCACTGAGAATCAGTTGTGTCACGTGTATTCAGAGGGCCAGAGGCCAACACCAGTGATGTGCTGCTTTACGAGTGGTCGTGCTAATTGGCCGAGAGATGACCAGAGGAGTGTCGGAGCGGAATCGTTTCCATTAGTACATCTGACCGGGCCGACGAGCCGATGGATTGCGAGATTGGTAATCCATAGAGAAATGAGGACCCAGAGACAGAGGACACCAGACCGTGAGAAGGAGGCAAGGGGATGTTCTTGCTCTGCCAATTTTGGGTGCATCGATATTTTTCGACATTGTAGGAGATGTACCTCAATGTCATTTGTTGCGATTTGCATTTGTAATCCGAGTATCACGCTTATATCGCTTGGATTTGAGTTTTGATGATTGAGTTTCATGATATTGTTCTCGTGCACCATGGCTGCACCTATTGGATATTTTCTTTTGTGCACAGTTATTGCACTTGATTTATGTTTATACACCGCTACATCGGTTTGCGATTTGTGCATATCTATTGCACTTGATATTGGTTTTGTGCATTGGCTGCACGTGTTTATGATTTCATGGATTTCATACGGCTGATTTGATTTTGTGCATTGGTTGCACTAGATTTATACTCCGTACATTGGTTGCACCCGATTTATGTCTCTGAGCATTTGTTTCACCATATTTATGCTTTTGTTGCCGTTTACACTTGACGTTCGTTTTCATGCGCTGTACTGCACTGGGCATTTATACGGACCTAACGCGCTTGGGTTGGATTTTTGCGCATGTTAGGCGCTTGGTATTGGATTTTGTGCACATCGGATACACTTGATTTAGATTTCATTCATGCATGTCGGATGCCCTTGATTTAAATTTTATTCGTGCATGTCGGATGCACTTGATTTAGATTTCATTCGTGCATGTCGGATGCACTTGATTGAGAGTTTATTCGTGCACTATATGTTAGTGTATATGCCCTAGAGGCCATTACTGTATCATACTAGTATGTATATTACTTGATGGAAGCTTGGGATATTCACTTTGTATTGATAATCTTGCTCAATATAGTAGTATGCTACTTGGTTTGTTTCTACTTTAATGTGTGCATGTGTTTATTATAGCATATCGCCTTTACACATTAGTGGAGCTCTTAGGATCTTTGCTTGATTACCAGCGTTGTGATGGCAGTCACACTCGTGGGGGCTGGGTAATCTACAAGCACATCCTTATACAGGTCCCTAGTCGTAAGACTATCGAGACAGGGCATCGATACTCCGGAGTAGACTAGCGTATGCGCTTCTCATCCCAGCTTGGGAGACGGCCTGTCCCACAGCCGTCAGTACGTCGTACTTGGGATAGTATGCGGGTGCTCGTTAGGTTAAGAGTACACTGGACAGGACTCGTCGGGAACTGTTGGTTGGTACTATACCTATCGTCAGTTATCAGTTCCCAGGTGATATGAGTACAGCTTAGTCCGTTGACTTGACACTGTCACTTCGCCTCGAGTGTGTTCCCACTGTACTTTGATTACTACCCTACCACGGCTCAAAGGAGTCGTGCAAACAGGTAGTTTTTGGGTGCAGTCCCGAAGCACTTGGAGGCAGTGACGGTTAGACAGGATTCTTCTCTCCCGGTATTGGGGGTTGATATCGCGCTGTGTCTAGGAGAGCATTACACAAAGTCCCTGGCCAGGGCAAGCGAGATATACTGGTAGGTTTCCAGTGTTATCTCAGGGTGTTCTGGGCTACACTCCGACACGACTTGTACCGCTATTAGGGGACTGACGTTTACCGCCCCCTAGGCCCGCCATGCGATGTTCTCATACGAACAGACCGGACTGTACGAAGATTGTCACATTCAGGCTCAGTAGGAGTTCAGATGGGTTTCACCTCGTCCGTTTTCTTATCGGCATCTACCTGGGGACCGTTACGTACAGCTAGTGCCGCTTGCGGTCTGTGGTTAAACCCAATGCCAGCGTAGTGTCTGGTCTTTAGAGTCCCACACAGAGGGTTATTCGCCTTTGGGCAAAACAAAGTAGAGGTCGCATGGTTTTGCGACAGGGTTCGTTCATATCCGCGCACTTGTGCACGTTTGGTGTCCGGACAGTTGTTACTAGCGGGCTCTGGTTTGAGCCAGATCCTAGTATATACTTTGGGGTTAGTTTTATCTCATAGTATTCGTGCTCCTCGGAACACGAATGCGGGTGTGTATGCACAGTTGACTGAGGCAGAGGAAGAGGATTCTCATTAGGGTTTTGGTACGGGTGTGTATGCACAGTTGACGGTTGTCGTTTACCAAACCCTAATGAATATGTGAAATATCAATTGATAATGTTATTTAAATGAAATTGGGTTATGGTTAGGGTTTGTTGACTTGTTGACCAAGGTTGACTTGTTGACCAAGGTTGAAACATTGACCATCATCATTTCTTTCCAAAGATGCTCTTTGATCTTTGCAAAAACATTTAATGTGAAATGATAATGGTCTTATCAAACCAACCATCACCTTTTTCATTTTGATTAATATTATTAATTAGATTAATTCACATATATTTGATATGGTTGTAAAACTATTCACATTCTATCTTATTGTTTCTCTCTCATCCTTTCTTCTTCCTCTTTCTCTAGCTCAAGGAAAATTCATCTCATGTGTTGAGAAACATTTCCTTGGAGATAAAACACCAAAGCCACTCTCTACTCATCCTAAGGTTGAAGTTCTAGCAAGCCGGACACTTTAGTTTTCTCAAGTTCGAGAAAGAAGCTCAAGGTAGAGACCCTCAGGTGGATCCATCTTCGGCAAGAGAAGGCGACGAGGAACGAACCATCCGACCACCACAAAGAGCCCAAGAGAAGGAGTTCAAGTTGAGGTATAACCTCTAACCGAGTAGGAAAAGCTCTAGTTAGTTGCTAGTGTGTAGTTTAGCAAAGATCCGTGTTTTGATAGTCCATGTTACCATGACCCGAAAAATCGTTTTTCATCATTTCCGCAAGCCCGAAAGAACCGGGAGAGGTAACGTGGACTTACACTATAGATGCACTTGATATTATTGTCGTGCATATCCGTTGCACTGGACAGATGTTTTCGTGCACCCCCGTTGCACTTATTTTTGCTTTTGTGCATATCGTAGCACTTGTATTGGATTTGATTCCGTGCGTACCAGACTTACATGATGTTGAATACGCCTTTTGAGGCTGATTTTTCTCTTGAGCATTTTGTTTTCATGATGGGCACAATATTATGTAGTAGTCGAACAGGACTAATCTGAGGACAGTACCTGAGTACTTTGCATTCATAAAAAGTTTACCAAGAGGTTTTTAAAACGGAGCTATAGTCTCGCTATTTCCTACGTGTCCGCGAGCGACACGAACGTTTACAAAGAAAAACCTTTTGGGATATTTCAAAAGGGCGGAACGTATATTTGAGCAAAATATTTATTACTTTACAAATGAGCGTCTGACGTTTGTGCCGTGAGCTACGAATCGCATGGCGAATCGAAAAAGATTTGCATGTGTTTTATCCAGTTTTTTGAAGAAATTTAAAGGGATGCGTACTATATACGTATTATGATTTTGACAATAGTATATTGGATTTCAGTAGTGGATTTTGAGATCTATATCTCCATTGTAACTCCGATGATTGCGTGACGCTTGACGGAGTTCGACCTTGAGTTTTATACTCTCGTTTTCATGTGCACTTGATATGCTATGGTATTTCTGTATCTTCCGTGATTTCGGAGCCCCGTTGATTTGAGCTGATTATTGAAATGTTTTAGTAATTGGGGGTTTAAATTTAAATTCGGGGACCGAATTTATTTAAAGGGGTAAGATTGTAACATTTCATAAAATATAAAATATTATTTTTGGAATTTAATATTAAAATAATATATTTCGCGAAAACTAGTCGATTTGCGAAATGGGGATTTTCGTAAAATGGTATAATTATATACCAATATTTGGAAAATAATAGGAGATTAAAATGATTTATTTATTAAAAAGATGTTTATTGGATTTGGCATTTTTATAATTAATTATATGCAGTTTAAATAAAAATTAATTGGTGCACTACTGATCACGATTATGCCAAATCCGTCTTTTTAATTAATCATGGCTAGTACACCATGACATGTTGCATTTTGTTACATGTTGTTTCCTTTGTGTTTTTTTTAGTGGTATTATGTGAATTATTTTTTAGAAAAGAAAGAGAATGATTGGAGAGAGAGGGGACCATGATGAGGCATGGGCTTGAGAGGGTAAGCATAAGAAAGAGAGTGAGGATAAGAGAGAGAGAGAGAGAGAGAGAGAAAGGGCTGCCCCTTCATTCTTCCTCCATTGTTTTCTTCATCTCCTCCTTCAACTCTTCCTCCACCACTTCTACCCTCATATATCATCTCAATTCCATCACTAAAACCCTACATTCCCTTCATTAAAATTGATCACAACCTCTCTACAAACCCAATAGATGCTTCAAAGTTGGAATTTGAAAACTTTGAGCAACTTAAGAAAATTCTAGTGTTGCCAAATGAGATAATTTCTACACTTCTAGTTTAGTTTTGGAGTTTCCTAGCAACCTATATTAGTTTAGAGTTAAATCGATTTAGTTTTGTGACGTTTGGAAATTCCCAGAGAAGGTTTAGGTGATTTTATGGACTTATGATATGTAGTGAATGTTTGCAAACCCTCAGTGATGTTTCACTGGCCAAAAACAGAGATTAGAACCCGAAATACAAACTTAGAAATTATCCCGTGTCGGTTTTGTGAAGTATTATGGGACTACAGGGAATCTGGAGCAACCAGAGATGTTTTTGAGGAAAACAAGCAATATCATTAACCTAGATAAACCTATAGAAACCCACCACAAAAATACGAGCCAATTATACCCTCATATGGCCGGCGAGATCGGATTATTTGGCAAAGTCGCCGGATTTCTGTAGGGGTCTGGTGTTGAGTTTTTGCCTGTATCTCCCTTACTCTATAACCTATCCCCTGTACTTGCTTGTTTAGTCCCAATTAACCTGAGATGAAATCTGGGAGCATATTGGGTTGGTTTTGGCTATGTTTTCCGATATTGGAATTCTTGGTTTTGATATTTGATATTGTATTTGGTCGTTGGATGTTTGTACGTCAACGACGAGGGTTGTTTGGTTGTTTTTGTATGCGTAGGCTATAGGTTCTAACCTATGAGCGCATCATGTGCCGTATCGGATTTTCAAACATTGATTTTAATAGCATTGCGATTGTGTATGGATTGTAGGTACCTTCGCGTGGATTCCGAGATGACGAAGCACATCGACTACGGCTAAACAAAGAGTTCCGCAGGTGAGTAGATTTATATTTACGGGGGAAGTCGGGTGGATGGCGTATAGTACCCCCATAACCATTGATATGTGATTTATAATTTGAAGACAAGATATGTCACGACTTAAGGTTATAGCTAATGGTTTTAGTGAGAAATGATATGATAGAAAAGATGTCTCGAATTGATATATATAGAATATGGTTGGAGAAACTTGGTGAGGAACTTATGGATATGGTTAAAAGAGTTAGTAGGCGATGAGATGAGATGATACGAGCGGATACGATTGATATAAGATATGAAACGAGATGTATAAGGATATGACATGAGATCGATGAATATGATAAGATTGAGATAGATGTGTTATGATACCGGTAAAATGAGATAAATATATATAAGATTACTTGATGTAAGACATTGAGGTAATGAAAAGAGAATGTGACGTGAGATATTTATATATATATATATATATATATATATATATATATATATAATTATGATAATAATGAGTGATATGCCGTACGAGACATAGATCCGTACCCTCATTGTTGTATAGGTCGATAGAATCCCTATTCTGTTTATTGTCGCCGTACAATGGATTATACCGAACGTGATGTTATGAGGCTGGATGCTGATTGATAGATTCATCAACTCGGATATGTTATAAATATCTAATCCATGTCTACACCGCTTAGTTTAGCCTTTACGTAGATGTTAGATTAGATACGTATACCTTATAGCATTGCACTCACGATTTACTTTCTGCTATGTTCATGATATTCTCATTGCATTGCATATACTTGTGCTAGTACACCTACAAAATTATCGATGATGCATATGTTACACTTACACAGATTTGCCGGCTCACACACATTCATCATCGATAATTGATTTATCACTTACACAGTAGAATTGCTACATCATGCTATTACTCTTAATTGTTCAGTACTGTCACATGACTCGTTGGCATGATATACTGATATGCTCACATCATTTCTGTTATATGTTTGCATACATCATGCTTTATGATTATACGCATTGAGATTGTTGTTTTCATGAGATTCTGGATTTGAGAACCGTGGTTATATTTCAAAGGAAATTATGTATTGTTTTAAAAACTCGGTTTCTCTTGATATGATATTTTGAGGCGTCCACCATATGTTTTCTCGGTTATGAGCTATGTGATACCCGATTCGAGGAGCGGTAGGAACCGTCTGCGGGTACATGGTGGACCCGGTGAAGTACCCCGGGACAAGAAGACTCGTATAGTTAGGCGATAAGCCTGGTAAGGGAGCACTACCTACCGGTGATAGTTTAGACCTGGCGGTTATCTGGAGGATACCGACCGGAGTCATGAGATGGATATGGGTCGATCCGGACTGACGGAGCCCGAGATATGAGGATTTATGTGTCGATGCTGGACACGGGTTTCATGATGTTTCGAGTGTCGGTGTTGGGCACTCAGGTTCCATGATTTTGATGTGTCGTTGATGGACACATGTTGGTTGATATCCTCATATATACATGCATATTCCTTAATGATGTTGTGAATGTCAATGTTGGACACTTAGGTTCCATGATGTTGATTGTGTCATTGATGGACACGTGGATGATATCCACCATTATATAGGCATATGGTTCAGATGTTTATTTGTATATGTTGTTGACATATATGCATACATGGTCACCCTAGATATCATAGTATTACTTTCTTGATATAGTTGACTTAGGAAATCGTTGTTTTATTCGATTTCTACCTGCTGATGTTTTCTACTCACGAGTTGGCAACTCACCCCCGTTGTGCTACTGTTCCAGGTTTGACCGCATGGATCAGTAGCGGTATCGCTGGCATACAGCTTGCTTTCGGGTGATTTGCTATGGTAGGTGGGACATATTGGATCATGCCCACTCTTGTATTATTATTCCTGTTGTATCTAATCAACTCCATCAATCAGAAACTATTATTTGTATAATTAGTAAGACATAGAAAGACTTGTGCTTGCGAGACTTAGAGAGACGGATTATATGTTCGCTATTGAGGGATTTGATGTCTTGCTTGTTTACATTATCCTTTGTGTTGATCTTCGCCGTCGAGCGTCATATACATATATTTCTGACTTGCGTGGTTGTGATTCCGTCGATTGGCGAAGAGCTAGCTCCCGCTTGGGGTTGCCTTTATTGTTGTTATTTATATATGGTTTTGGATCAAAATATACAAGGGAGGTGCTGCCTAAATTTTTCAAAAGACGAAACATGTTTTTTTCATCTTGTATAATCCACTTGCCTTTTCATGTTCCATTATCTATGCATTTACGAAAACTTTGATTTCATCATACCTTTATTTCAAAACTTTACCGCTTTTATTTTCTTTAAAAAGGTTTAGATTTCTGGGCTTCGGCTTACTTAAGTTACGTTACTCCTTTAAACGTTGCGTGATTTAAGTGCCGGTCACGAACTAAATTTCGGGTCATGACACCGAGGCTATCCCCCAGATGCTATTCGAGAGACTTCTGGGACGTCGGGTATGAGATACTACAACAACTGGTCTTAGTACAAGTGGGAGATTGTTAGGAATATGTATGCCCTAGAGGCCATTATTGTTGATATAGTGGATGCTTGGACATATATATAGAGGACTTTCTTGCTCGACATAATAGTATGCTATCTAGTTACCTTTATCTTAACATGTAGACTGGTATTTTTATACTGTATGTCTCTTGCATGTTGATAAAGCCCTTAGGATATATACTTGACTACCAGGATTATGATGAGATCATACTAGTGGGGCCAGGGTGGTCCAAAAGTACATCCTTTAACTGTTCCTAATCGAGGGGATATCGAGACAAGGGCATCGATATTCCATAGTAGACTAGTGTGTATGTTTCTTGTTCCTTGGAAGGCGATGGTTGATCCCACAACCATTGGTGTGTGACATCAAAGATTGTACATAGGTGCTCATTAGAGAATGGGCACACTGAACGGACTCGCCGAAGACTCCTAGTTGGTATTATACCTATCGTCAGATAGAAGTCCTCTGGTGACACAGGTACAGGTTAGTCTGTAGACCCAAGATCGTCATAGAGTCTTGTGTGGCTCCCACTATGCTTTGATTTCCTCCCTTCCATGCTCAAGAGGAGTTATGCAAACAGGTGGATTTTGGGTACAGTCCCGAGTCACATGGAGGCAATGAGAGATAGGAGGGGTTCGTCTCTCCCGGTATTGAGGGTTGATGTTGCGCTATGCTCGATTGGCTATAACTGGAAGTCCCTGGCCAGGGCTATTGCTGAAATTTACTGATAAGAGTTATCAGTAGTTTCTCGAACCGTTATAGGCCAGACATCGGCATGACTTATCACGTTACTGAGGTCTGACGTTTACCACCCCTAGACATGATATGCGACATATCAGACGAAGAGACCGGACTGTACGGTAGTGTTACTGATAGGCTTCATGGAGAGTATAGACAAGCTTGCTTGTTGATCTTCATATCGCTCAATACCCGGGTAGCCATTACGTCCAGCTAGTACCGCTGACAGCTTGTAGGTGACTGATGTGATCATCACTTACTGCTGGCGTATTGACGAGTCTTTAGAGTCCCACACAGAAGTTCCCTGGTTCAAGTGAAATGAAGTAGGACACATATGTGATATGTGCATGGGCCAGATTAAATACGAGTATGTGATACCGTATTGTAATCTGGCAGTTATCTGTTATGAAGTTAGGTTATATGTGATATAACTGGATTATCGAATCAAGTGTTGATTTGATAATGTGATACACAGATAAATGATATTAGTCGGTTATATGTGATATAACCGGATTATTAAATCAAGTGTTGATTTAATAATGTGATATATATTATATGTGATATAATTATATCTTAACTAATATCATTAGCTCGCTAATTATTCTTCATAATATATATTAATATATATGATGTGTGTGTGTGTGTAATAATAATAATAATAATAATAATAATGAAGCATGGCTTGAATTTCTATTTTTGGAAAATAGAAATTGAGGTAGAAATTGGGAGCATGGTGAGGTATGGCATTTGTTATTTGTTTATTCATCTTGACTCACTATTCAAGCATGGTTGCAATTTTATATTGCTATTTTCCATGCTTGAATGAGTGGGGGTCAAGTGTTGCCATTCATTCACTTGATTCATTCTAACACTTGGTCATTTTTTGCATGTGTTGCTCTCATCTTCTTCCTCCTCTTGATCATGGTTCAAGCTTTAACCCTCACATGTGATGTGAATCATGAAGCTTGAACACAAATAAGTGAGCAAACCAAATCCCCTACTTCACCATCCTACACCTGACTAGCGATCAAGTGTAGCATGTTTCCTACACTAAAGGAGTTTAGTGTAGAGGTAGCTTGAGTTGGAGGGACTTCACGTGGATCATCTTTGGCACGAAGGTCTTCGGAGGAAACTCGTCCAAACCCTCAAGTGGAGCCTAGTGGAGTTGCGGGACTACTACACGGAGCATATGAAGTGAAGGACTCTATCTACGAGGGTATAGCCATCTTCACTTCCTTAAGTTTACATATCATCATAGTATTAAACCCTAATATTCTAGTTTCGATCTTGCATAAGTCTAGCTTAGCACCAAAAATTTTAAAATCTGGCATGCTTGATGCCGCTAGAACCTCATGGTGGTGCTAGGGTAGACTTTCATTAAATATATCAAAATCCTTTTAAATCTTAGATAAGAGTATAAGATATTTAAGATATATTCTTTTATAAACCTTTGCATTATAGTTAATAGGCTACGTATATATATAATATTTCCAATGTATGGTCCAATGAGATTTTGCTAGAGACGGATCAGATATATATATATAATTTATATTTTCTTTTGTTGAAATAAACACTCTCTTTCTCCCTCTCTGCTCTCTCTCTCCCCCCTCATGTCTCCCTCTCTCTCCCGCATACCATCACCTTCCTCCTCTCATCGCCCTCGTCGCCACCATCTCCTCCTCCTAACCCATCACCAACCTCGTCGCTGAGCACCCGCCAACCCAAGTTCGAACCCTGGCACTCACCAACACCAACCACTTCTTCTTCATCTTCCCTTTGAACCCATCACCGCACCTTTCTTCCTTCACCACCAACCCTCATCGTCGCCATCAATCCAGAACCCCATCGACCCCATCATCATCATGTCTTCTCCTTGCAACCGAACCCATCAACTACATGAACCCAAAAACCCAACACCACCACCTTTGTTGTTTCGTTCACATAAACCATTCGCCGGAGCCAACCACCATCGACCCGACCCCATCTCTTTCCTCTGCAACTCCTCGAGGTCCCCACATTTCAAAACCCTCAACCAAAGCCAACTCAACCGAGCCAACTTAAACCTGTTGGGTTCCCTAGGGTAGCAGCAAGGTTTTGGGAGATATCGTCCATGCCGTTTTCAAATTTTTGCCGTACTAAATAACCCTAACCTTAGAATCTTAACTAGAGATTTAGACGAAACAACAATGCAAACAACTTTACATTCTAAGTAAACAAGGAATACAACCTTTGTAGATCAGTCCTGCACTTCTAAAGCTCCGTGTAATAGTCCCTTCGCTCCAAGTAGTGAACACCCGAACTCTAGTAAGGGTTCACATGAAGAAATGAACAAGCTTGCTCGAAGTCTTCGAGACCGAAGATGATCTACGTCGAGGAGACTTAAGCTCATGCTATCTCTTCACTAATGGTAGATTAGTGAAGCAAATACTCTAAACTAAATGGCTAATATAGTAGAGGATGATGAAGTAGGAATAGGCTCACTTTAGATTTATTTTTCTCACAATATTTCTTCACCAATTGAAAAGCTAGCAAACTTTTTTCATGAGGAAGAAGAAGATGAAGTGGAGATGAGAATCAAACTCATAAGGTGAGAATAGCAACCATGGGTGAGTTAGTGTCATACACTAACTCATGTAGAGAATAAACCATGGCTAACAATAATGGTTAGGTTAATAAATATCTACAAGTAAAACAAAACTAGTGGACTAAGTCAAAGATGCTTCAAGCTTCTCCAAGCTTCCAAACATGACAATTTCCAACTAATATTGAATTACTTTAAATAAATAAAACCTCATATTATTATAAGCATGATGTGAGTCTCATACACCCACGTAGCATGTGGCATCTAGCATGACACAAAAGATGTACATTAATATATATATCACATATATACTAAGTGTACACTAGTGAGAAAAAGAAAACTTAAGTGAGCTAATATTAGTTAATATAATTCAATATATAAAATATATAATCATACATTAAATTATTAAATCAACACTTTATTTAATAATCCGGCTGTATCACATACAACCGGCTAATATCAAATGTAACAACTTATCGAATCAACACTTGATCCGATAACCTGGCTATATCACATATAACCGGCCGATATCACATATCGCGAGAATAGAATACGGAATCACATACGCGTATTAATCTCAGTCTCACACATATCACATGTGTGCTCCTACTTAATTTCGCATGAACCAGGAAACCTCTATGTAGGACTCTAAAGACTCGTCAATACGCCGGCAGTAGGTGATGATCATATCAAACACCTACAAGCCACAAGCGGTCTGCTAAACGTAACGGCCACCCGGGTATTGAGCGATCAGAAGATCAACAAGCAAGCCTGCTCATACTCCTACGAATCCAATCAGTAACACTGCCGTACAGTCCGGTCTGTTCGTCAGATATGTCGCATATTGCAGCCTGGGGGTGGTATAACGTCAGACCCCAATAGCCTGATAAGTCATGCCGATGAAAGGTCCATAACATTTTGAGAAACTACTGATAACACTTACCAGTAGATCTCAGCAACCCTTGCTACGGATTTCCTGTTATGGCCAATCGAGCATAGCGAAACATCAACTCCCAATATTGGGAGAGACGAATCCCCTCCTATCGCTCATTGCCTCCATGTGACTCAGGACTGTACCCAAAAACCATCTTTTTGCACGATCTCTTGAACGTTGTATGGTGGAAATCAAAGCATAGTGGGAATCACACAAGACTCTATGACGATCTCGGGTCGACAGACTAACCTGTACCAATGTCACCAGAGAACTGCTATCTGACGATAGGTATAATACCATCTAGGAGTTCTCGGCGAGTCCGTTCAGTGTACCCAGTCTCCACTGAGCACCCATATACTTTCTCTAATGTCAAATACCAATAGATGTGGGATCATCCATCGCCCATCATATAGGTCAAGAAGCGCATACGCTAGTCTACTCTGGATTATCGATGCCCTGTTTCGATACTCCCATGACTAGGAATATTTGAAGGATGTACTTACCGACTACCCTGTGCCCACTAGTATGATCTGCATCATAATCCCGGTAGTCAAGTACTCATCCTAAGGTCTTTATCAACATGCTAGAGAGAGACAATAAGTGTACATGTTAAGATAAAGTACAACCAGATAGGATACTATCATGTCGAGCAAGAAAGTCCTCCCTATATATGTCTAAGCATCCACTACAATATACATCACATGTACATTAATGGCCTCTAGGATATACATATAATAAACAATCTCCCACTTGCACTAAGGTCATTTGTTCCAGTATCTCATACTCAACGTCCTATAGAAATCACTCTAGGGAAAGGCCTTTGTGAGTGGATCTGCTGTGTTATCCTTCGCGTCAACTCTCCTAACCTCGATCCCTTGGAGATCAACCATCTCCCTGATCAGGTGATACTGTCCTCAGAATATGTCTGGATCGCTGATGGGACTAGTGTTCCTAGGCTAAAGCCATAACTCCATTGTAGTCGCAATAATAGTTATTAGACACTCAATGGTAAGAACCATGTTCATCTCATGAACAAGAAATGTCCAGACAGCCACTTTGGTAGTATCGTTGGTAGCGATATATTCAGCCTTTATCGTCCAGTATGCCACGGTATCTAGCTTGGAACTCTTTTAACATATCGTCCCTCCACTGAGGGTAAAGACAATGCCTGTGACTGACTTTTAGTCGACCTTATCACTCTGGAAGCTCGCACTAAGAACATTCTTTTAGTGTTTCTCAAGTACTTAAGAATGTCCTCCACAGCTGTCCAGTGATTCTCCCAAGATCCGATTGATTCCTGATCACTACACCTAGTGAGTCATCTACATCTGGACTGGTACATAACATTGTATACATGATAGAGCCTACTGTCGAAGCATAGGGTATCCCTTGCACGCGAGCTCTCTCCAAATGAGTCTTGGGAGACATCTTTTTGGAGAGAGTGATTCATGAGTAAGTGGGCAAACCACCACGCTTAGAATCTTCCATACTAAACCCCTTTAGTATGGTGTTAATGTACCTGGATTTGGGACACTCCAACATCCACTTAGATCTATCACCATAGATCATTATCCACAAGATGTAGTAGGTATCATCCAGATCTTCTATGGAGAATCCTCGCGATAAGTGGAGCTTGACCGAGTGTAGTATAGGAAACCATTTCCTATCAAGAGTATATCATCTACGTACAATACGTAGAAGACAACCTTACTCTCTACAACCTTCTTGTATATACAAGGTTCATCTTCCTTTTTGATGAAGTCAAACTCTTTGACTGCCACATCAAAACAGATGTTCTAACTCCGCGATGCGCGCATTTATCCTGATGGACTTAAGCATAGCTTTGAAAGTCTCAACTTTTCCATTTACACCAAGAATCTTCTCAAGATCCATTTGCTCCCGATGGGTTTTACCTCTTCAGGTGCAATAATCAAAGTCATACTTTGTTAGTGTATATGGATTCCATCTTTGATCGCATAGCATCTAGCCTTTCCATAGAGTCCCTACTCGTTGGGTCATCATCTACCATGATGCAATCCTCGCTCCCACTGTCATCGAGAAGACCATAGTATCTTTCAAGCTGATGAGGAACCCTACCAGATTCGCGGAGAGACTGAGGTTCATTGGAGACTATTGAATCCTTTGGTTTCACCAAATCATCAGCTGTTAGTTTGTCTAGCTGGAACTCCTTCCAGTTCTACCTCTTGACCACTAATTTCTTCACAAGAAATTCCTTTTCTGAAAAAGGTGGCATGCTGAGAAACAAAACACCTTTTTCTCCTCAGTGTGGTAGAAGATATTCCCTTACGAATGTTCAGAATATCCAACAAACTTATACAGAACTGACCTTGCCTTGAGCTTTTCCGGATTTTGATTTTCAACATAGGCCGGACAACCCCATATCTTAACTCGTTTAAGACATGGTTTCTTCCCATACCATATCTCTTATGGAGTGGTAGGCACTAATTTGGATGGAACCCCATTCAATAGGTATGCAGCTTCTCAAGTGCATAACTCTAAAAGGAAACAGGCAACTCAGCAGTACTCATCATAGAGTGCACCATATCTCATAGGTTGCGATACCTCCGCCCCGATACACCATTGTGTTGTGGTGTACTCGAAGGAGTAAGCTGAGAGAGAATCTCATTCTCCTTTTAGAAACTCCAGGAACTCCATGCGCAAGTATTCACCTCCTCGATCACATCGAAAGACTTAATACTTTTACCCGTCTGGTTCTCAACTTTAAGCTTATATTCCTTGAATTTCTCAAAAGTTTCAGACTTGTGTTTCAACAGGAACATATGTCCGAATCCTGAGAGATGATCAGTGAATATAACGAAGTACAAAGAACCAACCTTGGCATTTATAGACATAGGACCGTACACATCATCATGTATCCATCCAAGAGTTTAGTAACTCTTTCTCTGTTTCTAGTAAACGGAGTATTGGTCATTTTACCTTTAAGACAAGACTGGCAAGTATCATAAGATGAAAATTCGAACAGATTCTCATATTCATCCTTATGTAACTTAGCTGGTCGTGTCGCATTGATATGACCTAGTCTACAATATCACAAGAAGGATTCGTTCATTTTTGAAATATTCTTCTTGTGTGTGTTCTATATACTTTAAACCGTGGTTTGATTTAGAACGTATATGCTATTATATAACGTGCATGATCCAATCAACTCTTGATTTAGGAAAATGTTCACAACATTCTCCTAAAATACAAAAGTATATCCTTCTTTAACTTAATAAATAAAATAATGTAATGTTGTATATCAGGTTCGGTATCTAATAACATTTGTTCAGAATCAATGTATTTACCATTTGGTAATACAAGGTGATATTTGCCAACTTGTTTGGCCGCAACACTTGCACCATTCTCTAACACTTAGAAACATATCACCAAATCTCAGTTCTCTACCTTTCTTTAGCCCATGTAACATATTACATATATGGGATCCTAATCCGATATCTTATACCTAGGACGTAGAGGATACTGAGAAACAGTTCTTGGTAATGAACACACCCGAAGAATATGCATCAACATGCTTATTCCTCATTTGGGTCGTGTAGGAATCCGGATATTCCCCTATTTCCTGCTTGGACTTATAACAATTATAAGATAGAGCGGAACCAACGTTCCCCAGCTCAGTATAATAAGCAGGTTCGGTCAATGCATCCATATTATTATCTTGATTGAGGCGTGATATGGTCGCTACCAGGAGAGAGAGAAGAAAACACTCAGCATATGCTCTTGTAAGATCAGATTGGTTATTAATTTATCTAATCAGGATGGCTCCCACTGTTTTTATCAAATCTTCCTTCAAACCCTAAAAAGTAAGACTAGCCGGGATTAATTACACCCTACAAGTTCACCAATCTTTCGGCCAGGCCAGTGTCGGTACTTTAAGGGAAGTTCCCCGTGCTTTCGCACGGACCTAATTAAAATAAACCTCGTTTTCCCAGGGGCGTAACCCCGTTAACACCTTTCTAGACACCTACTTGATCGGCTAATTGTAATGTGCAAAACTCTCCCAGGAGTAACTCTTACTCGCAGTGGGTATCGGGATCTAACTATCTCATAGAAGGTATGCAATCTCATTGCAAATTTCAACACTTGAAATTCCCGATAATAGTTTTTACCCCTAGCACTTATGACCTTAACTATGGTCAACATATCATAAGCACTAGTCAAGTTCTACCCGTCATTTCGTGATTTGACCCTTAACTATAGTCAACATAATCGCATGAATGTCCTAACTAATCGCATCATATGCTGTGTAGGAAGACATCACTTAGCTACCGTACACTGCGCCTTAACTATAGTCAACATACGCAGCACGAATACTAAGTACTCTACTTCCTAAAATGACGGAGGGTCTGCGGATGGTTTTTGTGAAAACCTTTAACGCTTTAAACTTGATATCGTTGTAGAATCGAGTGATTTTGAAAAGGGGTGTTTTTGAGACTTTTGCTAGTTTTGCTAAAGATGTCACTCCCGGTGAAGGGATCTCGGCTCTTTCCTTATCGAATGAGGTGATAGATATTTCACAAATACCACTATGCAAAACAAGAACTAGAGAAACAATCAAAAACAAAACCGAGTGGGTTGTAGCATCTGCTAGTTTCGCTAAAGAGGTCACTCCCGGTGAAGGGATCCCGACTCTTTCCTTATCGAATAAAGTGCTGGATATTCTACAAGGAATACCGCTATGCAAAGCAAGAACTATAGCCACCAGTTTTCAAAACAAGTTTCTACAACATCTTTAGGTTTCATTTATTTCATTAATCTTATTAATGAAGTCCCATAAAATTATGCTTCCTAAGAATCACAGAAGAAACGAAAGCATCAATATTTACTATATATCGTCATATATAATATAAGCATTCGTCTCAGAATAACAAGTGATCACGTCACAGAATATCAGCAGCAGAAGAACACATATGAAATATCGGATATACTAGGAATTCCGTGTTTTAAATTAAGCCAGTATAAAACACAGATTCCACGGTCGTGATGAATAGCCAAACCTACATCCCTAGACCCCTACGAGAGCGGCAAGCAACCCTACCAATCCTAGAGTTAGGAGACCCGGTCTCGACTCCTTGAGATGGTCTCCCACTGGACCCTAGAACCCGGTTACTTGTGCTCTCCTCCTTGGGTCTATCCCAATGCGGAAAAGTAAATATATACATCAATGGTGACATCATCCTCAACCCGGAAGTGCCCCAATAAAAGAATATTACATACAAGATTTTACATGAATGAAAATGAAAAACTCTCATCTCACATTAAAAAAAACCGGCTATTCAAAACACGACGATCCAATATAACATATAACAGCAACACATAACATCACATGTCATCAACGTAAGTAAATATGTGTATCCCAATTGTCGTTAACATATAGCAACGAAGCCGGTGATACACTACATATTACACTTACGGTCGCAGAAAAGAAAGTGAAAAACTACAACAATTGGAATCCGCAACCACCTTAGACATCATAAACCCAATGTATCACATACTTTGGATTTCATGCCTAACCAAATGAATTCTTTAGACATCGCATGCTTAACAATTATAAACCCCGCATTTTAGTCTCGATATTGAAAACACTTTCCAATAACCTGTCAGGTAATTCAACAAGATTCCTGATAACCTGATCGAATACTCGTCGGAAACTTTAGTAAACGGCCGCACCCCCGATGCCGTCGACGAAGTGCACTAAGGCGGAACACCGCGGCCGTGAGCATCCGAACGGATGCTTTTGGCGACGGGGTTCTTCTACAGTCACTTGGTCGGGGCTATGGGGCATAGCTATCTAGTAAGGTTACCCAGCGAGTATCCGCATACGCTACGTAATTGCGACGGACTTTTGATCCACATCAAAATCCCGTGGCAACCGATCAAATGAGACTAAACTGCTATAAAATTCAAACTAGTTATCACATAACAAATTATTGTGGAATCCAAATATTGTATCACAATCACAGATAGCTAAACGATGTTAAACTTTTCGATCGAATAAACAAATACCCAAAATTTCCTAAAGAGCTCAACACTTGAGAGGAGTTCAAAAAGTACCCAGAACATGCCACAACACCTATGAACCATCCGTAGAAGGGCCGACGCATGCCGCACTCATGTCGCCGCGGAACCGCCACAAACCCTAGGGTATGACCGCGGTCCCGCGATCCAAAAAGTCAAGTTTGGGTATCGTTCTTTTAGAGGGTCCACAGAATCGCTTGCATGATTTTCTGAAGATTTTAAACTCGAAAAAATCCAACTTTTGGAAAATTTCCAGCGAGAGAAAATATGAGTTATTGATATCCGTTTAAACTTTTTAACGTCATCTAAATAACCCGAATAGATGTTAGAATTACGACTACGAAGCACTCCGAATTTCCTTTGCACAAAAATAACATCACATGCAAATTTAGCAAAAACAAGCAACACCTGAAATACCAAAACCCAGAGACTGAAGCACCAAACCAAGACGAACCCCAGAAGACTTAACTAGACCGACCAGGCCGGATATTTTGACTATGTGGCCGTGGAAAAAACGGCCAAATGGGTTGGTTTTGGTTCAGTGCTCAGGTTACATCATATGCAACATTCTGCAGTTGATTAAAAAAAATTTAGATACTCTGAAAATTTCGACAGAAACTGGATTTTGTTTCGAGTGTTTCGGAGTTGTTTTGGTTTCGTAATTCTACAAATATCGTCTAATTCTCTAGCATGGCTCTGATACCACTGTAGGATTCCCTAAGACGGCAGCAAGGTTTTGGGAGGCATCGTCTGTTAGTTATATGTATGCCCGAGAGGCCATTACTGTACATACGATGTATATTGTAGTGGATTCTTGGACATATATATGGAGGAATTTCTTGCTCGACATGATAGTATGCTATCTGGTTGCTCTTTATCTTAACATGTGCGTTGATTGTCTCTATGTTACATGTTGATAAAGCCCTTAGGATGAGTACTTGACTACCAGGATTATGATGCAGATCATACTAGTGGGGACAGAGTAGTCGCTAAGTACATCCTTCAAATGTTCCTAGTCGTGGGTGTATCGAGACAGGGCATTGATATACCAGAGTAGACTAGTGTATAGCTTCTCAACCCATCTAGATGGGCGATGGATGATCCCATATCCATTGGTGTTTGACATCAGAGATAGTATACGAGTGCTCAGTGGAGACTGGGTATACTGAACGGACTCGCCGAGAACTCCCAGATAGTATTATACCTAACGTCAGATGGCAGTTCTCTGGTGATACTGGTACAGGTTAGTCTGTAGACCCGAGATCTGTAGGGTTCCTAGGCACACTAATGAGGTCTCACAAGGCATCAACCATGCCAATTTCAAATTTTACAAGTGCCGAGAAACCCTAATACAGATCGTTGACTAGAATTTAGACGAAACAAGCAACTAGTTAACAACTTAACTAAGAGTAAACGGAAAATACAACCTTTGTAGATCCGGTCCTCCACCTCCATAGCTCCGTGATGAAGTCCCCTCGCTGCAATCATCGGATCTCGGGCTCTAGCGTCGGCTTCATCGGAGAAATGGGCGGGCTAGGTCGTCGACTTCGATGCCGAAGATGATCTACGTCGAGGCAACACAAAATCAAGCTCCAACTTCACCAAGTCATGAAACTTGTGAAGAAAACACCCTATACTACATGGCAAGTGGTAGAGGATGAAGAAATAGGAAGTGGGTTCACTTTAGAATTAGATTTCTCACTCTTTTTCTCAAGTTGACATTAAAGGTTGCAAGCTTTTCTTCTTGTTGATGAAGAAGAAGAAGAAGAAAAGAATATGATAAGTTAATCTCCAAAAAGAAAATAAAATGAATACTTATCATATAGCAAACATAGTTAGGTGTAGAGAATAAACTAGGGTTAGGTTGAATGGTTAGGGTTAAGTCAACAAACAAAATGGTCAAGCTTTCAACACTTCATGAAACTTCATGAAAGAAACAAAATAAGCCACCATTCTATTTATCTTTCAAAGATGAATAAATAAATAAATAAATGAATAAGTAAATAAAATCAAAACCCTAACCATTACATAACCATGGTTTAATCTTAACATACACCCAAACTTTCATGTATCATCAAACATGATACAATCAAA
This sequence comes from Agapanthus africanus, assembly GCA_030015575.1. Classification (NCBI taxonomy): domain Eukaryota; kingdom Viridiplantae; phylum Streptophyta; class Magnoliopsida; order Asparagales; family Amaryllidaceae; genus Agapanthus; species Agapanthus africanus. The sequence continues at coordinate 389,697,828 of JASDDO010000022.1, forward strand.
TGTACAAAAGTATATCACATATACAATGTGCACATCAAGTGAGAAAATCCATTTAAAATGAACCAATACTAGTTAATGCAAAGTAATATATCAAATATATAATTATGCATTAAATCATTAAATCAACACTTGATTTAACGATCCGGTCATATCGCATATGACCGACTAATATCCAATGTATCGATTTATCGAATCAATCCTCGATTCGATAACTAGGTTATATAGCATACAACCAATCGATACATTCATCGTGAGAATAGAATACGGTATCACATACACGTATTATTCTCGGTCCCGCACATATCTCATATGCGCTCCTATTTCGTTTCGCTTGAGCCAGGAAACCTCTGTGTAGGACTAAAGACTCGTCAATACGCCGGCAGCAGGTGATGATCATATCAAACACCCACAAGCCGCAAGCGGTCTGCTAAACGTAACGGCCACCCAGGTATTGAGCGATCAGAAGATCGACGAGCAAGCCCGCTCACACTCCTGTGAATCCAACCAGTAACACTTACCGTACAGTCCGGTCTGATCGTCTGATATGTCGCATATCTCGCCTAGGGGTGGTAAACGTCAGACCCCAGTAGCTCGATAAGTCGTGTCGATATGAGGTCTATAACAGTTCGAGAAACTACTGGTAACACTTACCAGTAAATCTCAGCAACCCTGGCCAGGGATTTCCGGTTATAGCCAATCGAACACAGCGCAACATCAACTCCCTATACCGGGAGAGACGAATCCCCTCCTATCGCTCATTGCCTCCATGTGATTCGGGACTGTACCCAAAAGCCACCGTTTTACACGCCCTCTTGGACGTGGTAAGGTGGAAATCAAAGCACAGTGGGAATCACACAAGACTCTATGACGATCTCGGGTCTACAGACTAACCTGTACCAGTGTCACCAGAGAACTGCCATCTGACGTAAGGTATAATACCATCTGGGAGTTCTCGGCGAGTCCGTCCAGTGTACCCAGTCTCTACTGAGCACCCGTATATCATCTCTGATGTCAAACACCAATGGATATGGGATCATCCATCGCCCATCTGTATGGGTCAAGAAGGTATACGCTAGTCTACTCTGGTATATCGATGCCCCGTCTCGATACACCCACGACTAGGGACCTTGAAGGATGTACTTATGGACTACCATGTCCCCACTAGTATGATCCGCATCATAGTCTAGGTAGTCAAGTACACATCCTAAGGGCTTTACCAACATGTAACAGAGAGACAATCAGTATACACGTTAAGGTAAAGAGTAACCAGATAGCATACTATCATGTCGAGCAAGAAAGTCATCCCTATATATGTCCCAGCATCCACTACAATATACATCCTATGTACAGTAATGGCCTCTAGGGCATACATATAACTAACAATCTCCCACTTGCACTAGGGCCATCTGTAGCAGTGGTTGTAGTATCTCATACTCAACCATCCCATAAAAGTCTCTCTCTGGGAATAGGCCTTCGTGAGTGGATCCGCTGTGTTATCCTCTGAGTCTGCTCTCCTAACCTCGATCACCCTGGAGATCAACTATCTCCATGATCAGGTGATGCTGCCTCAGAATACGTCTGGGTCACTGATGGGACGGGCGTTCCTTGGCATAAGCCACAACTCCATTGTCACACAATGGGAGGAACGAAGTTCATCTCATGAACTAATATACACCCAGACTTCCTCTTTGGTAGCATCTTTGGTAACGATGTATCTTTCCTTTAATCTTCTAGTATGTCACGGTATCTAGCTTGGAACTCTTCCAACATATCGTCCCTCCACTGAGGGTAAAGACAATGCCTGTGACTGACATTCAGTCATCTTTATCACTCTGGAACCTTTCCAGTGATTCTCCCCAGGACCGATTGATACCTTCTCACTACAACTAGTGAGTATTCTAACATCCAATTAGATCTATCTCATAGATCCAAAACCCAGGATTTAGTAGGTATCACTTTGATCCTATATGGAGAATCCTTGTGATAAGCGAAGATTGACCGAGCGTAGCATAGGAAACTTCTTCCTTATCAAGAGTATGTCATCCACGTACTCTACGAGGATCACCACCATACTCCCTACTACCTTTTTGTATATACAAGGTTCATCTACCATTTTGATGATGTCAAACTCTTTGACTAACTCATCAAAACAGATGTTCCAACTCCGTGATGCCTGCTTTATCACATAAAACATCTTGCATACGTTTCCGCTGCTCCCACTGTCTACGAAGCCCTCTGACTGTGTACTTATAGACGCTTTCTTCCAAATCATCATTTAGAAAAGCAGTCAAGACACCCAACCGCCAGATATCGTAGTCATGGTATGTAGTCGTGGCAAGTAGGATCTGGATGGACTTAAGCATAGCTACTTAGAAAAGGTTTCATCATAACCCATACTTGGTCAATGATGCAAACCTTTAACAAGTCTAGCTTTGAAAGTCTCAACTTTTCCATGTACACCAAGTAATCTTCTCAAGATATACTTGCTCCTGATGGGGATTTAACCCTTCAGATAAAGCAACCAAAGTCCATACTTTGTTGGTGTATAAGGATTCCATCTCAGATCGATAAGCATCCAGCCATTCTTACAGAGTCCTACTCCTGATGGCCAGCCCGAGACTAGTTGGGTCATCATCTCATGATGCAATCCTCGCTCCCACTGTCATAGAGAAACCGAAGTATCTCTCAGGTGGGTGAGGAACCCAACTAGATCGGCGGAGAGGCTGAGGTTCGTTGGTTGCTATTGAATCCTTTGGTTCTACCAAATCATCAGCTGCAGTTTGTATAGCTGGAACTGTTTCCAATTCCACCTCATGACCAATAATTTCTTCACAAGAAATTCCCTTTCACAAAGGTGGCATGTTGAGAAACAAAATATTTTTGTTCCTCGGTTAGGTAGAAGGTATTCCCTCACGTATGCTTGGGATATCCAACAAACTTCTGCAGAACTGACTTTGCCTCGAGCTTTTCCGGATCTTGGTTTTAGACATAGGCCGGACAACCCCAAATCTTAACAAACTTAAGATATGGGCTCTTCCTTTTCCATATCATATATGAAATGGTAGGCATCTGATTTGATCGGAACCCTATTCAATAGGTATGCAACTTCATAAGAGCATAATTCCCTAAAAGGAAATAGGAAACTCAGTAGTACTCATCATAGAGCACACCATATCACATAGGGTGCTATTGCTCCGCCCCGATATACCATCGTGCTATGGTGTATGCGGAGGAGTAATGCTGAGAGAGAATCTCATTCTTAGAATAGTCCAGGAATCCCGTGCTCAAGTATTCTCCTCCTTGATCACATCAAAGGACATAATACTTTTACCCGTATTTTGGTTCTCTACTTCTAACTTATATTCTATGAATATCTCAAAAGGTTCGGACTTGTGTTTCAACAGGAACATATGTCTGAATCTTGAGAGATTATCAGAGAATGTAATGAAGTACAAAGAACCGGTCATGGCATTTGTAGACAGGGGACCTTCATACATCATATGTATCATCCCAAGAGTTCACTGACTCTCTGTTTCCAATAAACAGAGCTATGGTCATATTATCTCTGTGACATGACTGGCAAGTTTCATAAGATGTAAATTCAAACAGATTTAAATATGCATCTAAATGTAACTTCAGCTAGTCGGGTCGCATTGATATGACCTAGTCTACAATGTCTCAAGTAGGATTTGTTCATTTCTGAACTCTTCCACTTGTGTGTGTTCTATATACTAAGAACTGTAGTTTGATTCAGAACGTCAATGCTTTTAGATAACGTGCCTGAACCGATCAACTATTGATATAGGAAATGTTCAAAACATTATCCAACGATACAAAATTTTATCATTTCTTTACTAATAAAGAGACTGATATGATTTTGTATATCAGGTTCGGTATCTAATAACATTCGTTCAGAATCAATGTACTGATCATACAGGGTGACAGTGACCAACAGACTTGGCTGCAACACTTGCCCCGTTTTCTGTCTCATGAAACTTATCACCCGTTCTCAGTTCTTTACCTATCTGTAGCCCTATGTAACAGATTACATATCTGGGATCCTGATCCGGTATCATATACCCAGGACGTAAAGAATACTGAGAAACAGTTCTGTGTAACGAACACACCCGAAGAAGATGCATCATCATGCACTTTCTTCGTTTGGGCGGCACGGGAAATCTGGTATTCCCCAATTTCCTGCTCTGTCTTATAACATTTATAAGTTGGAGCGGGACCAACGTTCCCCAGCTCAGTATAACAAGCGGGTTCGGTCAATAATCTGTATTATTATCTTGATTAAGGCGTGACATGGTCGCTACCAGGAGAGAAAGAAAAGAAAACACTCAGCGTATGCTCTTGCAAGATCAGATTGGTTATTATTTTATCTAATCAGGATGGCTCCCCACTGTTTTTATCAAATCTTCCTTCAAACCCTAAAAGGAAAGACTAGCCGGGATTAATTACACGCTACAAGTTCGCCAATCTTTCAGCCAGGCCAGTGTCGGTACTTTGAGGGAGGTTCCCCGTGCTTTCGCACGGACCTAATTAATGTAAACCTCGTTTTCCCATAGGCGTAACCCCGTTGACACCTTTCTAGACACCTACTTGATCGGCTAATTGTAATGTGTAAAACTCTCCCAGGAGTAACAATTACTCGCAGTGGGTATCGGGATCCAACTTTCTCATAGAAGGTATGCAATCTCATTGCAAATTTCAACACTTGAAATTCCCGATAATATTTTGCCCCTAGCACCTATGACCTTGGTTAAGGTCAACAAATCATAAGCACTAGTCAAGTTCTACCCGTCATTTCGTGATTAATTAGACCCACCCACATGACCCTTGGCTAAGGTCAACAAAGCCACATGACTGTCCTAACTAATCGCATCATATGCGGTGTAGGAAGACATCACTTAGCTACCGTACACTACGCCTCGGCTATGGTCGACAAACGTAGCACGAATACTAAGTACTCTACTTCCTAAAATGACGGAGGGCTACGACAGGTTTTTCTGAAAACCTACTGCGTAATGAACATGATATCATTGTAGAATCAAATGATTTAAAAATGGAGTGTTTTTTAGGCTTTTCTAGTTTTGCTAAAGGAGTCACTCCCGGTGAAGGGATCGTCGGTCCTTTCCTCGTCGAATGAGGTGCGGGATATATCATATATATCACTGTGCAAAGCAGAAACTATAGAAGCAATCAAAAGACAAACCGAGGGTTATAGCATCTGCCAGTTATTGCTAAATGAGTCACTCCCGGTGAAGGGATCTCGGTCCTTTCCTTATCGAATAAGGTGCAGGATGTTCTACAAGGAACACCGCGATGCAAAGCAAGAACTGTAGCTACCTGTTTTATTTAGAAATTCGATTCCACAACATCTTAGGTTTCTTTTCTTTCATTAATCATATTAATGAAGTCCCATCATTTAAGTACCTAATCATCACAGATAAATACGACGTACACTTATGCCATCCGCATTCGCCTCGATGTCCCCTCGTGCACCGTTAGGTTAGGTAACCAACGGCAGAGCGGGGCAGGGCTAGCGCAGGTGTAAAACATAAGTAACGCCTATATAATATATCATATATACTATATACTGTATCTATCACAGAACATCACATGATCACATCACAGATATCGCAGCAGAAAATATCATATGAAATATTGGATATACTAGGACGTCCGTGTTTTCAATACGAGCCAGTATAAAACACGGATTCCACGGTCGTGTTGAATAGCCAATCCCACACCCCTAGACCCCTACGAGAGCGGCAAGCAACCCTACCAATTCTAGAGTTAGGAGACCCGGACTCGACTCCTCGAGTTGGTCTCCCACTGGACTCCAGAACCTGGTTACTTGTGCCCTCCTCCTTGGGTCTGTCCTAGTGCGGAAAAGTAAATAATATACAAATGGTGACATCTTCCGCAACCTGGAAGTGCCCCAATAAAAGAATATTACATACAAGTTTTTACATGAATGAAAATGAAAAACACTCATCTCACATAAAAAAAACCCGGCTATTCAAACACGACGATCCAATATAACATATCCAGCGACACATAACATCACATGTCATCAACGTAAGTAAATATGCGCATCCCAATTGTCGTTGACATATAGCAACGAAACCGGTGATATCACATATTACACTTACGGTCACAGAAAAGAAAGTGTAAAACTACAACAGTTGGAATCCGCAAATTCTTTAGACATCGCATGCCTAATCAAATGAATTCCTTAGACATCACATGCCTAACAATTATAAACCCCGCATTTTAGTCTCATTATCGAAAATACTTTTCAATATCAAGTCGGGCAATTCAACAGGATTCCCGAAATTCTGATCGAATGCTCGTCGCAAACTTCAGTAGACGGCCGCACCCCCGATGCCGTCGACGAAGTGCACCAAGGCGGAACTCTGCTGCCGCGAGCACCCGGACGGATGCCTTCGGCGACGGGGTTCTCCTACAGTCACTTGGTCGGGGCTATGAAGTGAGGTTGTCTATTAAGTTTACCCGGCAAGTATCCGCGTACGCTACGTGATTGCAACGGACTTTTGATCACATCAAAATTCTGCGGCAACCGATCAATCGAGACTAAATTGCTATGTTTATAACATTCATATTAGTTATCTCATAACTACTTGTGAATTCCAATTATTGTATCACATTCCAGATAAATAGAAAATGTTAAACTTTCCGATCGAACAATCAAACACCCAAGTTTTCCCGAAACAGATCAACACATGAAACAAGTTTAAAAACATCCAGTTCATGCCTCAGTACCAACGGTCCAGCCGTAGAAAGGTCAAGCCAACGCCTCACATGTGGCACGCCGTACTGCCCCAAACCCGAAGGTTCAAAGGGCAGTTCAAGATGGTCACATAATCGAGTTAAGGTTTGTTGTCTTCTAGAGGGTCCATCGCGTTACTTGCACTACTTAGAACGTTATTAAACCACGGAAAGATCCAATACTTAGAAATTTCCCGACAGGGGAAAAAGTGGGTATTTATATCCGGTCGAACTTTTTAACATATTCAAAAATTACCCGGAAAGAGAAATAGACAAAGTCTGATAATCCGATCGAATCTACGAACTCCCAATACAACCCAGAAAACCCAACTCTTGAGTAAACATTAAAAATTCCCAGAAAACTCAGCACCTGAATAGACAAATTACTGTGCAAAAATGGAAGCGTAATCTCATAAGTTGGCCGCGGAACCGCCGCAGAATCCATGCTTCTGCCGCGGTTCAGCCGCGCATTGGGGTTATCGTTTGCTCGTTTTTGCACCTTAATTCTTAGAATTTCCTGCTGAATTTTTTAAGCATTTTTAATCTGGAAAAAACCCAGTTTTTGAAAAATGTCCAGAGAGCATTTTGGAGTTAGGGTTTTGGTTCGATCGGACTTCTAACTCCGTCTACGCATCGCCTAAGGCTGTAGCTAGGCTCTGATATCACTGTAGGGTTCCTAGGCACACTAATGAGGTCTCACAAGGCATCAACCATGCCAATTTCAAATTTTACAAGTGCCGAGAAACCATAATACGGATCGTTGACTAGAATTTAGGCGAAACAAGCAACTAGTTAACAACTTAACTAAGAGTAAATCGAAAATACAACCTTTGTAGATCCGGTCCTCCACCTCCATAGCTCCGTGATGAAGTCCCCTCGCTGCGATCATCGGATCTCGGGCTCTAGCGTCGGCTTCATCGGAGAAATGGGCGGGCTAGGTCATCGATTTCGATGCCGAAGATGATCTACGTCGAGGCAACACAAGATCAAGCTCCAACTTCACCAAGTCATGAAACTTGTGAAGAAAACACCCTATACTACATGGCAAGTGGTAGAGGATGAAGAAATAAGAAGTGGGTTCACTTTAGAATTGGATTTCTCACTCTTTTTCTCAAGTTGACAATAAAGGTTGCAAGCTTTTCTTCTTGTTGATGAAGAAGAAGAAGAAGAAAAGAATATGATAAGTTAATCTCCAAAAAGAAAATAAAATGAATACTTATCATATAGCAACCATAATTAGGTGTAGAGAATAAACTAGGGTTAGGTTGAATGGTTAGGGTTAAGTCAACAAACAAAATGGTCAAGCTTTCAACACTTCATGAAACTTCATGAAAGAAACAAAATAAGCCACCATTCTATTTATCTTTCAAAGATGAATAAATAAATAAATAAATGAATAAGTAAATAAAATCAAAACTCTAACCATTACATAACCATTGTTTAATCTTAACATACACCCAAACTTTCATGTATCATCAAACATGATACAATCAAATGTACAAAAGTATATCACATATACAATGTGCACATCAAGTGAGAAAATCCATTTAAAATGAACCAATACTAGTTAATGCAAAGTAATATATCAAATATATAATTATGCATTAAATCATTAAATCAACACTTGATTTAACGATCCGGTCATATCGCATATGACTGACTAATATCTAATGTATCGATTTATCGAATCAATCCTCGATTCGATAACTAGGTTATATCGCATACAACCAATCGATACATTCATCGCGAGAATAGAATACGGTATCACATACACGCATTATTCTCGGTCCCGCATATATCTCATATGCACTCCTATTTCATTTCGCTTGAGCCAGGAAACCTCTGTGTAGGACTCTAAAGACTCGTCAATACGCCGGCAGCAGGTGATGATCATATCAAACACCCACAAGCCGCAAGCGGTCTGCTAAACGTAACGGCCACCCGGGTATTGAGCGATCAGAAGATCGACGAGCAAGCCCGCTCACACTCCTGTGAATCCAACCAGTAACACTTACCGTACAGTCCGGTCTGATCGTCTGATATGTCGCATATCTCGCCTAGGGGTGGTAAACGTCAGACCCCAGTAGCTCGATAAGTCGTGTCGATATGAGGTCTATAACAGTTCGAGAAACTACTGGTAACACTTACCAGTAAATCTCAGCAACCCTTGCCAGGGATTTCCGGTTATAGCCAATCGAACACAGCGCAACATCAACTCCCTATACCGGGAGAGACGAATCCCCTCCTGTCGCTCATTGCCTCCATGTGATTCGGGACTGTACCCAAAAGCCACCGTTTTACACGCCCTCTTGGACGTGGTAAGGTGGAAATCAAAGCACAGTGGGAATCACACAAGACTCTATGACGATCTCGGGTCTACAGACTAACCTGTACCAGTGTCACCAGAGAACTGCCATCTGACGTAAGGTATAATACCATCTGGGAGTTCTCGGCGAGTCCGTCCAGTGTACCCAGTCTCTACTGAGCACCCGTATATCATCTCTGATGTCAAACACCAATGGATATGGGATCATCCATCGCCCATCTGTATGGGTCGAGAAGGTATACGCTAGTCTACTCTGGTATATCGATGCCCCGTCTCGATACACCCACGACTAGGGACCTTGAAGGATGTACTTATGGACTACCATGTCCCCACTAGTATAATCCGCATCATAGTCCAGGTAGTCAAGTACACATCCTAAGGGCTTTACCAACATGTAACAGAGAGACAATCAGTATACACATTAAGGTAAAGAGTAACCAGATAGCATACTATCATGTCGAGCAAGAAAGTCCTCCCTATATATGTCCCAGCATCCACTACAATATACATCCTATGTACAGTAATGGCCTCTAGGGCATACATATAACTAACAAGATCGTCATAGAGTCTTGTGTAATTCCCACTGTGCTTCGATTTCAACCTTACCATGTTCAAGAGAACGTGCAAAACGGTGGCTTTTGGGTACAGTCCCGAGTCACATGGAGGCAATGAGCGATAGGAGGGGTTTCGTCTCTCCCGGTATTGGGGGTTGATGTTGCGCTGTGCTCGATTGGCTATAACAACAAGTCCCTAGCCAGGGCTGCTTCAAAGATATACTGGTAAGTGTTATCGGTAGTTTCTCGACCCATTATGAGCCTCATATAGACATGACTTATCGAGTTACTGGGGTCTGACGTTTACCACCCCTAGACGAGATATGCAACATATCAGACGAAGAGACCGGACTGTACGGTAGTGTTACTGATTGGATTCGCAGGAGTGTGAGCAGGCTTGCTTGTTGATCTTCTGTTCGCTCAATGTTAGTTATGTATATGCCCTAGAGGCCATTGTTGTACATTTGATATATATTATGATGGATGCTTAGATATATACAGAGAGGACTTTCTTGCTCGTCATGATAGTATGCTATTTGGTTTCACTTTATCTTAACATGTTGACTTGTATTGGTTTACTGTCTTTCTCTCACATGTTGATAAAGCCCTTAGGATCTGTACTCGACTACTGGGATTATGATGAGATCATACTAGTGGGGCCACGGTAGTCGATGAGTACATCCTATAAATGTTCCTAGTCGAGGGTATATCGAGACAGGGCATCGATACACCAGAGTAGACTAGCGTATACGCATCTTGACCCATATGATGGGCGATGGATGATCCCATATCCATCGGTGTTTGACATCAAGGATGATGTACGTGTGCTCAGTGGAGACTGGGTACACTGGACGGACTCGCCGAGAACTCCCAGTTGGTGATATACCACACGTCAGATGGCAGTTCTCCGGTGACACTGGTACAGGGTAGTCTGTAGACCCGAGATCGTCATAGAGTCTTTTTTGATTCCCACTGTGCTTTGATTTCCACCTTACCACATCCAAGAGGGCGTGCAAAACGATGGCTTTTGGGTACAGTCCCGAATCACATGGAGGCAATGAGCGATAGGAGGGGATTCGTCTCTCCTTGTATAGGGAGTTGATATTGTGCTGTGTTCGATTGGCTATAACTGGAAGTCCCAGGCCAGGGCTGATATAGAGATATACTGGTAAGTGTTACCAGTAGTTTCTCGACCTGTTATGAGCCTCACATCGACACGACTTATCGGTTACTGGGGTCTGACGTATACCACCCCTAGACCTGATATGCGACATATCAGACGAACAGACCGGACTGTACGGGAGTGTTACTGATTGGATTCACAGGAGAACGCATAGGCTAGCTTGTTGATATTCTGATCACTCAATACCTGGGTGGCTGTTACGTTTAGCTGACCGCTTGCAACTTGTGGGTGTTTGATATGATCATCACCTGCTACTGGCGTATTGACGATTCTTTAGAGTCCTACACAGAGGTTTCTTGGCTCAGGCGAAACGGAGTAGAGGCACATATGTGATATGTACAGGACCGAGGATAATGCGATATGAGATACCGTATTATATTCTCGAGATATTATGATATGAATCGGGACATCGGATCAAGTGTTGATTCGATGAATCGGTACATGATATATTAGCCGGTTATATTCGATATAGCCGGATCGTTGGATCAAGTGTTGATTCGATGATTTAATGTATAATAATATATATGATATATTGTATTACATTATCTAATATTGGCTCACTTTATTATTTCATTTTCTCACTGGATTAATACATTGGTATATATGCGATATATGTTAAATGTATTATTTTCTTTTGTTGCAAATATATAATATATATGTGATATATATTATTGTGACATGATATGATTTATTATTAAACATGTTTAAGGATGATTAAATGGGATTAGGGTTTGATTAGGGTTAGCTTCTTCTTGTTCATTCTAGAAGCTTTGCTTTTGTCTTGGTTAAGATATTATGGTTGATATTTTTCCATGACTCATTTCTAACCTAACCAAACCCTAACTCTAGTTTATTCTCTACAAACTCTTAGCCACTCATCCTTGACCATGGTTGATATATCAATCATATAGATTTCTTTTCTATTCATCACAAAAGTATTTATCATTTCCATTATCATCTTCTTCTCTCTTGAGTTAAAAAGAAAAAGCTTACTAGAAATTCCATTTGTGATGATAAATTGTGAGAAAGTGAATTAAAAAGAAAGCATAAATACTACTCTCTCATCCTCATCTCATCTAGCCCATGAGATTAGGGTGTTCATCTCTATAGAGTGAGAAAGCTTGGGTTTTTTCAACTTCGACGTAGATCATCGGAGATTCGGAACACTTCAAGCTAGCATGGATCGTTCGAGTCGTGGAGCCTCTCTTGAGTCCGGGAGATCGTGGATCGCGGCAAAGGGACTTCTCCTCGGAGCTTGTGGAGCGAAGGAGCGGACTACAAAGGTTGTAATCCCTCACACTTAGATAAAAAGTTGTTATCTTGCATGCTAAACCCTAATAATCTAGCAAAGATCTCGTCTTTGGGTTGTTCGGCACATGTAGAATTTTATTCGGGCATGTTTGATGCTCTATGAACCTTCACTAGTGTGCCTAGGAACCCTTCAGTGGTATCAGAGCCAAGCTAGAGCATTAGGCGACGTGTTTACGAAGTTAAAACTCCGATCGAACCCGAACCGACAAAATTTACCCCCTCTCTGGAAATTTTCAAAATCTGGGATTTTTCTGAATTAAAAATACCTGAAAAATACTGCAAGGAAAAATAAGAAATTCGGTAAAAACATTATCCCCTGATCCGTACAAACCACCGCGGAACCGCGGCCGTACCTTGCTTGGGCCGCGGAACCGCGGCAGTATGAATAGATCAAGGAATAAGTTTTGCACTGTAATTAATATTTCTGTGATATATAATTTATGGGTATTTTTATTCTGACTCAAGTGTTGAGTATTCTGGGATTTGTTTTGTAATCGTACATTCGATCGGAATATTTTAATTCGTTTTTATTTCCGGATATTTAGAAACTGTTAAACTATTTGAACGGATATCGTTAACCCACTTTATCCCGGAACGGCAAACTTTCAAGTGTTGAATTTTTATCGGGTTTAAATCTTTCGGAAAAATTGTACAAGTTAAGCGGTGGACCCTCTAGAATACAACAAACCTTAACTCGATTATGTGACCGTCTTGAACTGCCTTTTGAACCTTCGGGTTTGGGGCAGTACGGCGTGCCACATGTGAGGCGTTGGCTTGACCCTTCTACGGCTGGATCACTGGTACTATGACATATTCTGGGATTATTTGAACTCCGCTCAAGTATTGAGCACTTTGGGAAATTTTGGGTATTTGATTATCTGTTCGAAAAGTTTAATACTGTCTATTTATCTGGAATGTGATACAATATGTGGAATTCATAGAGTTAGGCATGAAATGCGAAGTATGTGATATTTCGGATTTATGATGTCTAAAGTGATTGTGGATTCCAAATATTATAGTTTTACACTTTCTTTTCTGTGACCGTAAGTGTAGTATGTAGTTGTATTGCCGGTCTTCGTTGCTATACATCGGCGACGATCGGTGTATGCATACTTACTTACGTTGATGATAGGTGATATTATGTGTTGCTGAGATATGATGTGCAGGATTGTCGCGATTGAATAGCCGGGGGTTTTATGTGAGATGAGAGTTTTATATTTTCATTCATGTAAATTCAAATGTATTGTAATATTCTTTTATTTGGGGCACTTCCAGGTTGAGGTTGTTGCCACCAGTGTTGTATATTATTTACTTTTCCGCATTAGATAGGACCCAAGGAGGGGAGCACAGGTGACCGGGTTATGGGGTTCAGTGGGAGGCCATCTCGAGGAGTCGACACCAGGTCTTCTAAACTCCAGAATTGGTAGGGTCGCTTGCCGCTCTTGTAGGGGTCCAGGGTGTGGGCTTGGCTATTCATCGCGACTGTGGAATCCGTATTTTCTATTATTGGCTAAGTACTAAATACGGACGTCCTAGTATATCCCACATTATATCTATGTTTCTGCTGCGATATCTGTGATGTGATCATTTGATATGTTGTGATGGATACAGTATATATGATATATTATAAAGATGTTACTTATGTTTTACACCCGCACTAGCCCTGCCCTGCTCTGTCGTTAGTTACTTAACCTAACGGTGCACGAGGGGACATCGAGGCGAATGCGGATGGCATAAGTGTACGTCGTATTTATCTGTGATGCTTAGGAAGCATAAGCTGATGGGATTTTATTAATGAGATTAATAAAAAGAAAAGAAACCTGAAGATGTTGTAGAATCAAAACTTTATAAAAAAGGGTAGCTACAGTTTTGCTTTGCACAGCGATATATATGATATGTCCTGCACCTTATTCGATAAGGAAAGAGCCGAGATCCCTTCACCGGGAGTGACCTCTTTAGCGAAACTGGCAGATGCTACAAAACTCGGTTTGTCTTTTGATTGCTTTTAGAGTTTTGCTTTGCACAGCGATATATATGATATATCCTGCACCCTATTCGATGAGGAAAGGGCCGACGATCCCTTCACCGGGAGTGACCCCTTTAGCGAAACTAAGAAAAGCCTCAAAAACACTCCTTTTCAAAAATACTTGATTCTACGACGATATCAAGTTCATTACGCTCAGGGTTTTCTGGAAAACCTGCGTAGCCCTCCGTCATTTCAGATAGAGACTAGTTAGTATTCGTGCTGCGTTTGTTGACCTTAGCCAAGGCGTGGTGTACGGTAGCTAATTAGTATTTATCTGCTAAAACATGATATGTGATTGAGTTAGGGTAGTCGTGCGACTTTGTTGACCTTAGCCAAGGGTCGTACGGGTGGGTTTAATTCAATCAGGAAATGACGGGTTGAACTTTACTAGCGCTTATGATTTGTTTGTAAGTCTACGCTAGCGCCCCGGCCGTCTACAGACGCCAAATGCGGAACAAAAACTTTTTAACTGGCGCTATCGTATACTTTAACCCGGATCTTCCATTATTGCTAAACTAACAAACTGTAAAGAGTGTAGAAAGGTTATACCGAACGATCCGAGTCCTTCGTTCTTTAACCATCATCCCACGCTCCGTTGCGGCTGCTCCGATCTCGTCGATCTCCGATTCTCCTCGTCCAGGTGGCACCACGTCACTGATTCTTTAAACGGGCTCCCGCCTCTGACTTGAGGCAACTCGGTCGTCAAGTTTGCTAAAAGAGACGACCAAGAATGATGTAGAGAATGAGTAGATGACTTTGTCTCACTTCGTCCAAGTCCGTGGACGATCGGTAAATGAAGTTGCCGAGGGAATCGGGTGATGGAATGAAATGAGCTGTGAAATTCCATACACCCCAAAATCTATCATATCTTTTTTCCAAATGAAATCAACAAGTGAGAGAGTGAGAGGACGGGGGGCCAGCCATCTTATAGGATGGAGGAGCGTGAGTGTAGGAGCAATCAAGGAGGTGACCATAAACAAAGATCATGAAGAAATATCCTTAAGTAAACAAAACTCATTAATGAAATGAATGACTCACTAAACCTAGTCATCCATTCATTAATGCAACCAATGAAAACACAACACCAATTAACCTAGTCATCACCTTCTAGAACCTTCTAGAAGCATGACTCACTCTCATCCAAGAAAAGATAAATCCGTCTTTAACCGAATGTTAAAAGACGGCTGATAGAAAACTGGAAACTGGCAACTTCCAAAAGTGATCCTGAAACGACTTTCAGGATAACCCCGTAACTGTATAAATATACCCGCATTTGTATTACGACCGAATACAAATGCAACTGAAACAAAGATATTATATCTACTCAATATAATACTCGGATCCGGCTTAAACCAAAGCCGACCAGTATCATCTGCCCGAAAAATAACACGTGCGTAAACGCACGTGCATTTTCCGAACCCTGCTATAAAACCATACGGCCTCTACAACGTTTCGCCCGAACTTGGGAAACTGTCTGTGGGGAACTCTAATGACTCGTCAGTACCCTGGCAGTGGGTTTAACCACAAACCGTCAGCGGCACTAGCAATGCGTAACGGCTGCCCATGGACTGACCTCAAGGGAGGCCGATGAGCGAACTCATCCGGAAACCCTACTGAGCCTAACAGTGACAATGTATATACAGTCCAGTCCGTTCGTCTATGAGTATCGCATATCTGCCTAGAGGGCTAGTAACGTCAGACCCCCATTAGCAGTATAAGTCGTGTCGGAGTGTAGCCCAATAACACCCTGAGATACTACTGGAGTACCTACCAGTAAATCTCCTGCCACGGCCGTGGGCTATGTGTAATGGCTCTCCTAGACACAGCACGATCTCACCCCCAATACCGGGAGAGACGAATCCCCTGCCGATCCGCTCACATGCCTCCATATGGCTCGGGACTGTACCCAAAAGCTACCTGTTTGCACAACTCCTTTGAGCCGTGGTAGGGTAGAAATCAAAGCACAGTGGGAACTCACACGAGACAAATGACGACCTCAGGTCGATGAACTAACCTGTACACATGTCACCAGGGAACTGCTATCTGACGATAGATATAGTACTAACTAGCAGATTCCCGGCGAGTCCTGTCCGGTGTACTCATAACCCAATGAGCACCTGTATACATCTTAGGTGATCCAACTGACACCAGTGGCTTGTGAGACCGGCCACCGCCCCTCGTCGGGGTCTCGACTGTACACACTAGTCTACTCCGGAGTATCGATTCCCTGTCTCGAAACTCCCACGACTAGGGACCACAATTAAGGATATGCATATAAACTACCCAACTCTCACGTATATGATCGCCATCATAC
The DNA here is from genome assembly GCA_030015575.1 of Agapanthus africanus. NCBI lineage: Eukaryota > Viridiplantae > Streptophyta > Magnoliopsida > Asparagales > Amaryllidaceae > Agapanthus > Agapanthus africanus. Next base: position 389,714,340 of record JASDDO010000022.1, read on the forward strand.
TGTTGGTAGTAAAGCAAGATCCTAAGGGCTCTATCAAAGTGTAACATGTAATCAGTCACCTGAACATGTACACGACTGATAAAGGCAAACCAGATAGCATACTATCATCTCGAGTAAGACTGTCGTACCGGTATAGGTCTTCCGCAATCATTGCAATCACGTACCTGCGATCCAATAATTGACTATGAGGGCACTATCTCCAACAATCTCCCACTTGCACTCAAGGCTAATTATTGCAATGTCGACTACTCACAGCCCGTGTGAAACCGAACATCCAACTCCTCTACTAATCAGTTTCACAAAGCCCGTTTGTAAAACTATTGTGTTCGAGAAATAGCCTCAGTGAGTGGATCCGCCTAGATGTTTCTTTCTATATCTCTCTAAATCTCAAGTTCGCGGAGAAAGCCATCTCCCGAATTGAGTAATACCTGTCTTAGAATATGTCTGGATATCTGATGGGACCTAGTTCATAAATGAACTCCAAATCCAAACTTCTTAGACTGTATCGATCACTGAACCTAATCAGTATCCGGCACCATGCCTCCCACAGTATTCTCTTGGACCACCTGTCCATAATACTGTCCCTTGTCAGAGGGAAAACTATAACTCTGACAATCACTCTGTCATCCATGTCACCTTTGAAGCCTGGAATGATAATCGTCTCCCGAAGGAGGCTGCCGTCATCAAATCCGTAGAACATGCACTTATGTTCTAAAACTGCTTCCTTATGTTTCTCCAGGATTGGATTAATATAAACTCATCGCATCTAGTGCAAAAACAACATCTGGTGTGGTACTTGACATCTCACGATTGACTCAATTGCCTAAGCAAGTGATCTGTCAATCATGCACATCCCTCTCCCCTTTAGTCTATAAGAGGGTGACTCCATCACCTGTAGGTACACCACCATGCTAGGAGTCAACTATTCTAAAAACCATTAGAATATCTGTCAAAGTACCCACATTGGGAACTACCCAAATCTAGATCTAAAACCATAGATCCAGAAACCAGAATGTCAAATATTATATCCATATCCTGTCTGGAGAAACAACTGTGTGACGACCACAGTACAACCGATCGTAGTATAGGAATTTTACTTCCTACTCTGTGTATGTCATTCAGATACCATGACATCACACCCTACTACCTTCTTAACAGATCCATCCCCTATTCTGATTGAAGTCAAACCCATGACTATCACATCAAAATTAGATGATCTATCTCCGCTATAACTGCTCAAGTCTATAAATAGATATAAGCATCTTGCCCACTATGCTTCTGCTGCTCCCACTGACTACGACAACCCTCCTACCGGGTCTCATAGCCTGGAACAATAGTAGTGTCAAGTCTGGGTAGATAAGAACCTCCCTGTCACCGTCCTTGAGGCTATCGGAGTACCTCTCGGGTGTCTGAGGTTACCCACCAAATCTGCGGAGTGGCTATTGGAATGTCAAACCTGATTGAATATATAGGTCCTATAAATTTTCCATAATCGTTCGCGGTTCTGGAATCACTTCCAGTTCTACCATACTCCCACTACTGTTTTCTGAAAAAGATCCATTTTTACTAAAACTGTGGCGAGTCAAGAACAATATCACTATTGATCTTCCATATGGTAGAATATCAACCCTCGTCATAACCAGGGTCAACCCACAAACAGCCATTACAGAAACGTGCCCTGAGTTATCCAGAGTCTGGTTTTAAGCATAAGCTGGACAACTCCCCGTACCTTAACAACTTTTAAGGTACGAACCATTCTATATCCAATATAGAAACTTTGGCACTAATTTAATTGGAACCAGATTCAAATCATGCAACTGTCTCCAGTGCATATCACCTTAATGGAAAGAGGCTAATCAGCATTACTCAACTTAGGAATCCATCCAATTATGAGTAACCTGAAAGAGAAACAAGTTTCTCAAAACCATTACTATCATCTGAATACCAATCACAAGAATCTACATCTTCGATGTCTTTGAAGAAACCCGTTACTTGGACACCTGGTTCTCTACTTTATTCTTATACCCACAACTTCTCAAAACTTAGACCTTGTATTTCTACGAAACACTTGTCTAAATACTAGAGAAGTTATAAGTAAACAGAACATAGTACGAGGACCTACCCCTTTGTCCTGATGGACACTGGACAACATACAATACTCTGTATAAGTCCGCTGAGCTTAAGCAACTCAAAACCTGTGCGTCGTAGGTTGAAAACTGTACCCTGGCGATTTCCTCAAATATCACCAATTACAACGAATTCCGATATAATGAGGATAATCACCTAATTCCCAATAACTTACTCCCACTCATCATCTGTAAAACTATACAGATATGAGAATGAAACCTGGTAAATACATACCCTTGGAGTAAGTGTCTAATCGGGAAAACAGTTTTTCTTTAACAATGCACTGAAACATAAAAATGTTTCGTAGGGGTATCTTGGTATTCATAGTAATGCCTCTTCCATAATCCAATTCATGACTTTAACCGTATATTTCACTGCCATCTCTCCAAGTCCCTTTATTTGTCTTTAGTCGTTACCTCCTGCACACCATCGTTAGGCTAAATGGTTTTCTTCCTTCCCTACCGTTCGGCACCAGCCTATGGTTTGGAAGAAGAAGATCCAGTAAGCATAATAGGTGTACTCTCCTAAACCAAGGAGTACTCGCATCTCGAGAGAAGGTGATGATAAAAGACATCTGAATAATACCTTATTCTTGTAGAGGTGAAATAGGAGTGGCGATGAAGTACGCGGTTTGGTCGTGAATGATAACAGTCGCAATTTACTTTGCCCTCTTTCTAATCCTTTTATTTTGTCTTTACATATTACCTTCTGCACACCCTACTTAGGCTAATTGGTTTTCTTCATTCCCTACCTTTCGGCACCAGCCTATGGTTTGGAATAAGACTATCCAATAAGCGCAATAGGTGTACTCTCCTAAACCAAGGAGCTCTCGCAACCTGAGAGAAGGTGATAATAAAAGACAACTGAATAAACCAATTCTATTTCTCCTGAACTTGGATCCATCCTCGAAGAAGTCCCTTCGAGTTCGTATATAACCATACGATGGATCTATCCAATGGAAGTGGATATCCGTAGTAATACGGGTGTTCTGAAAAATTCAAAGGGTAAAAGAAGGAGTGGCAATGACTTATGCAACTCAGACAATCCAAAAGGCCAGTATTTTAAGAAGGTTCGGTCAACCTGGTCACTGAGTCATAGTCTAGGGTCGGTCAAAGGTCGCTGCCAAAGAGAGAGAGAAAAGAAACACTCTGCGTGCACTCTAACCTAGATCAGAATGGTTATCACTTTATCTAATCCGGAAACCTCCCACTGTCCTGTCAAATTCTCCTCCAAACCAGAAAGAAGAATCAATCGGGATCACCCGAAGAGTAAACCAACTCATCAGTGGGAATCGAGATCCAACTCTCATCGCATGATAACGTGATGGAATGCATCCACGTTACTCATACTCCAGAAGGTATGCGCATACTTGGCAAGTTTCAGTTTCTTTAGAAACTCCCGATATGATTTATGCCCCATGCTCTTATGACCTTGGCTTATGTAAACAAATCATAAGTCACATGTCAAGTTCTGCCCGTCATTATCTTGTTAATTTGAACCCACCCGTACATACCCTTGACGTATGCCAACAAGGTAATACGACTGTCCCAAACAACTCATCTATCTATGCAACAAATGAATACCCAGCAGCTACCAAACACTATGCCTTGACGTATGCCAACAAACATAGCTTGAATACTACTGACCATCCATAAGAAACGACGGAGGGCTACGGCTGGTTTTTTTTTTTTTGGCGAAAAACCTTTAACGTAGTGAACTTGATATCGCTGAAGGTACCTGATAGCTTTTTAAAATATAGTGGCGAAAACCTTTTGCTAAAGAGGTCACTCCCGGTAAAGGGATCTCGGCTCTTTCCTCGTGGAATGAGGTGCAGGATATTCCACTGAATACCGCTATGCAAAGCAACTTGTAATCGACTATAGTGAAGTTATTACCCTGACGCAAACTTCTGTCCAAGGGGTCAGTCCCGGTGAAGGGATATCGGCCCATGCCCCGTCAAATGAGGTGCAGGATATTCCACTGAATACCGCTATGCATAACAAAAGGAAACGTCTTTGCTATAACACTTTTTAAATTTGTTCCAACAACTGCAAACAGGTTTGCTTTACTTTGCATTGATCAGAATCAACGCAGTCCCATCAATCGATCACACCAGAAAAGAACGAAAATAAAATGTATGTATATGCCATCCGCATTCGTCACTGGGTCCCGTCATCACCCGTTAGGTTACTTAACTAACGACAGAGCGGGGACTGGACTAGCGCGGGTGTAAAACATATACAACATCTAATAGTATATAAACCAATATACAATAATCGCTCCAGGCGTGATAATATGCAACATTACAGAAAAGTAATAAGCATCACAGAACAATACAGATATCTGGGATCCCCGGGTTTCACAGAGCCGCTGCTGAAACCCGACGTTACCCCTGTCGTGTAGATAGCCTGTGCAATGAAACCTAGACCCTTACGGGTGCGACAAGTTACCCGCCAAAACCTGAAGCGAGGCAGCCCCCTACAGCATAGTGAATGGACCACCTTGCACTTCACGGAATCCGGTAATCTTGGGCAGCCCTCCTTGGGTCATCCTGTACCCCCTACGAGTGCGGCAAATAGTCTGCCAATTCTAGAGTGGGGCCCCTCTGCCTCTCAAAGCCATGAGATGCGGACCTGTTGCTCCTCCAGAACCCGGCTATCCGTGCACTCCGTCGCGGGGCAAAACCTAGTACAGTAATGAAAAATAGTACAACAGGTACATCGACCGCAACCTGGTCGTGCCCCAAAAGAATATTATACAACAGGCAGTGACGGCAGTCCACAAGTTGGACGCTCGCCCCGCAATATCAAATGTACAAATAAACTCAAACTGTACTACCATTGCACACTGCTATCCACCACGACAAATCCGCAACATCACAGCACAACACAGAACATCAACGCGAATGTCACGTTCGCAAACCCGTCTAAAAGAACTATAGCAATCAGACGCGGTTTACCGATCAAATGACATTCCCGGTCGGAGATATAATGTAAGAAATGTAAACTAACATGTTTAAATTTCGATCGACCAAATATCACAAAGTGGGTCCCACGAACAACTGGTGAACAGTAACAAAATCTGGGCCCAAACGATATATACCAAAAACCCCAAATTCCAACAGAGAAGACACCGACCAAATTTGATGCACTGATCCCATAGAATGGCCGCGGATGTGCGGCTAAACCATGGGTTTGGCCGCGATTCCACGGCTGTTTTGTGGAATCACATGCTCAAATTTTGTCGGTATGCTTATAAAACCCTGCACAGATTTCTGAGATGTGTAGAATAATTTTAGGACATCATTTAAAATCGACAGAAACTGTGAACTTGGATTTTTGCAGTTTTTGATTTCCGGTTCGATCGATGTTTTAAACGCGTTAGCACAAGTTAGTAAAGCAAAATGGTGAGGCTCTGATACCACTGTAAGTCTACGCTAGCGCCCCGGCCGTCTACAGACGCCAAATGCGGAACAAAAACTTTTTAACTGGCGCTATCGTATACGTTAACCCGGATCTTCCATTATTGCTAAACTAACAAACTGTAAAGAGTGTAGAAAGGTTATACCGAACGATCCGAGTCCTTCGTTCTTTAACCATCATCCCACGCTCCGTTGCGGCTGCTCCGATCTCATCGATCTCCGATTCTCCTCGTCCAGGTGGCACCACGTCACTGATTCTTTAAACGGGCTCCCGCCTCTGACTTGAGGCAACTCGGTCGTCAAGTTTGCTAAAAGAGACGACCAAGAATGATGTAGAGAATGAGTAGATGACTTTGTCTCACTTCGTCCAAGTCCGTGGACGATCGGTAAATGAAGTTGCCGAGGGAATCGGGTGATGGAATGAAATGAGCTGTGAAATTCCATACACCCCAAAATCTATCATATCTTTTTTCCAAATGAAATCAACAAGTGAGAGAGTGAGAGGAGGGGGGGTCGGCCATCTTATAGGATGGAGGAGGGTGAGTGTAGGAGCAATCAAGGAGGTGACCATAAACAAAGATCATGAAGAAATATCCTTAAGTAAACAAAACTCATTAATGAAATGAATGACTCACTAAACCTAGTCATCCATTCATTAATGCAACCAATGAAAACACAACACCAATTAACCTAGTCATCACCTTCTAGAACCTTCTAGAAGCATGACTCACTCTCATCCAAGAAAAGATAAATCCGTCTTTAACCGAATGTTAAAAGACGGCTGATAGAAAACTGGAAACTGGCAACTTCCAAAAGTGATCCTGAAACGACTTTCAGGATAACCCCGTAACTGTATAAATATACCCGCATTTGTATTACGACCGAATACAAATGCAACTGAGACAAAAATATTATATCTACTCAATATAATACTCGGATCCGGCTTAAACCAAAGCCGACCAGTATCATCTGCCCGAAAAATAACACGTGCGTAAACGCACGTGCATTTTCCGAACCCTGCCATAAAACCATACGGCCTCTACAACGTTTCGCCCGAACTTGGGAAACTGTCTGTGGGGAACTCTAATGACTCGTCAGTACCCTGGCAGTGGGTTTAACCACAAACCGTCAGCGGCACTAGCAATGCGTAACGGCTGCCCATGGACTGACCTCAAGGGAGGCCGATGAGCGAACTCATCCGGAAACCCTACTGAGCCTAACAGTGACAATGTATATACAGTCAGGTCCGTTCGTCTATGAGTATCGCATATCTGCCTAGGGGGCTAGTAACGTCAGACCCCCATTAGCAGTATAAGTCGTGTCGGAGTGTAGCCCAATAACACCCTGAGATACTACTGGAGTACCTACCAGTAAATCTCCTGCCACGGCCGTGGGCTATGTGTAATGGCTCTCCTAGACACAGCACGATCTCGCCCCCAATACCGGGAGAGACGAATCCCTTGCCGATCCGCTCACATGCCTCCATATGGCTCGGGACTGTACCCAAAAGCTACCTGTTTGCACGACTCCTTTGAGCCGTGGTAGGGTAGAAATCAAAGCACAGTGGGAACTCACACGAGACAAATGACGACCTCAGGTCGATGAACTAACCTGTACACATGTCACCAGGGAACTGCTATCTGACGATAAATATAGTACTAACTAGCAGATTCCCGGCGAGTCCTGTCCGGTGTACTTATAACCCAATGAGCACCTGTATACATCTTAGGTGATCCAACTGACACCAGTAGCTTGTGAGACCGGCCACCGCCCCTCGTCGGGGTCTCGACTGTACACACTAGTCTACTTCGGAGTATCGATGCCCTGTCTCGAAACTCCCACGACTAGGGACCACAATTAAGGATATGTATATAAACTACCCAACTCTCATGTATATGATCGCCATCATACTGTTGGTAGTAAAGCAAGATCCTAAGGGCTCTATCAAAGTGTCACATGTAATCAGTCACCTGAACATGTACACGACTGATAAAGGCAAACCAGATAGCATACTATCATCTCGAGTAAGACTGTCGTACCGGTATAGGTCCTCCGCAATCATTGCAATCACGTACCTGCGATCCAATAATTGACTATGAGGGCACTATCTCCAACAATCTCCCACTTGCACTCAAGGCTAATTATTGCAATGTCGACTACTCACAGCCCGTGTGAAACCGAACATCCAACTCCTCTACTAATCAGTTTCACAAAGCCCGTTTGTAAAACTATTGTGTTCGAGAAATAGCCTCAGTGAGTGGATCCGCCTAGATGTTTCCTTCTATATCTCTCTAAATCTCAAGTTCGGGAAGAAAGCCATCTCCCGAATTGAGTAATACCTGTCTTAGAATATGTCTGGATATCTGATGGGACCTAGTTCATAAATGAACTCCAAATCCAAACTTCTTAGACTGTATCGATCACTGAACCTAATCAGTATCCGGCACCATGCCTCCCACAGTATTCTCTTGGACCACCTGTCCATAATACTGTCCCTTGTCAGAGGGAAAACTATAACTCTGACAATCACTCTGTCATCCATGTCACCTTTGAAGCCTGGAATGATAATCGTCTCCCGAAGGAGGCTGCCGTCATCAAATCCGTAGAACATGCACTTATGTTCTAAAACTGCTTCCTTATGTTTCTCCAGGATTGGATTAATATAAACTCATCGCATCTAGTGCAAAAACAACATCTGGTATGGTACTTGACATCTCACGATTGACTCAATTGCCTAAGCAAGTGATCTGTCAATCATGCACATCCCTCTCCCCTTTAGTCTATAAGAGGGTGACTCCATCACCTGCAGGTACACCACCATGCTAGGAGTCAACTATTCTAAAAACCATTAGAATATCTGTCAAAGTACCCACATTGGGAACTACCCAAATCTAGATCTAAAACCATAGATCCAGAAACCAGAATGTCAAATATTATATCCATATCCTGTCTGGAGAAACAACTGTGTGACGACCACAGTACAACCGATCGTAGTATAGGAATTTTACTTCCTACTCTGTGTATGTCATTCAGATACCATGACATCACACCCTACTACCTTCTTAACAGATCCATCCCCTATTCTGATTGAAGTCAAACCCATGACTATCACATCAAAATTAGATGATCTATCTCCGCTATAACTGCTCAAGTCTATAAATAGATATAAGCATCTTGCCCACTATGCTTCTGCTGCTCCCACTGACAACGACAACCCTCCTACCGGGTCTCATAGCCTGGAACAATAGTAGTGTCAAGTCTGGGTAGATAAGAACCTCCCTGTCACCGTCCTTGAGGCTACCGGAGTACCTCTCGGGTGTCTGAGGTTACCCACCAAATCTGCGGAGTGGCTATTGGAATGTCAAACCTGATTGAATATATAGGTCCTATTAAATTTTCCATAATCGTTCGCGGTTCTGGAATCACTTCCAGTTCTACCATACTCCCACTACTGTTTTCTGAAAAAGATCCATTTTTACTAAAACTGTGGCGAGTCAAGAACAATATCACTATTGATCTTCCATATGGTAGAATATCAACCCTCGTCATAGCCAGGGTCAACCCACAAACAGCCATTACAGAAACGTGCCCTGAGTTATCCAGAGTCTGGTTTTAAGCATAAGCTGGACAACTTCCCGTACCTTAACAACTTTTAAGGTACGAACCATTCTATATCCAATATAGAAACTTTGGCACTAATTTAATTGGAACCAGATTCAAATCATGCAACTGTCTCCAGTGCATATCACCTTAATGGAAAGAGGCTAATCAGCATTACTCAACTTAGGAATCCATCCAATTATGAGTAACCTGAAAGAGAAACAAGTTTCTCAAAACCATTACTATCATCTGAATACCAATCACAAGAATCTACATCTTCGATCTCTTTGAAGAAACCCGATACTTGGACACCTGGTTCTCTACTTTATTCTTATACCCATAACTTCTCAAAACTTAGACCTTGTATTTCTACGAAACACTTGTCTAAATACTAGAGAAGTTATAAGTAAACAGAACATAGTACGAGGACCTACCCCTTTGTCCTGATGGACACTGGACAACATACAATACTCTGTATAAGTCCGCTGAGCTTAAGCAACTCAAAACCTGTGCGTCGTAGGTTGAAAACTGTACCCTGGCGATTTCCTCAAATATCACCAATTACAACGAATTCCGATATAATGAGGATAATCACCTAATTCCCAATAACTTACTCCCACTCATCATCTGTAAAACTATACAGATATGAGAATGAAACCTGGTAAATACATACCCTTGGAGTAAGTGTCTAATCGGGAAAACAGTTTTTCTTTAACAATGCACTGAAACATTAAAATGTTTCGTAGGGGTATCTTGGTATTCATAGTAATGCCTCTTCCATAATCCAATTCATGACTTTAACCGTATATTCCACTGCCATCTCTCCAAGTCCTTTTATTTGTCTTTAGTCGTTACCTCCTGCACACCATCGTTAGGCTAAATGGTTTTCTTCCTTCCCTACCGTTCGGCACCAGCCTATGGTTTGGAAGAAGAAGATCCAGTAAGCATAATAGGTGTACTCTCCTAAACCAAGGAGTACTCGCATCTCGAGAGAAGGTGATGATAAAAGACATCTGAATAATACCTTATTCTTGTAGAGGTGAAATAGGAGTGGCGATGAAGTACGCGGTTTGGTCGTGAATGATAACAGTCGCAATTTACTTTGCCCTCTTTCTAATCCCTTTATTTTATCTTTACATATTACCTTCTGCACACCCTACTTAGGCTAATTGGTTTTCTTCATTCCCTACCTTTCGGCACCAGCCTATGGTTTGGAATAAGACTATCCAATAAGCGCAATAGGTGTACTCTCCTAAACCAAGGAGCTCTCGCAACCTGAGAGAAGGTGATAATAAAAGACAACTGAATAAACCAATTCTATTTCTCCTGAACTTGGATCCATCCTCGAAGAAGTCCCTTCGAGTTCGTATATAACCATACGATGGATCTATCCAATGGAAGTGGATATCCGTAGTAATACGGGTGTTCTGAAAAATTCAAAGGGTAAAAGAAGGAGTGGCAATGACTTATGCAACTCAGACAATCCAAAAGGCCAGTATTTTAAGAAGGTTCGGTCAACCTGGTCACTGAGTCATAGTCTAGGGTCGGTCAAAGGTCGCTGCCAAAGAGAGAGAGAAAAGAAACACTCTGCGTGCACTCTAACCTAGATCAGAATGGTTATCACTTTATCTAATCCGGAAACCTCCCACTGTCCTGTCAAATTCTCCTCCAAACCAGAAAGAAGAATCAATCGGGATCACCCGAAGAGTAAACCAACTCATCAGTGGGAATCGAGATCCAACTCTCATCGCATGATAACGTGATGGAATGCATCCACGTTACTCATACTCCAGAAGGTATGCGCATACTTGGCAAGTTTCAGTTTCTTTAGAAACTCCCGATATGATTTATGCCCCATGCTCTTATGACCTTGGCGTATGTCAACAAATCATAAGTTACATGTCAAGTTCTGCCCGTCATTATCTTGTTAATTTGAACCCACCCGTACATACCCTTGACGTATGCCAACAAGGTAATACGACTGTCCCAAACCAACTCATCTATCTATGAAACAAATGAATACCCAGCAGCTACCAAACACTATGCCTTGACGTATGCCAACAAACATAGCTTGAATACTACTGACCATCCATAAGAAACGACGGAGGGCTACGGCTGGTTTTTTTTTTTTTTTTGGCGAAAAACCTTTAACGTAGTGAACTTGATATCGCTGAAGGAACCTGATAGCTTTTTAAAATATAGTGGCGAAAACCTTTTGCTAAAGAGGTCACTCCCGATAAAGGGATCTCGGCTCTTTCCTCGTGGAATGAGGTGCAGGATATTCCACTGAATACCGCTATGCAAAGCAACTTGTAATCGACTATAGTGAAGTTATTACCCTGACGCAAACTTCTGTCCAAGGGGTCAGTCCCGGTGAAGGGATATCGGCCCTTGCCCCGTCGAATGAGGTGCAGGATATTCCACTGAATACCGCTATGCATAACAAAAGGAAACGTCTTTGCAATAACACTTTTTAAATTTGTTCCAACAACTGCAAACAGGTTTGCTTTACTTTGCATTGATCAGAATCAACGCAGTTCCATCAATCGATCACACCAGAAAAGAACGAAAATAAAATGTACGTATATGCCATCCGCATTCGTCACTGGGTCCCGTCATCACCCGTTAGGTTACATAACTAACGACAGAGCGGGGACTGGACTAGCGCGGGTGTAAAACATATACAACATCTAATAGTGTATAAACCAATATACAATAATCGCTCCAGGCGTGATAATATGCAACATTACAGAAAAGTAATAAGCATCACAGAACAATACAGATATCTGGGATCCCCGGGTTTCACAGAGCCGCTGCTGAAACCCGACGTTACCCCTGTCGTGTGGATAGCCTGTGCAATGAAACCTAGACCCTTACGGGTGCGACAAGTTACCCGCCAAAACCTGAAGCGAGGCAGCCCCCTACAGCATAGTGAATGGACCACCTTGCACTTCACGGAATCCGGTAATCTTGGGCACCCCTCCTTGGGTCATCCTGTACCCCCTACGAGTGCGGCGAATAGTCTGCCAATTCTAGAGTGGGGCCCCTCTGCCTCTCAAAGCCATGAGATGCAGACCCGTTGCTCCTCCAGAACCCGGCTATACGTGCACTCCGTCGTGTGGCAAAACCTAGTACAGTAATGAAAAATAGTACAACAGGTACATCGACCGCAACCTGGTCGTGCCCCAAAAGAATATTATACAACAGGCAGTGACGGCAGTCCACAAGTTGGACGCTCGCCCCGCAATATCAAATGTACAAATAAACTCAAACTGTACTACCATTGCACACTGCTATCCACCACGACAAATCCGCAACATCACAGCATAACACAGAACATCAACGCGAATGTCACGTTCGCAAACCCGTCTAAAAGAACTATAGCAATCAGACGCGGTTTACCGATCAAATGACATTCCCGGTCGGAGATATAATGTAAGCACTGTAAACTAACATGTTAAAATTTCGATCGACCAAATATCACAAAGTGGGTCCCACGAACAACTGGTGAACAGTAACAAAATCTGGGCCCAAAAGATATATACCAAAAACCCCAAATTCCAACAGAGAAGACACCGACCAAATTTGATGCACTGATCCCATAGAATGGCCGCGGATGCGCGGCCAAACCATGGGTTTGGCCGCGATTCCACGGCTGTTTAGTGGAATTACATGCTCAAATTTTGTCGGTATGCTTATAAAACCCTGCACAGATTTCTGAGATGTGTAGAATAATTTTAGGACATCATTTAAAATCGACAGAAACTGTGAACTTGGATTTTTGCAGTTTTTGATTTCCGGTTCGATCGATGTTTTAAACGCATTAGCACAAGTTAGTAAAGCAAAATGGTGAGGCTCTGATACCACTGTAAGTCTACGCTAGCGCCCCGGCCGTCTACAGACGCCAAATGCGGAACAAAAACTTTTTAACTGGCGCTATCGTATACTTTAACCCGGATCTTCCATTATTGCTAAACTAACAAACTGTAAAGAGTGTAGAAAGGTTATACCGAATGATCCGAGTCCTTCGTTCTTTAACCATCATCCCACGCTCCGTTGCGGCTGCTCCGATCTCATCGATCTCCGATTCTCCTCGTCCAGGTGGCACCACGTCACTGATTCTTTAAACGGGCTCCCGCCTCTGAATTGAGGCAACTCGGTCGTTAAGTTTGCTAAAAGAGACGACCAAGAATGATGTAGAGAATGAGTAGATGACTTTGTCTCACTTCGTCCAAGTCCGTGGACGATCGGTAAATGAAGTTGCAGAGGGAATCGGGTGATGGAATGAAATGTGCTGTGAAATTCCATACACCCCAAAATCTATCATATCTTTTTTCCAAATGAAATCAACAAGTGAGAGAGTGAGAGGAGGGGGGGCCGGCCATCTTATAGGATGGAGGAGGGTGAGTGTAGGAGCAATCAAGGAGGTGACCATAAATAAAGATCATGAAGAAATATCCTTAAGTAAACAAAACTCATTAATGAAATGAATGACTCACTAAACCTAGTCATCCATTCATTAATGCAACCAATGAAAACACAACACCAATTAACCTAGTCATCACCTTCTAGAACCTTCTAGAAGCATGACTCACTCTCATCCAAGAAAAGATAAATCCGTCTTTAACCGAATGTTAAAAGACGGCTGATAGAAAACTGGAAACTGGCAACTTCCAAAAGTGATCCTGAAACGACTTTCAGGATAACCCCGTAACTGTATAAATATACCCGCATTTGTATTACGACCGAATACAAATGCAACTGAGACAAAGATATTATGTCTACTCAATATAATACTCGGATCCGGCTTAAACCAAAGCCGACCAGTATCATCTGCCCGAAAAATAACACGTGCGTAAACGCACGTGCATTTTCCGAACCCTGCCATAAAACCATACGGCCTCTACAACGTTTCGCCCGAACTTGGAAAACTGTCTGTGGGGAACTCTAATGACTCGTCAGTACCCTGGCAGTGGGTTTAACCACAAACCGTCAGCGGCACTAGCAATGCGTAACGGCTGCCCATGGACTGACCTCAAGGGAGGCCTGTAACACCTTAGAATGTGTTTTGTAGCTAATTATATATTTTTATATATGGTTTTTAATAAAAAGTTTAACAAATTGGTTTTTAAATATTTTATCCTAATTATTGAGTATTTTATTAGAATTTTGTTAGGCACACACACACTTGTGCATGACAACTAGGGTTTAGAGATGGGGTTAGACCATGTTTGGCAAGCATGATAGATTAATCCTTTCTCTTCAAGTTATTAATTATTTGTTTAAGTGATTTTGGGTTTAATAGTATGCATGGTTGTTCTTTTAAAATGAAATTGAATTTGGAAAAAAGGGTTTTAATATATTGGTTTGAATGTTGACTTTGGGGGAGAGAGGGCATGGGACAACATGGCTTGTGCCATGCTTCTTAATTGAGAGAGAGAGAGAGAGTGAGAAGAGGGGGTGTTGGAATTCCTCTCATTCTCATCCTCACATTCTTTTTTTCTTTCTCTCACACTCTCTCTCATACACACACTCACTCACAATAACATCAGCAGCAGCAGAAGCAGAAGACAGCAGCAGCAGCAATAGCAACAACAACTCAACATCATCATCATCATCATCTCAGCACCAACAATAACCACAACAACATCATCAGCATCATCATCATCATCAACATCAGCAGCAGCAGCCATCAGCATCCTCATCTTCACCAGCAGCAGCAGCTGCAGACACCACCATCATCATCAGAAGCAGCAACAGCAGGCAGCAGCAACAGCAACAGGGGCTCCAGCAACTTGAAGCAGCTCCTCACACTCATTCTCCTGCTTCTTGTGATCCTTTTGGGTATATTTGTGAACCCCATTTCATGTTTGCTTAAGTTGTGTGTGGTTTTGTGTCGATTAGTGTTAAATTAGCTAAATTAGTGCTAGATTTTGGTGATTGTGAGTTGTGATGGCAAATTGTTGATTTGGTTAGCTACCCTAGGTAAATTTAGTGTTAGTAGGGTCACTCACACTGAGAAATCCACAGATTACACTAAAATACCCTAAGGTTTCTAAATTGTGCAAATTAGTGTTTTTAAAGTGATTTTTGTGACTTTTGAAGTCTGCTATTGACCCGGACCCAACAGAACAAAATTGGAGAAACTGGAGCATGCTTGTTAGGTCTAGATACCACCACCAAAACATGAGCCACCCTCTTCCAAACCGGGCCGCAGATTTGAGCATTCTGGCCGCAATTTGCGGCCAGGAAGGGGGGTAGGGTGTTGGGGTTTTGGTGTAGGGGTCCCTGCTGTGTAGTGTAGTGTTTTGGTATGTCTAGTTTTGTAAGTTTTGGCCTGTAGGAAAATCTGGGATCATATGTTGCTTTGGTGTTAATTGTGTTTGCGCGATACGCGCGATACGTGAGTGGGTTCTGTGATCCAGCGTATCGCGGCGTGTCGCGAAGGTTTTAGACGCGTATACACACGATTCAGCGTATCGTGCACACGCGCGTTTAGTTCGCGACGCGAGTTTCTCGTTTCGATTCGATATCGCGTTTCGCGGAATATTTTGGCTTATATGTGATATTCATGTCGTATTTACAGGTTTGCAGGCAGGAGCTACGGACACTACTACAGGGGGAGCAGATGATAGGATTCACCCAGCATGGAGTGTAGGTGAGTAGATTTAACATCTACAGGGGAATCGCCCGCATGGCGTTATGCGTCTGGGCTAGGATTCAATTACCTGTCGCACATTCTACGTCATTGTAGAATTGCGCCTTACTGCATTTCCTTGATATAGTTATATACTGTGATTAGTAGCCGTAGGACACTGCACATATTATCGACGGTCCATGTTGCACGAGCACGGATTGTATGCTACACACACACCGTCAATAATTGCCATGTCACACACTACCTCTTATAGCTACTATTGCTTGCCACACATGACATCTAGCTTATCGGTATACCTATAGTGTATCATACCTTTAGTGATAGGTATATTTTCACCTTGCGATACAGCTACAGGTATACCTCCTACATATTTTACTTATACCCAGGGGGTATACGACATCAGTTCCTATAGGTAGATACCTATACCTTGCTACACCTGTATGTTAGGCACATATTCAGTTGCTGTCGCATATTTACATTTACTGATGTTACTTAGCTGTACCTTATCTTGATTTCGCATACATCTGGTTCAGCTATATACTTGTGTTTACCTGCTCGCATTCAGATATATCGCATACATTTATTCCTGGATTGCGCATTGTTTATCTGGACTTTATATGATGTTTTCGGGATTTGGGAACCGTGGTAGTTCATGAAATTATGCATACATGAAACAACCCGGTTTCCTTGATATGATATTTGAGAGTCCCCTATGAGTTTCATCGGTGCTGATTATATACTCCATACGAGGTGTGGTTGCCGTATGAGAGTACATGGTGGGGCCCGGTATGGTTCCCCTCGGCAAGAAGATCGATGGGTTTGCCGATTGAGCCTGGAGGCGGGCGAGTACCTACCGGTGATTGGTTAGACCTGGCAGTTGTCCGGAGGCTACTAGCCAGAGTCGAGAGATGGATGCGGGAGGATCTGTACTGTCGGGGCCGAGGGCCGATACCGCAGACGGACCCCGTGGGCCGATCCGGACTGACGGAGCCCGATATACGAGGATTTCTGTGTCGATGCTTGGCACACGGTTTTCATGATATTTCTTCAACCCCTTTTTGTATATATAACAGGGGACTTAGCCGTTGTTATATATACCCTTACACCAATATTAGTGGAATGGGACGCTAATATATGTGTATTGCCCCCATCATATTTATTTCTGTACATATATACATACCTTTAGGATGTTAGAAACTTACTTGGGATTCGACTTGGGATATAGGTGATTCATTGAGATTGGTTATTGGATATGAATGAGATTGTTGGATTGTACATTCGAGATATAGGAGAGCTATTCGATATTGTACATTGAGGTGATGTGAGACTTATATATTGTGAAAGCCCAATGTGGGGGCTGATTTGAGGATTTGGGAATTGAGTGTCTTGATGGATTGTGATCCTGCCACGATGTCAGGTTTCCGTGGAAATGACATATTCCACCCTATACCTCACCCTTACTAATTTTTATGCACAGATTCATATAGTGGCAGTACCTGTTAGTGTACCCTTATGATAGTTGCATATCTATATTCTCATATCCTTTTTGCATGGTTATTGCATACTATTGTCATGTTACTATTGCTTCACATATTGATTGTACCTGCTAGTGTACTCTTCTTATTTCAGCATTGCATGACATATTACTACTGTAATCGCATATCTTAGATTCATGCTGTACGTGCATTCCTGCGATTACCTGCATATGTTTTATACTATTCACGAGTTGGCAACTCATCCCCGTTGTGCCACAGGTGTTTCAGGTTGTTCCCCAGAGTAGTCGAGGCAGGCTATTTCTCTATTCAGCTATCCAGCTACCATCTTTTGCTACAGATACCGCATCAGCTCACAGTACCATTTTGCTTAGGTGGGTTAGATGGATATCTGTATTTCATATTGTATATTCGTTGTATTTGTACTCTCCATCTACTATTGTATATTTGACATAGAGACTTGGTGAGGACGTTAGTGTGTACTATTGTGGATTTGATGTCTTTTATATACAGCTTCTTCTCTACTGTCCTTATTTCTCTGTTGTATTCATCTTGACTAGTCTTTATAAAAAAAGGGGTGTTGCTAAAATTTTAAAGAAAGAAAGTAAGACTTTTAAAGAATTTGGGTTGCGATTTCAATGGTTTCAAAACTTATATTATCTTTTCCGTATTTTTCATGGTTTAGATTTCTGGGTTTTGGCTTTCTTTTACTGCGTTACGTCTTTAGGCGTTGCGTAGTATTAGGGCCGTCACGGGCCAATTTTGGGTCGTGACAAAGTTGGTATCAGAGCGTTAGGTTTTACCTTTCGGAGTGTAGGATGACCTTAGTATGATGGAGTAGGTAGCTTAAGCAGAGTAACGTAGTGTGTGTATGTCTGCAGCATACCCACAGCGCGGTACCTTGCATTAAGTGACCTAAGTACAATTTGCTTGACATTCCTTCCTTGATGATTCTTATCTTTGAGATTCGAATTTTCTCATTCTTATCGAATCTCATCTTATATCTACTTATAGCCTTGCCGCCGATGACTATGGGGACTCAGAGCGATGCAGCGAGGGCCGAGGTCAGAGTTAGCTCGGGTGAGACGAGTACTGACCAGGATGGCACTCTAGTTGCACAGGTGCAGACGGATCAGCCTACGACCTATACTATGGATAGACTTTTGGTAGAGATGCAGGAGTTCCGCCAGACGATGAGTTCTTTAGTTGACGTCGTTCAGGAGCTACGACAGGGTTGTCACCCCTGTTACTCAGTTGTCCCTTACAGTCAGCATGCATCAGTCCGTCACCTACATAGCACCAGTGGTTGCAGCTCCAGTTGACGAGGCACATATTCCAGGACAGTGGAGGACTCGTACCGATGTACCAGCCCAGAGACAGAGGTTTGGTCGCCGAGACAGATTTCGTGGCCGTCGCGGGAGTAGTAGAGGCTTAGGACGAGGGCAGTCGTTCAGCTCTCATCCCCAGGATGGTCAGCAGTTAGCACGTGGATGTTTTCGATGCGGGAGCCTTCAGCACTTCGTCAGGGATTGTTCCTTAGCACCTCGTCATGATCGTTTTCAGAGAGGCCGTGGACGTGGAAGATTTGCTCAAAGGGCTCAGTCTACCAGAGGAGTTCATCCAGCTGCGAGTAGAGGGCAGACACAGGAGTTTGCTTCTACTCATCGGGACGCGCAGACGTCCAATGTAGAGTTTTCAGGTATCTTTTATTTATATGTTCTTTTGATGTTTTCGTTGTCCTCCTGCTTGTACCGTTGTTGGGTAGATTAGTAGTAGTTGTTTTAACTTCTGTCAGCGATCCTTTTGTTGCGCGACACGTATTCAGTTGTGTGCCAAGCAGATAGGAGATAGAGATTCGTCCGTCGTTTTGATCCTTCTAGAGATGTGGGATTTGACGTTCTCCTAGGCACGGACTGGTTAACTACGTGTTAGGCGTCTGTGGACTACCGTGTGGAAACAAGCTAGGTTTTGTTTTCCCCGGCAAGTCAGTTCTTGTTGTACAGGTGGATAGATGTGCCGCCTCTTACAGCTTGAATTCAGCCTTTTTCGCTAGTCGGCTACTGAGAAGATGTCGTGGGTTCTTGGCGTTCATTCATGATACCGGAGCCACAGTGGGATTGTTGGACCGAGTTCCTTTCGTGCGAGAGTTTTTCCGACATTGTTCCGGGAGAGCCGGCGAAGCTTGGGAGCTAAAGGATCAGCTGCAGAGTTGTGGTTTGGGGAGTTTTGTGCGTCTGAGTGTTTCGCTTTTGGAAACTCCTATTTCTGTTCGTCCAGGAGGAAGACGGCAGTTGGAGGTTGTGTATCGACGGATCGTCAATTGAACCGGCTTACGGGGCGGATAGGTATCCTTCACCTCGCCGTGACGATTTCTTCGATAAGCTCCAGAGTGCGAGACATTTTCTAAGTGTGTTTGGGATCAGGTCATCATTATTGCGGATTCGGAGTGACGGCATTCCGAAGATTGCCTTATGCGTGCTACGGGCTTTGTGTGTATCAGTGAGTCGTTGGATTCCCTGATGCCCTAGCAGCATTCGCAGATATGATGAACCAGATTTCTGCAGGCCGTTCCTCGACCAGTTTTTGTTGTGTTATTTATGACACTCTGGTCTACTTAATTTGTCTTGAGGGACAGGAGTAGCACTTGAGGATTTGTTATGCAGATGCTGGGAGAGCACCAGCAGTTGCTAAATTCTCGGAGTGTTTCTTCAGGCTTGTTTGTGTTGACTCCTAGGTCTTGTAGTCACGGGAGACGTTCCGTATGGTCCCGAGGGAGATCGTAACCGTACAGCTTAGGCCCAGACTTGTGTGCAGGACGGAGATCCGCGGATTGTTGGGCTTAGCAGGGTTTTTACCGCCGTTTCATGCAGGATTGCTAGAGTAGTGCTGCACCGTCGACTGAATTGACCAAAAGGAGGTTTCTTTTCTGTGGACTGAGGCATGCATACGGAGTTTTCGGCAGTTGAAGATTCTATTAACAACCGCATCAGCCTTTCTTGCTTTTGGTTCGGGCGACTTTGTTGTTTAACTGTAGTGTTTCTTGAGTGGGCTCGATTGTATACTGAGGTGACACTATAGAGTTATCACTTTTGCTTCCCTACATCTAGAGGGAGTATGAGGAGGATATTCCACTCATGATCTGGAGATGGCCGCGATGGTTTTGCGTTGGAGATTTGGAGACACTACTTACTTGAGAGTCGTATCAGATTTTCCACGGACCACCAGAGCTTAAAGTACATCTCCCTGCAGCGGATGTTGATTGTTGTGATAGTCTTCTGCAAATTTGCAGTTCTTGTGTGATCTTTGAGTATAGCTTTAGTTCGTCTCTACGGAGGGGACAGCTTGCTCATGTCCGCGCCCGACCACTTTCCTTAAATCGTTTTCGCGAGACACCGCCCGTCGAAGCTCGTACGTCAGAGATACTTGAGCATACTCGGCTGGGTAATGATTCGGAGACCTTGAATTGTGACAATGGTGTGCTAAGTTAGGGACGCGTTTGTGTACCTGATCTTATCAGGTAGCGATGTGAATCCTAGGGCAATGCACATCTGTCAACTCTCTATATACATTCAAGTTCCACCAGCTCTGGCGTGACTTGTGAGATAGTTACGAGTGGACAGGGATGTAAAGAGAAGTTTCAGGTTTCGTTTCAAGGTGTCAGTCTTGTTGTGTGCTTGAGTCGAGCATCTGAGGCCGGCAGGAGAGTTGCAACCTTTTACCGTTCCGAAGTAGGAATGGGAGCAGATCTCTACGAAATTCGTTATGGTTTCTACCCAAGTTCAGTTAGGGTGTGACTCCATTCGGATTCTTGTCGTACGGTTATACCCAGTTTGCTCAGTTGTTTTGTTAAAGTTGTGTGTTTGTGTTGGTTGTCGTCAGCAGTTTGGGATCGTCACTCGCCATCGTTAGGGTTCTCCTTCGATAGCTGTTATCAGGAGACACTCCAATTGGCCACCCTTAGGCTTAGGGGTTAGGTCGTATCGATCACCAGCCTGTCGTTCTTCTGACTCTGCGTAAGTAGGATTTTGAACCCCAGCTAGTCCAGAGCTTCGGAGATGGTCCAGTTGTGTTCAGGTCAGGATGAGAACTGTCCATTGCAAACAGATGTCTTATGCGACTGTGCTGGTCGCAGGCTTGAGTGCGCAGTGGCAAATCATGTATTCCTACGGACCTTCCGATGAATGACGTGTTGGATTTTGGGAAGTTTGTCCCAGGATTTAGGTCCTTCTGAGATCCTATAAGCGAGTTAGTTTCGTTGCTTTAATTTGGCACTTCCGCCCAGATTATTAGATTTCCACCCCGTATTCCTTGTGAAGATACTTTACATTTACCTTCATGACCTTTCTCACATGATTTAGCACCAGACCTTTTAGCTGGACGCGATCTTTCGTTCACCAGCAGCCATGTGTGTTAATGGCTCGGCAGGTGGAGGGACATCGGTCAAGGGTCTTGCCATCCGTGAAGGGTTTCTTGGGCGTAGCCGTATAGTGAGATAATCACTTGGAAGGCTGCGAGCGAGATTTGAGGATTTTAATCTTCTCTTTGAAGGTACGCGTAACAGTATAAGTTTTAAATTCGGGGACGAATTTCTTTAAAGGGGGGAGATTGTAACACCTTAGAATGTGTTTTGTAGCTAATTATATATTTTTATATATGGTTTTTAATAAAAAGTTTACCAAATTGGTTTTTAAATATTTTATCCTAATTATTGAGTATTTTATTAGAATTTTGTTAGGCACACACACACTTGTGCATGACAACTAGGGTTTAGAGATGGGGTTAGACCATGTTTGGCAAGCATGATAGATTAATCCTTTCTCTTCAAGTTATTAATTATTTTTTTAAGTGCTTTTGGGTTTAATAGTATGCATGGTTGTTCTTTTAAAATGAAATTGAATTTGGAAAAAAGGGTTTTAATATATTGGTTTGAATGTTGACTTTGGGGGAGAGAGGGCATGGGACAACATGGCTTGTGCCATGCTTCTTAATTGAGAGAGAGAGAGTGAGAAGAGGGGGTGTTGGAATTCCTCTCATTCTCATCCTCACATTCTTTTTTTCTTTCTCTCACACTCTCTCTCATACACACACTCACTCACAATAACATCAGCAGCAGCAGAAGCAGAAGACAGCAGCAGCAGCAATAGCAACAACAACTCAACATCATCATCATCATCTCAGCACCAACAACAACCACAACAACATCATCAGCATCATCATCATCATCAACATCAGCAGCAGCAGCCATCAGCATCCTCATCTTCACCAGCAGCAGCAGCTGCAGACACCACCATCATCATCAGAAGCAGCAACAGCAGGCAGCAGCAACAGCAACAGGGGCTCCAGCAACTTGAAGCAGCTCCTCACACTCCTTCTCCTACTTCTTGTGATCCTTTTGGGTATATTTGTGAACCCCATTTCATGTTTGCTTAAGTTGTGTGTGGTTTTGTGTCGATTAGCGTTAAATTAGCTAAATTAGTGCTAGATTTTGGTGATTGTGAGTTGTGATGGCAAATTGTTGATTTGGTTAGCTACCCTAGGTAAATTTAGTGTTAGTAGGGTCACTCACACTGAGAAATCCCCAGATTACACTAAAATACCCTAAGGTTTCTAAATTGTGCAAATTAGTGTTTTTAAAGTGATTTTTGTGACTTTTGAAGTCTGCTATTGACCCGGACCCTACAGAACAAAATTGGAGAAACTGGAGCATGCTTGTTAGGTCTAGATACCACCACCAAAACATGAGCCACCCTCTTCCAAACCGGGCCGCAGATTTGAGCATTCTGGCCGCAATTTGCGGCCAGGAAGGGGGGTAGGGTGTTGGGGTTTTGGTGTAGGGGTCCCTGCTGTGTAGTGTAGTGTTTTGGTATGTCTAGTTTTGTAAGTTTTGGCCTGTAGGAAAATCTGTGATCATATGTCGCTTTGGTGTTAATTGTGTTTGCGCGATACGCGCGATACGTGAGTGGGTTCTGTGATCCAGCGTGTCGCGAAGGTTTTAGACGCGTATACACACGATTCCGCGTATCGTGCACACGCGCGTTTAGTTCACGACGCGAGTTTCTCGTTTCGATTCGATATCGCGTTTCGCGGAATATTTTGGCTTATATGTGATATTCATGTCGTATTTACAGGTTTGCAGGCAGGAGCTACGGACACTACTACAGGGGGAGCAGATGATAGGATTCACCCAGCGTGGAGTGTAGGTGAGTAGATTTAACATCTACAGGGGAATCGCCCACATGGCGTTATGCGTCTGGGCTAGGATTCAATTACCTGTCGCACATTCTACGTCATTGTAGAATTGTGCCTTACTGCATTTCCTTGATATAGTTATATACTGTGATTAGTAGCCGTAGGACACTGCACATATTATCGACGGTCCATGTTGCACGAGCACGGATTGTATGCTACACACACACCGTCAATAATTGCCATGTCACACACTACCTCTTATAGATACTATTGCTTGCCACACATGACATATAGCTTATCGGTATACCTATAGTGTATCATACCTTTAGTGATAGGTATATTTTCACCTTGCGATACAGCTACAGGTATACCTCCTACATATTTTACTTATACCCAGGGGGTATACGACATCAGTTCCTATAGGTAGATACCTATACCTTACTACACCTGTATGTTAGGCACATATTCAGTTGATGTCGCATATTTACATTTACTGATGTTACTTAGCTGTACCTTATCTTGATTTCGCATACATCTGGTTCAGCTATATACTTGTGTTTACCTGCTCGCATTCAGATATATCGCATACATTTATTCCTGGATTGCGCATTGTTTATCTGGACTTTATATGATGTTTTCAGGATTTGGGAACCGCGGTAGTTCATGAAATTATGCATACATGAAACAACCCGATTTCCTTGATATGATATTTGAGAGTCCCCCATGAGTTTCATCGGTGCTGATTATATACTCCATACGAGGTGTGGTTGCCGTATGAGAGTACATGGTGGGGCCCGGTATGGTTCCCCTCGGCAAGAAGATCGATGGGTTTGCCGATTGAGCCTGGAGGCGGGCGAGTACCTACCGGTGATTGGTTGGACCTGGCAGTTGTCCGGAGGCTACTAGCCAGAGTCGAGAGATGGATGCGGGAGGATCTGTACTGTCGGGGCCGAGGGCCGATACCGCAGACGGACCCCGTGGGCCGATCCGGACTGACGGAGCCCGATATACGAGGATTTCTGTGTCGATGCTTGGCACACGGTTTTCATGATATTTCTTCAACCCCTTTTTGTATATATAACAGGGGACTTAGCCGTTGTTATATATACCCTTACACCAATATTAGTGGAATGGGACGCTAATATATGTGTATTGCCCCCATCATATTTATTTCTGTACATATATACATACCTTTAGGATGTTAGAAACTTACTTGGGATTCGACTTGGGATATAGGTGATTCATTGAGATTGGTTATTGGATATGAATGAGATTGTTGGATTGTACATTCGAGATATAGGAGAGCTATTCGATATTGTACATTGAGGTGATGTGAGACTTATATATTGTGAAAGCCCAATGTGGGGGCTGATTTGAGGATTTGGGAATTGAGTGTCTTGATGGATTGTGATCCTGCCACGATGTCAGGTTTCCGTGGAAATGACATATTCCACCCTATACCTCACCCTTACTAATTTTTATGCACAGATTCATATAGTGGCAGTACCTGTTAGTGTACCCTTATGATAGTTGCATATCTATATTCTCATATCCTTTTTGCATGGTTATTGCATACTATTGTCATGTTACTATTGCTTCACATATTGATTGTACCTGCTAGTGTACTCTCCTTATTTCAGCATTGCATGACATATTACTACTGTAATCGCATATCTTAGATTCATGCTGTACGTGCATTCCTGCGATTACCTGCATATGTTTTATACTATTCACGAGTTGGCAACTCACCCCCGTTGTGCCACAGGTGTTTCAGGTTGTTCCCCAGAGTATTCGAGGCAGGCTATTTCTCTATTCAGCTATCCAGCTACCATCTTTTGCTACAGATACCGCATCAGCTCACAGTACCATTTTGCTTAGGTGGGTTAGATGGATATCTGTATTTCATATTGTATATTCGTTGTATTTGTACTCTCCATCTACTATTGTATATTTGACATAGAGACTTGGTGAGGACGTTAGTGTGTACTATTGTGGATTTGATGTCTTTTATATACAGCTTCTTCTCTACTGTCCTTATTTCTCTGTTGTATTCATCTTGACTAGTCTTTATAAAAAAAGGGGTGTTGCTAAAATTTTAAAGAAAGAAAGTAAGACTTTTAAAGAATTTGGGTTGCGATTTCAATGGTTTCAAAACTTATATTATCTTTTCCGTATTTTTCATGGTTTAGATTTCTGGGTTTTGGCTTTCTTTTACTGCGTTACGTCTTTAGGCGTTGCGTAGTATTAGGGCCGTCACGGGCCAATTTTGGGTCGTGACAATGCCGATGAGCGAACTCATCCGGAAACCCTACTGAGCCTAACAGTGACAATGTATATACAGTCCGGCCCGTTCGTTTATGAGTATCGCATATCTGCCTAGGGGGCTAGTAACGTCAGACCCCCATTAGCAGTATAAGTCGTGTCGGAGTGTAGCCCAATAACACCCTGAGATACTACTGGAGTACCTACCAGTAAATCTCCTGCCACGGCCGTGGGCTATGTGTAATGGCTCTCCTAGACACAGCACGATCTCGCCCCCAATACCGGGAGAGACGAATCCCCTGCCGATCCGCTCACATGCCTCCATATGGCTCGGGACTGTACCCAAAAGCTACCTATTTGCACGACTCCTTTGAGCCGTGGTAGGGTAGAAATCAAAGCACAGTGGGAACTCACACGAGACAAATGACGACCTCAGGTCGATGAACTAACCTGTACACATGTCACCAGGGAACTGCTATCTGACGATAGATATAGTACTAACTAGCAGATTCCCGGCGAGTCATGTCTGGTGTACTCATAACCCAATGAGCACCTGTATACATCTTAGGTGATCCAACTGACACCAGTGGCTTGTGAGACCGGCCACCGCCCCTCGTCGGGGTCTCGACTGTACACACTAGTCTACTCCGGAGTATCGATGCCCTGTCTCGAAACTCCCACGACTAGGGACCACAATTAAGGATATGCATATAAACTACCCAACTCTTACGTATATGATCGCCATCATATTGTTGGTAGTAAAGCAAGATCCTAAGGGCTCTATCAAAGTGTAACATGTAATCAGTCACCTGAACATGTACACGACTGATAAAGGCAAACCAGATAGCATACTATCATCTGGAGTAAGACTGTCGTACCGGTATAGGTCCTCCGCAATCACTGCAATCACGTACCTGCGATCCAATAATTGACTATGAGGGCACTATCTCCAACATTGTTGATCTTAGCCAAGGTCATAAGTTGCTAGGGGTAAAAGCATTATCGGGAATTTCAAGTGTTGAAATTTGCAATGAGATTGCATACCTCCTATGAGATAGTTGGATCCCGATACCCACTGCGAGTAAGAGTTACTCCTGGAAGGGTTTTACACAGGACAATTAGTCGATCAAAGTAGGTGTCTAGAAAAGTGTTAACGGGGTTACGCCTCTGGGAAAACGAGGTTTACTTTAATTAGGACCGTGCGAAAGCACGGGGAACCTCCCTCAAAGTACCGACACTGATCTGGCTGAAAGATTGACGAAATTGTAGGGTGTAATTAATCCCGGCTAATCTTACCTTTTAGGGTTTGAAGGTAGATTTGATAAAAACAGTGGGAGACATCCTGATTAGATAAGATAATAACCAATCTAATCTTGCAAGAGCATACGCTAAAGTGTTTTCTTCTCTCTCTCTCCAGGTAGCGACCATGTCAGGCCATAATCAAGATAATAATATGGATGTATTGACTGAACCCGCTTATTATACTGAGCAGGAGAACGTTGGACCCGTTCTTTCTTAAAAGAGTTATAAGACTGAACAGGGAATAGAAGAATATCTAGATTCTCAAGCCGCCCAAAAGAACATGCATGTTGATGCATCTTCTTCAGGTGTGTTAGTTATTGAAAACTGTTTTTCAGTTCATCCTACGTCCTGGGTATTAGATACCGGATCAGGATCCCACATATGTAAATTGTTACATAGGCTACGTAAAGGTAGAGAACTGGGAAAAGGTGATCATTCCGTTCAAGTAGGGAACGGTGCAAGTATTGCAGCCAAAGCAGTTGACGAATATCACCTTGTATTGCCAAGTCGTAATACACTGATTCTAAATGAGTGCTATTATATACCGAACATGATGTGCAACATTATATCAGTTTCTTTATTAAGTAAAGAAGGATATAATTTTATAGTAAAGGATAATGTTATGAACATATTCCTAGATCAAAAGTTGATTGCATCAGGCTCGTTACATAATGGCATATTCATTCTAAATCAGAATACAGTCCTCAATATACAAAACACACACAAGAGGAAAAGTTCAGAAATGAACAAATCCTTCTTGTGGCATTGTAGACTTGGTCATATCAATGCGACACGACTGGCTAAGTTACATAAGGATGGTTATTTAAATCCGTTCGAATTATCATCTTATGATACTTGTCATTCATGTCTCAAAGGAAAAATGACCAAAGCTCCGTTTAGTGGACACGGAAAAAGAGTTACCGAACTCTTAGGACTGGTACATAGAGATGTATGCGGTCCCATGTCTACGCATGCCAGGAACGGTTCTTCCTACTTCATTACATTCACTGACGATCTCTCAAGATTCGGATATGTGTTCCTGATGAAACACAAGTCTGAAGCTTTTGAGAAATTCAGAGAATATAAGCACGAAGTAGAGAATCAAACGGGCAAAAGTATTAAGATTTTTCGATCTGATCGAGGAGGTGAATACTTAAGTAATGAGTTCCTAGATTATCTAAAAGAGAATGGGATTCTCTCTCAGCTTACTCCTCCTTATACACCACAGCACAACGGTGTATCGGAGCGGAGGAATCGCACCCTATTAGATATGGTGCGCTCTATGATGAGTACAGCTGAGTTATCTATTTCCTTCTGGCGATATGCGCTGGAGACAGCCATATACCTATTGAATAGAGTTCCAACTAAATCTGTGTCTACCACTCCATATGAGATGTGGAATGGAAAAAGACCATCTCTTAAAAGAGTTAAGATATGGGGTTGTCCGGCTTATGTTAAAAAGCAAAATCCGGACAAACTCGAGGCACGATCAGTTCTTTGTAAGTTTGTAGGATATCCAGGCAATTCATATGGATATCTATTCTACCACAGTGAACAACAAAAGGTGTTTGTTGCTCAACATGCCACCTTTTTAGAAAAGGAATTTCTTACAAAAGAAATTAGTGGCGATGAGGTAGAGCTGGAAGAGGTTCCAGCAACACAAACTACAACTGAAGATTTAGTGGAACCAGAGGATTCAGTAGTACACGACGAATCCCAGCCTCTCCGCCGATCTAGCAGGGTTTCTCATCCGCCTGAGAGATACTACAGTTTTCTCATTGATGGTGGAAGCGAGGATTGCATCATGGAAGATGATGACCCGACTAGTTTCGAGCAGGCTATCACGAGTGGTGACTCTGTGAAATGGCTGGATGCAATGCGATCTGAGATGGAATCCATGTACACCAATAAAGTATGGATTTTGGAAAATGCTCCTGAAGGGGTAAAACCCATTGGGAGCAAATGGATTTTTAAAAAGAAATTTGGTGTAGATGGAAAAGTTGAGACTTTCAAAGCTAGACTTGTAGCAAAGGGTTTTCGTCAATAACCAGGTGTGGATTATGACGAAACCTTTTCTCCAGTGGCTATGCTTAAGTCCATCCGGATCTTACTTGCCATTGCTGCATACCATGACTACGAAATCTGGCAAATGGATGTTAAGACCGCCTTTCTAAACGGTGATTTGGAAGAGAGCGTGTACATGACTCAGCCAGAGGGCTTCGTAGATAGTGGGAGCAGCGGAAAGGTGTGCAAGCTGCTTAAATCCATTTATGGGTTAAAGCAAGCATCGCGGAGTTGGAACATCTGTTTTGATGTTGTAGTCAAAGAGTTTGACTTCATCAAAAATATAGATGAACCTTGTATCTATAAGAAGGTAGCAGAGGGTAAGGTTGTCTTCCTCGTATTGTACGTGGATGACATACTCTTGATAGGAAATGATATTCCTATGCTGCAATCAGTCAAGCTCTTCTTATCACAGAGATTCTCAATGAAAGATCTAGGTGATGCCTCCTGCATATTAGGAATCATGATCTATAGAGATAGATCTAAACGGATACTGGGATTGTCCCAATCCAGGTACATTGACACCATCCTAAAGAGGTTTAGTATGGAAGAATCCAAGCGTGGGAACCAACCCACGATCTCTGGACTCACTCTCTCCAAAGAGATGTCTCCCAAGGCTGATTTGGAGAGAGCTCGCATGCAAGGGATACCCTATGCTTCGGCAGTAGGCTCTATCATGTATGCGATGCTATGTACCAGACCAGATGTAGCATACTCACTAAGTGTAGTGAGTCGGTATCAAGCAGATCCTGGAGAGAGTCACTGGACAGCTGTGAAGAACATTCTCAAGTACTTGCGAAGGACTAGAGACATGTTCTTGGTGTATGGTAACGGAGAACTCCGAGTGGAGTCCTTTACCGATTCCAGCTTCCAAAGTGATAAGGACGACTCTAAGTCGCATTCGGGTTTTGTCGTTACCCTCAATGGAGGGGCGGTATGTTGGAAGAGTTCCAAACAGGATACCGTTGCAGACTCGACGATGGAGGCTGAATACATCGCTGCCAACGATGCTGCCAAAGAGGCTGTCTGGATCAAGAAGTTCATTAGTGAACTTGGTGTGGTTCCATCCATTGAACATCCAATACCTCTGTATTGCGATAACAATGGAGCTGTGGCTTTGGCCAAGGAACCCAGATCCCCTCAGAAATCCAGACATATTCTGAGACGGTATCACTTGATCAGGGAGATAGTTGATCGCCGGGAGATCGAGGTCAGGAGAGTAGATACGAAGGACAACACTGCGGATCCACTCACGAAGGCCATTCCCCAGATACAGTTTGAGAGATTATTCGGGATGCTAGGTATGAGATACTACAGCAGCTGGCCTTAGTGCAAGTGGGAGATTGTTAGTTATGTATATGCCCTAGAGGCCATTGTTGTACATTTGATGTATATTATGATGGATGCTTAGATATATACAGAGAGGACTTTCTTGCTCGTCATGATAGTATGCTATTTGGTTTCACTTTATCTTAACATGTTGACTTGTATTGGTATATTGTCTTTCTCTCACATGTTGATAAAGCCCTTAAGATCTGTACTCGACTACTTGGATTATGATGAGATCAAACTAGTGGGGCCACGGTAGTCGATGAGTACATCCTATAAATGTTCCTAGTCGAGGGTATATCGAGACAGGGCATCGATACACCAGAGTAGACTAGCGTATACGCATCTTGACCCATATGATGGGCGATGGATGATCCCATATCCATCGGTGTTTAACATCAAGGATGATGTATGGGTGCTCAGTGGAGACTGGGTACACTGGACGGACTCGTCGAGAACTCCCAGTTGGTGATATACCACACGTCAGATGGCAGTTCTCCGGTGACACTGGTACAGGGTAGTCTGTAGACCCGAGATCGTCATAGAGTCTTGTATGATTCCCACTGTGCTTTGATTTCCACCTTACCACGTCCAAGAAGGCGTACAAAACGATGGCTTTTGGGTACAGTCCCGAATCACATGGAGGCAATGAGCGATAGGAGGGGATTCGTCTCTCCCGGTATAGGGAGTTGATGTTGTGCTGTGTTCGATTGGCTATAACTGGAAGTCCCTGGCCAGGGCTGATATAGAGATATACTGGTAAGTGTTACCAGTAGTTTCTCGACCTGTTATGAGCCTCACATCGACACGACTTATCGGTTACTGGGGTCTGACGTATACCACCCCTAGACCTGATATGCGACATATCAGACGAACAGACCGGACTGTACGGGAGTGTTACTGATTGGATTCACAGGAGAACGCACAGGCTAGCTTGTTGATCTTCTGATCGCTCAATACCTGGGTGGCTGTTACGTTTAGCTGACCGCTTGCAGCTTGTGGGTGTTTGATATGATCATCACCTGCTACCGGCGTATTGACGATTCTTTAGAGTCCTACACAGAGGTTTCTTGGCTCAGACGAAACGGAGTAGAGGCACATATGTGATATGTACAGGACCGAGGATAATGCGATATGAGATACCGTATTATATTCTCGAGATATTATGATATGAATCGGGACATCGGATCAAGTGTTGATTCGATGAATCGGTACATGATATATTAGCCGGTTATATTCGATATAGCCGGATCGTTGGATCAAGTGTTGATTCGATGATTTAATGTATAATAATATATATGATATATTGTATTACATTATCTAATATTGGCTCACTTTATTATTTCATTTTCTCACTGGATTAATACATTGGTATATATGCGATATATGTTAAATGTATTATTTTCTTTTGTTGCAAATATATAATATATATGTGATATATATTATTGTGACATGATATGATTTATTATTAAACATGTTTAAGGATGATTAAATGGGATTAGGGTTTGATTAGGGTTAGCTTCTTCTTGTTCATTCTAGAAGCTTTGCTTTTGTCTTGGTTAAGATATTATGGTTGATATTTTTCCATGACTCATTTCTAACCTAACCAAACCCTAACTCTAGTTTATTCTCTACAAACTCTTAGCCACTCATCCTTGACCATGGTTGATATATCAATCATATAGATTTCTTTTCTATTCATCACAAAAGGATTTATCATTTCCATTATCATCTTCTTCTCTCTTGAGTTAAAAAGAAAAAGCTTACTAGAAATTCCATTTGTGATGATAAATTGTGAGAAAGTGAATTAAAAAGAAAGCATAAATACTACTCCCTCATCCTCATCTCATCTAGCCCATGAGATTAGGGTGTTCATCTCTATAGAGTGAGAAAGCTTGGGTTTTTGCAACTTCGACGTAGATCATCGGAGATTCGGAACACTTCAAGCTAGCATGGATCGTTCGAGTCGTGGAGCCTCTCTTGAGTCCGGGAGATCGTGGATCGCGGCAAAGGGACTTCTACTCGGGGCTTGTGAAGCGAAGGAGCGGACTACAAAGGTTGTAATCCCTCACACTTAGATAAAAAGTTGTTATCTTGCATGCTAAACCCTAATAATCTAACAAAGATCCCGTCTTTGGGTTGTTCGGCACATGTAGAATTTTTTTCGGGCTTGTTTGATGCTCTATGAACCTTCACTAGTGTGCCTAGGAACCCTTCACTCAATACCCAGGTGGCCGTTACATTTAGCAGACCGCTTGCGGCTTGTGGGTGTTTGATATGATAATCACCTACTGTCGGCGTATTGACGAGTCTTTAGAGTCCTACACAGAGGTTTCCTGGCTCAAGCGAAACGGAGTAGGACCACATATGTGATATGTGCAGGACCGAGATTGATACGATATGAGATACCGTATTCTATTCTCACGATTTGTGACATTGGTCGGTTATATGCCATATAGTCGGGTTATCGGATCAAGTGTTGATTCGATAAGTTGTTACACATGATATTAGTCGGTTATATGTGATATAGCCGGATTATTAAATCAAGAGTTAATTTAATAATTTAATGTATAATTATATATTTGATATATTATATTACATTAACTAATATTAAGCTCACTTATGATTTCTTTTTCTCACTTTGTGCATATTGGATATATGTGATATGTATATTTGTGTACATGTTTGTATCATGCTAGGTTACAAATGCAACTAGGGTTTATAGAGATTAAACCATGCTAGGGTTAAGATTAGGGTTTATATTTTATTATTAAGTAATTCAAAAATTATGGAATTAGTCATGGTTGATATTTGTTGAAAGCTTGTAAAAGCTTGTAAGCATCTTTGACTTTGTCCACTCCTTTTGTCTAGCTTAAGATATTATTTGACCTAACCTTTAACCCTAGCTCATGGTTAACTCTCTACAAGGGTTAAGCATGACATGCTTAACCCTTGGTTGCATTTCTAACCACAACATGAATTCATTCACAACTTCATCACTTGCTTCATCTTCTTCTTCCTCTCAAGCTTTCTTGCTTCAATGGAAAATGATGAAAACTTGTGAGAAAATTAAATCTAAAGTGAGCCCACTTCCTACTTCATCATCCTCTACTACTTGCCATTTAGTATAGGGTGTTTGGTTCACTAATTCCTTAATTAGTGAAGAGATAGCTTGGGTTAGTGTCTCCTCGGCGTAGATCATCTTCGGCCCCAAAGACTTCGAAGCAAGCATGTTCGTTTATTCAAGGGAGCCTCTCTAGAGTCCGGAGTTCACGATCGCAGTGAAGAGAATGCTACACGGAGCTAATGAAGTGAAGGACCGATCTACAAAGGTTGTATTCCTTATTCACTTTACTTGCAAAGTCGTTTGCATTTCTATTCCGTCGATTTCTAGAAAACGATTCTATGTTAGGGTTAGCTAGAACGGGAAAAATTTTAATTTGGCATGGACGATGCCTCCCGAAACCTTGCCGCTGTGCTAGGGAACCCTGCAATAGTATCAGAGCCATACTAGAAAATTAGACGGATTTTGTTAAGATTACGAAACCGAAATACTCCGAAACTTGAAACGCGAAAATGTAGTTTCTGTCGATTCTAAAAAGTTGTCAAAAAAATTTTTAAACAAGTACAGAGTGTTATATGGGATATATCATGAACACAGTGAAAATTTCAGAGGGTTTGCTCGTATTTTGGCCGAGCACGAGGTGGTTGGGGCCGGCCACTTTTTGGCAGTTTTCCTTGAAATTTTCACTGTGTTCCAGTGACTGGGTTTTGATGTTTCAGGTGTTGTTTGTTTTTGCTAATTTTGCATGTGATGTAATCTTACACTATAAGCAATTTGGAGTGTTTCGTATTCGTAGTTTTAACATTGTTTCGGGTTATTCGCATGTTGTTTAGACGAAGTTAAAAAATTCGATCGAATGTCAAAAACCCATTTTTCCAAATTTAACGTATTCGGAAAAACAAGCAAGTGATTCTATGAACCCTCTAGAAAAATGAAACCCTAACTCGACTTTTTGGATCACGGAACCACGGTCATACCCTAGGGTTTGCCGTCATTCCGTGGCGACATGAGTGAGGCTTGGGTTTGCCCTTCTAGGCTGGTGCATAGGTACCGTGGCATATTCTGGGTATTATTGAACTGTGTTCAAGTGTTGAGCTATTGGAAAATTGTGGGACTATGATGAATTGATCGAAAAGTTTAACCTCGTCCGGATAGCATGTGTTTGGATATAATATTTGGAATCCAAAAATGTAGTTATGAGATAACTAATTTGAATGTTATAAATCTAGCAATTTAGTCTCAGATGATCGGTTGCCACGGGATTTTGATGTGATCAAAAGTCCGTCGCAATCACGTAGCGTACACGGATACTCGCCGGGTAACCTTATTAGATAGCCACGCCCCATAGCACCGACCAAGTGACTGTAGGATAACCCCATCGCCAAAAGCATCCGTTCGGGTGCTCGCGGCAGCGGTGTTCCGCCTTAGTGCATTTCGTCGACGGCATCAGGGGTGCGGCCGTCTACTAAAGTTTCCGACGAGCATTCGATCAGAAAGTCGGGAATCTTGTTGAATTGCCCGACAAGATATTAAAAGGTGTTTTGAATATCGAGACTAAAATGGGGGGTTTATAATTGTTAGGCATGTGATGTCTAAGGAATTCATTTGGTTAGGCATGAATCCGGAATATGAGATATTTCGGGTTTATGATATCTAAGGTGGTTGCGGATTCCAACTGTTATAGTTTTTCACTTTCTTTTCTGCGACCGTAAGTGTAATATGTTGTGTATCGCCAGTTTCAGAGTTATATGTCAACGACAATTGGGATACACATATTTACTTACGTTGATGACATGTGATTTTATGTGTTGCTGGGATATGTTATATTGGATCTGTAACAACTAGGATTATATTAGTAACTAATTATATTCTTATTAGTGAAATTCTTTAATAAAAGTTTACCAAGTTGACTTTGAAATATATTATCAAAATTAATAAGCATTTTTCTAGAATTTTCCTAAGCTTGCACAAACATGTGCATGTAACCTAGGGTTAAAATTGGGTTAAACCATGTTTAGACAACCATGGTGGCCTAACCCCTCTTGTTAGGTTAATTAGTTTTAAATTAAGAATTTGTTTTTCTAAAAATATAAAGGGTTTAATATTCTTTTGGGGTTGACTTGGGTTGAGGAGAGAGAGAGAGAATGATAGGTGTCATGTTAGCTTTGATAGAGAGAGAAAATGGTGGCTTAAGAAAGAGTCACACCCACTTCACTTCAAAACTTTCCATAGCCTCCACACTCTCCCTCTCACTCACATCCCTCACATCTCTCACTCACATATACTCTCAAACTCACCCTCTTACTTAGCCTACATCAGCATAGCTGCTACCTCAGCCCAAAACAATTCAGAAACATAACATCAGCATCAGCTGATTTGTTCAGCTTCCAAGCACATCATAACCATTTTATTCTCAGCAGCAGCAATACCCTATTCCCAAACAGCCCCAACTCTATACAACACTCACACAACTCCATATACTACAACACAACACAACACTACAACACAACACAACACCACACAACAGAAACAATCACAAAAACAACAGCAATGCATCAGCTTCAGCTTTAAACGGCAACAGTTATTCCAGGCAGCAACAGCAGCACCCCAGCAAGCTCCACCCCTCTTCTGCTTCTCCTTCTCCTTGTTTGTGAGGTTCCTAGTGGGGTATAACTTCTGAACTCCTTCCTTGTTACCTAGTTGTGTAGAAATAGCTTCGATTAGCGATAATTATTCGTTTTTGTGCATGTTTGGGTGATTTTTGTGAAAGTGTGGTTATGTGAGGTTGGTGTTGGGTAGACAAGCCTAAGTAAGTGTTGTTGAGGCCAGGTTAACCTAGGATAACCCCAGATTACACTAAAATACCTTCAGTTTTCAGATTGGACTAAACTTGACATTTTAAGCAAAAACATGGCTTTTTGAGATCTGCTGTTAACCGTGTTGGTTCAGAATAAAATTGATTGGACCATAGCCTACTGGTGACACCCTGACCCCACCACCAGAGCCCGACCCAACCACTTCCACCCGAGGCCGCCGAAATATCCGTTCTGGCCGCAATTTGCGGCCAGACTAGGGGGTTAGGGGCTAGGGTTTTTAGTACAGGTGTATACTACATTTTGTGGGTCCAGGGTATATATAGTTTTGTAGTATCCTAACCTGGGTAAAATCTGGGACTGTATGTCTTTTTCTGGTACTTTATTTTGCGCGATACGCGCGATACGCGAGTGGATTCTGTGATTCAGCGTATCGCGGCGTATCGGATCGAGTTCTGGGCGCACACACACACGTTCCAGCGTACCGCGTGCACGCGAGTTAATTCACGACGCGAGTTTCTCGTTTCGTCCCGATATCGCGTTTTACGAGATCTTGATATATTGGAATTCTTGTGTTAATTCCAGGTTCACAGGCGGGTACTTCAGACGCCGCCAGGAAAGGGAAGCAGGTGGTCGGCTATACTTAGCACGCGACCAGGTGAGTAGATTTTACATCTACGGAGAAATCGCCCGTATGGCGTTAAGCGTCAGGGCGTAATAGGATGTTAGTTTATGTGTTCATACTTGCTTACTAGAGTAGTATACCATCTTATATATAGAACTGGTAGTATAGAACACTGCACTGTCACTAACGGTCCAAGTTGCACGAGCACGATTTATATGCTACACTCACACCGTTAGTGATTGCCATGACACTCACATTATAGGATTGCTATAACCTCATGTTTGATTCTGCTTATTTGATGTTGTCATGACTTGCCACCTACTATCATATGGACATTCATACCATGCACACTGTATATGCACTTTCGTAAGTACCTTCATTGATATAACCCTACTTGGGCGCTTACGCATCATATATCTACAGTTGTGCACATGTACATTGCTATATTCACATTGCATACTTATCCATGCACACATCCATACCGATACCCATATTCATATGCTACATACATGGGTGATATAGACTTGTTTTAAAAACTAAGGGACCGCAGACGTTATTCTCAAAACTAGATCTTTCAAAGAGCGGTTTTCCCTTTCTTTTACTCTTAGCATCATATGACATGCTGCATGGATTACGCATTGTATTTAATTATGTGATTTCTGGATTTGGGAACCGGAGTACTAATTTAAGAAAATACGCACTGTTTAAAAACCCGGTTTCCCTTGAAATGATATTTTAGTGCGTCCACCATGAGTTTTCTCGGTTCCGGAGAGCTTGTGTGAGTATACCCGATTCAAGGAGAGGTAGGCACCGATTGCGGGTACATGGTGGACCCGGTACGGTACCCCGGGGCGAGAAGACTCGTATTGTTAGACGGTGAGCCCGGCGGAGGGACTACTACCTACCGGTGATTGGTTAGACCTGGCGATTATCCGGAGGATACCGACCAGAGTCGATAGATGGATACGGGACGACGCGTACTGCCGGAGGCCGAGGGACGATTCCGCAGACGGAGCCCGTGGGCAGATCCGATGGACGGACGCCCCATACTGGAGTATTTGCGTGTCGGTGCTGGACACGGTTGATTTTATGAGATTTGGGTGCCGATGTTGGGCACTCACGATTGTATGAGATTCACAGGATTGAGGGCCGAGGTGGATGACGGCGCCTGAGTTTTACTGGGAATTGGGTGTATTGATGGACATCGGTCATTTTTCCACGTTGATATTCCGTGTAGACACTATGTATTCCCATACTCAGCATTTAGTATTGACATCTCATCCTGTACCTATTGTACCTGATATAGTACACATGCCATACATGATTATCGCATACCCTGCTCATGCTATATAGGGTTGTTAGATTCCATATCAGACATGATTATTGCATACCTTGCACATCATATGGGGAGACTTTTTGATTACATTTGCTGCCCGATATGCGTAATCAGTTCATTATATAGATGTTATCTGTTGGCATAGGTTAGAGTATCGCAGTACGTGCATACTCGCGATTACCTTTATATGTTATCTACTATTCACGAGTTGGCAACTCACCCCCATTGTGCCACAGTGCTTGCAGGTTACCCTTGGGAGTAGTCGCGGCTGGCTGTTTACCGCACCTTTTGACACAGATACCATTGCTGAGGCGTGTTAGCCCTTTTGCTATTAGGTGGGTTTTGTACGATATCTGTTTATTTTTCAGTTGCATCTTGATGTATCTAGTACTCTCCATCTACTTTCATGTATTGACTTAGAGACAGTTGTGAGGACGATGTATGTTATTTGTACTCTGGTGTCGAGCTCGTTGTGAGCCGGCTTTATTCATGCAGTTTTACCTCTTATGATATTTTGTTTTCACTTTACTGTTCATTCTTCGCTTCGGCGTCGTATATTATGTTGAGGTGATTTCTCCGCCGCTGGGCGCGATTCTCCTATTGTGATATTCTATTTATTTCACATGTTCCTTTTAATTATATCTCGCCTTTTACCCGATTTCGGGACAAACATTTAAAAAGAAAATGTTATTTAAAATGATTTAAATAATAACTTGAACCAAAAAGGATTGCTACTAAGTAACTTAAAGTTTTCTAAATGTTTCAACACTCCAAATTTTTAATGGTTTTGTTTTCTGGGTTCGGCTTACTTAGTCATGTTACGCCTGTAGGCGTTGCGTGGTTAAGTGCCGGTCACGGGCCGAACTTTGGGTCGTGACAAAGTTGGTATCAGAGCGTAGATTTTACCTTCGGTGTGTAAGATTGACCCTGGTATGATGGCGTAGGTAGCTGCAGCAGGGTGGCGTGGCGTGCGTATGTTCCGCGGCATACTCACGACACGGTACCCCGCCTAAGCGACCTTAGGGCTTATTGATTGAAATTCCTTCATGACTATATATATTCTTGCGATTCGATTTCCGTATCCTTATCGAATCCTACCTTCCTTTACAGCCACTATGCCGCCAAGGACTACGAGGGCACAGAGAGCGGCTGCGAAAGCCGAGGCTCGTGTTGACTCATCCGAGACAAGGACTGATCCGGGCAGTGCACCTGTTGCGCCCGAGCAGACTACACCTCCCATGACAGATCAGATCGCCACACTAGGGGCTGGTATGCAGGAGATGCGCCAGACGGTGGGATCCAGCATGCAGGAGATGCGTCAGATGATAGGGTCGCTAGTTGAGACGCTTCGAGCGCAGCGACCAGAGGTAGCTCCACCAGTCACGGGGACCGCGATGGTATCTACAGCACCAGCAGTTGCCCCTACAGCCACGGAGGTGATTTCAGTATCATTAGCAGAGTTCATGAGGCTGAAGCCTCCGGTTTTCACAGGCACCGACGCAGCAGAGGACCCGCGGTCCTTTATTGATAGGATGGCCCGGATATGTCGTTCCCTTAGATGCTCAGATACGAGGTGGGTCGAGTTCGCGAGCTTTCGCTTGGAAGGACTTGCGCAGAAATGGTGCGAATCGGTCGAGAAGGGCAGGGCAGCAGGTCTTCCTCCTATGACCTGGACAGAGTTTGTGACGATCTTTATAGCCTGCTTCCTTCCCCAGAGTGTCAGGGATGCCCGAGCACGCAGATTTGAGTCCTTACGCCAGACGCCAGAGATGACCGTGGCAGAGTACGACATGCTATTCACAGAGCTATCAGTTTATGCTCCGTACCTAGTGGCTACTGAGGAACTACGAGTCAAGAGATTTGTCCGAGGCTTGCTTACACCACTGTTCCTTGCGATCAGCGCACAGCATTACGAGACGTATGCCGCAGCTGTAGACGCAGCCCTATTAGTCGAGGAGCGCCTTGCCGAGACTTCAGTAGTTCCAGGGCCGAAGAGGGTTCATACTGACACAGCAGCTCAGAGACATCCGTTCAGACGCCGTGATAGACGTCATACCAGTGACAGAGACTCGGGGCGAGGTCAGATGTTTAGCTCATACCCCCAGGAGGGTCAGCAGACGTCCTGTGGATGCTTTGGATGTGGTAGTCCTCATCACCGCGTCAGAGATTGTACCGAGGCACGCCAGAGGGAGCCAGCCTTACCGCATGTCACACTTCCACCTTCTCCACCCCAGAGGGCATTGCCTGTTGTACCCACAGTCGCTCCGCGTCAGACTCATGCACAGAGAGGCCATGGTCGCGGAGGGTTTGTTCCTAGAGGGCGTGGCGGCCGAGGCAGAGGACCGCCAGCTACCGGCAGAGTACAACC
Source organism: Agapanthus africanus (assembly GCA_030015575.1). NCBI lineage: Eukaryota > Viridiplantae > Streptophyta > Magnoliopsida > Asparagales > Amaryllidaceae > Agapanthus > Agapanthus africanus. Next base: position 389,754,991 of record JASDDO010000022.1, read on the forward strand.
AGCTACTAGCAGGGGACCGCCAGTCACAGGTGGAGGACAGGCACGGGTTTTCGCTTTGACGCATCAGGACGCGCAGGCGTCCAATGCGGTGGTCTCAGGTACCTTATCAGTATGTACTATTGATGCACACGTATTATTCGATCCCGGATCCACGCACTCGTACGTTTCCACACATTTTTTGCCGAGTTTGGGTAGAGAGTCTGGGTTGCTTGATCAGCCACTTGTAGTAACCACTCCCGTGGGAGAGTCGTTTGTTGCTAGGAACGTGTTCCGATCCTGTGTTGTCCGTATTGGCGAGAGAGATTTGCCTATCGACTTGATCCTTCTGGAGATGTTGGACTTCGACGATCTTTTGGGCATGGATTGGTTGGCCACATGCTATGCGTCTGTAGACTGCCGCGAGAAGACCGTTAGGTTTTGTTTTCCCGGAGAGTCGACTTTTGTTGTGCAGGGTGACCGTGGTACCACCCCTCACCTTTTGATTTCTTCTCTTCACGCTGGACGGCTTCTGAGGAAGGGATGTCAGGGATTTCTAGCCTATGTTGCTGAGATTAGGGCTACGGATGTTCCACTGGACCAGGTTCCGAGTGTATGCGAGTTCCCTGACGTATTCCCTGACGAGCTTCCTGGGCTACCGCCTGAGCGTGATGTTGTTTTCCGTATTGATTTGATTCCCGGCACGGGGCCTATTTCTATACCGCCTTATCGGATGGCCCCGGCGGAGCTCAGTGAGTTGAAGAGTCAGTTGCAAGATTTGCTGGACAAGGGACTCGTTCGACCCAGTGTTTCTCCTTGGGGTGCTCCGGTCCTGTTCGTTAAGAAGAAGGACGGCAGTTTGCGTCTGTGTATCGACTACCGGCAGCTGAACCAGGTGACCGTGCGGAACAGATATCCGTTGCCACGCATCGACGACTTGTTCGACCAGCTTCAGAAGGCAGGATATTTTTCGAGGATCGATTTGCGATCAGGCTATCATCAGCTGAGAGTTCGACCGGAGGACATTCCAAAGACGGCTTTCCGTACGCGTTATGGTCATTACGAGTTTTTGGTGATGTCGTTCGGACTCACCAACGCGCTAGCAGCTTTCATGGACATGATGAACCGTATCTTCAGGCCGTATCTTGACTTGTTCATCATCGTATTCATTGACGATATATTGGTGTATTCCCGGAGCAGAGAGGAGCATGAGCAGCACCTGCGGATTACGTTGCAGACCTTGAGGGAGCACCGGCTCTATGCGAAATTCTCCAAGTGCGCATTCTGGCTGGACAGCGTGGACTTCTTGGGTCACGTGATTACACGGGATGGTATATGTGTAGACCCGAGGAAGGTCGAGGCCGTGCGGAGTTGGCCCAGACCTACATCCGTTACTGAGATACGCAGCTTTCTAGGACTGGCCGGCTACTACAGGCGATTTGTGCAGGATTTCTCCCGTATCGCTGCACCCTTGACCGGTTTGACCCGGAAGGGGGTTCCTTTCGTTTGGACGGAGGAGTGCGAGCACAGTTTCCAGCAGCTACGGACTTGCTTGACTACGGCGCCAGTGCTATCCTTGCCTTCAGGATCAGGCGGATTTGTAGTATATTGTGACGCTTCACGAGTGGGGCTAGGATGCGTATTGATGCAGCACGGCAAGGTGATCGCATATGCTTCCCGCCAATTGAAGAAACATGAGCAGAACTACCCCACTCACGATTTGGAGATGGCTGCAGTGGTCTTTGCACTTAAGATCTGGCGACATTACCTCTATGGCGAGTTGTGCCAGATATTCACTGATCACAAAAGCCTAAAGTATATATTTCAGCAGCGAGACCTGAATCTCCGACAGCGCCGTTGGATGGAACTGGTGAAAGACTACGACTGCGAGATCTTGTATCACCCGGGAAAGGCTAATGTAGTTGCGGATGCTTTGAGCAGGAGGCCCGGGGGTAGTCTTTCGTGCTTGAGTGCAGTACAGAGGCAGTCGTCAGCAGATTGGCAGATACTATGCGATGGCCGAGTACAGTTCGAGTTCACACAGATCGGGGGACAACTTGCGCACGTTCGTGCACGCCCACAGTTGCTTGACCGTATATATGGGGCACAACGCAGGGATGACCGTTGCTCAGAGATCGCGGCACAGATTGGACATGGCAGATTCTCTGAGTTCGTGGTCGATGATCAGGGGATACTACGTTTTGGGTCTAGACTGTACGTACCAGATGCTGAGGGATTGCGGCGCGATATTCTCGAGGAGGCACATCGATCAGTGTACAGTGTCCATCCCGGTTCCACCAAGATGTACCATGATATGAGAGAAGTCTACTGGTGGGACGGAATGAAGAAGGACATTGCTGATTTTGTATCGAGATGCCTGACTTATCAGCAAGTCAAGGCCGAGCACCAGAGGCCCGCGGGAGAGCTGCAGCCGTTACCCATTCCGGAGTGGAAATGGGAACAGATTTCGATGGATTTCGTTATGGGTCTACCCAGGACTAGGCGGGGGTATGACTCCATTTGGGTGATCGTGGATCGTCTGACGAAAGCGGCTCACTTCCTACCCGTGAAGACGACTTTCGGATTTGCTCAGTACGCCCAGATTTATATCGACGAGATTGTGCGACTACATGGGGTTCCAGCGTGTATTATGTCCGACCGAGGCACCCAGTTCACCAGCAGATTATGGCAGAGGCTTCAGGAGGCTTTGGGCACTCGTTTGAGTTTCAGCACGGCATTTCATCCGCAGACCGACGGACAGTCAGAGCGGACCATTCAGACTCTCGAGGACATGCTCCGAGCTTGCGTGTTAGATTTTGGTGGTAGCTGGGATCATCATTTACCCTTGATAGAGTTCTCCTACAACAATAGCTTCCAGGACACTATACAGATGGCACCTTTCGAGGCTTTGTATGGGAGGAGATGTAGATCGCCCGTCTGTTGGACAGAGCTCAGCGAGAGCAGTGTTTTGGGGCCACAGATCGTACAGGAGACGACCGAGAAGATATAGCTGATTCGAGACAGGATGAGGACAGCTCAGAGCAGGCAGAAATCGTATGCTGACAGACGCCGCCGCAGTTTAGAGTTCGCAGCTGGCGATCACGTTTTTCTGAAGGTCTCTCCGATGAAGGGAGTGATGAGGTTTGGACGGAAGGGGAAGCTTAGCCCCAGATTCATAGGTCCCTTCGAGATCCTCGAGCGTGTCGGCGCAGTAGCGTATCGATTGGCCCTTCCACCCAGTCTTTCTGATGTCCACCCCGTCTTCCACGTATCGATGCTACGCAGATACCTTCACGACCCTTCCCACACGATCCAGCATCCGACAGAACAGCTTGAGCCCGACCTCTCATTCACCGTGCAGCCAGTGGAGATATTGGATCGGCAGGTGAAGAAACTTCGATCTAGGATCCTGCCGTCGGTGAAGGTTCTTTGGCGCATCCCGAACGGTGAGGAGTTCACTTGGGAGGCCGAGGGAGAGATGCGGAAGAAATTCCCTCATCTCTTTGAAGGTACGCGTAGTCTTATATTTTAAATTCGGGGACGAATTTTCTTAAGGGGGGAGACTGTAACAACTGGGATTATATTAGTAACTAATTATATTCTTATTAGTGAAATTATTTAATAAAAGTTAACCAAGTTGACTTTGAAATATTTTATCAAAATTAATAAGCATTTTTCTAGAATTTTCCTAAGTTTGCACAAACATGTGCATGTAACCTAGGGTTAAAATTGGGTTAAACCATGTTTAGACAACCATGGTGGCCTAACCTCTCTTGTTAGGTTAATTAGTTTTAAATTAAGAATTTGTTTTTCTAAAAATATAAAGGGTTTAATATTCTTTTGGGGTTGACTTGGGTTGAGGAGAGAGAGAGAGAATGATAGGTGTCATGTTAGCTTTGATAGAGAGAGAAAATGGTGGCTTAAGAAAGAGTCACACCCACTTCACTTCAAAACTTTCCATAGCCTCCACACTCTCCCTCTCACTCACATCCCTCACATCTCTCACTCACATATACTCTCAAACTCACCCTCTCACTTAGCCTACATCAGCATAGCTGCTACCTCAGCCCAAAACAATTCAGAAACATAACATCAGCATCAGCTGATTTGTTCAGCTTCCAAGCACATCATAACCATTTTATTCTCAGCAGCAGCAATACCCTATTCCCAAACAGCCCCAACTCTATACAACACTCACACAACTCCATATACTACAACACAACACAACACTACAACACAACACAACACCACACAACAGAAACAATCACAAAAACAACAGCAATGCATCAGCTTCAGCTTTAAACGGCAACAGTTATTCCAGGCAGCAACAGCAGCACCCCAGCAAGCTCCACCCCTCTTCTGCTTCTCCTTCTCCTTATTTGTGAGGTTCCTAGTGGGGTATAACTTCTGAACTCCTTCCTTGTTGCCTAGTTGTGTAGAAATAGCTTCGATTAGCGATAATTATTCGTTTTTGTGCATGTTTGGGTGATTTTTATGAAAGTGTGGTTATGTGAGGTTGGTGTTGGGTAGACAAGCATAAGTAAGAGTTGTTGAGGCCAGGTTAACCTAGGATAACCCCAGATTACACTAAAATACCTTCAGTTTTCAGATTGGACTAAACTTGACATTTTAAGCAAAAACATGGCTTTTTGAGATCTGCTGTTAACCGTGTTGGTTCAGAATAAAATTGATTGGACCATAGCCTACTGGTGACACCCTGACCCCACCACCAGAGCCCGACCCAACCACTTCCACCCGAGGCCGCCGAAATATCCGTTCTGGCCGCAATTTGCGGCCGGACTAGGGGGTTAAGGGCTAGGGTTTTTAGTACAGGTGTATGCTACATTTTGTGGGTCCAGGGTATATATAGTTTTGTAGTATCCTAACCTGGGTAAAATCTGGGACTGTATGTCTTTTTCTGGTACTTTATTTTGCGCGATACGCGCGATACGCGAGTGGATTCTGTGATTCAGCGTATCGCGGCGTATCGGATCGAGTTCTGGGCGCGCACACACACGTTCCAGCGTACCGCGCGCACGCGAGTTAATTCGCGACGCGTGTTTCTCGTTTCGTCCCGATATCGCGTTTTATGAGATCTTGATATATTGGAATTCTTGTGTTAATTCCAGGTTCGCAGGCGGGTACGTCAGACGCCGCCAGGAAAGGGAAGCAGGTGGTCGGCTATACTTAGCACGCGACCAGGTGAGTAGATTTAACATCTACGGGGAAATCACCCGTATGGCGTTAAGCGTCAGGGCGTAATAGGATGTTAGTTTATGTGTTCATACTTGCTTACTAGAGTAGTATACCGTCTTATATATAGAACTGGTAGTATAGAACACTGCACTGTCACTAACGGTCCAAGTTGCACGAGCACGATTTATATGCTACACTCACACCGTTAGTGATTGCCATGACACTCACATTATAGGATTGCTATAACCTCATGTTTGATTCTGCTTATTTGATGTTGTCATGACTTGCCACCTACTATCATATGGACATTCATACCATGCACACTGTATATGCACTTTTGTAAGTACCTTCATTGATATAACCCTACTTGGGCGCTTACGCATCATATGTCTACAGTTATGCACATGTACATTGCTATATTCACATTGCATACTTATCCATGCACACATCCATACCGATACCCATATTCATATGCTACATACATGGGTGATATAGACTTGTTTTAAAAACTAAGGGACCGCAGACGTTATTATCAAAACTAGATCTTTCAAAGAGCGGTTTTCCCTTTCTTTTACTCTTAGCATCATATGACATGCTGCATGGATTACGCATTGTATTTAATTATGTGATTTCTGGATTTGGGAACCGGAGTACTAATTTAAGAAAATACGCACTGTTTAAAAACCCGGTTTCCCCTGAAATGATATTTTAGTGCGTCCACCATGAGTTTTCTCGGTTCCGGAGAGCTTGTGTGAGTATACCCGATTCGAGGAGAGGTAGGCACCGATTGCGGGTACATGGTGGACCCGGTACGGTACCCCAGGGTGAGAAGACTCGTATTGTTAGACGGTGAGCCCGGCGGAGGGACTACTACCTACCGGTGATTGGTTAGACCTGGCGATTATCCGGAGGATACCGACCAGAGTCGATAGATGGATACGGGACGACGCGTACTGCCGGAGGCCGAGGGCCTATTCCGCAGACGGAGCCCGTGGGCAGATCCGATGGACGGACGCCCCATACTGGAGTATTTGCGTGTCGGTGCTGGACACGGTTGATTTTATGAGATTTGGGTGCCGATGTTGGGCACTCACGATTGTATGAGATTCACAGGATTGAGGGCCGAGGTGGATGACGGCGCCTGAGTTTTAATGGGAATTAGGTGTATTGATGGACACCGGTCATTTTTCCACGTTGATATTCCGTGTGGACACTATGTATTCCCATACTCAGCATTTAGTATTGACATCTCATCCTGTACCTATTGTACTTGATATAGTACACATGCCATACATGATTATCGCATACCCTGCTCATGCTATATAGGGTTGTTAGATTCCATATCAGACATGATTATTGCATACCTTGCACATCATATGGGGAGACTTTTTGATTACATTTGCTGCCCGATATGCGTAATCAGTTCATTATATAGATGTTATCTGTTGGCATAGGTTAGAGTATCGCAGTACGTGCATACTCGCGATTACCTTTATATGTTATCTACTATTCACGAGTTGGTAACTCACCCCCGTTGTGCCACAGTGCTTGCTGGTTACCCTTGGGAGTAGTCGCGGCTGGCTGTTTACCGCACCTTTTGACACAGATACCATTGCTGAGGCGTGTTAGCCCCTTTGCTATTAGGTGGGTTTTGTACGGTATCTGTTTATTTTTCAGTTGCATCTTGATGTATCTAGTACTCTCCATCTACTTTCATGTATTGACTTAGAGACAGTTGTGAGGACGATGTATGTTATTTGTACTCTGGTGTCGAGCTCGTTGTGAGCCGGCTTTATTCATGCAGTTACCTCTTATGATATTTTGTTTTCATTTTACTGTTCATTCTTCGCTTCGGCGTCGTATATTATGTTGAGGTGATTTCTCCGCCGCTGGGCGTGATTCTCCTATTGTGATACTCTATTTATTTCACATGTTCCTTTTAATTATATCTCGCCTTTTACCCGATTTCGGGACAAACTTTTAAAAAGAAAATGTTTTTTAAAATGATTTAAATAATAACTTGAACCAAAAAGGATTGCTACTAAGTAACTTAAAGTTTTCTAAATGTTTCAACACTCCAAATTTTTAATGGTTTTGTTTTCTGGGTTCGGCTTACTTAGTCATGTTACGCCTGTAGGCGTTGCGTGGTTAAGTGCCGATCACGGGCCGTACTTTGGATCGTGACAGGATCGTCGTGATTGAATAGCCGGGGGTTTTATGTGAGATGAGAGTTTTCCATTTTCATTCATGTAAAATTCATTGTATGTAATATTCTTTTATTGGGGCACTTCCGGGTTGAGGATGATGTCACCATTGTATATTATTTACTTTTCCACATTAGGATAGACCCAAGGCGAGGAGCACAAGTAACCGGGTTTTAGGGTCCAATGGGAGACCATCTCGAGGAGTCGAGACCGGGTCTTCTAACTCTAGAATTAGTAGGGTTGCTTGCCGTTCTCGTAGGGGTCTAGGGGTGTGGGATTGGCTATTCATCACGGCCGTGGAATCCATGTTTTATACAGGCTTAATTTAAAACCCGGAAATCCTAGTATATCCAATATTTCATATGCTGTGTTCTGCTGCGATATTCTGTGATGTGATCACTGTATATGTTGAGATAGATACTGGATATAGTATATGTGATATATTATATAGACGTTGCTTATGTTTTACACACACGCTAGCCCTGCCCCACTCTGTCGTTAGTTACCTAACCTAACGGTGCACGAGGGGACATCGAGGCGAATGCGGATGGTATAAACATACGTTGTATTTATCTGTGATGTTTAGCTAACTTAAAATGATGGGAATTCATTAATGAGATTAATGAAATAAAAGAAATCTAAAGATGTTGTAGAAACTTGTCTCGAAAACTGGTAGCTCTAGTTCTTGCTTTGCATAGCAGTATTTCTTGTAGAATATCCAGCACCTTATTCGATAAGGGAAGAGTCGAGATCCCTTCACCGAGAGTGACCTCTTTAGCGAAACTAGCAGATGCTACAAACTCGGTTTGTCTTTTGATTGCTTTTATAGTTTTTGCTTTGCAAAGTGGTATTTGTGAAATATCCTGCACCTTATTCGATATGGAAAGAGCCGAGATCCCTTCACCGGGAGTGACCTCTTTAGCAAAACTAGTAAAGCCTTAAAAACACTCCTTTTCAAAATCACTCGATTCTACGATGATATCAAGTTCATTACACAAAGGGTTTTCTTAAAAACCTGTCGTAGCCTTCCGTCATTTCAGATAAGTAATAGTTAGTATTCGTGCTGCGTTTATTGGCCTTGTCAAGGCGTAGTGTGCGGTAGCTGATTAGTGCTTATCTGCATAAGCATATGATGCGATTGAGTTAGGGTAGTCGTGCGGCCTTGTTGACCTTGTCAAGGGTCGTGCGTGTGGGTTTAATTCAATCAAGAAATGTACGGGTTGAACTTGACTAGCAGTCTATGATTTGTTAACCTTGTCAAGGTCATAGATCGCTTGGGGCAAAATATTATCGGGAATTTCAAGTGTTGAAATTTGCAATGAGATTGCATACCTTCTATGAGATAGTTGGATCCCGATACCCACTGCGAGTAAGAGTTACTCCTGGGAGAGTTTTACACATTACAATTAGCCGATCAAGTAGGTGTCTAGAAAGGTGTTATCGGGGTTATGCCTTTGGGAAAACGAGGTTTATTTTAATTAGGTCCGTACGAAAGCACGAGGAACCTCCCTCAAAGTACCGACACTTGCCTGGCCGAAAGATTGGCGAACTTGTAGGGTGTAATTAATCCCGGCTAGTCTTACCTTTTAGGGTTTAAAGGTAGATTTGACTAAAACAGTGGGAGCCATCCTGATTAGATAATTAATAACCAAATCTAATCTTGCAAGAGCGCACGCAGAGTGTTTTCTTCTCTCTATCTCCGGGTAGAGACCATGTCACGCCTTAATCAAGATAATAATATGAATGTATTGACCGAACCCGCTTGTTATATTGGGCTGGGAAACGTTGGTCCCGCTCCAACTTATAATTGTTATAAGACCGAGCAGGAAATAGGGAATTACCGGGATTCCCGTGCCGCCCAAACGAAGAAAGTGCATGATGATGCATCTTCTTCGGGTGTGTTCATTATCGAGAACTATTTTTTAGTATCCTCTTCGTCTTGGGTATGTGATACCGGATCAGGATCCCGCATATGTAATATGTTACATGGGCTACAGAAAGGTAGAGAACTGAGAATGGGTGATAAGTTTAAGAGTTAGAAATAGTGCAATTGTTGAAGCAAAGTATGTTGGCAGTTATCACCCTGTATTACCAAATACATTGATTCTGAACGAATGTTATTAGATACCGAACCTGATATACAACATCATATCGGTCTCTTTATTAATAAAGAAGGATATAATTTTTTATTGTTGGATAATGTTTTGAACATTTCCTATATCAAGAGTTGATCGGTTCAGGCACGTTATCTAATGGCATATACGTTCTAAATTAAACTACAGTTCTTAACGTACAGAACACACACAAGGGGAGGAGTTCAGAAATGAACGAATCCTTCTTGAGGCATTGTAGACTAGGTCATATCAATGCGACCCGACTAGCTAAGTTAAATTTAGATGCATATTTAAATCAGTTTGAATTTACATCTTGTGAAACTTGCCAGTCATGTCACAAAGATAAGATGACCATAGCTCAGTTTATTGGAAATAGAGAAAGAGTTAATGAACTCTTGGGATTGATACATGATGATGTATGTAGGTCCCCTGTCTACATATGCTAGGACTGGTTCTTTGTACTTCATTACATTCACTGATGATCTCTCAAGATTCGCACATGTGTTCCTGTTGAAACACAAGTCTGAAACTTTTGAGAAATTCAATGAATATAAGATAGAAGTAGAGAACCAAAATGGGTAGAAGTATTATGTCCTTTGATGTGATCAGGGAGGAGAATACTTGAGCACGGAGATCCTAGACTATTCTAAAGGAGAATGAGATTCTCTCTCAGCATTACTCCTCCGTATACACCACAGCATGTCGGTATATCGGGGCGGAGCAATCGCACCCTATGTGATATGGTGTGCTCTATGATGAGTACTACTGAGTTGCCTATTTCCTTTTGGGGTTATGCACTTGTAAAGCTGCATACCTATTGAATAGGGTTCCAACAAAATGAGGTGCCTACCACTCCATATGTGATATGGTATGGGAAGAGCTCATCTCTTAAGGATGTTAAGATTTGGGGTTTTCCGGCCTATGTTAAAAGCAAAATACAGACAAGCTCGAGGCAAGGTCAGCTCTGTGGAAGTTTGTTGGATATCCAAGCATTCGCAAGGGAATATCTTCTACCACACTGAGGAGCAAAAGGTGTTTTGTTTCTCAGCATGCCACCTTTGGGAAAGGGAATTTCTTGTGAAGAAATTAGTGGTCATGAGGTAAAACTGGAAGGAGTTCTAGCTATACTGTTAGTTGTATGTATGCCCTAGAGGCCAGTATTGTACAGATGATGTATATTATATTGGATGCTTGGACATATATAGAGATGACTTTCTTGCTCGATATGATAGTATGCTATCTGGTTACTCTTTATCTTAACATGTATACTAGTCTCTTTAAACTGTCTTATGGTTACATGTTGGTAAAGCCCTTAGGATGTGTACTTAACTACCTGGACTATGATGCAGATCATACTAGTGGGGACATGGTAGTCCATAAGTACATCCTTCAAGGTCCCTAGTCGTGGGTGTATCGAGACGGGGCATCGATATACCAGTGTAAACTAGCGTATATGCTTCTCGTCCCATGAGATGGGCGATGGATGATCCCATATCCATTGGTGTTTGACATCAGAGATGGTATACGGGTGCTCAGTGGAGACTGGGTACACTGGACGGACTCGCCGAGAACTCCCAGATGGTATTACACCTCACGTCAGATGGCAGTTCTCAGGTGACACTTGTACATGTTAGTCTGTAGACCCGAGATCGTCATAGAGTCTTGTGTGATTCCCACTGTGCTTTGATCTCCACCTTACCACGTCCATAAGGGCGTGCAAAACGGTGGTCTTTGGGCACAGTCCCGAGTCACATGGAGGCAATGTGCGATAGGAGGGGTTTCGTCTCTCCCGGTATTGGGGGTTGATGTTGCGCTGTGCTCGATTGGCCGTAACAGGGAAGTCCCTGGCCAGGGCTGATCAGAGATTTGCTGGTAAGTGTTACCAGTAGTTTCTCGACCCGTTATGAGCCTCACATCGGCACGACTTATCGGTTATTGGGGTCTGACGTTTACCACCCCTAGACTTGATATGCGACATATCAGACGAACAGACCGGACTGTACGGTAAGTGTTACTGGTTGGATTCACAGGAGTGTGAGCGGGCTAGCTCGTCGATCTTCTGATCGCTCAATACCCGGATGGCCGTTACGTTTAGCAGACCGCTTGCGGCTTGTGGGTGCTTGATATGATCATCATCTGCTACCGGCGTATTGACGAGTCTTTAGAGTCCTACACAGAGGTTTCCTGGCTCAAGCGAAACGAAATAGGAGCGCATATGAGATATGTGCATGACCGAGAATAATGCGTGTATGTGATACCGTATTCCATTCTCGCGATGAATGTATCGATTGGTTATATTCGATATAACCTAGTTATCGAATCATTGATTCAATAAATCGATACATTGTATACTAGTCGGTTATATGCGATATGACCGGATCATTAAATCAAGTGTTGATTTAATGATTTAATGTATAATTATATATTTGATATATTACTTTGCATTAACTAGTATTGGTTCACTTTAAATGGATTTTCTCACTTGATGTGCAAGTTGTATATGTGATATACTTTTATGCACATCTTTGTATCATGTTTGATGATGCTTGCTCATTTGGTTAAGTGTAAAGAATTAAACCTAGGTTAAGAAAGTGATTAGGGTTTTAATTATCCATTCTTTTATTTATTGATTTTGGAAAAAGAATGGGATAAGAATACAAAATGGTTGCTTTCATTCTTGAACCTTTGTGAAGCTTCATGAAGCTTTGACCAAAGTGACCAATTTGTCTTCATGCTTAACCCTAACCACTCTTCTAACCTTGGTCAATTCTCTACACCTAACCATGGTTCCTATTATGATAAGTATTCATTTCTTTTTCATTTTTGATTAACTTATCATAATATTTCCTTCTTCTTGATCTTCTTCTTCAAGAAAGAAAGCTTGATGCCATCAATGGCAACTTGAGTTCTAAAGTGAGAAATCCAATTCTAAAGTAAACCCACCTCCTATTTCTTCACCCTCTACCTCTTGCCAAGTTGTTTTGGGTGTTTTCTTCACAAGTTTCACAAATTTGTGAAGTCGGAGCTTGAACTTGTGATGCCTCGACGTAGATCATCTTCGGCACGAAGCCGACGACCTAGTCCGCCTATTTCTCCGATCAAGCCGACGATTGAGTCCTGGATTCGAGATGGACAGTGAGAGGACGCCTACGTGGAGCTAAGGAAGTGGAGAACCGGATCTACAAAGATTGTAGCCTCTCTCCTTTAGTTAAGTTGTTAACTAGATTCGTATTTCGCCTAAACTTCTAGTCAACGATCCGTATTAGGGTTTCTCGGCACCCGTAAAATTTGAAATTGGCATGGTTGATGCCTTGTGAGACTTCATTAGCGTGCATAGGAACCCTACAGTGGTATCAGAGCCTAGCTAGAGCCTTAGGCGAAGTATAGACGACGTTTGAAACCCGAACGAACCCGAAACCCTAAAACCCAAGTGCTCTCTGGACTTTTTCTAAAATCTGGGATTTTTCCATATTAAAAATGCTTAAAAAATTCAGCAGGGAATTCTAAGAATTACGGTGCAAAATATTTCAAATGAACAGTATAGAGTGCGGCGGAACCGCGGCAGAAGCCTGGCTTATGCGGCGGTTCCGCGGCAAGATGATGACGTCATCATCCCCTTTTTGCACAGTAACTCCTATTTAATTATGCTGAGTTTTCTGGGAATTTTTAATTTGACTCAAGAGTCGAGTGTTCTGGGGTTGCATTGGGAATCGATGATTCGATCGGATTATCAAATTTCGTCTTTGTGTTTTTCTGGATAACTTTAGAATATGTTAAAAAGTTCGACCGGATATAAATACCCAATTTTCCCCTGCCGGAAAATTTCCAAGTGTTGGATTTTTCTGTGATTTAAGGACGTTCTAAGTAGTGCAAGTAACGCGATGGTCCCTCTAGAAGACAACAAACCTTAACTCGATTATGTGACCGTCTTGAACTGCCCTTTGAACCTTCGGGTTTGGGGCAGTACGGCGTGCCACATGTGAGGTGTTGGCTTGACCCTTCTACGGCTGGACCGTTGGTACTGAGGCATGAAGTGAATGTCTTTGAACCTATTTCATGTGTTGAACGGTTTCGGGAAAACTTGGGTGTTCGAATGTTCGATCGAAAAGTTTAATATATTCTATTTATCCGGAATGGGATACAATAATTGGAATTCACAAACAGTTATGAGATAACTGAATGAATGTTATAAATCTAGCGGTTTAGTCTCATTTGATATTGAAAAGAGTTTTCGATAATGGGACTAAAATGCGGGGTTTATAACTGTTAGGCATGTGATGTCTAAGTATTTCATTTGATTAGGCATGTGATGTCTAAAAGGGTTGCGGATTCCAACTGTTGTAGTTTTACACTTTCTTTTATGTGACCGTAAGTGTAATATGTGATATCGCCGGTTTCGTTGCTATATGTCAACGACAATTGGCATGCGCATATTTACTTACGTTGATGACATGTGATGTTATGTGTTGCTGGATATGTTATATTGGATCGTCGTGTTCGAATAGCCGGGGGTTTTTATGTGAGATGAGCGTTTTTCATTTTCATTCATGTAAAAACTTGTATGTAATATTCTTTTATTTGGGGCACTTCCAGGTAGCGGAGGTTGTCACCCTTTGTATATTATTTACTTTTCCGCATTAGGATAGACCCAAGGAGGGGAGCACAAGTAACCGGGTTCTGGGGTCCAGTGGGAGACCAACTCGAGGAGTCGAGTCCGGGTCTCCTAACCCTAGAATTGGCAGGGTTGCTTGCCGCTCTCGTAGGGTCTAGGGGTGTGGGATTGGCTATTCATCACGACCGTGGAATCCGTGTTTTATACTGGCTCGTATTGAAAACACGGACGTCCTAGTATATCCAATGTTTCATATGTTTCTTCTGCTGCGATATCTGTGATGTGATCATGTGATGTTCTGTGATAGATACAGTATATAGTATATATGATATATTATATAGACGTTACTTATGTTTTGCACCCGCACTAGCCCTGCCCTGCTCTGTCGTTAGTTACCTAACATAACGGTGCACGATGGGACATCGAGGCGAATGCGGATGGCATAAGTGTATGTCGTATTTATCTGTGATGTTTAGGTACTTAAATGATGGGACTTCATTAATGTGATTAATGAAAGATAAGAAACCTAAGATGTTGTAGAATCAAATTTTAAACAAAACAGGTAGCTACAGTTCTTGCTTTGCATAGCGGTATATATGATGTACCCTGCACCTTATTCGATGAGGAAAGGACCGAGATCCCTTTACCGGGAGTGACTCCTTTAGCAATAACTGGCAGATGCTGCACACTCGGTTTGCTTTTGATTGTTTTTTACTTTTGCTTTGCACAGTGATATATATGATATATCCCGCACCTTATTCGACGAGGAAAGGGCCGACGATCCCTTCACCGGGAGTGACCCCTTTAGCAAAACTAGAAAAACCTCAAAATCACTCCATTTCAAAACTTCATTTGATTCTACAACGATATCAAGTTCATTACGCAATAGGTTTTCAGAAAAACCTGCCGTAGCCCTCCGTCATTTCAGATAAGAACTGTTTAGTATTCGTGCTGCGTTTGTTGGCCTTTGTCAAGGCGTAGTGTGCGGTAGCTGAATAGTGCTTATCTGCTTATGCATGTGATGCAGATTGTTTCAGGGTAGTTGTACGACCTTGTTGGCCTTTGTCAAGGGTCGTGCGGATGGGT
Organism: Agapanthus africanus; assembly: GCA_030015575.1. Taxonomy (NCBI): domain Eukaryota; kingdom Viridiplantae; phylum Streptophyta; class Magnoliopsida; order Asparagales; family Amaryllidaceae; genus Agapanthus; species Agapanthus africanus. Next base: position 389,770,179 of record JASDDO010000022.1, read on the forward strand.
TTGATTCAATCAAGAAATGACGGGTTGAACTTGACTAGCATCCTCTGATTTGTTGGCCTTTGTCAAGGTCATAGGACACTAGGGGCAAAATATTATCGGGAATTTCAAGTGTTGAAATTTGCAATGAGATTGCATACCTTCTATGAGATAGTTGAATCCCGATACCCACTGCGAGTAAGAGTTACTCCTGGGAGAGTTTTACACATTACAATTATCCGATCAAGTAGGTGTCTAGAAAGGTGTCAACGGGGTTACGCCTCTGGGAAAACGAGGTTTACATTAATTAGGTTCGTGCGAAAGCACGGGGGACCTCCCTCAAAGTACCGACACTGGCCTGGCTGAAAGATCGACGAAGTTGTAGGGTGTAATTAATCCCGGCTAGTCTTTCCTTTTAGGGTTTGAAGGAAGATTTGATAAAAAAAACAGTGGGAGCCATTCTGATTAGATAAGATAATAACCAATCTGATCTTGCACGAGCATACGCTAAAGTGTTTTTTTCTCTCTCTCTCCAGGTAGCGACCATTTCATGCCCTAATAAAGATAATAATATGGATGTATTGACCGAACCCGCATGTTATACTGTGCTGGGGAACGTTGGTTCCGTTCTTTCTTATAAGAGTTATAGGAATGAACATGACATAGGGGAATACCAGGATTCCCATGCCACCCGAATGAAGAAAGTACATGATGATGCATTTTCTTCGGGTGTGTTCGTTACAGAGAACTGTTTCTCCATTTGCTCCACGTCCTGGGTATTAGATACCGGGTCAGGATCCCATATATGTAATCAGTTACATGGGCTCAGGAAAGGTAGAGAACTTGGAGAAGGTGATAAAGACATTAGAGTTGGAAATGGTGCAATTGTTGCAGCTAAGACTGTCGAGGAATATCACCTTGTATTACCAACTAGTAATACATTGGTTCTGAACGAATGCTATTACATGCCGAACCTGATATGCAACATTATATCGGTTTCTTTATTAAGTGAAGAGGGATATAATTTTGTATTAAAGGATAATGTTATGAACATTTTCCGTAACCAAAAGTTGGTTGGATCAGGCACGTTGTGCAATGGCATTTATGTTCTAAATCAATCAACAGTTCTGAGTATAACAAACACACACAAGAGGAAGAGTTCAGAACTGAACGAATCCTTCTTGTGGCATTGTAGACTGGGTCACATCAATGCGACACGACTAGCTAAGTTGCATAAAGATGGATATTTAAATCCGTTTGAATTTTCATCTTATGACACTTGCCAGTCATGCCTCAAAGGCAAGATGACCAAAACTCCGTTTATGGGACACGGAGAAAGAGTTACCGAACTCTTGGGACTGATACATAGTGATGTATGCGGTCCCATGTCTACACATCCCAGGGATGGTTCTTCGTACTTCATTACATTCACTGACGATCTCTCTAGATTCGGATATGTGTTCCTGATGAAACACAAATCAGAAGCTTTTGAGAAATTTAGAGAATATAAAAGGGAAGTCGAGAACCAAACCGGAAAAAGTATTAAAATCCTTCGATCTGATCGAGGAGGAGAATACTTAAGCAATGAATTCCTGGACTTCCTAAAAGAGAATGGGATTCTCTCTCAGCTGACTCCTCCATATACACCACAGCACAACGGTGTATCAGAACGGAGGAACCGCACCCTATTAGATATGGTGCGCTCTATGATGAGCACAGCTGAGTTACCTATTTCCTTCTGGGGTTATGCGCTGGAGACAGCAGCATACCTATTGAATCAAGTTCCATCTAAATCTGTACCTACCACACCATATGAGATATGGAGTGGGAAAAGACCATGTCTTAAACGAGTTAAGATATGGGGTTGCCCAGCCTATGTCAAAAGGCAAATCCGGACAAACTCGAGGCACGGTCAGTTCTATGTAAGTTTGTGGGATATCCCAAATATTCACATGGATATCTTTTCTACCATACAGAGGAACAAAAAGTGTATGTTTCTCGACATGCCACCTTTTTGGAAAAGGAATTTCTTGCATAGGAAATTAGTGGCGATAAGGTAGAACTGGAAGAAATTCCGGCTGCACAAACTCAAACTGAAGATTTAGTGGAACCAGAGGATTCAGTAGCTCCCGACGAACCTCAGCCTCTCCGCCGATCTAGTAGGGTTCCTCGCCAACCTGAGAGATACTATGGTTTTCTCATGGATGGTGGCAGCGAGGATTGCATCATGGAGGATGATGACCCAACTAGCTTCGAGCAGGCCATCACGAGTAAGGACTCAGTGAAATGGCTGGATGCTATGCGGTCTAAGATGGAATCCATGTACACCAACAAAGTATGGACTTTGGACGTTGCTCCTGAAGGGGTAAAACCCATTGGGAGCAAGTGGATCTTCAAGAACAAACTTGGTGTAGATGGGAAAGTGGAGACTTTCAAAGCTAGACTTGTTGCAAAGGATTTTCGTCAAAGACCAGGTGTGGACTATGACGAAACCTTTTCTCCGGTGGCTATGCTTAAATCCATCCGGATCATGCTTGCCATCGCTGCATATCATGATTACGAAATCTGGCAAATGGATGTTAAGACCGCCTTTCTAAATGGTGATTTAGAAGAGTGTGTGTACATGACTCAGCCAGAGGGCTTCGTAGATAGTGGGAGCAGCGGGAAGGTGTGCAAGCTGCTTAAATCCATTTATGGATTAAAGCAAGCATCGCGGAGTTGGAACATCTGCTTTGACGTCGTTATCAAAGAGTTTGATTTCGTCAAAAACCCAGATGAACCTTGTATCTACAAGAAGGTGGCAGAGAGTAAGGTTGTCTTCCTCGTATTGTACTTGGACGACATACTCTTGATAGGAAATGATATTCCTATGCTGCAATCGGTCAAGCTCTTCTTATCACAAAGATTCTCAATGAAAGATCTTGGTGATGCCTCCTGCATATTGGGAATTAGGATCTATAGAGATAGATCCAAACGGATATTGGGATTGTCCCAATCCAGGTACATTGACACCATACTAAAGAGGTTTAGTATGGAAGAATCCAAGCGTGGGAACTTGCCCACGATCTCTGGAGTCACTCTCTCCAAAGAGATGTCTCCCAAGACTGATTTGGAGAGAGCTCGCATGCAAGGGATACCCTATGCTTCGGCAGTAGGCTCTATCATGTACGCGATGCTATGTACCAGACCCGATGTAGCATACTCACTAAGTGTAGTGACCAGGTATCAAGCTGATCCTGGAGAGAGTCACTGAACAGCTGTGAAGAGCATTCTCAAGTACTTACGAAGGACTAAAGAGATGCTCTTGGTGTATGGTAACGGAGAACTCCAAGTGGAGTCCTTTACCGATTCGAGCTTCCAGAGTGATAAGGACGACTCTAAGTCGCAGTCGGGATTTCTCTTTACCCTTTACGGAGGGGCGGTTAGCTAGAAGAGTTCCAAGCAGGAAACCGTGGCAGACTCGACGATGGAGGCTGAATACATCGCTGCCAACGATGCTGCCAAAGAGGCTGTCTGGATCAAGAAGTTCATTACTGAACTTGGAGTGGTTCCATCCATTGAGCATCCAATACCTTTGTATTGCGATAACAATGGAGCGGTGGCTTTGGCCAAGGAATCCAGGTCCCATCAGCGATCCAGGCATATTCTGAGGCGGTATCACCTGATCCGGGAGATAGTTGATCGCCGGGAGATCGAGGTCAGGAGGGTTGACACGAAGAACAACACGGCGGATCCACTCACGAAGGCCATTCCCCAGATACAGTTTGAGAGACTCTTCGGGATGCTCGGTATGCGATACTACAGCAGCTGGCCCTAGTGCAAGTGGGAGATTGTTAGTTGTATGTATGCCCTAGAGGCCAGTATTGTACAGATGATGTATATTATATTGGATGCTTGGACATATATAGAGATGGCTTTCTTGCTCGATATGATAGTATGCTATCTGGTTACTCTTTATCTTAACATGTATACTAGTCTCTTTAAACTGTCTTATGGTTACATGTTGGTAAAGCCCTTAGGATGTGTACTTAACTACCTGGACTATGATCCAGATCATACTAGTGGGGACATGGTAGTCCATAAGTACATCCTTCAAGGTCCCTAGTCGTGGGTGTATCGAGACGGGGCATCGATATACCAGTGTAAACTAGCGTATATGCTTCTCGTCCCATGAGATGGGCGATGGATGATCCCATATCCATTGGTGTTTGACATCAGAGATGGTATACGGGTGCTCAGTGGAGACTGGGTACACTGGACGGACTCGCCGAGAACTCCCAGATGGTATTATACCTCACGTCAGATGGCAGTTCTCAGGTGACACTTGTACATGTTAGTCTGTAGACCCGAGATCGTCATAGAGTCTTGTGTGATTCCCATTGTGCTTTGATCTCCACCTTACCACGTCCATAAGGGCGTGCAAAACGGTGGTCTTTGGGCACAGTCCCGAGTCACATGGAGGCAATGTGCGATAGGAGGGGTTTCGTCTCTCCCGGTATTGGGGGTTGATGTTGCGCTGTGCTCGATTGGCCGTAACAGGGAAGTCCCTGGCCAGGGCTGATCAGAGATTTGCTGGTAAGTGTTACCAGTAGTTTCTCGACCCTTTATGAGCCTCACATCGGCACGACTTATCGGTTATTGGGGTCTGACGTTTACCACCCCTAGACTTGATATGCGACATATCAGACGAACAGACCGGACTGTACGGTAAGTGTTACTGGTTGGATTCACAGGAGTGTGAGCGGGCTAGCTCGTCGATCTTCTGATCGCTCAATACCCGGATGGCCGTTACGTTTAGCAGACCGCTTGCGGCTTGTGGGTGCTTGATATGATCATCATCTGCTACCGGCGTATTGACGAGTCTTTAGAGTCCTACACAGAGGTTTCCTGGCTCAAGCGAAACGAAATAGGAGCGCATATGAGATATGTGCAGGACCGAGAATAATGCGTGTATGTGATACCGTATTCCATTCTCGTGATGAATGTATCGATTGGTTATATTCGATATAACCTAGTTATCGAATCATTGATTCGATAAATCGATACATTGTATACTAGTCGGTTATATGCGATATGACCGGATCTTTAAATCAAGTGTTGATTTAATGATTTAATGTATAATTATATATTTGATATATTACTTTGCATTAACTAGTATTGGTTCACTTTAAATGGATTTTCTCACTTGATGTGCAAGTTGTATATGTGATATACTTTTATGCACATCTTTGTATCATGTTTGATGATGCTTGCTCATTTGGTTAAGTGTAAAGAATTAAACCTAGGTTAAGAAAGTGATTAGGGTTTTAATTATCCATTCTTTTATTTATTGATTTTGGAAAAAGAATGGGATAAGAATACAAAATGGTTGCTTTCATTCTTGAACCTTTGTGAAGCTTCATGAAGCTTTGACCAAAGTGACCAATTTGTCTTCATGCTTAACCCTAACCACTCTTCTAACCTTGGTCAATTCTCTACCCATAACCATGGTTCCTATTATGATAAGTATTCATTTCTTTTTCATTTTTGATTAACTTATCATAATATTTCCTTCTTCTTGATCTTCTTCTTCAAGAAAGAAAGCTTGATGCCATCAATGGCAACTTGAGTTCTAAAGTGAGAAATCCAATTCTAAAGTGAACCCACCTCCTATTTCTTCACCCTCTACCTCTTGCCAAGTTGTTTTGGGTGTTTTCTTCACAAGTTTCACAAATTTGTGAAGTCGGAGCTTGAACTTGTGATGCCTCGACGTAGATCATCTTCGGCACGAAGCCGACGACCTAGTCCGCCTATTTCTCCGATCAAGCCGACGATTGAGTCCGGGATTCGAGATGGACAGCGAGAGGACGCCTACGTGGAGCTAAGGAAGTGGAGAACCGGATCTACAAAGATTGTAGCCTCCCTCCTTTAGTTAAGTTGTTAACTAGATTCGTATTTCGCCTAAACTTCTAGTCAACGATCCGTATTAGGGTTTCTCGGCACCCTTAAAATTTGAAATTGGCATGGTTGATGCCTTGTGAGACTTCATTAGCGTGCATAGGAACCCTACATATACAAACTGCAGCTGATGATTTGGTAGAACCGAAGGATTCAATAGTTCCCGACGAAGCTCAGTCTCTCCGCCGATCTGGTAGGGTTCCTCATCCACCTGAGAGATACTTCGGTTTTCTCTATGACAGTAGGAGCGAGGATGGCATCATAAGATGATGACCCAACTAGTTTCAAGCAGGCCATTAGGAGTGGGGACTCTGTAAGAATGGCTGGATGCTAAGCGATCTGAGATGGAATCCATATACACCAACAAAGTATGGACTTTGGTTGCTATATCTGAAGGGTTAAATCCCCATCAGGAGCAAGTATATCTTAAGAAGATTACTTGGTGTACATGGAAAAGTTGAGACTTTCAAAGCTAAGGCTTGTTTCAAAAGGTTTTCGTTATCGACCAGGTGTGGATAATGATGAAACCTTTTCTAGTCCATATGCTTAAGTTCATCCGGATCCTACTTGCCATTGATGCATACCATGACTACGATATCTGGTGATTGGGCGTCATAACTGCATTTCTAAATAGTGATTTAGAAGAAAGCGTCTATAAGTACACAGCCAGAGGGCTTCGTAGACAGTGGGAGCAGCGGAAACGTGTGCATGTTGCTTTATGGGATAAAATAGGCATCGCGGGGTTAGAACATCTGTTTTGATGTGGTAGTCAAAGCGTATGACTTCATCAAAATGGTAGATGAACCTTGTATATACAAAAGGTAATAGGGAGTATGGTGGTGATCCTTGTATTGTACGTGGATGACATACTCTTGAAAGGAAACGAGTTTCCTATGCTACACTCGGTCAATCTCCTCTTATCACAAGGATTCTCCATATAGGATCAAGGTGATACCTCCTAAATCCTGGGTTTTGGATCTATGTGATAGATCTAAGTGGATGTTAGTATTATCAGTAGGTATAGTGAGATGGTATCAATCGATCCTGGGGAGAATCACTAGATAGCTTCCAGGGTGATAAGGTCGACTGAATGTCAGTCACAGGCATTGTCTTTACCCTCAGTAGAGGGACGGTATGTTGGAAGAGTTCCAAGATAGATACCATGACAAACTAGACGATAAAGGCTGGATACATTGCTACCAAGGATACTACCAAAGAGGTAGTCTGGATGTATAAAAGTTCATGAGATGAACTTCGTTCTTACCATTGTGTGACAATGGAGTTGTGGCTTAGGCCTAGGAACCCCCGTCCCATCTATGATCCAGACATATTCTTAGGCAGTATCACCTGATCATGGAGATGGATGATCTCCAGGGAGATCGAGGTTAGGAGAGTAGACACAGAGGAGAAGAGGGCGGATCCACTCACAAAGGCCTTTTCCCAAAAGAGACTTTTATGGGATGGTTGAGTATGAGATACTTCAACCACTCCTGATTATTGGGTATGAGATACTACAACAGATGGCCCTAGTGCAAGTGGGAGATTGTTAGTTATATGTATGCCCTAGAAGTCATTACTGTACATATGATATATATTGTAGTGGATGCTTGGACATATATATGGCGGACTTTCTTGCTCGACATGATAGTATGCTATCTGGTTGCTCTTTATCTTAACATGTACGCCGATTGTCTCTATGTTACATGTTGATAAAGCCCTTAGGATGAGTACTTGACTACCAGGATTATGATGCAGATCATACTAGTAGGGACAGAGTAGTCGCTAAGTAAATTCTTCAAATGTTCCTAGTCATGGGTGTATCGAGACAGGGTATCGATATACCAGAGTAGACTGGCGTATAGCTTCTCGACCCATCTAGATGGGCGATGGATGATCCTATATCTATTGGTGTTTGACATCAGAGATAGTATACGGGTGCTCAGTGGAGACTGGGTACACTGAACGGACTCGTCGAGAACTCCTAGATGGTATTATACCTAATGTCAGATGGCAGTTCTGTGGTGACACTGGTATAGGTTAGTCTGTAGACCCGAGATCGTCATAGAGTCTTGTGTGATTCCCAATGTGCTTCGATTTCCACCTTACCACGTTCAAGAGAATGTGCAAAACGGTGACTTTTGGGTACAGTCCCGAGTCACATGGAGGCAATGAGCGATAAGAGGGGTTTCGTCTCTCCCGGTATTGGGGGTTGATGTTGCGCTGTACTCGATTGGCTATAACAGGAATTCCATGGCCAGGGCTGCTTCAGAGATATACTGGTAAGTGTTATCAGTAGTTTCTCGACCCGTTATGAGCCTCATATCGACACGACTTATCGAGTTACTGGGGTCTGACGTTTACCACCCCTAGACGAGATATGCGACATATCAGACGAAGAGACCGGACTGTACGGTAATGTTACTGATTGGATTCGCAAGAGTGTGAGAAGGCTTGCTTGTTGATTTTCTGATCGCTCAATACCCGGGTGGCCGTTACGTTTAGCAGACCGCTTGCGGCTTGTGGGTGTTTGATATGATCATCACCTACTGTCGGCGTATTGACGAGTCTTTAGAGTCCTACACAGAGGTTTCCTAGCTCAAGCGAAACGGAGTAGGAGCACATATGTGATATGTGCAGGACCGAGATTGATACGATATGAGATACCGTATTCTATTCTCGCGATTTGTGACATTGGTCGGTTATATGCGATATAGCCGGGTTATCGGATCAAGTGTTGATTCGATAAGTTGTTACACATGATATTAGTCGGTTATATGTGATATAGCCGGATTATTAAATCAAGAGTTGATTTAATAATTTAATGTATAATTATATATTTTATATATTATATTACATTAACTAATATTAAGCTCACTTATGATTTCTTTTTCTCACTTTGTGCACATTGTATATATGTGATATGTATATTTGTGTACATGTTTGTATCATGCTAGGTTACAAATACAACTAGGGTTTATAGAGATTAAACCATGCTAGGGTTAAGATTAGGGTTTTTATTTTATCATTAAGTAATTCAAAAATTGTGGAATTAGTCATGATTGATATTTGTTGAAAGCTTGTAAAAGCTTGTAAGCATCTTTGACTTTGTCCACTCCTTTTGTCTAGCTTAATATATTATTTGACCTAACCTTTAACCCTAGCTCATGGTTAACTCTCTTCAAGGTTTAAGCATGACATGCTTAACCCTTGGTTGCATTTCTAACTACAATATGAATTCATTCACAACTTCATCACTTGCTTCATCTTCTTCTTCCTCTGAAGCTTTCTAGCTTCAATGGAAAATGATGAATACTTGTGAGAAAATTAAATCTAAAGTGAGCCCACTTCCTAATCCATCATCTTCTACTACTTTCCATTTAGTATAGGGTGTTTGCTTCACTAATTCCGTAATTAGTGAAGAGATAGCTTGGGTTAGTGTCTCCTCGGCGTAGATCATCTTCGGCCTCGAAGACTTCGAAGCAAGCATGTTCGTTTCTTCAAGGGAGCCTCTCTAGAGTCCGGAGTTCACGATCGCAGTGAAGGGTTTACTACACGGAGCTAATGAAGTGAAGGACCGGTCTACAAAGGTTGTATTCCTTATTTACTTTACTTGCAAAGTCGTTTGCATTTCTATTCCGTCGATTTCTAGTAAACGATTCTATGTTAGGGATTGCTAGAACGGAAAAAAATTTAATTTGGCATGGACGATGCCTCCCGAAACCTTGCTGCCATGCTAGGGAACCATGCATCGTCCATGTCGTTTTCAAATTTTTGCCGTACTAAAGAACCCTAACCCTAGAATCTTAACTAGAGATTTAGTTGAAACAACAATGCAAACAACTTTACATCCTAAGTGAACAAGGAATACAACCTTTGTAGACCAGTCCTTCACTTCTAAAGCTCCATGTAGTAGTCCCTTCACTCCAAGTAGTGAACACCCAAACTCTAGTAAGGGTTCACATGAAGAAATGAACAAGCTTGCTTGAAGTCTTCGAGGCCGAAAATGATCTACGTCGAGGAGACTCAAGCTCATGCTACCTCTTCACTAATGGTAGATTAGTGAAGCAAACACCCTAAACTAAATGGCTAATATAGTAGAGGATGATAAAGTAGGAATTGGGTTCACTTTAGATTTATTTTTCTCATAATATTTCTTCACCAATTGAAAAGATAGCAAGCTATTTTCATGAGGAAGAAGAAGATGAAGTGGAGATGAGAATCAAACTCATAAGATGAGAATAACAACCATAGATGAGTTAGTGTCATACACTAACTCATGTAGAAAATAAACCGTGGCTAATAATAATGGTTAGGTTAATAAATATCTACAAGTAAAACAAAACTAGTGGACTAAGTCAAAAATGCTTCAAGCTTCTCCAAGCTTCCAAGCATGACAATTTCCAACTAATATTGTAACGTCTTCAAAATAATAAAATATGATTTTTGGGAAATTTTATAATTTAATATTATTTTAATGAATATTTTAATATTCTGGTATAATTAAATACAGATAAATGGGGAAAAATTATGGAAAATTCTAAAATAAGGTATTTTAAGGAATTGCCTAGTTTTCTGTGCATGCCCCCATTTCCTCTAGTTTTGACCCTGAGTATGTCTAGTTTTGACTGATTCCATCTAGGATGAAATCTGGGTTGATTTTCCTATGTTGGTGTATAATTTGGGACTTGTTTTAGCATGGATTTTGGTATTTGGTGATTCATTCCTGTCGGGTGGCGTTTGGACGTCAACGACAAGTGGATTTTGATTGTGTTTACATGCGAGTCGATAGGTTTTTACCTATGCGGGTAGCGTGTGCTATTTTGGTTTCCGATGTGATTTTCATGTGCTTTAGCATTGTGATATACTTGTAGGTACCCCGCGTGATGTTGAGGCAAAGGAGGTGAAGATAGCGACATCGGCTTTGGCACACGAGAAGCAAGGTGAGTAGATTATATCTACAGGGGGAAGTCGGGTGGATGGCGTATAGCACCCCCGCAGTCCGTAATTAGTATTATGTAGTATATTTATGTGTGTGATAGTTATAGTGTGTTATGATTAGTTAAGGCTAGAAATACCTAGCGTAGTTCCTAGTTGCGAACCACAGGATAGATTTGCACCCACACGCATACACATGTGTGTTTCTTATACTTGCACTGTACTTGATGTTATGGGATGACTTTGGAGATGAGTCGATGATGTGGGCTTTGTGCCGCGAGATCGGTGATTTGATATGATTCGTATTTGGGATACGAAATGTGATTCTTGCGGGCTTGGGATATGTGTTTACCCCCGCATGCATACTTCTTGGATGGTATCGTTTTTGTGCTAGACATAGAATAGTACCCCAGATTATGTGATCTGTTGATAGTGATACCTATTATGTGATGAGATAGTGAGATGTTGAACCCTACCCAGCTATTGGGGATGCCGTACGATGATTTACCGTACGAGCCGATATTGATGATAGATCCGCACTCATAACTCGAGGATACCTTACGATATGACATTGAGGCGGGATCACCGACTATATATCTATATATATATATATATCGACTCAGATGTTAGGCGGTTTCCTTACCTGTAGTTCAGCTTGTTAGTTCAGCCGTATAGTTAGTGTAGTTGTTAGAGTGGATTAAACTTCTTACCTATTTCAAAAACTAACGAATCGTGGGCATTTTTAAAGACAGCTCAAGGGAATCTACGGATATTTCAAAAACGACGTATCTTTTCATAAAAACACCGTAGCCCCTATTTTCAAAACCCCATGATTCGTGTTATTTCAAAAGGCACCAATTGTAGGACTTATGTTAGATTAATGCAGATTAGTTTTAGTTACGTCCAGTTTCAGCTCCCACTCCCTTTTTGTGGTTCGCTTTGCATCGTATTTTTTATACTATGTTTCATACTCCAGTATTAATATCATGCTGATAGGACACCAGCACCATTACCGATGATGCGTATGTACCACGTACACTTACTTGCCGGCTCACACACATCTTCATCGGTAATTGCCATGTCACGTACACCTTAGAATATATATTATTGCTTGACATAGCCTTTTAGCTAATAGTTTAGACATTGTAGTTATTACCTGCTATTTCATGCATACTGTTATTCATTGTTATGCCGCATTCATGGATTCTCATGCATATATTCACTATTTTGCATGCTATTGAGGTTTGGATTTGGATTTCTATGAGATTTTCTGGATTTGGAGGAAAACCGCAAAAACACAAATAATCATATTCTCTCTTTTAAAATAAAAGTGCGGTTTTCCCGTGATGTATGAGTCGTCCACCATGAGTTTGCTGATGGATTTGGAAACCCGATTCGAGGAGACGGATGAACCGTTTCGGGTACATGGTGGACCCGGTACGGTACCCCGGGGCAAGAGGAATGTGGTGATGACGTTGAGCCTGGCAGGGGAGTACTACCTACCGGTGATTTTACCCGACGCGTCGGATATCCGGAGGATACCGTCGTTGTCTGAGATTTATGGTAGGGGCCGGTCTGGACTGACGGCGCCCTAGATATTGTGGCTGAGACCTTGAGATATCAGGATATTGGGATTTCGTTTGTGCCGATGCTAGGCACAGTTTTATGCTGATTTCATTGTGGTACCTTATTTTTAAAATACAGGGGAAATCTCACTAAAGTATGAAAACAGTTGTTTCAAGTGAATGTATTCTGTTTTCACGCATTCATATCTCATTCATATGCTATATTGTTATCTGAGGCACTGATACAGACACATGAGATTGCACTCGGGTTAGATATTTACCCTAGCCTTGCTATAGGCTGCATGTTTTATATTGAGGATTTTCTATACTGATCGTATTGACCTAGGATTATGTCTTGTATTCGGTTTCTGCTTGTAGATGTTTCTATTCACGAGTTGGCAACTCACCCCCGTTGTGCCACAGTTCTTGCAGGTTCTGCCGTACAGATTTCATTGCGGCATTTCTGGCACACTGCCTTCTTGCGGGTGATTTGCTTTGGTAGGTGGATTCTTTCGTATCAAGAATCACCATTTTATTCATGTATCTCATTGTATCTAGAAATTGTCCATCAACCAAAACTTGTATATTCTTTCAGACTTAGAGACAGTGTCGTATTATTCGACCTTAGAGTCGCGCTTAGTTGTATTGCGGATTTCCTTGTTGCTTTTGAGCTTTCTTTTGGATTTGATCCTCGCCACTTGGCGTTGTATATTATCATATCATTGTGTGGTTGTGACCGTCGATTGACGAAGAGCTAGCTCCCGCTTGGGGATGCCTTATCATTGTTTATATTGTTATCCATGTTGTACCCCATTCGGGGCCCGTTTTACAAAGGAAACTCTGCCGAAATTTTTTAGAAAGGACTGTACTGTTTTTAAATGCATATTCGGCTTAGTTATTTAAAATCCTTGATTTCAAACCTGTATTTCTTCACTTCTTTAAAACCAGTTTTCTTTACTTATTCTTAAAAATGGTTTTAGATTTCTGGGCTTTTGGCTTACTTGGATCAGATGGAGTCCTATAGGCTTCATATGTTTCAAGGGCCAGTCACGTGCTCTTTCGGGTCGTGACAAAGTTGGTATCAAAGCGCTAGGTTGACCTTGGTTCGAGTCTAAGTTTGACTATGTGGAGCCTAGGGAGTTGTTTATATACGGAACTTAGGCTTGACCTTACGGAACTTAGACTTGGTCGAGGGGGTGTAAACCCGAACTTTCGTCGTTTTAGGATGACCCTTGGTTGATGGATTAGGTGACTAAAGTAGAGTGACGTACCGTTGGTATGTTCCGCGGCATACTTACGACACGCCACTCCGCTTAAGGAACCTTAGGATGTACATACTTTCGAGATCAGTGATTCTCTTCATATCCAGGATTATTCATCCATTTGAGATCCCCGATTCAATTAGTTTCGTGATCATACCTTCATTGATACTGTTCCTTCCTATGATCATGTATCCACTTTGGATCTGTTGTTTCCCTTCTTACCACTGGTGTACTCTCTTTGGTACTCGATTGAGATTCCTGTCACCGTGTTTGAGCGCAGTTTGGGCTGCTGCTAGGGTTACGGCCGATGTGAGCTCGTTTGGTACGAGGGCCGACCATTGTGTTTTCTGGTGACATGGGAACGTCTCGAGTTAGTATTGGTGATTGTGACCTCTAGTGGAGGCGGGTGCTTGGTCTTGCACCGGATGATCGGGCCATTGTTAGAGCTGCCAGTTGAGAGAAGACTGTTGATGTACAGCATACCTCAGAGATTGTGATGTCGCCTACCGTGCAGACAGATGGACCAGCTGTGGCTGAGATTGACAGGATGTTGCTTTCGGAGCTTACGAGCTGAGATTGCCGTAGCTTTCAGGCAGATATGCGACAAATGATAGCTAGTTTACCCGATTTGAGAGACGAAGGTGATTCGTCCGATTTTGCGCCAGAGCGGGCCCAGTTGAGCTGAAGATTTCCAGTGTGAAGAGTCTTACTCAGATCTAGAGCAGGCTGATTCAGAGATGACCGCTTATGTATTGCCTTTCCTGGAGGATTGAGGCGTTGTTCGGCGTACAGGCATTTGAGCCAGTTGTTGCTGCGAATGATGAGATATCGTCCAGATGATTGGAGCTACTGCAGCATGAGCATGTACTTAGAGAGATGATAGCGAGTTGCTAGTCACCGAGGATGAATGACTAGGACGTGTGGTGAATTCGCTTACCCCGATGCGAGGTCATCAGGTGGATCGATTCCAGATAGAGACGACTTCACGCAGGTTCGTTGAGAGTCGATAGAGACGATCGAATGTCAGGAACCTATTTTCCAAGTTTAAAGTATACGGAAAGACATGCAGGTGATTCTATGGACCCTCTAGAAGAATGAAACCCTAACTCGACTTAATGACCGTGTGAAAGCCTTTGAACCTTCGGGTTTGCGGCGGTTCCTCGGCGCCATTAGTGAGGCTTGGGTTTGCCCTTCTACGGCTGGACCACCGACGCTGTGGCATGTACTCGATACTATTAAACTGTACCCGAGATGTGAGCTCTTGGGGGATTATGAGGATCTGGCGAGTCGATCGGATGGTTCGACATCTTCGGATATCGTGATGGGACACTGCTTGGGAGACTCCAGATGCGAGCATAGCCGTTGGAGCACAGTACATGCAGCCACGATGAGTTAAGTCCGAATCTGTCGACATTTGAGCAGAGTGAAGAAAAGAGTTCGTACGAGATTTCGACGAGATGATGTCCCACTCCGCTGACATTAGAGATGTGATATGCACCCCGAGGCGTGGTATATGGATATATCTTCCAGAAAGAAGCGCGATAAGTATGCAGCCGTTCCGGAATGAGCTTTAGCTTCAGCATCGGATGACGACTTCCGGGCATTTCGGCAGGTTTGAGATTTGAGAAGGAACCTCGACAGGACCTTTCTGGAGTACGATACGAGAAGACCTAGACCAGGAGTGGTCGTATTGCGCACACCCAGCAGGACAGAGTTCGGCATTGTCGACGGGGTAGTCGACTAAGTTCGGATAAAGGAACTTACCCAGATGCGTTGCGGATTGACCAAGGACGGACGAGTGATAAGTATTCCTCCGATGGTTGGGACGTGTTCCCGAGGACCAGTTCGACCTGACATCTTCTACGGAATGATGAAGCTACAGAGTACGCGATTTCGAGTCCGTACGAGAGACTTCAGATTGACTGCGGCCGAGAACAGTGCGGTGCATCGTAGCTTAGCATGACGCCATAATGGACGGCGATAGATACAGGTGGAACAAGAGGTTCGTGTGAGACACTGACGAGCTGTCATTGCTTCCCGTCGAGACTAGAGACCTGATATGCTTACAGAGACGTTGGGATGCGACCAGTTTCCGAGAAATGATGTGCTGAGGACACAGATGCCCTTTGAGCGAGAAGAGGTTATGCAGGAGAGCTAGCCTCTGTACAGATCGGCATAGGCATGATTGGAAGAGACCTTGAGCAGGATTCCTTCCAGGATATTGCTGCAATGATGTTTGCACCCAGGATCAGATGTGTGACGGGCATTCAGAGAGTCAGAGGCCGACGTCAGTAATTTGCTGCCTTACGAGTGGTCGTGAGGTTTGACCGAGAGGTGACCAGAGAAGTGCCAGCACGGAATCGTCCCCGTTAGCACACCTGACAGGGCCGATGAGCCGATTGACCGCGTGATAGGTAATCCGCAGAGAAGATAAGGACCCAGAGAGTCAGAAGACACCAGGCCGTGAGCAAGAGGCAGGTAGATATCCTGCGCTGCTAGCAGTGGATTGCACCGACTCCTTCTCGACCTTGAAGGAGGAACTACCGACGACGGTATTTATGATTTGTGATTTTGTGATTCGATTATCACGTATCCGTCATTTTGGATTTCGGTATTTTGGGCGTTCTGTTTGCATGATTTAGTTTTGATGACTGAGTTTCACGATATTTGATTTTGTGCACCATGGTTGCACCTACTGGGTATTTATACCTTGTACATAGTTATTACTCTTGAGCTGTTGATTGCGATTTCATGCCTATTTTATGCTGGTGATTTGATTTACGTTTCCAGCAGAGTTTCATGTAATTTTAGTGTTTTGATTTTGCACTCGGTATAGCTTATATGTACTTGTAGTGCATCGATATGTGTTTTGTGCCCGCAGCTGCACACGTTTATGATTTTCTTCATATCTGGATACACTTGGTGTTGCTGCTTACGTATTTGAGTTATTGCTTGGTATTTGTGCATGGGATGCACCAGTTCTATACTTCGTGCATTTGTCGCACCAGTTTTATGTTTCTTGCGTTTATCGCATCAGATTTATATTTCGTGCCTTTGTTGCACCGGATTTATATTTTGTGCATTACGATTGCACCTGACTTCGATTTGATGCCTTTCGGTATGTCGATTTTGATTGTGATATTGATGTGGATTCTTGCACTCCGTGCTTTGGGGTTTGACTTACGCATATTCGACGTTGCTATTGGATTTTGTGATTCCGTGCATATTGAGTGCGCAGGGTCTAGATTTTCATTCGTGCATGATGGATGCACCGATTTGGATTTTCGCGCATGTTGGGCGCATGTTTTGAGATACGATTTTGGGGCACACCAGATGCACTAAATCGAGATTCTTCGTGCATTTCAGATGCACCTGTTTTGGCTGTCAGGCACACATGTTGTCTATGACAGATGCTTCGTGCACACCCGTTGCACCTAGATGTTGTTTTGTGCACATGTTTAGCGCATATATGGATTTTGATTTCCGTGCGCGTCAGACGCACAGGGTGGTGTTATGTGCATTTTTGGAATTTATTCCTTTTGGAGCAGTACATTTTTATGATGTGGGATATTTGCTTTCATACTGAGCAGGACTAGTCAGTGGACAGTGCATGGATATATTTTGCATGCATCGATAGTTATCGAAGGGATTTCCGAAAAGCGAGCTATAGTCTCAGTATATACCTACGTGTCTGATATGACACAAAACGTTTTAAAAACAAGGAAACCCTTCTGATTATTTTCAAAATGGTGGAACGTGCTTATTAAACAAAGGATATATATACACATATATAGTTATTTTCTTATGAGAAACGTCCGCCACTGTGCAGTGTTACGCGCATCGCACAGCGACTTAAAAAGATTTGGCATACAGTTGCATCAGCTAATTACATGTATAGATTGGGTGTCTACATGTATAGTCTTGGTCCATATCATATTGATTTTGTATTGGATTTGACATTGTGTCGTTACCATAACTCCGATGATTGCGGATGCTTGATGGAGTGTTGCTTTTGAGTTATCTGCTCAGTACTCATGCGCATGCATTGCGCTATGATGTTTTATGTATAGATGATTTCGGAGCCCCGATGACTTGGAATTTGTATTGAAATATTTTAGTATTTGGGGGTTTAAATTTAAATTCGGGGACCGAATTTCTTTAAGGGGGGTAGATTGTAACGTCTTCAAAATAATAAAATATGATTTTTGGGAAATTTTATAATTTAATATTATTTTAATGAATATTTTAATATTCTGGTATAATTAAATACAGATAAATGGGGAAAAATTATGGAAAATTCTAAAATAAGGTATTTTAAGGAATTGCCTAGTTTTCTGTGCATGCCCCCATTTCCTCTAGTTTTGACCCTGAGTATGTCTAGTTTTGACTGATTCCATCTAGGATGAAATCTGGGTTGATTT
This sequence comes from Agapanthus africanus, assembly GCA_030015575.1. Lineage (NCBI taxonomy): Eukaryota > Viridiplantae > Streptophyta > Magnoliopsida > Asparagales > Amaryllidaceae > Agapanthus > Agapanthus africanus. Next base: position 389,788,275 of record JASDDO010000022.1, read on the forward strand.
TCCTATGTTGGTGTATAATTTGGGACTTGTTTTAGCATGGATTTTGGTATTTGGTGATTCATTCCTGTCGGGTGGCGTTTGGACGTCAACGACAAGTGGATTTTGATTGTGTTTACATGCGAGTCGATAGGTTTTTACCTATGCGGGTAGCGTGTGCTATTTTGGTTTCCGATGTGATTTTCATGTGCTTTAGCATTGTGATATACTTGTAGGTACCCCGCGTGATGTTGAGGCAAAGGAGGTGAAGATAGCGACATCGGCTTTGGCACACGAGAAGCAAGGTGAGTAGATTATATCTACAGGGGGAAGTCGGGTGGATGGCGTATAGCACCCCCGCAGTCCGTAATTAGTATTATGTAGTATATTTATGTGTGTGATAGTTATAGTGTGTTATGATTAGTTAAGGCTAGAAATACCTAGCGTAGTTCCTAGTTGCGAACCACAGGATAGATTTGCACCCACACGCATACACATGTGTGTTTCTTATACTTGCACTGTACTTGATGTTATGGGATGACTTTGGAGATGAGTCGATGATGTGGGCTTTGTGCCGCGAGATCGGTGATTTGATATGATTCGTATTTGGGATACGAAATGTGATTCTTGCGGGCTTGGGATATGTGTTTACCCCCGCATGCATACTTCTTGGATGGTATCGTTTTTGTGCTAGACATAGAATAGTACCCCAGATTATGTGATCTGTTGATAGTGATACCTATTATGTGATGAGATAGTGAGATGTTGAACCCTACCCAGCTATTGGGGATGCCGTACGATGATTTACCGTACGAGCCGATATTGATGATAGATCCGCACTCATAACTCGAGGATACCTTACGATATGACATTGAGGCGGGATCACCGACTATATATCTATATATATATATATATCGACTCAGATGTTAGGCGGTTTCCTTACCTGTAGTTCAGCTTGTTAGTTCAGCCGTATAGTTAGTGTAGTTGTTAGAGTGGATTAAACTTCTTACCTATTTCAAAAACTAACGAATCGTGGGCATTTTTAAAGACAGCTCAAGGGAATCTACGGATATTTCAAAAACGACGTATCTTTTCATAAAAACACCGTAGCCCCTATTTTCAAAACCCCATGATTCGTGTTATTTCAAAAGGCACCAATTGTAGGACTTATGTTAGATTAATGCAGATTAGTTTTAGTTACGTCCAGTTTCAGCTCCCACTCCCTTTTTGTGGTTCGCTTTGCATCGTATTTTTTATACTATGTTTCATACTCCAGTATTAATATCATGCTGATAGGACACCAGCACCATTACCGATGATGCGTATGTACCACGTACACTTACTTGCCGGCTCACACACATCTTCATCGGTAATTGCCATGTCACGTACACCTTAGAATATATATTATTGCTTGACATAGCCTTTTAGCTAATAGTTTAGACATTGTAGTTATTACCTGCTATTTCATGCATACTGTTATTCATTGTTATGCCGCATTCATGGATTCTCATGCATATATTCACTATTTTGCATGCTATTGAGGTTTGGATTTGGATTTCTATGAGATTTTCTGGATTTGGAGGAAAACCGCAAAAACACAAATAATCATATTCTCTCTTTTAAAATAAAAGTGCGGTTTTCCCGTGATGTATGAGTCGTCCACCATGAGTTTGCTGATGGATTTGGAAACCCGATTCGAGGAGACGGATGAACCGTTTCGGGTACATGGTGGACCCGGTACGGTACCCCGGGGCAAGAGGAATGTGGTGATGACGTTGAGCCTGGCAGGGGAGTACTACCTACCGGTGATTTTACCCGACGCGTCGGATATCCGGAGGATACCGTCGTTGTCTGAGATTTATGGTAGGGGCCGGTCTGGACTGACGGCGCCCTAGATATTGTGGCTGAGACCTTGAGATATCAGGATATTGGGATTTCGTTTGTGCCGATGCTAGGCACAGTTTTATGCTGATTTCATTGTGGTACCTTATTTTTAAAATACAGGGGAAATCTCACTAAAGTATGAAAACAGTTGTTTCAAGTGAATGTATTCTGTTTTCACGCATTCATATCTCATTCATATGCTATATTGTTATCTGAGGCACTGATACAGACACATGAGATTGCACTCGGGTTAGATATTTACCCTAGCCTTGCTATAGGCTGCATGTTTTATATTGAGGATTTTCTATACTGATCGTATTGACCTAGGATTATGTCTTGTATTCGGTTTCTGCTTGTAGATGTTTCTATTCACGAGTTGGCAACTCACCCCCGTTGTGCCACAGTTCTTGCAGGTTCTGCCGTACAGATTTCATTGCGGCATTTCTGGCACACTGCCTTCTTGCGGGTGATTTGCTTTGGTAGGTGGATTCTTTCGTATCAAGAATCACCATTTTATTCATGTATCTCATTGTATCTAGAAATTGTCCATCAACCAAAACTTGTATATTCTTTCAGACTTAGAGACAGTGTCGTATTATTCGACCTTAGAGTCGCGCTTAGTTGTATTGCGGATTTCCTTGTTGCTTTTGAGCTTTCTTTTGGATTTGATCCTCGCCACTTGGCGTTGTATATTATCATATCATTGTGTGGTTGTGACCGTCGATTGACGAAGAGCTAGCTCCCGCTTGGGGATGCCTTATCATTGTTTATATTGTTATCCATGTTGTACCCCATTCGGGGCCCGTTTTACAAAGGAAACTCTGCCGAAATTTTTTAGAAAGGACTGTACTGTTTTTAAATGCATATTCGGCTTAGTTATTTAAAATCCTTGATTTCAAACCTGTATTTCTTCACTTCTTTAAAACCAGTTTTCTTTACTTATTCTTAAAAATGGTTTTAGATTTCTGGGCTTTTGGCTTACTTGGATCAGATGGAGTCCTATAGGCTTCATATGTTTCAAGGGCCAGTCACGTGCTCTTTCGGGTCGTGACAAATATTGAATTACTTTAAATAAATAAAACCTCACATTATTATAAGCATGATGTGAGTCTCATACACCCATGTAGCATATGACATCTAGCATGACACAAAAGATGTACCTTAATATATATATCACATATATACTAAGTGTACACTAGTGAGAAAAAGAAAACTTAAGTGAGCTAATATTAGTTAATGTAATTCAATATATCAAATATATAATTATACATTAAATTATTAAATCAACACTTGATTTAATAATCCGGCTGTATCACATACAACCGGCTAATATCAAATGTAACAACTTATCGAATCAACACTTGATCTGATAACCCGGCTATATCACATATAACCGGCCGATATCACATATGGCGAGAATAGAATACGGTATCACATACGCGTATTAATCTCGGTCTCGCACATATCACATGTGTGCTCCTACTTCGTTTCGCATGAACCAGGAAACCTCTGTATAGGACTCTAAAGACTCGTCAATACGCCGGCAGTAGGTGATGATCATATCAAACACCCACAAGCCGCAAGTGATCTGCTAAACGTAACGGACACCCTGGTATTGAGCAATCAGAAGATCTACAAGCAAGCCTGCTCATATGTTACGACCCGAAGGTACGGAACATAACTGGCACTTAAATTACAAAACGTCTAAAGGGGTAACGTAATCTAAGTAAGCCAAAGCCCAGAAATCTAAACCAAATAAGAAATAGAGTGAAGAAAAACTTATTTAAAAAACGATTTTAACCAAATAAGTCACATTAACATAAAAAAACATCAATTTCCCCAAAAATTTCGGCAGAGTCTCCTTTGTAAATACTGGCCCCCAAACGGGTACAACACATGAAAATACAAATATATCATGAATAAAGGCATCCCAAGCGGGAGCTAGCTATTCGCCAATGGCGGAATCACAACCACATGCAATGAATATATCATACTAATGCGAAATAAGTATAAAGCATAATAGCAACACGTCGGCTCAGGTGAGCATCGACACCAACCACAAGTATAAGTCTCACCGTCTAGTCCAATATATAAGGGTAGATAGAGTGTACTAGATACAAAGTAATATACAAAGCAAAAACAAGATATCCTCGCAGCCCACCTATGAACAAGACTCAAGTCCAAGCAAACGAAGCAAAGGAAGAAGTACGCCCGCTGCTGCTATGCTAACGGGTCGGACCTGCAAGATACTGTGGCACAACGGGGGTGAGTTGCCAACTCGTACGTAGTAAGTAATATCTAATAAGGCTATCGTAAGTATGCACGCAAATGTGTCATAACTTACATATACCGATATGATGCGATACACTAGTATGTGTGCAAAATGAATGCAAAATCACATGAAACCTGAATGTATTTGGTACGAGAAAATTTGTATTCTTATCTTAGTAAAACTTCTGTGAAATAACTGAAATATTATCAATGAAATCAACATAAATCCATGTCAAGCACCGACACAAAATATGTATATCTCAATGTCTCAATATCTCGGGCTCCGGCAGTCCGGATTGGCCCAAATCATCAAATCCCACGGCTACGATCGGTATTCTCCGAATATCCGCCGCGCTAGACATCATAAATAACCGGTCGTAGTGCTCCCTTGCCGGGCTCAACGCCATCCGTGCGATCTTCTTGCCCCGAGGTACCGCACCGGGTTCACCATGTGCCCGCAAACAGTGCATCCCCCTCCTCGTATCGGGTATGCGATACAGCTCAAGAACCGAGAAAACACATGGCGGACGCCACACACATCATATCATGAGAAAACCACAACTTGCATTTTTAAAATGATAACAGGTTTTTAAAATTCTTGCGGTTTCCTCCAAAATCCAGAAATCTCATAAATACTGAAATCCTCGAGAATCATAATATATAAATATGCTGGAGATGATGGAAATCTATGATACTGTCACGACCCAAAATTGGGCACATGACCGGCACTTAAACTACGTAACATCAACAGCCGTAACGCAATTAAGTAAGCCGAAAAAACCCAGCAATCTAAACCATTACAAAAAAGAAAGATAGGTCACTTTTAAAAATCTCGATGCAAAACTTTAAACTTAATGTTTTTTTTTCATAAAAATTTCGGCAGCGCCTCCTTTGTAAAAGCTACCCCCGAAACGGGTACAAACATAAGATAAAAGTAAAACATCCCCAAACGGGAGAAAATCTCGCCCAACGGCGGAAACAACCACCACAACAGATATACGATGCCGTAGCGAAGAATTGAGATAATCCACATATATAAAGGCCGGCTCACACAAGCACGACAACCAAAGTCATAAGAATAAACAACATCGATCCTCACAACTCGTCTCTAAGTCAATACATGAAAGTGGTAGATGGAGAGTACTAGATACAAGAAATATACAATGTACATCATCGGATAACCGCAACCCACCTATAGCAAACAGCTTCACAGCCAACCGTAGCGGTATCCGCAAAAGTAGAGATAAAAAGGCGCCCTGCCGCGACCACTCTGATGATCAGACCTGAAAAACCCTGCGGCACAACGGGGGTGAGCTGCCAACTCGTGAATAGTAAATAACATAATCGCAAGTATGTACTAACAGCGATAATCTATCACATGTAATCTGATAGCATAAGTATGACAATATGTATATGCAACAATCATGAAAGGTACTCTATCAGGTACTACTAATACATGAAGCAAGTGCATATCAAATAAATGCGGAGTATGGGATAAAACATGTCATCCTCACGGAAATCTCATCGTGGCGAACCAGTGTCCATCAAGACAATCTAAATCCCCAAATTCCCTCAAATCGGCCCCCATATCGGCCTTCATATCGGGCACATCAGCCCCTCACATCGGGCACATCAGCCCCTCATATCGCAATGAATAAGAATACATGCATAGATCATTATGATGATATATATTATATAGGTGTACATATATATAACAGTGTCCCATACCACTGATATATATATATATATATATACATGTATGTATATCAACGTCCTATACCAGGAGCAAAACATCCAGGAAACATCATATGAAATCCATATATCAATGCGAAAACCATGAAATATAATATATGCAACATGAAACAGTAATATGAGCATATAAAGGAAAAACCGCTATTTAACCGCAACAAGTTATTAAATATATCATGCGGTTCCTAATTTCTCTGAAACCAAACGCAACATCATATAAAGGTGAACATGTAGCTATAGCCAGGTATGTGTATCAATGTCGGTATAGCAAGATGTGTGTATCTACCTATCAATAATGATGTAATACCCTCCAGGTATGTGTGTAGCTATATCAAGCTAGGTATATGTATATACATGTCAATAATGATACAATACCCTCCAGGTATGTGTATTCATGTAGGCATAGCAAGGCATATGTGTAAGCATATAGGTATACAGGTATGTTATATGTCATATGCACAATGGAATATGAATAAATGTCTCAATGTCCCTAACCAAACAATATCATATATGTATGTGTGTTGTGCGTGTCATGGCAATTATTAACGGTATGGGTGGCATACAATCAGTGCTCGTGCAACATAAACCGTTAATAATAGTGCAGTGTCCAAAGGGTATAAGTCTAAGCACAACAAGTAATAATATGCAATGAAGTTTATAAGCAAACTCTATATGTGCAATATAAACATGCGGCTAATATCATATCATATCTAGCCCTGACGCATAACGCCATGTGGGCGAATTCCCCGTAGATGTTAAATCTACTCGCCAACAGTCGCGGGCTAGGTAAATCCAATCACATGCTTCCCTTTCTTCGCAGCGTCCGAAGTCCCCGCCTGCGATCCTATTAACACAAAACATAACCAGTGCAAATCTCAGAAATCGATCAATATCACGTACACAAGACGTTTGACCAACACACCAACTCCAATCGACCCACAAGTGTTCGTCTAACAGCTAACGTGCGTGACGACACACCAACACCAGCCCAAGTGTAGTGTTAGTTATGTATATGCCCTAGAGGCCATTGTTGTACATATGATGTATATTGTAATGGATGCTTGGATATATATAGAGAGGACTTTCTTGCTCGACATGATAGTATGCTATCTGGTTTCACTTTGTCTTAACATGTTGACTTGTATTAGTTTACTGTCTTGCTCTTACATGTTGATAAAGCCCTTAGGATCTGTACTCGACTACTAGGACTATGATGAGATCATACTAGTGGGGCCAGGGTAGTCCACGAGTACATCCTATAACTGTTCCTAGTCGAGGGTGTATCGAGACAGGGCATCGATACTCCAGAGTAGACTAGCGTATACGCATCTTGACCCATATGATGGGCGATGGATGATCCCATATCCATAGGTGTTGGACATCAAAGATGGTGTACGGGTGCTCAGTGGAGACTAGGTACACTGAACGGACTCGCCGAGAACTCCTAGATGGTATTATACCTATCGTCAGATAGCAGTTCTCCGGTGACACTGGTACAGGTTAGTCTGTAGACCCGAGATCGTCATAGAGTCTTATGTGATTCCCACTGTGCTTTGATTTTCACCTTACCACGTTCACGAGAATGTGCAAAACGGTGGCTTTTGGGTACAGTCCCGAATCATATGGAGGCAATGAGCGATAGGAGGGGTTTCGTCTCTCCCGGTATTGGGAGTTGATGTTGTACTGTGTTCGATTGGCTATAACTGGAAGTCCCTGCCATGGCTGATATGGAGATTTACTGGTAAGAGTTATCATTATTTTCTCGACCCGTTATGAGCCTCACATCGACACGACTTATCGGTTACTGGGGTCTGACGTTTACCACCCCTAAACTGGATATGCGACATATCATACGAAGAGACCGGACTGTACGGTAGTGTTACTGATTGGATTCACAGGAGTATGTACAGGCTTACTTGTTGATCTTCTGGTCGCTCAATACCCGGGTGGCTGTTACGTTTAGCTGACCGCTTGCAGCTTGTAGGTGTTTGATATGATCATCACTTACTGCCGGCGTATTGACGAGTCTTTAGTGTCCTACATAGAGGTTTTCTGGCTCAGGCAAAACGGAGTAGGAGCACGTATGTGATATATGCGGGATCGAGATTAATACGTGTATGTGATACCGTATTCGATTCTCGCGATATGTGATATCGGCCGGTTATATATGATATAGCCGGGTTATCGGATCAAGTGTTGATTCGATTAAATATAATAATATATATATATATATATATTTATATATTTATATATATTATATGCTCACTTAAGTATTTATTATTCTCACTTGTAAAACATTTAACATATATGTGATATATGTTTATTGTATTGTTTTCTTTTGTTGCATAAATATTATATATTAGATATATAATATTGTGACATGCTAGGTTATACATGCAACAAGTATGTATGAGAATTATACCATGCTACATGTAATGTTTGAGTTTAAATTCTTAAGTAATTCAAAATTGAAGAAATAAGTCATGGTGAAGCTTCATGAAGCTTGTGAATAAACTTTGACAAAGTCTTCTATTTTTGTTTTGCTTAAGATATTTCTAAACTCAACCATAACACATAGCCATGGTTAACTCTCTACAAGGGCTAGTGGATGACATACACTAATCTAGGGTTGCATTTCTAACATCATCTCTTTCATTATTCATCTTCTTCCTCATCTCATTTTTGCTTTCTAGCTTTTGAGATCAAGAAGAAAATAGTGAGAAATTAAATAATAAAGTGAGCAAAATTCCTACTTCATCATCCTATTCTATACTAGCCATATAGATTAGTGTGTTAGCTTCACTAATTCATAATTAGTGAAGTCATAGCTTGAGTTCGTGTTTCCTCGAAGTAGATCATCTTGGATTTCGAAGTCTTCAAGCAAGCATGGATCATTCGACTTGTGGAACCTCTCTAGAGTCCGGGAGTTCATGGATCGCGGCGAAGGGACTACTACTCGGAGCTTATGAAGCGAAGGAACGGACTACAAAGGTTGTAATCCCTCTCTCTTAGATGTAAAGTTGTTTACATGCAATGTTTACCCTAATTCTCTAGTTAAGATCTTGGTTAGGGTTTCATAGCATACCAAAATTTTATAATATGGCATGTGTGATGCCTTGCTAAACCTTGTGGTAGTGCTACGCAACCCTCCATGCAGCAGCACACCAGATCACGAACCGTGTCGGATAACGTAACACGCGTACTCAAAACACTAGAATATAACAAAGTGGTCCCAGATTTTGATACACTAAAAATTGGTGAAAGTTGCAAGTACCACGAGACCACAAACAACCCCAGAGACCCCACGACAAAGATTCAACACCCCAGCCCCCACTCTGGCCGCAATTTGCGGCCAGAACTAATAAATCTGCGGCCCAAAATTTAAGGGGCGGTCTCAGGTTTTTATGGTGGGTTCTAGGTCACAACACTAGGTCACTGTGATGGGAACTTTTTCAGTAAACATCTGGTTCTACAGCAGATTATAGAGACTCAAAGTTGACACTAAAAATACGATATTTGCACAAAACGCTACCTTTAGTGTTCTAAACCATAACTTCAAGTCAACACAACAAAATAACTCCTAAATATCAGTTTAGAGATCATTACCTAACCACTCTTGCTAAAAAATCCTAGCTTTCCAAGCTCCAAGGCAACCTAGTGGCAAATCAAGACATTTGAAGTGTTTTCCATGAATTTTTGTGAACTTTAGTAAGGATTTGTGAAGAGGGGGGTGAGGGTTCAGTTTGGAGTTGAAGGAAATGAGCAATAATTGAAAGTGAGTGAAAATGATAGAGTGAGAGAGTTTAATTGGTGAGAGGTGAGTGTAGGGTGAATCAAAACCTTACACTCACTCTCCTCCTCTCACCTCATTAATGCTTCATTAATGCCTCTTGACTCACCTTGCCACCTCTCTCTCCCTCTCTCTCAACCCAAAGCAAAAGATATTTTCTTACCCAAAAATATCTAAGGCAAGGTTAAATTAGGGCAAGGATTAACTAAGGTGTCTTGGTCTCTTAACAAGATTAACACTAACTAACCCTCACATTAACATGCACGTGTGTGTGCAAGCCATATCAAATAATAATAAAATATTAATTAATTGATATAAAATGTGAGGAACCAGATTTGGTAAACTTTTCCTTAAAACCCCGCATTAACGCTTAATTAACACTAATCGCATTCCAAGGTGTTACAGATACGGTAGTATATACCATACGAAATACGGCTAGAAACTATTCATGAATCATGATACAATGTGGTATGTACATATGAATAACAATCCTAGATATCCATCTTAATAAAATGAATATACTGGTATAATCCTACGGATCATATACGATGCAAATGCACAATTACTGATCCTAATTAAGTTCTATAGTGTTTGTGACATTGCAATTACCAAAGGCGTGTGTGTTCACATAAATAGTGCACGTGCGGCAAGAACCAATGGTAATGATGCAAGTGTCCTATGAGATAATGCCACAAATATATATATATATATATATATATATATATGGATGCGATGCAATGCAATGAGATGGCTAACTATGGAACTACGCATATAATGCAAGTACGACTAATAATACTAAACCATCGGGCGCCTCACACCATCCAGACGACCCCCCATAGATGTATATATCTACTCACCGGGATGCCTCGGCTAATCTGATCTGATCTCCATTCTGTCTTTCCGCGCCGCATCCGACACCTCTGCACCCGATCCTAGTATCGCACATAAGTATATAAGAGGACAAATATATATAAATAGTCACGGACAGAACGATACAAACCAACCACACACACTAATTAGACGCGCACACACTTTGTGCACAGAACGCGCTCGCGACAATTCCGCAAACTACAACTAGGGTCGCTACACGCGACAACTACCAAGCCTAGAACCCGATCGTAACAATCTCACGTTCACAACACATTAAATATTATAGGAATTAGGTTGTAAGTCTTCAAAATCTCAACTTAATTCAAATCGATTAATTTCCAAAAACCTAGTAAGCGGTCATTAACCATTTTAATACAAATATTGATATTTTAGCAAAACTAGTGGCCACATTATTCACTTAATATCTTAATTGGGTCACACAAATCTTTACTAAAATTTTATCTCATCAAATTTTATTAAATCTAAAACCTAGTATGCAAAATAACTTAATTAGAACAATTTACAGGTAACAATTAGTAATTTAACAACTAGATTACATTTTCCATTCCTTGAGATTTTAAATTACCCATTGTAATCATGATTAAGTTATAGAACCCTAACCTTAATTTAAATCCTTCTCTTGAAAATTAACTCTTGAAAATTAACTCTTGAAATCAAAACCATAATTAAACACTTAATTAAATTAGATTGAAGTAATTATCCAACAATTAAACCATAGGTTAAGTTTTATACCTCACAAATCAACAGATCACACTTGCAAACTTGACCACCAAAATGGCTTCTAGCTCCAAAATCCATGCTAATTTTGAACAAAGAATAATGGGTAAAGGTTAAACTAAGGATTAATGAGACTAGGTATTGATTTTTGATGTATTTTTGAAGAGTTTTGAGTTGGAAATGAAGTGGGGAAAGATAGAATGGAGGCAGCATTGGGTTCGGCCATGAGCTAGGGAAGAGAAAGAGAGAGTGAAGTGTTTGGATATGTGTAGAAGTATCTTTAATTAATACATTACTTCATACATTTCCTTAATTAATTTATTTCCTTCTTTTCTAATTTATCCTAGATTTTTCTAGAACTTTAGAGACAAAAAAATAAGAGAGAGGAAACATGTTACAAACTTAGTATTGAGTAGTCAAGGTTCACTAAATATAATTAATCCATTACAATTTGTAATTTACACTAATTTAATGTATTATTGAAAGCTTATAATAATATTTAAATTAATTAATTAAGGAAAAATATTTAATTAAACTAACAATTTATAAGTGACCAAATAAATACCAATTACTAGCAATTACATAATCAAAATAGGCGTATTCAAGTCTATGTTGAAAAATAATTATAGTTACGTTTTACGGAAAATACGAGTTATTTTACCGGTTATCGGAAAAATTCAACTTAATGATTTATTTATTTATTTATTTTTAAAACGTTACATCATACTCCTGCGAATCCAATTAGTAACACTACCGTACAGTCCGGTCTCTTCGTCAGATATGTCGCATATCGCAGCCTGGGGGTGGTATAACGTCAGACCCCAATAGCCTGATAAGTCATACCGATGCAAAGTCCATAACGTTTCGAGAAACTACTGATAACACTTACCAGTAGATCTCAGCAACCCTGGCCAGGGATTTCCTGTTATGGCCAATCGAGCATAGCGTAACATCAACTCCCAATACCGGGAGAGACGAATCCCCTCCTATCGCTCATTGCATCCATGTGACTCGGGACTGTACCCAAAAACCACCTTTTTGCACGATCTCTTGAACGTGGTATGGTGGAAATCAAAACACAGTGGGAATCACACAAGACTCTATGACGATTTTGGGTCGACAGACTAATCTGTACCAGTGTCACCAGAGAACTGCTATCTGACAATAGGTATAATACCATCTAGGAGTTCTCGGTGAGTCCATTCAGTGTACCCAGTCTCCACTGAGCACCCGTATACCTTCTCCGATGTCAAACACCAATGGATGTGGGATCATCCATCGCCCATCATATGGATCAAGAAGCGCATACGCTAGTCTACTCTGGAGTATCGATGCCCTGTCTCGATACTCCCACGACTAGGAACATTTGAAGGATGTACTTACCGACTACCCTGTCCCCATTAGTATGATCTGCATCATAATCCTGGTAGTCAAGTACTCATCCTAAGGGATTTATCAACATGCAAGAGAGAGACAATAAGTGTACATATTAAGATAAAGTAGAACCAGATAGCATACTATCATGTCGAGCAAGAAAGTCCTCCCTATATATGTCCAAGCATCCACTACAATATATATCACATGTACAGTAATGGCCTCTAGGGCATATATATAACTAACAAAACCCTAGCCCCGAGAGCACCTCATCATCACTGACAGCGCCTAGCCATGATCACCGGCGACTCCTCACCTCAACAGCAGACTTGAGCATCTCCAAACCCAAAACTCGAGCACTCTCAACCTATCTCGCCGGAGCCTTCTCGATCACCATCATCATCTTCTTCGATCTCTCCATCTTCTCCTTTGAGCTCTGCATCCACCGAGGCCTTCGAACCCATGCTTCCTCTCTTCTCGAATCCATCGCCCTCGTCAACATCGAGCCTATCGCCTTCGCCTCGTCAACGATCGAGAACCCATCTCATTGTTCTCGTCGTCGTCGACCCAAAACTCCAGCCGCCATCTCCTCCTTCTTCCACTTGATCACCACTGCCATCTTTATCTACATCTTCATCAAACCATCTCGCCGGCTAACCCGAACCCATCAAACTGAGAACCCATCGACTTCAGCCTTCATCGCTACTTGACTGCAAGCCTAGGCTTAACCGAACAAGCTCCAGCCACTGCCGCACTTCCTTGTGGCAGTGACTGTCGTCTGCATTGTCGACGTCTGGGTCCCTTTCCGGCACTTGATTCAAATCGCAGCTACATCCATACCCGAGCCAAGCTCCAAGCCGAGGTCTTGTGTGTATCATGTTTCACGTCTCCGTGTCACCGTTGCCGTGATCATTGCTGTCGAGGCAAGTATTTTTATACCTACTACATGCGAGTTTCGGCAAGTTCATATCATGCCGTGATATTACTATATTTATCATATCATTTTTGTTATAAGATATTAAATAATAAGTTTAGTTCATAATAATTTATTTAGATATGACTAAGTTACATTACTTGATAATCTTAACAAAGATTATTTTTCAATACGGTTTAACTGATATAATGAACTTATAGTTGTTCATATGGTCATGGTCGTTATTTTTTGTATCACATTTAGATAAGAAATATAATTAATAGATATTCAACGTGTTAAACCTAGTACACTTTTTAATCCTATTACCTGAAACATATGGTATCTATTTATCAAGATTATTATTTGATTAAACACTCGTTCAGAACAAATTGAACTGCTGCGACTAGATTTAAACATGTTAATCTATATAACTTCATAATTACATGTTATAATGTTACAACCATATTGTCTACTTTACACTATGACTTGTCTATGATATATGACGGTGATGTACATCATTTTCGTTACATTCGGTATCACAGCTAGATAACTATGACAAATATAACCCTGCTATTTACTATAATTTATTTGTGTAATTAAATACTTCACCTGTTTAGTATACAATACCTAACATGCTTGCGACCTGACACCTTACTATTGCTATATTGCTTATACGTTTTACCTGTGATATTTACCGATACCAACAATCCTAACTTGTCATCCTGATGGACGTGATTTGTTATCTAAATAGACATAACCTGTACCTGTATATTCCTTTGTTGGCATTAGGTAGATACTATTCATACCTGACTTGGAAAACGAAACCTGGAGGAAAATCATTCGTAATTCTTATTACTTGATCCGTGGTTTCAGGGGGTAACAGAATAGAATCATTCGTGATTTTTATCACTTGATCCGTGATTCTAGGGGGTAACGGAACATAGCCACTCATGACTACTTCATCCGTGGTTCCGGAGGGTAACGGAACAGATTCATTCTTGATTCATATATCTTGATCCGTGGTCTCAGAAGGTAACAGGATATATATTTTTGAGTTATATGGAGAAGTACATTCACTAGTTTCCGAATCCATCGTTACAACCAAGGTCAAATTGAGTTTTATATAATCGGACTACTCGGGCTTTAAATCAAGGGCAGGCGTTTGACCACCACCTCTAGCATCACGAGCCAATCACGTGCCATCTGGCCCCTTCCCTATAAAATGGAATTTAGGGTTTCCAACGAGCCTCCCACTGCCTGCGAGCGGCGTTTGCGATTTGTTCCCCATTTCTGGAAGTACGTCTTCTTTCTGTCATCAACTTTTGTGTTTCTTAGATCTAATCTTAAATTAGGGTTTCGATTAACAATCAATACCTCTATCTTTGTTTAGAGAGTAACAGGAAAAAGGGAAGGATTTTAATGGCGGCTTCAGAACTCGCTTGCACTTACGCTGCGCTCATCCTCTACGACGATGGCATCCCCATCACGGTACCCCTAATCTCTCTCTCTCTCTCTCTACATGGATCTGCTATTAATCGATGATATAAAACTCTGTTCTTTTTTTAGATTTTTCGATGATTTTTATACCTAACGCTGTTGTATTTGATTGATCTATAGGTCCCTGATTTCTTTTTGTGTCCTGTAATTAATTGATCTGTTTGTGGTATTAAATTGGGTTATTGGAATAAAAAATGTGTATAATGCAGTAATCATTTTAATGATAATACCTCATTTCTTTTTATCTGATGTTTATTTGTATAAAGTTCTCTCTTTATTTTATGCCTAACTGATTGCTAGGCTATGAAAATGTCAAAAAATTTCCACTCTAACAAGGTAATTAAGGGTATAATTTCGCTTGATATGATTAAATTATTAATTGAACTCACTATTAATGAAGGGGACTTGATAGATTGGATTAGATTTTGATTGTCATGATTCTGAACATCACTCTGTGGTGTTTATATGTTTTTATGGGTAAATGTAGATAAAAGTTACACATAAGCAATGCTTGATGAAGATGATCAGTGAGAAAAGTCTATCAGTAGGAATTAATTTGAAGGAAAGTTGGCGTTATTCCGATATGCTTCCTTTGTTTTGTTTTGATCGCATAAGACCGATCTCCATCTCGATGGAAATAGCTAAATTGAGTATTTTTTATGCATAGATTCAAGTTGGTTTTTTTCTTGTTTTTTATTTTAATTTTGATTTTAGTTTTGTTATGTGTTCATGTTGTTTATATCTATTTTTTATGGTAGTTTTTCATGTATTTCCATTTACCTACTTGTTTAAGTTGATAATCTTGCAGTCTGAGAAGATCTCTACACTTGTTAATGCTGCAAAAGTGAAGGTTGATTCTTACTGGCCTGGGTTGTTTGCAAAGCTTTTGGAGAAGACGAACATTGGGGACCTTATTTTAAATGTTGGGGCTGGTAAGGACATGTTCTCAACATTTTTCCTTTCCGTGTAGTTTCCCCCCCACCTGTTTTTGCTTATGCATTTTTTTCTTTTAAGGTGGTGCTGCGCCGGTGGCAGTTGCTGCTCCTGCTGCTGGTGCAGGTAGCGCTGCTGCCGCCGCCGCCCCTGCTGCTGAGGAAAAGAAGGTAATTTTTCACCACTGTTGGTGTTTTCCAGCTATAATATGTGGTTGTCTTTGATCTGCGGACAATTTGCATTGATAATGCACTATAATGTACTATACTTAGGCATGCACAAGACGAATGTGATGCAATTTTGTCTTTTTTTCAAGTTTATATCAATATCATTAGTTAGTTAAGATTTAGTGGGTGTTTGGTTAACACCAAGCAAAGAGATGCAACATTTGTTGCATGTAACACAGTGCACGCAACATTTGTTGCAAATAAAAAAAACTCGAAATTCATTGTTTGGTTGTTTTCTCTTTTTGTAATTGGATTTCCAAATCCAAATATAACTTTTTGTGTATGGTTGAACAAAAAACAAGAGGAGTTTCAAAATTTGTTGCAAACTTGCTCATGTGGCTTATGAGAGGCTTATATGGCATCCATGATCACATTTCTCAAAATTGCAACAAATGGTTGTAGTAATTCAACCCATTTTGCAACTTCATTTCCATTACCAACTTGATTTGTTCCTAAGCAAACTCGGGAAATCAACATTTTTTTCAACAAATGTTGCATGCATCTCCATTTATGAACAACGATACAGCCCCATCACATCTGAAGTAATGGTGGTGCCATGAGTTGAAATCATTTCTTTATAGTTTGGTATCTTATATGTTTGTAGTTTGATTAGGGCCATGCTGATTGAATTTGTGCTTAAATATAACTAAAAGTTTCATAGATATGATTATGTTAGTGAAGATTTTTTAAATTTTTATGTGCATTGGCCCAACACTTCACAAAATGGCAAAGTATTAATCAAATCATAATTATTTTTTGTACTTGGGCTATTGTGTGTGACCATATGTCTCTTTTGGTAGTGCTTAGAATCTGGGTCTGAGTCAATCTTGTAAACTATATCTGTTATGTTGACATAGGATAACTAGTTTGAGTTTGATTGTAAATTCACCCTGCAGTACAAATTCCGCATGATTGTTCATGCATAAACCTATATTTAGCATTAAAGTAATATTAGTTAACATTATGCCTTTCCCCCCATGCTGCTCTTATAAACACAACCCTAATTTGGTCAAGTTTAATGCCCAACTTATGCAGATGGATCAGCATGTGTACCAATAGATCAATAACCGACGCAATGGATCTCAGTTATAAAAAATCATGACGCTTTAGATACAGTATTTAAAACAATTTGCATTACTATCTTAATGATCATCATATCTCACTGTATTTATTCTGACTTTTTCAGGAGGAAGCCAAGGAGGAAAGCGATGACGATATGGGCTTCAGTTTGTTTGATTAAATTTCCTAATATCGTAGTTTTGGTTGCTCTTTCTTTGTAGGTTTGGTCACAGTATATAGCAATGGTTATGCTGCTATATGTTTTATTTGAACTCCCAATATTTGGGCAATTTGATTGGCCTTTTGTTGCCTTGAGAACTTGTTTGTGGTTATCTTTTATTTAAGAATGCTAGATTTTTGCTACTATCTGCGTCTTTTTCTTATGCTTGGTGTCCATTATAATTTCAGATTATCTTTTGCCTTGATTACAGAAATTTTTTGATGAGTTTTGCAAATGATGGTAAATCTTGTTTGGGAATGAAGCCTGGATGTTTGTAATATGTTTTGAGGTGGAGATGGAGAATATGTTGTGTCAAGAAAGAGGTGTGTGTTTGAAGCGAAATGGAGTTATTTCAATGTTTTTCTTTTTATTAATTCATCAATAGAAAGTAACGGCTTTTCTTGATATACAGCCACTAAGAATCTTTTACTTTTAAAATTACCTACCAAAAAGAACTATTTGGAAAAACAACTATTAAAATCTAAGCTAAACTTCTATTTAGTCTTGATCACCAGATAATCACGGTTAAATGCTATGAGTCATTGACCAAACTGCCCGTCTTTCTTTTCTCTCAATTTATTAAAGCCCCAAATATCTTAAGCCAAATTGCTTCTATATCAATTTCCTCTTCTTTTTTTTTTCTCTCTCCCCCCTTTCCCAACGCCCCATTAAACCTCTTTCCGGACCATCGCCTCTGCTCCTCAAAACCCAACGAAACGCCAACCCCTAAAGTGGAGGTCGTCATCCAAAGGAGCAGCGATCAAGGTCCATCACTAGCGTATCTCAACAATCATCAACTCCAAGAATTCGATCAAACTTCGGCTCTATGTTCAGATCTAAAGGAGTCGACCAAACTTCATTTGTTATTCATCCTAAGATGCTGGTAATTTTGTTTCTCTGACATCAAATATAAGCCCAATTTTTTTTTCTCCTAGCAGATAAAGGAAATGAGAATGTACCAAAGTGTTGCTAACCAAATACTTTATTTGGTAGAGATGCCGAAGGAGATGTTAAGAAGAGCACTTAGTAAAACGCCTTGAGTAGAGGGGTTGAGTGTTGCTCTTGTTAGAAGATGCTAAGTGATATTGTTTGTTCTTGCAATTTGAGAAGAGGATAACTATTGTGTTATATATATGAGATTAATGGAGGAAAGAGGCCATAGGAGGGGATTTCCGCGTGGAAAAAATACAACCTCGACCATTTTTTCCGACGATCGACACCCATCATCATCATCGTTTTCATCTAAGATGTGCGTACACCAAATTTCATGTGATTCCACAACCTTTTAACCGTTGATTTAGTGGGTTCAAAATTAACGGTTTACCGACAATAGAACTTTTTACATTGCTAAATCAACGGTGAAAAAGTTGTAGAATCACATGAAATTTGGTATACCCACATCTTAGACGATAACGATGAAGGTGATAGAGGCCGATCGTCGAAAAAATTGATGGAGGTTGTATTTTTTCCACGCCATAGGAGAAAATCCCCTCCTATGACCTCTTTTTTCCATTATTCTCTCTCTCTCTATATATATATATAATGAGTGGCCGTGCACAGTTGGCTGTCGTTTTAATTTGGGATTTCTCAACTCCGGTTCATTCGTTTTTCTCGTACTTTTCTCCTTCCTTGTGAGATAAAAGAAAGGATAAAAACGTGCGTTCGAGATATCCTCCGTTTCTCCTCTCCAGAGCCCCATGGCTCCACATAAGGAGTACAATTCAAATCCAAACTGATTCATCATTGCCAAAGTGAATCATAATTGCCTTAGTACAAAAGTCTGCACAAAATTGAAACGGAACCAACACTTTCTCTACCAATTCTCAAAAATTTCATATCAAAATCAAGGCCCAACTTCCTGTGATAATCTGAAAAAATTCAAATCCAAGACAAACAACAAACATAATCCTTCAATTTCATAGCCAATTTAAAAACTAGTTAAATTCCTGAGTTAAAAGTCAACGCAACAAAAATAACCCACAATTTGAAAGTAAGCTAACTTAATCTTCCAATTTGAAGCAAAATTGCAAAAATTCCCAAAATTTTAAGCCAAATCAACCGAAGCATCCAGTCCGAATGATGAGAGAGAGAGAGAGAGAGAGTGAGAGACCTGTTTCTCTAACGAGCCATGAGATTGATCCATGGAGATGGAGAATAGGAGAAGGATAAACCCTAGGTTTTGGGATTTTCTTTTGTTTTTTAATTTATCACATAAAGAACGAAGGGATGGAAGTTTTTTCCTTCTTCGCATAAAGAAAGGGAGAAGGGCCCACAACATCACCCAAATTAAGGCCCTGTTTGGGAACGGAGTCAAGCTATCTAAACTGCAGTTTGACAAAGTGAGCAAAACCAAACTCCAAAATAATAATTTTGGCTCGTTTGGCTATTTGACACGACCTGGATCCGCGCGTCAAGATGCTACCTTCAGCTGGTCTGCTGATGGCGGCGATAGACGACTGAGGTTTGATCTGGAGGCTGACTCCTGAAGCGTGTGGATCTTAATGGGTTTGAGGTTGTTTGCGCCGAGCTACCTGCAAGGAAGTCCCGGGGTGGTTGTGCCACCGAGGACTCTCCGACGGTCAAGTTAGAGATCCGAGCAGAGTAACGATTTAGTGGAGTAAAAATGGCTTACTTGGACCGTCTGAAGAAGGGGTTTATATAGCGGTGGCAGCAGGCAGGGCATGCGCGAGAATCACGCCGGCTGTTATGCTCCCGACGTCACGCCCGCGTGATGACTTGGATCTCCCATTAATGGCGAGACATGCTCGTTAATGGGGATCGTGATGGCGTGAAACGTGGGATGCGGCCGTCGGATATCTCGCGCATGGCGAGATTCGCGGGATGATGGTTGCACCTGTGAGCGGTGCCGTTGGTCGGTCAATGAGACCGAGGAAGATGATCTCGGCAGGAGAGCTCGCGGACGAGCAGGAGAGCCGAGATATCTTGGTTCCGTGGTAGTCCAGAGACGAGCTGTGAGGCCGAGGAGGCCAATTGTGCTGGGGGCTCGGAGGTGAGTCAGCGCTTGTTTGTGGGACGGGCACATGAGTGGTCTGGTCGGCCGCTGTAGGTCATTTCTTGTGAGCTTTGGGACACGACATCTGCCACGTGTCATGATCTGGGAGATCACCGATATCGAGTATCATCATTAGCCCCCCACTCTCTGTTGGAAATATGTATGCCCTAGAGGCCATTATATGTATAATGGATGCTTGGACATGTATATATGTATATAGATGACTTTCTTGCTCAATATGATAGTATGCTATCTGGTTTACTTTATCTTGACATATTCATTTGATCATGCATTTTATTCATTTGGTACATGTTCATAAAGCTCTTAGGATATTTGCTTGATTACTCGGACTATGATGCGCATCATACTAGTGGGATACGTGTAGTTTATAAGCATATCCTTGAACTGTGCTTAGTCATGGGTGTATCGAGACGGGGTATAACGCTTCAAAAATCGTTTAGGCAGTTTTTCGGTAATCGGCAAAATAATCAGTCATTTCCGTAAAAAGTCAAAATAAGTATTTTTCAATATAGGCCTAATTATACAAAATTTAGATAAGATATTGCTAGAATTTGGTCACTAAATTGTCACTTAAAAATTTCTGGTTATTTAAATTTTTTTCCTTAATTAATTATTTTTAATATTATTTTAAACTTTTAAAAATACATTAAATTAGTGATAAATACAAATTTAAATGGGTAAAATACACACTTATGAACTATTATAAACTAAAATTTAGTGTAAAAAAAATTGTATCAAGACTTTTCAAGATTTTAGTTCTAGGGTTTGAAAATTTAATCAAAAATGAATTTAAAATGGTTTTTTTTGTAAAATTTGATATGATATGCATTAATTGACCTTTGAAGATGCTTTTTGTGTAGAATTTTCTACACAATTCCCTCATTCTCCCCTCCTCTACCCCCAGGCCGAGCTCACCTGCAGAAAACCCTCCTCTTTCCCCATTTTCTTGCTTCAAAATTCCTTCAAAAAATCAACAAAAATACACAATTTTCTTCACTAATTCAAACCTAAACCTCACTTGGGAGGTATAATTTTAATCTAGTTGTTAAATTGGTAGTTTAAATATGCTAATTTAGATTTTAAAGTGTTATTTTGGTTATAATTCCCTGTTTAATGAAATTCTAGAAAAGGGTTGGTGTTGTAATTAGGGTTTGAAGTATGGTAAGTGGGTTAAAGTTAGTGTTGTGGCCATCTAGTGGGTTAGATCGGACGTTTGTGTTAGTTTGTGAACGCTGAATCGCTAATTCGTGAGGTTTGCATCGGAATTTATATGTGAATGCTTACTAGGTTTTTCTTAAAATTAGGAAGTGATTTAATTGAGATATCGTGACGATATTATTGGCATCTTCTACGACTTTTATGGTGTGCGAATGCAGAATTTGGTTTAGTCGGGTTTTAGTTTTGACGGTTGCCCCGAAACGACGATTTTAGTTAAGGTTTTAGCGATTTTCGTGTGTTTTCCGCGCACCGAGTGCACGTTGTGCCTAACTTGTGGGCGTTGATCTTTTCATATTGTGACATGTGTCGTTCCATTATATTTAATCTTATGTTGTGTGTTGTGCAATTTTAGGATCGGTTGCGGAAATATCGGACGCGGCGCCCAAAGGCAAAGCGGTGGTTGGATCAGATTAGCGAGGCGTCCGGGTGAGTAGATGTATACATCTATGAGGAAATCGTCTGGATGGCGCGAGGCGCCCCATAGTTAGGATCACTTTATTACTTGCAAATTATATGCATAGTTAGTTAGTTAACCATCTCATTCATATACATACCCGTCTAGTTATTCGTCTGCTGACATTGCATGGACATCTATATACCTATGTGTGATATCACCCTTTAGGACACTTACATCATTACCATTGGCTCATGTCGCACGCGCACTATTCATGTGAACACACACGCCTTGGTAATTGATATGTCACGAGCACTTTAGAACCTGCTTAGTTTAGTATCACCACTTGCATCATACATGATACATCGAATTGCATAGCATGTATATACCTTACATCATCATCATGCTTATATAGATTCCTAGTCACAAATCAATTGCATACCTTTGATATCATAAACATTTATCATATACAACATGTTGGGTATTATGATTTTCTTGAGGATTTCAGCATTGATGAGATTTCTGGATTTTAGGGAAAACCGCAGGAATTTAACAAAAGCTTATTATTATCATTTTAAAATAAAGTTGCGGTTTTCTCGTGATGTATGTGTCGTCCACCATGAGTTTTCATGTTTTCTGTTGGATTTCGAGACCCGATTCGAGGAGTGGATGAACCGTCTCGGGTACATGATGGGCCCGGTATGGTACCCCGGGACAAGAAGATCGAGTTGTAGACGATGAGCCTGGCAGGGAAAGACTACCTACCGGTGATGTCTGGCGCGGCAGATATCAGGAGGATACCGACCGTTGTCGTGAGATTTGATGATATGGGCTGTCCGGACTGACGGAGCCCGATGTATTGAGACATTGATATAGTGAGACATTGAGACAGATATATTTCCATATTTGGTGTCGATGCTTGACACGGTTTCCAGATGATTTCGTTGATGGTTCTTTAGCTATTGCACAGATATTCTTTTTCTAAGTTAGGAATGCGGTGCTTATAGTATTTAAAACACTTAAAGATTTCGTATTGATGTTGCATACATGTGCATACATACTAGTGGCATTACATCACATCTAGACATACTTGTTGTGACGCATTTGCGTGCATTCTTACGATAGCCTTACTAGATGTTATATTCTACTCACGAGCTGCAACTCACCCCCGTTGTGTCACAGTGTCTTGCAGGTCGGACCCGTCAGCCTTGTAGCGGCGGGCTTATCTTATCATTGGCTTCTTTTGCTCAGGCTCGCAACATTGCTCGTAGGTGGGTTGCGAGGACACTTTATCTCTTTTTGTACTATCATTGTATTTAGTATTCTCTATCTACCACTTATTGTATATGCGACCTAATGATGAGACTGAGAGATTTATGAATATGTGGTTTCTTTGGGGTCGAGCTCACTTGAGCCGACGTCGTGTTTTTCTTATATTTTGCATTTCTTTATGCTTAATTGCTTGATTCTGTTAGTGTATATGCCATAGAGGCCATTACTGTATCATACTAGCTTGTATATTACTTAATGGAAGCTTGGGATATTCACAGTTGTATAGACAATCTTGCTCAATATAGTAGTATGCTACTTGGTTTGTTTCTACTTTAATGTGTACATGTGTTTATTTTAGTATATCACCTATACATATTAGTGGAGCCCTTAGGATCTTTGCTTGATTACCAGCGTTGTGATGGCAGTCACACTAGTGGGGGCTGGGTAATCTATAAGCACATCCTTATGCAGGTCCCTAGTCGCAGGACTATCGAGACAGGGCATTGATACTCCGGTGTAGACTAGCGTATGCGCTTCTCATCCCAGTGTGGGAAACGGTCTGTCCCACAGCCGTCAGTACGTCGTACTTGAGATAGTATGCGGGTGCTCGTTAGGTTACGAGTACACTGGACATGACTCGTCGGGAACTGTTGGTTGGTATTATACCTATCGTCAGTTATCAGTTCCCAGGTGACATGAGTACAGCTTAGTCCGCTGACTTGACACTGTCACTTCGCCTCGAGTGTGTTCCCACTGTACTTTGATTACTACCCTACCACGGCTCAAAGGAGTCGTGCAAACATGTAGTTTTTGGGTGCAGTCCCGAAGCACTTGGAGGCAGTGACGGTTAGACAGGATTCGTCTCTCCCGGTATTGGGGGTTGACATCGCGCTGTGTCTAGGAGAGCCATTACACGAGTAGTCCCTGGCCATGGCAAGCGAGATATACTGGTAGGTTTCCAGTGTTATCTCAGGGTGTTCTGGGCTTCACTCCTACACGACTTGTACCGCTATTAGGGGACTAACGTTTACCGCCCCTTAGGCCCGCCATGCGATGTATCAGACGAACAGACCGGACTGTACAGAGATTGTCACATTCAGGCTCAGTAGGAGATCAGATGGGTTTCACCTCGTCAGTCTTCTTGTCGGCATCTACCTGGGGACCGTTACGCACAGCTAGTGCCGCTTGCGGTCTGTGGTTAAACCCACTGCCAGCGTAGTGTCGAGTCTTTAGAGTCCCACACAGAAAGCTATTCGCCTTTAGGCAAAAGAGTAGAGATCGCATGGTTTTGCGACAGGTCGCATGGTTTTGCGACAGGGTTCGGTCACATCCGTGCACTTGTGCACGTTTAGTGTCCGGACAGTTAACACTAGCGGGCTTTGGTTTAAGCCAGATCCTAGTGTATATTTTGCGGTTGGTTTTATCTCGTTTGTATTCGTGTTCCTCGGAACGCGGATGCGGGTGTGTATGCACAGTTGACAGAGAGACAGAGGCAGAGGATTCTTATTGGGGTTGTTGACTGTGGACTGTTGACCATTGACTTTTGCTAAACCCTAATGAGAATAAGAAATATGATTAATGATAATATTAATTAAGTATTATTGTGTCATGGTTGAGATGAGGGGTTGACTTTGTTGACTTGTTGACTTTGTTGACTAGGTTGGACTAGTCGACCATCATCATTGCAATGGCTATCATTTCATGGCAAAGACTTTTGCTTGCTTGTTATGCTTTGCAATATGAGTGCATGAAATGATAATGCCACTTGATATGATATGAACCATCGCATAATACTCAATTATTATTATTATTATTATTATTATTTTGGTTATGGGAGCATGGGAGGAAAAGGGGTTGGCTCATTCTATCATTCTTCTTCTCTCTCATGCTCAAGCTCTCCCTCTTGCTCTTCCTCTTGCTCTCTCTCTAGTTCAAGGCAACTCCATCTCATGAGTTGAGAAACATTGCCTTAGATAAAAGAAAACCTAAATCACTTCTCTACTCATCCTAGTTCACAAGGTTTAGCAAACCAAGTGTTCTAGTTTCTTCAAGTTCGAAGAAGAAGCCAAAGGTAGAAGCTTTCAGGTGGATCCATCTTCGGCGCAAAGAGACAACGAGGTGAGGCCGATCCGTACACCGGAAAGAGTTGAAGACGAAGGAGTTCAAGAAAGGTATAGCCCCCTAACCGAGTAGGTAAAACTCAAGTTAGGTTGTTAGGTAGTTGTTTAACAAAGATCCGTATTTTGAGTCCATATTACCACCTCTTGAAAAATCGTTTTTCATCATTTCCGCAAGCCCTTAAGTACCGGGAGAGGTAACGTGGACTTACAGTGGTATCAGAGCCTAGTTAAACACTATCTAACATGTTTGCAAAGTAACTAGAAGTTCGATCGAAGAAAAAGTCGCGAAACGAACCCGTAAAATCATGTTTCTGCCGATTCTGTTTTCTGTTCAAAAATTAATAAATCTGACACTAAAAATTGGCTCATGCTTTTTAAAACCCACATAAGAAATTTGGTCCATCGAATCGGTCAAAGCGCCGCGGAAACGCGGCGGGAGCATGCTCCGGCCGCGGTTCCGCGGCCGAGTTGACTCGATCGTGGAAAAGGTTTCTTGCAGAGTATTTCTGGGGCTGTTTTGGGATTTTTGGGATATGTTTTTCTGCCCAGATTTTACAGAAAGAAAAATTAGTTTTTGGGGCTTGAAAATCCGTATTTTGATCGAACTTCTAAAGACTTAAGCTGACGGGTATATATCTGTGATGTGATATATGTATTGAACGTCCGCTAACGCTATACGTCGATTAGTGGGGGTTATACATATCTGTGATCTGTAATGTTGATGGTATGTGTATATGAATTCATTGGATTGTCGCGGATGAATAACCGGGGGGTTGTGAGATGAGAGTTTTCTTTTATCTTTCAATTCATGTAATATGTAAATTGATGTAATATTATTTTTGGCCGCACAACCGGGTCGGGGTTGTAGCCGTCATTGTATAATTTCTTTTTACTGTTTTTGCTCCTAGGATAGACCCAAGGTGGGGTGCACAAACTACCGGATATCTCGAAGTGCCGAGTGGCCTACTCACGTCGTTGAGGGAGGTTGCTCCGCTTCGGATATTTGGCGGGTAGTTTGCCGCACCCGTAGGGGTCTAGGGTGGGGTATTGGCTATTCATCGCAACCGTGTAATCCTCTTTTCGTTACAGGCTCGTACGAATTGCGGATTCCTAGTATATCCAATGTGTTCATCTGTGATCTGGAATGGCTATCATTGCATGTGACGAATGAGTATATCTATATATGATATCTATTTAGGCGTTGCTTATGTTTTACATCCGCGCTAGTCCAGTCCCCGCTCTGTCGTTAGTTAAGTAACATAACGGGTAATGACGGGGCCCCGTGGCGAATGCGGATGGCATAAGCGTATGTCATATTTTCGTTGTTTTCTGCAATGGTAGGATTAAATGATGGGATGCATTAAAATTAATGCAAGAAAAATAAACCAAGTAAAAGTCGTTGGAACAATTTCAAAAACCACTCGGTTTCTTTTCAAAAAATAACTTTTAAAACGCGGAGCTTAAGCCACTCCTTTTAAAAGCTATCAAGGTTCCTTCGATTATATCAAGTTCACTACGTTCAAGGTTTTGCCAAAACTATTCGTAGCCCTCCGTCGTTTCGTATGAATATTCAATAGTATTCAAGCTATATTTGTTGACCTTCGTCAAGGCATAGTGATTGGTAGCTGTTGGGTGTTCATGCGTAGCATAGTTAGATGCGTTGGTTTGGGACAGTCGTATTACCTTGTTGACCTTCGTCAAGGGTATATACGGGTGGGTTCAAATTAACCTGGACAATGACGGGTAGAACTTGACATGTGACTTATGATTTGTTGACCTTCGTCAAGGTCATAAGAGCATGGGGCAAAAATCCACATCGGGAGTTTCAAAAGAACTGAAACTTGCTAGCGCTGCATACCATTTGGAGTGTGATGATTCTAGTACGATTCCTTCAGTTTTGTCACGCGATGATATTTGGATCCCGATCCTACTGTGAGTATATGCTACTCCTCCGGAACTTTCTCGCTTAACGATCAATGCTATAAACCAAGTAGGTGTCTAGAAAGGTGTTAGCGGGGCTACGCCCACAGGGAAAAGAGGTTATTTAATTAAG
Source organism: Agapanthus africanus (assembly GCA_030015575.1). Lineage (NCBI taxonomy): Eukaryota > Viridiplantae > Streptophyta > Magnoliopsida > Asparagales > Amaryllidaceae > Agapanthus > Agapanthus africanus. The sequence goes on from JASDDO010000022.1 coordinate 389,815,867, forward strand.
GAACTTCGTGAAAGCGTTGGAAAACCTCCCTCGAAGTACCGACACCAGCCTGGCTGAACGGTTAAGTAAGTATTGTACGGTGAGATTGATCCCGACTAATTCTTCCTTTATGGTTTGAGGAGGGATTCGAGAGACAGTGGGAGCCATCCTGTTTAGATAAATTAAAAACCAATCTAAACTTGCAAGAGCATCATACTGAGTATTTTCTTCTCTCTCTCTTAATTGCAGCGACCCAGTGACCAGACATAGGTTACATCTAGATAATAAAATGACTGAATCTGACTGTTTTGACTGGCAAAGGTCTGTCCAGATGTCCATTGCCCATGACAAGCTGGGACACCTCTTAACTGATCCAACCCCTGCCGTCTCAGGTCCAGTTTCCCCTATCACGGATATTTATATCCGCAGGACATCGGAAAAAGACTGTGCGAAAGCCAAGTGCCTCGTGTTAGCCACAGTTGATGGTGCAAACCAGAGGCAGCACGAGAAGATGGACTCAGTTTCTATCTTCCTCCATAACAAAGATTTATATGGAGAGCAATCTCGTATCGCAAGATATGAGACCTCGAGCGAATTGTTTCAAGCGAGGTTTGCTGTCGGGTCATCTGTAAGGGGCAACGTCCTTACAGAGACCAGCTATTTTGAGCTCACGGACCTGGAGACCACGTTGAAGAATGGGTCAAGTACTGACTTAATTCTACAGTCCCCGCCCTCTGCTTATACCCTGAAGGAAACCAGGGAAGAAGAAGGAAAGGGAAGGGCAAAAGTTTCGGGACTGGATGTAGTAAAAGAGGGAGGTTCCTATTGTTATGAGAATGAACATTGGCAGAAGGATTGCAGGACTAGCAAAGCCAGTAGCCAGAATTCGAAGCATGTTGTGGCTTCGGCTTCGGGTGTGTTTGTGATAGAGAACTATATGTCAGTTAACCCTACTTCCTGGGTATTGGATACCGGATCAGGATCTCACATCTGTAATTCATTACAGGCTCTGAGAAACCGTAGGGTTATCAGGAAAGATGATATGACTCTCAGGGTTGCTAACGGAATGAGCATGGATACTGAATCCGTAGGGGAATATCATCTTGGACTGACAACTGGGCAGATATTGATTTTGCGTAACTGTTTGTATGTACCAGGTGCGACTTGTAATATCATATCTGTATCCTTACTTTCTAAGGAAGGATATGAATTTACTTTTGTAAGCGATGTAGTACACATCCACCTAAATCAAGTTCTGATTGGGTCAGGTACATTAAATAACGGGATATACGTATTGAATCAAGCTCAAATTTTCAGTGTCCAGAACACACTTAAAAGAAAGTCTCCGGAAACAAATCAGGCTTTCTTATGGCATTGTAGACTGGGTCACATTAATGAGACACGATTAACTAAGTTACATAAAGAGGGATACTTGAATCCGTTCGAGTATCAGTCTTATGCCACTTGTGAATCTTGTCTCATGGGAAAGATGACAAAGACTCCGTTCACTGAACACGGAGTAAGAGCGAGCGAGCTCTTGGGACTCATACACAGTGATGTGTATGGTCCAATGTCTACATATGCGCGAAGTGGTTATTCATACTTCATTACTTTCACAGATGATTTCTCTAGGTATGGACATGTCTTTTTAATGAAGCACAAATCTGAGGCCTTTGGGAAATTTCGGGAATACAAGAATGAAGTTGAAAAACAAACAGGCAAAAGTATAAAGACACTGAGATCTTATCGAGGTGGTGAATACTTGAGTGCCGAGTTTTTGGACTACTTAAAGGAGAATGGAATTCTCTCTCAGCGTACTCCTCCATACACTCCACAACACAACGGTGTATCTGAAAGGCGGAATCGAACCCTATTGGATATGGTTCGTTCCATGATGAGCAAGGCTGAGTTACCGCAATCTTTCTGGGGTTATGCACTAGAAGCAGCTGCATATCTCTTGAACAAGGCTCCAACCAAGACTGTGCCTACCACCCCATATCAGATGTGGAGTGGGAAGAAACCCTGTCTTAAGTATCTTAAGATATGGGGAAGTCCAGCTTTTGTAAAAAAGAAGCATGCGGACAAGCTCGAGGCACGCTCAGTACTGTGTAAGTTTGTGGGATACCCAAAGAACTCCAGGGGGTATCTTTTCTATTCTGCAGAAGAATAAAAAGTTTTTGTTTCTCCGCATGCCCACTTCTTGGAAACTGAATTTTTGGAAAATCAGATAAGTGGGAGCGCAATAGAACTGGAAGAAATTCCAGAACCACAAGCTGTTACTGAAAGCTTGGATGAACCAGAAGTTTCAGGAGAACCGGACATTCCTGTGCCGCTCCGCAGGAGTAGTAGGCAGTCTCATCCGCCCGAGAGATACTACGGTTTTCTCATAGACGGGGATAGAGAGGATTGCACTATTGATTATGATGAGCCTACTAGCTTCCGGCAAGCCATTCAGAGCGGTGACTCGGTAAAATGGCTGGATGCAATGCGGACCGAAATGGAGTCCATGTACACCAACAAAGTATGGATGTTGGACGTTGCTCCAGATGGGGTAAAACCCGTAGGATGCAAGTGGATCTTCAAAAGGAAGATTGGTGTAGATGGACAGGTTGAGACCTATAAGGCTAGACTTGTTGCAAAGGGTTTTCGTCAAAGACCTGGTTTGGACTATGACGAAACCTTTTCTCCAGTGGCTATGCTGAAATCCATTCAGGTCCTTCTTGCCATTGCTGCCTTCCACGATTATGAAATCTGGCAGATGGACGTAAAGACGGCTTTCCTAAATGGATATTTGGAAGAGTGCGTCTATATGGATCAGCCAGAGGGATTCATTCAGAGTGGGAGCAGCGGTAAAGTGTGCAAGTTGCTCAAGTCCATCTATGGACTGAAGCAGGCATCGCGGAGTTGGAACATCTGCTTTGATGATACTGTCAAAGAATTCGACTTTATCAAAAACCCAGGTGAACCATGCATTTACAGTAAGATTGTAGGGAGTAATGTGGTATTCCTCGTCTTGTACGTCGATGACATTCTCCTAATAGGAAATGATATTCCTATGTTACAGTCAGTCAAAGGATTCTTGTCACAGAGGTTCTCCATGAAGGATCTGGGCGATGCCAACTACATTCTAGGGATCCAGATCTATCGTGATAGATCTAAAAGGATGTTGGGACTTTCACAGTCAAGGTACATCGACACCATACTGAAACGATTCAGTATGGAAGATTCCAAGCACGGTAATCTACCGGATTGTCACGGAATCACCCTCTCCAAAGAGATGTCTCCCAAGACTGATTTGGAAAGGGCTCGCATGTCATCAATACCCTATGCATCTGCGGTAGGATCTATTATGTATGCGATGTTGTGTACCAGACCAGATGTAGCATACGCATTGAGCGTTGTAAGCCGGTATCAGTCGAACCCAGGGGAGAAACACTGGATAGCAGTAAAGAACATTCTCAAGTACCTGAGAAGGACTAAGGAGATGTTCTTGGTGTATGGCGGAAAAGACCTCCAGATCGAGGCCTTTGCTGACTCCAGCTTCCAGAGTGACAGGGATGACTCCAAGTCCATGTCGGGTTATGTCTTTACCCTCAATGGAGGGGCGGTTTGCTGGAAGAGCTCCAAGCAGGAAACTGTTGCTGACTCAACTATGGAAGCGGAGTACATAGCTGCTTGCGATGCCGCAAAGGAAGCTGTCTGGATGAAGAAGTTCCTCACGGAGCTTCAGGTGGTTCCTACCAGTGTTGATCCAATACCGCTGTATTGTGACAACAACGGCGCTATAGCTTTAGCGAAGGAACCCAGGTCCCATCAGAAGTCCAGGCACATTTTGAGGCGGAACCACCTGATCAGGGAGATCGTAGATCGCCGGGAGATCGAGTTGAAGAGAGTAAATACAGAAGATAACACTGCTGATCCACTCACGAAGGCCTTACCCCAGACTCAGTTCGAGCGGCTGATCGAGATGATAGGTCTTCGATACGCCAGTTCATGGCCTTAGTACAAGTGGGAGATTGTTAGTGTATATGCCCTAGAGGCCATTACTGTATCATACTAGCTTGTATATTACTTAATGGAAGCTTGGGATATTCACAGTTGTATAGACAATCTTGCTCAATATAGTAGTATGCTACTTGGTTTGTTTCTACTTTAATGTGTACATGTGTTTATTTTAGTATATCACCTATACACATTAGTGGAGCCCTTAGGATCTTTGCTTTATTACCAGCGTTGTGATGGCAGTCACACTAGTGGGGGCTGGGTAATCTATAAGCACATCCTTATGCAGGTCCCTAGTCGCAGGACTATCGAGACAGGGCATCGATACTCCGGAGTAGACTAGCGTATGCGCTTCTCATCCCAGTATGGGAGACGGTCTGTCCCACAGCCGTCAGTACGTCGTACTTGAGATAGTATGCGGGTGTTCGTTAGGTTACGAGTACACTGGACAGGACTCGTCAGGAACTGTTGGTTGGTATTATACCTATCGTCAGTTATCAGTTCCCAGGTGACATGAGTACAGCTTAGTCCGCTGACTTGACACTGTCACTTCGCCTCGAGTGTGTTCCCACTGTACTTTGATTACTACCCTACAATGGCTCAAAGGAGTCGTGCAAACAGGTAGTTTTTGGATGCAGTCCCGAAGCACTTGGAGGCAGTGACGGTTAGACAGGATTCGTCTCTCCCGGTATTGGGGGTTGACATCGCGCTGTGTCTAGGAGAGCCATTACACGAGTAGTCCCTGGCCAGGGCAAGCGAGATATACTGGTAGGTTTCCAGTGTTATCTCAGGGTGTTTTGGGCTTCACTCCGACACGACTTGTACCGCTATTAGAGGACTGACGTTTACCGCCCCTAGGCCCGCCATGCGATGTATCAGACGAAGAGACCGGACTGTACAGAGATTGTCACATTCAGGCTCAGTAGGAGTTCAGATGGGTTTCACCTCGTCAGTCTTCTTGTCGGCATCTACCTGGGGACCGTTACGCACAGCTAGTGCCGCTTGCGGTCTGTGGTTAAACCCATTGCCAGCGTAGTGTCGAGTCTTTAGAGTCCCACACAGAAAGCTATTCGCCTTTAGGCAAAAGAGTAGAGGTCGCATGGTTTTGCGACAGGTCGCATGGTTTTGCGACAGGGTTCGGTCACATCCGTGCACTTGTGCACGTTTAGTGTCCGGACAGTTAACACTAGCGGGCTTTGGTTTAAGCCAGATCCTAGTGTATATTTTGCGGTTGGTTTTATCTCGTTTGTATTCGTGTTCCTCGGAATGCGGATGCGGGTGTGTATGCATAGTTGACAGAGAGACAGAGGCAGAGGATTCTCATTGGGGTTGTTGACTGTGGACTGTTGACCATTGACTTTTGCTAAACCCTAATGAGAATAAGAAATATGATTAATGATAATATTAATTAAGTATTATTGTGTCATGGTTGAGATGAGGGGTTGACTTTGTTGACTTTGTTGATCGGTTGACTAGGTTGGACTAGTTGACCATCATCATTGCAATGGCTATCATTTCATGGAAAAGACTTTTGCTTGCTTGTTATGCTTTGCAATATGAGTGCATGAAATGATAATGCCACTTGATATGATATGAACCATCACATAATACTCAATTATTATTATTATTATTATTATTATTATTATTATTATTTTGGTTATGGGAGCATGGGAGGAAAAGGGGTTGGCTCATTCTATCATTCTTCTTCTCTCTCATGCTCAAGCTCTCCCTCTTGCTCTTCCTCTTGCTCTCTCTCTAGTTCAAGGCAACTCCATCTCATGAGTTGAGAAACATTGCCTTAGAGATAAAAGAAAACCCAAATCACTTCTCTACTCATCCTAGTTCATAAGGTTTAGCAAACCAAGTGTTCTAGTTTCTTCAAGTTCGAAGAAGAAGCCAAAGGTAGAAGCTTTCAGGTGGATCCATCTTCGGCGCAAGGAGACGACGAGGTGAGGCCGATCCGTACACCGGAAAGAGTTGAAGACGAAGGAGTTCAAGAAAGGTATAGCCCTCTAACCGAGTAGGTAAAACTCAAGTTAGGTTGTTAGGTAGTTGTTTAACAAAGATCCGTATTTTGAGTCCATGTTACCACCTCTTGAAAAATCGTTTTTCATCATTTCCGCAAGCCCGTAAGTACCGGGAGAGGTAACGTGGACTTACAGATTCTGCATATATATTGCGTGTGGTTGTGATCCACCTTGGGTGAAGAGCTAGCTCCCGCTTGGGGATGCCATTTTGTTATTACAGGTTTATATATCTTGTTGTACCCATTTTGGGGGCTAGTATTTACAAAGGAGACTCTGCCGAAATTTTCGGAAAATTTTGATGTTTTTAAAACGGGGTTAATACAACTTAATTGCTTTTAAATTCGTTTTCATGTTAGGTTTTCCTTCACTCTTGTTGATTTTGTTTTAGATTTTCTGGGCTTTGGCTGACTTAGTTTACGTTACGCCTTTAGACGTCTCGTAATCTAAGTGTCAGTCACGTTCCGTACCTTCTGGTCGTGACACGGGACATCGATATTCCAGAGTAGACTAGCGTATACCATTCTTATCCCATATGATGGGCGATGGATGATCCCATATCCATCTAGTGTGATGACACCAAAGATTGTATGCGGGTGCTCAGTGGAGACTGGGTACACTGAACGGACTCGTCGAGAACTCCTATGTGGTATTATATCTATTGTCGGATAGCATTTCTCAGGTGACACTGGTACAGGTTAGTCTGTAAACCCAAGATTGTCATAGAGTCTTGTGTGTCCTCCCACTGCACTTTGATCTCAACCCTACCACGGCTCTACTGAGTCGTGGAAACAGGTGGATTTTGGGTACGGTCCCGAGGAACATGGAGGCAATGAGCGATAGGAGGGGTTTCTTCTCTCCCGGTATTGGGGGTTGATGTTGTGCTATACTCGATTGGCTATAACAGGAAGTCTCTGGCCAGGGCTGCTGAGATTTACTGATAAGTGTTATCAGTAGTTTCTCGATCTGTTATGAGCCATACACCAGCATGACTTATTGAGTTATTAGGGTCGACGATACCATCCCTAGACTCGATATGCAATACATTTGATGAAGAGACCGGACTGTACGTTAAGTGTTGCCAGTTGGCTCGACGGGAGTTTTGACAGGTTCGCTGGTTTTATTCTGATCGCTCAATACCCGGGTGGCCGTTACGTTTAGCTGAACGCTTGCGGCTTATGGGTGTTTGATATGATCATCACCTACTGCCGGCGTATTGACGAGTCTTAGAGTCTCACAAAGGAGTTTTCTAGCCTAGGAAAAACGATGTGGTGTGCATATGAGATATGCATGCGGACCCGATTAAATACGTTCATGTGATACCGTATATTAATCGGGTGTTTTACTATTGGTTTGGTCGTATGTGATATGACCGGTTTGTTAAATCAAGTGTTGGTTTAACATTAACTTTTAGCTCATTTCTTTTAAACCCATTTCTTTGTTGTATGCATGCATGTATGCATATGTTTATGTTGATGCACATGATGATGTGCATGCACACATACATGCATACATTCTTGTGTGTCATGATTGTTGATACATAAGTGGTGGCAATATAAGACTCACATGGAAATAATTATCTATATATTTATTTTTGAGCAAAACAAATGGAAAATAAACTCATTGTTGAAATTTGCTCATATCTCTTCACTTAACCTTTCCTTTAACCATGAGTTATTTTCCATGGTTGTGGTTACTCCAAAAGAAATGTCTAGATATTTATTAACCCATGGTTAAGTATGAGAATGATTTAATATATAGATATTATTCATTCTCATTTTCTTTATGCTTATCACTTTGAGCTCTTATGTTTGCCATCATCTTCTTCCTCATTCTCTTGCTCTCTTGAGTTTTCAAAAGGAATGAGTTAGGAAAAAAGATTGGGTTTTGAAGTGAGAAAACACACCACCTCATCATTCTACTCTAATCTAGCTAATTAGTTTAGAGTGTTAGCTTCATCTTCTTCTTTGATCAAGTGGAGCTAGGAGCTTGGACAAAGGGACTTCGGGTGGATCATCGTGGACTTGGAAGGCCTCCATCGATCCGTTTCAAACTCTCATAGCGCCAAGAAGTAACCAAGGGAAGTCTACAAAGGTTGTATTCTTTTCACTTAGTGATAATATGTTCATAGTATGTGATAATTTAGTTGTTACCCTAAACTTCTAGTTAAAGATTCATGTTTTGTTTGCTTAGCACCTCTATAAATTTTAAAGTGGCATGTGTGATGCTTCCGTACTCTACGGTAGGTGCTAGGGAAACCCAACTATGGTATCAGAGCCAAGCTAGAATTTTAGACACGATGTTAATACTATTACGAAAACGAAATCAACTCCGAAAACACGATATGTGAAACCCTAGATTTTGCTCTCTGGAAAATTTTTAAAAGGTCTTTTTAAAATTTTTTAAACAGCTGCAGAACACTGTATGGGACAAATAATGAACACAGGTGAAATACGGGGACCAGTGCTCAGATTTTGGCCGAGCACTTTTCTCCCAGAACCGGCCTGCTCGGCCCCCTACCCCCAATTCCCCCCGTATTTCTCCAGTGCTCTGTTGTCTAGAATTTAGGGTTTCAGGTATTGTTTGCTTAGCCTAAATTTTCATGTGATGATTATTTTGATCAGGGGCTAATTCGTAGTGTTTCGTAGTCGTATATTCTAACACTGTATTGGTAACCTTGACAATGTTTAGCAGTTCGAACGAACTTCAAAACCCCACATCTTGACCCCGCTGAAATTTCCAAGTGTTGTAATTTTCTTAAGTTAACTTCATATTCAATAGTCGTGCAAGTGTTCCCATGGACCCTCTAGAAGAATAGAATAACCTTAACTCAATTTTATGCCCACGGAACCGCGATCGAACCCTATGGTTTGCCGTAGTTCCGTGGTGCCATAGATGAGGCATTGGTTAACCCCTTCTACGGCTGGTCCATAGACACTGTTGCACGTTTTTGAGTATTTTGACTTTGCTCAAGTGTTGAGCTCTCGGGGTAATTTGTGGGTGTATGTTGATTCGATCAAAACGTTAAACATCGTTTTGATATATGTGATTGTGATAATTGCAATTGTTGTTTTTCACTTTCTTTTCTGTGACCGTAAGTGTAGTATGTGGTGTATCGCCGATTTCGTTGCTATACATCAACGACAATCGGGATACGCATGTTAGTTGTATGTATGCCCTAGAGGCCAGTATTGTACAGATTATGTATATTATATTGGATGCTTGGACATATATAGAGAGGACTTTCTTGCTCGATATGATAGTATGCTATCTGGTTGCTCTTTATCTTAACATGTATATTTGTCTCTTGATGCTGTCTTATAGTTACATGTTGGTAAAGCCCTTAGGATGTGTACTTGACTACCTGGACTATGATGCAGATCATACTAGTGGGGACAGAGTAGTCCATAAGTACATCCTTTAATGTTCCTAGTCGTAGGTGTATCGAGACAGGGCATCGATATACCAGAGTAGACTAGCGTATACGCTTCTCGACCCATGAGATGGGCGATGGATGATCCCATATCCATTGGTGTTTGATATCAGAGATGGTATACGGATGCTCAGTGGAGACTGGGTATACTGGACGGACTCGTAGAGAACTCCCAGATGGTATTATACCTCACGTCAGATGGCAGTTCTCTGGTGACACTTGTGCAGGTTAGTCTGTAGACCCGAGATCGTCATAGAGTCTTGTGTGATTCCCACTGTGCTTTGATTTCCACCTTACCACGTCCAAGAGGGAGTGCAAAACAGTGGTTTTTGGGTACAGTCCCGAGTCACATAGAGGCGATGAGCGATAGGAGGGGTTTCGTCTCTCCCGGTATTGGGGGTTGATGTTGCGCTGTGCTCGATTGGCCATAACAGGGAAGTCCCTGGCCAGGGCTGATTTAGAGATTTACTGGTAAGAGTTACCAGTAGTTTCTCGACCCATTATGAGCCTCACATCGGCATGACTTATCGGTTATTGGGGTCTGACGTTTACCACCCGTAGACTTGATATGCGACATATCAGACGAGGAGACTGGACTGTGCGGGAAGTGTTACCGTTTGGCTTTTACAGGAGTTGGAGCGGGCTTGCTTGCTGATCTTCTGATCGCTCAATACTCGGGTAGCCGTTACGTTCATCTAGTACCGCTCACGGCTTGTGGGTGCTTGATGTGATCATCACCTACTGCCGGCGTATTGACGAGTCTTTAGAGTCCTACATAGAGGTTTTACTGGCTCAGGCAAAACGAAATAGGAGCGCATATGTGATATGTGCGGGACCGAGAATGATGCGTGTATATGATACCGTATTCTATTCTCGCGACTTTTTGTATCGATCGGTTTTATGTGATATAGCCGGGTTATCGAATCAAGTGTTGATTCGATAAGTCGATACATTGGATGTTAGTCGGTTATATGAGATATAACCGGATTATTAAGTCAAGTGTTGATTTAATAATTTAGTGTATAATTGTATATATGATATACTAATTTACATTAACTAACATTTGTTCACTTAAGGTTTTTTTTTTCCTCACATGTGCACAACTTTAGTATATATGTGATATATATTAAATGTGTGTTTTTCATTTTGTATCATGGTTGATGATATATCTTTCATGGGTGTATGAGACTTACACAATGCTATTTGTTATGTTGGGTTTAATGTATTTAAAGTAATTACAAAATTAGTGGAAAATTAGAAAATGCATGAAGCTTGTGGAAGCTTGTGGATGCATAGACTAAAGTCCACTAAGTTTGTTTTTACGTTGGATTTTTATTAACCTAACCATCACACTTAGCCATGATTAAATCTCTACATGAGTTAGTATATGATACTCACTCACCATGGTTAGCTCACTCACTTGATCATTATCTTTCTCATTTCATTTCTTCATCTTCTTCCTTGAGCTAAAAAGCTCTCTAGGGTTTGATCCAAAGTGAGAAGCATTGTGAGAAATAAAATTCTAAAGAGAACCCACTTCCTATTTCTCCATCCTCTACTAGACTAGCACTCTTGTTTAGGGTGTTTGCTTCACTAATTCTTTAGTTAGTGAAGTAGTAGCTTGAGTCGGTATTCCCTCGACGTAGATCATCTTCGGCCTCGAAAACTTCAAGCAAGGACGCATCTTTCGCCTCGTGAAGCCATGCAAGAGCCCGGGAGAACCATGATCGCAGCGAAGGGACTACGACAAGGAGCTTTAGAAGTGAAGGACCGATCTACAAAAGTTGTATTTGTTGGAGATAGTGCCCTCATAGTCAATTATTGGATCACAGGTACGTGATTGCAATGATTGCGGAGGACCTATACCGGTAGGACAGTCTTACTCGAGATGATAGTATGCTATCTGGTTTGCCTTTATCAGTCGTGTACATGATCAGGTGACTGATTACATGTTACACTTTGATAGAGCCCTTAGGATCTTGCTTTACCACCAACAGTATGATGGCGATCATATACGTGAGAGTTGGGTGGTTTATACGCATATCCTTAATTGTGGTCCCTAGTCGTGGGAGTTTCGAGACAGGGCATCGATACTCCGGAGTAGACTAGTGTGTACAGTCGAGACCCCGACGAGGGGCGGTGGCCGGTCTCACAAGCCACTGGTGTCAGTTGGATCACCTAAGATGTATACAGGTGCTCATTGGGTTATGAGTACACCGGACAGGACTCGCCGGGAATCTGCTAGTTAGTATTATATCTACCGTCAGATAGCAGTTCCCTGGTGACATGTGTACAGGTTAGTTCATCGACCTGAGGTCGTCATTTGTCTCGTGTGAGTTCCCACTGTGCTTTGATTTCTACCCTACCACGGCTCAAAGTAGTCGTGCAAACAGGTAGCTTTTGGGTACAGTCCCGAGCCATATGGAGGCACGTGAGCGGATCGGCAGGGGATTCGTCTCTCCCGGTATTGGGGGCGAGATCGTGCTGTGTCTAGGAGAGCCATTACACAAAGTCCATGGCCATGGCAGGAGATTTACTGGTAGGTACTCCAGTAGTATCTCAGGGTGTTATTGGGCTACACTCCGACACGACTTATACTGCTATTGGGGGTCTGACGTTACTAGCCCCCTAGGCAGATATGCGATACTCATAGACGAACGGACCGGACTGTATATACATTGTCACTGTTAGGCTCAGTAGGGTTTTCCGGATGAGTGCGTTCATCGGCATCCCTTGAGGTCAGTCCATGGGCAGCCGTTACGCATTGCTAGTGCCTCTGACGGTTTGTGGTTAAACCCACTGCCAGGGTACTGACGAGTCATTAGAGTTCCCCACAGACAGTTTCCCAAGTTCGGGCGAAACGTTGTAGAGGCCGTATGGTTTTATGGCAGGGTTCGGAAAATGCACGTGCGTTTACGCACGTGTTAATTTTCGGGCAGATGATACTGGTCGGCTTTGGTTTAAGCCGGATCCGAGTATTATATTGAGTAGGTATAATATCTTTGTCTCAGTTGCATTTGTATTCGGTCGTAATACAAATGCGGGTATATTTATACAGTTTCGGGGTTATCCTGAAAGTCGTTTCAGGATCACTTTTGGAAGTTGCCAGTTTCCAGTTTTCTATCAGCCGTCTTTTAACATTCGGTTAAAGACGGATTTATCTTTTCTTGGATAAGAGTGAGTCAAGCTTCTAGAAGGTTCTAGAAGGTTCTAGAATTTGGTGACAAGGATTATGACACATGCTTTGATTTCAACCATTTCTTGTTTTCCTTAAGATCTTTATGCAAGATATTTAGTTTGTGTTCACATATGATATTTTGCTTAAGGTTACTCTCTTTCTCCTACGGTCACCTCCTCCTCTTCTATAAGAATGGCCGGCCCTCTCTTTCCTCCACTCTCTCTCTCACTTGATAGTTTTTCATGGTTGTAAAAAGATATGATAGTATTTGAGGTGCATGGAATTTTACAGTTCATTTCATTCCATCACCCAATTCCCTCGGTAACTTCATTAACCGATCGTCCACGGACTTGGACGAAGTGAGACAAAGTCATCTACTCATTCTCTACATCATTCTTGGTCGTCTCTTTTAGCAAACTTGATGATCGAGTTGCCTCAAGTCAGAGGCGGGAGCCCGTTTAAAGAATCGTCGACGTGGTGCCACCTCGACGAGGATATCAGAGATCGACGAGATCGGAGCAGCCGCAACGGAGCATGGGATGATGGTTGAAGAACGAAGGACTCGGATCGTTCGGTATAACCTTTCTACACTCTTTACAGTTTGTTAGTTTAGCAATAATGGCAGATCCGGGTTAAAGTATACGATAGCGCCAGTTAAAAAGTTTTTGTTCCGTATTTGGCGTCTGTAGACTGCCGGGGCGCTAGCGTAGACTTACAGTATTTCGTATTCACTTAGTGGTAAATGTAATTTACTTGCATGTGAAACCCTAATTATCTAGCAAAGATCTTGTTTAGGGTTATTCGGCACGGCTGAAATTTTAAACGGGCATGGTTGATGCATTGTAGAACCTTATTAGAGTGCCTAGTAACCCTACAGTGGTATCAGAGCCTAGCTAGAGCATTAGGCGACGTGTATACGAAGTTAAAACCCCGATCGAACCCGGAAATGTCAATTTAACCCCCTCTCTGGACAATTTTTTAAAACTGTGATTTTTCTGAATTAAAAATACCTAAAAGTTTCAGCAGGGGAATTTAAACATTACTGTGAAAAACGAGATCTGAATCCGTACAACCCACCGCGGAACCGCGGCCGTACCACGCTTGGGCCGCGGATCCGCGGCAGTACGGAAAGATTGTAAACTCGTTTTTGAACAGTTATTTCTATTTTTGTAATTGCTATTTTATGGGTATTTTTAATCTGACTCAAGTGTTGAGTGTTCTGGGGATTATTTTGTATTCGTTGATTCGATCGGAAAATTTAATTTCGTTAAGTTTTCCGGATAATTTAGAAAGTATTAAAAAGTTCGAACGGATATCAATAACTCACTTTTTCCCGACCCGGAAAATTTCCAAGTGTTGGATTTTTCCGTAGTTTAAGAACGTCTAAATCGTGCAAGTTACGCAATGGACCCTCTAGAAGACAACAAACCTTAACTCGATTATGTGACCGTCTTGAACTGCCTTTTGAACCTTAGGGTTTGGGGCAGTACGGCGTTGCCACATGTGAGGCGTTGGCTTGACCCTTCTACGGCTGGACCATTGGTACTGTGGCATGTGATGGATGTTTTTAAACTCCCCTCAAGTGTTGAGAACTATTTGGAAAACTTGGGTGTTTGATCATTCGATCGGAAAGTTTAATATTGTCTATTTATCTAGAATGTGATTCAATATGTGGAATTCATATAGTTAGGCATGAAATGCGAAATATGTGATATTTCGGATTTACGATGTCTAAAGAGATTATGGATTCCAAATGTTGTAGTTTTACACTTTCTTTTCTGCGACCGTAAGTGTAATATGTGATATCGCCAGTTTCGTTGCTATATGTCAACGACAATTGGGATGCGCATATTTACTTACGTTGATGACATGTGATGTTATGTGTTGCTGGATATGTTATATTGGATCGTCGCGTTTTGAATAGCCGGGGGTTTTATGTGAGATGAGAGTTTTTTATTTTCATTCATGTAAAATTAAATGTATGTAATATTCTTTTATTGGGGCACTTCCGGGATTAGGTTGATGTCATCATTTGTATATTATTTACTTTTTCGCACTAGGATAGACCCAAGGAGGAGAGCACAAGTTGTTAGTGTATATGCCCTAGAGGCCATTACTTTATTATACTAGTTTGTATATTACTTAATGGAAGCTTGGGATATTCACCTTGTATAAACAATCTTGCTCAATATAGTAGTATGCTACTTGGTTTGTTTCTACTTCAATGTGTACTTGTGTTTATTTTAGTATATCACCTATACACATTAGTGGAGCCCTTGGGATCTTTGCTTGATTACCAGCGTTGTGATGGCAGTCACACTAGTGGGGGCTGGTTAATCTATAAGCACATCCTTATACAGGTCCCTAGTCGCAGGACTATCGAGACAGGGCATCGATACTCCGGAGTAGACTAGCGTATGCGCTTCTCATCCCAGTGTGGGAGATGGTCTGTCCCACAGCCATCAGTACGTCGTACTGGAGATAGTATACGGGTGCTCGTTGGGTTACGAGTACACTGAACAGGACTCGTCGGGAACTAACAGGTTGGTATTATACCCATCGTCAGTTATCAGTTCCCAGGTGACATGAGTACAGCTTAGTCCGCTGACTTGACATTGTCACTTCGCCTCGAGTGTGTTCCCACCGTACTTTGATTACTACCCTACCACGGCTCAAAGGAGTCGTGCAAACAGGTAGTAGTTGGGTACAGTCCCGAAGCATTTGGAGGCAGTGACGGTTAGACAGGATTCGTCTCTCCCGGTATTGGGGGTTGACATCGCGCTGTGTCTAGGAGATCCATTACACGAGTAGTCCCTGGCCAGGGCAAGCGAGATATACTGGTAGGCTTCCAGTGTTATCTCAGGGTGTTTTGGGCTTCACTCCGACACGACTTGTACCGCTATTAGGGGACTGACGTTTACCGCCCCCTAGGCCTGCCATGCGATGTATCAGACGAACAGACCGGACTGTACGGAGATTGTCACATTCAGACTCAGTAGGAGTTCAGATGGGGTTCACCTCGTCAGTCTTCTTGTCGGCATTTACCTGGGGACCGTTACGCACAGCTAGTGCCGCTTGCGGTCTGTGGTTAAACCCACTGCCAGCGTAGTGTCGAGTCTTTAGAGTCCCACACAGAGGGCTATTCGCTTTTGGGCAAAACATAGTAGAGGTCGCATGGTTTTGCGACAGGGTTCGTTCTCATCCGCGCACTTGTGCACGTTTGGAGTCCGGACGGATATTACTGGCTGGCTCTGGTTTGAGTCAGATACTGGTATATGTTTTGGGGTTGATTTTATCTCATTGTATTCATGTTCCTCGGAACAAGAATGCGGGTGTGTATGCACAGTTGTTTGAGGCGGAGGAAGAGGATTTTCATTAGGGTTTCGGAACGGGTGTGTATGCACTGTTGACAGTCGTCTTTTTCCCAACCCTAATGAATTTGTGATATATCAATTAATAATATTAATTAAATGAAATTATGTTATGGTTGGGTTTGTTGACTTGTTGACCAAGGTTGACTTGTTGACCATGGTTGAAAGTTTGACCATTATCATTACATATCAAAGATGCTCTTTGATTCTAGCAAAACCATTTAATGAATGTAATGATAATAGTCATTCCAAACCATCCATCAACTATTTCATTTTTATTATTATTGTTAATTTGATAATTCTTTTCATTTTGGTTATGGTTGCAAAATGAGAAGAATAATATTCATTCTATCATATCTCTTCTCTCTCCTCTCTTCTTCCTCCTCCTCCTCTAGTAAAAGGAGAATCCTTCTCATGTGTTGAGAATCCCTCTCCTTGAGATAAAAGCACCCCAAAGCCACTCTCTACTCACTCTAGGGTTAGAGGTTTAGCAAGCCGAAGATCCTAGTTCTCTCAAAGTTCGAGAAAGAGCCCGAAGGTTGAACCCTCAGGTGGATCCATCTTTGACGGAAGAAGGCGACGAGGAAAGCACCATCAAACCCTACAAAGGTTTCAAGAAGAAGGAGTTCAAGTTAGGTATAACCTTTTATTCGAGTAGCTAACTCTCTTTAGCTTTCTTGCTAGTTTAGTTTAGAAAAGATCCCGACTTTGTTAGTCCATGTTGCCTCATGCGCTAAAAATTTGACTTTTATACCGTTTCCGCCTCCCCGCAAGAACCGGGGGTGGCAACGTGGACTTACAGTGGTATCAGAGACTAACTAAACTTAAACTAGCTTAGTAGTAAAGTGTACGGAAGTTCGATTGGAAAAATCACAAAAACCTAAAAGTTAAAAACCCTAACTTTCTGTTGAAATTTTTTGTGCTCAAAAGGTAAAAAGTTTTACTCCTAAATTCGGCTCAGGGTTTTGTGAGAACACCCACCAAAAATGATCCCCTGATTCCCTCAAACCGCCGCGGTTCCGCGGCAATAGTTATGCATTTGCCGCGGAACCGCCGCCGTTTAGACTCCTCTCGTGATCGGGTTTTGTGCAGTGTTCTTCTGGTAGGGTTTTGGGATTTTTCAGATGGTTTATTTGTGCCCAGGTTTTCCAGAAAAGAAATTTGTTTTTGGGGGCCTATAAATCCGTATTTTTATCGAACTTCACTACACTTTGACTATATTGGTTATATCTGTGATGTTTATATGTATTGAACGTCGGCTAATCGCTATATGTCGATTAGTCGGGGTTATACATATCTGTGATCTGTGATTGATGATGGTATGTGTATATGAATGTGTTGGACTGTCGCGGGTGAATAGCCGGGGTGGATGTGAGATGAGTTTTTCTTTTTCTTTCATTCATGTAATATGTAAATTGATGTAATATTATTATTTGTTTGGCCGCACAACCGGGTCGGGGTTGTAGCCGTCATTGTATAATTCTTTTTACTGTTTTTGCTCCTAGGATAGACCCATGGAGGGGGCGCACAAACTACCGGGTATCTTGAAGTGGAGAGTGGCCTACTCACGGTGGTGAGGGAGGTTGCTTCGCTTCGGATACTTGGCGGGTAGTTTGCCGCACCCGTAGGGGTCTTGGGTGGGGTTTTGGCTATTCACCGCGACCGTGTAATCCGCTTTTCGTTGCAGGCTCGAACGGATTGTGGATTCCTAGTATATCCAATGTATTCATCTGTGATCTGTAATGTCTATCATTGCTTTACATTTATAACTATTTAGGCGTTGCTTATGTTTTACAGCCGCGCTAGCCCAGCCCCCGCTCTGTCGTTAGTTAAGTAACCTAACGGGTGATGACGGGGCCCCGTGGCGAATGCGAATGGCATAAGCGTACGTCATATTTTGGTTGTTTTCTGCAATGGTAGGATTAAATGATGGGATGCATTAAAAGAACTAATGCAAGAATATCACGCATTAAAAGAACTAATGCAAGATAATAAACCAAGCAAAAGTCGTTGGAACACTTTCGAAAAACCACTCGGTTCTTTTCAAAACTAACTTTTAAATGCGGAGCTTGAGCCACTCCTTTTAAAAGCTATCTTGTTCCATCGATTATATCAAGTTCACTACGTTCACGGTTTTGCCAAAACCATTCGTAGCCCTCCGTCATTTCACATGAATAGTCAATAGTATTCAAGCTGTGTTTGTTGGCCAAAGTCAAGGCATAGTGATTGGTAGCTATTGGGTATTCATGTGCAGTATAGATAGATGCGTTGATTTGGAACAGTCGTACTGCCTTGTTGGCCAAAGTCAAGGGTAGGTACGGGTGGATTCAAATTAACCTGGAGAACGACGGGAAGAGCTTGACATGTGACTTATGATTTGTTGGCCAAAGTCAAGGTCATAAGAGCATGGGGCAAAAATCCACATCGGGAGTTTCATAAGTACTGAAACTTGCTAGATTTGCATACCATTTGGAGTGTGGTGATTCTGGTAGGATTCCTTCAGTTTCGTCACGCGATGATATTTGGATCCCGATCCTACTGTGAGTATATGCTACTCCTCGGGAAATTTCTCACTAAACGATCAATGCTATAAACCTAGTAGGTGCCTAGAAAGGTGTTAGCGGGGCTACGTCCCTAGGGAAAAGAGGTTATTTAATTAAGGAACTTCGCAAAACCGTTGGAAAACCTCCCTCGAAGTACCAACACTAGCCTGGCTGAACGGTTAAGCAAGTATTGTGCGGTGGGATTGATCCCGACTAATTCTTCCTTTATGGTTTGAGGAGGGATTTGAGAGACAGTGGGAGCCATCCTGTTTAGAAAAACTAAAAACCATTCTAAACTTGCAAGAGCATCGTGCTAAGTGTTTCTTCTCTCTCTCCTAATTGCAGCGACCAATCGACATGACTGGACTTAAGTTACTTCTAGATAAAAATATACTGACAGGGCCTAACTACAAAGATTGGCTCAGGAATGTCAAAATGGCAATCACTTACGACAAGCTGGGGTATCTTCTTACCACCAAAGCTCCCCCCGTCCCAAGTCCCACCTCCAGCGTCGCGGATAAGGAAATCCGTAAAACCTGGGAGATTGATAGCGCGAAGTCCAAGTGCCTCGTACTTGCCTCGATGGACAATGAACATCAGAGGAGGCACGAGAATATGGACCTTGAATCCATATTTCTCCATACAAAAGAACTGTATGGAGAGCAATCTCGTATCGCAAGATACGAAGTGTCGAAGAAGTTATTTTCGGCAAAGTTGGCCATCGGATCATCGGTAGCGGAACACGTGCTTAAGATGATTGGCTTCATTGAGGAGCTCGCGGAACTTGGAACCACGTTGGAGAATGTGCTCTATACGGACTTGATTCTCCAGTCCCTTCCTTCCACTTACTCCCAATTTATACTGAACTTCAACTTACAAGAAAAAGAGGTTGAACTTTCAGAACTCCTCAACATGCTGAGGAGCGCAGAGGGCACCCTACAGAAAAGTAGGGAAACATCCACTTTGTTTGTAGGAGGATCTTCTTCTTCTAGGTCCAAGGCGAAAGCCAAGGGAAAGAAGAGGAAAGCCCCCGCCAAACCAAGGGGCGGTGTTAGTAAAGTGGATACGAGGGGAAAGGCAAAGGCAACAATGATAGCGGGGAAGCTTGTAGGTAAAGAAGAATGCTTCTATTGTCATAAGAGTGGACACTGGAAGAAAGATTGCAGGGCTTGGAAGGCCAGGACACAGGAACTGAAGCAGGTTGCGGCTTCAGCTTCAGGTGTGTATGTTATTGAAAACTGTCTTTCAATAAACTCTACTTCCTGGGTATTGGATACCGGATCAGGATCTCATATCTGTAATTCATTGCAGGCGTTGAGAAACCGTAGGGTTTTGAAGGCAGGTGACATGACCCTCAGAGTTGCAAACGGAGCTAGCATGGATGCTAAAGCCGTGGGGGACTATCACCTGGGAATGTCAGATGGGCATGTTTTGGTTTTGCGTAATTGCTTTTTTGTACCCAACGCAACTTGTAATATCATTTCTGTATCTTTGGTTTCTAAAGAAGGTTATGAATTTGCGTTTGTAAGTAATGTTGTAAACATTCACCTTAATCAAGTTCTGATTGGGTCAGGTACATTGAGCAATGGTATATACGTATTAAACCAACCACAGATTTTCAATGTCCAGAATACACACAAAAGAAAGTCTCCGGAAATCAATCAGACTTTCTTATGGCATTGTAGACTGGGTCACATCAATGAGAGAAGGTTGACTAAGTTACATATAGAAGGGTATTTGGATCCGTTCGAATATCAATCGTATGCCACTTGTCAATCCTGTCTCAAAGGAAAGATGACAAAGACTCCGTTCACTGGACACGGAGTAAGAGCGAGCGAGCTCTTGGGACTCGTACACAGCGACGTGTGCGGTCCAATGTCTACACATGCGCGAAGCGGTTATTCTTACTTCATTACTTTTACGGATGATTTTTCAAGGTACGGTTATGTCTTCTTAATGAAACATAAGTCCGAAGCCTTTGAAAAGTTCCAGGAATATAAGAATGAAGTAGAAAAACAAACCAGCAAAAGTATCAAGATTCTAAGATCGGATCGAGGTGGAGAATACTTAAGTGCCGAGTTCCTGAATTACTTAAAAGAGAATGGAATTCTCTCTCAGCTTACTCCTCCATACACTCCGCAACATAACGGTGTATCGGAGAGACGGAACCGGACCCTATTGGATATGGTACGGTCCATGATGAGTAACGCTGAGTTACCGCGATCATTCTGGGGGTATGCGCTGGAATCAGCTGCATACCTTTTGAACCGAGTTCCTACTAAGACTGTGCCTACTACACCATATGAGATATGGTGTGGGAAGAGACCCTATCTTAAGCACATTAAGATATTGGGATGTCCAGCTTTTGTTAAAAAGCAGCATGCGGACAAGCTCGAGGCACGCTCAGTACAGTGCAAGTTCGTGGGATATCCAAAGAACTCCAAGGGATATTTCTTCTACTGTGAAGAGGAACAAAAAGTTCTTGTTTCTCGTCATGCCTACTTCTTGGAAACTGAGTTTTTGGAAAACCAGATAAGTGGGAGCACAGTAGAACTGGAAGAAATTCCAGAACCACGAGCTATTACTGAAAGTTTAGTGGAACCAGAGGGTTCAAAAGAACAGGACATTCCTACGCCGCTCCGCAGGAGTAGTAGGCAGTCTCATCCGCCCGATAGATACTACGGTTTTCTTATAGACGGGGATAGAGAGGATTGCATCATAGATTATGATGAGCCTACTAGCTTCCAGCAGGCCGTTCAGAGCGTTGACTCGGTAAAATGGCTGGATGCAATGCGGACCGAAATGGAGTCCATGTACACCAACAAAGTATGGACGTTGGACATTGCTCCAGACGGGGTAAAACCCGTAGGATGCAAGTGGATCTTCAAAAGGAAGATTGGTGTAGATGGACAGGTTGAGACCTATAAAGCTAGACTTGTTGCAAAGGGTTTTCGTCAAAGACCTGGTTTGGACTATGACGAAACCTTTTCTCCAGTGGCTATGCTGAAATCCATTCGGATCCTTCTTGCCATTGCTGCCTTCCACGATTATGAGATTTGGCAGATGGACGTAAAGACCGCTTTTCTAAATGGAAATTTAGAGGAGTGTGTCTATATGGATCAGCCAGAGGGTTTCATTCAGAGTGGGAGCAGCGGAAAGGTGTGCAAGTTGCTTAAGTCCATCTATGGACTAAAGCAGGCATCGCGGAGTTGGAACATCTGTTTTGTTGAGACGGTCAAGGAATTTGGCTTTATCAAAAATCCAGATGAACCATGCATCTATAGTAGATTTGTAGCGAGAACTGTAGTATTCCTCGTTTTATACGTGGATGACATTCTCTTAATAGAAAATGACATTCCTATGCTACAATCTGTCAAGGGGTTCTTATCGCACAAGTTCTCCATGAAAGACCTGGGTGATGCCTCATACATCCTGGGGATCCGGATCCATCGTGATAGATCCAAGAGGATATTAGGAATTTCTCAGTCCAGGTACATCGACACCATAGTGAAAAGATTCAGAATGGAAGATTCCAAGCACGGTAACCTACCGGCTTGTCACGGGATCACCCTCTCTAAAGAGATGTCTCCCAAGACTGATTTGGAGAGGGATCGCATGTCTATTATACCCTACGCTTCTGCGGTAGGCTCTATAATGTATGCGATGTTGTGTACCAGACCGGATGTAGCTTATGCACCGAGTGTGGTAAGCCGGTATCAGTCAAACCCTGGGGAGAAACACTGGATAGCGGTAAAGAACATTCACAAGTACCTGAGAAGGACTAAGGAGATGTTCTTGGTGTATGGCGGAAAAGACCTCCAGATCGAGGCCTTTGCTGACTCCAGCTTCCAGAGTGATAAGGATGATTCCAAGTCCATGTCGGGTTTTGTCTTTACCCTCAATGGAGGGGCGGTGTGTTGGAAGAGTTCTAAACAGGAAACCGTTGCAGACTCGACGATGGAAGCGGAATACATCGCTGCATCTGATGCCGCAAAAGAAGCCGTCTGGATGAGGAAGTTCTTGAAAGAACTTCAGGTGGTTCCGTCCATTGTTGATCCAATACCTCTGTATTGCGACAACAACGGGGCTATAGCTTTAGCGAAGGAACCCAGGTCCCATCAGAAATCCAGACACATCTTAAGGCGGTATCACCTGATCAGGGAGATCGTGGATCGCCAGGAGATCGAGGTTCGGAGGGTTGCTTCAGAGGAAAACACTGCAGATCCATTCACCAAGTCCTTGCCCCAGACTCAGTTCGAGCGGCTGATCGAGATGATAGGTCTTCGATACGCCAGTACATGGCCTTAGTGCAAGTGGGAGATTGTTAGTGTATATGCCCTAGAGGCCATTACTGTATCATACTAGTTTGTATATTACTTAATGGAAGCTTGGGATATTCACCTTGTATAAACAATCTTGCTCAATATAGTAGTATGCTACTTGGTTTGTTTCTACTTCAATGTGTACTTGTGTTTATTTTAGTATATCACCTATACACATTAGTGGAGCCCTTGGGATCTTTGCTTGATTACCAGCGTTGTGATGGCAGTCACACTAGTGGGGGCTGGGTAATCTATAAGCACATCCTTATACAGGTCCCTAGTCGCAGGACTATCGAGACAGGGCATCGATACTCCGGAGTAGACTAGCGTATGCGCTTCTCATCCCAGTGTGGGAGATGGTCTGTCCCACAGCCATCAGTACGTCATACTGGAGATAGTATACGGGTGCTCGTTGGGTTACGAGTACACTGGACTGGACTCGTCGGGGACTGACAGGTTGGTATTATACCTATCGTCAGTTATCAATTCCCAGGTGACATGAGTACAACTTAGTCCGCTGACTTGACACTGTCACTTTGCCTCGAGTGTGTTCCCACTGTACTTTGATTACTACCCTACCACGGCTCAAAGGAGTCGTGCAAACAGGTAGTAGTTGGGTACAGTCCCGAAGCATTTGGAGGCAGTGACGGTTAGACAGGATTCGTCTCTCCCGGTATTGGGGGTTGACATCGCGCTGTGTCTAGGAGAGCCATTACACGAGTAGTCCCTGGCCAGGGCAAGCGAGATATACTGGTAGGCTTCCAGTGTTATCTCAGGGTGTTTTGGGCTTCACTCCGACACGACTTGTACCGCTATTAGGGGACTGACGTTTACCGCCCCCTAGGCCCGCCATGCGATGTATCAGACGAATAGACCGGACTGTACGGAGATTGTCACATTCAGACTCAGTAGGAGTTCAGATGGGGTTCACCTCGTCAGTCTTCTTGTCGGCATTTACCTGGGGACCGTTACGCACAGCTAGTGCCGCTTGCGGTCTGTGGTTAAACCCACTGCCAGCGTAGTGTCGAGTCTTTAGAGTCCCACACAGAGGGCTATTCGCTTTTGGGCAAAACAGAGTAGAGGTCGCATGGTTTTGCGACAGGGTTCGTTCTCATCCGCGCACTTGTGCACGTTTGGAGTCCGGACGGATATTACTGGCTGGCTCTGGTTTGAGTCAGATACTGGTATATGTTTTGGGGTTGATTTTATCTCATTGTATTCATGTTCCTCGGAACAAGAATGCGGGTGTGTATGCACAGTTGTTTGAGGCGGAGGAAGAGGATTTTCATTAGGGTTTCGGAACGGGTGTGTATGCACTGTTGACAGTCGTCTTTTTCCCAACCCTAATGAATTTGTGATATATCAATTAATAATATTAATTAAATGAAATTATGTTATGGTTGGGTTTGTTGACTTGTTGACCAAGGTTGACTTGTTGACCATGGTTGAAAGTTTGACCATTATCATTACATATCAAAGATGCTCTTTGATTCTAGCAAAACCATTTAATGAATGTAATGATAATAGTCATTCCAAACCATCCATCAACTATTTCATTTTTATTATTATTGTTAATTTGATAATTCTTTTCATTTTGGTTATGGTTGCAAAATGAGAAGAATAATATTCATTCTATCATATCTCTTCTCTCTCCTCTCTTCTTCCTCCTCCTCCTCTAGTAAAAGGAGAATCCTTCTCATGTGTTGAGAATCCCTCTCCTTGAGATAAAAGCATCCCAAAGCCATTCTCTACTCACTCTAGGGTTAGAGGTTTAGCAAGCCGAAGATCCTAGTTCTCTCAAAGTTTGAGAAAGAGCCCGAAGGTTGAACCCTCAGGTGGATCCATCTTTGATGGAAGAAGGCGACGAGGAAAGCACCATCAAACGCTACAAAGGTTTCAAGAAGAAGGAGTTCAAGTTAGGTATAACCTTTTATCCGAGCAGCTAACTCTCTTTAGCTTTCTTGCTAGTTTAGTTTAGAAAAGATCCCGACTTTGTTAGTCCATGTTGCCTCATGCGCTAAAAATTTGACTTTTATACCGTTTCCGTCTCCCCGCAAGAACCGGGGATGGCAACGTGGACTTACACAAGTAACCGGGTTCTAGAGTCCAGTGGGAGACCAACTCGAGGAGTCGAATCCGGGTCTCCTAACTCTAGAATTGGAAGGGTTGCTTGCCGCTTTTGTAGGGGTCTAGGGGTGTGGGTTTGGCTATTCATCGCGACCGTGGAATCCGTGTTTTGTAGAGGCTCAAAATAAAACACGGACGTCCTAGTATATCCAATGTTTCATATGTTTTCTTCTGCCGCGATATCTGTGATGTGACCATTTGATATGTTGTGATAAATATTGTATATAGTATATATGATATATTATATAGATGTTACTTATGTTTTACACCCGCACTAGCCCTGCCCCGCTCTGCCGTTAGTTACCTAACCTAACGGTGCACGAGGGGATATCGAGGCGAATGCGGATGGCATAAGTGTACGTCGTATTTATCTGTGATGTTTAGGTGACATAAATGATGGGACTTCATTAATATGATTAATGAAAGAAAAGAAACCTAAAAGATGTTGTAGAATCAAATTTTTCAAAAAGGGTAGCTACAGTTTTTGCTTTGCATAGCGATATATATGATATATCCCATACCTTATTCGATGAGGAAAGAGCCGAGATCCCTTCACCGGGAGTGACCTCTTTAACAAAACTGGCAGTAGCTACAACACTCGGTTTGTCTTTTGATTGCTTTTGGAGTTTTGCTTTGCATAGTGATATATATGATATGTCCTGCACCTTATTCGATGAGGAAAGAGCCGAGATCCCTTCACCGGGAGTGACCTCTTTAGTAAAACTAATGAAAGCCTCAAAATCACTCCATTTCAAAATTCACTTGATTCTACAACGATATCAAGTTCATTACACAATAGGTTTTCAGAAAAACCTGTCGTAGCCCTCCGTCATTTCAGATAAGAATTATTTAGTATTCGTGCTGCGTTTGTTGGCCTTTGTCAAGGCGTAGTATGTGGTAGCTGAATGGTGCTTATCTGCTTATGCATATGATGCAGATTGTTTTGGGGTAGTCGTACGACCTTGTTGGCCTTTGTCAAGGGTCGTATGGGTGGGTTTGATTCAATCAAGAAATGACGGGTTGAACTTGACTAGCATCCTATGATTTGTTGGCCTTTGTCAAGGTCATAGGGGTTAGGGGAAAAATATTATCGGGAATTTCAAGTGTTGAAATTTGCAATGAGATTGCATACCTTCTATGAGATAGTTGGATCCCGATACCCACTGCGAGTAATTGTTACTCCTGGGAGAGTTTTACACAGGACAATTAGCCGATCAAGTAGGTGTCTAGAAAGGTGTCAACGGGGTTACGCCTTTGGGAAAACGAGGTTTACTTTAATTAGGTCCGTGCGAAAGCACAGGGAACCTCCCTAAAAGTACCGACACTGGCCTGGCTGAAAGATTGGCGAAGTTGTAGGGTGTAATTAATCCCGGCTAGTCTTTCCTTTTAGGGTTTGAAGGAAGATTTGATAAAAAACAGTGGGAGCCATCCTGATTAGATAAAATAATAACCAATCTGATCTTGCAAAGCATACGCTAAAGTGTTTTCTTCTCTCTCTCTCCAGGTAGCGACCATATCATGCCTTAATCAAGATAATAATATGGATGTATTGACCGAACCCGCATGTTATACTCTGCTGGGGAACATTGGTTCCGTTCTTTCTTATAAGAATTATAAGACTGATCAGGATATAGGGGAATACCAGGATTCCCATGTCACCCGAATGAAGAATGTACATGTTGATGCATTTTCTTTGTGTGTGTTCGTTACAGAGAACTGTTTCTCCATTTGCTCTACGTCCTGGGTATTAGATACCGGGTCAGGATCCCATATATGTAATCAGTTACATGGGCTTAGGAAAGGTAGAGAACTTGGAGAAGGTGATAAAGACATAAGGGTTGGAAATGGTGCAATTGTTGCAGCTAAAACCGTCGGGGAATATCACCTTGTATTGACAACTGGTAATACATTGATTCTGAACGAATGCTATTTCATGTCGAACCTGATATGAAACATTATATCGGTTTCTTTGTTGAGTAAAGAGGGATATAATTTTGTATTACAGGATAATGTTATGAACATTTTCCTAAACCAAAAGTTGGTTGGATCAGGCACGTTGTGCAATGGTATTTATGTTCTAAATCAATCAACAGTTCTGAGCATAACAAACACACACAAGAGGAAGAGTTCAGAACTGAACGAATCCTTCTTGTGGCATTGTAGACTCGGTCATATAAATGCGACACGGCTAGCTAAGTTTCATAAGGATGGATACTTAAAACCGTTCGAATTTTCATCTTATGACACTTGCCAGTAATGTCTCAAAGGCAAGATGACCAAAACTTCGTTTACGGGACACGGACAAAGAATTACGGAACTCTTGGGACTGGTACATAGTGATGTATGCGGCCCCATGTCTACACATGCCAGGAATGGTTCTGCGTACTTCATTACATTCACTGACGATCTCTCTAGATTCGGGTATGTGTTCCTGACGAAACACAAATCAGAAGCTTTTGAGAAATTTAGAGAATATAAACAAGAAGTCGAGAACCAAACAGGGAAAAGTATTAAAATCCTTCGATCTGATCGAGGAGGTGAATACTTGAGCAGTGAATTCCTGGACATCCTAAAAGGGAATGGGATTCTCTCTCAGCTAATTCCTCCATATACACCACAGCACAACGGTGTATCAGAATGGAGGAACCGCACCCTATTAGATATGGTGCGCTCTATGATGAGCACAGCTGAGTTACCTATTTCCTTCTGGGGGTATGCGCTGGAGACAGCAGCATACCTATTGAATCAAGTTCCATCTAAATCTGTACCTACCACACCATATGAGATATGGAGTAGGAAGAGACCATGTCATAAACGAGTTAAGATATGGGGTTGTCCGGCCTATGTCAAAAGGCAAAATCCGGACAAACTCGAGGCACGGTCAGTTCTATGCAAGTTTGTGGGATATCCCAAACATTCACATGGATATCTTTTCTACCATACTGAGGAACAAAAAGTGTTTGTTTCTCGACATGCCAACTTTTTAGAAAAGGAATTTCTTACAAAAGAAATTAGTGGCGATGAGGTAGAACTGGAAGAAATTCCGGCTACACAAACTCAAACTGAAGATTTAGTGGAACCGGAGGATTCGGTAGTTCCCAACGAACCTCAGCCTCTCCGCCGATCTAGTAGGGTTCCTCACCCACCTGAGAGATACTACGGTTTTCTCATGGATGGTAGGAGCGAGGATTGCATCATGGTTGATGATGACCCAACTAGCTTCAAGCAGGCCATCACGAGCAGGGACTCAGTGAAATGGCTGGATGCAATGCGGTCCGAGATGGAATCCATGTACACCAACAAAGTGTGGACTTTGGAAGATGCTCCTGAAGGGGTAAAACCCATTGGGAGCAAGTGGATCTTCAAGAAAAAACTTGGTGTAGATGGGAGAGTGGAGACTTTCAAAGCTAGACTTGTTGCAAAGGGTTTTCGTCAAAGACC
Organism: Agapanthus africanus; assembly: GCA_030015575.1. Taxonomy (NCBI): domain Eukaryota; kingdom Viridiplantae; phylum Streptophyta; class Magnoliopsida; order Asparagales; family Amaryllidaceae; genus Agapanthus; species Agapanthus africanus. The sequence continues at coordinate 389,844,287 of JASDDO010000022.1, forward strand.
AGGTGTGGACTATGACGAAACCTTTTCTCCAGTGGCTATGCTTAAATCCATCCGGATCATGCTTGCCATTGCTGCATATCATGACTACGAAATCTGGTAAATGGATGTTAAGACCGCCTTTGTAAACGGTGATTTAGAAGAGTGCGTGTACATGACTCAGCCAGAGGGCTTCGTAGATAGTGGGAGCAGCGGGAAGGTGTGCAGGCTGCTTAAAACCATTTATGGATTAAAGAAAGCATCGCGGAGTTGGAACATCTACTTTGACGTCGTTATCAAAGAGTTTGATTTCGTCAAAAACGTAGATGAACCTTGTATCTACAAGAAGGTGGCAGAGAGTAAGGTTGTCTTCCTCGTATTGTACGTGGACGACATACTCTTGATAGGAAATGACATTCCTATGCTGCAATTGGTCAAGATCTTCTTATCACAAAGATTCTCAATGAAAGATCTAGGTGATGCCTCCTGCAAACTGGGAATTATGATCTATAGAGACAGATCTAAAAGGATATTGGGATTGTCCCAATCCAGGTACATTGACACCATACTAAAGAGGTTTAGTAAGGAAGAGTCCAAACGTGGATTTTTACCCACGATCTCAGGGCTCACTCTCTCCAAAGAGATGTCTCCCAAGACTGATTTGGAGAGAGCTCGCATGCAAGGGATACCCTATGCTTCGACTGTAGGCTCTATCATGTACGCGATGCTATGTACCAGACCCGACGTAGCATACTCATTAAGTGTAGTGAGTAGGTATTAAGCTGATCCTGGAGAGAGTCACTGGACAGCTGTGAAGAGCATTCTCAAATACTTGCGAAGGACTAAAGAGATGCTCTTGGTGTATGGTAACGGAGAACTCCAAGTGGAGTCCTTTACCGATTCGAGCTTCCAGAGTGATAAGGACGACTCTAAGTCGCACTCGGGATTTGTCTTTACCCTTTACGGAGGGGCGGTTAGCTGGAAGAGTTCCAAGCAGGAAACCGTGGCAGACTCGACGATGGAGGCTGAATACATCGCTGCCAACGATGCTGCCAAAGAGGCTGTCTGGATCAAGAAGTTCATTACTGAACTTGGAGTGGTTCCATCCATTGAGCATCCAATACCTTTGTATTGCGATAACAATGGAGCGGTGGCTTTGGCCAAGGAACCCAGGTGCCATCAGCGATCCAGGCATATTCTGAGGCGGTATCTCCTGATCCGGGAGATAGTTGATCGCCGGGAGATCGAGGTCAGGAGGGTTGATACGAAGAACAACACTGCGGATCCACTCACGAAGGCCATTCCCCAGATACAGTTTGAGAGACTCTTCGGGATGCTTGGTATGCGATACTACAGCAGCTGGCCCTAGTGCAAGTGGGAGATTGTTAGTTGTATGTATGCCCTAGAGGCCAGTATTGTACTTATGATGTATATTATATTGGATGCCTGAACATATATAGAGAGGACTTTCTTGCTCGATATGATAGTATGCTATCTGGTTGCTCTTTATCTTAACATGTATATTTGTCTCTTGATGCTGTCTTATAGTTACATGTTGGTAAAGCCCTTAGGATATGTACTTGACTACCTGGACTATGATGCAGATCATACTAGTAGGGATAGAGTAGTCCATAAGTACATCCTTTAATGTTCCTAGTCGTAGGTGTATCGAGACAGGGCATCGATATACCAGAGTAGACTAGCGTATACGCTTCTCGACCCATGAGATGGGCGATGGATGATCCCATATCCATTGGTGTTTTACATCAGAGATGGTATACAGGTGCTCAGTGGAGACTGGGTACACTGGACGGACTCGCCGAGAACTCCCAGATGGTATTATACCTCACGTCAGATGGCAGTTCTCTGGTGACACTTGTGCAGGTTAGTCTGTAGACCCGAGATCGTCATAGAGTCTTATGTGATTCCCACCGTTCTTTGATTTCCACCTTACCACGTCCAAGAGGGCGTGCAAAACGGTGGTTTTTGGGTACAGTCCCGAGTCACATGGAGGCGATGAGCGATAGGAGGGGTTTCGTCTCTCCCGGTATTGGGGGTTGATGTTGCGCTGTGCTCGATTGGCCATAACAGAGAAGTCCCTGGCCAGGGCTGATTTAGAGATTTACTGGTAAGAGTTACCGGTAGTTTCTCGACCCATTATGAGCCTCACATCGACACGACTTATCGGTTATTGGGGTCTGACGTTTACCACCCCTAGACTTGATATGCGACATATCAGACGAGAAGACCGGACTGTTCGGGAAGTGTTACCGTTTGGCTTTTACAGGAGTTGGAGCGGGCTTGCTTGCTGATATTCTGATCGCTCAATACCCGGGTAGCCGTTACGTTCAGCTAGTACCGCTGACGGCTTGTGGGTGCTTGATGTGATCATCACTTACTGCCGGCGTATTGACGAGTCTTTAGAGTCCTACATAGAGGTTTTACTGGCTCAGGCAAAACGAAATAGGAGCGCATATGTGATATGTGCGGGACCGAGAATGATGCGTGTATGTGATACCGTATTCTATTCTCGCGACTTTTTGTATCGGTCGGTTTTATGTGATATAGCCGGGTTATCGAATCAAGTGTTGATTCGATAAGTCGATACAATGGATGTTAGTCGGTTATATGAGATATAACCGGATTAACACACATTTAATATATATCACATATATACTAAAGTTGTGCACATGTGAGAAAAAAAACCCTTAAGTGAACAAATGTTAGTTAATATAAATTAGTATATCATATATACAATTATACACTAAATTCTTAAATCAACACTTGACTTTTCATTTTGTATCATGGTTGATGATACATCTTTCATGGGTGTATGAGACTTACACCATGCTATTTGTTATGTTGGGTTTAATGTATTTAAAGTAATTACAAAATTAGTAGAAAATTAGAAAATGCATGAAGCTTGTGGAAGCTTGTGGATGCATTGACTAAAGTCCACTAAGTTTGTTTTTACTTTGGATTTTTATTAACCTAACCATCAAACTTAGCCATGATTAAGTCTCTACATGAGTTAGTATATGATACTCACTCACCATGGTTAGCTCACTCACTTGATCATTATCTTTCTCATTTCATTTCTTCATCTTCTTCCTTGAGCTAAAAAGCTCTCTAGGGTTTGATCCAAAGTGAGAAGCATTGTGAGAAATAAAATTCTAAAGAGAACCCACTTCCTATTTCTCCTTCCTCTACTAGACTAGCACTCTAGTTTAGGGTGTTTGCTTCACTAATTCTCTAGTTAGTGAAGTAGTAGCTTGAGTCGGTATTCCCTCGACGTAGATCATCTTCGGCCTCGAAGACTTCAAGCAAGGACGCATCTTTCGCCTCGTGAAGCCATGCAAGAGCCTGGGATAACCATGATCGCAGCGAAGGGACTACGACAAGGAGCTTTAGAAGTGAAGGACCGATCTACAAAGGTTGTATTTCGTATTCACTTAGTGGTAAATGTAATTTACTTGCATGTGAAACCCTAATTATCTAGCAAAGATCTTGTTTAGGGTTATTCGGCACGGCTAAAATTTTAAACGGGCATGGTTGATGCATTGTAGAACCTTATTAGAGTGCCTAGTAACCCTACAACGCATACTTGCTTACGTTGATGATATGAGATATTATGTGTTGCTGAGATATGATGTGCAGGGTTGTCGCGATCGAATAGCCGGGGTTTTTATGTGAGATGAGAGTCTTTATTTTCATTCATGTAAATATCAATTGTATGTAATTCTCTTTTATTTGGGGCACTTCCGGGTTGAGGATGATGTCACCATTATTGTATATTATTTACTTTTCCGCATTAGGATAGACCCAAGGAGGGGAGCACAAGTGATCGGGTTCTAGGGTTCAGTAGGAGGCCATCTCGAGAAGTCGAGACCGGGTCTCCTAAACTCTAGAATTGGTAGGATCACTTGCCGCTCTCGTAGGGGTCTAGAGGTGTGGGCTTGGCTATTCATCGCGACCGTGGAATCCGTATTTTCTATTGCTGGCTGAATACAAAATACGGACCTCCTAGATATCCTTTTATTTTCATATGTGCTTCTTCTGTTGATATTCTGTAATGTGATTACTTAGTATCTGAGACGAATGGATTATTATTATTATATATGATATATAATAAACGATGCTTATATTTTACACCCGCGCTAGTCCCGCCCCTCTATGCCGTTAGTTAACTAACCTAACGGTGCATAACGGGACACTGTGGCGAATGCGGATGGTATAAGTGTACGTTCTATTTTCGTTTCTTTTCTGTGATGGCTTAGGAACTTAAATGATGGGACTACATTAATAAGATTAATGTAAAGAAAAAGAAACCTAAAAATGTTGTAGAATCGGATTTGAAACACACTCGGCCTTTTTGTGAAAAATGCAAGTTTCAAAAGATGCGGAGCTTAAGCCACTCCTTTTCTAAACTGTTTTGATTCTACAACGAGATCAAGTTCAAAGCGTTAAAGGTTGTCATAAAAACCATCCGCAACCCTCCGTCATTTTAGGAAGCAGAGTACTTAGTATTCATGCTACGTATGTTGATTATAGTCAAGGCGTAGTGTACGGTAGCTAAGTGATGTCTTCCTACAAAGCATATGATGCGATCAATTAGGACATTCATATGATTATGTTGATTATAGTCAAGGGTCATATGGGTGGGTCTAGTTAATCTCGAAATGACGGGTAGAACTTGACTAGTGCTTATGATATGTTGACCATAGCCAAGGTCATAAGTAATTAGGGGTAAAAACCATATCGGGAGTTTCAAGAGTTGAAATTTGCAATGAGATTACATACCTTCTATATGATAGATGGATCCCGATCCCACTGTGAGAAAGTGTTACTCCCAGGAGAGTTTTGCACTTTACAATTAGCTAATCCAGTAGGTGTCTAGAAAGGTGTCAACGGGGTATGACCTCTGGGAAAACGAGATTTATTTTAATTAGGTCCGTGCGAAAGCGCGGGGAACCTCCCTCAAAGTACCGACACTGGCCTGGCTGACCGGTTAGCGAAACTGTAGAATGTAATTAATCCTGGCTAGTTTTCTTTTCAGGTTTTGAAAGAAAATTTGATAAAAGCAGTGGGAGACATCTATTAGATAAGATAATAACCAATCTAATTCTTTGCAAGAGCATTTCACTGACTATATTCTTTTCTCTCTCCTAATGGCAGATACCGATGACTGGACTTAAGCTTCATTTAGAGAAAAACAAACTGACAGGACCGAATTATAAAGAATGGTTGAGGAACTTGAACATTGCACTCACATATGATAAAGTATCATATGTCCTCACTACCAAAGCCCCACCCGTCTCAGGACCTGAATCATCTGTTTCGGATAGGGAGATCCGAAAAATATGGGATATTGATTGTGACACGGCCAAGTGCCTCGCGCTTGCTTTTATGGACAGTATCCATCAGAAACAGCACGAGAAGATGGATGTTCAATCCATCTTTCTTCATACAAAGGAGTTGTATGAAGAGCAATCTCGGACTTTGCGATACGAGGCATCTCGAAAGTTGTTTCAGATGCGAATGGTCCATGGTACATCAGTAGGAGAACATGTCCTGAAGATGATTGGTCTTATAGAAGAACTTGAGGAACTGGGATGGACCATGGATAATGAACAATATATAGATATTGTTCTGCAGTCTCTCACCCCCGCCTTTGCTCCGTTCATAGTGAATTTCAATATGAACGATTTGGAGAAATCATTGCCTGAACTTCTCAATATATTGAGAAGTGCAGAGAGCACGCTTAAGACAACGAAGAATCCCGCTCTGCTTGCTGGGCCATCTTCCTCTTCCGTCCCAAAAGCCAAGGCCAAGGGAAAGAAGAAGAAGAAACCCATCAAATCGAAAGGTGGAGTTAAAAATGCGAAGGGAAAGACATATCTGGGGCCACGGGAAGTGGAAAAGGAGAATGTTTTTACTGCCACAAATCGGGACATTGGAAACGCAACTGTGCTGTGTATCTTGCTGATCTCAAGAAGAAGAAGCATGCTGATGCTTCCGCTTCAGGTGTGTTTGTAACTGAGAACTGTTTTTCAATTAACTCTACATCTTGGGTATTAGATACCGGTTCTGGTTCTCATATCTGCAATTGTATGCAGGGATTGAGAAACAGTAGAGTTTTGAAGACTGGAGACCATACTCTGCGGGTTGGAAATGGTTCCAATGTACTTGCTGTATCCGTAGGAGAGTATCATCTGGGGTTGCCTTCGGGTTGTATTATGGTTTTGAACCCTTATTATTTTGTACCAAGTATGCTATATATTATAATATCCGTTTCTTTGTTGGACAATGAAGGATATCATTTTGTATTGCAAAATAATATTATGAACATTAACTTGATTCAAGAGTTGATTGGGTATGGTACACTGAATAACGATATTTACATCCTGAACCAACACACAGTTTTCAATATACAACATATTAATAAAAGAAAATTTTCAGATATAAATGAAGCTTTTCTTTGGCATTATAGACTTGGTCATATTAATGAAACAAGACTAAGCAAGCTACATAAAGATGGATATTTGAATCCTTTTGAATATAAATCTTATGCAACTTGTCAGTCCTGTATCAAAGGTAAAATGACCAAAACTCCGTTTACTTGATACGGAGAAAGAGCTGTGGAACTCTTAAGCCTCATACATAGTAATGTATGCGGACCAATGTCTACACATGCTAGAGGCGGTTTTTCATATTTCATTATTTTTACTGATGATTTCTCAAGATTCGGACACGTGTTTTTATTAAAGCATAAGTCCGAAGCTTTCGAGAAATTCAAGGAGTACAAACTTGAAGTAGAAAAACAAACAGGATTGAGCATCAAGAAGCTTCGATCGGATCGAGGTGGAGAGTATTTAAGTACAGAGTTTTCAAACTTCTTAAAAGAGAATGGGATTCTCTCTCAGCTCACTCCTCCTTACACACCACAGCACAACGGTGTGTCAGAACGGAAGAATCGTACCCTATTAGATATGGTACGGTCCATGATGTGTGATGCTGAGTTACCACTTTCCTTTTGGGGGTATGCATTGGAGACAGTAATGTATCTGTTAAACAGGGTTCCAACCAAGACCGTGTCTACCACTCCATATGAGATATGGAGTGGAAAGAGACCATCTCTTAAAAGAGTTAGGATATGGGATTGTCCGGCTTTTGTCAAAAAGCAGAATCCGGATAAACTCGAGACACGATCGGTCATGTGTAAATTTATGGGATATCCAAAACATTCCTATAGATATCTATTCTACCACAAGGAGGAACAAAAGGTGTTTGTTTCTCAACATACCACATTTTTTGAAAATGAGATTTTTATAAAAGGTGATGATGGCAATGCGGTAGAACTAGAAGAGCTTCTAGAGACACAAATTACTCAGGACGAATTGGTTGAAACTGATGTTACAGTAGAACTTCAAGAACCTCAGCCGCTCCGGAGATCTAGTAGAACTTCTTGCCCACCAGAGAGATACTATGGGTTTCTCATTGATGGTGATAGAGAGGATTGCATCATGGATGATGATGATCCTACTAGTTTTCAGCAAGCTATCACGGGTGGTGACTCAGTGAAGTGGCTGGAAGCCATGGGATCCGAAACGGAGTCCATGTACACCAACAAAGTATGGACTTTGGACGTTGCACCTCGTGGGATAAAACCTGTTGGATGCAAATGGATCTTTAAGAGAAAGATTGGTGTAGATGGACAGGTAGAGACCTTTAAAGCAAGGCTTGTAGCGAAAGGTTTTCGTCAAAGACCAGGATTGGACTATGATGAAACTTTCTCTCCAGTAGCAATGCTTAAATCCATTCGGATCCTACTCTCTATTGCTGCTCACCACGACTATGAAATCTGGCAGATGGATGTTAAAACTGCATTTCTAAATGGTGATTTAGAAGTTTATATGGATTAGCCAGAGGGCTTCATTGACAGTAGGAGCAGCGGAAATGCATGTAGGTTGCTTAAATCCATTTATGGATTAAAGCAGGTCTCACGGAGCTGGAACATATGTTTTGATGACACAATCAAAGAGTTTGATTTTGTCAAAAATATAGATGAACCATGCATTTATAAGAAGATTGTGGGGAGTACTGTCACATTCCTCGTATTGTACGTGGATGAAATTCTCTTGATAGGAAATGATATTCCTATGCTACAATCGGTCAAACTATTCTTATCGCAAAGGTTCTCCATGAAGGACCTGGGTGATGCCTCGTGCATTTTGGGTATAAGGATCTATAGAGATAGATCCAAGAGGTTATTGGGATTGTCCCAATCAAAGTACATTGACACCATCCTAAAAAGGTTTAGTGCGGAAGATTCCAAGCGTGGTGCCTTACCCGATTGTCATGGAATCACTCTCTCCAAAGACTTCTATCTGAAGACTGATGAAGAGAGAACTCGCATGAGCATTATACCCTACGCTTCAGCCGCAGGATCTATAATGTATGCGATATTATGTACTCGCCTGATGTAGCTTACGTACTAGCTGTAGTAAGAAGGTATCAATCAAACCCAGGGGAGAAACATTGGATAGCAGTGAAGAGCATTCTTAAGTACTTGCGAAGGACAAAAGAATTGTTCTTGGTGTATGGAAATGGGTTCTCCAACTGGAGGCCTTTACCGATTCCAGCTTCCAAAATGATAAGGATGACAGCAAATCTATTTTAGGGTTTGTATTTACCCTCAATGGAGGGACGGAAAGTTGGAAGAGTTCCAAACAGGATACCGTTGTAGACTCAACGATGGAAGCTGAGTATATTGCTGCAAATTATGCTGCCAAGGAAGCCATCTGGATGAGGAAGTTCGTCGCGGAACTAGGAGTAGTGTAAGTCGATGTACAACACCCCACAACTTGCGGGGAGGCGGAATAATGAAAAACGATCTTGTTTTAGGCGTAAACATCGACTAACCGAGAATCTTTGCATAAACAATAACTAACAAGAAATCACAGAAGAGTTAACTACTATGATAAGTGATTATACCTATAGAACCGAGTCCTTCGTCTAGTCGATCTCCACGTCCTCTCCGACCTTCTCTATGTAGTAGAAGATCCACCCGAGAGCTTAACTACAAGCTTCACCTCTAACTTGAGGTAACTAGGTTTCTTAAATTGCTAATCTAAGTGTAACATTTCCAAAAAAAAAATCAGCCCCTAACACATTTCAGCCCACCATAGCTGACTTGCACACCCTGATTATGATGTTTCAGCCCACCATAGCTGACTTGTACACCCCAAACCTCTCACACCTGCAGCTGAAACCATGCACTTCAGCCCATGGTATCAACAAATCAGCAGCACAATGGCTGACTTCAGCACCAGAACAGCCCCCTCCCTACACCTATACTCTCATCATTATCTTTTCAGCCACAACATCTGACTTCAGCACCAGAACAGCCCCTATTTTTCAACACTTCAGTTGCCCAACAGCTACATCAGCTGCTGAAATGACAACACATTTCAGCCACCTATATACCTCAGCTACATCAGCCCCTTATACAGCAACAAGAGCTTTAGCTTCATCACCACCACACCACCACAACCACTCCCATAACATAAAACTTCAGTAGCAGCTGCAACAACAACCTAAAGACTACCACATCACCAACACAACAGCAGCATTAGCAAATGGGTTCAATGCCTACTGGCTCATGCTCCTTGCCTCCGACCCATCCCAGAGATCCAACGTCTCTGATGCATTCAGGGAAGCCTCAACCCATGGTCTCACTGTTGCAAGGACCTGGGCTTTCAGTGATGGTGGCCCTGTCCCCCTCCAGTACTCCCCTGGATCTTACAACGAGCAAATGTTCAGGGGGTTGGATTTTGTGGTGGCTGAGGCAGCAAAGTACAAGATCAGGTGATAATGAGCATGGTGAACAACTATGATAGCTTTGGAGGGAAGAAGCAGTAATGTTCAATGGGCAAGGAATCAAGGACAATACAATATTGGATCTGATGATGATTTCTTCACTAATCCTGTTGTCAAAGGCTATTACAAAAATCATGTTAAGGCTTTGCTCACAAGATACAACACCATAACTGGAGTTGCTTATAAGGATGATCCAACAATCTTTGCATGGGAGCTGATGAATGAGCCCAGATGCCCTTCTGATTTGTCAGGAAACAAGATACAGGCATGGATTACAGAAATGGCTGCTCATGTGAAATCTATCGACAGCAATCACTTGCTAGAAGCTGGCTTAGAAGGGTTCTACGGCTCCTCTTCACTTCAAATGAAGCAAACCAATCCATCCGGCTATCAAGTAGGAACTGATTTCATCTCCAACAATCAGATTCCCGGCATCGATTTCGCGACCGTTCATTCATATCCTGACCAATGGTATCCCACGTGGCGTCGGAGCGTTGGAGATGCAAACGGCGACATCGGCACCGGAACACAGAACTAGGTGAGTAGATTTATATCTACGGGGAGAAGTCGGGTGGATGGCGTATAGCACCCCCGCAGTCCGAGGTGGTGTATACGGATGCGTATACACACCTATAAATATTATTGTTGTTGGGATTATTATTGATGTTAAATGGATATTGGTGAACTTGGATGAATTTGGTTACGAAACCATAGGGTAGTGGGTGCACTACACATTCATGCACACATATACATACTTGCATACATCCTCACTTCATATATGCTTATGGGATTTGTTATGGACATGTGTTCACTTGGGTATGAGGCTATGTGTTTATTACGGATTTGAGGATGATATATGGGATTGATATGAGTCGATGAGTTGATCTGAGATTATGATATCGGCGATATGACATGTTATGACAGTTAAATTCATAGATAAGATACACCTTGATACCTTAGCGGATTTTGGGATAATGATGCCATAGGAATAGTGACATAAATATGTAAATGATCGACATGTGATTATGATACGAGATATGATATGATATGACAGGATATTTATAATAGGCCGCCTTGGGCGGGGTATACTCCTTGAGATGATATGTGCTGATGATATCGATTTATACGGGATTGTCGACCGGTAGTTAGATCTTGATTATAGTAATGATGTTAGAATTATACCAGACATAGGTCAGTACCCCGATGGTGATATTGATAAAGAGAATACTTGATGATTAATATGACAAATGTGATATTGACCCGTACCCAGATTGGGGATGCCGTACGACGGATTTACGTACGAGCTATATTTTGATGTTTGATCCGCCTACTTGACTTGGGAATAACCAATTATAGAGATATGGTATCGGATGTGATATGATCGAGGCGGGATCACCGACTATATATGTATATTTATATGTATCGACTCAGAGGTTAGGCGGTTTCCCTTACCTACTACTAGCTTTAGCTCAGCCTTGTAGTAGGGTAGCTATATGACCTTTATGACATTAGATGCAGTTTAACGAACATGGTATTCAGTATTTCAGCTCCCGCTTATTTTTTATTGTTGCTCTGCATCGCATACTGTTATGATTCATATTCTATTATTGATATCATGCTGCTAGGACACCAGCACCATTACCGATGATGCGTATGTACCACGTACACTTATTTGCTGTCGCACACACATCTTCATCGGTAATTGCCATGTCACGTACACTTAGAGAATATTATTGCCTGATTTAGCTTGTTAGCTAGTAGTGACATGATATTAGTGTACTTGCCATATATACCAGCTTGACATTGTAGTTATTACCTGTCACTTCATGCATGCTGTTATTCATTATATGATGCATTCATGGATTCTCATGCTTATATTCATGATTTCACATGCTATTGATGATTGGATTCGAGTTTCCATGAGATTTTCTGGATTTGGAGGAAAACCGCAAACATATATATAAACTGCTTTCTCTTTTTAATAAAAATGCGGTTTTTCCGTGATGTTCGAGTCGTCCACCATGAGTTTTGCTGATGGATTTCGAGACCCGATTCGAGGAGGCGGATGAACCGTTTCGGGTACATGGTGGGCCCGGTGCGGTACCCCGGGGCAAGAAGATCGCAGATGATGGCGTTGAGCCTGTGCAGGGGAGCACTACCTACCGGTGATATTACCCGACACGTCGGATATCCGGAGGATACCGTTGTAGTCATGAGATGGATGGTAGGGGCCGATCTGGACTGACGGCGCCCTAGATTTTGTGATTTAGACATTGAGATTTCGAGATATTGAGGTACAGAGATTGTGATACAGAGGTATCGAGATACTGAGACTTATGTTTTGTGCCGATGCTAGGCACTGTTTATGCTGATTTCATTGATGATACCTCCTTTTAAAAGTACAGAAATCTCACAAAGTTACAAAAGCAGTTTTCTTCAGTACATGCATTCTGTTACATGCATTCATACATCATCTATATGATACATTGTTACCTGATGCACTGACATGGACATATGGGATTACACTTGGGCTAGATGTTTACACTAGCCATGGTTAGAGATTACTGATTATATATTTGAGGATTATATATATTATGATCGTATGACCTAGGTTGCGTCATACATGCGATTTTCTGTTCGTAGATCTTTTTCTACTCACGAGTTGGCAACTCACCCCCGTTGTGCCCCAGTTTCTTGCAGGTGTTGCCGTACGGATTTCATTACGGCTTGCGGGCACTGTACCTTTCGGGTTACTTGCTAGTAGGTGGGTTATTGTATCTTACCCATCATTACACCTTGTATATTATATTTCAGTTGTATCTAGAAGTTCCATCAACCAAAAACTTGTACTTATTTGAGATAGAGACCAGTGGTGTTTATTCTTTCGACCTTAGAGTCGCGTGTTATATTTCCATGGGTTCTTGCTGGTTGAGTTTCATTTCTGTTGAGATCCTCGCCTTTAGGCGTTGTATATTCTGATGCATACAGGTTGATTTGGTATGGTTTTTCCTATTCTCTACTACTTCACTTGGTTTGGATTTCTGGGTTTCGGCTTACTTAGCTTACGTACGCCTTGAGACGTTCGTAGTCTAAGTGCCGGTCATGTTCCGTACTTTCGGGTCGTGACACTAAGTAACCTAGGTGATATAGAGAGTGGTTAAGGATTAAGTAGTCTACTCTAATCCTTGGTCTCAACACATGAGAGGGGAGGATTAGGGTTTGAAAAGGGAGAGCTTGAGGAAAGAGAAAGTGAGCAAGAGAATGTGATGAGATAATAAGCTATCATAATATATATCAAGCATTATGATTTATCCAACAAAAGAAAATGAAGGATTAATCATCATGCTTAATAAATACAAGAGGGTGATTCATCTCCATGAGTCATTAAGCATTTATGATGCATTAATGACATGGATGAATCACTCAAATGACTCACTAATCTCATTTAATGCATATGCCACCTTAACCCCCAAGTCACCATCTTCTAGAAGCTTCTCGCGCAATTACGAGAACGCCCCTCCTATCCGTGAAAACACGGAAAAACTTTAGACTGTATAAATCCAATAACCGGATACTAGAAACTGGCTTAAACCAAAGCCGGCTAGTAAAAACTGTCCGGATGTCGTACGTGCGTAAACACACGTATGCGTCCGAACTCTTGTCGTAAAACCATACGACCTCTATATCGTTTCGCCTGGAGTAGGGAAACTCTCTGTGTGGGACTCTAGAGACTCGACTACTACGCTGGCAGTGGGTTTAACCACAGATCGCAAGCGGCACTAGCTGTACGTAACGGTCCCCAGGTAGATGTCGATAAGAAGGCCGATGAGGAAACCCATCCGAACTCCTACTGAGTCTGATGTGACAATCTCCGTACAGTCCGGTCTGTTCGTCTAAGACTATCGCATATCGGGCCTAGGGGGCGGCAAGCGTCAGTCCCCTAATAGCGGTATAAGTCGTGTCGAAGCAAAGCCCATTACACCCTGAGAAACTACTGGAACCTACCAGCAAATCTCGCTTGCCCTGGCCAGGGACTTTGCGTAATGGCTCTCTGACACATCGCGATATCAACCCCCAATACCGGGAGAGACGAATCCTGTCTAACCGCCACTGCCTCCAAGTGCTCGGGACTGCCCCCAACTGCTACCTGTTTGCATGACTCCTTTGAGCCGTGGTAGGGTAGCAATCTAAGAATAGTGGGACACACTCGAGGCGAAGTAGCAGTGTCAAGTTTGCGGACTATGCTGTACTCATGTCACCTTGGAACTGTTCACTGACGACTGGTATAGAACCAACCAACAGTTCCCTGTGAGTCCTATCCGGTGTACCCGTAACTTAACGAGCACCTGCATACTATCTCCAGTACGACGTACTGACGGCTGTGGGACAGACCATCTCCCCAACTGGGATGAGAAGCGTACACACTAGTCTACTCCGGAGTATCGATGCCCTGTCTCGATAATACTACGACTAGGGACCTGAATAAGGATGTGCTTGTAGACTACCCAGCCCCCACTAGTGTGACTGCCATCACAACGCTGGTAGTCAAGCAAGATCCTAAGAGCTCTATCAATACGTATACTCACATATTAAGATAGAAAAACCAAGTAGCATACTACCATGTTTAGCAAGACTGTTATATACATGTGAATATCCCAAGCTTCCATTAAGTAATATACAAACTTGTTTGATACAATAATGGCCCCTAGGGCATATACACTAACAATCTCCCATTTGCACTAGGGCCATGTACTGGCATATCGAAGACCGATGATCTCGAGTAGCCTCTCGAACTGAATCTGAGGTAGGGCCTTTGTGAATGGATCAACAATGTTCTCTTCAGTAGCAACTCTCCGAACCTCGATCTCCCGACGATCAATGATCTCCCTGATCAGGTGATACCGCCTTAAGATGTGTCTGGACTTCTGATGGGACCTTGGTTCCTTCGCTAAAGCTATAGCTCCGTTGTTGTCGCAATACAGAGGTATTAGATCAACAATGGTAGGAACCACCTGAAGTTCTGTTAGGAACTTCTTCATCCAGACCGCTTCTTTTGCGGCATCGCAAGCAGCAATATACTCCGCTTCCATCGTCGAGTCAGCAACGGTGTCCTGCTTGGAACTCTTCCAGCACACCGCCCCTCCATTGAGGGTAAAGACATAACCTGACATAGACTTGGAATCGTCCTTATCACTCTGGAAGCCGGAATTAGCATAAGCCTCCATCCTGAGGTCTTTTCCGCCGTAAACCAAGAACATCTCCTTAGTCCTCCTCAGGTACTTGAGAATGTTCTTTACTGCTATCCAGTGCTTCTCCCCTGGGTCTGACTGATACTGGCTTACCACGCTCAGTGCGTAAGCTATATCTGGTCTGGTGCACAACATCGCATACATTATAGAGCCTACCGCAGAAGCGTAGGGTATAATAGACATGTGTTCCCTTTCCAAATCAGTCTTGGGAGACATCTCTTTGGATAGGGTAATTCCGTGACAAGCCGGTAGATTACCGCGCTTAGAATCTTCCATACTGAATCTTTTCAGTACAGTGTCGATATACCTGGACTGCGAAAGTCCCAACATCCTCTTGGATCTATCACGATAGATCCGGATCCCCAGAATGTAAGAGTCATCACCCAGGTCTTTCATGGAGAACCTGTGTGACAAGAATCCTTTGACAGATTGTAGCATAGGAATGTCATTTCCTATTAATAGAATGTCATCCACGTACAAGACGAGGAATACGACAGTTCTTGCTACAACTTTACTATATATGCACGGTTCATCTGGATTTTTGATAAAGTCATATTCTTTGACTGTTTCATCAAAACAGATGTTCCAACTCCGCGATACCTGCTTCAGTCCATAAATGGACTTAAGCAGCTTGCATACTTTCCCGCTGCTCCCACTCTGATTGAAACCCTTTGGCTGATCCATATAGACGCACTCTTCTAAATTTCCATTCAGAAAAGCCGTCTTTACGTCCATCTGCAAGATTTCATAATCATGGAAGGCAACAATAGCAAGAAGGACCCGAATGGATTTGAGCATAGCCACTGGAGAAAAAGTTTCGTCATAGTCCAAACCAGGTCTTTGACGAAAACCCTTTGCAACAAGTCTAGCCTTATAGGTTTCCACCTGTCCATCTACACCAATATTTTTCTTGAAGATCCATTTGCATCCTATGGGTTTTACCCCATCTGGAGCAAAGTCCAAAGTCCATACTTTGTTGGTGTACATGGACTCCATTTCGGTCCGCATTGCATCTACCCATCGTACCGAGTCGCCGTTCTGGATGGCCTGCTGGAAGCCAGTAGGTTCATCATTATCTATGATGCAATCCTCTCTATCCCCATCTATGAGAAAACCGTGGTATCTCTCAGGCGGATGAGACGGCCTACTACTCCTGCGGAGGGGTGCGGGAATGTCCTGTTCTTCTTGAACTACTTGTTCTACCAAACTTTCAGTATTAGTTTGTGGTTCTGGAATTTCTTCCAGTTCTATTTTGCTTCCATTTATTTCCTTTTCTAAAAACTGATATTCTAGAAAATGGGCATTACGAGAAACAAACACCTTTTGTTCCTCTGCGTAATAGAATAGATACCCCTTGGAGTTCTTTGGATATCCCACAAACTTACACTTTACTGATCGTGCCTCGAGCTTGTCCACATGCTGCTTTTTAACAAAAGCTGGACATCCCCATATTTTCAGATACTGAAGATAGGGTTTCTTCCCACTCCACATCTGATATGGCGTGGTAGGCACAGTCTTGGTAGGTACCATGTTCAAAAGATATGCCGCTGATTCTAGCGCATAACCCCAAAAAGATCGCGGTAACTCAGCATTACTCATCATGGAACGTACCATATCCAATAGGGTTCAATTCCGTCTCTCCGATACACCGTTATGCTGTGGAGTGTATGGTGGAGTAAGCTGAGAGAGAATTCCTTTCTCTTTTAGGTAGCCTAGGAACTCGGCACTCAAGTATTCACCACCTCGATCAGATCTTAGTGTCTTGATACTTTTGCCGGTTTGGTTTTCTACTTCATTCTTATACTCTTGGAATTTCTCAAAAGCCTCGGATTTATGTTTCATCAGATAAATGAATCCGTACCTTGAGTAATCATCCGTGAAAGTAATGAAATAGGAAAAACCACCTCTTGCATGTGTAGACATTGGACCACATACATCGCTGTGTATGAGTCCTAAGAGCTCGCTCGCTCTTACTCCATGTCCAGTAAATGGAGTCTTTGTCATCTTTCCTTTGAGACAAGATTGACAAGTGGCATAAGTTTGATATTCGAATGAGTCCAAATATCCTTCTCTATGCAACTTAGTCAACCTTCTCTCATTGATGTGACCCAGTCTACAATACCATAAGAAAGCTTTATTTAAATCTGGAGACTTTCTTTTTAGTGTGTTCTGGACGTTGAAAATTTGGAGTTGGTTTAACACATATATACCGTTTTCCAGTGTACCGGACCCAATCAAACTATGATTAAGGTGGATGTTAACAACACCACTTCCAAACGTGAAATCATAACCTTTATTTGATAACAAGGAAACAGATATGATATTACACGTTAAGCTGGGTACACAAAAACAGTTATTTAAAACCAAAATGTGTCCACTCATCAATCCCAGGTGATAATCCCCTACGGATACAGCTCCCACGCTAGCTCCGTTAGCAACCATCAGGGTCATATCACCTTCCTTCAGCACTCTACGGTTTCTCAGAGCCTGCAATGAATTGCAAATACGAGATCCTGATCCGGTATCCAATACCCAGGAAGTAGAGTTGATTGACAGACAATTCTCAATTACAAACACACCTGAAGTCGAAGCCACAGCTTGCTTCGGTTCCTGGTTCTTGGTGTTCCACGCCTTGCAATCCTTTTTCCAGTGCCCTTTCCTGTGACAATGGAAGCACTCATCCTGGGCTACTACCGGTACCGCAAACTTTTTCTTTCCCTTCCCTCCCACCTTACTTACACCTCCTCTAGGTTTGGTGGCGGCCTTCTTTTTCCTTCCTTTGGCCCTAGCCTTGGACCCGGAAGAAGAAGCACCGCTAACAAACATAGCGGGTGTTTCCCTTGCCTTCTGCAAGGTTCCCTCTGCACTCCTTAACATGTTCAGGAGTTCCGGAAGTTCAACTTCTTTTCTTTGAATGTTGAAGTTCAGAATAAACTGGGTGTAGGTGGAAGGAAGGGACTGGAGAATAAGGTCTGTATAGAGCTCATTATCCAAAGTCGTCCCAAGGTCTGCGAGCTCTTCTGTGTAGCCAATCATCTTTAGGACATGTTCTCTTACCGATGATCCGACAGCCAACCTCGCTCGAAACAAGTTCTTAGAGGTCTCGTATCTTGCTATACGAGATTGCTCTCCATAAAGTTCCTTTGTATGGAGAAATATGGCATCTAGTTCCATATCCTCGTGCCTCCTCTGATGTTCATTGTTCATCGAGGTAAGCACGATGCACTTGTCTTTCGCGCAATCGAAATCCCAGGTTTTGCGGATTTCCTTATCCGCATTACTGGATTTGGGACCTGGGACTGCAGGTGCCTTAGCGGTGAAGACGTACCCCAATTTGTCATAGGTCAAAGCCATTTTTACATTCCGCAGCCAATCTTTATAGTTTGGCCCTGTCAGTATATTTTTCTCTAAAAGTAACTTAAGTCCAGTCATTTTCAGGGTCGCTGCAATTAGGAGAGAGAGAAGAAAAATCTTTAGCATGATGCTCTTGCAAGTTTAGAGTGGTTTTTAATTTATCTAATCTGGATGGCTCCCACTGTTTCTCGAATCCTTCCTCAAACCATAAAAGAAGAATTAGCCAGGACTATTCTCACTGTACAATACTTGCTTAACCGTTCAGCCAGGCTGGTGTCGGTACTTCGAGGGAGGTTTTCCAACGCTTTCGCAAAGTTCCTTAATTAAATAACCTCTTTTCTCTGGGGGCGTAACCCCGCTGACACCTTTCTTGACACCTACTTGGTTTATAGCATTGATCGTTAAGTGACGAATATCCTGATGAGTAGCATATACTCACAGTAGGATCGGGATCCAAATATCATCGTATGATAATGTTGAAGGAATCCTACCAACATTCATCAAACTCCAAATGGTATGCAACTTTTTGCAAATTTCAGTTTCTTTAGAAATTCCCGATATATATTTTTGCCCCATGCTCTTATGACCTTGGCGTTGGTCAAAATGTCATAAGTCACATGTCAAGTTCTACCCATCATTATCTTGTTAATTTGAACCCATCCGTATATATCCTTGATGTTGGCCAAAATGATAATACGACTGTCCTAAACCAACTCATCTATCTATGCAACAAATGAATACCCAGCAGCTACCAAACACTATGCCTTGGCGTTGGTCAAAATACATAGCTTGAATACTACTGAATACCCAAATGAAATGACGGAAGGTTACGAATGGTTTTGGCGAAACCGTGAACGTAGTGAACTTGATATGACCGAAGGAACCTGATAGCTTTTTAGAAGGAGTGGTTAAAGCTCCGCAATTAAAAAATATCATTTGTTTTAATATAACCGAGTGGTTTCTTTTAAATTGTTCCAATGATTCATCTTTTGGTTTATTTTCTTTGTATTATAAATAATGCGTCCCATCATTAACCTATCATTGCAGAAAATAACGAAAATACAACGTCCTCTTATGCCATCCGCATTCGCCACGGGGTCCCGTCATCACCCGTTATGTTACTTAACTAACGGCAGAGCAGGGGCTGGGCTAGCGCAGGTGTAAAACATAAGTGGCGTCTAAATAGGTATCATATAGATATTGTACATTCGTCAGACGCAATAATAGGCATTCCAGATCTCATATGAACTTTATTGGATTTGCAAGCAATCCGCGTTTATTTAGTTCCTGCAACAAAAGACGGATTACACAGTTGTGATGAATAGCCATTACCCCACCCTAGACCCCTACGGGTACGGCAAACTACCCGTCAAATACCCGAAGTGAAGCGGTCTCCCTCAACAAAGTGAGTAGGCCACTAAACACTTCAAAGTATCCGGTAGTTTGTGCACCCCATCTTGGGTCTATCCTAGGAGCAAAAACAGTAAAAATGAAATAATACAACGGTGGCTACTACCGCAACCTGGATGTGCCCCGCAAAATAATATTACAACATATTACAATTACATTGAATGAATGAATATAACAACCCATCTCAAACCCCGGCTAAACATCACAACAGTCCAATACAGTTCACAACCACAAATAGTAAAAACCATTACAGAAATGTGCAACCCCCTGCCAAACGACATACTAGCAGTTAGGGGAGGTTTACGAACACATTATACAAACACAGATATAATCATATTAGCAAACATCGTAAAATCTCGATCGAGCAAACACTTTAGATTCTACTCCTAAAACTTCTCTGTGCACCTGAGACTTGAGCAGAAAATAAAATATCCCAGAAACATCACTATTAACACTGGAGAGTTACTGAAGGAATTTGGGCTGACTCGGCCCCAACTCGGCCGCGGATCCGCGGCGGATCGCATGGATCCGCCGCGGTTCCGCGGTGAGTTGGCCGAGTTAGAAGTCCAAATTTCTTCAGTAGCCCTATTATTCTATGCATGTTAATCTGAAGGTCCCTGAAAAATTTTTAGGGCATGTTTTAAATTCGACAGAAACTGTGTTAACACGATGATCTTTCTGGTTCTTTTTGCGTTCGAAATACTTACGACTTTGCTAATGAGTTAATTATTGTTTAGCGAGGCTCTGATACCACTGTAAGTCGATGTACAACACCCTACGACTTGCGGGGAGGCGGAATAATGAAAAACGATCTTGTTTTAGGCGTAAACATCGACTAACCGAGAATCTTTGCATAAACAATAACTAACAAGAAATCACAGAAGAGTTAACTACTATGATAAGTGATTATACCTATAGAACCGAGTCCTTCGTCTAGTCGATCTCCACGTCCTCTCCGGCCTTCTCTATGTAGTAGAAGATCCACCCGAGAGCTTAACTACAAGCTTCACCTCTAACTTGAGGTAACTAGGTTTCTTAAATTGCTAATCTAAGTAACCTAGGTGATATAGAGAGTGGTTAAGGATTAAGTAGTCTACTCTAATCCTTGGTCTCAACACATGAGATGAGAGGATTAGGGTTTGAAGAGGGAGAGCTTGAGGAGAGAGAAAGTGAGCAAGAGAATGTGATGAGATAATAAGCTATCATAATATATATCAAGCATTATGATTTATCCAACAAAAGAAAATGAAG
Organism: Agapanthus africanus; assembly: GCA_030015575.1. Lineage (NCBI taxonomy): Eukaryota > Viridiplantae > Streptophyta > Magnoliopsida > Asparagales > Amaryllidaceae > Agapanthus > Agapanthus africanus. Next base: position 389,865,406 of record JASDDO010000022.1, read on the forward strand.
GATTAATCATCATGCTTAATAAATACAAGAGGGTGATTCATCTTCATGAGTCATTAAGCATTTATGATGCATTAATGACATGGATGAATCACTCAAATGACTCACTAATCTCATTTAATGCATATGCCACCTTAACCCCCAAGTCACCATCTTCTAGAAGCTTCTCGCGCAATTACGAGAACGCCCCTCCTATCCGTGAAAACACGGAAAAACTTTAGACTGTATAAATCCAATAACCGGATACTAGAAACTGGCTTAAACCAAAGCCGGCTAGTAAAAACTGTCCGGATGTCGTACGTGCGTAAACACACGTATGCGTCCGAACCCTTGTCGTAAAACCATACGACCTCTATATCGTTTCGCCTGGAGTAGGGAAACTTTCTGTGTGGGACTCTAGAGACTCGACTACTACGCTGTCAGGGGGTTTAACCACAGATCGCAAGCGGCACTAGCTGTACGTAACGGTCCCCAGGTAGATGTCAATAAGAAGGCCGATGAGGAAACCCATCCGAACTCCTACTGAGTCTGATGTGACAATCTCCGTACAGTCCGGTCTGTTCGTCTAAGACTATCGCATATCGGGCCTAGGGGGCGGCAAGCGTCAGTCCCCTAATAGCGGTATAAGTCGTGTCGGAGCAAAGCCCATTACACCCTGAGAAACTACTGGAACCTACCAGCAAATCTCGCTTGCCCTGGCCAGTTACTTTGCGTAATGGCTCTCTGACACATCGCGATATCAACCCCCAATACCGGGAGAGACGAATCTTGTCTAACCGCCACTGCCTCCAAGTGCTCGGGACTGCACCCAACTGCTACCTGTTTGCACGACTCCTTTGAGCCGTGGTAGGGTAGCAATCTAAGAACAGTGGGACACACTCGAGGCGAAGTAGAAGTGTCAAGTCTGCGGACTATGCTGTACTCATGTCACCTTGGAACTGTTCACTGACGACTGGTATAGAACCAACCAATAGTTCCCTGTTAGTCCTGTCCGGTGTACCCGTAACCTAACGAGCACCTGCATACTATCTCCAGTATGACGTACTGACGGCTGTGGGACAGATCATCTCCCCAACTGGGATGAGAAGCGTACACACTAGTCTACTCCGGAGTATCGATGCCCTGTCTCGATAATCCTACGACTAGGGACCTGAATAAGGATGTGCTTGTAGACTACCCAGCCCCCACTTGTGTGACTGCCATCACAACGCTGGTAGTCAAGCAAGATCCTAAGAGCTCTATCAATACGTATACTCACATATTAAGATAGAAAAACCAAGTAGCATACTACCATGTTTAGCAAGACTGTTATATACATGTGAATATCCTAAGCTTCTATTAAGTAATATACAAACTAGTATGATACAATAATGGCCTCTAGGGCATATACACTAACAAGTAGTTCCAACCATTGTTGATCCAATACCATTGTATTGTGATAATAATAGGGTTATGGCGTTAGCCAAAGAACCGAGGTCCCATCAGAAGTCCAGACACATCCTAAGGCGATATCATTTGATTCGGGAGATAGTAGATCGCCAAGAGATCGAGATTCGGAGAGTAGATACAAAGAATAACACCGCGGATCCACTCACCAAGGCCCTTCCACAGCCGCAGCATGAGCGACTTTTTGAAATGTTGTGTATGAGATACGCCAATAATTGGCCTTAGTGCAAATGGAAGAATATTGGATATATGTATGCCCTAGAGGCCATTATATGTATAATGGATTCTTGGACATGTATATATGTATATAGATGACTTTCTTGCTCAACATGATAATATGCTATCTGGTTTACTTTATCTTGACATGTTCATTTGATCATGCATCTTATTCGTTTGGTACATGTTCATAAAGCCCTTAGGATATTTGCTTGACTACTCGGACTATGATGCACATCATACTAGTGGGATACGTGTAGTTTATAAGCATATCCTTGAACTGTTCCTAATCGTGGGTGTATCGAGACGGGGCATCGATATTCCAAAGTAGACTAGCGTATACCATTCTTGTCCCATATGATGGGCGATGGATGATCCCATATCCATATGGTGTAATGACACCAAAGATTGTATGCGGGTGCTCAGTGGAGACTGGGTACACTGAACGGACTCGTCGAGAACTCCTATGTGGTATTATATCTATCGTCGGATAGCAGTTCTCAGGTGACACTTGTACACATTAGCCTGTAGACCCAAGATTGTCATAGAGTCTTATGTGTCCTCCCACTGCACTTTGATCTCCACCTTACCACGGCTCTACTGAGTTATGCAAACAGGTGGATTTTGGGTACAGTCCCGAGGCACATGGAGGCAATGAGCGATAGGAGGGGTTTCGTCTCTCCCGGTATTGAGGGTTGATGTTGTGCTATACTCGATTGGCTATAACAGGAAGTCCCTAGCCAGGGCTGGTGAGATTTACTGATAAGTGCTATCAGTAGTTTCTCGATCTGTTATGAGCCATACACCAGCATGACTTATTGAGTTATTGGGGTCGACGATACCATCCCTAGACTCGATATGCAAAATATCTGATGAAGAGACCGGACTGTACGGTAAGTGTTGCCAGTTGGCTCGACGGGAGTTTTGACAGTTTCGCTGGTTTTCTTCTGATCGCTCAATACCCGGGTAGCCGTTACGTTTAGCTGATCGCTTGCAGCTTGTGGGTGTTTGATATGATCATCACCTACTATCGGCGTATTGACGAGTCTTAGAGTCCCACAAAGGAGTTTTCTAGCCCAGGAAAAACGATGTGGTGTGCATATGAGATATGCACGCGGACCCGATTAAATACGTGCATGTGATACCGTATATTAATCGGGCGTTTTACTATTGGTTGGGTCGTATGTGATATGACCGGTTTGTTAAATCAAGTGTTGGTTTAACATTAACTTTTAGCTCATTTCTTTTAAACCCATTTCTTTGTTGTATGCATGCATGTATGCATATGTTTATGTTGATGCACATGATGATGTGCATGCACACATACATGCATACATTCTTGTGTGTCATGATTGTTGATACACAAGTGGTGGAAATATAAGAATCACATGGAAATAATTATCTATATATTTATTTTTGAGCAAAACAAATGGAAAATAAACTCATGGTTGAAATTTTCTCATATCTCTTCACTTAACTTTTCCTTTAACCCTGAGTAATTTTCCATGGTTGTTGTTACTCCAAAAGAAATATCTAGATGTTTATTAACCCATGGTTAAGTATGAGAATGATTTAATATATAGATATTATTCATTCTCATTTTCTTTATGCTTATCACTTTGAGCTCTTAAGTTTGCCATCATCTTCTTCCTCATTCTCTTGCTCTCTTGAGTTTTCAAAAGGAGTGAGTTAGGAAAAAAGATTGGGTTTTGAAGTGAGAAAACACACCACCTCATCATTCTACTCTAATCTAGCCAATTAGTTTAGAGTGTTAGCTTCATCTTCTTTTTTGATCAAGTGGAGCTAGGAGCTTGGACAAAGGGATTTCGGGTAGATCATCGTGGACTTGGAAGGCCTCCATCGATCCATTTCAAACTCTCATAGCGCCAAGGAGTCACCAAGGGAAGTCTATAAAGGTTGTATTCTTTTCACTTAGTGATAATATATTCATAGTATGTGATACTTTAGTTGTTACCCTAAACTTCTAGTTAAAGATTCATGTTTTGTTTGCGTAGCACCTCTATAAATTTTAAAGTGGCATATGTGATGCTTCCATACTCTACAGTAGATGCTAGGGAAATCCAACACTCTCGTCCCGACCAGCTGACGGGTCGGGTCGAGAGTGGCCTGCTGGGTCACCCGAGGTGAGCTCCTTTCGAAGATATCGTCGGGGCGTGTTCCCGGGCTATCTGTTGTATTTTCTGGATAATGCTAGCGGATCAGGGGAGAGATCTCTGCATTAATGAGGTTACGCCGGATCGTGTGTGCGTTTACTGAAGCGACAGTCCACGTGTCGGGTGCTGGTTGGCTGACGCGACGGGCCGCAGACCTCTGGCGTCTGAGGGAATATGCCAATGTGCATGCGACAGGTAGAGCGATCGTGGTCGTCGAGTGTACTGAACCGTTTCGGCGGGAGATGAGTGTCGCCGTTGGATGAGAACGCCGGTGGAAATAAGTAGGGATGGGGTCCACGTGAGGGCCCATTCCTCTTCATAATCTTCTCGTCTTTGGTCTTGTTAGCTCGGCGTTCTCCTCTTTAGGTCAGGATTTTCGCGTTTGCTTTTCTGAGGACTCCTCTTCATCAGGTTAGATGTTTTCCTCTGAGGAGTATGTAGATGTAGTTGGTGTAGAGTCTGGGGAGCCCTCTGTAGAGTCTTCCTCTTCTTCCCCTTCTTCTTCTTCTTCTTCTTCTTCTTCTTCTTCTTCTGGACCGGAGTCCTTCCAAGGAGCTAGGGTTAGGTCTCCTTCCCAGGGTTGCGCGACGGGGGCGGCCCCCCGAGTGGAGGTCGCGGATGCGCCTGGCGTGCCGTCTACGGTGAGGCACGAGGAGGAGCTTGCCAGTGCTCGGACTCGTTTCCATATTCCTCCCGGCTACACGTTGCGTTTGGCCGGGGATGGGGAGAGGGCAGATCAGGTACGGGGCAAAGAGATTGCCCTTTACTTGGAAGCCTTTTGGGCCGGAATGCGCCTGCCCTTCTCCCCCGAGGTTGTTAGAGTACTGAATTACATCGTGTTAGCCCTAGGCCAGCTAGTGCCGAACTCTTGGAGGATTCTCCTCGGGTTCCTGGTCCGTTTGAAGCTGCAGATGATCCCTTTCGGTTTGTCCATCCTTGCCTCCTCTCTCATTTACAAAGGTCACCCCGGCACCCGCGCGGGCGACCCGAGGTGGGTTTACCTCTCCTTTAGGAAACGACGGGGGAGTGCAGCCGGGTTGAGAGTCGTCGTCTTGCCTTCTTCCATCCACGATTGGAAGAAGAAGTTTTTCTTTGTTGGGCCGCCAGAGGGTGAGGACTGGCCCGTGCTCACCCAGTGGTCTAGGGATAGGTGCTGGCGGGGAAGTCCGTCCAACGATCTCGACGCAGTGAGAGTCATGGAGTGGGAGTCCATTCCTCGGGCCGACGTGCTACTTTCTGAGCGGGCCCTTAGTTGGGCTGGGCTCAGCCCCGCCCAATTCGTTGGTAAGTTAGGAGCTTGCGTTTGTCTTCATTTCTATCTGTGTTGCTAATTCCGTTGTATCTTGTCTTGTGCAGAACCCATGGACTTGAGCCATCTTCGAGTGGCCATGCGCAAGCCGAAGAAGGGATCGAAGGCTGGAGGTGCCAGCTCTTCTCGCCCGGCGTCGGCCTAGGTTCCCTCGGCAGCCATCCCACCCCAGCGTTCGACTACGGGCCAAGCCCCGGAGCCCAGCCAGACGCCGAGCAAAAAACGGGTTCGGGGAAAGGATGCCTAGGCTTCGGAGGTGGAGACCGGCTCTCCGCCATTGCCTCTCTAGAGGTTCCCCCGAACAGTTCCGCGGACCCCGGCCTCCCCAATCTTAGTGGACGATGGGGGCCTCTGCTTTGAGGTGCCCTCGGGGCTTTCCGTCACTGACAGCTTGCTGTCGGACATGGAGAGGTCGGCCAGGGGCAAAATCTCTCTGGGGACTCTCAGGGCACAGATGGCGGCAATCGCTCAAGAGGCTGTGCAAGTTTGTGCCCGTACTTTGCTTGACTTTTGCTTCAGCTTCTTACCATTTGTGAGATTTAGTGCCACTCCTTTCTTTCTGACCACTCTAACTTCTTTAGGTTCTCCAGCACGTCGCCCTCATCGTCCACATGGAGGACGAGGAAATTACCCCGGCGATCCGAGCTACGGGCGAGCTCTCCTCATTGGAGGAGAGCTTGAAGTTGGAGCTGGAGGCAGGCGATGGCAAGGGCCGCCGCCCTGGAGGGTGAGGTGGTGGCCGGGAAACCGGAGATGGTAGCCGCGAAGTAGGAGGTGGCGGCGGCGAAGTAGGAGGCTGCCAGGTATCGCGAGGCCGCCGAGACCAAGCTTCAGGACTCCAAGATGCTCGTCGGCACCGTGAAGAAGTTGGGGAGCACCCTCCGGAAGGAACTAGAGGGCCGGTAGAGGGGGTGAAGCGAGCCGACCTCAGAGCGGCGAAGGCGGTGGAGAACTTTCAGAAGTCAGAACATTTTTACACCGTCCTAGCCTCGGCCACTAATACCGCCATCTAGCACGAGGCCTTTGATGACATCAAGGCTCGGATGCCGGAGTTCATTGACGACGAGCTCCGAGCTGAATATCCTCACGGGGATGACGAGCAGGGGGACGGCCCCGGGGGTGAGGCCGAGAAAGAGATTCCTGTTGGAGATAGTGCCCTCAGAGTCAATTATTGGATCACAGGCACGTGATTGCAATGATTGAGGGAGGACCTATACCGGTAGGACAGTCTTACTCAAGATGATAGTATGCTATCTGGTTTATCTTTATCATCGTGTACTGCTTTGGGTGAGCTTACAGGTCACTATTGCGCGTTGATAGAGCCCCTAGGATTTCTGCTTGACTGCCAGCAGTATGAGGGCGATCATATACGTGGGAGCTGGGGTCTATAAGCATATCCTTAAAAGGTCTCTAGTCAAGGGAGTTTCGAGACAGGGCATTGATACTCCAGAGTAGACTAGTGTATACAGTCGAGACCCCGACGAGGGGCGGTGGCCGGTCTCATAAGACACTGGTGTCAGTTGGATCACCTAAGATGTATACAGGTGCTCATTGGGTTATGAGTACACCGGACAGGACTCGCCGGGAACATGCTAGTTGGTCTTATACCTGACGTCAGATAGCAGTTCCCTGGTGACATGTGTACAGGTTAGTTCATCGACCTGAGATCGTCATTTGTCTCCTGTGAGTTCCCACTGTACTTTGATTACTACCCTACCATGCTCAAAGGAGACGTGCAAACAGGTTTTAGTTGGGTACAGTCCCGAGCCACATGGAGGCAGTGAGCGGATCTGCAGGGGTTCGTCTCTCCCGGTATTGGGGGTGAGGTCGCGCTGTGTTTAGGAGAGCCATTACACGAAGTCCTTGGCCAAGGCAGGAGATTTATTGGTAGGTATTCCAGTAGTATCTCAGGGTGTTCTGGGCTACACTCCGACACGACTTGTACCGCTTTTGGGGGTCTGACTTTTACCAACCCCCTAGGCCCGCCATGCGATGCTCATAGACGAACGGACCGGACTGTATTGATATTGTCACTGACAGGCTCAGTAGGGTGTCAGGATGAGTTCGCTCATCGACGTCCCTTTTGATCAATACCTGGTAGCTCGTTACGTATGGCTAATTCCTATGACGTGCTAGTGGTTAAATCCGCAGCCAAAGTATTGACGAGTCTTTAGAGTCCCCCACAGACCGTTTTCATAAGTTTCGGGCGAAACGCTGTAGAGGCCGTATGGAGATATGGCAGGGTTCAATCATATACGTGCGGTATTGCACGGATCATGATCGGACTGATAATACTAGCGGGCTTTGGTTTAAGCCGGATCCTAGTATTGTACAGTGTAGATTTTGTCTCATTGCATTTGTATTCGGTCGGAATACAAATGTGGGTATGTATATACAATCGCGGGGTTTTCCTGTAATTTATTACGGGATCAGTTTTCTGAAGTTGCCAATTTGCTTTCCGTTTCAGCCATTTTCCTTTGTTTCTTTCATTGGCTGAAAATTGTGGTGGAGGGGGTTATTTGCAAATGTGCAATTTATTATGGTGAAGACTTTTGGGTGGCACATGATGTATCATGACGGTTCTTGTTTGAGGTTGACTCTTGCTTCTTCATTACTCTCTTTATATGATGGGTTATTGATTGGACTTTGTGGTGATGATTTTTCATCATCATCACTCTTTCTCTCTCTTGCATGATGATTGCCCATTCCCTCCTCTTCTCTCTTGCTTGGGCCGGCCACATCCAAGGGGGGATGTCACAATTTTGGGTGTGGCATTTTTGTTTCTCATTTTTTTTGCTTGTAAAGGCTCTCTAGTTCATCTCCAAAAAGTCTATTCTTCACCTCCACCAAAATGGCAACTTCACAACCCTTTGAGACAAAGAGCACTACACTCATTCTACAGCAATTCTTGGACACGTCGACTCGCCAACTTCGTGCCCGAGTTGCCTCGGTCCAGAGGTGGGAGCTCGTAAAAGAACCCGGTGATGTGGTGCCCTTCCGACGAGGAGATGAAGACCGGAGATTCCGCGGGGAGATCGGGACGACGACGAGAAGACCGAAGGACACGGATCGCTCGGTATATCTCTCTACCTTTTCTCTAGTTAGCTAGGATTAGATTAATGGCCTGACCCGTGTTTTATAGTGCGCGGTGGTGCCGTTTCAAAAGTTTTGTAAAAGTATCGTTTCCGCATTTTGGCCTCGGATTGACGGCCGGGGCGCCGCCGTGCACTTACACTGGTATCAGAGCCACGCCATTAACCTAGTCTAGCTTGCTCTAACGTGTTTACAAGTTCGATCGAACGGATTTTTCGAAAACCCGATTTCTAATGCATCAGTTTCTGTCGAATTTTTTTTGGCTCCAAAATTTTTTTCAGTATGTTGCAGAAATACATGCAGGGAATTCTAAGAGTTCTGTAAAAATTTGGTCACCTGTTATTACTGTGCAACCGTGGAACCGCGGCCAAACCTCTGCTTAGGCCGCGGTTCCGCCGCCACTTAGACTCCTTACTGCACCAAAGTTTTACAGAGGGTCTTAGACTTCGAAATGGGGGGTTTTGGTATATTCTGATTGGGCCCAGATTTTCTTTGAATGCTACAGTAGTGCTTGGGGCCCACTTCGGTAAGTTTGGTCGATCGAAAATTTTAAACATGTTAGTTCACAGTATTTACATTATATCTGCGACCGTGAATGTCACTTGATCGGTAAATCCTGTCTAACTGCTATAGCCCTTTTAGACGGATTTGCGAATGTGACATTCACGTTGATGTTCTGTGTTGTGCTGTGATGTTGCGGATTGTCGTGGTGGATAGCCTGGATGAAATGTTAGTACAGTTTGGTTGTATATGTACATTTGATATTGCGGGGCGAGCGTCCGACATGCGGACTGCCGTCACTGCCTGTTTGTATATTATTCTTTTGGGGCACGACCGGGCTGAGGTCGATGTACCCATTGTATGTATATTTTATTTTCTGTACTAGGATTACCCCGCGGAGGGGTGCACGGATAGCCGAGTTCTAGAGGGCAACGGGACCACATCTCATGGCATTGAGACGGAGGGGGCTTTACTCTAGAATTGGCGGGCTATTCGCCGCACTCGTAAGGGGTACAGGTTGACCCAGGAGGGGTGCCCAAGTTACCGGATTCCGTGAAGTGCTGGGTGGTCCATTCATGTTGCTGAAGGGGGCTGCCTCACTTCAGGTTTTGGCGGGTAACTTGCCGCGCCCGTAGGGGCTAGGATTTCATTGCACAGGCTATCCACACGACCAGGGGAACGTCGGGTTTCAGTAGCGGCTCTATGAAACCCGGGGATCCCAGATATCTGTATTGTTCTGTGATGCTGATTACATTTCTGTGATGTTGCATTTTATCACGCCTTGAGCGAATATTATATATTGATATATTTACTAGTAGATGTTGTATATGTTTTGCATCCGCGCTAGTCCATTCCCCGCTCTGTCGTTAGTTAAGTAACCTAACGGGTAATGACGGGACCCAGTGGCGAATGCAGATGGCATATACGTACATTATTATTTTCGTTCTTTATTGGTGTGATCAATTGATGGGACTGCATTGATTCAGATCAATGCAAGCTAAACAAACCTATTCTGATGTTGTTGGAACACTTTTCAAAAAGCTGTTATTGCAAGGACGTTCACTTTTGTTTTGCACAGCGGTATTCAGTTGGAATATCCTGCACCTCAGTCGACGAGGCAAGGGCCAAGATCCCTTCACCGGGAGTGACCCCTTGGACAGAAGTTTGCGTCAGGGTAATAACTTCACTATAGCCGATTACTTTTGCTTTGCATCGTGGTATTCAGTTGGAATATCCTGCACCTCATTCTACGGGGAAAGAGCCGAGATCCCTTCACCGGGAGTGACCTCTTTAGCAAAGGTTTTCGTTACTATACTTTTATAAAAGCTATCCGGTTCCTTCAACGATATCAAGTTCATTACGTTAAAGGTTTTTTGCCAGAAACCATTCGTAGCCCTCCGTCATTTCAGACGGGTAACACGTAGTATTCATGCTATGTTTGTTGGCCTTCGTCAAGGCATAGTGTATGGTAGCTGCTTGTTACCTTTCTGCTGCATAGATAGATGCGTTGGTTTAGGACAGTCGTACTGCCTTGTTGGCCAAAGTCAAGGGTAGGTACGGGTGGGTTCAAATTAACCTGGATAATGACGGGTAGAACTTGACATGTGACTTATGATTTGTTGGCCTTCGTTAAGGTCATAAGAGCATAGGGAAAAAATCACATCGGGAGTTTCTAAAGAAACTGAAACTTGCCAGATATGCGCATACCTTCTGGAGTGTGATAACGTGAGTGGATTCCATCACGTTATCATGCGATGATAGTTGGATCCCGATTCCCACTGATGAGTTGGTTTACTCCTCGGGTGATCCCGACTAATTCTTCTTTCAGGTTTGGAGGGGAATTTGACGGTATAGTGGGAGGTTTCCTGATTAGATAAATTGGTAACCATTCTGATCTAGGTTAGAGTGCACGCTGAGTGTTTCTTTTCTCTCTCTCTTTGGCAGCGACCATGACCCAACCCTTGACTATGACTCAGTGACTAAAATTAACCGAACCTTCTTAAACACTGGCTTTTGGATTGTCAGAGTTGCAAACCTCATTGCCACTCCTACTTTTACCCTTTTCTCAAGGACACCCCGTATTACTACGGACGTCCACTTCCATTGGATAAAACCATCGTATGGTTATATACGAACTCGAAGGAATTTATTCTAGGATGGTTTCCGGTTCTGGAGAAAACGAATAGGACTATTCAGTTGTCTTTTCCTTTTACCTTCTCTCAGGTTGCAAGTGCTTCTTGGATTAGGACGGTACACCTATTACGCAAATTGGATAGTCTTCTTCCAAACCATAGGTAGGTGCCTAATGGTGGGGAATGAAGAAAACCAATTAGCCTAACGAAGGTGTGCAGAAGGTATTAAGTAAAGACAAATAAAGGGATTAGTAAGAGGGCAAAGTAAATTGCGACTGCTATTCACAACCAAACCAAGTATTTCATTACCACTCCCATTTCACCTTTGTATTTCTCCAGAACACTCCGTATCACTACGAAGATCCACAGTTATTTGGATACTCCATCGTATGGTTATATACGAACTCGAAAGGAACTTGTTCCAGTTCGGAGATGGATTCTGGTTCAGGAGAAATAAGAATAAGGTTTTATTCGGTTGTCTTTTATCTTCACCTTCTCTCGCATTGCGAGTGCTCCTAGGATTAGGACAGTACACCCATTATGCTTATTGGATAGTCTTCTTCCAAACCATAGGCTGGTGCCGAACGGTAGGGAAGGAAGAAAACCATTTAGGCTAAGAGGGTGTACAGAAGGTAATGACTAAAGACATATGAAGGGATTTGGAGAGATGACAAAGAAATATACGGTTACAGTTGTGAACTGGATAATGGAAGAGGCACTACTAGGAATACCCGGATACCCCTACGAAACATTTCAATGTTTCAGTTTTACTGTGCATTGTTAAAAGAAAACTGATTTCCCAATTTGACACTTGCTCCAGGGTATGTATTTACCAGGTATGATTCTCACATCTGTATGGTTTTACAGATGATGAGTGGGAGTAAGTTATTGGGAATTGGGTGATTGTCCTCATTATATCGGAATTCGTTGTAATTGGTGATATTTGAGGAAACCACCCGGGTTGTTTGCCAGACGACAAATATTTGGTTTTGAATATCCGCTGTTATGCACCAATTTCAAATTGATATATCTATACGTCTATTTTTATAGAGTGAGATATACCTTTTTGAAATTATGTCTATGACATTTACCTATATCAGTGGATGGTTAGGTAAGGAGCATTAAACATCGGTGTAATTCTTCTTAACCATAAGTACAGTTTTCAACCTACGAAACATAGGGAATGAGTTATTAGACTCAAGAGACTTATACAGAGTATTGTATGTTGTCCAGCGTCCATGAGGACAGAGGGGTTGGTTCTCGTACTATATTCGGTTTACTTATGACTTCTCTAGTTTTTAGACAGGTGTTTCGTAGAAACACAGGGTCCAAGTTTTGAGAAGTTACAGGTATATGAATAAAGTAGAGAACCAGGTATTGCAAGTATCAGGATTTTTAAAGGTGATCAAAGATGTAGATACTTGTGTATGGTATTCAGTTGATAGTAATGGTTTTAAGAGAACTTGCTTCTCTTTCAGATTACTCATAATTGGAAGCACTCCTAAGTTGAGTAATGCTGATCGGCCTCTTACCATTTAGTTGACATGCACTGGAGACAGCTGCATGATTTGAATCTGGTTCAATTAAATCAGTGCCTCTGGTTCTATATTGGATATAGAACAGTTCATATCTTAACGATGTTAAGGTACAGGGAGTTGTCCGGCTTATGCTTAAAACCAGACTCTGGATAACTCAAGGCACGTTTCTGTAATGGCTGTTTGTGGGTTGACCCAGGCTATGACGACGGTTGACTTTCTACCATCTGGAAGATCAATAGTGATATTGTTCTTGACTCGCCACAGTTTTAACAAAAATTGATTTTTTCAGAAAACAGTAATGGGAGTATGGTAGAACTGGAAGTGATTCCAGAACCGCAGACGATTACTGAAAATTTGATAAGAACCTAAAGATTCAATTTGGTTTGACATTCCATTGGCCACTCCGCAGATACTGTGGGTAACCTCAGGCACCCGAGAGGTACTCCGGTAGCCTCAAGGACGGTGACAGGGAGGTTCTTGTTTACCCAGACTTGCCATTGCTGTTGTTCCAGGCTGCGAGACCCGGCAGGAGGATTAGTATAGCGTCGTTCTAAACTAGCTTTAGAAGTGTACGTGTATATGACTCTGCCAGAGGGTTGTCATAGTTAGTGGGAGCAGCGGAAGCATTGGTGGACAAGTGGCTTATGTCTATTTATAGACTAAAGCAGAAATAGCGGAGATAGATCATCAATTTCTGATGTGACAGTCATAGGTTTGACTTCATCAGAATAGGGGATGGATCTGTTAAGAAGGTAGTAGGGTGTGATGTCCTGGTATTTGGATGACATACACAGAGTAGGAAGTGATGTTCCTATACTACGATCGGTTATACTTTGGTTGTCACACAGTGGTTTCTCCATATGGGACTTGGATATAATATCAAGACATTCTGGTTACTGGATCTATGGTTTTAGATCTAGATTTGGATAGTTTCCCAATTAGGGTACTTAGACAGCATTTTGAAGGTGTTTTAGAATGGACGACTCCAGGCACGGTAGTGTACCTGCAGGTGATGGAGTCACCCTCTCTAAAGGTGTCTTACAGACTAAAGTGGAGAGGGATGCGCATATTGGTAGATCACTTGCTTAGGAAATTGAGTCAATCATGAGATGTCAAGTACCACACCAGATATTGTTTTTGCACGAGATGCAATATGTTGATATTGATCCAATCCTGGAGAAACAATCGGAAGCAGTTTTAGAACATAAGTGGATGTTCTAGGGATATGATAACGACAGCCTAATTCGGAAGACAGTTATCATTCCAGACTTCCAAGGTGACCTGGATGACAGATTTATAGTTTTCCTTCTGACGAGGGGCAGTATTTTGGACAGGTGGTCCAAGGGGATACTGAGGGAGGCATGACGCAGGATACTGATTAAGTTCAGTTGACGATACAGTCTAAGAAGTTTGGATTTGGAGTTCATTTATGAGCTAGGTCCCATCAGACATCCAGACACATTCTAAGACAGGTATTGCTCATTTCGGGAGATGGCATTCTCCGCGAACTTGAGATATAGAGAGACATAGAAAGAAACATCAAGGCGGATCCACTCACTGAGGCTATTCCTCGAACGCAATAGTTTCGCAAACGGGTTTTGTGAGACTGATTAGTAGAGGAGTTGGGTGTTCGGTATCACACGGGCTGTGAGTATGCGACATCGCAATAATTAGCCTTGAGTGCAAGTAGGAGATTGTTGGAGATAGTGCCCTCAGAGTCAATTATTGGATCACAGGCACGTGATTGCAATGATTGAGGGAGGACCTATACCGGTAGGACAGTCTTACTCAAGATGATAGTATGCTATCTGGTTTATCTTTATCATCGTGTACTGCTTTAGGTGAGCTTACAGGTCACTATTGCGCGTTGATAGAGCCCCTAGGATTCTTGCTTGACTGCCAGCAGTATGAGGGCGATCATATACGTGGGAGCTGGGGTCTATAAGCACATCCTTAAAAGGTCCCTAGTCGAGGGAGTTTCGAGACAGGGCATCGATACTCCAGAGTAGACTAGTGTATACAGTCGAGACCCCGACGAGGGGCGGTGGCCGGTCTCACAAGCCACTGGTGTTAGTTGGATCACCTAAGATGTATACAGGTGCTCATTGGGTTATGAGTACACCGGACAGGACTCGCCGGGAATATGCTAGTTGGTCTTATACCTGACGTCAGATAGTAGTTCCCAGGTGACATGTGTACGGGTTAGTTCATCGACCTGAGATCGTCATTTGTCTCGTGTGAGTTCCCACTGTACTTTGATTACTACCCTACCACGCTCAAAGGAGACGTGCAAACAGGTTTTAGTTGGGTACAGTCCCGAGCCACATGGAGGCAGTGAGCGGATCTGCAGGGGTTCGTCTCTCCCGGTATTGGGGGTGACGTCGCGCTTTGTCTAGGAGAGCCATTACACAAAGTCCTTGGCCAAGGCAGGAGATTTACTGGTAGGTATTCCAGTAGTATCTCAGGGTGTTCTGGGCTACACTCCGACACGACTTGTACCGCTTTTGGGGGTCTGACTTTTACCAACCCCTAGGCCCGCCATGCGATGCTCATAGACGAACGGACCGGACTGTATGGATATTGTCACTGACAGGCTCAGTAGGGTGTCAGGATGAGTTCGCTCATCGACGTCCCTTTTGGTCAATACCTGGTAGCCCGTTACGTATGGCTAATACCTCTGACGTGCTAGTGGTTAAATCCGCAGCCAAAGTATTGACGAGTCTTTAGAGTCCCCCACAGACCGTTTTCTCAAGTTTCGGGCGAAACGCTGTAGAGTCCGTATGGAGATATGGCAGGGTTCAATCATATACGTGCGGTATTGCACGGATCATGATCGGACGTATAATACTAGCGGGCTTTGGTTTAAGCCGGATCCTACTATTGTACAGTGTAGATTTTGTCTCATTGCATTTGTATTCGTTCGGAATACAAATGTGGGTATGTATATACAGTCGCGGGATTTTCCTGTAATTTATTACGGGATCAGTTTTTTGAAGTTGCCGGTTTGCTTTCCGTTTCGGCCATTTTCCTTTGTTTCTCATTGGCTGAAAATTGAGGTGGAGGGGGTTATTTGCAAATGTGCAATTTATTATGGTGAAGACTTTTGGGTGGCACATGATGTATCATGATGGTTCTTGTTTGAGGTTGACTCTTGCTTCATCATTACTATCTTTATATGATGGGTTATTGATTAGACTTTGTGGTGATGATTTTTCATCAGCATCACTCTTTCTCTCTCTTGCATGATGATTGCCCATTCCCTCCTCCTCTCTCTTGCTTGGGCCGGCCACATCCAAGGGGGGATGTCACAATTTTGGGTGTGGCATTTTTGTTTCTCATTTTTTTTCTTGTAAAGGCTCTCTAGTTCATCTCCAAAAAGTCTATTCTTCACCTCCACCAAAATGGAAACTTCACAACCCTTTGAGACAAAGAGCACTACACTCATTCTACAACAATTCTTGGACACGTCGACTCGGCAACTTCGTGCCCGAGTTGCCTCGGTCCAGAGGTGGGAGCCCGTAAAAGAACCCGGCGATGTGGTGCCCTTCCGACGAAGAGATGAAGACCGGAGATTCCGCGGGGAGATCGGGACGACGACGAGAAGACCGAAGGACATGGATCGCTCGGTATATCTCTCTACCCTTTCTCTAGTTATCTAGGATTAGATTAATGGCTCGACCTGGGTTTTATAGTGCGCGGTGGTGCCGGTTCAAAAGTTTTGTAAAAGTATCGTTTCCGTATTTTGGCCTCAGATTGACGGCCGGGGCGCCGCCGTGCACTTACAATTTCCGGCGAGGGTGACGCCGAGGCTCCTGTGATGGGTGCTGAGCTTCCATAGGCTGCGCCTGGCCCTGAGTCCTGAAGCCCCTTGTCTTCTTGTTTCATTTCTTTGTTGTATCGGGAATTTTGTAGGCCTCCGTGCATTTTGTAAGGCTTGGGAGCCCCCAATACCCTTGTAAAGACTTTGACTTTGTGAATAAAGACTTTTTGCAGTAGTATTTGCGCGCTAATTTCCTTTGCCGGTAAACACTTGTAGTTGCATAGTACTGCTTTTGTGTTATGTCGGTTCTTCGTCTAGCGATTACGCTTCGAGTTGAATCTATTCATTTGCCCAGTGTGCAAAGACGGTATCTCCATGGCCCCGAAGTCGAGGTGGAGATCGCTCAGACGTAGACAGACCGAATGCCTCGTGGTGAGGTCATGTTCCTTAGCATGGGAAGCTCAGAGAGGCATGCTAAGGACGGGGCCGAGCAGGGTAGCTGCTTGGTGCCTCTTGGTGAGGGCTTTGATCCTTAGCGCGGGAGGGGCCGTAAGTGGCCTACCAAGGACGGGCTGAGCATGGTAGCTTCCCAGTGCCTCATGGTGATGGCTTTGATCCTTGGTGTGTTGTGGTAGGAAGTTACCCGCCAGGGATAACCGAGCAAGGGCGGGCCCAGTTGCCTTTTTCGAGGGATTTTGATCCTTAGCACGGGAAGGCCCGTAAGTGGCCTACTAAGGATTGGCCGAGTAGGGTTACTGCCCGGTGCCTCTTGGCGATGGATTTGATCCCTGGTGTGTTGGGGTAGGGAGCTACCAGCCAGGGATAACCGAGCAAGGGCGTGGCCGGTTGCCTCTTTTGAGGGCTTTGGATCCTTAGCGTGGGAGGAGCCGTAAGTGGCCTACTAAGGATGGGTTGAGCAGGGTTATTGCCCGGTGCCTCTTGGCGAGGGTTTTGATCCTTAAGGATGGGTCGGGTAGGGTTACTGTCCGGTGCCTCTTGGCGAGGTCTTTGATCCCTGGTGTGTTGGGGTAGGGAGCTACCAGCCAGGGATAACCGAGCAAGGGCGGGCCCGGTTGCCTCTTGCGAGGGCTTTTTATCCTTAGCGCTGGAGGGGCCGTAAGAGGCCTACTAAGGATGGCCGAGCAGGGTTGCTGCCCAGTGCCTCTTGGCGAGGGCTTTGATCCTTAAGGATGGCTGAGCAGGGTTACTGCCCGGTGCCTCTTGGTGAGGGCTTTGATACTTGGCATTGTGGGGTAGGGGAGCTACCAGCCAGGGATAGCCGAGCAGGATAGCTTCTTGGCTGCCTCTTAGTGAAGGCTTCGATCCCTAGCGTTGTGGGGTAGGGGAGCTACCAGCCAGGGATAGCCGAGCAGGGTAGCCGCTCGGCTGCCTCTTGGTGAGGGCTTTGATCCCTAGCGTTGTGGGGTAGAGGAGCTACCAGCCAGGGATAGCTGAGTGGGGTAGCCGTTCGGCTACCTCTTAGTGAATGCTTCGATCCTTAGCGCTGGAGGGGTCGTGGGAGGCCTGCTAAGGATGGACCGAGTAGTGAAGCTGCTCAGTTGCCCCTTGGCGAGGGCTTTGATCCCTGGCGTTGTAGGTTAGGGGAGATACCAGCCAGGGATAGCCGAGAAGGGTAGCCGCTTGGCTGCCTCTTCATGAGGGCTTAGATCCTTAGCGCTGGAGGGGCCATGGGAGGCATGCTAAGGATTGACCAAGAAGAAAAGCTGCTCGGCTGCCTCTTGGCGAAGGGTTTGATCCCTGGCGTTGTGGGGGTAGGGAGCTACCAGCCAGGGATAGCCGAGCAGGGTAGCCGCTCGGCTGCCTCTTCGTGAGGGCTTTGATCCCTGGCGTTGTGGGGTAGGGAGCTACCAGCAAGGGATAGCCGAGCAGGGTAGCCGCTCGGCTGCCTCTTCGTGAGGGCTTTGATCCCTGGCGCTGGAAGGGCCATGGGAGGCCTGCTAAGGATTGAACGAGCAGTGAAGCTGCTCGGCTGCCTCTTGGCGAGGGCTTTGATCACAAAGACAGAACTCCTCCTTTTGCAATGTTCTAACGTTCCCTTCTTATTATTTGAATGGAAAGGACTTTTTAGAAAAAATTACATTGTTTTTGTGAAAGGAGAGGTGCACACTTGTAGGTATTGATTTCACTGGTGCAGCTTGAGCTTCTCGGCATTGTAAGGTCGCGGAAACTTGCGCCTGTTCGCGTCCTATAAGCGGTAGGCTCCGCCGGGAAGTACCTCGGAGACGAGAAAATGCCCGTCCCATCTTATGGAGAACTTGTGCAGCCTGCCTTGATCGGCGAACTCATTTCGCCGTAGGACTAGATCTCTGGTCCTGAAGGAGCGATACTTGACCCGCGCGTTGTAGTATCGGGCAGTTTGATGCTGATAAGCAGCAGCCCTGATCTGAGCCCGGTCTGGTTTCTCCAACAAGATGTTCAGGTTGGTCCGTAGTGCCGCGGTGTTTGCTTCATCGTCGAAGTGTTTGACCCGATGACTGGGTAGGCCGATCTCCGCTGGGACCATTGCCTCGGTCCTGTAGCAGAGCCTGAAAGGGATTTCCCCGGTGGGGGTCTTCTTTGACGTGCGCAGGGCCCATAGGACCCGGGGCAATTCCTCGACCTAACTGCCTTGGCGTCCTTCTAGGCGGGTTCGGAGGCTTCGGAGGACATCCCGGTTGGTGACTTCGGCCTGCCCGTTGCATTGGGGATGTGCGACCGCGGCAAACTTCATGAGGATATGTTACTCGTTGCAGAACTCCTTCACTTTCTCGTTTTCGAAGTTCGTCCCATGGTCGGTGATGATACACCTCGGGATGCCGAACCGGAGTATCAGGTTGTTCTACAGGAATTTGAGGGTCGTAACGGTGTCCGGTTTCCTGATGGGGACGGCCTCGATCCACTTCGTGAAGTAATCTACTATGACGAGGACATATTTTTGCCCCCCGCACCAGTAGGGAACTGGACTATCATGTCCGATCCTCACTGGGCGAACGGCCACGGGGAGGTTAAGGCGGTCAGCTCGGTAGTCGAAAGGCGATGTATGCTTCTGTGGAGTTGGCAGCTTTTGCATCTCCTGACGATCTTCTGGGAATCTTGGTAGATAGTTGGCCAGTAGTACCCCTGGAGCAAGGCCTTCTGGATCAAGGTGCGGGCCCCATGGTGTGCGCCGCCGACCTCTTCATGGATTTCACGGAGGGCGTAGTCGGCTTCGTAGGGGTTGACACACCGGAGCGGGGCTGAGTGATGGACTTCTTTTAAAGGTTCCCATTGCTCCAGACGAAGTAACGGGCTTTGGCTCGGAGACGGCGGGCTGCTCCCCGATCTTCTAGGAGCGTACCATCTCTTAGGAATTCGAAGAGGGGCTTCCTCCAGTCTGGGTCACCTTTCTGCGCTGTATATAAATGAAGTATTATCGCCCCGTCTTCCACGCTGGGCCGCGACAAGGTCTCTAAGAGGATAGATCGCTTGTTGTTGGCTGAGCAGGATGAAGCCTGCCTGCTTTGGGCGTCGGCTTGGCCGTTGAGCTGCCTGGGTATCTGCTCTACCTGGACTTCATCGAAGTTCTTCCGAAGTTTTCTTACCTCGGCTAGATACTTTACCATTAGAGGTTCCCGAGCCTCAAAGTGGCCGGTCACTTGGCCAACGACTAGGGCTGAGTCACTGCGGATTCGAATTGTTTTCAGCCCCAGCCCGGAGGCCATGCGCAATCCAGCCAGCAGGGCCTCATACTCTGCCGCGTTGTTTGAAGCCTTGAATCTGCGCTTTAGAGAATACTCCATTTCTGCCTCGTTCGGGCCCCGAATGATGAGGCCGGCGCCACAGCCTTCCTCGGTTGAGGACCCGTCGACGTAGATGACCCACTCAGGGACCAAGTCGGGTCTCCCTACGATCGGGTGTTGGTCCGCGAGGGTCGGCATGGGCTCCGGTTCTTTGCAGGGGATAGTGCACTCGACGATAAAATCGACCGGGGCTTGTACTTTGATGGCCTGCCTCGGGCGGTACTTTATGTCAAACTGGGACAGCTCCCACCTCCACTTCTCTAAGCGACTCGAGGATTCGGGCGAGGCGAGGATAGCCCCCAGGGGGCGTTCGATGAGAACGAGGATAGTGTGCGCTTAGAAGTAGTGCCGTAGCTTCCTTGAGGCCACAATGAGTGCCAAGACAATCTTCTCTATGGCTGGGTACCTCGTTTCTGCGTCTTTGAAGACGTGGCTTACGTAGTACACCGGCTTCTGCGCTCCGTCGATCTCTCGAACGAGTACCGAGCCTGCTGCTTGGTCGGATACCGCCAGATACAGTGATAGCTCGTCTCCTTCAACTGGTCGGGTGAGCAGCGGTGGCGTCGCAAGGTGCCTTTTTAATTGGTCAAAGGCGGTCTGACACTCTTCTGACCACTCGAATCTCGGGATTTTCCTTATAGCTTTGAAGAAGGGGAGGCACTTTTCTCCAGACCTCGACATGAAACGGCTCAGAGCGGCTGCCCGCCCTATCAGTCGCATGATCTCGATGTTGGTCTTGGACGTGGTCATGTTGAGGATAGCGTCGATTTTTTCCGGGTTAGCCTCGATCCCACGGTGAGTGACCATGAAACCGAGGAACTTTCCCCCAGTGACCCCGATTGCGCACTTAGCGGGGTTCAACTTCATCTTGAACTTACGAAGTATCTCGAGGGCCTCGCCTAGGTCCTTGGCGTGGTCGGCCGACGAGACAGATTTGACGAGCATATCGTCGACGTAAACTTCCATGTTCCTGCCGATCTGTGGCTTGAACATATGGTTGACCAACCGTTGGTACGTCCCCGGCGTTCTTGAGGCCGAAGGGCATCACCTTGTAGCAGTATACCCCCGGTCCGTTGTGAATGCGGTGAGGTCTTCGTCTGCCGGATTCATACGGATCTGATTGTAGCCGGAGAAGGCATCCATGAAGCTCAATAGCTCATGGCCTGCCGAGCTGTCGACGAGCTGATCTATCCGAGGTAGGGGATAGTTATCTTTGGGGCAGGCCTTGTTGAGGTCGGTGAAGTCGACACACATGCGCCACGCCCCGCTTGATTTCTTCACCAGGACTACGTTTGCTAGCCACTCCGAATAGGTCACATTCCGAATGAAGTTGGCGGCGAGGAGCCGATCTACCTCGTCCTCGATAGCCTTCTGTTTGACTGGGGCGAAGCTTCGCTTTTTCTGTCTGACGGGTCGGGCCGTAGGATCTACCTCGAGCTTGTGAGATATAACTTTGGGGTCGATCCCAAGCATGTCAGCAGGTGCCCAGGCAAACACGTCGGAGTTGTTTATGAGGAAATGAACCAGGTCATCTCGCCGAGTTCCTGTCAGAAGCGACCCGATAAGAACGAGTTTTTCGTCATCCCCTTCTACGAGGGGCACCTCTGTCAGAGGCCCCACCGGGGGCCCTCGGACCTCTTTTTGCTCGTCTCGAGTGTCTAGAGAGCCCTTGATGTCACCCTCACCTTCGACGTCGTCGACCGACCTCTCCGATGAAGATGTTGCAGTGAAGCAAACCTTTGCAATTCGCTGGTCTCCGTAGACCCGGCCTATCCCGCCCTGGTCGAGAGGGAACTTCATCGCCAGGTGGTAGGTCGATATCTGGGCTCGGAGGGAGTTCAGCGTGGGGCGGCCGAGGAGGATGTTGTAGGCCGACAGAATTTTCACTACGATGAATTCCACCGGCACTGTCCGCGTACGGCCGACCTCCCCGACGTTGAACTGCAGGGTGATCACCCCTTCCGTCAGGATGGAGTGGTTGGTGAATCCTGAAAAATGTGGGAGGTCGGCCTCAGGTCTGCAGCGGTGAGCCCCATACGCAGAAAGCAGTCGTGGAAGAGAATGTCTGCTGAGCTTCCCGAGTCGACCAGGATCCTGTGCACCTCGTATTGATGTACCCAGGCCGTAATCACCAGGGGGTCATTGTGGGGCAGGGATATGCCGTGAAAGTCCCCGTCGTCAAAAGTGATCCGCTCGGTGTCCCTGGCCTTCTTCCTCGGACGACTGTCTGCCTCCGGGGATGGCGTGGGGTGCTGAGTCTCGTAGGTACTTGACGTACCCCCCGCCGCCATGACCATGATTTTTGACGAGCCTCGGTTCTTTTCGGTGAGGTTCCTCACGCCCCCCGGTAGGGTTGTTTTTGAGCTGCCGGGGAGAGTCTCGCGTGCGCGACCCCATCGAGGGAGGGGGTGCAGGTCATGCCTACGAACAGGCGAGCTGACCGCCACCGCCTCAGGAAGGAGAGGGGTGAGACGAGACTCCGGGCGAAACTCTCTGGCATAAGACCTCGGGGCAAAATGAAGCGGTGCCCACAGGGTTATTGAACACGTCGGCCTGGGGGGCTTGCGGCTGTTGGAGATGGTGAGGCGACGATGGGCCATGCTTGCACGAGCGGAGCCTTCTCTTCCTCGGTAGGGGTCCTGGTCCCGAGGCGGGGGACCGGCGACCTGGGGAACTTGCCCTGTCGTTTGGACACGGATGAGCGCCTCCACGACAAACGCGGGTCGGTCTATCCGGCCGGCAAGGGCGTTGATGGCATTCGGCGAAGGAGGTTCTTCCGCGCCTCCGTTGAGGGGAAGGTGGCGGCTGGTGCTGGGATCGTCGTGATGATCGCTCGCCATTAGATTAAGATCTGAATATGAACTTTTGTTTTGTGGAATCAAGTGTTCCCACAGACGGCGCCAGCTGACGCGACCTGGATCCGCACGTCAAGATGTTACCTTCCGCTGGTCTGCTGATGGCGGTGATGGATGGCTGAGGTTTGATCTGGAGGCTGGCCACTGAAGCATGTGGATCTCAATGTGTTGGAGGTTGTTTGCGCCGAGCTACCTGCAAGGAAGTCCCGGAGTGGTTGTACCACCGAGGACCCTCCGACGGTCAAGTTAGAGAGAAAATCCAAGCAGAGTAATGGCTTAGTGGAGTAAAAATGGCTTACTTGGACCGTTTGAAAGAGTTTATATAGCGGTGGTAGCAGGCAGGACAGACGCGAGAATCACGCCGGCCGTTACGCTCCCGACGTCACGTCCGCGCGATGAGTGGGATCTCCCATTAATGGCGAGACAGGCTCGTTAATGGGGGATCGTGATGGCGTGGAACGTAAGATATGGCCGGCGGATGTCTCGCGCATGGAGAGATTCGCGGGATGGCGGTTGCGCCTGTGAGCGGTGCCGTCGGTCGGTCGATGAGACCGAGGAAGATGACTTCGGCGAGAGAGCTCGCAGACGAGCGGGAGAGCCGAGGTATCTTGGTTCCGTGGTAGCACGGAGACGAGCCGTGAGGCCGAGGAGGCCAATTGTGCTGGGGCTCGGAGGTGAGTCAGCGCTTGTTTGTGGGACGGGCACAGGAGTTGTTTGGTCGGCTACTGTAGGTCCTTTCTTGTGAGTTTTGGGACACGCCATCTTCCACGTGTCATGATCTGGGAGATCACCGATATCGAGTATCATCACTATCATTTTGGAGTTGAGCAGCCATAATGTTAAGAAAACTGCAGTTATCTCAACCCCAATTTGATCAAAGTTTTGTAAACTCTAATTTTAGAGTTGAGGCTTGCAAACCATAGATTGCATTCCCTATCCTAACTTAAAATTAAACTATAGTTATCCCAACTCCATATCCAAACAGGGCCTAAAAGGACAGCCACAGTTTGTGCACGGCACAGTTACATTTATATAGTATACATATTATATAGTCATTGAAGGGTCAAAATAGCCATTTTGCATTCCTAAATGGCTAAAAGAAGCAGAGTTAGCATCCATGTTTATTAGAGGGTTGTATTTAGTTAGGTTAAAGGATTTGATTGTTGTTTTTCAAAATAGGTTTTTTTGACGATTGTTTTTAAAAATACGAGATTTTTAATGGTTGTATATCAAAAAACCAAGAAAAAGAAATAGTTGTTCTCTTTACTAGATTTTCTCTGTTACAATTGTTGATAGCCAATGCTTTCACTCATCCCGTCCGCTCTTACCTAATTAATTCCTAGTCCAATTGTAGTTTCCAACCAAAATGTGCAAACTTAATCGATTTCATAAGCAAAATTAAACTATGTCCTAACCTTATTACTGTATCCATATTCCCAATTGAATTCTCGCATTCTCTGGCCTATGCCTTCTTTTTCATTTGCTCTACAAATATCGCATGAACACGTCCTTTTAAAATTACCACATATAACTTGTATTAAGCTATGAATCATTGGCATTTGGCATCGCCTCAAGACAAATAAGATGAAGTCATGAATGACGATATTCTTTAAATTCTCAAGATTTGTCATTGTTCAAGGCATACCTCCTTGTTCACGGTGCTGTGTATGATTGATAACTTTTCTTGAATGCTGAATTCTAACACTTTTTAAGAAAAAAGATGAAGTTGTGACGGACATTTCTACTTCAAAATAAGTTGGATGAATAGGAAGTGGTATAAATTTAGACATCAATATAAAGCTTAGAGTTGATTACCATAGAAAGAAAATCATTCATAAGCTTGGAGTTCATTGACGAACACAAGTTCTGTTATTTAAAACACAATACAGCATGTTCCAAAATCTCTTGCAACATTGAGAAGATTGCACAATCTATTTTACGTTATAAATTGTTAGACTTAATAAGAAGGCAGAGTAAGTAAAGAGCACACGAGACATTATTTTTTACATTGAAAACCCACTCACTGTGAGGGGAAAAACCATGGGATCTAGTCTAGAAACTTTATCATCCACTATAAGAATAATAGGATTACAAAGTTCGTTTCTAACACACTAAAGAATCATCGACATAAAGCTCTTCACTACAAAACTGGATTACAATAAGAATGAACTCACCGACATACCGCCGATGGTACACCTTTGACAGCTTGGTCCTTCACTCGTCGTCTTGAATGAATATCTTCACTTGGATGAACTTCAAGTTGATGGTATTGGATTGATACTTGGATATGTTGGATGTGTAAGTCCACGTTACCTCTCCCGGTTCTTTCGGGCTTGCGGAAATGATAAAAAACGATTTTTCGGGTCATGGCAACATGGACTATAAAACACGGATTTTTGCTAAACTACACACTAGCAACTAACAAGAGCTATTGCTACTCGGTTAGGGGTTATAACTCAACTTGAACTCCTTCTCTTTGACTCTTGATGGTGGTCGGATGGTGCTTTCCTCGTTTCCTTCTCTTGTCGAAGATGGATCCACCTGAGGGTTTCTACCTTGAGCTCCTTTCTCGATCTTGAGAGAACTAAAGTGTCCGGCTTGCTAGACCTTCAACCTTAGGATGAGTAGAGAGTGGCTTTAGGTGTTTAATCTCCAAGGAAAGGTTTCTCAACTCATGAGAATGATTCTCCTTGAACTAGAGGAAGAGGAAGAGCAAAATAGAGGAGAGAGAATGGTTATGATAGAATGAGAATAGTTTTACAATCATATCAAATATATGTGAATTAATCTAATTAATAATATTAATCAAAATGAAAAAGGTGATGGTTGGTTTGATAAGACCATTATCATTTCACATTAAATGTTTTTGCAAAGGTCAAAGAGCATCTTGAAAAGAAATGATGATGGTCAAAGTTTCAACCATGGTCAACTAGTCAACCTTGGTCAACAAGTCAACAAACCCAATCATGACACAATTTCATTTAAATAACATTATCAATTGATATTACACATAATCATTAGGGTTTGGTAAACGACAACCGTCAACTGTGCATACACACCCGTACCAAAACCCTAATGAGAATCCTCTTCCTCTGCCTCAGTCAACTGTGCATACACACCCGCATTCGTGTTCCGAGGAGCACGAAAACTATGAGATAAAACAAACCCCAAAGCATATACTACGATCTGGCTCAAACCAGAGCCCGCTAGTAAAATCTGTCCGGGCACCAAACGTGCACAAGTGTGCGGATATGAACGAACCCTATCGCAAAACCATGCGACCTCTACTCTGTTTTGCCCAAAGGCGAATAACCCTCTGTGTGGGACTCTAAAGACTCGACACTACGCTGGCAGTGGGTTTAACCACGGACCGCAAGCGGCACTAGCTGTACGTAACGGTCCCCAGGTAGATGACGATAAGAAGACGGACGAGGTGAAACCCATCTGAACTCCTACTGAGCCTGAATGTGACAATCTCCGTACAGTCCGGTCTGTTCGTCTGAGAACATCGCATGGCGGGCCTAGGGGGGCGGTAAACGTCAGTCCCCTACTAGCGGTACAAGTCGTGTCGGAGTGTAGCCTAGAACACCAGAGATAACACTGGAAACCTACCAGTCTATCTCGCTTGCCCTGACCAGGGACTTTGTGTAATGGCTTTCCTAGACACAGCGCGATATCAACCCCCAATACCGGGAGAGACGAATCCTGTCTAACCGTCACTGCCTCCAAGTGCTTCGGGACTGCACCCAAAAACTACCTGTTTGCACGACTCCTTTGAGCCATGGTAGGGTAGTAATAAAAGTACAGTGGGAACACACTTGAGGCGAACTGACAGTGTCAAGTCAACGGACTAAGCTGTACTCATGTCACCTGGGAACTGATATGTCACGACCCAAAGTTTGGCCCGTGA
The DNA here is from genome assembly GCA_030015575.1 of Agapanthus africanus. Lineage (NCBI taxonomy): Eukaryota > Viridiplantae > Streptophyta > Magnoliopsida > Asparagales > Amaryllidaceae > Agapanthus > Agapanthus africanus. The sequence continues at coordinate 389,892,116 of JASDDO010000022.1, forward strand.
CCGGCACTTAACCATGTAACGTCTACAGGCGTAACGTGACTAAGGGAACCGGAAACCCAGAAAACAAACCAGTGAAAGTATAGAGTGTAATAAGACTTAAATGAAAACACCAACTAACATGATAAGAAATATAAGTAACAATCCCAAGATAACAATATACGACGCCGTAGCGAAGCTCAAGATCCACAAGTGGGAACATCACAGATAGCATAAAAACTGTATAAGAAAAGTCGGCTCACAACGAGCACGACACCAGAACACAAATAAGGTACAACATCGTCCTCACACTGTCTCTAAGTCAAATACATACATGGTAGATGGAGAATACTAGATACAACAATGTACATACAGAAAGATAAACAGATACCACACAAAACCCACCTATCAGCAAAAGAGCTAGTACACCAACTATGGGGGTATCTGTGTCAAAAGATGCAACCGCAGCCTGCCGCGACTACTCCGAAGGGCAACCTGCAAACACTGTGGCACAACGGGGGTGAGTTGCCAACTCGTGAATAGAGATAACATATAAAGGTAATCGCGAGCATGCACATACTACGCTACTCTAACATATGCCAACAGGTGATATCAAAAGGTGATAAGCGGTATGTGCAATAATCATGCAGGTGCTCTATCAGGTACTGCATCTACTGGGTGAGGTACAAAGGCTCTATCAGGTAATGCATCTACTGGATGAGGTACAAATGCTTTATCAGGGAATGTAACTACAAGATGAGGTACAAATAATAAATGCTGAGCATGGGGAAATATAGTATCTACACGGAATGTCAACGTGGGATAAATGTATATCGGTGTCCATCAATGCACCCAGATCCCCCAAATAGCTCAGGCCCCGGCACCCTCATCGGCCCTCGAATCCTGTACACCTCTGAGAGTCCCGAGTGCCCAACATCGGCACCCAAATATCATAAATACTCGTGTCCAGCATCGACACGCAAATCCTCATCCATCGGGCCCCGTCAGTCCGGGTCACCCACATCCATCTATAGACTCTGATCAGTATACTCCGGATAACTGTCAGGTCCAACCAATCACCGGTAGGTAGTGGTCCCTCTGCCAGGCTCACCGTCTACTGCACAGCGAAACCGTTCTCGCCCCGGGGTACCATACCGGGTCCACCATGTACCCGTAATCGGCCTCAACCGCCTCCTCGATTCGGGTTTCCATATATCACTCTAGCACCGAGAAAACACATGGTGGACGCACCGAAATATCATATCAAGGGAACCGGGTTTTTAAATGATTACATATTTGAAATAGCCACGGTTCCCAAATCCAGAAATCACATATAATCCAAACAAATACAAGTCAATGATCCGATATGATATGTGCGTCAAATGTAAATATCCGGTCAAGTTACATATAGATAAGTTACAAGACAATAATCCGATGTGACATATGCATCAGGTATGAACATCAAATCATGTCACATATAATGTGCTACAATGCAATGATCCGATGTGATATGTGTAGCAGGTATGAACATCAAGTCATGTCATATATAATAAACTACAGTATGATGATCCGATGTGATATGTGTAGCAGGTATGAATATATGGTCATGTCACAAATAGATGAACTACAATGCTATGATCCGATGTGATATAGGCATCAAGTATGAATATATGGTCATGTCACAAATAGATGAACTACAATGCTATGATCCGATGTGATATAGGCATCAAGTATGAATATATGGTCATGTCACAAATAGATGAACTACAATGCTATGATCCGATGTGATATAGGCATCAAGTATGAATATATGGTCATGTCACAAATAGATGAACTACAATGCTATGATCCGATGTGATATAGGCATCAAGTATGAATATATGGTCATGTCACAAATAGATGAACTACAATGCTATGATCCGATGTGATATAGGCATCAAGTATGAATATATGGTCATGTCACAAATAGATGAACTACAATGCTATGATCCGATGTGATATAAGTGTGTAGAAGGTATGCAATGCACTAGCTAGTAACCATGAACATGCAATATATGTATGGAACACTATAAGGTCCTATCTGCCCTGACGTAGAACGCCATGCGGGCGATATCCCCGTAGATGTGAAATCTACTCACCGTAGTCTCTCGCTAGGTGTAGCCAACAACCTGCTTCCCTTTCTTCACTGCGTCCGCCGTACTCGCCTGCGAACCTAGAATTACACAATATATCATATGTAAGCTCGAAATCACACAAACGCGACATTAAAACCCAACAAGTAACTCGTGTCGCGAACCAAGCGCGCGTGTGCGCGATACGCTAAAACGTGTGGTTACGCGTCTGAAATCACTCCGACGCGTCGCGATACGCAGAAACCCAAAACCCACACACACGTAACACGCGTGTCGCGAAAGGTTGAAAATACGGGAAAATAGGTATTCTACCCCAGATTTTGATACAGGAAAGATATTGAAAATATATATATACCAAAATAACCTACATATAAGCAGAGACCCACACCCCCAAACCCCAACCCAAATCTCCCCAGTCTGGCCGCAATTTGCGGCCAGAATGCCATTTTTGGCGGCCAGACTTGGGAATTGGGTCCCCAGGTTTGGTCGGTGCACTCCATACCATACATACATGCTAAATCAATCACTAGATTTGTTCTGAAAAGTCTCGGATAGCAGCAGATTCTTACAGTGTCTAAAATCAGTTCAAAACACACATTTTGCACAAAATGGAACTTTATGGTATTTTGATGAAATCTGAAACAAACCTAGGTCTAATCACTCACCAATAACTTGTTAATAAGCTAATCAAGCCACTACAACATAAGTTTTAACATGATACACTAAACCCCCTCCAAAAGCACTAAAATGGTACAAAAAGTGATATTTCTAAACTAAACATGCAAGTTATGGAAATTGGGTGCTAGGATTAAGATTTATACCTTAAATTGACCTTAGAGACACCAAAGTTTTCAGCTTTTCCCTCAGTTGTGCAGGTTTGCCCAAGAACACCTCAAAAACCTCAAGTTTTCATGGTTTATCGAAGGAAAAAGTATTGATTTGGGTAGGGTTTTGCTTGGGAATCAAAGGGAAGTGAAAAGGAGAAGAAAAATGAAGAGAATGGGGGTTTATTTGCTTGAATTTCTGCAGAGAATTCAGATGGGGGAAAGAGAGAGAGAGAGAAGAGAAGAAAAGGGTCAAAAAGTCCACCCTTCACCTAACCACCATACCTATTTGTTTATTTGGATTTGAATTTATTAAAAGGGTTAAGATATGAATAAAATCAATGGTTTATGCAAGGATTAAATGATGGGGAAAAATTTAAACTTGCAACCATGCACCAAGAATGGTTAACAAGTTACAAAAAAGTCTAAGTATGCAAGGTGTACACAAGCACAAGACCTATCCCAAAATGCACACACTACCCATAACAACTATAAATCCTACGCACACACAAACATAAAAACATGCACGACTTCTAATTATCACCAACACCAAACAAACGGGAAAATCAAAGTGTTACAATCTACCCCCCTTAAAGAAATTCGGTCCCCGAATTTAAAAATCTAACACATATGCACCTTCAAAAAGATGGGGATACCTCTTCCTCATCTCGCTCTCGGTCTCCCAAGTGACCTCCTCCCTGCTCTGTCCACGCCAAAGTACCTTGACGGACGGTATCTCCTTCGACCTCAATTTCTTCACTTGTCGATCCAAGATCATCACTGGCTGCTCTGCATAGGAAAGATCGCGCTCAAGCTGGATCGTCGGGTGCTGAACCGCATGCGAAGGATCATGAAGATATCGGCGGAGCATCGAAACGTGAAATACGGGGTGCACGTCTGGAAAACTGGGCGGAAGGGCCAATCGATACGCAACTGTACCAATACGCTCAAGGATCTCGAAGGGGCCTACGTATCTGGGACTAAGCTTCCCCTTCCTTCCAAACCTCATCACGCCCTTCATTGGGGAGACTCTCAAGAAAACATGATCACCAACAGAAAACTCAAGTCTGCGTCGACGACGGTCCGCATAAGATTTCTGCCTACTCTGGGCTGCTCTCATCCTATCGCGAATCAACTGGATCTTCGCTGTCGTCTCCTCAACGATCTGTGGCCCTAAAATACTGCTCTCACTGAGCTCTGTCCAACAAGTAGGCGACCTGCATTTCCTCCCATAAAGAGCCTCAAACGGTGCCATCTGAATGGTCTCCTGGTAGCTGTTGTTGTAGGAGAACTCTACTAAGGGCAAATGATGATCCCAGCTACCTCCGAAGTCTAAAACGCATGCTCTGAGCATGTCCTCGAGAGTCTGAATAGTCCGCTCTGACTGTCCGTCGGTCTGCGGATGGAATGCTGTGCTGAAACTCAAGCGAGTGCCCAGAGCCTCCTGAAGCCTCTGCCATAGTCGGCTGGTAAACTGGGTGCCTCTATCGGACACGATGCATGTCGGAACTCCGTGCAGTCGCACAATCTGATCAATGTAAACCTGGGCATACTGAGTAAATCCGAAAGTCGTCTTTACCGGTAGGAAGTGAGCCGCTTTCGTCAAACGATCCACGATCACCCAGATGGAGTCATACCCTCGACTAGTCCTGGGTAGACCCACAATGAAGTCCATAGATATCTGTTCCCATTTCCACTCCGGAATGGGTAATGGCTGTAGCTCTCCCGCGGGCCTCTGGTGCTCAGCCTTGACTTGCTGACAAGTCAGGCATCTCGACACAAAATCTGCAATATCCCTCTTCATACCGTCCCACCAGTAAACATCTCTCAGATCGTGGTACATCTTGGTGGAACCGGGATGAACACTATATACCGATCGATGTGCATCCTCAAGAATCTCGCGCCGCAATCCCTCAGCATCCGGTACGCACAGTCTAGCCCCAAATCGTAGTGTCCCCTGATCGTCGATCACGAACTCGGAAAATCTGCCCTGTCCCATCTGTGTCCTGATCTCTGAACAGCGGTCATCACTGTGCTGTGCCTCGTATATACGGTCAAGCAACTGTGGGCGTGCACGAACATGCGCCATCTGTCCCCCGATCGGCGTAAACTCAAACTGTACCCGGCTGTCGCATAAGATCTGCCAATCTGCCGACGACTGCCTCTGCACTGCGCTCACACAAGATAGACTACCCCCGGGCCTCCTGCTCAACGCATCTGCCACTACATTCGCCTTGCCCGTATGATATAAGATCTCACAATCGTAGTCCTTCACTAACTCCATCCATCGGCGCTGTCTAAGGTTCAGGTCTCGCTGCTGAAATATATATTTTAAGCTCTTGTGGTCGGTGAATATCTGGCACGACTCTCCATACAGATAATGTCGCCAGATCTTGAGTGCAAAGACCACCGCAGCCATGTCCAGATCATGAGTAGGGTAATTCTGTTCATGTTTCTTTAGTTGCCGTGAAGCATACGCAATCACCCTGTCGTGCTGCATCAAAACGCATCCCAGCCCCACTCGTGAAGCATCGCAGTAGACCGTAAATCCGCCTGATCCTGAAGGCAAAGATAGCACTGGTGTCGTGGTCAGTAGAGCCCGTAACCGCTGGAAACTGTGCTCACACTCCTCCGTCCAATCGAAGTGAACTCCCTTCCGGGTCAACCCGGTCAACGGTGTAGCAATGCGAGAGAAGTCCTGCACAAATCGCCTGTAATAACCTGCCAGCCCTAGAAAGCTACGAACCTCCGTCACTGACGTGGGTCTAGGCCAACTCCGAACTGCCTCTATCTTTCTCGGGTCGACACATATACCATCTCGTGTAATCACGTGGCCCAAGAAGTCTACGCTGTCTAGCCAGAAGGCACACTTGGAGAATTTGGCGAAAAGCTGATGCTCCCTCAAGGTCTGCAGTGAAATCCGCAGGTGCTGCTCGTGCTCCTCTCTACTCCGAGAATACACCAAGATATCGTCAATAAACACTATAATGAACATGTCAAGATACGGCCGGAAAATACGGTTCATCATGTCCATGAATGCTGCTGGCGCGTTGGTGAGTCCGAACGACATCACCAAAAACTCATAATGGCCGTAACGTGTGCGGAAAGCCGTCCTAGGAATGTCCTCCTGTCGTACGCGCAGCTGATGGTAGCCTGATCGCAAATCGATCCTCGAAAAGTATCCTGCCCCCTGAAGCTGGTCGAACAAATCGTCGATGCGTGGCAAAGGATATCGATTTCGCACTGTCACCTTGTTCAGCTGGCGGTAGTCAATACACAAACGCATGCTGCCGTCCTTCTTCTTGACGAACAAGACTGGAGCACCCCAAGGAGAAACACTGGGTCGAATAAGTCCCTTATCCAGCAAGTCCTGCAACTGACCCTTCAACTCTCTAAGTTCCGCCGGGGCCATCCGATAAGGCGGTACTGAAATAGGCCCCGTGCCAGGAACCAAATCAATGCAGAAAGAAATATCACGCTCGGGCGGTAGCCCAGGAAGCTCGTCAGGGAACACATCAGGGAACTCGCTAACCACCGGAACCTAATCCAGAGGAACCTCTGTAGCTCTAGTATCGCAAACATATGCGAGAAATCCCTGACATCCCTTCCGCAAAAGCTGTCCAGCACGAACAGAAGAAATCACACAGTGAGGGGTAGCACTACGGTCCCCCAACACAACAACAACCGGCTCGCCGGGAAAACAAAATCGAACTGTCTTCTCGCGGCAGTCAACAGAAGCATAGCACGTGGCTAACCAATCCATGCCCAACAGAACGTCGAAGTCCAACATCTCAAGAAGGATCAAGTCGACCGGCAACTCTCTCTCGCCAATACGGACGGTACAGGATCGGAACACGTGCCTAGCAACAAACGACTCTCCCACAGGAGTAGTCACAACAAGCGGCTGGCCAAGCAAACCGGACTCTCTACCCAAACTCGGCACAAAGTGTGTGGATACGTACGAGTGCGTGGATCCGGGATCAAACAACACGTGTGCATCAACCGAACATACAGAAAGGATACCTGAGACCACCGCATTGGACGCCTGCGCGTCCTGATGCGTCAAAGCAAAAACCCGTGCCTGTCCTCCTCCTGCAACTGACTGTCCCCTGCCGGCCGCTGGCTGTCCTCTACCTCGGCCACCTCGTCCTCTATGAACAAATCCTCCACGACCACGACCTCTCCGTGCATGCGTCTGATGCGGAGTAACAGCAGGTACTATCGGCAACGCCGTCTGGGGTGGTGAAGGTGGTAATGTAACATGCGGTGCTGCCGCCCCACTCCGGGGTACCTCGGGACAATCTCGCACACGATGATAAGAACTCCCGCAACGGTAACATCCTGATGACGGTCTCTGGCCCTCCTGGGGATAGGAGCTAAACAATCGGCCTCGTCTCGAATCTCTGCCACCTGCAAGGTGCCTGTCACGACGCTGGAATGGTCGTCTCTGCACTGACGTATCTGCACGAACTCTCTTCGGCCCTGGAACTGCCGAAGTCTCAGCAAGGCGCTCCTCTACTAATAATGCCGCATCAACTGCTGCTGAGTAAGTCTCGTAATGCTGCGCGCTGATAGCAAGGAATAATGGTGTAAGCAAACCTCGGACAAATCTCTTAACTCGCAACTCCTCAGTAGCCACTAGGTACGGGGCATAGATAGCTAGCTCTGTGAACAGCACGTCGTACTCTGCTACTGACATCCCTGGTGTCTGGCGCAAGGACTCAAATCTGCGTGCTCGGGCATCCCTAACACTCTGAGGAAGAAAACGGGCAAGGAATAGCGCTACAAACTCGGTCCAGGTCATAGGAGGAAGACCCGCTGCTCTGCCCTTCTCCACTGAATCACACCACTTCTGTGCAAGACCCTCTAGGCGAAAGCTAGCTAACTCGACCCATCTCGCATCCGCGCATCTAAGTGAACGACATATACGGGCCATCTTATCAAGGAAGGACTGGGGGTCCTCGGCTGTGTCGGTGCCTGTGAAAGCCGGAGGCTTTAGCCTCATGAAGTCTGACAGCGATACCGTAATCACCTCTGTGACTGCAGGGGCAACTGGCTGTGTGGTACCAACGCGGTCGCTGGAACAGGTGGAGCTACCTCTGGTCGCTGTGCTTGAAGCGTCTCAACTAGCGATCCTATCATGTCACGCATCTCCTGCATGCTAGATCCCACCGTCTGGCGCATCTCCTGCACACCAGCCCCTAGCGTGGCGATCTGATCTGTCAAAGGAGGAACAGTCTGCTCAGGTACAACGGGTGCACTGCCCGGATCAGTCCTCGTCTCGGACGAGTCAACTCGAATCTCGGCCCTCGCGGCCGCTCTCTGAGCCCTCGTAGTCTTTGGCGGCATATTGGCTGAAAGGAACAATAGGATTCGATAAGGATACGGAAATCGAATCACGAGAATGTATATACTCAAGAAGGAAATTTATATAAACAAGTCCTAAGGTCGCGTAGGCGGTGTACCGTGTCGTGAGTATGCCGCGGAACATACACACGCTACGCTACCCTGCCGCAGCTACCTACTCCATCATACCAGGGTCATCCTACACTCCGAAAGGTAAAACCTACGCTCTGATACCAACTTTGTCACGACCCAAAGTTTGGCCCGTGACCGGCACTTAACCACGTAACGTCTACAGGCGTAACGTGACTAAGGGAACCGGAAACCCAGAAAACAAACCAGTGAAAGTATAGAGTGTAATAAGACTTAAATGAAAACACCAACTAACATGATAAGAAATCTAAGTAACAATCCCAAGATAACAATATACGACGCCGTAGCGAAGCTCAAGATCCACAAGTGGGAACATCACAGATAGCATAAAAACTGTATAAGAAAAGTCGGCTCACAACGAGCACGACACCAGAACACAAATAAGGTACAACATCGTCCTCACACTGTCTCTAAGTCAAATACATACATGGTAGATGGAGAATACTAGATACAACAATGTATATACAGAAAGATAAACAGATACCACACAAAACCCACCTATCAGCAAAAGAGCTAGTACACCAACTATGGGGGTATCTGTGTCAAAAGATGCAACCGCAGCCTGCCGCGACTACTCCGAAGGGCAACCTGCAAACACTGTGGCACAACGGGGGTGAGTTGCCAACTCGTGAATAGAGATAACATATAAAGGTAATCGCGAGCATGCACATACTACGCTACTCTAACATATGCCAACAGGTGATATCAAAAGGTGATAAGCGGTATGTGCAATAATCATGCAGGTGCTCTATCAGGTACTGCATCTACTGGGTGAGGTACAAAGGCTCTATCAGGTAATGCATCTACTGGATGAGGTACAAATGCTTTATCAGGGAATGTAACTACAGGATGAGGTACAAATAATAAATGCTGAGCATGGGGAAATATAGTATCTACACGGAATGTCAACGTGGGATAAATGTATATCGGTGTCCATCAATGCACCCAGATCCCCCAAATAGCTCAGGCGCCGGCACCCTCATCGGCCCTCGAATCCTGTACACCTCTGAGAGTCCCGAGTGCCCAACATCGGCACCCAAATATCATAAATACTCGTGTCCAGCATCGACACGCAAATCCTCATCCATCGGGCCCCGTCAGTCCGGGTCACCCACATCCATCTATAGACTCTGATCAGTATACTCCGGATAACTGTCAGGTCCAACCAATCACCGGTAGGTAGTGGTCCCTCTGCCAGGCTCACCGTCTACTGCACAGCGAAACCGTTCTCGCCCCGGGGTACCATACCGGGTCCACCATGTACCCGTAATCGGCCTCAACCGCCTCCTCGATTCGGGTTTCCATATATCACTCTAGCACCGAGAAAACACATGGTGGACGCACCGAAATATCATATCAAGGGAACCGGGTTTTTAAATGATTACATATTTGAAATAGCCACGGTTCCCAAATCCAGAAATCACATATAATCCAAACAAATACAAGTCAATGATCCGATATGATATGTGCGTCAAATGTAAATATCCGGTCAAGTTACATATAGATAAGTTACAAGACAATAATCCGATGTGACATATGCATCAGGTATGAATATCAAATCATGTCACATATAATGTGCTACAATGCAATGATCCGATGTGATATGTGTAGCAGGTATGAACATCAAGTCATGTCATATATAATAAACTACAGTATGATGATCCGATGTGATATGTGTAGCAGGTATGAATATATGGTCATGTCACAAATAGATGAACTACAATGCTATGATCCGATGTGATATAGGCATCAAGTATGAATATATGGTCATGTCACAAATAGATGAACTACAATGCTATGATCCGATGTGATATAGGCATCAAGTATGAATATATGGTCATGTCACAAATAGATGAACTACAATGCTATGATCCGATGTGATATAGGCATCAAGTATGAATATATGGTCATGTCACAAATAGATGAGCTACAATGCTATGATCCGATGCGATATAGGCATCAAGTATGAATATATGGTCATGTCACAAATAGATGAACTACAATGCTATGATCCGATGTGATATAGGCATCAAGTATGAATATATGGTCATGTCACAAATAGATGAACTACAATGCTATTATCCGATGTGATATAGGCATCAAGTATGAATATATGGTCATGTCACAAATAGATGAACTACAATGCTATGATCCGATGTGATATAGGCATCAAGTATGAATATATGGTCATGTCACAAATAGATGAACTACAATGCTATGATCCGATGTGATATAAGTGTGTAGAAGGTATGCAATGCACTAGCTAGTAACCATGAACATGCAATATATGTATGGAACACTATAAGGTCCTATCTGCCCTGACGTAGAACGCCATGCGGGCGATATCCCCGTAGATGTGAAATCTACTCACCGTAGTCTCTCGCTAGGTGTAGCCAACAACCTGCTTCCCTTTCTTCACTGCGTCCGCCGTACTCGCCTGCGAACCTAGAATTACACAATATATCATATGTAAGCTCGAAATCACACAAACGCGACATTAAAACCCAACAAGTAACTCGTGTCGCGAACCAAGCGCGCGTGTGCGCGATACGCTAAAACGTGTGGTTACGCGTCTGAAATCACTCCGACGCGTCGCGATACGCAGAAACCCAAAACCCACACACACGTAACACGCGTGTCGCGAAAGGTTGAAAATACGGGAAAATAGGTATTCTACCCCAGATTTTGATACAGGAAAGATATTGAAAATATATATATACCAAAATAACCTACACATAAGCAGAGACCCACACCCCCAAACCCCAACCCAAATCTCCCCAGTCTGGCCGCAATTTGCGGCCAGAATGCCATTTTTGGCGGCCAGACTTGGGAATTGGGTCCCCAGGTTTGGTCGGTGCACTCCATACCATACATACATGCTAAATCAATCACTAGATTTGTTCTGAAAAGTCTCGGATAGCAGCAGATTCTTACAGTGTCTAAAATCAGTTCAAAACACACATTTTGCACAAAATGGAACTTTATGGTATTTTGATGAAATCTGAAACAAACCTAGGTCTAATCACTCACCAATAACTTGTTAATAAGCTAATCAAGCCACTACAACATAAGTTTTAACATGATACACTAAACCCCCTCCAAAAGCACTAAAATGGCACAAAAAGTGATATTTCTAAACTAAACATGCAAGTTATGGAAATTGGGTGCTAGGATTAAGATTTATACCTTAAATTGACCTTAGAGACACCAAAGTTTTCAGCTTTTCCCTCAGTTGTGCAGGTTTGCCCAAGAACACCTCAAAAACCTCAAGTTTTCATGGTTTATCGAAGGAAAAAGTATTGATTTGGGTAGGGTTTTGCTTGGGAATCAAAGGGAAGTGAAAAGGAGAAGAAAAATGAAGAGAATGGGGGTTTATTTGCTGGAATTTCTGCAGAGAATTCAGATGGGGGAAAGAGAGAGAGAGAGAATAGAAGAAAAGGGTCAAAAAGTCCACCCTTCACCTAACCACCATACCTATTTGTTTATTTGGATTTGAATTTATTAAAAGGGTTAAGATATGAATAAAATCAATGGTTTATGCAAGGATTAAATGATGGGGAAAAATTTAAACTTGCAACCATGCACCAAGAATGGTTAACAAGTTACAAAAAATTCTAAGTATGCAAGGTGTACACAAGCACAAGACCTATCCCAAAATGCACACACTACCCATAACAACTATAAATCCTACGCACACACAAACATAAAAACATGCACGACTTCTAATTATCACCAACACCAAACAAACGGGAAAATCAAAGTGTTACATGATAACTGACGATAGGTATAGTACCAACCAACAGTTCCCGACGAGTCCTGTCCAGTGTACTCGTAACCTAACGAGCACCCGCATACTATCTCAAGTACGGTGTACTGACGGCTGTGGGATAGACCGTCTCCCAAGCTGGGATGAGAAACGCATACGTTAGTCTACTCCGGAGTATCGATGCCCTGTCTCGATAGTCCTACGACTAGGGACCTACATAAGGATGTGCTTGTGGATTACCCAGCCCCCACGAGTGTGACTGCCGTCACAACGCTGGTAATCAAGCAAAGATCCTAAGGGTTCCACTAATGTGTAAAGGCGATATGCTATAAGAAACACATGCACACATTAAAGTAGAAACAAACCAAGTAGCATACTACTATATCGAGCAAGATTGTCAATACAACTGTGAATATCCCAAGCTTCCATTAAGTAATATACAAACTAGTATGATACAGTAATGGCCTCTAGGGCATATACACTAACAATCTCCCACTTGTTGGATATATGAATGCCCTAGAGGCCATTATATGATAGTGGATGTATTTATACATGTATATATATATATTCAGTGTACATTCTTGCTCGACATGATAGTATGCTATCTGGTTCTACTTTATCTGACATGTTGATTTGATCATGCTTTTATTCATTTATACATGCTGATAAAGCCCTGAGGATATCGGCTTGACTACAGTGATTATGATAGAGATCATACTAGTGGGACATCTGTAGTTTATAAGCATATCCTGAAATGTCCCTAGTCGGAGGTGTATCGAGACGGGGCATCGATATACTAGAGTAGACTAGCGTATATGATACAAGACCCGTGTGATGGGCGATGGATGTTCCCACATTCATCGATGTTTGACATCAAGATCATATACGGGTGCTCAGTGGTGACTAGGTACACTGGACGGACTCACCGAGAACTCCTATATGGAATTATATCTATCGTCGGATAGCAGTTCTCAGGTGACACTGGTACAGGTTAGTCTGTAGACCCGAGATCGTCATAGAGTCTTGTGTGCTCTCCCACTGTACTTTGATTACCACCCTACCACGGCTCTACTGAGTCGTGCAAACAGGTGGCCGTTGGGTACAGTCCCGAGACACACGAAGGCAATGAGTGATAGGAGGGGTTTCGTCTCTCCCGGTATTGGGAGTTGATGCTGTGCTGTGCTCGACTGGTTATATCAGTAAATCCCTGGCCAGGGCTGCTGAGATTTACTGATAAGTGTTATCAGTAGTTTCTCGATCTGTTATAGACCATTCACCGGCACGACTTATTGAGTTATTGGGGTCGACGTTACCATCCCTAGACTCGATATGCAGCATATCTGACGAAGAGACCGGACTGTACGGTAGTGTTGCCGGTTGGCTCAACGGGAGTTGTAGCTGGTTCGCTTGTTTTCTTCTGATCGCTCAATACCCGGGTGGCCGTTACGTTTAGATGAACGCTTGCGGCTTGGGGGTGCTTGATATGATCATCACCCACTGCCGGCGTATTGACGAGTCTTAGAGTCCCACAAAGGAGTTGCCTAGTCCAGGCGAAACGTTGTTGTGCGCGTATGCGATATGCGCATGGACCCGGTTAAAATGCGCGTATGAGATAACGTATATTGATTGGGCGGCTTGCTTTTGGTCGGGTCGTATGTGATATGACCAGGTTGATAAATCAAGTGTTGATTTATCATTTAACCATTAGCTTCTCACTAGAAATCCTATCTTGTTTCTTTTGGATGTATGCATGCATGTATGCATTCATTCTTGATCATGCACATATGGATGTGCATGCACACATGCATACTTACATCATTTTATCATGGTTGTTTATACATAGAGAATGGTGGAAATATAAGACTCACACCATGGGTTTTTATATGGATTATTATTGCATTTGTGTTAAAACAAAAGGAAAAAGAAAAAGGGTTAATTCATAGAATGTTTCTACACTCTTCTTCATCTTACCATGCTCACCTACTTATTAACCCTTGGTTATTTTTCCTTTTGTGTTTTAAACTCAAAGTCAATAATATCTTTATCATTAACCATGGTTTGAAATGAGAAGTGGAAAATATATATACTTATATTTTTCATTTTTCTCATTAGAGTTTATCTTCTCTTCTTCTTAAAAAAGCCATCATCTTCTTCAACCTTGATCTCTTGCTCTCTACACTTTTCAAGTGAGCAAAATACTCAAAAAGATAGGATTTTGAAGTGAGAAAGAGAACTACAACACCATTCTACACAAGTCTTGCCCACTTGTTTAGAGTGTTAGCTTCATTTCATCCTCTTGTTAAAGTGAAGTTGCTAGCTTGGACAAAGGAGCTTCGGGTGGATCGTCGTGGACGTTAGAAGACTTCAAGCTAATCGTTTTCCAACTCTCAAGTGACCAAGGAGTCTACAAAAGGGAGCTACAAAGGTTGTAGTCTCAAAACCCTAGCCTTTGTTACATATGATGTTGGTTAAAGTTTTTGAAACCCTAATTTTCTAGGATAGATCCTTTGTATGCTTACTTAGCACCATAAAAATTTGATCTTTGTGACATGTGATGCTTCCAAACCACTCATAGGGTGCTAGGTAATCCTAACATTGGTATCAGAGCCGACCTAGAACATTAGGCGATACTTTAGCGAAGTATAAACTCTGATCGAACCGAAATACGGAATTACGGGACACTCTCTGGACATTTTTTGAAAACTGATATTTTTCAGAATTAAAAATATGCAAAGAATTCAGCAGGTAAATATAAGAAACAGTGTAAAAAATGATGCAGTGAACAGTCAATCCCACCGCGGAAACGCGGCCAAAGCTTGCTTGGGCCGCGGTTCCGCGGCCGTACAGGTGAGTCAGTGCATGATTTTTTTACAGTAATGCTTATGTCTGCTTGTATATTTTTTGGGGTATTTTTAATCTGAATTTAGTACTGTTAGTTCTGGAGATTGTTTTGAGTTCATTGATTCGATCGGAATTTTAACTTCTTGTCTTTCTGGGTAAATTAGAAAGTATTGAATTGTTCGAACGAGTGTCGTTTGCTCACTTTTCACGGGGTTTAAATCTTTCGGACAAATGTGTAAGTTTTGTGGTGGACCCTCTAGAAGACAACAAACCTTAACTCGATTATGTGACCGTCTTGAACTGCCCTTTGAACCTTAGGGTTTGGGACAGTACGGCGTGCCACATGTGAGGCGTTGGCTTGACCCTTCTACGGCTGGACTGCTACTACCGTGTCACACTCCGGATTTTTTGAACTCCGCTCAAGTGTTGAGCTTTAGGGAATTTTGGGTATTTGATCATTCGGTCGAAAACTTTAATACTGTCTATTTATCTGGAATGTGATACAATATGTGGAATTCATATAGTTTAGGCATGAAATACGAAGTATGTGATATTTCGCATTTATGATGTCTAAAGAGAATGTGGATTCCAAATATTGTAGTTTTACACTTTCTTTTCTGTGACCGTAAGTGTAGTATGTTCGATATCGCCGGTTTCGTTTCTATACATCAAAGACAATTGGGGTACGCATACTTACTTACGTTGATGATATGAGATATTATGTGTTGCTGAGATATGATGTGCAGGATTGACGCGATCGAATAGCCGTTTTTTTTAATGTGAGATGAGAGTTTTATATTTTCATTCATGTAAATTCAAATGTAATGTAATATTCTTTTATTTGGGGCACTTCCGGGTTGAGGTTGATGTCACCAGTGTTGTATATTATTTACTTTTCCGCATTAGGATAGACTTAAGGAGGGGAGCACAAGTGACCGGGTTCTGGGGTTCAGTGGGAGGCCATCTCGAGGAGTCGAGACCGGGTCTCCTAAACTCCAGGATTGGTAGGGTCGCTTGCCGCTCTCGTAGGGGTCTAGGGGTGTGGGCTTGGCTATTCATCGCGACTGTGGAATCCGTATTTTCTATTATTGGCTAAATACTAAATACAGACGTCCTAGTATATCCCACATTATAAATTTGTTTCTGCTGCCTGTGTTCTGTGATATCTGAGACGAATGATATATTATATATGAGATATATAGTAGACGTTGCTTATGTTTTACACCCGCGCTACTCCCGTCCCGGTATGCCGTTAGTTAAGTAACCTAACGGTGCATAACGGAACATTGCGGTGAATGCGGATGGCATAAGCGTACGTGTTATTTTCGTTTCTTTTTCTATGATTGGCTTAAGGACTTAAATGATGGGATTACATTAATATGATTAATGTAAAGAAAATAAACCTAAAAAGATGTTGTAGAATCAGATTTGAAAACCACTCGACTCTTTATGAAAAAGCTGTATTTCAAAAACTGCGGAGCATAAGCCACTCCTTTTCAAAACCATTTGATTCTACGACGATATCAAGTTCAAAGCGTTAAAGATTTTCTTAAAAATCATCCGCAACCCTCCGTCATTTTAGGAAGTAGAGTACTTATTATTCGTGCTACGTTTGTTGACTTTAGTTAAGGCGTAGTATACGGTAGCTAAGTGATGTCTTCCTACACTGCATATGATGCAGATTAATTAGGACATTCATGCGACTTTGTTGACCATAATCATATGGGTCGGTCTAATTGATCAAGAAATGACGGGTAGAACTTGACTGGTACTTATGATTTGTTGACCATAGTTAAGGTCATAAGTACTAGGGGTAAAAATCACATCGGGAATTTCAAGTGTTGAGATTTGCAATGAGATTGCATACCTTCCATGTGATGGTTGGATCCCGATCCTACTGTGGGCAATAGTTGCTCCTTGGAGAGTTTTGCAGTTTACAATTAGCTAACTCATTAGGTGTCTAGAAAGGTGTTAACGGGGCTACACCTCTGGGAAAACGAGGTTTACTTTAAATAGGTCCGTGCGAAAGCACGGGGAACCTCCCTCAAGTACCGACACTGGCCTGGCTGAACGGTTAGCGAAGTTATAGACTGTAATTAATCCTGGCTAGTTTTCTTTTTAAAGGTTTGAAAGAAAAACTTGATTAAAGCAGTGGGAGACATCGATTAGACAAGATAATAACCAATCTGATCTATGCAAGAGCTTTCGCTGAGTGTATTCTTTTCTCTCTCTTAATGGCAGATACCAATGACTGGACTCAAGCTTCTACTAGATAAAAACAAACTGAATGGGACCAATTATAAAGACTGGCTGAGGAATCTGAAAATAGCCTTGACTTATGATAAAGTATCATATGTCCTCACGGCTTCAGCCCAGCCCACCCCAGGTCCAAAATCCTCAGTTGCGGACATTGAAGTCCGCAAGACATGGGACGCTGACTGTGCCACGGCCAAATGCCTCGTGCTTGCATCGATGGACAATACACATCAAAAGCAGCACGAGAATATGGACATTCAAACCATATTCCTCCATACAAAGGAGTTGTATGGAGAGCAATCCCGCATATTACGATACGAAGCATCAAAGAAATTGTTTCAGATGCGAATGGCCCCTGGCATACCGGTAGGAGACCATGTTCTGAAGATGATAGCCCTTATAGAAGAGCTTGAGGACCTAGGATGGACAATGGACAATGAACAATATACGGATATTATTCTGCAGTCCCTCCCCTCCACCTTTGCTCAGTTCATAGTTAACTTCAACATGCACGGCATGGAGAAGGAGCTACCTGAACTCCTTAATATGTTAAGGAGTGCAGAGAGCACTATGAAATCAATGAAAACTCCCGTTATGACTATTGGGCAATCTTCTTCTTCTCGCCCAAAAGCTAAGGCCAAAGGAAAGAAAAAGAAGAAGCCCACCAATCCTAGGGCTGGAGTTAAAAAGGTGAAGGGAAAGGAAAAGTCCAAAGCTGGAGACTCGGGGAAAGGTGAATGTTTTCATTGCCACAAGACAGGACATTGGAAGCGCAACTGTACGGAGTACTTGAACCTCAAGAAGAAGCATGGGGATGCTTCCGCTTCAGGTGTGTTTGTGACAGAAAACTGTTTTTCAATAAACTCTGCTTCCTGGGTATTAGATACCGGTTCAGGTTCTCACATTTGCAATTCTATGCAGGGACTGAGAAATAGCAAAGTTTTGAAGACAGGTGACCATACTCTCCGCGTTGGAAATGGTTCCAATGTACATACAGTCGTAGTGGGAGAGTATCACTTGGGGTTGCCATCTGGATGTATATTGGTTTTGAACCCATGTTATTTTGTACCAAGTATGCTATGTAATATAATATCAGTTTCTTTGTTAGACAATGAAGGATATAACTTTATATTGCAGAACAATGTTATGAACATTCACCTGAATCAAATGTTGGTTGAGTATGGTACACTTAATAACGGGATATACGTCCTAAATCAACACACAGTTTTCAGTATACAACGCACTAATAAAAGAAAACTTTTAGAATTAAATGAAGCTTTTCTTTGGCACTTTAGACTTGGTCATATTAACGAAACAAGACTAAACAAGTTACACAAAGATGGATATTTAAACTCTTTTGAATATAAATCTTATGCGACTTGCCAGTCTTGTATCAAGGGTAAAATGACCAAAACTCCGTTTACTGGACACGGAGAAAGAGCTACTGAGCTCCTAGGCCTCATACATAGTGATGTATGCGGGCCAATGTCTACACAGGCTAGAGGCGGTTTTTCATACTTCATTACTTTCACTGACGATTTCTCAAGATTCGGTCATGTATTTTTATTAAAGCACAAGTCCGAAGCTTTCGAGAAATTCATTGAATATAAACAAGAAGTAGAAAAACAAACCGGCTTGAGTATCAAGATACTTCGATCAGATCGAGGTGGAGAGTATCTCAGTACAGAATTTGCAAACTTCCTAAAACAGAATGGGATTCTCTCTTAGCTCACTCCTCCTTACACACCACAGCCCAACGGTGTGTCTGAACGACGGAATAGGACCCTATTAGATATGGTTCGATCCATGATGAGTGATGCTGAGTTACCCGTCTCATTTTGGGGGCATGCATTGGAGACTGCAGCGTTTCTATTGAACAGGGTTCCAACCAAAACCGTGTCTACCATGCCATATGAGATATGACATGGGAAGAGACCATCTCTTAAGAGAATTAAGATTTGGGGTTGCCCGGCCTATGTTAAAAAGCAGAATCCGGACAAACTCGAGACACGGTCAGTCATGTGTAATTTTGTGGGGTATCCAAAGAATTCTTATGGATATCTATTCTACCACAAAGAGGAACAAAAGGTGTTTGTTTCTCAGTATGCCAAATTCTTGGAAAAAGAGTTTTTCACAGATAAAGATGATGGCAAAGTGGTGGATCTAGAAGAGGTTCTAGAGACACAAACTACAAATGACGATTTGGTTGAACCGGCTGTTTCAATAGAAACTGAGGAACCTCGGCCACTCCGATGGTCTGGTAGGACTTCTCTCCCACCGGAGAGGTACTACGGTTTCCTCATTGATGGTGCCGGAGAAGACTGCATCATGGATGATGATGATCCTACCAGTTTTCAGCAAGCTATCACGAGTGGTGACTCTGTGAAGTGGCTGGATGCCATGAGATCCGAAATGGAGTCTATGTACACCAACAAAGTATGGACTTTGGACATTGTACCCCCTGGGGTAAAACCTGTGGGATGCAAATGAATCTTTAAAAGAAAGATTGGTGTATATGAGCAGGTAGAGACCTATAAGGCAAGACTTGTGGCGAAGGGTTTTCGTCAAAGACAAGGCTTGGACTATGACGAAACTTTTTCGCCCGTAGCCATGCTTAAATCCATTCGGATCCTACTTGCTATTGCTGCTCACTACGACTATGAAATCTGGCAGATGGACGTTAAAACAGCATTTCTAAATGGAGATTTAGAAGAATGCGTTTATATGGATCAGCCAGAGGGCTTCATTGACAGTGGGAGCAGCGGGAAAGCATGTAGATTGCTTAAATCCATATATGGGTTAAAACAGGCATCTCGGAGTTGGAACATCTGTTTCGATGATATTATCAAAGAGTTTGATTTCATCAAAAATCCAGATGAACCTTGTGTTTATAAGAAGGCTGTAGGAAGAGCTGTCACATTCCTCGTATTGTACGTGGATGACATTCTTCTGATAGGAAATGATATTCCTATGCTACAGTCGGTCAAATCTTTCTTATCACTAAGGTTCTCCATGAAGGACCTGGGTGATGCCACATACATCCTGGGCATAAGGATCTATAGGGATATATCCAAAAAGTTATTGGGATTGTCCCAAACCAGGTACATCAACACCATCCTAAAAAGGTTTAGTATGGAAGACTCCGAGCGGGGTGCCTTACCCGCTTGCCATGGAGTCACTCTCTCCAAGGATTCTTGTCTAAAGACCGATGAAGAGAGAGCTCGCATGAGAATTATACCCTATGCTTCGGCAGTAGGATCTATAATGTATGCGATGTTATGTACGTGCCCAGATGTAGCTTATGCACTTAGTGTTGTAAGCAGGTATCAATCCAACCCAGGGGAGAACCACTGGACAGCTGTGAAGAACATTCTTAAGTACTTACGAAGGACTAAAGAATTGTTCTTGGTGTATGGTAATGCATATCTCCAAATGGAGGCCTTTACCGATTCGAGCTTCCAGAGCGATAAGGACGACAACAAATCTATCTCAGGGTTTGTATTTACCCTCAATGGAGTGGCGGTAAGTTGGAAGAGTTCCAAACAGGATACCGTTGCAGACTCTACGATGGAGGCTGAGTACATTGCTGCAAATGATGCCGCCAAGGAAGCCATCTGGATGAAGAAGTTCGTCTCGGAGCTAGGAGTAGTTCCAACCATTATTGATCCAATACCATTGTATTGTGATAATAATGGGGCTATGGCGTTAGCCAAGGAGCCCAGGTCCCATCAGCGGTCCAGACACATCCTGAAGCGCTTTCATTTGATCCGGGAGATTGTAGATCGCCGCGAGATCGAGATTAAGAGAGTAGACACAAAGAATAACGCCGTGTATCCACCCACCAAGGCCCTCCCTCAGCCGCAACATGAGCGACTTTTTGAGATGTTGGGTATGAGATACGCCAATAACTGGCCTTAGTGCAAGTGGGTGATTGTTGGATATATGTATGCCCTAGAGGCCATTATATGATAGTGGATGTATTTATACATGTATATATATATATTCAGTGTACATTCTTGCTCGACATGATAGTATGTTATCCGGTTCTACTTTATCTGACATGTTGATTTGATCATGCTTTTATTCATTTATACATGCTGATAAAGTCCTGAGGATATCGGCTTGACTACAGTGATTATGATAGAGATCATACTAGTGGGACATCTGTAGTTTATAAGCATATCCTGAAATGTCCCTAGTCGGAGGTGTATCGAGATGGGGCATCGATATACCAGAGTAGACTAGCGTATATGATACAAGACCCATGTGATGGGCTGTAACATTTCAAAAAGATAAAATATTAATTTTGGGAATTTTTATAATTTAATATTATTTTATTGAATATTTTAATATTTTGGAATTATTAAATACAAATAAATGGGGGAAAATTTTGGAAAAATTCTAAAATAGGGTAAATTAGAGAATTATGACATTTTAAAGTTTTTGTGATTAATTTGACACTAATTTAGTGCTAATCGCGATTAAAAATCGCTAATCGGTTTTTAGCTTTTTTGTGCAACACATGCACATATCACTTTTTCACACTTGTGCATTTTCTTGCCATGCTTTTCATTTGAGTTTACTATTTGAGTGAGAAGGGTTTTAAAAGGAAAAAGAAAAGGAAAAGAATAAAGAAATGGGTAGTTGGTGAGAGAGAGAGAGGTATGGGCTTCATTGACTAAGGACTTAACCGTTTCTCCCCTCATTTCCCTCCCTCTTCTCCCTTCTCCTGCTGCTGCTCCTGCACCTCCTTTCCCTCCCCTCTTCAAGCTCCAAAACACCTCTAAAACAACCCCAAAACCTAATCTCGATTTCATTAAATGTGTGCACAATCCCTAGATCTACACTTGGAGCTAAAGAAGCAAGGATTTTGGCCACTAGGGGCAACTCAAGAAAATTCTTGAGTTGCCAAATGAGCTATTTTCTAGACCTTAAACTTAGTTTATGCATTTCCTTTACCCTCATATTAAGATCAAATCGATATTGTGTGATATTGTGGGCTTGTGGATAACCTAGTTAGGGTTGTGATGATTTATGGGTTGTAATATGAAATTGAGGTCAGTAGAGGTTATACCATCACCCTAGTGTATGAATTGAAAACCCAAAACCTGAAGCTTAAACCAGAATACGGATTTTAGAAACCGATATCGGAGAATTTATGAAATCTGTGAAGGGTATATTGAATCTGCTATCACCCGAGACACCCTAAATTAAAATTGATTGGACAGTGACATGTGCAGGCACCCAGGGAGCTACCACCAAGACCCCAGCCCCTACTTCCATTTCCAGGCCGCAAATTCCTCCATTCTGGCCGCAAATTGCGGCCAGACCATGATGGAATTGGCTCGTTTTGGTTTTGGTGTTCCCTTATCTGTAGTTTAGGCCCCTGGTATACATAGAAGTGTCTAATTGGACCTAGGGTGAAATCTGGAACATATTTCCTAAGTTGCTGTTTTGGATTCGTGTTTCCGTATTCCGTATTTTTAAGTCTGAATTTGTGTCTTGTGTTTTACCTCGACTATTTGGCGTTTATACGACGATATAGAGGATTTATTGATGGTTTTGAAGGCGTGCCATAGGTTCTAACCTATAGGCCTCTTATCGTATCGTTTTGGGTTTCGTGTGCCGTTTTAGCTTTGATTTGGTTTTAATGCGCATATACGATATTTTGATGTGTAGGTACCCTATGAAGACTACGGGACGACAAGCAAACGCGTGGTGACATCGAAAGATGGAGACGCAAGGTAGGTAGATTATATCTACTGGGGGAAGTCGGGTGGATGGCGTATAGCACCCCCGCAGTCCGTAGTTGTTATTATATATGTTTGTTAGGTGTATTATGGATAGTGTAGGGTTAGAAGTGACTAGTGTAGTTCATAGTCGCGAACCCTAGAATAGAATTACACCTACACGCTCACCCTTGCATATTACTTATACTGGCACTGTGTTGATGATATTGGATGACTTTGGAGATGAGTCGATGATATTGGGCTTTGTGCCGCGAGATCGGTGATGTGGTATGATTCGTATTTGGGATACGAAATGTGTTTCTTGCGGGCTTGGGATGTCTGTTTACCCCCGCATTCATACTTTGTAGATGGCATCAGTTGTGCTAGACTTAGATCAGTACCCCAGATTATATGATTTGATATGATGATAGTGATACCTGAAGTGTGAAGAGATAGTGTGATATTAACCCGTACCCAGTGATTGGGATGCCGTACGACGATTTACCGTATGAGCTTTACATTGACGATAGATCCGTACTCATGACTTGAGGATGTCATATGATATACTGTATCGTACGCGATACTATTGAGGCGGAATCACCGACTATTATATCTATTTATATATCGACTCAGATGTTAGGCGGTTTCCTTACCTGTAGCTCAGCTTGTTAGTTCAGCTGTATAGTTTAGTGTAGTTGTTAGATTAGATTAGACTCCTACCCATTTCAAAACTAGCGGGTCGTGGGTATTTTAAAAGACAGGTCAAGGGATCTACGGACATTTCAAAAGACGTATCTTTTCATAAAAACACCGTAGCCCCTATTTTCAAAACCCCATGATTCGTGATATTTCAAAAGGCACCATTTGTAGTACTTATATTAGATTAATGCAGATTAGTTATAGTTGCGTCTAGATTCAGCTCCCACTCTTTTGTGGTTCGCTTTGCATCGCATTCTTATATTATGTTTCATACTCCATTATTGATATCATGCTGTTAGGACACCAGCACCATTACCGATGTTGCGTATGTACCACGTACACTTACTTGCCGGCTCACACACATCTTCATCGGTAATTGCCATGTCACGTACACCTTAGAAAATACTATTGCTTGTCATAACCTATTAGCTAATAGTTTAGACATTGTAGTTATTACCTGCTACTTCATGCATACTGTTATTCATTGTTATGCCGCATTCATGGATTCTCATGCATATATTCATTATTTTACGTGTTACTGAGGTTTTTGATTTGGATTTCCGTGAGATTTTCTGGATTTGGAGGAAAACCGCAAAACACAAATAAACATTTTCTCTCTTTTAAAATAAAAAGTGCGGTTTTCCCATGATGTATGAGTCGTCCACCATGAGTTTGCTGATGGATTTGGAAACCCGATTCGAGGAGACGGATGAACCGTTTCGGGTACATGGTGGACCCGGTGCGGTACCCCGGGGCAAGATGAATGTGGTGATGACGTTGAGCCTGGCAGGGGAGCACTACCGACCGGTGATTTTACCTGACGCGTCGGATATCCGGAGGATACCGTCGTGGTCTTGAGATTGATGGTAGGGGCCGGTCTGGACTGACGGCGCCCTAGATTTTGTGATTGAGACATTGAGATTTCGAGATATTGAGGTACAGAGACTGTGATATAGAGATATCGAGATATTTGGATTACGTTTTGTGCCGATGTTAGGCACTGTTTTATGCTGATTTCATTATGATACCTCATTTTAAAAATACAAAGGAAATCTCACTAAATTATGAAAACAGTTTCTTCATTTACATGTATTCTGTTCTCATGCATTCATACCTCATTCATATGATATATTGCTACCTGAGGCACTGACACAGGCACATGAGATTACACTCGGGTTAGATATTTACCCTAGCCTTGTTATAGGCTGCATGTTTTATATTGAGGATTTTGTGCTGATCGTTTTGACCTAGGATTATGTCTTGCGTTCGGTTTCTGCTTGTAGTTATTCTCTATTCACGAGTTGGCAACTCACCCCCCGTTGTGCCACAGTTCTTGCAGGTTTGCCGTACAGGTTTCATTGCGGCATTTCTGGCACATTGCTTCCTTGCGGGTGAATTGTATTTGGTAGGTGGTTTCTTTTGCATCGAGAACCACCATTGTACTTGTATTATTCCTTGTATCTAGATTTTTCCATCAACCAAAACTGTATATTGTTTCAGACTTAGACATTAGTGTTGTATTATTTCGACCTTAGAGTCGCGCTTAGTAGTGTTGCGGTTTTTTTCATGCTTTTGAGCTTTCTTTTGGGTTTTGATCCTCGCCACTGGGCGTTGTATATTATATTGTTGTGTGGTTGTGACCGTCTTTGACGAAGAGCTAGCTCCCGCTTGGGGATGCCCTTTATCATTGCTTATATATTGCTATTCTTGTTGCACCCCGTTCGGGGCCAGTTTTTACAAAAGAAACTCTGCCGAAATTTTTAGAAAAGACTTTACTTTTTAAATCCATTTTCGGCTTAGTTATTTAAAAACCTTGACTTCAAACATGTTTTTCCTTACTTCCTAAAAACAAATTTTCATATTTACTCTTAAAATGGTCTTAGATTTCTGGGCTTTTGGCTTACTTGGATCAGATGGAGTCCTATAGACTTCATATGGTTCAGGTGCCAGTCACGTGCTCTTTTCAGGTCGTGACATGGGCGATGGATGTTCCCACATGCATCGATGTTTGACATCAAGATCATATACGGGTGCTCAGTGGTGACTGGGTACACTGGACGGACTCACCGAGAACTCCTATATGGAATTATATCTATCGTTGGATAGCAGTTCTCAGGTGACACTGGTACAGGTTAGTCTGTAGACCCGAGATCGTCATAGAGTCTTATGTGCTCTCCCACTGTACTTTGATTACCACCCTACCACGGCTCTACTGAGTCGTGCAAACAGGTGGCCGTTGGGTACAGTCCCGAGACACACGAAGACGATGAGCGATAGGAGGGGTTTCGTCTCTCCCGGTATTGGGAGTTGATGCTGTGCTGTGCTCGACTGGTTATATCAGTAACTCCCTGGCCAGGGCTGCTGAGATTTACTGATAAGTGTTATCAGTAGTTTCTCGATCTGGTATAGACCATTCACCGGCACGACTTATTGAGTTATTGGGGTCAACGTTACCATCCCTAGACTCGATATGCAGCATATCTGACGAAGAGACCGGACTGTACGGTAGTGTTGCCGGTTGGCTCAACGGGAGTTGTAGCAGGTTCGCTTGTTTTCTTCTGATCGCTCAATACCCGGGTGGCCGTTATGTTTAGCTGACCGCTTGCGGCTTGGGGGTGCTTGATATGATCATCACCCACTGCCGGCGTATTGACGAGTCTTAGAGTCCCACAAAGGAGTTGCCTAGTCTAGGCGAAACGTTGTGGTGCGCGTATGCGATATGCGCATGGACCCGGTTAAAATGCGCGTATGAGATACCGTATATTTGGGCGGCTTGCTTTTGGTCGGGTCGTATGTTATATGACCGGGTTGATAAATCAAGTGTTGATTTATCATTTAACCATTAGCTTCTCACTAGAAATCCTATCTTGTTTCTTTTGGATGTATGCATGCATGTATGCATTCATTCTTGATCATGCACATATGGATGTGCATGCACACATGCATACATACATCATTCTATCATGGTTGTTTATACATAGAGAATGGTGGCAATATAAGACTCACACCATGGGTTTTTATATGGATTATTATTGCATTTGTGTTAAAACAAAAGGAAAAAGAAAAAGGGTTAATTCATAGAATGTTTCTACACTCTTCTTCATCTTACCATGCTCACCTACTTATTAACCCTTGGTTATTTTTCCTTTGGTGTTTTAAACTCAAAGTCAATAATATCTTTATCATTAACCATGGTTTGAAATGAGAAGTGGAAAATATATATACTTATATTTTTCATTTTTCTCATTAGAGTTTATCTTCTCTTCTTCTTAAAAAAGCCATCATCTTCTTCAACCTTGATCTCTTGCTCTCTAGACTTTTCAAGTGAGAAAAATACTCAAAAAGATAGGATTTTGAAGTAAGAAAGAGAACCACAACACCATTCTACACAAGTCTAGCCCACTTGTTTAGAGTGTTAGCTTCATTTCATCCTCTTGTTAAAGTGAAGTTGCTAGCTTGGACAAAGGAGCTTCGGGTGGATCGTCGTGGACGTTAGAAGACTTCAAGATAATCGTTTTCCAACTCTCAAGTGACCAAGGAGTCTACAAAAGGGAGCTACAAAGGTTGTAGTCTCAAAACCCTAGCCTTTGTTACATATGATGTTGGTTAAAGTTTTTGAAACCCTAATTTTCTAGGATAGATCCTTTGTATGCTTACTTAGCACCATAAAAATTTGATCTTTGTGACATGTGATGCTTCCAAACCACTCATAGGGTGCTAGGTAATCCTAACACCACTTGCACAAAGGCCATGTACTGGCGTATCGAAGACCTATCATCTCGATTAGCCGCTCGAACTGAGTCTGGGGTAAGGCCTTTGTGAATGGATCAGCAGTGTTATCTTCCGTAGCAACTCTTCGAACCTCGATCTCCTGGCGACCCACGATCTCCCTGATCAGGTGATACCGCCTCAAGATGTGCATGGACTTCTGATGGGACCTGGGTTCTTTCGCTAAAGCTATAGCCCCGTTGTTGCTGCAATACAGAGGTATTGGATCAACAATGGACGGAACCACCTGAAGTTCTATCAAGAACTTTCTCATCCAGACGGCTTCTTTTGCGGCATCAGATGCAGCGATATATTCCGCTTCCATCGTCGAGTCAGCAACGGTTTCCTGTTTGGAACTCTTCCAACACACCGCCCCTCCATTGAGGGTGAAGACATAACCCGACATGGACTTGGAATCATCCTTGTCACTCTGGAAGCTGGAGTCAGCAAAGGCCTCGATCTGGAGGTCTTTTCCGCCATACACCAAGAACATCTCCTTAGTCCTTCTCAGGTACTTGAGAATGTTCTTTACCGCTATCCAGTGTTTCTCCCCAGGGTTTGACTGATACCGGCTTACCACACTCAGTGCATAAGCTACATCTGGTCTGGTACACAACATCGCATACATTATAGAGCCTACCGCAGAAGCGTAGGTATAATAGACATGCGATCCCTTTCCAAATCAGTCTTGGGAGACATCTCTTTGGAGAGGGTGATCCCGTGACAAGCCGGTAGATTACCGCGCTTGGAATCTTCCATACTGAATCTTTTTAGTATGGTGTTGATGTACCTGGACTGTGAAAGTCCTAATATCCTCTTGGATCTGACACGATAGATCCGGATCCCCAGATTGTAAGAGGCATCACCCAGGTCTTTCAGGGAGAACCTGTGTGACAAGAACCCTTTGACAGATTGTAGCATAGGAATGTCATTTCCTATCAAGAGAATTTCATCCACGTATAAAACGAGGAATACGACAGTTCTCGCTACAAATCTACTATAGATGCATGGTTCATCTGGATTTTTGATAAAGCCAAATTCTTTGACCGTCTCATCAAAGCAGATGTTCCAACTCCGCGATGCCTGCTTTAGTCCATAGATGGACTTCAGCAACTTGCACACCTTTCCGCTGCTCCCACTCAGAATGAAACCCTCTGGCTGGTCCATATAGACACACTCCTCTAAATTTCCATTCAGAAAAGCGGTCTTTACGTCCATCTGCCAAATCTCATAATCGTGGAAGGCAGCAATGGCAAGAAGGATCCGAATGGATTTCAGCATAGCCACTGGAGAAAAGGTTTCGTCATAGTCCAAGCCAGGTCTTTGACGGAAACCCTTTGCAACAAGTCTAGCTTTATAGGTCTCAACCTGTCCATCTACACCAATCTTCCTTTTGAAGATCCACTTGCATCCTACGGGTTTTACCCCATCTGGAGCAATGTCCAACGTCCATACTTTGTTGGTGTACATGGACTCCATTTCGGTCCGCATTGCATCCAGCCATTTTACCGAGTCAACGCTCTGAATGGCCTGCTGGAAGCTAGTAGGCTCATCACTATCAATGATGCAATCCTCTCGATCCCCGTCTATGAGAAAACCGTAGTATCTCTCGAGCGGATGAGACTGCCTACTACTTCTGCGGAGCGGCATAGGAATGTCCTGATCTTTCGAACCCTCTAGTTCTACTAAGCTTTCAGTAATAGCTCATGGTTCTGGAATTTCTTTCAGTTCTATTGCGCTCCCACTTATCTGATTTTCCAAAAACTTAGTTTCCAAGAAGTGGGAATTACGAGAAACAAAAACCTTTTGTTCCTCTTCGCAATAGAAGAAATATCCTTTGGAGTTCTTTGGATATCCCACAAACTTGCACTGTACTGAGCATGCCTCGAGCTTGTTCGCATGCTGCTTTTTGACAAAAGCTGGACATCCCCATGTCTTAATGTGATTAAGATAGGGTCTCTTCCCACACCACATCTGATATGGTGTAGTAGGCACAGTCTTAGTTGGAACTCGGTTCAAAAGGTATGCAGCTGATTCTAGTGCATATCCCCAGAATGATCGCGGTAACTCAGCGTTACTCATCATGGACCATACCATATCCAATAGGGTTCTGTCACGACCCGAAAGAGCACGTGACTGGCCCTTGAACCATATGAAGCCTATAGGACTCCATCTGATCCAAGTAAGCCAAAAGCCCAGAAATCTAAAACCATTTTAAGAATAAGTAAAGAAAACTGGTTTAAAGAAGTGAAGAATACAGGTTTGAAATCAAGGTTTTTAAATAACTAAGCCGAAGGTACGTTTTGAAAACAATAAAGTCTTTTCTAAAAATTTCGGCAGAGTTTCTTTTGTAAAACTGGCCCCGAATGGGGTACAACGAGGATAACAATATAAATAGGCAATGATAAAAGCATCCCCAAGCGGGAGCTAGCTCTTCGTCAATCGACGGTCACAACCAAACAATGATATGATAATATACAACGCCAAGTGGCGAGGATCAAATCCAAAAGAAAGCTCAAAAGCAACAGTAAAACCACAATACTACTAAGCGCGACTCTAGGTCGAATGATACAACACTGTCTCTGAGTCTGAAAGAATATACAAGATTTGGTTGATGGACAATTTCTAGATACAATAAAATAAATAAATACAAAGGTGATTCCTGATACGAAAGAATCCACCTACCAAAGCAAATCACCCGCAAGAAGGTAGTATGCCAGAAATGCCGCAATAGGACCAGTACGGCAAAACTTGCAAGAACTGTGGCACAACGGGGGTGAGTTGCCAACTCATGAATAGAAACATCTACAAGCAGAAACCGAATGCAAGACATAACCTAAGTCAACGATCAATAATATAATCCACAAGAGTACATCTAATCATGTATGTAGTGCCAGGTACTCAGGTAATCACATGTCATCAGTGTAAGATATGTCTGCATGAAGTGAATATGGTGAAATATCAATGATATCAATACACATATATTAGCGTCCCATACCACTAATATTGGTGTAAGGGTATATATAACAGCGCCCTCATACCCTGTTATATATACAAAAAAAGTGTGATCAATGTGAAACCAGTCTGTATATGAACCATGTCTGTAAATATGTGGAACCCGTCCACTCGTCACCCACTGACGATAAGCATCATATATGCAATGTGAGGATAATAACAAAATCATGGAAAAACATCATGAAACCCGTGCCTAGCATCGACACGTAAATCCTCCTGTATCGGGCATCCGTCATTCCGGATCATGCCCTACATCAAAGTACATATCGGGAATCCGTCAGTCCGGGTAATCCCTCTCTCAATGCATCGGGCATCCGTCATTCCAGATCATGCCCTATATCAATCCATCGGGCATCCGTCAGTCCGGGTCAGCCTTCTATCAGAGTATATATATATCGGGAATCCGTCAGTCCGGGTCATCCCTCTCTCAATGCATCGGGCATCCGTCATTCCGGATCATGCCCTATATCAATCCATCGGGTATCCGTCAGTCCGGGTCAGCCCTCTATCAGAGTATATATATATCGGGAATCCGTCAGTCCGGGTCATCCCTCTCTCAGTACATCGGGCTTCCGTCAGTCCGGGTCATCCCTCTATCAATCCATCGGGCTTCCGTCAGTCCGGGTCAGCCCTCTCTCAGTACATCCTCTAGCACCGAGAAAACACGGGGCGACGCCCCAAATATCATATCAAGGGAACCGGGTTTTTAAATGGTTACTTATTGGAAAAAGACTACGGTTCCCAAATCCAGAAATCACATGAAAAATCCAACATCAGGAAGTAAATCCAATGCGATGTGCTATAATATCAATCCATGATGTATGCGACATATAAGGAAAGGTAATCATATCGGGAATCATGCAACATGGAATAGTAATGTGCATAAGTCGAAGGAAGAATCATCTCATGAATGCAATAGTACTACAATATAGTGGCATGGCAATTATCGATGATGAAGTGTGTGAGCCGGCAAATAGTGTACGTGGAGCATACGCATCATCGATAATGGTGCTGGTGTCCTAACAGCATGATAATAATATAGCAATGAACATATACCAGCAATGCAAATAGCAGGAAAATGCAGATATCTAGTAGTCAACACCACAGTGAAGTATCTACTATGCAAACTACATCTAAGTATCCGGTCAATCTGGAGGGGTAGGTGTAGAAACCACCTAAATCTGAGTCAATGTATATATATAAAGATATGTAGTCGGTGATCCCGCCTCAATGTCATATCGTAAGATATCCTCAAGTTATGAGTGCGGATCTATCATCAATATCGGCTCGTACTGTAAATCATCGTACGGCATCCCCATAGCTGGGTAGGGGTCAACAACTCACTATCTCGTCACATAACAGGTATCAGTATCATCAGATCATATAGTCTGGGGGTACTACTCTATGTCTAGTACAAGTCGATACCATCAGAGAAGTATGCATGCGGGGGTAAACACATATCCCAAGCCCGCAAGAATCACAAGTCATATCCCACATATGAATCGTATCAAATCACCGACCCCAGGGCACCAAGCCCACATCATCGACTCACCTCCAAGTCATCACATAACATCAATCACAGTGCAAGTACAAGTTATAAGCAAAAGTGTGTGTATAGGTGTAATTCTATCCTAGGGTTCGCGACTATGAACTACACTAGTCACTTCTAACCCTATACTATCCATAATACACTTAATGTCACCATAACTATATAATAATCTATCTACGGACTGCAGGGGTGCTATACGCCATCCACCCGACTTCCCCCCTGTAGATATAATCTACTCACATGTAACCCGTGTGTCGGTGTCGATGTCTCCGTCATCTTCCGCATCGCCTCGGATCGTCGCGGTGTACCTACACAAATCACACGTATCGCATCGCATCAAAACCAAATCAACACTTGAAACGACACACTAAATCCAATACGATACGATAAGGGGGCCTATAGGTGAGAACCTATGGCACGCCTTCAAAACCATCAATAATTCCTCTATATCGTCGTATAAACGACAAATAGTCGAGGCAAAACACATTCCACCATTTCAGAATCAAAAATACGGAATACGGAAATACGAATCCAAAGCAACAACTTAGGATATATGTCCCAGATTTCACCCTAGATAGAATCTGTCAAAACTAGAAGTACCCAGGGCTAAGAATTGAGGAAATGGGGGCATGCACGAAAAACGAGGAATTTCCTCTCAGGTCTGGCCGCAATTTACGGCCAGAAAAGGGATTTTGGCAGCCGTACGGAGGAGTTAGGGGCTAGGGTTTGGGGTGTTGCCTCTAGGTTGCCTGCACATCTCAATTTCCACTCAATATTAATTTGGGGTTCCTCGTATGATAGCAGATTCCAAATAACAGTGGCAGATTCCAGTTTTTCCCCGATATCGGTTACAAAAATCCGTATTCTGGTTCCCATTTCAGGTTTGGGTTCAAATTAACATTACACCAGGGTTTCTAGGGTCTCAACAAGCCTCAATTTCATCTTAGTTTCAGTTTTACCCTAACCCTTATCTTGAAATCTCAAAAGTCTACCAAATGACACGATATCGATACTAAACTAGAATTGATGCATAAGGAAATTGAAATGCCACAAAAGGGTGCAGAAATTACCTCCTTTGGCAACTCAAGAAAATTCTTGAGTTGCTCAAAGTGCTCCAAATCCAATCTTATTAGGCTCAAAGTGAAGCTAGTGAGCTTGGGACCATCTTTTGTGAAGTGAGAATGTGGTTTTGGGGTTGATTTCAATATGGATCTAGGGTTTTAGTGAAGGGGGAGAATGAGGGAAGAGAGGGAGCAACAGCAACTCACCAAGGAGAGGGGAGAGAAAATGGGAAGGAAAGTGATGGAGTATGGTTCAAAAAAGGTAAGGTTGACTTGTCTTCTCTCTCTCTCATCATTACTTACTTTCCTTTTCTTTTCTTTTAAAATCCCAAACCTTCTCACCTCAATAGTAATCCCAAAAGAAAACCATGGCTAAAAATGCACAAGTGTAGAAAAAGTGATATGTACAAGTTTTGCACAAAATTACCAAAAACCCGATTTGCGATTTTAATCGCGATTAGCACTAAATTAGTGTCAAAATGATCACAACAACTTAAAAATGTCATAATTTCAATAATTAACCCATTTTAGAATTTTCCATAATTTTTCATAATTTTTCTAACATTTTTCCTATTTATTTGCATTTAATATTAAAATAATCAATAAAATAATATTAAATTATAAAATTCCCAAAATTAATATTTTATATTTTTGAAAATTTTACAATCTACCCCCCTTAAAGAAATTCGGTCCCCGAATTTAAATTTAAACCCCTAATACTAAAAACAATTTCAGTAATAATCCATTTGTCGGGGCTCCGAAAATATCAACACATAAAACATCACAGCGCAATGCATGCGCTTGAAGAATGAGCAGATAACTCAAAAGCAAAACTCCGTCAAGCATCTCGCAATCATCGGAGTCGAGGTAAAAACACAATGTCAAATCCAATACAAAACCGATGTGATATGGATCAATACTACACATGTAGACATCTAATCCATACATGTAAGTAGCTGATGCAAAAGCATGCAAAAGTATATCCAGGTACCGTCCACTGACTAGTCCTGCTCAGCATGAAAGCAAAAATCCAACATCATAAAAGGTACTGCTCCAAAAGGAATAAATCCCAAAAAAAATACACATAACACAATCCTGTGCGTCTGGTGCGCACGGAAATCAAGATCTATAAATGTGTCAAACAGGTATACAAAACAACATCTAGGTGCAACGGGTGTGCACGAAACATCTGTCGTAGGCAACGTGTGTGCCTGACAGAAAAATCGGTGTATGTGACATGCACGAAAAATCCCGATTTAGTGCACCTGGCGTGCACCAAATCGTATCTAAAAACGTGCGCCCAACATGCGCGAAAATCCAAACCGGTGCATCCATCGTGCACAAATGAAAATCTAGGCCCTGCGCACTCAACATGCACGGAATCACGAAATCCAATAGCAAACGCCGAACAGGCGTAAAGCATATTACCAGCACGGAGTGCAAAAATCTACCATCAAAATCCGGGTCAAAATCAACGATATAATGCGGCTCAAACCAAAATCAGGTGTACCGCAAAGGAGAATCTCACAACCGTGTGCATTAGTGTGCACGAATCAAAGCATAACACTAAAATGCATGAAAACTCTGCGTAAAATATATAAATGTCCAGTGGGTGCATGAAACCAATATCATGAAACTCAGTCACCAAAACTAAATCATGCAACAGAACGCCCAAAATACTGAAATCCAAAATGACGGATACGTGATAATCAAATCACAAAATCACAAATCATAAATACCGTCTTCGGTAGTTCCTCCTTCAAAGTCGAGAAGGAGTCAGTGTAATCCACTGCTAGCAGCGCAGGATATCCACCTGCCTCTTGCTCACGGTCTTGCGTCTTCTGACTCTCTGGGTTCTTATCTTCTCCGCGGATTACCAATATCACAGTCAGTCGGCTCATCGGCCCTGTCAGGTGTGCTAACGGGGACGATTCCGTTCTGGCACTTCTCTGGTCACCTCTCGGTCAATCCTCACGACCACTCGTAAGGCAGCAAATCACTGGCGTCGGCCTCTGGATCTCTGAAAGCACGTCACACACCTGATCCTGAGTGCAATCATCATGGCAGCAATGTCCTGGAAGGAATCCCGCTCAAGGTCTCTTCCAAGCATGCCTATGCCGATCTGTACAGAGGTCGGCCTTCCGGCACAACCACTTCTCGCTCAAAAGACACCTGTGTCCTCAGTACAATAATTTCCTTTATCCGAACCTGGTCAACTAGCTCGTCGACAATGCCGAACTCTGGCCTACTGGGTGCGCGCAATACGACCACTCCTGGTCTAGGTCTTCTCGTATCGTACTCCAGAAAGGTCCTGCCGAGATTCCTTTCTCAAATCTCTATCCTGCCGAAATGCCCGGAAGTCGTCATCCAATGCTGAAACGAAAGCTTATTCCGGAACGGCTGCATACTTATCGCGCTTCTTTCTGGACGATATATCCATATACCACGCCTCGGGGTGTGTATCACATCTCTAATATCAGCGGAGTGGGACGTCATCTCGTCAAAATCTCGCGAACTCTTTTCTCCACTCTGCGTCAGTGCCGACTGATTCGGACTCGTCTCATCATGGCTACACGAACTGCGCTCCGACGGCTATGCTCGCATCTGGAGTCTCCCAAGCAGTGTCCCATCACGATATCCGAAAGATGTCGAACCATCCGATCGACTCGTCAGATCCTCATAATCCCCCAAGAGCTCACATCTCGGGTACAGTTTAATAGTATCGAGTACATGCCACAGCGTCGGTGGTCCAGCCGTAGAAGGGCAAACCCAAGCCTCACTAATGGCGCCGCGGAACCGCCGTAAACCCTAAGGTTCAAAGGCTGTCACACAGTCATTAAGTCGAGTTAGGGTTTCATTCTTCTAGAGGGTCCATAGAATCACCTGCATGTCTTTCCGTATACTTTAAACTTGGAAAATAGGCTCCTGACATTCGATCGTCTCTATCGACTCTCAACGAACCTGCGTGAAGTCGTCTCTAGCTGGAAACAATCCACCTGATGATCTCGCATCGGGGTAAGCGAACTCACCACACGTCCTAGTCATTCATCCTCGGTGACTAGCAAATCGCTATCATCTCTCTAAGAACATGCTCATGCTGCAGTAGCTCCAGCCATCTGGGCGATATCTCGTCATTTGCAGCAGCAACTGGCTCATACGCCTGTACGCCGAACAACGCCTCAATCCTCCAGGAAAGGCGATACATAAGCGGTCATCTCTGAGTCGGTCTGCTCTAGATCTGAGTAAGACTCTCCACACTGGAAATCTTCAACTCAACTGGGCCCGCTCTGGCGCAAAATCGGACGAATCACCTTCGTCTCTCAAATCGGGTAGACTAGCTATCATCTTTCTCATATCTGCCTGAAAGCTCCGGCAATCTCAGCTCGTAAGCTCCGAAAGCAACATCCTGTCAATCTCAGCAACAGCTGGTCCATCTGTCTGCACGATAGGCGACATCACATCTCTGAGGTATGCTGTACATCAACAGTCATCTCTCAACTGGCAGCTCTAACAATGGCCCGATCATCCGGTGCAAGACCAAGCACTCGCCTCCATCAGAGGTCACAATCACCAACACTAACTCGAGACGTTCCCATGTCACCAGAAAATACAATGGTCGGCCCTCGTACCAAACGAGCTCACACCGGCCGTAACCCTAGCAGCAGCCCAAACTGCGCTCAAACACGGTGACAGGAATCTCAATCGAGTATCAAAGAGAGCACATCAGTGGCAAGAAGGGAAACAACAGATCCAAAGTGGATACATGATCATAGGAAGGAACAACATCAATAAAGGTATGATCATGAACTAATAGAATCGGGGATCTCAAATGGATGTATAATCCAGGATATGAAGAGAATCACTAATCTCGAAAGCATGTACATCCTAAGGTTCCTTAAGCGGAGTGGCGTGTCGTAAGTATGCCGCGGAACATACCAACGGTACGTCACTCTACTTTAGTCACCTAATCCATCAACCAAGGGTCAACCTAGCGCTTTGATACCAACTTTGTCACGACCCGAAAGAGCACGTGACTGGCCCTTGAACCATATGAAGCCTATAGGACTCCATCTGATCCAAGTAAGCCAAAAGCCCAGAAATCTAAAACCATTTTAAGAATAAGTAAAGAAAACTGGTTTAAAGAAGTGAAGAATACAGGTTTGAAATCAAGGTTTTTAAATAACTAAGCCGAAGGTACGTTTTGAAAACAATAAAGTCTTTTCTAAAAATTTCGGCAGAGTTTCTTTTGTAAAACTGGCCCCGAATGGGGTACAACGAGGATAACAATATAAATAGGCAATGATAAAAGCATCCCCAAGCGGGAGCTAGCTCTTCGTCAATCGAAGGTCACAACCACACAATGATATGATAATATACAACGCCAAGTGGCGAGGATCTTATCCAAAAGAAAGCTCAAAAGCAACAGTAAAACCACAATACTACTAAGCGCGACTCTAGGTCGAATGATACAACACTGTCTCTGAGTCTGAAAGAATATACAAGATTTGGTTGATGGACAATTTCTAGATACAATGAAATAAATAAATACAAAGGTGATTCCTGATACGAAAGAATCCACCTACCAAAGCAAATCACCCGCAAGAAGGTAGTATGCCAGAAATGCCGCAATAGGACCTGTACGGCAAAACCTGCCAGAACTGTGGCACAACGGGGGTGAGTTGCCAACTCGTGAATAGAAACATCTACAAGCAGAAACCGAATGCAAGACATAACCTAAGTCAACGATCAATAATATAATCCACAAGAGTACATCTAATCATGTATGTAATGCCAGGTACTCAGGTAATCACATGTCATCAGTGTAAGATATGTCTGCATGAAGTGAATATGGTGAAATATCAATGATATCAATACACATATATTAGCGTCCCATACCACTAATATTGGTGTAAGGGTATATATAACAGCGCCCTCATACCCTGTTATATATACAAAAAAAGTGTGATCAATGTGAAACCAGTCTGTATATGAACCATGTCTGTAAATATGTGGAACCCGTCCACTCGTCACCCACTGACGATAAGCATCATAT
The DNA here is from genome assembly GCA_030015575.1 of Agapanthus africanus. Classification (NCBI taxonomy): domain Eukaryota; kingdom Viridiplantae; phylum Streptophyta; class Magnoliopsida; order Asparagales; family Amaryllidaceae; genus Agapanthus; species Agapanthus africanus. Next base: position 389,930,281 of record JASDDO010000022.1, read on the forward strand.
ATGCAATGTGAGGATAATAACAAAATCATGGAAAAACATCATGAAACCCGTGCCTAGCATCAACACGTAAATCCTCCTGTATCGGGCATCCGTCATTCCGGATCATGCCCTACATCAAAGTACATATCGGGAATCCGTCAGTCCGGGTCATCCCTCTCTCAATGCATCGGGCATCCGTCATTCCGGATCATGCCCTATATCAATCCATCGGGCATCCGTCAGTCCGGGTCAGCCCTCTATCAGAGTATATATATATCGGGAATCCGTCAGTCCGGGTCATCCCTCTCTCAATGCATCGGGCATCCGTCATTCCGGATCATGCCCTATATCAATCCATCGGGCATCCGTCAGTCCGGGTCAGCCCTCTATCAGAGTATATATATATCGGGAATCCGTCAGTCCGGGTCATCCCTCTCTCAGTACATCGGGCTTCCGTCAGTCCGGGTCAGCCTTCTATCAATCCATCGGGCTTCCGTCAGTCCGGGTCAGCCCTCTCTCAGTACATCCTCTAGCACCGAGAAAACACGGGGCGACGCCCCAAATATCATATCAAGGGAACCGGGTTTTTAAATGGTTACTTATTGGAAAAAGACTACGGTTCCCAAATCCAGAAATCACATGAAAAATCCAACATCAGGAAGTAAATCCAATGCGATGTGCTATACAATCAATCCATGATGTATGCGACATATAAGGAAAGGTAATCATATCGGGAATCATGCAACATGGAATAGTAATGTGCATAAGTCGAAGGAAGAATCATCTCATGAATGCAATAGTACTACAGTGTAGTGGCATGGCAATTATCGATGATGAAGTGTGTGAGCTGGCAAATAGTGTACGTGGAGCATACGCATCATCGATAATGGTGCTGGTGTCCTAATAGCATGATAGTAATATAGCAATGAACATATACCAGCAATGCAAATAGCAGGAAAATGCAGATATCTAGTAGTCAACACCACAGTGAAGTATCTACTATGCAAACTACATCTAAGTATCCGGTCAATCAGGAGGGGTAGGTGTAGAAACCACCTAAATCTGAGTCAATGTATATATATAAAGATATGTAGTCGGTGATCCCGCCTCAATGTCATATAGTAAGATATCCTCAAGTTATGAGTGCGGATCTATCATCAATATCGGCTCGTACGGTAAATCATCGTACAGCATCCCCATAGCTGGGTAGGGGTCAACAACTCACTATCTCGTCACATAACAGGTATCAGTATCATCAGATCATATAGTCTGGGGGTACTACTCTATGTCTAGTACAAGTCGATACCATCAGAGAAGTATGCATGCGGGGGTAAACACATATCCCAAGCCCGCAAGAATCACAAGTCATATCCCATATATGAATCGTATCAAATCACCGACCCCAGGGCACCAAGCCCACATCATCGACTCACCTCCAAGTCATCACATAACATCAATCACAGTGCAAGTACAAGTGATAAGCAAAGGTGTGTGTATAGGTGTAATTCTATCCTAGGGTTCGCGACTATGAACTACACTAGTCACTTCTAACCCTATACTATCCATAATACACTTAATGTCACCATAACTATGTAATAATCTATCTACGGACTGCGGGGGTGCTATACGCCATCCACCCGACTTCCCCCCTGTAGATATAATCTACTCACATGTAACCCGTGTGTCGGTGTCGATGTCTCCGTCATCTTCCGCATCGCCTCGGATCGTCGCGGTGTACCTACACAAATCACACGTATCGCATCGCATCAAAACCAAATCAACACTTGAAACGACACACTAAATCCAATACGATACGATAAGGGGGCCTATAGGTGAGAACCTATGGCACGCCTTCAAAACCATCAATAATTCCTCTATATCGTCGTATAAACGACAAATAGTCGAGGCAAAACACATTCCACCATTTCAGAATCAAAAATACGGAATACGGAAATACGAATCCAAAGCAACAACTTAGGATATATGTCCCAGATTTCACCCTAGATAGAATCTGTCAAAACTAGAAGTACCCAGGGCCAAGAATTGAGGAAATGGGGGCATGCACGAAAAACGAGGAATTTCCTCTCAGGTCTGGCCGCAATTTACGGCCAGAAAAGGGATTTTGGCGGCCGTACGGAGGAGTTAGGGGCTAGGGTTTGGGGTGTTGCCTCTAGGTTGCCTGCACATCTCAATTTCCACTCAATATTAATTTGGGGTTCCTCGTATGATAGCAGATTCCAAATAACAGTGGCAGATTCCAGTTTTTCCCCGATATCGGTTACAAAAATCCGTATTCTGGTTCCCATTTCAGGTTTGGGTTCAAATTAACATTACACCAGGGTTTCTAGGGTCTCAACAAGCCTCAATTTCATCTTAGTTTCAGTTTTACCCTAACCCTTATCTTGAAATCTCAAAAGTCCACCAAATGACACGATATCGATACTAAACTAGAATTGATGCATAAGGAAATTGAAATGCCACAAAAGGGTGCAGAAATTACCTCCTTTGGCAACTCAAGAAAATTCTTGAGTTGCTCAAAGTGCTCCAAATCCAATCTTATTAGGCTCAAAGTGAAGCTAGTGAGCTTGGGACCATCTTTTGTGAAGTGGGAATGTGGTTTTGGGGTTGATTTCAATGTGGATCTAGGGTTTTAGTGAAGGTGGAGAATGAGGGAAGAGAGGGAGCAGCAGCAACTCACCAAGGAGAGGGGAGAGAAAATGGGAAGGAAAGTGATGGAGTATGGTTCAAAAAAGGTAAGGTTGACTTGTCTTCTCTCTCTCTCATCATTACTTACTTTCCTTTTCTTTTCTTTTAAAATCCCAAACCTTCTCACCTCAATAGTAATCCCAAAAGAAAACCATGGCTAAAAATGCACAAGTGTAGAAAAAGTGATATGTACAAGTTTTGCACAAAATTACCAAAAACCCGATTAGCGATTTTAATCGCGATTAGCACTAAATTAGTGTCAAAATGATCACAACAACTTAAAAATGTCATAATTTCAATAATTAACCCATTTTACAATTTTCCATAATTTTTCATAATTTTTCTAACATTTTTCCTATTTATTTGCATTTAATATTAAAATAATCAATAAAATAATATTAAATTATAAAATTCCCAAAATTAATATTTTATATTTTTGAAAATGTTACAGGTTCGGTTCCGTCTCTCCGATACACCGTTATATTGCGGAGTGTATGGAGGAGTAAGCTGAGAGAGAATTCCATTCTCTTTTAAGTAATCCAGGAACTCGGCACTCAAGTATTCACCACCTCGATAAGATCTTAGTGTCTTGATACTTTTGTCTGTTTGTTTTTCCACTTCATTCTTATATTCCTGGAATTTCCAAAGGCTTCGGATTTATGTTTCATTAAAAAGACATAACCGTACCTTGAAAAGTCATCCGTAAAAGTAATGAAGTAAGAATAACCGCTTCGTGCATGCATAGACATTGGACCGCACACGTCGCTGTGTACGAGTCCTAAGAGCTCGCTCGCTCTTACTCCGTGTCCAGTGAATGTAGTCTTTGTCATCTTTCCTTTGAGACAGGATTGACAAGTTGCATATGATTGATATTCGAACGGATCAAAATATCCTTCTGTATGTAACTTCGTCAACCTTCTCTCATTGATGTGACCCAGTCTATAATGCCATAGGAAAGCCTGATTTGATTCCGGAGACTTTCTTTTGTGTGTATTCTGGACATTGAAAATCTGTGATTGGTTTAATACGTATATTCCATTGTTTAATGTACCTAACCCAATCAGAACTTGATTAAGGCGAATGTTTACAACATTGCTTACAAATGCAAATTCATAACCTTCTTTAGATATTAAAGATACAGAAATGATATTACAAGTTGCATTGGGTACAAAATAACAATTACACAAAACCAAAACGTGTCCATCTGACAACCCCAGGTGATAGTCCCCCACAGACTCAGCATCCATGCCAGCTCCGTTTGCAACTCTGAGGGTCATATCACCTGCCTTCAAAACCCTACGGTTTCTCAACGCCTGCAAAGAATTACAGATATGAGATCCTGATCAGGTATCCAATACCCAGGAAGTAGAGTTTATTGATAGACAGTTTTCAATAACATACACTCCTGAAGCTGAAGCCGCAACATGCTTCAGATCCTGTGTTCTGGCCTTCCAAGCCCTGCAATCTTTCTTCCAGTGTCCACTCTTGTGACAGTAAAAGCATTCTTCCTTTCCCACAAGCTTTCCCGCTTCCTTTGTTGCTTTTGCCTTTCCCTTCGTATCCACCTTACTAACACCGCCCCTTTGTTTGGCGGGGGTTTTCTTCTTCTTTCCCTTGGCTTTCGCCTTGGACCTAGAAGAGGAAGATCCTCCTACAAACAAAGTGGATGTTTCCCTACCATTCTGTAGGGTGCCCTCTGCACTCCTCAGCATGTTAAGGAGTTCTGAAAGTTCAACTTCCTTTTCCTGTAAGTTGAAATTCAGGATGAACTGGGCGTAAGTGGAAGGAAGGGACTGGAGAATCAAGTCCGTATAGAGCTCATTCTCCAACGTGTTCCCAAGGTCCGCGAGCTCCTCAATGAAGCCAATCATCTTAAGCATGTGTTCCGCTACCGGTGATCCGATGGCCAATCTCGCCGAAAACAGCTTTTTCGAGACTTCGTATCTGGCGATACGGGATTGCTCTCCATATAGTTCTTTTGTATGAAGAAATATGGATTCAAGGTCCATATTCTCATGCCTCCTCTGGTGTTCATTGTCCATAGAGGCAAGCACGAGGCACTTGGCCTTCGCGCAATCAATCTTCCAAGTCTTACGGATTTCCTTATCCGCGACGCTGGAGGTGGGACCTGGGACAGGGGGAGCTTTGGTAGTAAGGAGATACCCCAACTTGTCGTAAGTGATTGCCATTTTGACATTCCTGAGCCAATCTTTGTAGTTTGGCCCTGTCAGTATGTTTTTATCTAGTAGTAACTTAAGTCCAGTCATGATGTTTGGTCGCTGCAATTAGGAGAGAGAGAAGAAACACTTTAGCATGATGATCTTGCAAGTTTAGAGTGGTTTTTAATTTGTCTAAACAGGATGGCTCCCACTGTCTCTCGAATCCCTCTTCAAACCAAAAAGGAAGAATTAGTCGGGATCAATCTCACCGTACAATTCTTGCTTAACCGTTCAGCCAGGCCAGTGTCGGTACTTCGAGGGAGGTTTTCCAACGCTTTCGCGAAGTTCCTTAATTAAATAACCTCTTTTCCCTGTGGGCGTAGCCCCGCTAACACCTTTCTAGACACCTACTTGGTTTATAGCATTGATCGTTAAGTGAGAAAGTTCCGGAGGAGTAGCATATACTCACAGTAGGATCGGGATCCAAATATCATCGCGTGACAAAACTGAAGGAATCCTACCAGAATCATCGCACTACAAATGGTCTGCAGCGCTAGCAAGTTTTAGTTCTTTTGAAACTCCCGATATGGATTTTTGCCCCATGCTCTTTTGACCTTGACTTTGGCCAACAAATCATAAGTCACATGTCAAGTTCTACCCGTCATTCTCCAGGTTAATTTGAACCCACCCGCACCTACCCTTGACTTTGGCCAACAAGGCAGTACGACTGTCCCAAACCAACACATCTATCTATGCTGCACATGAATACCCAATAGCTACCAATCACTATGCCTTGACTTTGGCCAACAAACATAGCTTGAATACTATTGACCATCCATGCGAAACGATGGAGGGCTACGAATGGTTTTGGCGAAACCGTAAACGTAGTGAACTTGATATAATCGATGGAACGAGATAGCTTTTAAAAGGAGTGGTTTAAGCTCCGCGTTTAAAAGTTATTTTGAAAAGAAACCGAGTGGTTTTTGAAAGTGTTCCAACGACTTTTACTTTGGTTTATTTTTCTTGCATTAATTTTAATGCGTCCCATCAATTAATCCTACCATTGCAGAAAACAACGAAAATATGACGTACGCTTATGCCATCCGCATTCGCCACGGGGTCCCATCATCACCCGTTAGGTTACTTAACTAACGACAGAGCGGGGGCTGGACTAGCGCGGATGCAAAACATAAGCAACGCCTAAATAGATATCTACATATAGATATATACATTCGTCAGATGCAATGATAGCCATTCCAGATCACAGATGAATACATTGGATATACTAGAAATCCGCATTCCGTTCGAGCCTGTAACGAAGAGCGGATTACACGGTCGCGATGAATAGCCAATACCCCACCCTAGACCCCTACGGCTGTGGCAAACTACCCGCCAAGTATCCGAAGTGAAGCAACCTCCCTCAACGACGTGAGTAGGCCACTCGGCACTTCGAGATACCCGGTAGTTTGTGCACCCCACCTTGGGTCTATCCTAGGAGCAAAAACAGTAAAAAGAAATTATACAATGACGGCTACAACCCCGACCCGGTTGTGCGGCCATAAAAATAATATTACATCAATTTACATATTACAAGAATTGAAAGATAACCAAAACTCTCATCTCACAATTCCCCCCGGCTATTCATTCACGACAATCCAACGAATTCATATACACAGACCATCAACATCACAGATCACAGATATGTATAATCCCCACTAATCGACGTATAGCGATTAGCAGATGTTCAATACATATATAACATTACAGATACAACCCATTAGCCAAAGTCTACAGAAAATTGACCAAAATACGGATTTGTAACCACCCCAAAAACAAACTTGTTCTCTGGAAATTCTGGGCAGAAACAAACCATCTGAAAAATCACAAAACACCAATAGGAGAAAACTGCAGGAGAAACGATCCACGGCCGAGTCAACTCGGCCGCGGATCCGCGGCAGAAGCAAGCTTTTGCCGTGGAACCGCGGTGAGTTGGTCGGTTCCCTGGACCGTTTTTCTTTCCTGTTCATTAAAAAGCCTGAGCCGATTTTTAAGACATGATTTATTATTTTTTGAGGAGAAATAAAAATCGGCAGAAACTTGATATTTTTAACGTGTTTTGCGGTTTTTCGTCCGATCAAAATTCTAGATACTTTGCTAACATGCTAGGGTGTGTTTAGCCAGGCTCTGATACCACTGTAAGTCCACGTTACCTCTCCCGGTTCTTTCGGGCTTGCGGAAATGATGAAAAACGATTTTTCGGGTCATGGCAACATGGACTATAAAACACAGATCTTTACTAAACTACACACTAGCAACTAACAAGAGCTATTGCTACTCGGTTAGGGGTTATACCTCAACTTGAACTCCTTCTCTTTGACTCTTGATGGTGGTCGGATGGTGCTTTCCTCGTTTCCTTCTCTTGTCGAATATGGATCCACCTGAGGGTTTCTACCTTGAGCTCCTTTCTCGATCTTGAGAGAACTAAAGTGTCCGGCTTGCTAGACCTTCAACCTTAGGATGAGTAGAGAGTGGCTTTGGGTGTTTAATCTCCAAGGAAAGGTTTCTCAACTCATGAGAATGATTCTCCTTGAACTAGAGGAAGAGGAAGAGCAAAATGGAGGAGAGAGAATGGTTATGATAGAATGAGAATAGTTTTACAACCATATCAAATATATGTGAATTAATATAATTAATAATATTAATCAAAATGAAAAAGGTGATGGTTGGTTTGATAAGACCATTATCATTTCACATTAAATGTTTTTGCAAAGATCAAAAAGCATCTTGAAAAGAAATGATGATGGTCAAAGTTTCAACCATGGTCAACTAGTCAACCTTGGTCAACAAGTCAACAAACCCAACCATGACACAATTTCATTTAAATAGCATTATCAATTGATATTACACATAATCATTAGGGTTTGGTAAACGACAACCGTCAACTGTGCATACACACCCGTACCAAAACCCTAATGAGAATCCTCTTCCTCTGCTTCAGTCAACTGTGCATACACACCCGCATTCGTGTTCCGAGGAGCACGAATACTATGAGATAAAACAAACCCCAAAGCATATACTAGGATCTGGCTCAAACCAGAGCCCGCTAGTAAAAACTGTCCGGACACCAAACGTGCACAAGTGTGCGGATGTGAACGAACCCTGTCGCAAAACCATGCGACCTCTACTCTGTTTTGCCCAAAGGAGAATAACCCTCTGTGTGGGACTCTAAAGACTCGACACTACGCTGGCAGTGGGTTTAACCACAGACCGCAAGCGGCACTAGCTATACGTAACGGTCCCCAGGTAGATGCCGATAAGAAGACGGACGGGGTGAAACCCATCTGAACTCCTACTGAGCCTGAATGTGACAATCTCCGTACAGTCCGGTCTGTTCATCTGAGAACATCGCATGGCGGGCCTAGGGGGCGGTAAATGTCAGTCCCCTACCAGCGGTACAAGTCGTGTCGGAGTGTAGCCTAGAACACCTGAGATAACACTGGAAACCTACCAGTCTATCTCGCTTGCCCTGGCCAGGGACTTTGTATAATGGCTCTCCTAGACACAGCGCGATATCAACCCCCAATACCGGAAGAGACGAATCCTGTCTAACCGTCACTGCCTCCAAGTGCTTCGGGACTGCACCCAAAAACTACCTGTTTGCACGACTCCTTTGAGCCGAGGTAGGGTAGTAATCAAAGTACAGTGGGAACACACTTGAGGCGAAGTGACAGTGTCAAGTCAACGGACTAAGCTGTACTCATGTCACCTGGGAACTGATAACTGACGATAGGTATAGTACCAACCAACAGTTCCCGACGAGTCCTGTCCAGTGTACTCGTAACCTAACGAGCACCCGCATACTATCTCAAGTACGGCGTACTGACGGCTGTGGGACAGACCGTCTCCCAAGCTGGGATGAGAAGCGCATACGCTAGTCTACTCCGGAGTATCGATGCCCTGTCTCGATAGTCCTACGACTAGAGACCTGCATAAGGATGTGCTTGTGGATTACCCAGCCCCCACGAGTGTGACTGCCGTCACAACGCTGGTAATCAAGCAAAGATCCTAAGGGCTCCACTAATGTGTAAAGGCGATATGCTATAAGAAACACATGCACACATTAAAGTAGAAACAAACCAAGTAGCATACTACTATATCGAGCAAGATTGTCAATACAACTGTGAATATCCCAAGCTTCCATTAAGTAATATACAAACTAGTATGATACAGTAATGGCCTCTAGGGCATATACACTAACAGGATGCTCTGGATGCATTGCGAATGCATCAAGGAGCCCCAATTTATAGGTTGGAGCAAACCTCCTTGATCAAGCAATACAATTACCCCATTCTCTTCCTAAAGCCAACAAACTCCAATTTCCAAGGTTCATTAACCACATTTTCCAAGAGTAATACCAACTCTCAAGAAGTTCACCTTTTATCTTCCAAGAAATATTAACTCCAAGAATGGATAACCATGCACACCATCTTCCAAGAAGTATTAACTTTAAGAGAGGATAACCATGCACCTTTCATCTTCCAAGAACCATTTTCACCAAGGGAGGATAACCATGCACACCATCTTTTAAGAAACATTTAACTCCAAATGAGGATAACCTTGCACCTTTCATATTTCAAGAAATATTAACTTCAAGAGAGGATAACCATGCATATAACTTTGACTACAACACATTCACCCAAAAGAAGTGAGATTCCCAACAAACTCCCCTCATGACTTATGAGGACACCATGCCTGCAACCAGTCGACAAATCTCGTGCTTGTCTTTGGTCAACGGCTTCATCTATAAGTCGAGTCGATGTTGCACACTCCATATGGTTTGTAGAGAGGCGGAATTAACAAAAAATAATTTTATAGCAAATAATATCGACTAAACTTCCAAGATCTACCATAAGCCCTAACTAGCAAAACTTACAAAGATTCTAATCTACTATGAAGTGATTTATACTTTTGTGTTCAAATCTTTCGGGTCTTCTTATTTTCTTCTTAAGCTCCTCGTTGGTATGGATCGAGTTTGATCGTAGGCCTCCTCGTGTCGAAGATGATCCACCCGAGAGCCTATGGTTCAAGCTTTAACCTCAAAAATGAGATAACTAAAGTACCTAGTTTGTTAATATAGGTAGCTTAGAAAATGTAGAGAATATTTATTGGATTAATTTATCACATTAACCCTAGATTTCTCAACTCATGAAAGGGTTAGGGTTTGAGGAAGAAGAAGAGAGCAAAAGAGGAGAGAGTATGTGAAGTCAAGAATGAGATGAAGAATGGTTAAGTGTTGATAATATCAAGCATATCATTTACATTAAAAATAATGTGACATGCTTCAATAGTTATCCAAATGAATGGATCATCTAAAGTAGCCATGCTTCAACAATGTTTAAATAACACCTTATACCTCCACTTTATTATCCATTTAAACAAATGGATTTATCATAAATGAGGTGTCTTCTTCTAGAAGCACTCTTGTGAAAATACAAGAATACCACTCACCGTATATACATACCCATATTCGTACTACGAATACCAGGAAATGAAAATAATCCAATATTATAATACTAGAATGCGGCTTAATTCTAAGCCCGCTAGTATTATCCGTCCGATCAAAAATACGTGTAGCTAGCACACGTATATGATTCAAACTCTGCACATAAAACCATACAGTCTCTATATTGTTTCGCCTGAATCAGGGAAACCCTCTGTGTGGAACTCTAAAGACTCGATAGTTTGCTGGTAGTAGGTTTAACCACAAGCACGTCAGTGGCACTAACTATACGTAACGACTACCCATGTATTTGTCGAAAAGAAGGCCGACGAGCAAACTTGTCCAAACTCTTACCGAGCCTGTCCGTGACAATCTCCATAGTGTCTGGTCTGTTCGTGTAACGTTTTAAAAATCGTTTAGGTAATTTTCTGATAATCAGTAAATAACTGGTATTTTCCGTAAAATGTAATTATAATTATTTTTCAATATAGGCCAGTTATACTTACTTTAGACATGTAATTGCTAGCATTTGGTAATTAATTAGTCATTTATAAATTGCTAGTTATTTAAATATTTTTCCTTAATTAATTTTTTAAATATTATTTTAAACTTTTAAATATACATTAAATTAGTGATAATTACAAATTTGAATGGGTTAATTACATTCATATGAACCATGAAAAACTAAAACCTAGTTTGTAACATGATTTTTTTTTCAAGTTATTCCAAATTCTAGTTGCTTCTAAGGTCAAAGAAAAAAATAAAATAAAATAAATTAAAATTTGGAAATGATGTGAATGCATTTATGAGACTTGAGGGTTATTATTGTGATGGAAAATTCTACACACTCATTCACATCCTCACCTCCTTCATTGAGGCCGAGCCCCCCTCCTGCAGTGAACCCCAATTCTCCATGTTTTCTTCATCTCTAAAATCCATCAAAAATCCAAATAAAATCTCACAAATTCATAGCTACTTCTTCATTCAACTTTCCTTGGCCAAATCTTGTTTGAATCTTGAAGCTAGAGATCACTTTGGGAGGCCAAGTTGTAAGTTAACTTTCTATAATCTTGAGGTATAAATCTTAACACAATGTTTACCTGTTGGTTAATTTCTTTAATCTAATGTAATTAAGTGTTAATATGGTTCTATTTTGCAAGTTTGAAATTTAAAGACAAGGGTTTGAATTTGAATTAGGGTTTAACCATCACAACTAGGTTAATTTAGGGTAGTTTGCTATCTATTGGTTTAGTTTGGATGTTTGCTTGTGATTGTAGCCACTAGATCGCTAATCCACGGTGTTTGCTCCAAATTCCCAATTTGGTCGCTTACTAGGTTTTTAGAACTAATGGTTTTCAATTTAGTTTGGGGATTTTGGTAATATACAATCCATTTGTCTTGACCCAAAATTAGGCACATGACCGGCACTTAGACTACGTAACGTCAACAGGCGTAACGCAATTTAAGTAAGCCGAAAACCCATTAATCTAAACCATTACAAGAAGTAAAGGATAGAAACACATTAAAATCTCAAGTAAGAACTTAAAACTTAAGTTTGTTTTTCATAAAAATTTCGGCAGCATATCCTTTGTAAAAGCCAACCCCGAAACGGGTACAAAATCCCCGTTTTTCATAAAAATTTCGGCAGCATATCCTTTGTAAAAGCCAACCCCGAAACGGGTACAAACATAAGATATAAGTAAAGCATCCCCAAAAGGGAGAAAATCTCGCCCAAAGGCGGAAAAAACCACCACAACAGATATACGATGCCGTAGCGAAGAAATGATATAATCAACATAAATAAAGGCCGGCTCACACGAGCACGACAACCAGAGTCATAAGAATATACAACACCGATCCTCACAACTCGTCTCTAAGTCAATACATGAAGATGGTAGATGGAGAATACTAGATACAAAGATATACAATGTACATCATCGGATAATCGCAAACCCACCTATAGCAAAAGGCCTCACAGCCAACCGTAGCGGTATCCGCAAAAGTAGAGATAATAAGGCGCCCTGCCGCGACTACTCTGAGGACCAGACCTGCAAAACACCGTGGCACAACGGGGGTGAGTTGCCAACTCGTAAATAGCAAAAAACATCATACTGTAATCGCAAGTATGCACTAACAGCGATAATCTATCACATGTAATCTGATAGCATAAGTATGACAATATGAATATGCAACTATCATGATCAAGATACACTATCAGGGTATTACATCTACATGAATAAAAATGCATATCAAATAAATGCTGGGTATGGGATACAACATAACATCATCAATGAATCATCATCGTGGAAAAATACTGGTGTCCATAAACGACACCCCAAATCCCAATACCTCTGGCACCACATTCTTAGATCGGCCCTCATATCCTGTAAGTCTCATGGAACCTGAGTGTCCAACACCGACACCCGAAACATCATAAAAATATATGCTTATATATATATATATATATATATATATATATATATGCGTGTCCCACAACGACACATCAAAATCAAGGAACCTGAGTTTCCAACATCGATACCCGAAACATCATAAAACCCGTGTCCAGCATCGACACGTAAATGCTCATATATCGGGCTCCGTCAGTCCGGATCGGCCCACGGGCTCCGTCAGTCCGGATCGACCCATATCAATATCTCGGGCTCCGTCAGTCCGGATCGGCCCACGGGCTCCGTCAGTCCGGATCGGCCCATATCTATATCTCGGGCTCCGTCAGTCCGGATCGGCCCACGGTTCTCAAATCCATAAATTACATGAAATCCATATCTCAATGCATAAATCCATGAAATATAATATATGCAATACCATGTAGGTATATGTGTAGCATGAAGGCATAGAAAGGCATATGTGTAAGCATGTAGGTATACAGGTATGCTATATTTCATATGCACAATGGAATAAGAATCAATGTCTCAATGTCACTAATCAATACCATATCACCTATGTATGTGTGTTGTGCGTATCATGGCAATTACCGACAGTGTGTGTATAGCATACAATTAGTGCCCGTGCAACATGAACTGTCAATAATAGTGCAGTGTCCAATGGGTACAAGTCCAGGCACAACAAGTAATAAGATGCAATGATGTCCATGCACAATCTCCATATGTGCATATAAGCAATGCAGCTAATATCATATCATATCATATCTTGCCCTAACGCTTAACGCCATACGGGCGATTTCCCCGTAGATGTTAAATCTACTCACCGACAATCTCGAGCTAGGTAGATCCAATCACCTGATTTCCTTTCTTCGCAGCGTTCGAAGTCCCCGCCTGCGATCCTATTAAAACAAACATAACAAGTGAAAATCTCAGAAATCGACCAATATCACGTACAAACTACGTTTGACCTACGCACCAACTCCAAACCAATTCTCAAGTGTCCGTCTAGTGGTTAACGTGTGTAGCGACACTCCAAAACCAACCCAGGTGCCGCGGCTACACAAGATCACGAATCGCGTCGGATAACGTAACACGCGTATTCAAAACACTAGATTATAGCAAAAAGATCCCAGATTTTCTATACTGTCAAAACTCAAAAATAAAACAGTACCAAACACCTCTAAACAACAGCAGACAGCTAGCCTATAAAAACCAAGCCCCAACTCCACTAAAAATCCGAGGTCGCCGGAATTTCCTTCATTGTCGCCGGCCAAAACCGATGGGATGGGGTTCGTGCTTTAGGTGTATACTCAGGGTCACTAGTACATCACTACTACACTGCTAGATTTTAAAGTAAAATTCCCAGGTCATAACTGATCACAGAGACTCTAATATGACACAATACGATATTTTCACAAAACACTACCTTTTGTAACACCTTAGGATGTGATTAATGGCTAATTATACTCTAAAGTATGGTTTTTAATAAAAGGTTTACCAAATCGATTTTCAAATATTTTATCCTATTTAATGAATATTTTATTAGATTTTTCCTAGGCTTGCACACACTTGTTCATGTAAACTAGGGTTAAAACTAGGGTTAGACCATGATTAGCAACCATGGTGGATTAACCCATTTCCTTAAGCTAATTCAAAATTTGATTTAATTGTTTTGGGTTTTTTTTTTAAAATGGAAAATGTTTTAGTTTAAGTTGACAAGGAGAGAGAGAGAGAGAGAGAGAGAGGGAGGGAGAGGGAATGGGCTTCATGGCTTGTGCCATATTTGCAATAAATGAAGAAATGGAGAGGGGGGGGGTTGACTAGCCTTGACTCTCTTTCCTTTGTTTGCTTGCCTCTCATTTTCTCACAACACTCTCCCTCTCACTCACAACCAGCAGCAGTAGCTCCAGCATCAGCAACAGCAGCAACATCAGCAGCATCAACACCAGCAACATCAGCAGCAGCAGTCCAAAGCTTCAGGCATCAGCAGCTGCAGCTACATACTGCACCAGTAGTAGCAAGCAGCAGCAACACAACTTCTTCACCTCCTCCTTGCAACTAGGGTCAAGTTGTAAGTCCATGCTGCCTCTCCCGGTACTTTCGGGAATGCGAAATTTGGTAAAAAACGATTTTTACGAAGGTGGTAACATGGACCTATAACCCGGATCTTGGTTAAACATCTATCTAACATCCTAACTACGAGTTTCTAGCTACTCGGTTAGGGGGTTATACCTTGCTTGTCTTGAACTCCTTCGTCTTCAAGCTCCGATGGTGGTCCGGATTGGCTTCTTCTCGTCGTCTCCGTACGCCGAAGATAGATCCACCTGAAAGCTCCAACCTTTAGCTCCTTCTTCGTTCTTTGAAGAAACTAGTTCACTTGGTTTGCTAAACCTAGTGAACTAGAATGAGTAGAGAAGAATTAGAATGGGATTTTATCTATGGTTCTTGATTCTCAACTCATGAGAGATATGAACCATAGAGTCAAGAGAGGGAGCAAGAGGATGAGGGTGAGAGCAAAAGGAGAGCTCAAGAACAAGAGAGAGAATGAGCAAGAAAGAATGAGCAAGTATTTTGTCTCTCACCCTCTCATAATCCAAAGTCATGATAACTCATCATATCAAAAAAGTCTTATATGATGGTTGAAGCAACCATAACCATATCATATCATGCACTCATTTTACACAAATGAGCAAGCAAGTAAAAGTCTTTGCCATGAAATGATGGCTATGGTTATCATGATGGTCAACTAGTCAAGCCTAATCAACCGGTCAACAAAGTCTACAAGTCAACAAAAGTCAACAAGTCAACAAAGTCAACAAAAGACAACAACCATGTCACCATAATACTTAATTAATATAATAGTTAATCACATATCATATTCTCATTAGGGTTGAGCAAAAAGTCAAATAGTCAACGGTCAACTGTCAACAACCCTAATGAGAATCCGCTGCCTCTGCCTCCCTGTCAACTGTGCATACACACCCGCATCCGCGTTCCGAGGAACACGAATGCAAACTGGATAAATCCAATCCCAAAAGGTACACTAGGATCTGGCTTAAACCAAAGCCCGCTAGTGTAAACTGTCCGGACACTGTACGTGCACAAGTGCACGGATGTGACCGAACCCTTTCGCAAAACCATGCGACCTGTCGCAATACCATGCGACCTCTACTCTTTTGCCTAAAGGCGAAAAGCTTTCTGTGTGGGACTCTAAAGACTCGACACTACGCTGGCAGTGGGTTTAACCACAGACCGTAAGCGGCATTAGCTGTACGTAACGGTCCCCAGGTAATGCCGACAAGAAGACCGACGAGGCGAAACCCATCTGAACTCCTACTGAGCCTGAGTGTGACATTCTCCGTACAATCCGGTCTGTTCGTCTGATACATCGCATGGCGGGCTTAGGGGGCGGTAAACGTCAGTCCCCCAATAGCAGTACAAGTCGTGCCGGAGCGAAGCCCAAAACACCCTGAGATAACATTGGAAGCCTACCAGTATATCTCGTTTGCCCTGGCCAGGGACTGCTCGTGTAATGGCTCTCCTAGACACAGCGCGATGTCAACCCCCAATACCGGGAGAGACGAATCCTGTCTAACCGTCACTGCCTCCAAGTGCTTCGGGACTGCACCCAACCACTACCTGTTTGCACGACTCCTTTGAGCCATGGTAGGGTAGTGATCAAAGTACTGTAGGAACACACTCGAGGCGAAGTGACAGTGTCAAGTCAGCGGACTAAGCTGTACTTATGTCACCTGGGAACTGATAACTGACGATAGGCATAATACCAACTAGTCAGTTCCCGACGAGTCCTGTCCAGTGTACCCGTAACCTAACGAGCACCCGCATACTATCTCAAGTACGACGTACTAACGGCTGTGGGACAGACCGTCTCCCACACTGGGATGAGAAGCGCATGCGCTGGTCTACTCCGGAGTATCGATGCCCTGTCTCGATAGTCCTGCGACCAGGGACCTGCATAAGGATGTGCTTATAGATTACCCAGCCCCACTAGTGTGACGGCCATCACATCGCTGGTAATCAAGCAAAGATCCTAAGGGCTCCACTAATGTGTATAGGCGATATACTAAAATAAACACATGTACACATTGAAGTAGAAACAAACCAAGTAGCATACTACTATTTTGAGCAAGATTGTATATACAAGGTGAATATCCCAAGCTTCCATTAAGTAATATACAAACTAGTATGATACAGTAATGGCCTCTAGGGCATATACACTAACAATCTCCCACTTGCACTAAGGCCATGTACTGGCGTATCGAAGACCTATCATCTCGATCAGCCGCTCGAACTGAGTCTGGGGCAGGGCCTTGGTGAATGGATCTGCAGTGTTATCTTCTGAAGCGACTCTCCGAACCTCGATCGCCTGGCGATCCACGATCTCCCTGATCAGGTGATACCGCCTCAAGATGTGCCTGGATCTCTGATGGGATCTGGGTTCCTTCGCTAAAGGTATAGCCCCGTTGTTGTCGCAATACAGAGGTATTGGATCAATAATGGACGGAACCACCTGAAGTTCTTTCAAGAACTTCCTCATCCAGACAGCTTCTTTTGCGGCATCAGATGCAGCGATGTATTCCGCTTCCATCGTCGAGTCTGCAACGGTTTCTTGTTTGGAACTCTTCCAACACACCGCCCCTCCATTGAGGGTAAAGACAAAACCCGACATGGACTTGGAATCATCCTTGTCACTCTGGAAGCTGGAGTCAGCAAAGGCCTCGATCTGGAGGTCTTTTCCGCCATACACCAAGAACATCTCCTTAGTCCTTCTCAGATACTTGAGAATGTTCTTTACCGCTATCCAGTGTTTCTCCCCAGGGTTTGACTGATACCGGATTACCACACTCAGTGCATAAGCTACATCCGGTCTGGTACACAACATCGCATACATTATAGAGCCTACCGCAGAAGCGTAGGGTATAATAGACATGCGATCCCTCTCCAAATCAGTCTTGGGAGACATCTCTTTAGAGAGGGTGATCCCGTGACAAGCCGGTAGGTTACCGCGCTTGGAATCTTCCATACTGAATCTCTTCAGTATGGTGTCGATGTACCTGGACTGTGAAAGTCCTAATATCCTCTTGGATATGTCACGGTAGATCCGGATACCCAGAATGTACGAGGCATCACCTAGGTCTTTCATGGGGAACCTGTGTGACAAGAACCCCTTGACAGATTGTAGCATAGGAATGTCATTTCCTATTAAGAGAATGTCATCCACGTATAAAACGAGGAATACTACAGTTCTCGCTACAAATCTACTATAGATGCATGGTTCATCTGGATTTTTGATAAAGCCAAATTCTTTGACCGTCTCATCAAAGCAGATGTTCCAACTCCGCGATGCCTGCTTTAGTCCATAGATGGACTTAAGCAACTTGCACACCTTTCCGCTGCTCCCACTCTGAATGAAACCCTCTGGTTGGTCCATATAGACACACTCCTCTAAATTTCCATTTAGAAAAACGGTCTTTACGTCCATTTGCCAGATCTCATAATCGTGGAAGGCAGCAATGGCAAGAAGGATCCGAATGGATTTCAGCATGGCTACTGGAGAGAAGGTTTCATCATAGTCCAAGCCAGGTCTTTGACGAAAACCCTTTGCTACCAGCCTAGCTTTATAGGTCTCAACCTGTCCATCTACACCAATCTTCCTTTTGAAGATCCACTTGCATCCTACGGGTTTTACCCCGTCTGGAGCAATGTCCAACGTCCATACCTTGTTGGTGTACATGGACTCCATTTCGGTCCGCATTGCATCCAGCCATTTCACTGAGTCAACGCTCTGAACGGCCTGCTGGAAGCTAGTAGGCTCATCATAGTCTATGATGCAATCCTCTCTATCCCCGTCTATGAGAAAACCGTAGTATCTCTCGGGCGGATGAGTCTGCCTACTACTCCTGCGGAGCGGCGTAGGAATGTCCTGTTCTGTTGAACCCTCTGGTTCCACTAAGCTTTCAGTAACAGTCTGTGGTTCTGGAACTTCTTCCAGTTCTATTGTGCTCCCACTTATCTGGGTTTCCAAAAACTCAGTTTCCAAGAAGCGGGCATGCTGAGAAACAAAAACCTTTTGTTCCTCAGCGGAATAGAAAAGATACCCCCTGGAGTTCCTTGGGTATCCCACAAACTTACACTGTACTGAACGTGCCTCAAGCTTGTCCGCATGCTGCTTTTTTACAAAAGCTGGACATCCCCATACCTTAAGATACTTAAGACATGGTTTCTTCCCAGTCCACATCTCATATGGGGTGGTAGGCACAGTCTCGGTGGGAGCCTTGTTCAAGAGATACGCAACTGCTTCTAGCGCATATCCCCAGAATGATCGCGGTAACTCAGCGTTACTCATCATGGACCGAACCATATCCAATAGGGTTCGGTTCCGTTTCTCCGATACACCGTTATGTTGCGGAGTGTATGGAGGAGTAAGCTGAGAGAGAATACCATTCTCTTTTAAGTAATTCAGGAATTCGGCACTTAAGTATTCTCCACCTCGATCCGATCTTAGAATCTTAATACTTTTGCCGGTTTGTTTCTCTACTTCATTCTTATACTCCTGGAATTTTCCAAAGGCTTCGGACTTATGTTTCATTAAGAAGACATAACCGTACCTTGAGAAGTCATCCGTAAAAGTAATGAAGTAAGAATATCCGCTTCGCGCATGTGTAGACATTGGACCGCACACGTCACTGTGTACGAGTCCCAAGAGCTCGCTCGCTCTTACTCCATGTCCAGTAAACGGAGTCTTTGTCATCTTTCCTTTGAGACAGGATTGACAAGTGGCATACGATTGATATTCGAACGCATTCAAATACCCTTCTGTATGTAACTTCGTCAACCTTCTCTCATTGATGTGACCCAGTCTACAATGCCACAAGAAAGTCTGATTCATTTCCGGAGACTTTCTTTTGTGTGTATTCTGGACAGTGAAAATCTGTGGTTGGTTCAATACGTATATACCATTACTCAATGTACCTGACCCAATCAGAACTTGATTAAGGTGAATGTTTACAACATTACTTACAAACTTAAATTCATAACCTTTCTTTAGAAACTAAAGATACAGAAATGATATTACAAGTTGCGTTGGGTACAAAAAAGCAATTACGCAAAACCAAAACATGTCCATCTGACATTCCCAGGTGATAGTCCCCCACGACTTTAGCATCCATGCTAGCTCCGTTCGCAACTCTGAGGGTCATGTCACCTGCTTTCAAAACACTACGGTTTCTCAACGCCTGCAAAGAATTACAGATATGAGATCCTGATCCGGTATCCAATACCCAGGAAGTAGAGTTTATTGAAAGACAGTTTTCAATAACATACACACCTGAAGCTGAAGCTGCAACCTGCTTCAATTCCTGTGTTCTGGCCTTCCAGGCCCTGCAATCATTCTTCCAGAGACCTTTCTTATGAAAAAAGAAGCATTCTTCCTTATCCACAAGCTTCCCCGCTTTCTTTGTTGCTTTAGCTTTTCCCTTCGTATCCACTTTACTAACACCGCCCCTTGGTTTGGCGGGGGCTTTCTTCTTCTTTCCCTTGGCTTTCGCCTTGGACCTAGAAGAAGATGATCCTCCTACAAACAAAGTGGATGTTTCCCTACCTTTCTGTAGGGTGCCCTCTGCGCTCCTCAGCATGTTGAGGAGCTCTGAAAGTTCAACCTCTTTTTCTTGTAAGTTGAAGTTCAGTATGAACTGGGCGTAAGTGGAAGGAAGGGACAGGAGAACTATATCCGTATAGAGTTCACCCTCCAATGTGGTCCCTAGGTCCGCGAGCTCCTCAATGTAGCCGATCATCTTTAGCACGTGCTCGGCTACTGATGATCCGACGGCCATCTTTGCCGAAAATAACTTTTTCGACGCTTCGTATCTTGCGATACGTGATTGCTCTCCATACAGTTCTTTTGTATGGAGAAATATGGATTCAAGGTCCATATTCTTGTGCCTCCTCTGATGTTCGTTGTCCATCGAGGCAAGTACGAGGCACTTGGCCTTCGCGCTATCAATCTCCCAAGTCTTGCGGATTTCCTTATCCGCGACGCTGGAAGTGGGACCAGGGGCAGGGGGAGCTTTGGTGGTAAGAAGATACCCCGGCTTGTCGTAAGTGATTTCCATTTTGACATTCCTGAGCCAATCTTTGTAGTTTGGCCCTGTCAGTATATTTTTATCTAGAAGTAACTTAAGTCCAGTCATTTCAATTGGTCGCTGCAATTAGGAGAGAGAAGAAGAAACACTTAGCATGATGCTCTTGCAAGTTTAGAGTGGTTTTTAGTTTGTTTAAACAGGATGGCTCCCACTGTTTCTCGAATCCCTCCTCAAACCATAAAGGAAGAATTAGCCGGGATCAATCCCACCGCACAATACTTGCTTAACCGTTCAGCCAGGCCGGTGTCGGTACTTCGAGGGAGGTTTTCCAATGCTTTCGCGAAGTTCCTTAATTAAAGAACCTCTTTTCCCTGGGGGCGTAGCCCCGCTAACACCTTTCTAGGCACCTACTAGGTTTATAGCATTGATCGTTTAGTGAGAAATTTCCCGAGGAGTAGCATATACTCATAGTAGGATCGGGATCCAAATATCATCGCGTGACGAAACTGAAGGAATCCTACCAGAATCATCACACTCCAAATGGTATGCAAATCTAGCAAGTTTCAGTACTTATGAAACTCCCGATGTGGATTTTTGCCCCATGCTCTTATGACCTTGACGAAGGTCAACAAATCATAAGTCACATGTCAAGTTCTGCCCGTCATTATCCAGGTTAATTTGAATCCACCCGCATACACCCTTGACGAAGGTCAACAAGGTAATGCGAATGTCCCAAACCAACGCATCTATCTATGCTACATATGAATACCCAACAGCTACCAATCACTATGCCTTGACGAAGGTCAACAAACACAGCTTGAATACTATTGAATATTCATACGAAACGACGGAGGGCTACGGATGGTTTTGGCAAAAACCGTGAACGTAGTGAACTTGATTTGGTCGATGGAACGAGATAGCTTTTAAAAGGAGTGGCTCAAGCTCCGCATTTAAAAGTTGGTTTTGAAAAGAACCGAGTGGTTTTTCGAAAGTGTTCCAACGACTTTAACTTGGTTTATTATCTTGCATTAGTTCTTTTAATGCGTGATATTCTTGCATTAGTTCTTTTAATGCGTCCCATCATTTAATCCTACCATTGCAGAAAACAACCAAAATATGACGTACGCTTTTGCCATTCGCATTCGCCACTGGGCCCCGTCATTACCCGTTAGGTTACTTAACTAACGACAGAGCGGGGGCTGGGCTAGCGCGTCTGTAAAACATAAGCAACGCCTAAATAATATCATATATAGATATACTGCAATGATAAAGATTTCAGATCACAGATGAATACATTGGATATACTAGGAATCTGTAATTCGTACGAGCCTGTAACGAAAGACAGATTACACGGTCGCGGTGAATAGCCAATACCCCACCCAAGACCCCTACGGGTGCGGCAAACTACCCGCCAAGTACCCGAAGCGTAGCAACCTCCCTCATCTCCATGAGTAGGCCACTCGACACTTCGGCATACCCGGTAGTTTGTGCACCCCCTCCATGGGTCTATCCTAGGAGCAAAAACAGTAAAAAGAAATTAGACAATGACGGCTACAACCCCGACCCGGTTGTGCGGCCATACAAATAATTATTACATCAATTTACAAATTTACATGAATTGAAAGAAAAGAAAACTCTCGTCTCACAACCCCCGGCTATTCACCCGCGACAATCCAACATATTCATATACACATTCCAGCAACATTACAGATCACAGATTTGTATAACCCCCACTAATCGACATATAGCGATTAGTAGACGTTCAATACAAATATCACATTACAGAAAAACCCGTTAGCTTAAGTCTTTTAGAAGTTCGATCAAAAATACGGATTTTCGGGACCCCAAAATAAAATTTTTGTTCTGGAAAATCTGGGTTGAAAATACATGTACCAAAATTCCCAAAATACCCCCGAAGCACACCGTAGCAAAGAAACACCAGAGAGGGGACAAGGAGGCCGCGGAACCGCGGCAATAGCAAGCTATTGCCGCGTTTCCGCGGTGGTTTAGGGGGATCACTTGGTGATTTTTCTACAGTGGCTTCAAAAAACCCTGAGCCGATTTTAGGTGTTAAAATAATCAACTTTTGAACAGTAAAAAAATCGACAGAAACTCGAATTTTTGGGGTTCGTTTTCGGGACATTTTCTTTGATCGATCTTCTAGTTACTTGCTAACATGTTAGATAGAGTTTAACCTGGCTCTGATACCACTGTAAGTCCATGCTACCTCTCCCGGTACTTTTGGGAATGATGAATTTGGTAAAAAACGATTTTTACGGAGGTGGTAACATGGACCTATAACCCGGATCTTGGTTAAACATCTATCTAACATCCTAACTACGAGTTTCTAGCTACTCGGTTAGGGGGTTATACCTTGCTTGTCTTGAACTCCTTCGTCTTCAAGCTCCGATGGTGGTCCGGATTGGCTTCTTCTCGTCGTCTCCGTACGCCGAAGATAGATCCACCTGAAAGCTCCAACCTTTAGCTCCTTCTTCGTTCTTTGAAGAAACTAGTTCACTTGGTTTGCTAAACCTAGTGAACTAGAATGAGTAGAGAAGAATTAGAATGGGATTTTATCTATGGTTCTTGATTCTCAACTCATGAGAGATATGCACCATAGAGTCAAGAGAGGGAGCAAGAGGATGAGGGTGAGAGCAAAAGGAGAGCTCAAGAACAAGAGAGAGAATGAGCAAGAAAGAATGAGCAAGTATTTTGTCTCTCACCCTCTCATAATCCAAAGTCATGATAACTCATCATATCAAAAAAGTCTTATGTGATGGTTGAAGCAACCATAACCATATCATATCATGCACTCATTTTACACAAATGAGCAAGCAAGTAAAAGCCTTTGCCATGAAATGATGGCTATGGTTATCATGATGGTCAACTAGTCAAGCCTAGTCAACCGGTCAACAAAGTCAACAAGTTAACAAAAGTCAACAAGTCAACAAAGTCAACAAAAGACAACAACCATGTCACCATAATACTTAATTAATATAATAGTTAATCACTTATCATATTCTCATTAGGGTTGAGCAAAAAGTCAAATAGTCAACGGTCAACTGTCAACAGCCCTAATGAGAATCCGCTGCCTCTGCGTCCCTGTCAACTGTGCATACACACCCGCATCCGCGTTCCGAGGAACACGAATGCAAAGTGGATAAATCCAATCCCAAAAGGTACACTAGGATCTGGCTTAAACCAAAGCCCGCTAGTGTAAACTGTCCGGACACTGTACGTGCACAAGTGCACGGATGTGACCGAACCCTGTCGCAAAACCATGCGACCTATCGCAATACCATGCGACCTCTACTCTTTTGCCTAAAGGCGAAAAGCTTTCTGTGTGGGACTCTAAAGACTCGACACTACGCTGGCAGTGGGTTTAACCACAGACCGCAAGCGGCACTAGCTGTGCGTAACGGTCCCCAGGTAATGCCGACAAGAAGACCGACGAGGCGAAACCCATCTGAACTCCTACTGAGCCTGAGTGTGACATTCTCCGTACAGTCTGGTCTGTTCGTCTGATACATCGCATGGCGGGCCTAGGGGGCGGTAAACGTCAGTCCCCCAATAGCGGTACAAGTCGTGCCGGAGCGAAGCCTAAAACACCCTGAGATAACACTAGAAGCCTACCAGTATATCTCGTTTGCCCTGGCCAGGGACGACTCGTGTAATGGCTCTCCTAGACATAGCGCGATGTCAACCCCCAATACCGGGAGAGACGAATCCTGTCTAACCGTCACTGCCTCCAAGTGCTTCGGGACTGCACCCTACCACTACCTGTTTGCACGACTCCTTTGAGCCGTGGTAGGGTAGTGATCAAAGTACTGTGGGAACACACTCGAGGCGAAGTGACAGTGTCAAGTCAGCGGACTAAGCTGTACTTATGTCACCTGGGAACTGATAACTGACGATAGGCATAATACCAACTAGTCAGTTCCCGACGAGTCCTGTCCAGTGTACCCATAACCTAACGAGCACCCGCATACTATCTCAAGTACGACGTACTAACGGCTGTGGGACAGACCGTCTCCCACACTGGGATGAGAAGCGCATGCGCTGGTCTACTCCGGAGTATCGATGCCCTGTCTTGATAGTCCTGCGACCAGGGACCTGCATAAGGATGTGCTTATAGATTACCCAGCCCCACTAGTGTGACGGCCATCACATCGCTGGTAATCAAGCAAAGATCCTAAGGGCTCCACTAATGTGTATAGGCGGTATACTAAAATAAACACATGTACACATTGAAGTAGAAACAAACCAAGTAGCATACTACTATTTTGAGCAAGATTGTATATACAAGGTGAATATCCCAAGCTTCCATTAAGTAATATACAAACTAGTATGATACAGTAATGGCCTCTAGGGCATATACACTAACACAAGTGAGGTATACTTCTTGGCTTAACTTCCTAGCTTGCTAATCTTGTGTGTTGATTAGCTTCGATTAGTGTTAAAAGTGCGTTTTAGTGCTAAAATGGTGATTTGTGTGGAGTTTTGGCAAAGTTGTGACTTTGATGGCTAGATTAACTTGATTAAGTGTTATTACGGCCACATAAACCTAGCTTAACCCCAGATTTCACTAAAATACCATAGGGTTTCAATTTGGTGTAAAATTAGCGTTTTAAAGCAAAAGTTAGCCTTTCTGTGATCTGCTGTAGACCCGTTAGCTTCAGAGAAAATCTGGGATTACTGGAGCATATACACTAGACCTAGACCACACACACCAAGCATGAACCCCAAATTTTACTGTTTGGCCGCCAATTTAATCGTTCTGGCCGCAATTTGCGGCCAGATAGGGGATTTGGGTTATGAGGATTTGGCTAGGGTTGTTTACTGTGTTTTCCAGTGTTTTGGCATGTACAACTTTGTAAGTTTTCACCTGAGTAAAAGTCAGGGGCGATATATCGTTTTTCCATTTCGTTTAGTTTGCGCGATACGTGCGATACGTGAGTGGGTTCTTTGTTCCAGCGTGTCGCGACGTGTCGGGGTGGTTTTAGACACGTATACACACGTTTTAGCGTATCAGACACACGCTTTTAGTTCGCGACGCGAGTTTCTCGTTTGATTTCGATATTGCGTTTTTGCGAGATATTTGCTTATATATGGATTCTTTATGTAAATTCTAGGTTGGCAGGCGGGTACGTCGGACGCCGCAAAGAAGGGAAACCAGGTGGTTGGCTACGTTTAGCATGAGACCAGGTGAGTAGATTTAACATCTACGGGAAAATCGCCCGTATGGCGTTAAGCGTCAGGGCGTGATAGGACATTTTAGTCGTAGTTATGTATATGTATTATTGTAGCATACTTTCTTCTGTTGCATGTAGAAATGGTAGTATATAACACTGCACCGTCACTAATGGTTCAAGCTGCACGAGCACTATTTGTATGTTACACTCACGCCGTTAATGATTGCCATGACACACACATTATAGGATTGCTACAAATCATAAATTAATAATTAGACATGACTTGTCACATATTGGCACATGCATACGGTCTATTCATAGTAGTGCACACATTGGTTGATATATCCCTACTTGTGCACATATACATTGCTACACTCATATTCGCGTATATATATCCATTTGCACATCCATACCTATATGCATACACCTGTTATATACATGGATAATTCTGAGATGATTTAAAAACCAAGGGACTACATGAGATATTTCAAAACTGGATCTTTTAAAAGAGCGGTTTTCCCTTTTTACTCTTAATGTCATACGACACATTGCATGGATTTATGCATTTACTTTGGATTTATGTGATTTCTGGATTTGAGAACCGTGGTATTATTTTAAGAAAATACGCACTGTTTTAAAACCCGGTTTCTCTTGATATGATATTTCAGTGCGTCCACCATGCGTTTTCTCGGTTCTGAGACGTGTGACATGTGAACCCGAATCGAGGAGCTGGACGAGGCCGATTGCGGGTACATGGTGGACCCGGTATGGTACCCCCGGGCAAGAAAGGGATGCTGTGTATACAGACGGTGAGCCTGGCAGAGGGACTACTACCTACCGGTGATTGGTTGGACCTAGAGGCTATCCGTAGGATACTGACCAGAGTCGATAGATGGATACGGGACGATCCGTACTGCCGGGGCCGAGGGCCGATTCCGCAGACGGAGCCCGTGGGCCGATCCGGACTGACGGAGCCCGATACTTGAGGATTTGCGTGTCGATGCTGGACACGATTATTTTATGATATTCCGAGTGCCGATGTTGGGTACTCACGATTATATGAGATTTACAGGATTTGAGGGCCGATGAGGGTGACGGCGCCTGAGTTTTACTGGGATTTGGGTTCATTGATGGACACTGGTTATTTTCCACGTTGATATTCCGTGTAGATGTTATTTTATCCCATGCTCAGCATTTAGTATTTTGCATCTCATCCTGTAGTTGTAGTACCTGATAGAGTATACTTGCTATGCATGATTATCGCATACCTTTCTCATCACATACTGATGTTATTAAATTGAACTTGTTAGGCATGATTATTGCGTATCCAGTTCATTCATATAGATTTTATCTGTTGGCATATGTTAGAGTATCGCAGTACGTGAATATGTTATCTACTATTCACGAGTTGGCAACTCACCCCCGTTGTGCCACAGTGTTGCAGGTTGCCCCCCGGAGTAGTCGCGGCAGGTTGCTTTCTTGCATCTTTTGATACAGATACCATTGTAGTTGGTGCGTGAGCCCTTTTGCTGATAGGTGGGTTTTTGCGGTATCTGTTTAGTTTCCAGTTGTATACACTGTTGTATCTAGTACTCTCCATCTACTTTCATATATTGACTTAGAGACCAGTTGTGAGGATGATGTATATTATTTTGTACTCTGGTGTCGAGCTCGTTGTGAGCTGACTTTATTTATGCAGCTTTATCTTTCATGATATTTGTTTTCACCTATACTGCTCATTTCTTCGCTTCGGCGTCGTATATTTTCATTGTGGTGATTGTTTCCGCCGTTGGGCGTGATTGCTCCCGTTTGGGATGCTTTATTCTTATTGTATATCACTTTACTCATATCTTGTCTTGTACCCGATTTCGGGGCTAGTTTTTACAAAGGAAATGCTGCCAAAATTTTTAAGATAATAAATTGAACTTTAAAGAATTTTTCTAAACAACTTAAGGTTTTCTAAATGATTTACAAAATGTTTCCATTAAATGTTTTAACACTCACTACTTTTTCAATGGTTTTGATTTCTGGGTTCGGCTTACTTAGTCGCGTTACGCCTGTAGACATTACGTGGTTAAGTGCCGGTCACGGGCTGAACTTTGGGTCATGACAAAGTTGGTATCAGAGCGTAGGTTTTACCTTTCGGAGTGTAGGATGACCCTGGTATGATGGAGTAGGTAGCTGAAGCAGAGTGACGTCGCGTGTGTATGTTCCGCGGCATACTCACGACACGGTACTCCGCCTATGCAACCTTAGGACTTATTGATTGAAATTTCTTCATGATTGTATACATTCTTGTGATTCGATTTCCGTATCCTTATCGAATCTTACTTTCTTTTCAGCCACTATGCCGCCAAAGAATACGAGGGCGCAGAGAGCGGCCGCGAGAGCCGCGATTCGAGTTGACTCGTCTGAGACGAGGACTGACCCGGGTAGTACACCTGTTGTACCAGAGCAGACTGTTCCTCCTACGACAGATCAGATCTCCATGCTAGGGGCCGGTACGCAGGAGATGCGCCCGATGATAGGGTCGTTAGTTGAGACGCTTCGAGCACAGCGACCAGAGGTAGTTCCACCCGTTATGGGGACCGCGATGGCACCTACAGTACAGGCAGTTGCCTCTGCAGCTACAAAGGTCATCACAGTATCGCTATCAGAGTTCATGAGGATGAAGCCTCCGGTCTTCACAGGCACCGATGCAGCCGAGGACCCACAGTCTTTCATTGATAGGATGGCCCGGATATGTCGTTCACTCAGATGCTCAGATGCGAGATGGGTAGAGTTCGCGAGCTTTTGCCTGGAAGGTCTTGCGCAGAAATGGTGCGAATCGGTCGAGAAGGGCAGAGCAGCAGGTCTTCCTCCTATGACCTGGACCGAGTTTGTGACGGTATTTCTAGCCTGTTTCCTTCCCCAGAGTGTTTGGGATGCCCGAGCGCGCAGGTTCAAGTCTTTACGCCAGACGCCCGAGATGACAGTGGCAGAGTACGATGTGCTTTTCACCGAGCTATCTGTTTATGCCCCATACTTAGTGGCTACTGAGGAGATGCGAGTCAAGAGATTTGTTTGAGGTTTACTTACCCCACTGTTCCTCGCGATCAGCGCGTTGCATTGCGAGACTTATGCAGCAGCTGTAGATACAGCCTTATTAGTCGATGAGCGCCTAGCTGAGACTTCGGTAGTTCCAGGTCCGAAGAGAGTTCGTATAGATACGTCAGCACAGAGACAGCCGTTTAGGCGCCGCGACAGGTACCGTTCAGGTACGGGGGTTAGCGGAGGATTGGGACGAGGCCAGCTATTCAGCTCTTATCCCCAGGAGGGTCAGCCGACACCATCTAGATGTTTCCGATGCGGGAGTACTTATCATCGTGTTCGAGATTGCCCGGAGCCACGTGAGGGCGAGACTGCCGTACCACATGTCACACTTCCACCTTCCCCACCCCAGAGGGCGTTGCCTATTGTACCTACTGTTGCCTTGCGTCAGAACCATGCATAGAGAGGCCGTGGTCGCGGAGGGTTTGTTCCTAGAGGACGAGGTGGCTGAGGCAGAGGACAGCCAGCTGCCGGCAGAGTACAACCAGTTGCTAGTAGAGGACCGCCAGTTGCAGGTGGAAGACAGGCACGGGTTTTCGCATTGACCCATCAGGACGCGTAGGCGTCCAATGCGGTGGTCTCAGGTACCCTATCGGTATGTTCTGTTGACGCACACATGTTGTTTGATCCCGGATCCACGCACTCGTACGTTTCCACACACTTCGTGCCGAGTTTGGGTAGAGAGTCCGGTTTGCTTGATCAGCCGCTTGTTGTGACCACACCCGTAGGCGAGTCGTTTGTTGCTAGACACGTGTTCCGATCCTGTGTTGTCCGTATTGGCGAGAGAGAGTTGCTTGTCGACTTGATCCTTCTTGAGATGTTGGACTTCGACGTTTTGTTGGGCATGGATTGGTTAGCCATGTGCTATGCGTCTGTGGACTGCCGCGAGAAGACAGTTAGATTTTGTTTTCCCGGCGAGTCGGCTTTTGTTGTGCAGGGGGACCGTGGTGCCGCCCCTCACATTTTGATTTCTTCTCTTCACGCTGGACAGCTGTTGAGGAAGGGATGTCAGGGATTTCTAGCCTATGTTTGCGATACTAGGGCTACGGATGTTCCGTTGGACCAGGTTTCGATTGTTCGTGAGTTCCCTGATGTTTTCCCTGACGAGCTTCCTGGGCTACCGCCTAAGCATGATATTGTTTTCTGTATTGATTTGATTCCCGGCACGGGGCCTATTTCTATACCGCCTTATCGGATGGCCCCGGCGGAGCTTAGAGAGTTGAAAGGCCAGTTGCAAGATTAGCTGGATAAGGGACTTATTCGACCCAGTGTGTCTCTTTGGGGTGCTCCGGTCCTGTTTGTCAAGAAGAAGGACGGCAGTTTGCGTTTGTGTATCGACTACCGCCAGCTGAACAGGATTACCGTGCGGAACAGATATCCTTTGCCACGCATCGACAACTTGTTCGACCAGCTTCAGGGGGCAGGATATTTTTCGAGGATCGACTTGCGATCAGGATACCATCAGCTGCGGGTTCGATAGGAGGATATTCCGAGGACAGCTTTCCGCACGCGCTATGGCCATTATGAGTTTTTGGTGATGTCGTTCGGACTCACCAACGCCCCAGCAGCATTTATGGACTTGATGAACCGTATTTTTAGACCGTATCTTGATCTGTTCATCATCGTATTCATTGACGATATTTTGGTGTATTCTCGGAGCAGAGATGAGCACGAGCAGCACCTGCGGATCACACTGCAGACTTTGAGGGAGCATCAGCTTTTCGCAAAATTCTCCAAGTGTGCATTCTGGCTGGACAACGTAGACTTCTTGGGTCACGTGATTACACGAGATGGTATATGTGTGGACCCGAGGAAGATCGGGGCCGTTCAGAGTTGGCCCAAACCTGCATCGGTTACTGAGATCCGCAGCTTTCTAGGGTTGGCCGGTTACTACAGGCGATTTGTGCAGGACTTCTCCCGTATTGCTTCACCTTTGACCGGGTTAACCCGGAAGGGAGTTCCTTTCGATTGGACGGAGGAGTGCGAGCACAGTTTTCAGCAGCTACGAACTCGATTGACTACAGCGCCGGTGTTATCATTGCCTTCAGGATCGGTGGATTTGTGGTCTATTGTGACGCTTCTCGATGGGGCTAGAGTGCGTATTGATGCAGCATGATAGGGTGATCGCGTATGCTTCATGGCAGTTGAAGAAACATGAACAGAACTACCCCACTCACGATTTGGAGATGGCTGCAGTGGTCTTTGCACTCAAGATCTGGCGACATTACCTGTACGGCGAGTCGTGCCAGATATTCACTGATCACAAGAGCTTAAAGTATATATTTCAGCAGCGAGACCTGAATCTTAGACAGCGCCGTTGAATTGAACTAGTAAAGGACTACGATTGTGAGATCTTGTATCACCCGGGCAAGGCGTAAGTAGTAGGGGATGCTCTGAGCAGGAGGCCCGGGGGTAGTCTATCATGTTTGAACGTAGTGCAGAGGCAGTCATCGGCAGATTTGCAGATTTTATGCGACAGCCGAGTGCAGTTCAAGTTCACGCCGATCGGAGGACAGCTTGCGCATGTTCGTGCACACCCACAGTTGCTTGACCGTATACATGAGGCACAGTACAGTGATGACCGTTGTTCAGAGATCATGGCACATATTGGACATAGCAGATTTTCCGAGTTCGTGATCGATGATCAGGGGATACTGCGATTTGGGACTAGACTGTACGTACCAGATGCTGAGGGACTGCGGCGTGAGATTCTTGAGGAGGCACATCGATCAGTGTACAATGTTCATCCAGGTTCCACAAAGATGTACTATGATATGAGAGATGTTTACTGGTAGGACGGAATGAAGAGGGACATCGCAGACTTCGTGTCGAGATGCCTGACTTGTCAGCAAGTCAAGACCGAGCACCAGAGGCCAGCGGGAGAGCTACAGCCGTTACCCATTCTGGAGTGGAAATAGGAAAAGATTTCTATGGACTTCATCGTGGGTCTACCGAGGACTAGGCGAGGGTATGACCCCATCTGGGTGATCGTGGATCGTTTGACAAAGGCGTCTCACTTCCTGCCGGTGAAGACAACTTTCGGATTTGCTCAGTATGCCCAGTTATACATCGACGAGATTGTACGACTGCATGGAGTCCCGACGTGTATCATGTCCGACCGAGGCACCCAGTTAACCAGCCGACTATGGTAAAGGCTTCAGGAGGCCTTGGGCACCCGCTTGAGTTTCAGTACAGCATTTCATCCGCAGACCGACGGCCAGTCAGAGCGGACTATTCAGACTCTCGAGGACATGCTCCGAGCGTGTGTTTTAGACTTTGGTGGTAACTAGGATCATCATTTACCCTTGGTGGTGTTCTCCTACAACAATAGTTTCCAGGATACTATTCAGATGGCACCTTTCGAGGCTTTGTATGGGAGGAGATGTAGATCGCCCGTCTGTTGGACATAGTTCAGTGAGAGCAGTATTTTGGGGCCACAGATCGTACAGGAGACGACCGAGAAGTAACAGCTGATTCGAGATAGGATGAGGACAGCTCAGAGCAGGCAGAAATTGAATGCTGACAGACGCCGCCGCAGATTAGAGTTCGCAGTTTGCGATCACGTTTTTCTGAGGGTCTCTCCGATGAAGGGAGTGATGAGGTTTGGACGGAAGGGGAAGCTTAGCCCCAGATTCATAGGTCCCTTTGAGATCCTCGAGCGTGTGGGCGCAATAGCTTATCGTTTGGCTCTTCCACCCGACTTCCCAGATGTTTATCCCGTATTCCACGTGTTGATGCTTCGCAGATACCTACATGACCCTTCGTACATGATTCATCATCAGACCGTTTAGCTCGAGCGCGATCTTTCGTTCACCGAGCAGCCAGTCGTGATATTGGACCGGCAGGTGAAGAAACTTCGATCGAAGGTCTTGCCATCAGTAAAGGTGCTTTGGCGCAGCCCGAATGGTGAAGAGATCACTTGGGAGGCCAACGGAGAGATGCGGAAGAAGGTTCCTCATCTCTTTGAAGGTATGCGTAGCTTTATATTTTTAAATTCGGGGACGAATTTCTTTAAGGGGGGAATATTGTAACACCTTAGGATGTGATTAATGGCTAATTATACTCTAAAGTATGGTTTTTAATAAAAGGTTTACCAAATCGATTTTCAAATATTTTATCCTATTTAATGAATATTTTATTAGATTTTTCATAGGCTTGCACACACTTGTGCATGTAAACTAGGGTTAAAACTAGGGTTAGACCATGATTAGCAACCATGGTGGATTAACCCATTTGCCTTAAGCTAATTCAAAATTTGATTTAATTGTTTTGGGTTTGTTTTTTTTAAATGGAAAATGTTTTAGTTTAAGTTGACAAGGAGAGAGAGAGGGAGAGAGAGGGAGAGGGAATGGGCTTCATGGCTTGTACCATACTTGCAATAAATGAAGAAAGAGAGAGAGGGGGGGTTGACTAGACTTGACTCTCTTTCCTTTGTTTGGTTGCCTCTCATTTTCTCACAACGCTCTCCCTCTCACTCACAACCAGCAGCATATGCAGCAGCAGCTCCAGCATCAGCAAAAACAGCAACATCAGCAGCATCAACACCAGCAGCAGCAGCCCAAAGCTTCAGGCATCAGCAACTGCAGCTACATACAGCACCAGCAGTAGCAAGCAGCAGTAGCAACACAGCTTCTTCACCTCCTCCTTGCACCTAGGGTCAAGTGAGGTATACTTCTTGGCTTAACTTCCTAGCTTGCTAATCTTGTGTGTTGATTAGCTTCGATTAGTGTTAAATGTGCGTTTTAGTGCTAAAATGGTGATTTGTGTGGAGTTTTGGCAAAGTGGTGACTTTGATGGCTAGATAAACTTGATTAAGTGTTATTAGGGCCACATAAACCTAGCTTAACCCCAGATTTCACTAAAATACCATAGGGTTTCAATTTGGTGTAAAATTAGCATTTTAAAGCAAAAGTTAGCCTTTCTGTGATCTGCTGTAGACCCGTTAGCTTCAGAGAAAATCTGGGAAGACTGGAGCATATACATTAGACCTAGACCACACACACCAAGCATGAACCCCAAATTTTACTGTTTGGCCGCCAATTTAATCGTTCTGGCCGCAATTTGCGGCCAGATAGGGGAATTGGGTTCTATGGATTTGGCTAGGGTAGTCTACTGTGTTTTCCATTGTTTTGGCATGTGCAACTTTATAAGTTTTCACCTGAGTAAAAATCTGGGGCGATATATCATTTTTCCATTTCGTTTAGTTTGCGCGATACGTGAGTGGGTTCTGTGTTCCAGCCTGTCGCGACGTGTCGGGGTAGTTTTAGACGCGTATACACACGTTTTAGCGTATCGGACACGCGCGTTTAGTTCGCGACGCGAGTTTCTCGTTTGATTTCGATATCGCGTTTTTGCGAGATATTTGCTTATATATGGATTCTTTGTGTAAATTCTAGGTTCGCAGACGGGTACGTCGGACGCCGCAAAGAAGGGAAAGCAGGTGGTTGGCTACGTTTTGCACGAGACCAGGTGAGTATATTTAACATCTACGGGGAAATCGCCCGTATGGCGTTAAGAGTCAGGGCGTGATATGACATTTTAGTCGTAGATATTTATATGTATTATTGTAGCATACCTTCTTCTGTTGCATGTAGAAATGGTAGTATATAACACCGCACTGTCACTAACGGTTCAAGCTGTACGAGCACTATTTGTATGTTACACTCATGCCGTTAGTGATTGCCATGACACACATTATAGGATTGCTACAAATCATACATTGATAATTAGACATGACTTGTCGCATATTGGCACATGCATACGGTCTATTCATAGTAGTGCACACATTGGTTACTATATCCCTACTTGTGCACATATACATTGCTACACTCATATTCGCGTATATCCATTTGCACATCCATACCTATATACATACACCTGTTATATACATGGATGATTCTGAGATGATTTAAAAACCAAGGGACCGCATGAGATATTTCAAAACTGGATCTTTTAAAAGAGCGGTTTTCCCTTTTTACTCTTAATGTCATACGACACATTGCATGGATTTACTGTAACACCTTAGGATGTGTTTAGTGGCTAATTATATTTAAATAAAGGGTTTTTAATAAAAAGTTTACCAAATTGAGTTTCTAATATTTTTCCAAATTTAATAAATATTTTTCTAGAATTTTCCTAAGCTTGCACACACATGTGCATGTAAACTAGGGTTTAAAAATGAGGTAATACCATGATTAGCAACCATGGTGGGTTTAATAATGGGGATTAAGTCTTTTAGGTTTTAATTAAGTCTAATTATTTATTTGATGGTTGTTTTAATTTGAATTTTTTTTTGGAGTGTTGACTTGGTGAGCATGAGAGAGAGAGAATGCATCATGGCAAAAGCCATGCTTGCATTTAATGATGAGAGAGAAAGGAGGGGTTGACATTGGGAGTTATGATTTCTTCTCATTCTTGAGATCATTCTTTCAACCTCACTCTCACACTCACACACCCACACCATCTCAGCAGCAGCAGAAGCAAGCTCAGCAGCAGCTGAAGCAAGCACAACAGCAGCCAGAAGCAGCAACAGCAGCAACAGTGAGCAGCAACAGCAGCAACAGTGAGCAGCAGCAGTAGCAGTGAGCAGCAGCAACAACACAACTCCAGCTGCAGCTCCTTACCTCTACACCTTCTTCTTCCTCCGGCTCCCTAGGGTCGAGCGTGGGGTATACTTGTTGAACTTACCCCCTAGTTTGCTTAATTAGTGAAGCTTAGCTTCGATTAGTGATTAATGGTACGTTTTAGTGCGATATGTGGTAATTAGGGGGAACCTTGACCAAGTGATGTATGAATTGGTTTTAGTAAGTTGATGGAGTGTTGTTAGGGCCATGTTAACCTAGCTTTGCCCCCAATTGCACTAAAATACCACCAGATTGCTATTTGATGCAAATTCATCGTTTTTAAGCAAATTTTGACTTTCTGTAATCTGCTATCGACCCAGTGTGTTCAGAATAAAATTATGAAGACTGCAGTATAGTTGTGAGGTGATGATCCCATGTGTAGAACACGACCCCCAAATTCCGTAGAGTGGCCGCCGAAATATTGATTCTGGCCGCAAATTGCGGCCAGATGGGGAGGGAATGGGTTGGGGTTTGGCTCTATTGGTGTCTGTGCAACCCTTAGACTCATGGCACGTATAATTTTATTTGATTCTTGCTGTAGAAAAATCTGGAGCTAAATACCTGTTTCTCGTATTTTTAAACCTTCGCGACACGCATGATACGTGTGTGGGTTTGGGGTTTCTGTGTATCGCGACGCGTCAGGGTAGTTTCAGACGCGTAATCACACGTTTTAGCATATCGTGCACACGCGCGCTTGGTTAGTGACGCGGGTTTCTAGTGTGACCTTAATATCACGTTTTTGTGGGTTTGAGCTTATATGTGATATATTGTATGATTCTAGGTTCCCAGGCGAGTGAGACGGACGCTGCGAAGAAGGGGAAGCAAGTCGTCGGCTACACTTAGCGTGAGACTTCGGTGAGTAGATTTAACATCTATGGGGATATCGCCCGCATGGCGTTATGCGTCAGGGCTGATAGGACCTTATAGTTATATCTTGCATTTACCCCATTGACTATCATGGATACTGTTGTTGCATACTGCATTCCCTTCTATATGTAAGTAAACTTAGAATTGATAGAACACCGCACTATTACTAACGGTTCATGTTGCACGAGCACTAATCTGCATGTTACACACACACCGTTAGTAATTGCCATGACACACTCACTATAGAACTGCCATGATTATATTGCTGTAGTTCATTTCACATATGATTCGATATGATTTTCATAGAAATTGGGAGCCGCATGATGTCTTTAAAAACGGAAACTATTTTAAAAGCAGTTTCCCCTTGTACCTATATTATGGCTTGATGTACATAGCACATCGCATTTGATTTACTTCTTGGTGTTGGATTTTCATGTGATTTCTGGTTTTGAGGACTGTGGGATTATTTAAGAAAAGATGTACTATTTGAAAACCCGGTTCCTCGTGATATGATATTTCGGTGCATCCACCACGCGTTTTCGCGGTGCTGAGACGTGTGTTTGAAACCCGATTCGAGGAGTTGGATGATCCGTTTGCGGGTTCGTGGTGGAACCAGTATGGTTCCCCGGGGCGAGAAATGTTTTTCGTAGAGTAGACGATGAGCCTAGCAGGGTGGCGAGTACCTACCGGTGATTGGTTAGACCTGGCGGTTATCCGGAGGATACTGACCAGAGTCGAGAGATGGACGCGGGATGATCCGTTTTGCCGGGGCCGAGGGCCGATACCACAGACGGAGCCCGTGGGCTGATCCGGACTTAGGAGCCCGATATATGAAGATTTGTGTGTCGATGCTGGACACGAGTATTTTATGATATTTTGAGTGCCGATGTTGGGCACTCGTGATTCTCCGAGATGTACAGGATTTGAGGGCCGAGGAGAGTGCCGACGCCTGAGTTTATTTGGGATTTAGGTGCAGTTTTGGGCACCGATTATTTTCCATGTTGATATTCCGTGTAGATGTTATTTATCCCATGCTCAGCATTGATTATCATGTATCTCATTCTGTAGTTATTTTACCTGACAGAGCAATTGCATGACTATTGCACCTACTGCTTGTCGCATATAGATCTTACTTGCTCGCATATGATAGAGTAGCGCAGTACGTGCATGCTCGCGATTACCTTTATATGTTATCTCTATTCACGAGTTGGCAACTCTCCCCCGTTGTGCCACAGTATTTGCAGGTTGCCCCTTAGAGTAGTCGCGGCAGGCTGCCTTTGCATCTTTTGGCTACTGATACCACTACAGCTGGTGCGAGAGCTGTTTTACTTTTAGGTGGGTTGTGGTATCTGATTACTTTTATTGTACCCCTTTTGTATCTAGTATTCTCTATCTACCATATATGTACTGGACTTAGATACTGTGTGAGGACGATGATGTATATTTTTGTATTCTGGTGTCGAGCTCGTGGGAGCCGACTGTTTTTTTGTATGCAGTTTATTATTCTGTGATGTTTACTTATCGCTCCTTCTTCGCTACGGCGTCGTATATTACTCTTGTGATGATGGTTTCCGCCGGTGGGCGTGATTGCTTCCGTTTGGGAATGTTTTGGTTTCATTATATCTCATTTTCACTCATTTTCACTCATATCCTGTTTTATACCCGATTTCGGGGTTACTTTTACAAAGGAAATGCTGCCAAAATTATTGTAATTGATAACGTAACTTTAAAAGAACTTATTGAACTATTTAAGGTTTTCTAAATGTCTTAATTAAATGTTTTCAACACTCGCTACTTTTAACTGGTTTTGATTTCTGGGTTCGGCTTACTTAGTCGCGTTACGCCTGTAGACGTTGCGTGGTTAAGTGCCGGTCACGAGTCGAAACATTCGGGTCGTTACAAAGTTGGTATCAGTGCATAGGTTTTCCCTTTCGGAGTGTAGGATGACCTTGGTGTGATGGAGTAGGTAGCTGAAGCAGAGTGGCGTAGCGTGTGTATGTTCCGCGGCATACTCACGACACGGTACTCCTCCAAGGCGACCTTAGGACTTATTGATTTAAATTCCTTCTTGAGTATATATATTCTTATGATTCGATTTCCGTATTCTTATCGAATCCTAATTTCCTTTCAGCCATTATGCCGCCAAAGACTACGAGGGCGCAGAGAGCGGCCGCGAGGGCCGAGATTCGAGTTGATTCTTCTGAGACGAGGACTGATCCGGGCAGTACACCGGTTGTTCCCGAGCAGGTTGTTCCTCCCGTGACAGATCAGATCGCCACGCTAGGGGCTGGTATGCAGGAGATGCGCCAGACGGTGGGATCCAGCATGCAGGAGCTGTGCCAGATGATAGGATCGCTAGTTGAGACGCTTCGAGCGCAGCGACCAGAGGTAGCTCCACCCGTTACAGAGACCACGATGGTACCTACCGCACAGCCAGTTGCCTCTGCAGCCACGGAGGTGATTACAGTATCGCTATCAGAGTTCATGAGGCTGAAGCCTCCGGTCTTCACAGGCACTGATACAGCCGAGGACCCACAGTCTTTCATTGATAGGATGGATCGGATATGCCGTTCCCTCAGATGCGCAGATGCGAGATGGGTCGAGTTCACGAGCTTTCTCCTGGAAGGTCTTGCGCAGAAGTGGTGTGAATCAGTTGAGAAGGGCAGAGCGGCAGGTTTTCCTCCTATGACCTGGATAGAGTTCGTGGCACTATTCCTTGCCCGCTTTCTCCTACTGAGTATCAGAGATGCTAGAGCACGCAGGTTCGAGTCCTTACGCCAGACTCCGGAGATGTCAGTGGCAGAGTATGACGTGCTGTTTACAGAGCTATCAGTTTATGCTCCGTACCTAGTGGTTACCGAGGAGATGCGAGTCAAGAGATTTGTTCGAGGCTTTCTTACAAAACTGTTCCTAGCGATCAGCGCACAGCATTACGAGACATATGCAGCAGCTCTAGACGCAACCCTATTAGTCGAGGAGCGCCTTGCTGAGACTTCGGTAGTTCCAGAGCCGAAGAGAGTTCGTACTAGTATATCCGCACGGAGACAGACATTCAGACGCCGCGACAGGTAAAATTAAGGTACGGGGAGTGGCAGAGATTCGGGACGAGGCCAGATGTTTCGTTCGTATCCACGGAAGAGTCAGCAGTCGTCGCGGGGTTGCTTTAGATGCGGCAGTCTACTTCACCTCGTCAAAGATTGTCCTGAGATACACCGGAGGGAGGCGGCAGCACCGCATGTTACCTTACCACCTTCACCACCCCAGAGGGCGTTGCCTGTTGTACCTACCGTTGCTCCGCGTCAGACTCATACGCAGAGAGGTCATGGGCATGGAGGAGTTGCTTCGAGGGGGCGAGATGACCGAGGCAGAGGGCTGTCAGTCACCGGTGGAGGACAGGCGCTGGTTTTTGCTTTGACGCATCGGGACGTGCAGGCGTCCAATGCGGTGGTCTCAGGTATCCTTCCAGTATGTTCTGTAGATGCATACGTGTTGTTCGATCCCGGATCCACGCACTCGTACGTATCCACACACTTTGTGCCGAGTTTGGGTAGAGAGTCCGGTTTGCTTGATCAGCCGCTTGTTGTGACCACCCCCGTGGGAGAGTCGTTTGTTGCTAGGCACGTGTTCCGATCCTGTACCGTCTGTATTGGCGAGAGAGAGTTGCATGTCGGCTTGATCATTCTTGAGATGTTGGACTTCGACGTTCTTTTGGGCATGGATTGGTTAGCCACGTGCTATGCTTCTGTGGACTGCCGTGAGAAGACAGTTAGATTCTGTTTTCCCGGCGAGTCGGTTTTTGTTGTGTTGGGGGACCGTGGTGCCGCCCCTCACAGTGTGATTTCTTCTTTTCGCCCTGGACAGCTTTTGAGGAAGGGATGTTAGGGATTTCTCGTCTATGTTTGCGATGCTATCTGTTGGCTTTCCTAACACCTTATGAGAGTATTGGAGGCATCACATACCACAAAGATCAAATTTTTGGTGGTGCTAAGTAAACATACAAAGGATCTTGTCCTAGAAAATTAGGGATTCAAAATTTTACAAGCGATAAGGATAGGGATTCGTAAACTACAACCTTTGTAGCTCCCTTTCGCTTAACTCTTTGGCCTCTTGAGTGATGGAGGAAGGTCCTTCTTGAAGTCCTCTAGCGTCCACGACGATCCACCCGGAGCTCCTAGTCCAAGCTTGCAACTTCACCTTTCCGGAGAAGAGATGAAGATAACACTCTACACAAATGGGCTAAACTTGTATAGAATGAGGTTGTGGATTTTATTCTCACTTCAAAAACCTTTCTTGATCAACATTTTGCTCACTTGAAGAGAACAAGAGAGCTTAGGAGGAAGAAGAAGCAACAAGGAGGATGATGGCTAACCTTCTTCAAGAAGACAAGAAAACATTCTTCTTGAAGAAGAGAAAAGACTTACCTTGGAAAGGAAATCAAGACATAGAAATATATTTTTGTTCCTTCTTATGCAACCATGGTTAAGATATGAAGCCACTATTGCATCATGGTTAAAACACATAAGGAATAATAACCAAGGGTTAAAGGGTGGGAATGAAACGTAAGAGTGTAGAAGCTTATCAATATTTAACCCTCTTCTTTTCCTTTTGTTTTAGCATAAGTGCAATAATGATTCATATTAAAAACCATGGTGTAAGTCTAGCATTTCCATCATATTCCATGTATAAGCAACCATGAAAGATGATGCATGTATGTATGTTTACATGCACATCATATGTGTATGAAACTACAAGTAAGAAATCATACATGCATGCATACATCCATCATGCACAAGTAAAGGTTTCAAGTGAGAAAACTAAAGGTTAAATGATAAATCAACACTTGATTTATCAACCCGGTCATATCACATATGACCCCACCAAAAGCCAGCTGCCCGATCAATATACGGTATCCCATACGCGCATTTTAATCGGGTCCATGCACATATCACATATGCGCACCACAACGTTTCGCCTGGACCAAGTAACTCCTTTGTGGGACTCTAAGACTCGTCAATACGCCGGCAGTGGGTGATGATCATATCAAGCACCCCCAGGCCGCAAGCGGTCAGCTAAACGTAACGGCCACCCGGGTATTGAGCGATCAGAGGAAAACAAGCGAACCTGCCACCACTCCGTCGAGCCAACTGGCAACACTACCGTACAGTCCGGTCTCTTCGTCAGATATGTCGCATATCAAGTCTAGGGGTGGTAAGCGTCAGACCCCAATAACCGATAAGTCGTGCAGATGTGAGGCTCATAACGGGTCGAGAAACTACTGGTAACACTTACCAGCAAATCTCTGAATCAGCCCTGGCCAGGGACTTCCCTGTTACGGCCAATCAAGCACAGCGCAACATCAACCCCCAATACCGGGAGAGACGAAACCCCTCCTATCGCTCATTGCCTCCATGTGACTCGGGACTGTACCCAAAGACCACCGTTTTGCATGCCCTCAAGGACGTGGTAAGGTGGAGATCAAAGCACAGTGGGAGTCACACAAGACACTATGACGATCTCGGGTCTACAGACTACTCTGTACCAGTGTCACCTGAGAACTGCCATCTGACGTAAGGTATAATACCATCTGGGAGTTCTCGGCGAGTCCGTCCAGTGTACCCAGTCTCCACTGAGCACCTGTATACCATCTCTGATGTCAAACACCAATGGATATGGGATCATCCATCGCCCATCTCATGGGTCGAGAAGCATATACGCTAGTCTACACTGGTATATCGATGCCCCGTCTCGATACACCCACGACTAGGGACCTTGAAGGATGTACTTATGGACTACCATGTCCCCACTAGTATGATCCGCATCATAGTCCAGGTAGTCAAGTACACATCCTAAGGGCTTTACCAACATGTAACTATAAGACAGTTTAAAGAGACAAGTATACATGTTAAGATAAAGAGTAACCAGATAGCATACTATCATATCGAGCAAGAAAGTCATCTCTATATACGTCCCAGCATCCACTACAATATACATCCAATGTACAGTAATGGCCTCTAGGGCATACATATAACTAACAATCTCCCATTTGCACTAGGGCCATCTGTAGCAGTGGTTGCAGTATCTCATACTCAACCATCCCATAAAAGTCTCTCTCTGGGAATAGGCCTTCGTGAGTAGATCCGCCGTGTTATCCTCTAAGTCTGCTCTCCTTCCCTCGATCATCTTGGAGATCAACCATCTCCATGATCAGGTGACACTGCCTTAGAATAAGTCTGGATCACTGATGGGACCAGCGTTCCTTGGCATAAGCCACAACTCCATTGTCTCACAATGGTGGGAACATAGTTCATCTCATGAACCATTATACATCCAAACAGCATCTTTGGTAGCATCTTAAGTAGCGCTGTATCCTGCCTTTATCGTCTAGTATGTCACGGTATCTAGCTTGGAACTCTTCCAACATACCGTCCCTTTACTGAGGGTAAAGACAATGCCTGCGACTGACATTCAGTCGTCTTTATCACCCTGGAACACTTCCAGTGATTCTCCCCAGGATCGATTGATACCATCTCACTACGACTAGTGAGTATCCTAACATCCAATTAGATCTATCTCATAGATCCAAAATTCAGGATTTAGTAGGTATCACTTTGATCCTATATGGAGAATCATTGTGATAAACGGAGATTGATCGAGCGAAGCATAGGAAACTCCTTCCCTATCAAGAGTATCACATCCACGTACTCTACGAGGATCGTCACAATACTCCCTACTACCCTTTTGTTTATACAAGGTTCATCTACCATTCTGATGATGTCAAACTCTTTGACTACAACATCAAAACAGATGTTCCAACTCCGCGATGCCTGCTTTATCCTATAAAGCATCTTGCACACGTTTCCGCTGCTCCCACTGTCTACGAAGTCCTCTGGCTGTGTACTTATAGACGCTCTCTTTCAAAATATCATTTAGAAAAGCAGTCATGACACCCAACCACCAGATATCGTAGTCATGGAATGTAGCCGTGGCAAGTAGGATCTGGATGGACTTAAGCTTAGCTCCTTGGAAAAGGCTTTATCATGATCCACTCCTGGTCAATGATGCAAACCTTTA
The DNA here is from genome assembly GCA_030015575.1 of Agapanthus africanus. Taxonomy (NCBI): domain Eukaryota; kingdom Viridiplantae; phylum Streptophyta; class Magnoliopsida; order Asparagales; family Amaryllidaceae; genus Agapanthus; species Agapanthus africanus. The sequence continues at coordinate 389,973,972 of JASDDO010000022.1, forward strand.
ACAAGTCTAGCTTTGAAAGTCTCAACTTTTCCATCTACACCAAGTAATCTTCTCAAGATATACTTGCTCCTGATGGGGATTTAACCCTTCAGATATCGCAACAAAAGTCCATACTTTGTCGGTGTATAAGGATTCCATCTCAGATCGCTAAACATCCAGCCATTCTTACAGAGTCCCACTCCTGATGGCCAGCTCGAAACTAGTTGGGTCATCATCTCATGATGCAATCCTGGCTCCCACTGTCATAGAGAAACCGAAGTAACTCTCAGGTGGGTGAGGAACCCTACTAGATCGGCGGAGAGGCTGAGGTTCGTTGGTATCTACTGAATCCTTTGGTTGTACCAAATCATCTGCCATCATTTGTATAGCTGGAACCTTTCCAGTTGTACATAACAGAACTTGCCTCGAGCTTGTCCGAATTTTGCTTTTAGACATAGATCGGACAACCCCCAAATCTTAACTAACTTAAGACATGGGCTCTTCCCTTTCCATATCACATATGAAATGGTAGGCAACTGATTTGATTCAAACCCTATTCAGTAGCACTCATCACAGAGCACACCATATCAAATAGGGTGTATCTGCTCCACTCCGATATACCATCGTGCAATGGTGTATTCGGAGGAGTAATGCTGAACCAAATCATCTACTGTCATCTGTATAGCTGGAACCTTTCCAGTTGTACATGACAGACCTTGCCTCGAGCTTGTCCGGATTTTGCTTTTAGACATAGGCCGGACAACCCCCAAATCTTAACTAGCTTAAGACATGGGCTCTTCCCTTTCCATATCACATATGAAATGGTAGGCAACTGATTTGATTCGAACCCTATGCAATAGGCATGCAACTTCTCAAGTGCATAACTCCCATAAGGAAATAGGTGACTCAGTAGTACTCATCATAGAGCGCACCTTATCATATAGGGTGTGTCTGCTCCACCCCGATTTACCATCGTGCTATGGTATATTCGGAGGAGTAATGCCGAGAGAGAATCTCATTCTCCTTTAGAATAGTCCAGGAATTCCATGCTCAAGTATTCTCCTCCTTGATCTCATCAAAGGACATAATACTTATACCCATATTTTGGTTCTTTACTTCTTTCTTATATTCCGTGAATATCTCAAAAGGTTCGGACTTGTGTTTCAACAGGAACATATGTCTGAATCTCGAGAGATGATCAGAGAATGTAATGAAGTATAAAGAACCATTCCTGGTATGTGCAGACAGGGGACCTACATACATCAACATGTATCATCCCAAGAGTTCACTAACTCTTTCTCTGTTTCCAATAAACAGAGCTGTGGTCATCTTATCTCTGTGACATGACTGGCGAGTTTCACAAGATGTAAATTCAAACAAATTTAAATATGCATCTTTATGTAACTCCAGCCAGTCGGGTCGCATTGATATGACCAAGTCTACAATACCTCAAGATGGATCCGTTCATTTATGAACTCTTCCTCTTGTGTGTGTTCCGTATACTAAGAACTGTAGTTTGATTTAGAACTTCAATGCTTTTAGATAGCGTGCCTGAACCGATCAACTTTTGATATAGGAAATGTTCAAAACATTATCCAACAATACAAAATTTTATCATTTCTTTAATAATAAAGAGACTGATATGATTTTGTATATCAGGTTCGGTATCTAATAACATTCGTTCAGAATCAATGTATCGGTAATACAGGGTGACAGTGACCGACAGACTTGGCTGCAACACTTGCCCCGTTTTCTACCTCATGAAACTTATCACCCGTTCTCAGTTTTTCTACCTTTTTGTAGCCCTATGTAACAGATTACATATCTGGGATCCTGATCCGGTATCACATACCCAGGATCGGGAGGATACTGAGAAACAGTTCTTTGTAATGAACACACCCGAAGATGATGCATCAACATGCACTCTCTTCGTTTGGGCGGCACGGGAAATCTGGTATTCCCCAATTTCCTGCTCTGTCTTATAACAATTACAAGTTGGAGCGGGACCAACGTTCCCAGCTCAGTATAACAAGCGGGTTCGGTCAATTATCCGTATTATTATCTTGATTAAAGGCGTGATATGGTCGCTACCCGGAGAGAGAGAGAAGAAAACACTCAGCGTGCGCTCTTGCAAGATCAGATTGGTTATGTTTTATCTAATCAGGATGGCTCCCACTGCTTTTTATCAAATCTTCCTTCAAACCCTAAAAGGAAAGACTAGCCGGGATTAATTACACACTACAAGTTCGCCAATCTTTCAGCCAGGCCAGTGTCGGTACTTTGAGGGAGGTCCCCCGTGCTTTCGCACGAACCTAATTAATGTAAACCTCGTTTTCCCAGAGGCGTAACCTCGTTAACACCTTTCTAGACACCTACTTGATCGGCTAATTGCAATGTGCAAAACTCTCCCAGGAGTAACTCTTACTCACAGCGGGTATCGGGATCCAACTATCTCATAGAAGGTATGCAATCTCATTGCAAATTTCAATACTTGAAATTCCCGATAATCTTTTGCCCCTAGCATGCTATGACCTTGACGAAAGCCAACAAACCACAGCCCGCTAGTCAAGTTCAACCCGTACATTTCCTGACTGAATTAAACCCACCCGCACGACCCTTGACGAAAGCCAACAAAGCCGTACGACTACCCTAATCCAGTCGCATCATATGCAACAGATAAGCAGCACATAGCTACCGCACACTACACCTTGACGAAAGCCAACAAATGTAGCACGAATACTATATGTAGCTTATCTGAAATGACGGAGGGCTACGACAGGTTTTTCTGAAAACCTATTGCGTAATGAACTTGATATCGTTGTAGGATCGAATGAAGTTTAGAAATGGAGTGATTTTGAGGCCTTTCCAGTTTTGCTAAAGGGGTCACTCCCGGTGAAGGGATCGTCGGCCCTTTCCTCGTCGTATGAGGTGCGGGATATATCACATATATCACTGTGCAAAGCAAAAACTCTTAAAAGCAATCAAAAACAAGCCGAGTTTGTAGCATCTGCCAGTTATTGCTAAAGGAGTCACTCCCGGTGAAGGGATCTCGGTCCTTTCCTTATCGAATAAGGTGCAGGATATATCACATATACCGCTGTGCAAAGCAAAAACTGTAGCTACCTTTTTATTTTGAAATTCGATTCTACAACATCTTTAGGTTTCTTTTCTTTCATTAATCACATTAATGATGTCCCATCGTTTAAGTACCTAAACATCACAGATAGATATGACGTACACTTATGCCATCCGCATTCGCCTCGATGTCCCCTCGTGCACCGTTAGGTTAGGTAACTAACGACAGAGCAGGGCAGGGCTAGCGCGGGTGTAAAACATAAGTAACGTCTATATAATATATCATATATACTATATACTGTATCTATCACAGAACATCACATGATCACATCACAGATATCGCAGCAGAAGAATCATATGAAATATTGGATATACTAGGACGTCCGTGTTTTCAATACGAGCCAGTACAAAACACGGATTCCACGGTCGTGATGAATAGCCATACCCACACCCCTAGACCCCTACGAGAGCGGCAAGCAACCCTACCAATTCTAGAGTTAGGAGACCCGGACTCGACTCCTCGAGTTGGTCTCCCACTGGACTCCAGAACCCGGTTACTTGAGCCCTCCTCCTTGGGTCTATCCTAGTGCGGAAAAGTAAATAATATACATAAGGTGACATCTTCCGCAACATGGAAGTGCCCCAATAAAAGAATATTACATACAAGTTTTTACATGAATGAAAACGAAAAACACTCATCTCACATAAAAACCCCCGGCTATTCAAACACGACGATCCAATATAACATATCCAGCAACACATAACATCACATGTCATCAACGTAAGTAAGTATGCGTACCCCAATTGTCGTTGACGTATAGCAACGAAACCGGCGATATCGCCATACTACACTTACGGTCACAGAAAAGAAAGTGTAAAACTACAACAGTTGGAATCCGCAATCTTTTCAGACATCACATGCCCAATCAAATGAATTACTTAGACATCGCATGTCTAACAATTATAAACCCCGCATTTTAGTCTCATTATCGAAAACACTTTTCAATATCAAGTCGGGCAATTCAACAAGATTCCCGAAAATCTGATCGAATGCTCGTCGCAAACCTTAGTAGGCGGCCGCACCCCCGATACCGTCGACAAAGTGCACCAAGGCGGAACACCGCTACCGGGAGCACCCGAACGGATGATTTCGGCGGCGGGGTTCTCCTACAGTCACTTGGTCGGGGCTATGGAGTGAGGCTGTCTATTAAGTTTACCCGGCGAGTATCCGCGTACACTACGTGATTGCGACGGACTTTTGATCACATCAAAATTCCGTGGCAACCGATCAAGTGAGACTAAACTGCTATGTTTATAACATTCATTCGGTTATCTCATAACTATTTGTGAATTCCAATTATTGTATCACATCATAGATAAATATGCAGTATTAAAGTTTTTGAGCGAATGGTCAAATACCCAAAATTCCCTAAAGCTCAACACTTGAGCGGAGTTCAAAAATTCCGGAGTGTGGCACAGTAGCAGCGGTCCAGCCGTAGAAGGGTCAAGCCAACGCCTCACATGTGGCACGCCGTACTGCCCCAAACCCGAAGGTTCAAAGGGCAGTTCAAGATGGTCACATAATCGAGTTAAGGTTTGTTGTCTTCTAGAGGGTCCACTACAAAACTTGCACATATATCCGAAAGACGTAAACCCCATGAAGAGTGAGTAAATGATACTCGTCCAAATACTTCAATACATTCTAATTATCCGGATGAACAAGAAGTTAAAATTCCGATCGAATTAACGGGTCCAAAAACATCATCAGAATTGAAAGTAGTCAATTCAGAATAAAAATACCCCAAAACAGTGTACAAGCAGTGAGGTGAGTCACTGTGTAAAACTGACACCATGATGCAATAGTACTGCCGCGGAAGGGCGGCCTAAGGAGGGTTCATGCCGCGCTTCCGCGCTCTAATCAACTGTTCATGGTTTCAATTTTCACAGTAATTCATAATTTCACCTGCTTAATATTTTGCATATTTTTATTTCTGAAAATAAGCAGTTTCAAAAAAAAATCCAGAGAGCGTCCCAAAAACCCGTATTTCGGTTCGATCGGAGTTTTTACTTCGCAAGAGTAACACCTAATGTTCCAGGTCGGCTCTGATACCAATGTTGGCTTTCCTAGCACCTTATGAGAGTATTGGAGGCATCACATACCACAAAGATCAAATTTTTGGTGGTGCTAAGTAAACATACAAAGGATCTTGTCCTAGAAAATTAGGGATTCAAAATTTTACAAGCGATAAGGATAGGGATTCGTAAACTACAACCTTTGTAGCTCCCTTTCGCTTAACTCTTTGGCCTCTTGAGTGATGGAGGAAGGTCCTTCTTGAAGTCCTCTAGCGTCCACGACGATCCACCCGGAGCTCCTAGTCCAAGCTTGCAACTTCACCTTTCCGGAGAAGAGATGAAGATAACACTCTACACAAATGGGCTAAACTTGTATAGAATGAGGTTGTGGATTTTATTCTCACTTCAAAAACCTTTCTTGATCAACATTTTGCTCACTTGAAGAGAACAAGAGAGCTTAGGAGGAAGAAGAAGCAACAAGGAGGATGATGGCTAACCTTCTTCAAGAAGACAAGAAAACATTCTTCTTGAAGAAGAGAAAAGACTTACCTTGGAAAGGAAATCAAGACATAGAAATATGTTTTTGTTCCTTCTTATGCAACCATGGTTAAGATATGAAGCCACTATTGCATCATGGTTAAAACACATAAGGAATAATAACCAAGGGTTAAAGGGTGGGAATGAAACGTAAGAGTGTAGAAGCTTATCAATATTTAACCCTCTTCTTTTCCTTTTGTTTTAGCATAAGTGCAATAATGATTCATATTAAAAACCATGGTGTAAGTCTAGCATTTCCATCATATTCCATGTATAAGCAACCATGAAAGATGATGCATGTATGTATGTTTACATGCACATCATATGTGCATGAAACTACAAGTAAGAAATCATACATGCATGCATACATCCATCATCCACAAGTAAAGGTTTCAAGTGAGAAAACTAATGGTTAAATGATAAATCAACACTTGATTTATCAACCCGGTCATATCACATATGACCCCACCAAAAGCCAGCTGCCCGATCAATATACGGTATCCCATACGCGCATTTTAATCGGGTCCATGCACATATCACATATGCGCACCACAACGTTTCGCCTGGACCAAGTAACTCCTTTGTGGGACTCTAAGACTCGTCAATACGCCGGCAGTGGGTGATGATCATATCAAGCACCCCCAGGCCGCAAGCGGTCAGCTAAACGTAACGGCCACCCGGGTATTGAGCGATCAGAGGAAAACAAGCGAACCTGCCACCACTCCGTCGAGCCAACTGGCAACACTACCGTACAGTCCGGTCTCTTCGTCAGATATGTCGCATATCAAGTCTAGGGGTGGTAAGCGTCAGACCCCAATAACCGATAAGTCGTGCAGATGTGAGGCTCATAACGGGTCGAGAAACTACTGGTAACACTTACCAGCAAATCTCTGAATCATCCCTGGCCAGGGACTTCCCTGTTACGGCCAATCAAGCACAGCGCAACATCAACCCCTAATACCGGGAGAGACGAAACCCCTCCTATCGCTCATTGCCTCCATGTGACTCGGGACTGTACCCAAAGACCACCGTTTTGCGCGCCCTCAAGGACGTGGTAAGGTGGAGATCAAAGCACAGTGGGAGTCACACAAGACTCTATGACGATCTCGGGTCTACAGACTACTCTGTACCAGTGTCACCTGAGAACTGCCATCTGACGTAAGGTATAATACCATCTGGGAGTTCTCGGCGAGTCCGTCCAGTGTACCCAGTCTCCACTGAGCACCCGTATACCATCTCTGATGTCAAACACCAATGGATATGGGATCATCCATCGCCCATCTCATGGGTCGAGAAGCATATACGCTAGTCTACACTGGTATATCGATGCCCCGTCTCGATACACCCACGACTAGGGACCTTGAAGGATGTACTTATGGACTACCATGTCCCCACTAGTATGATCCGCATCATAGTTCAGGTAGTCAAGTACACATCCTAAGGGCTTTACCAACATGTAACTATAAGACAGTTTAAAGAGACAAGTATACATGTTAAGATAAAGAGTAACCAGATAGCATACTATCATATCGAGCAAGAAAGTCATCTCTATATACGTCCCAGCATCCACTACAATATACATCCAATGTACAGTAATGGCCTCTAGGGCATACATATAACTAACACTATCGCTACAGAGGTTCCATTGGATCAGGTTCCGGTTGTTAGCTGGTTTCCTGATGTGTTCCCTGACGAGCTTCCTGGGCTACCGCCCGAGCGCGACATTTCTTTCTGTATTGATTTGGTTCCTGGCACAGGGCCTATTTCCATACCGCCTTATCGGATGGCCCCGGCGGAACTTCTAGAATTGAAGGGTCAGTTGCAAGATTTGCTGGACAAGGGACTTATTCGACCCAGTGTTTCTCCTTGGGGTGCTCCAGTCCTGTTCGTCAAGAAGAAGGACAGCAGTTTGCGTCTGTGTATCGACTACCGCCAGCTGAACAGGGTGACAGTGCGGAACATATATCCCTTGCCACGTATCGACGATTTGTTCGACCAGCTTCAGGGGGCAGGATACTTTTCGAGGATCGATTTACGATTGGGCTATCATCAGCTGCGGGTTCGACAGGAGGACATTCCTAGGACAGCTTTCCGTACGCGCTACGGCCATTATGAGTTTTTGGTGATGTCGTTCGGACTCACCAATGCGCCAGCAGCATTCAAGGACTTGATGAACCATATTTTCCGGCCATATCTGGATCTGTTCATCATAGTATTCATTGATGATATCTTGGTGTATTCCCGGAGTAGTGAGGAGCACGAGCAGCACCTGCGGATTACACTGCAGACTTTGAGGGAGAACCAGCTTTACGCGAAATTCTCCAAGTGTGCTTTCTGGATGGACAACGTAGACTTCTTAGGGCATGTTATTTCACGAGATGGTATATGTGTAGACCCAAGGAAGATCGAGGCCGTTCAGCGTTGGCCCAGACCCACATCAGTTACGGAGATTCGCAGCTTTTTGGGGTTGGCCGGGTACTACAGACGATTCATGCAGGACTTCTCCAGTATTGCTACACCTTTGACTGAGTTGACCCGGAAGGGAGTTCCTTTCGATTGGACAGAGGAGTGCGAGCACAGTTTTCAGCAGCTACGGACTCGTCTGACTACGACACCGGTGTTATCATTGCCTTCAGGATCAGGCGGATTTGTGGTCTATTGTGATGCTTCTCGAGTGGGGCAAGGGTGCGTATTGATGCAGCATGCCAGGGTGATCGCGTATGCTTCACGACAATTGAAATATGAACAGAACTACCCCACTCACGATTTGGAGATGTCTGCAGTGGTCTTTGCACTTAAGATCTGGCGACATTACCTATACAGCGAGTCGTGCCAGATATTCACTGATCACAAGAGTTTAAAGTACATATTTCAGCAGCGAGACCTGAACCTTAGACAGCGCCGATGGATGAAGTTAGCGAAGGATTACGACTGCGAGATCTTGTATCACCCGGGCAAGGCGAATGTAGTGGCGGATGCTTTGAGCAGGAGGCCCGGGGGTAGCCCCTCTTGTTTGAGTGCAGTACAGGGGCAGTCGTCGGCAGATTGGCAGATATTATGCGACAGCCGAGTGCAGTTCCAGTTCACGCCGATCGGAGGAAAGATTGCGCATGTTCGTGCACGCCCACAGTTGCTTGACCGTGTACATGAGGCACACCACAGTGATGACCGATGTTCAGAGATCAGGACGCAGATTGGACATGGCAGATTTTCAGAGTTCGTGATCGATGATCAGGGGATGCTGAGATTTGGGACTAGACTATGCATACCAGATGCTGAGGGGCTGCGGCGTGAGATTCTTGAGGAGGCACATCGATCAGTGTACATCGTCCATCCCGGTTCCACCAAGATGTATCATGATATGAGAGATGTTTACTGGTGGGACGGAATGAAGAGGGACATCGCAGATTTCGTATCGAGATGCCTGACTTGTCAGCAAGTCAAGGCCGAGCACCAGAGGCCTGCGGGAGAGCTACAGCCGTTACCCATTCCGGAGTGGAAATGGGAGCAAATTTTGATGGATTTCGTTGTGGGTCTACCCAGGACTAGGCGAGGGTATGACTCCATTTGGGTGATCTTGGATCGTTTGACGAAAGCGGATCACTTCGTGCCAGTGAAGATGATTTTCGGATTTGCTCAGTACGCCCAGATTTACTTCGACGAGATAGTACGACTGCATGGAGTCCCGACATGTATCGTGTCCGACAGAGGCACCCAGTTTACCAGCCGACTATGGCAGAGACTTTAGGAGGCTTTGGGCACACGCTTGAGTTTCAGCACAGCATTTCATCCACAGACCGACGGCCAGTCAGAGCGGACGATTCAGACTCTTGAGGACTTGCTCCGAGCGTGCGTTTTAGACTTTGGTGGTAGCTGGGATCATCATTTACCCTTGGTGGAGTTCTCCTACAACAATAGTTTCCAGGATACTATTCAGATGGCACCTTTCGAGGCTCTGTATGGGAGGAGATGTAGATCGCCCATCTGCTGGACATAGCTCAGTGAGAGCATTATTTTGGGGCCCAAGATCGTACAGGAGACGACCGAGAAGATACAGCTGATTCGAGACAGGATGAGGACAGCTCAGAGCAGGCAGACATCGTATGCTGATAGGCGCCGCCGCAGATTAGAGTTCGCAGTTGGAGATCATGTTTTTCTGAGGGTCTCTCCGATGAAGGAAGTGATGAGGTTTGGACGGAAGGGGAAGCTTAGCCCCAGATTCATAGGTCCCTTCGAGATCCTCGAGCGTGTGCGCGCAGTGGCTTATCGTTTGGCTCTTCCACCCGACTTCCCAGATGTTCACCCCGTGTTCCACGTGTCGATACTTCGCAGATACCTACATGACCCTTCGCACATGATTCAGCATCAGACCGTTCAGCTCGAGCGCGACCTTTCGTTCACCGAGCAGCCAGTCGTGATATTGGACCGGCAGGTGAAGAAACTTAGATCGAAGGTCTTGCCATCAGTGAAGGTGCTTTGGCGTAGCCCGAGTGGCGAAGAGATCACTTGGGAAGCCGAGGGCGAGATGCGGAATAGGTTCCCTCATCTCTTTGAAGTTATGCGTAGCTTTATATTTTCAAATTCGGGGACGAATTTCTTTTGGGGGGGGATTGTAACACCTTAGGATGTGTTTAGTAGCTAATTATATTTAAATAAAGGGTTTTTAATAAAAAGTTTACCAAATTGAGTTTCCAATATTTTTCCAAATTTAATAAATATTTTTCTAGAATTTTCCTAGGCTTGCACACACATGTGCATGTAAACTAGGGTTTAAAAATGAGGTAATACCATGATTAGCAACCATGGTGGGTTTAATAATGGGGATTAAGTCTTTTGGGTTTTAATTAAGTCTAATTAGTTATTTGATGGTTGTTTTAATTTGAATTTTTTTTGGAGTGTTGACTTGGTGAGCATGAGAGAGAGAGAATGCATCATGGCAAAAGCCATGCTTGCATTTAATGACGAGAGAGAAAGGAGGGGTTGACATTGGGAGTTATGATTTCCTCTCATTCTTGTGCTCATTCTTTCAACCTCACTCTCACACTCACACACCCACAACATCTCAGCAGCAGCAGAAGCAAGCTCAGCAGCAGCTGAAGCAACACAGCAGCAGCCAGAAGCAGCAACAGCAGCAACAGTGAGCAGCAACAGCAGCAGTGAGCAGCAGCAACAACACAACTCCAACTGCAGCTCCTTCCCTCTACTCCTTCTTCTTCCTCCAGCTCCCTAGGGTCGAGTGCGGGGTATACTTCTTGAACTTACCCCCTAGTTTGCTTAATTAGTGTAGCTTAGCTTCGATTAGTGGCTAATGGTACGTTTTAGTGCGATATGTGGTAATCAGGGGGAACCTTGACCAAGTGATGTATGAATTGGTTTTAGTAAGTTGATGGAGTGTTGTTAGGGCCATGTTAACCTAGCTTAGCCCCCAATTGCACTAAAATACCACCAGATTGCTATTTGATGCAAATTCATCGTTTTAAGCAAATTTTGACTTTCTGTAATCTGCAATCGACCCAGTGTGTTCAGAATAAAATTATGAAGACTGCAGTATAGTTGTGAGGTGCTGATCCCATGTGTAGAACACGACCCCCAAATTCCGTAGAGTGGCAGCCGAAATATTGATTCTGGCCGCAAATTGCGGCCAGATGGGGTGGGAATGGGTTGGGGTTTGGCTCTATTGGTGTCTGCTGCAACCCTTAGATTTATGGCATGTATAATTTTATTTGATTCTTGCTGTAGAAAAATCTGGAGCTAAATACCTGTTTCTCGTATTTTTAAACCTTCGCGACACGCATGATACGTGTGTGGGTTTGGGGTTTCTGCGTATCGCGACGCGTCGGGGTAGTTTCAGGCGTGTAATCACACGTTTTAGCGTATCGTGCACACGCGCGCTTGGTTTGCGACGCGGGTTTCTAGTATGACCTTAATATCACGTTTTTGTGGGTTTGATCTTATATGTGATATATTGTGTGATTCTAGGTTCGCAGGCGAGTGAGACGGACACTGCGAAGAAGGGGAAGCAAGTCGTTGGCTACACTTAGCGTGAGTCTTCGGTGAGTAGATTTAACTTCTACGGGGATATCGCCCGCATAGCGTTATGCGTCAGGGCTGATAGGACCTTATAGTTATATGTTGCATTTACCCTATTGACTGTCATGGATACTGTTGTTGCATACTGCATTCCCTTCTATATGTAAGTAAACTTAAATTGATAGAACACCGCACTATTACTAAGGGTTCATGTTGCACGAGCACTAATCTGCATGTTACACACACACCGTTAGTAATTGCCATGACACACTCACTGTAGAACTGGCATAATTATATTGCTGTAGTTCATTTCACATATGATTTGATATGATTTTCATAGAAATTGGGAGCGGCATGATGTCTTTAAAAACGGAAACTATTTTAAAAGCGGTTTCCCCTTGTACCTATATTATGGCTTGATGTACATAGCACATTGCATTTGATTTACTTCTTGGTGTTGGATTTTCATGTGATTTCTGGTTTTGAGGACCGTGGGTTTATTTAAGAAAAGATGCACTATTTGAAAACCCGGTTCCTCATGATATGATATTTTGGTGCGTCCACCACGCGTTTTCTCGGTGCTGAGACGTGTGTTTGAAACCCGATTCGAGGAGTTGGATGATCCGTTTGCGGGTTCGTGGTGGACCCGGTATGGTTCCCTGGGGCGAGAAATGTTTTTCGTGGAGTAGACGATGAGCCTAGCAGGGTGGCGAGTACCTACCGGTGATTGGTTGGACCTGGCGGTTATCCGGAAGATACTGACCAGAGTCGAGAGATAGACGCGGGATGATCCGTTTTGCCGGGGCCGAGGGCCGATACCGCAGACGGAGCCCGTGGGCTGATCCGGACTTACGGAGCCCGATATATGAGGATTTGCGTGTCGATGCTGGACACGAGTATTTTATGATATTTTGAGTGCCAATGTTGGGCACTCGTGATTCTCCGAGATGTACATGATTTGAGGGCCGAGGAGAGTGCCGGCGCCTGAGTTTATTTGGGATTTGGGTGCAGTTTTGGGCACCGATTATTTTCCACGTTGATATTCCGTGTAGATGTTATTTATCCCATACTCAGCATTGATTATCATGTATCTCATCCTGTAGTTATTTTACCTGACAGAGCAATTGCATGACTATTGCACCTACTTCTTGTCGCATATAGATCTTACTTGCTGGCATATGATAGAGTAGCGCAGTACGTGCATGCTCGTGATTACCTTTATATGTTATCTCTATTCACGAGTTGGCAACTCACCCCCGTTGTGCCACAGTATTTGCAGGTTGCCCCTCAGAGTAGTCGCGGCAGGCTGCCTTTGCATCTTTTGGCTACAGATACCACTACAGCTGGTGCGAGAGCTGTTTTGCTTTTAGGTGGGTTGTGGTATCTGATTACTTTTATTGTACCCCTTTTGTATCTAGTATTCTCCATCTACCATATATGTACTGGACTTAGATACTGTGTGTGGACGATGATGTATATTTTTGTATTCTGGTGTCGAGCTCATGGGAGCCGACTGTTTTTTTATATGTAGTTTATTATTCTGTGATGTTTACTTATTGCTCATTCTTCGCTACGGCGTCGTATATTACTCTTGTGATGATGGTTTCCGCCGGTGGGCGTGATTGCTTCCATTTGGGAATGTTTTGGTATCATTATATCTCATTTTCACTCATATCCTGTTTTATACCCGATTTCGGGGTTACTTTTACAAAGGAAATGCTGCCAAAATTATTGTAATTGATAACTTAACTTTAAAAGAACTTATCGAACTATTTAAGGTTTTCTAAATGTCTTAATTAAATGTTTTCAACACTCGCTACTTTTAAATGGTTTTGATTTCTGGGTTCATCTTACTTAGTCGCGTTACGCCTGTAGACGTTGCGTGGTTAAGTGCCGGTCACGAGTCGAAACATTCGGGTCGTGACATTTATGCATTTACTTTTGATTTATGTGATTTCTGGATTTGAGAACCGTGGTATTATTTTCGAAAATACGCACTGTTTTAAAAACCCGGTTTCTCTTGATATGATATTTCAGTGCGTCCACCATGCGTTTTCTCGGTTCTGAGACGTGTGACATGTGAACCCGAATCGAGGAGCTAGACGAGGCCGAATGCGGGTACATGGTGGACCTGGTATGGTACCCCGGGGCAAGAAAGGGATGCTGTGTATACAGACGGTGAGCCTGGCAGAGAGACTACTACATACCGGTGATTGGTTGGACCTGGCGGCTATCCGGAGGATACTGACCAGAGTCGATAGGTGGATACAGGACGACCTGTACTGCCGAGGCCGAGGGCCAATTCTGCAGACGGAGCCCGTGGGCCGATCCGGACTGACGGAACCCGATACTTGAGGACTTGCGTGTCGATGCTCGACACGATTATTTTATGATATTCCGAGTGCCGATGTTGGGCACTCACGTTTATATGAGATTTACAGGATTTGAGGGCCGATGAGGGTGACGGCGCCTGAGTTTTACTGGGATTTGGGTGCATTGATGGACACCGGTTATTTTCCACGTTGATATTCCGTGTAGATGTTATTTTATCCCATGCTCAGCATTTAGTATTTTGCATCTCATCCTGTAGTTGTAGTACCTGATAGAGTACACTTGCTATGCATGATTATCGCATACCTTGCTCATCACATACTGATGTTATTAAATTGCACTTGTTAGGCATGATTATTGCGTATCCAGTTCATTCATATAGATTTTATCTGTTGGTATATGTTAGAGTATCGCAGTACTTGCATATGTTATCTACTATTCACGAGTTGGCAACTCACCCCCGTTGTGCCACAGTGTTGCAGGTTTCCCCTCGGAGTAGTCGCGGCAGGCTGCTTTCTTGCATCTTTTGATACGGATACCATTGTAGTTGGCGCGTGAGCCCTTTTGCTGATAGGTGGGTTTTTGCGGTATCTGTTTATTTTCCAGTTGTATACACTGTTGTATCTAGTACTCTCCATCTACTTTCATGTATTGACTTAGAGACCAGTTGTGAGGACGATGTATATTATTTTGTACTCTGGTGTCGAGCTCGTTGTGAGCCGACTTTATTTATGCAGCTTTATCTTTCATGATATTTGTTTTCACCTATACTGCTCATTTCTTCACTTCGGCGTCGTATATTTTCATTGTGGTGATTGTTTCCGCCGTTGGGCGTGATTGCTCCCGTTTGGGATGCTTTATTCTTATTGTATATCACTTTACTCATATCTTGTCTTGTACCCGATTTCGGGGCTAGTTTTTACAAAGGAAATGCTGCCAAAATTTTTAAGATAATAAATTGAACTTTAATGAATTTTTCTAAACAACTTAAGGTTTTCTAAACGATTTAACAAATGTTTCCATTAAATGTTTTAACACTCACTACTTTTTCAATGGTTTTGATTTCTGGGTTCGGCTTACTTAGTCGCGTTACGCCCGTAGACGTTACGTGGTTAAGTGCCGGTCACGGGCTGAACTTTGGGTCGTGACACCTTTAGTGTTCTAGACCACAACTACTAGGTAACACAACATTATAAATACCTAATTATCAGTTAGAGACCATTACCTAACCACTCTTGCTCAAAAATCCAATCTTTCCAAGCTCCAATGCAACCTAGTGGCTAAACCAAGATTTGTGAAGTGTTTTCATGAAGTTTTATGAAGTTTTGCTAGATTTTAGTGAAGGGATAGTGAGGGTTCAGTTTGAGAGTTGAGGGAATGAAGAAAAATTGAGAATGAGAGAAGAATGAGAAAGCGAGAGATGATAATGATGAGAGGTGAGTGTAGGGTGAGCTTAAACCTTACACTCACTCTTTCTCTCTCCTCATCAATGCTCACATAAATGCTCCATGACTCACCTAGCCACCTCTCTCTCAATCCAAAGAATGAAAATATCTCACCCACAAATATCTAGGCAAGGTTAGCTCAAGGCAAAGATTAGCTTAAGGTGTTATGGTTGTTAAACAAGATTAACACTAACTAACCCTCACATTAACATGCACAAGTGTGTGCAAGCCATAACAAATAATAATAAAATATTAATTAATTGTTATAAAATGTGAGGAAACCGATTTGGTAAACTTTTCCTTAAAAACCCGCATTATCGCTTAATTAACACTAATTGCATTCTAAGGTGTTACACCATTTTCTATGTTATTGAATGTGTTGTGATGCGCGAACGGTACGATCGAGTTCTAGGTTTGGTGGTTTTTCCGTATAGCAATCCTAGTTGAGGTTGGGGCGATGTCGTACACACTTTTGTGCACATAAGTATAGCTTGAGGACGTTTATTCTTCGTATTGTTGTCCTCGTACCTTCTCAGAGTATTAGCTTTATGTTTTGCGTTTGTGCAATTCCAGGATCGGTTGCGGAGGCATTGGACGCGGCACGGAAAGGCAGGGCTGTGATCGGATCTGATTAGCCGAGACGTCTGGGTGAGTAGATGTACTCATCTATAGGGGGATCGTTTGGATGGCGCGAGGCGCCCAATTGTTAGGATTTCTAGTAGTGTTTGCATTATATGCTTAGCTTTCTAGTTGTTCATCTCATGGATCGTTATCTATTTACATATATGTGATATCATCTCATAGGACACTTGCACCATTACCATTGGTTCATGCTTCACGTGCACTATTTATGCAAACACACATGCCTTGGTAATTGCTATGTCACGAACACTATAGAACTTGTCCAGAATCGGTAATTATGCATGTGCATCATATAGGATCCGTCGACTTTTACTTGTGTATTCATTTCTTTAAAATGGATACGTAGGATTGTTAGTTATATATATACTTATCTCATTGCATCATGATTCATGCATAGTTTCTGGCCGTACTTCGCATGGTATACACTAGCGTATTGTAGATTTCCACCCTCACCGGCATGTTTATATATTGTGATTCTTCTCGAGGATTTCATTATTTATGAGATTTCTGGATTTTGGGGGAAAACCGCAAGAATTTTATAAACTAACCATCCTTTTAAAATGCAAGTTGCGGTTTTCTCGTGATGTATGTGTCGTCCACCATGAGTTTTCATGATTGCTGTTGGTTTTTGAGACCCGATTCGAGGAGTAGGATGAACCGTTTCGGGTACATGGTGGGCCCGGTATGGTACCCTGGGGCGAGAGTGTTTTTGTGGGGATGACGATGAGCCTGGCCGGGGCAGACTACCTACCGGTGATGTTTGGCGCGGCGGATATCCGAAGGATACCGACCGTAATCGTGAGATTTGATGATATGGGCCGATCCAGACTGACGGAGCCTGAGATATTGAGATATTGATACATTGAGATATCGAGATGTTGAGACATCGAGATATTGAAACATTGATATATTCATATTGTGTGTCGATGCTTGACACGGCTTTTCTGATGATTTCATTGATGATTCCTCAGCTATTTTACAAAGTTTTTCTAAGTAAGGATACAGATTTTCTTGTACCAAACATATAAAAGTTCATGTTGATTATGTGTTCATGTTGCATACATATTAGTGCATCCCATCATATCGAGATATGTAGGTTATGACGCATTTGCGTGCATGCTCACGATAGCCTTATTAGATGTTACTTACAACTCACGAGTTGGCAACTCACCCCCGTTGTGCCACAGTATTTTGCAGGTCGGACCCATCAGCATTGTAGCGGCAGGCGTGCTTTTCTTAGCTTCTTTTGCTCGGACTTGCAACTTTTCTCGGTGGGTTGCGAGGATTACTTTTGTCTCCACTTGTACTATTATTTGTATCTAGTATTCTCTATCTACCACTTCTACCATTGTATATGCGACCTAATGATGAGACCGTGATAATTGTGTATATATTTTGTTTCTCTGGTGTCGAGCTCATTTGAGCCGACGTGATGTTTTCCTTTTCTCGTGCGTTTTATATGCTTATTCTTGCACCACTATGATATATATTGCGTGTGGTTGTGATTCCACCTTGGGCGAAGAGCTAGCTCCCACTTGGGGATGCCGTTGTTCATCATATATATGTATTCTTGTTTTGTACCCTTTTGGGGCCAGTATTTACAAAAGGAGACTCTGCCGAAATTTTCGGAAAAATTTGATGATTTAAAAGGTGCTTTAATGCAAATTTAATTTACTACACCTCTATTTATGTAAGGTTTTCCTCCACTCTATTTGTTAATGGTTTAGATTTTCTGGGTTTTGGCTTACTTAGATTGCGTTACGCCTTTAGACGTTGCGTAATTTAAGTGCCAGTCACGTTCCGTACCTTCGGGTCATGACAGTTCGTCTTAGAGTATCGCATGCCGGATCTAGTGGGTGGAAAACATCAGACCCTTAATAACCTTACAAGTTGAGCCGATGTGGCACAAGACCATCCGAGAATCTATTGATCTAATTATCAGTAATTCTCAATCCGTCCTAGTTAGGGACTTATTATAACATTTCGGAAAATATAAAATAATATTTTTGGAATTTAAATAATAAAATAATAAATTTCATGAAAACTATACAAGTTTGGATTTGATTTTTCATAGAATGGTATAATTATATAGCTATACTTTGGAAAATATTTGGAAATTAAAATAAATTATTAATGTTGAAGGCATTTAGTGGATTTGGGCTTTTATAAATTAATACACAATTATTTACATACAAGTTTATGTTAAACTTGATTAGTAGATTACTAATTATGCATTAAACCAAATCCATTTTTGTTAACCATGTCTAATGTGCCATGACACATTATATTTTGTTTCATGCATGGTTTTATTTTTTCTTTGTTTGTTGTTATTTTTGTTTTAATGAAAAGAAAATGAATAATTGGTATGAGAGGAGACATGAAGTGACTAGGAATAATAAGGAGAGAGAGTGAGAAAGAGAAAGAAATAGAGGGGGGATGGTCCTAGCAACCATGGGGTCTTCATCCATATCTTTTCTTCACCTCCTTCAAAGTTTCTTCATCTCCCCCTCTTCCTTCATCTCCACTCCTCACTACCACCTTGAACCACCCCTAAAACTTCACTAAAATCTCACACCACCTTCACAAAAATGTCCACAAGTTCATCCTACACCTCATGGTGGAAGCAAGTTGGAGTTTTGAGCACTTTGGCCATTTCAGAATTTTCTTGAGTTGCTCTTTTAAGGTAATTACTTCACCTTAAGCTAAGTGTTTAGTTTCGTAACCTCCTATATTAGTTTGGAGTTAAACAAGTTAAGTTTAGTGAACTTGGAAAATTCTAGGATGATCTATAGTAGATGTTTTGAGTTGTGGAGATATAATTGAGGATTAGTTAGTGACTACAAACCTATTAATAATAGAATCCTTGACCAAACTTGAGTTTAGAAGTTTCAAAATTTTGACCTGGAATTCTCTGATATCGGGTTTTTGCTAAATTGTGATGATCAATTGGAATCTGGGATGAATAGAAGACTCTAAAAATTAAGTTATAAATACAGTGACATGTGCAGGCAAGTAGGAAGCCACCAAAGAAGCCTGAGATAACCAATCCAAGTCTTGGCCGCCAATTCAATCGATATGGTCGCAATTTGCGACTTAGTCTAGGGATTAGGGTTTGGTTCTTGGTCCATAGCCCAATCATCTGATAACTAGGCCTATCCAATATGCAGAATGTTCTAATTTCACCTTAGGTAGAATCTAGGAGTGTTTTTCTATGTTTCCAATTTCGTTTTGCGATTTTTGGAACTTTGTTTTTGATATTTGAATTTGACTCGGTCGTTTGACGTTTGTACGTCAACGTCGGGAGTTTTTTGGTTATTCTTGCATGCATGGACCATAGGTTCTAACCTATGTGCGCTTCGCGTGCTGTATCGGTTTTCGGATTTGATTTTGATTCCTTTACGATATGCATTGAATTGTAGGTACCTTCGCGTAGACTTCCGGAATGACGAAGGAGAGCAAGGCGTTCATCAACTTCGGCTAGAGTGAGGACAGTAGGTAAGAGATGTATATCTACGGGGGAAGTCGGGTGGATGACGTATAACACCCGCGCAACTATAGTACTGAGAGATCAGAGATGTAGTATGTATATAGATACATACGCTTATATACATATATATATAACCATAAAGATAATTATGAGATGATATGATGAGTTGAGAATGTGGTGGAATAAAATGACACGAGTCGATAGGTTTGATATGAGGATGCGAGGCGATATATATACATATGCTAAGATATGATATGAGATGATATATATGAGAATATGAGATAATATGATGTACGTGACCATAGATCCATACTTTGATTTGATGATACCGTACGATGGATTATACTGTATGCGATATTATGTATAGGACGATAGATCCTTACTTTGATTTGATGATATTGTACGATGGATTATACCGTACACGATATTATGTATATGATGATAGATCCTTACTCTGATTTGATGATATCGTATGATGGATTATACCGTACGCGATATTA
Organism: Agapanthus africanus; assembly: GCA_030015575.1. Taxonomy (NCBI): domain Eukaryota; kingdom Viridiplantae; phylum Streptophyta; class Magnoliopsida; order Asparagales; family Amaryllidaceae; genus Agapanthus; species Agapanthus africanus. The sequence goes on from JASDDO010000022.1 coordinate 389,994,071, forward strand.
TGTACATGACGATAGATTCTTACTCTGATTTGATGATACCGTACGATGGATTATACCGTACGTGATATTATGTACATGACGATAGATCCTTACTTTGATTTGATGATACCATATGATGGATTATACCGTACGTGATACGACGAGCCTGAATCGCCGACACATATATATCGACCTGAGGAATATTGATTAAGATCATTTAAGTAGTTATTAGGATATATATATTCAGAACCATACTTATTTTCAAAACTAACAAATCGTATGCACTTTAAATGATAACCTCAAGGGACGCTACAGATTTTCAAATGGTATGTTTTTCTCAAGAACACCATAGCCCCCATTTTCAAAAACGACAATTCGTATTATTTAAGCAGTAATTGTCTGGTTCATATGCAATTACGTATTTTATACTGTCCGCGTTACGTTTCTCTGTGTTTATCTTTATATGACTTTGTCTGCTAGGATACATGCACCATTACCGATGATACGCATGTTGCACGTACACATATTTGCCGGCTCACACACTTATCATCGGTAATTTCCATGCCACCTACATATTAGAAACTGCTATATCGCTGTATTGTTTTTAAATTGTACAATTAGAGTTATTGTTCAGTACTTATTACCGCACATGCTAGTTTAGATATTGCATTTCCTTACCCAGTTACACGACATGCTTATATGAAAACACCGGTTATACCATACAGTACTGTTCCGTGCTTGCATTTACTGCTCCATCATGGTTATATGATTATGAGATTTGGTTTTCATGAGATTGTTGGATTTGAGAACTGCAGATATATTTTAAAGTCTTATAATTGTTTTAAAAACGCGGTTTCTCTTGATATGATATTTCGACGTCTACCTTGGGTTTTCTCGGTTCTGAGTTGAGTTATGTGTATACCTGATTCGAGAAGAGAGGAGGCACCATCTGTGGGTACATGGTGGACCCGGTACAGTACCCCGGGACAAGAAGATCCTATAGAGAGACGTTAAGCCCGGCAGGGAAATACTACCTACCGGTGATGGTATTGGACTCGGTGGATATCCGGAGGATACCGACCAGAGTGATTGAGACAAATGGATACAAGGGTCGATTCAATGAGACGGCGCCTGAGATATGAGGATTTACGTGTCGATGCTGGGCATGGGTTTTATGATATTTTCGAGTGTCGATACTGGACACTCAGGTTTCATGATGATTTGATGTGTCATTGATGGACACAAGTTAGATGATACCCGTATACATTTACGTATGACACATATGACTTGGTACTATATACTGATACTGGCATGACTTTTTTTTATCATTATACATATGTATACACTATCACCATAGATACCACCCAGTACTATTTTTATGTTACAGTATGACCTAGGAGATCGTTATACATTCGATTTTTACCAGCTGATATTTTCTACTCACGAGTTGGCAACTCACCCCCGTTGTGCCATAGTTTTTTTGCAGGATCGACCGCTCGGATCATTAGCGGCTTGCTGGCACACAGCTTTCTTCTGGGTGATTGCATTGGTAGGTGTGATACACTTTGGATCATGACCACCATTTGTATATTTTAATTTCAGTTGTAATCTAGTTAAAAGCTCCATCAACCAGACTATGTATATTTGGTAGACCTAGACACCAGACTTGTATATACTTTGAGACTTAGAGCGAGATGGGTGTATTGATCTTTATTTGAGCTTGATGACGTCTTGGTTTTCTTTATTTTCTTTCTGTGATTGATCTTCTCCTTGGGCGTCGTATATTTTGTATTGTGTGGTTGTGATTCCGCTAATTGGTGACGAGCTAGCTCCTACTTAGGGATGCCTATATTATTGCTGTGGTATATTGGTTTTGGATCAAAATTTACAAAGGAGGTGCTGCCCAAAATTTCAATAACAAAAATGTTTTTCAAAGATAATATACAACCCACTTGTATTTCCATATATCATTACCTATGCTTTTAATGAAAGAACTCAATCACGTCACACCTTTATTTCAAAACTTTACCTCCATTATTTTCCTAAAAGGGTTTAGATTTCTGGGCTTTCGGCTTACTTGGATTACGGGTGGGGTCTTATAGACTTCACGTGATTCAAGTGCCGGTCACATGCCAATTCCGGGTCATGACAATATTGGAATCAGAGCGTTAGGTTTAAACTTGGTTTGAGTCTAGGTTTGACAATGCGGGTTCTAGGGTGTATATATTTCGGAACATATGCTTGACCTTACGGAACTTAGACTTGACTGAGGAGGTATTAGACCCGAACTTTTGTTACGTAGGTCGACCTTGGTTGATGGAGTGTAGGGTTCCTAAGCACAACAGCAAGGTTTCGGGTGGCATCATCCCTGCCAAATTAAAATTTTTGTCATGATAAAAGAACCCTAACCTAGAATCTTAACTAGAGAATCATACGAAAACAAGATGTAAACAACTTTACTACTAAGTTAGTAGGGATTACAACCTTTGTAGTCCGTTCCTTCGCTTCTATAGCTCCTTGTTGTGGTCCCTTCGCTGCGATCAATGAACTCCCGAACTTTTGAGAGGCTCCACAAGATGTATGATGCTTGCTAGCTAGAAGTCTTCAAAGTATATGATGATCTACGTCGAGGAAACACGGAATCAAGCTATTAGTTCACTAATATGGAATTAGTGAAGCTAACACCCTAAACTATCTGGCTAGTATAGAATACAATGATGAAGTAGGAATTTTGCTCACTTTAGAATTTAATTTCTCACTATTTTCTTTATCTCCTCAAAACTAAAGAGACAGAGAGAGAGAGAGAGCTTGAAGGAGATGAAGAAAGAAGAAGATGAAGTGAATGAGAGAATGAGGTTAGAAATGCAACCATGGTGAGTTTTGTCATATCTTAACCCATGTAGAGAATAAACAATGGCTAAAGGTTAAATGTTAGGTTAATAAATATCTTAAGTAAAAGTAAAAGAGGTGGACTTAGTCAATGCTCTACAAGCTTCATCCAAGCTCATAACCATGACTAATTCTCCACTAATTTTGAATTTGCTTAATAATAAATATTAACCCATATTAATCCTAGCATGGTGTAAGTCTCATACACCCTTGTTGCATGTGTAACCTAGCATGACACATGAATATATATCACATATATATTTATGTGTGCATAAAGAAAATAATACATTTAACATATATCACATATATATCAATGTATCATAATTGAGAAAAAGAAATGCTTAAGTGAGCTAATATTAGTTAATGTAATGTAATATATCAAATATATAATTATACATTAAATTATTAAATCAACACTTGATTTAATAATCCGGCTATATCACATATAACCGACTAATATAAAATATATCATTTCATCGAATCAATACTTGATCCGATGACCCGGCTATATCACATATAACCGACCAATATCATATATCGCGAGAATAGAATATGGTATCACATACGCGTATCAATCTCGGTCCCGCACATATCACATATGTGCTCCTACTCCGTTTCGCCTGAGCCAGGAAACCTCTGTGTAAGACTCTAAAGACTCGTCAATACACCGGCAGTAGGTGATGATCATATCAGTCACCCACAAGCCGTCAGCGGTCAGCTAAACGTAACGGCCACCCGAGTATTGAGCGATTTGAAAATCAACAAGCAAGCCTGCTCAGACTCTTATGAATCCAATCAGTAACACTACCGTACAGTCTGGTCTCTTCGTCTGATATGTCGCATATCCAATCTAGGGGTGGTAAATGTCAGACCCCAGAAACTGATAAGTCGTGTCGATGTGAGGCTCATAACAGGTCGAGAAACTACTGATAACACATACCGGTAGATCTCCATATCATCCCTGGCCAGGGACTTCCTGTTATAACTAATCGAGTACATCGCAACATCAACCCCCAATACCAGGAGAGACGAAACCCCTCCCATTGCTCATTGCCTCCATGTGATTCGGGACTGTACCCAAAAGCCACCGTTTTGCACGTTCTCTTGAACATGGTAAGGTGGAAATCAAAGCACAGTGGAAATCACACAAGACTCTATGACGATCTCGGGTCTACAGACTAACCTGTACCAGTGTCACCAGAGAACTACTATTTGACGTTAGGTATAATACCAACTAGGAGTTCTCGGCAAGTCTGTTCAGTGTACCCAGTCTCCACTGAGCACCCATGCACCATCTTTGGTATCAAACACCAATGGATGTGGGATCATCCATCGCCCATTATATGGGTCAAGATGCGTATATGCTAGTCTACTCTAGAGTATCGATGCCCTGTCTCGATACACCCTCGACTAAGAACAATTATAGGATGTACTTGTGCACTACCCTGGCCCTACTAGTATCATCTCCATCATAGTCCTAGTAGTCAAGTATACATCCTAAGGGCTTTATCAACATGTGAGAGCAAGACACTATCACAATACAACTCAACATGTTAAGACAAAGTGCAACCAGATAGCATACTATCATGTCGAGCAAGAAAGTCCTCTCTCTATATATCTAAGCATCCACTATAATATACATCATATGTACAATAATGGCCTCTAGGGTATATATATAACTAATAATCTCCCACTTGCACAAGGCCAGTTGTTGTATTATCTCATACCCAATATCCCGAAGAGTCTCTTAAATTGTTTCTGGGGTATGGCCTTCGTGAGTGGATCCTCTCTGTTGTTCTTCATGTCAACTCTCCTGACCTCGATCTCCCGCGATCAACTATCTCCCGAATCAGGTGATACCGCCTCAGAATATGCCTGGATCTCTGATGGGACCTGGGTTCCTTGGCTAAAGCCACCGCTACATTGTTATCGCAATACAAAGGTATTGGATGCTCGATGGACGGAACCACTCCAAGATCATTTATAAACATCTTCATCCAGACAGCCTCTTTGGCAGCATCGTTGGCAGCGATGTATTCAGCATTCATCATCGAGTCTGCCACGGTTTCCTGCTTGGAACTCTTCCAGCAAACCGCCCCTCCATTAAGGGTAAAGACAAATTCCGAGACCGACTTACAGTCGTCCTTATCACTCTGGAAGCTCGAATCGGTAAAGGACTCCACTTGGAGTTCTCCGTTACCATACACCAAGAACATCTCTTTAGTCCTTCTCAAGTACTTGAGAAGGTTCTTCACAGCTGTCCAGTGACTCTCTCCTGGACCTGCTTGATACCTACTCACTACACTTGGTGAGTATGCTACATCGGGTCTGGTACATAGCATCGCGTACATGATAGAGCCTACTGCCGAAGCATAGGGTATCCCTTGCATACATGCTCTCTCCAAATCAGTCTTGGGAGACATCTCTTTGGAGAGAGTGAGTCCAGAGATCATGGGTAAATTCCCACGTTTGGATTCTTCCATACTAAACCTCTTTAGTATGGTGTCAATGTACCTGGCTTAGGACAATCCCAGTATCCGCTTAGATCTATCTCTATAGATCTTAATTCCCAAGATGTAGGAGGCATCACCTAGATCTTTCATTGAGAATCTTTGTGATAAGAAGAGCTTGACCGAGTGCAACATAGGAACATCATTTCCTATCAAGAGTATGTCATCCACGTACAATACGAGGAAGACAACCTTACTCTCTGCCACCTTCTTGTATATACAAGGTTCATCTACGTTTTTGATGAAGTCAAACTCTTTGACTACCACATCAAAACAGATGTTCCAACTCTGCGATGCCTGCTTCAACCCGTAGATGGAATTAAGCAGCTTGCACACCTTTCCGCTGCTCCCACTATCTACGAAGCCTTCTGACTGAGTCATGTACACACTCTCTTCTAAATCACCATTTAGAAAGGCGGTCTTAACATCCATTTGCCAGATTTCGTAGTCATGGTATGCAGAAATAACAAGTAGGATCCGGATGGACTTAAGCATAGCCACTAGAGAAAAGGTTTCATCATAATCCACACCTAGTCGTTGACGAAAACCTTTTGCAACAAGTCTATCTTTGAAAGTCTCTACTTTTCTATCTACACCAAGTTTCTTCTTAAACATCCATTTACTTCCGATGGGTTTTACCTCTTCAGGAGCAACTTCCAAAGTCCATACTTTGTTGGTGTACATGGATTCCATCTTAGATCGCATTGCATCCAGCCATCTCACAGAGTCCCCACTCATGATGGCCTGCTCGAAACTAGTTGGGTCATCATCTTCCATGATGCAATCGTCACTCCCACCATCGATGAGAAAACCGTAGTATCTCCCAGGTGGATGAAGAACCCTACTAGATCAGCAAAGAGGCTGGGGTTCGTTGGAAATTACTGAATCCTCCGGTTCCACTAAATCTTCTGTTGTAGTTTGTGTAGCTGGAACTTCATCCAGTTCTACCTCATTGCCACTAACTTCTTTCATAAGAAAACCCTTTTCTAAACGGCGGCATGTCGAGAATCAAACACCTTTTGTTCCTCGGAGTGGTAGAAGATATACCCTCGCGAATGTATGGGATATCCAATAAACTTGCATAGAACAGACCTTGCCTCGAGCATGTCCGGATTTTGTGTCTTCACATAGGCCGGACAACCCCATATCTAAATAAAATTAAGATATGGTCTCTTCCCATTCCATATCTCATATGAAGTGGTAGGCATTGATTTGGTTGGAACTCTATTCATTAGGTATGCTGTTGTCTCCAGCGCATAACCCAAAAAGGAAATAGGTAAATCAGCGGTGCTCATCATTGAGCGCACCATATCTAATAGGGCGCGATTCCTCCGTTCCGATACACCGTTGTGCTATGGTGTATACGGAGGAGTAAGCTGAGAGAGAATCCCATTCTCTTTTAGATAGTCCCGGAACTCATTGCTCAAGTATTCTCCTCCTTGATCAGATCGAAAGATTTTAATACTTTTACCCTTTTGGTTCTCGACTTCGTGCTTATATTCTTTGAATTTCTCAAAAGCTTCAGACTTGTGTTTCAATAGGAACACATGTCCGTATCTTGAGAGATCGTCAGTGAATGAAATGAAGTACGAAGAACCATTCCTGGCATGTGTAGACATGGGACCACAAACATCACTATGTATCAGTCCCAAGAGTTCCATAACTCTTTCTCCGTGTCCTGTAAACCGAGTTTTGGTCATCTCGCCTTTGAGACATGACTGGAAAGTGTCATAAGATGAAAATTCGAATGTATTCAAATATCCATCCTTATGTAACTTAGGTCATGTCGCATTGATATGACCTAGTCTACAATGCCACAAGAAGGATTCATTCATTTCTGAACTCTTTCTATTGTGTGTATTTTGTACATTAAGAACTGTGGTTTGATTTAGAACGTATATGCCATTATTTAACGAGCCTGATCCAATCAACTTTTGATTTAGAAAGATGTTCATAACATTATCCTGTACTATAAAATTATATACTTCTTTACTTAATAAAGAAACTGATATAAGATTGCATATCAGGGTCGGTATGCAATAACATTCGTTCAGAATCAATGTATTACCATTTGGTAATACAAGGTGATATTTGCCTACTGCTTTGGCTGCAACATTTGCACCATTCCCTACTTTTACGGAATGATCACCCATTCCCAGTTCTCTATCTTTTCTTAGCTTATGCAACATATTACATATGTGGGATCCCGATCTGGTATCTAATACCCAGGACGTAGAGTGAACTGAGAAATAGTTCTCGATAACAAACACACCCGAAGAAGATGCATCAACATGCTTATTCTTTGTTTAGGCGGCGTGGGAATCCGGATATTCCCCTATTTCCTGCTCAGTCTTATAACAATTATAAGAAAGAACGGAACCAACGTTCCCCTGCTCAGTATAACAAGCGAGTTCGGTCAATACATCCATATTATTATCTTGATTAAGACCTGACATGGTCTCTACCTGGAGAGAGAGAGAAGAAAACACTTTAGCGTATGCTCTTGCAAGATTAGATTGGTTATTATCTTATCTAATCAGGATGGCTCCCACTGTTTTTATCAAATCTTCCTTCAAACCCACAAAGGTAAGATTAGCCGGGATTAATTATACCTTACAAGTTCACCAATTTTTCAGCCAGGCCAGTGTTGGTACTTTGAGGGAGGTTCCCCGTTCTTTCACACGGACCTAATTAAAATAAACCTCGTTTTCCCAGAGGCATAACCCCATTAATACCTTTCTAGACACCTACTTGATCGGCTAATTGTAATGTGTAAAAGTCTCCCAGGAGTAACTCTTACTCGCAGTGGGTATCGGGATCAAGTCAACTAACCAGACCTTAAGCACTCATAGATGGTATGAAATCTCATTGCTAATTTCAACACTTGAAATTCCTGATAATACTTTTTACCCCTAGTGTCCTATGACCTTGACCGAGGCCAAATTACCCATAAGGCGCTAATCAAGCTCAACCTGTTCATTTCTTGATTGAATTAAACCTACCCGCACGACCCTTGATGGAGGCCAAACAATGCCGTACGAATACCCTAATTCAATCGCATCTCATGCTACAGATAAGTACTAATCAGCTATCGTACACTACGCCTTGACGGAGGCCAAACTACCGTAGCACGAATACTAAATATTACTTATCTGAAATGATGGAGGGCTACGTCAGGTTTTTATAAAAAAAACTTTTGCGTAATGAACTTGATATCGTTGTAGAAACAAGTGATTTTGAAAAGGAGTGTTTTTGAGGTTTTTAATAGTTTCGCTAAAGAGGTCACTCCCGGTGAAGGGATCTCGGCTCTTTCCTTATCGAATAAGGTGCTGGATATTCTACAAGGAATACCGCTATGCAAAGCAAGAACTATAGAAGCGATCAAAAACAAAACCGAGTGAGTTGTAGCATCTGCTACTTTCTCTAAAGAGGTCACTCCCAGTGAAGGGATCTCGGCTCTTTCCTTATCGAATAAGGTGCTGGATATTCTACAAGGAATACCGGTATGCAAAGCAAAAACTAGAGCTACCCTTTTTGAAAATTTGATTCTACAACATCTTTTAGGTTTCTTTTCTTTCATTAATCTCATTAATGAAGTCCCATTATTTGTGCTTCCTAAGAATCACAGAAGAAACGAAAATATAATGTACGCTTATGCCATCCGCATTCGCCATAGTGTCCCATTATGCATCGTTAGGTTACTTAACTAACAGCATAGCGGGGCGGGACTAGCGCGGGTGCAAAACATAAGCAACGTTTATTATGTATCATATATATAATAATAAAGCATTCGTCTCAGACATATAAAGTGATCACATCACAGAATATCAGCAGCTAAAGATAACATATGAAATATTGGATATACTAGGAGGTCTGTGTTTTATTTCAAGCCTGTATAAAACATGGATTCCACGGTCATGATGAATAGCCAAACCCACATCTCTAGACCCCTACAAGAGCGGAAAGAAACCCTACCAATTCTAGAGTTAGGAGACCCGGACTCGACTCCTCGAGTTGGTCTCCCACTGGACTCTAGAACCCGGTTACTTATGCTCCCCACCTTGGGTCTATCCTAATGCGGAAAAGTAAATAATATACAACAATGGTGACATTATCTTCAACCCGGAAGTGCCCCAATAAAAGGATATTACATACAATGAATTTTAAATGAATGAAAATAAAAACTCTCATCTCACATAAAACCCCCGGCTATTCAAAATACGACGATCTAATATAACATATCACAGCAACACATAACATCATATGTCATTAACGTAAGTAAATATGCGTATCCCAATTGTCATTGACATATAGCAATGAAACCGGCGATACACCACATATTACACTTACGGTCGCAGAAAAGAAAATGTCAAACTACAACATTTGGAATCCACAATCACCTTAGACATCATAAACCCGAAATATCACATACCTTGGATTTCATGCCTAACAATATGAATTCCAAATATTGTATCACATTCCAGAAAAAGCTAGACGATGTTAAACATTTCGATCGAATCAATAAACACCCAAAATTTCCCAAAAAGCTCAACACTTGAGTGCAGTTTAAAAATACTCAGTACATGCCACAGTACCTATGGACCAGCCATAGAAGGGTCAACCCTTGCCTCACCTATGACGCCGCGGAACTACTGCAAACCCTAGGGTTTGGCGGCGGTTCTTACGGTCACAGAATCGTGTTAGAGTTTCGTTCTTCTAGAGGGTCCACCGTATTACTCGCATGATTTTAGAATGTTCTTTAACTTGAAAAAAAATCCAACTCTTGGAAAATTTCCAGCGAGGGTTAAAATGGGTATTTGATATCCGTTCGAACTTTTTAACACCGTCTAAATAACCCGAAACAAATCTAGAATTTCGAATACGAAACACTCCGAATTGCCTTTGTACAAAGATAACATCATATGCAAATTTAGCAAAAACATGCAATACCTGAAATACCAAAATCCAGAGACTGGAACACACTGAAAAGTTGAACCCTGAACCCAGCATTTTGGCCGAGCAGGTCGGTTTTAACATCAAAGTGGCTGGCCAAAATCCGGCTAGGGGGGCTGAATTTTTCACTGTGTTTATGTTGCATCTCATACAACATTCTGCAATTATTAAAATAATTTTTTGACACCTTAAAAAATTCAACAGAAACTAGGGTTTTAAATCGGGTGTTTCGGAGTTGTTTCGGTTTCGTAATCCTACAATATCCGTCTAATTCTCTAGCTTGGCTCTGATACTACTGTAAGGTTCCTAAGCACAACAGCAAGGTTTCGGATGGCATTATCCATGCCAAATTAAATTTTTTGTCATGCTTAAAGAACCCTAACCTGGAATCTTAATTAGAGAATCATACGAAAACAAGATGTAAAAAACTTTACAACTAAGTGAGTAGGGATTACAACCTTTGTAGTCCGCTCTTTCGCTTCTATAGCTCCTTGTTGTTGTCCCTTCACTGCGATCAACGAACTCCTGGACTTTTGAGAGGCTCCACAAGATATATGATGCATGCTAGCTAGAAGCCTTCAAAATCTATGACGATCTACGTCGAGGAAACACGGAATCAAGCTATTAGTTCACTAATATGGAATTAGTGAAGCTAACACCCTAAACTATATGGATAGTATAGAAGAGGATGATGAAGTAGGAATTTTGCTCACTTTAGAATTTAATTTCTCACTATTTTCTTTATCTCCTCAAAACTAAAGAGAGAGAGCTTGAAGGAGATGAAGAAAGAAGAAGATGAAGTGAATGAGAGAGTGAGGATAGAAATGCAACCATGGTGAGTTTTGTCATACCTTAACCCGTGTAGAGAATAAACCATAGCTAAGGGTTAAAGGTTAGGTTAATAAATATCTTAAGTAAAAACAAAGGAGGTGGACTTAGTCAATGTTCTACAAGCTTCATCCAAGCTCATAACTGTAAGTCGATGTACAACACCCCACGACTTGCGGGAAGGCGGAATAATGAAAAGCAATCTTGTTTTAGGCGTAAACATCGACTAACCGAGAATCTTTGCTAAACTATAACTAACAAGAATCATAGAAGTTAACAACTACTATGAAAAGTGATTATACCTGATGAACCGTGTTCTTCGTCTTTTCGTTCTCCACGTCCTCTCCGTCCTTCTTTATGTAGTAGATGATCCACCCGAGAGCTTTACTTCAAGCTTCACCTCTAACTTGAGGTAACTAGGTTTCTTAAAGTGCTAATCTAAGTAACCTAGGTGATATAGAGAAGGGTTATGGATTAAGTAGTCTAATCTAATCCTTGGTCTCAACACATGAGAGGGGAGGATTAGGGTTTGAAGAGAGAGAGCTTGAGGAGAGAGAAAGTGAGCAAGAGAATGGAATGAGATAATGATCTCTCATAATATATATGAAGCATTATATTTATCAAAATAAATAATATAAAGGAATTAACAACCATGCTTCATAAATATAAATGAGTGATTTATCTACATGAGTCATTAAGCATTTATCATGCATTAATGACAAGGATGAATCACACAAATGAGTCACTAATATCATTTAATGCTTATGCCACCTTAACCCCCAAGTCACCAACCTTCTAGAAGCTTCTCGCAAAATTACGAGAACGCTCTTCCTATCCGTGAAAACACGGAAAAACTTTTGACTGTATAAATCCAATAACCGGATACTAGAAACTGGCTTAAACCAAAGGCGGAAAGTAAAAACTGTCCGGATGTCGTACGTACGTAAACACACGCACTAGTAAAATAAGGGGTTTCCCCTACGGATAACAACATCCGTAGGGGCAGTTAAAGTTTAGCCCTACGGATTAATCCGTAGGTCTTAACGGTTGCCCCTACGGTCATTCAATATTTATTTAAAATATATTAAATTTTAAAGTGTTGTTTGCCCCTACGGAGCCGCAAACCAGGCACCTACGGGTATATCCGTAGGGACATATAAATAGGGATTTAAGTGATCGATCCCTACGCCGATTATTTCTTATTCTATCTCTTTCTTTCGCGCGAAACCAAATTCCCAAATCGAGATCGTCGTCGCCGCCGCGCTGCAGTGATCTCGTCGTCGCCGAATCCAAGCCGAATCGTCGTCGCCACGCCTGTAGTGATCTCGTGGTCGCCACCGTGCTCCGTTCTCGTTGTCGTCACCGCCCTCGTCATCGCCGATTACCTCTCCGTCATCGCCTACAGGTAATTAGTTAAACATTATTATAATGATGTTAGGGTAGCGATCGATGAGGGTTAGGATTAGGTATCGGTTGTGGTTAGGGTTAGGATTAGGGTTAGGGTATGGGTTCGATCGGCGGTTGGGGTTCGACTGGTGTTGGGGCTAGGGTTAGGGTTAGGGTTCGGTGGGGGTTTGGTGTTGGGGTTAGGGTTCGGTTGGGGCTGGGTTGGGGTTAGGGTTAGGCCGGGTTAGGGTTTGGTGTTGGGTTGGGGTTCGGCTGGGGCTGGGTTGGGGTTAGGGTTAGGCCGGGTTAGGGTTTGGTGTTGGGTTGGGGTTCGGCTGGGGCTGGGTTGGGGTTAGGGTTAGGCCGGGTTAGGGTTTGGTGTTGGGTTAGGGTTCGGTTGGGGCTGGGTTAGGGTTAGGGTTAGGGGTGATATTGGAATCGAGAATATGGAATTTGAACACCCAAACTAGAATGAACAAATGTAACAAATCTCCTCAATTTTGTGATCTTTGCAATACCTAGCTCTAGTTTGATCCTCATGACTGCATATAACTGAAAAGGTTTGTGGTTTTGCAGGATGCTTCTATTATCAAGAATTTACATTGTGTAATTATCCTCATATATGATTTACAACTCTGTATGTGTCTGTGTGCATGTGCATGCGTGTGTGTGGAGGGGTTATTTGCCAGTGCATTTCAGCTTGGCTCCTAGGCTTATGCCGTACCTCAGGAATGGGACACAATTCCCTATTGCAAAACTCTTTTTATCTCCCCCCTCATCAAGATGCTTTCCTGAGCTATGAGAGTATTTGGGGGACTGTACCTTTCTTTGCACTAGCTTAAACTGCATTATCCTTTCCTCTTTGTTGACTGGTTTGCTGGGGGTTCATCCCTTTTGTCCATAGTTTCCTTCATCAGGATGTGGGTAGGCTGGATACAGGTTCACTGTTAGTGATAAAATTTTGACAAAATTTCTAGCGATCCTTAATTTTTCTGTATGTAGTTTGATGTCGTTCCCAATAGACGGCTCTATTTTGACTACAAAATTTTTAATCCGTAGGGGCAGATTTAACTTGGCCCTACGGATTAATCCGTAGGGGTAACCCTAAAGGGTTACCCCTACGGGCACAGACGTTCAAGAAATAAAATATTAATTCTTAATTTGGTGTTTGCCTTAGGGTTAGGGTTGGGGTTCGGCTGCTGCTGGGGTGGGGCTGGGGTTAGGGTTTGCCTTAGGGTTGGTGTTGGGGTTTAGCTGGCCACGCTGGGGTTAGGGTTGGGCTGGGGCTGGGGGCTGGGGGCTGGGGCTGGGGCTAGGGGCTGGGGCTGGGCCACGCGGGGTTTTGGGATCTTTGTAATTTGCTTGCTCTGTTTGGGGTTTCAGTTGATCCTCATTAAAAAATTGGTGATTGATCTCTTCAATCATATTATTATCTGTATTTAAAATTTTTGTGAAGCCTTCAGAGTTTGGGAAAATCTAGAATTACCGTTGAAATTCTGCCAACATTCAAAAACTGTGTATATGATGTGTGTGTGTGTATGCATGTATATACATCTGAAATTTATCTTTCTTCTATGATATAAAACGGTTAAACCGAAGAAAATTACTGGGGGAATTTTTCCTAAATTGTCTTGAGAGGGGGTTCAAGTGATGGGATAATTTCATTTGGTAATCTTTTACTTATTTTACATCTCTTATTTTTTCATGCAAAAATCTGAATAGGTTTCTTGCAATTTTGCCTATCGATCAATTATTATATTTATTTCTATTTTTTGTGGATGATTTGGCTTCAATTGAATGGAGGCGATGATGGCTTGCCCTCAAGCTTCCACTTTTATAAGCTTTATAGTTATAAGATTGGCGAGGCAAGCTGGTTTGTAGCCATCTTATTTCTTTTCCTAAATTCAAATCCAAATATAAACTATCTGATTGAGAGAGAGAGAGTATGGGAGATTATGTATTATTCAATGTGTTTGGAAGCTGGCATGTTCTGAGCGTCATCTCTGCATGAAAGCTATGGTTTTGCAAAGGGTTTGCCCTAACTATTTTCTGTGGGGAAGCTGAAGGCCTGAAGCTTCATCAAACTCAGGATTGGATTCTGGTCGGGTATTGTAAATTCTTGTGAAAGTTCCGTTCAAGATTTGTTCAGAGCTTGCATAACATCCAATATATGATACTCGATGATAATATGAAACCTTCATATTCCCATCGATACTCATATATGAAACTAAAAGCGCCACTTTGTCCCTACGGTGCCCGACATTTTAATTTAAAAATATTATATCATAATTTGTTGTTTGGCCCTACGGGCACCTAAATGGGAATTTAATTAAAAAAGGCACAGAAATGCCCTACGCCTCGATATCTTTCCCTCTCGTTCCCAAAATTTTCTCTCGTTCCCGCGTCTCCAATTTTCTCTTCGTCGCCACCGCGCGCCCTCCGTTCTGAGCCCGCCACCGCCCTCGTTCTTCCTCGTCGAGTTCCTCGTCGCCGATATTTGTGCCTACATTGATGCCTCAAGCAACGAATCAAATGATGTGGATCACAAACTAATTAAATAAATTTTGAATACCAATCTGGACTGGGATTTGAATACCAATCCTAGTTTGCTATATTATATCTTGAATTTGCACTCGCACATAATAAGAAGGAGAAGAGAATAATGTGGCAGAAGAAGAAGGAGAAGACAGTAATGTGGCAGAAGAAGAAAAAAATGACATTCCTCGTTCTCTGTTTCAGCATCAATCTTCTGATATGAACTAATGATGGCTTTCACATAGGCTTTTCCCATTAGAGACTTCTTAGTGTCCAATGGAAAGCATACATCAGATTTGTGCAGGTCGGGTTCTTCTATGACTTTCAAGAGTCTCAACTGATTCTGTTAATTACACTCTAGTTGGGTGGTACTTTTACCACTTCTCACTGCAGGTGCGCTCTCTAATATCCATTTTGAATGTAATATTATCGATATTCAAAATGGATATTAGAGAGCGCACCTGCAGTGAGAAGTGGTAAAAGTATCACCCAACTAGGGTGTAATTTACAGAATCAGTTGAGACTCTTAAAAGTCATAGAAGAACCCGACCTGCACAAATCTGATGTATGCTTTCCATTTGACACTAAGAAGTCTCTAAAGGGAAAAGCCTATGTGAAAGCCATCATTAGTTCATATCAGAAGATTGATGCTGAAACAGAGAACGAGGAATGTCATTTTTTTCTTCTTCCGCCACATTACTGTCTTCTCCTTCTGCCACATTACTGTCTTCTCCTTCTTATTATGTTCGCGTGCAAATTCAATGACTATATTGAGAATATGGATTAATAGTGGGTAGGAAAAGTATTTCTCAAATGGCTTTTGCGTCTTAAAACCATAAACTACTAAGTAATGACATACATAATTTTTTTAGTATAAAGATTGTTATTTTAAGTTTTACCTTATAGAGATATGATCTAACTGCATCTATCAACTATAAGTGTGCAGAAAATTATGATAAGAAATCATAAGAAAGGGTCGTAGCCATGCATAACCTTGAATCTACATACCAAATCATGCAAAAGCATACACTTATTGTCATCTTGCCTTGGAATATAAAATATCTTGGAAGACTATAAGCGAGCATTTAAATCTTGTTAGCTTTTGACTTCAACATATATTTTTCTCAAGTACCATGAAATATACTTGCTCCGTATAAACCGTTTTCAGGAAGATGGATTAATAATGACAAATTATCCATTGTGACTCACTAGGTTAGAATTTTCTCTTCTATTAACCATCTTTCTAATCAGCTTGGTAAATTTATTCGGAACCGGCTGCGAATCATTAAAAGACATGCATAAGAAAGAAAACTAAAATACAGATATATAGCATACCGATACATCGAAACTTCATAGTTGCGATGGCAATCCAGAGATATTTATTTCTACACACGTGGTGCGCGTGCGAATGCGTCAGGCATCATGGACAAATATTTCAGAACATGAAAAGTATTATTCGTATAAAGTAATTAAAATTTTTAAACAGCTTGGGTAGAGATATTTTCTTAGGTGATGAAATCATATCATGATGACTAAATTTAAGCTATTATACATATGCTTATGTATTTTTCTAATCTAATATATCACACACACAGAGAGAGAGAGAGGGGGAGAATACCAGGTAGATAGAGAAATCAGTTAGCAGGATCCTGAAGAAATGGAGTCCATAGCATTGCTCATCATCATCATCCGTGATCCCTTTGAAAAAATATTATCAAAGGGATCATGGATGATGATGATGAGCAATGCTATGGACTCCATTTCTTCAGGATCCTGCTACCTGATTTTTTTACCTACCAGGTGTTCTCTCTCTCTCTTTCTGTGTGTGTGTGTGATATTTTAGGTTAGAAAAATACATATGCATATATATAATAGCTTAAATTTAGTCCTCATGATATGATTGCATCATCTAAGAAAATATCTCTACCCAAGCTGTTTAAAAGTTTTAATTACTTTATACGAATAATACTTTCCATGTTTTGAAATATTTGTCCATGATGCCTGACGCATTCGCACGCGCACCACGTGTGTAGAAATAAATATCTCTGGATTGCCATCGCAACTATGAAGTTTCGATGTATCGGTATGCTATATATCTGTATTTTAGCTTTCGTTCTTATGCTACTCTTTTAATGATTCACAGCCGGTTCCGAATAAATTTACCAAGCAGATTAGAAAGATGGTCAATAGAAGAGAAAATGCTAACCTAGTGAGCCACAATGGATAATTTGTCATTATTAATCCATCTTCCTGAAAACGGTTTATACGGAGCAAGTATATTTCATGGTACTTGAGAAAAATATATGTTGAAGCCAAAAGCTAACAAGATTTAAATGCTCGCTTATAGTCTTCCAAGATATTTTATATTCCAAGGCAAGGTGACAATAAGTGCATGCTTTTGCATGATTTGGTATGTAGATTCAAGGTTATGCATAGCTACGACCCTTTCTTATGATTTCTTATCATAATTTTCTGCACACTTATAGTTGATAAATGCAGTTAGATCATATCTCTATAAGGGAAAACTTAAAATAACAACCTTTATACTAAAAAAATTATGTATGTCATTACTTAGTAGTTTATGGTTTTAAGACGCAAAAGCCATTTGAGAAATACTTTTCCTACCCACTATTAATCCATATTCTCAATATAGTCATTGAATTTGCACGCGCACATAATAAGAAGGAGAAGACAGTAATGTGGCAGAAGGAGAAGACAGTAATGTGGCGGAAGAAGAAAAAAATGACATTTCTCGTTCTCTGTTTCAGCATCAATCCTCTGATATGAACTAATGATGGCTTTCACATAGGCTTTTCCCTTTAGAGACTTCTTAGTGTCCAATGGAAAGCATACATCAGATTTGTGCAGGTCGGGTTCTTCTATGACTTTTAAGAGTCTCAACTGATTCTGTAAATTACACCCTAGTTGGGTGATACTTTTACCACTTCTCACTGCAGGTGCGCTCTCTAATATCCATTTTGAATGTAATATTATAGATATCCATGCCTGTTTATGTCAAAATTACTTATATTGTCAATGTTTGATTGTCTAGTTGTTGGTGATGCGTCCTATCAGGGACAGAGGCCACTCCCGTTCCTCCAGGTATGTTTATATATTATATAGGGCATGTATATTGATTTAGAATGCTATATCATAAATATACACACATTTCTTTTGCTCTTAGTCGTCCAACTCATTATCATGGGCTGCTTGATGAGATTAGATTTGCGCCTGATGATCTACAAGAGCTTGTTCACTCCCTGTCATATGTGTAAGCAGCGCTATATGCGAGTTTACCTTGTTAGTATGTATGTACTGAAATTAATTAATATTATTCAAATTTTGATACATGCAGATACCAGAGGAGCTCATCTTCTATCTCTGTAGGTAAGGCTTTGAATTTGTTGATTTTGGTGTTTCTTGTCAATTTTATAGACCAGTATGTGCTAAATATAATGTTCTGACAGTTGCTAGGGGGAAGGCAACATTCGAGGCTGCTGACCCCAGTCCTGGACGCCGCACACGGACGGCACCACGGAGGTTGGGAGAGAGGCCGAGGACTAGGCTCTAGCAGGGCCCATATGAGGTTGGACTCCACCCCGGTGGTTACTTCCTCCGTCTCCAGTGAGCGACGTATCCATCATGAACTGGATAGCTTGAGGGCCAGCGTTCAGGAGTTGAAGGAGATGCTGGTATGTATACTACTTTATAGTAAAATATCATTTCATATTATATACATATCAACATATCCATAATTAGTACGTAGCTTGAGCTTATTTGGTTTTAGACTTAAGTTTGATTAATCATACATATATATGTAATTGAAATAAACAACGCTTTTCCAAACTAGATATCCAAACAGGGTTTCGAAATAACTTAATAATGATACGAATTCGAATAATAAACAGTTCTTACACGCTTCTTACACACGTTATATCCAGACGCGACAGGGTAGATCGGCCGAGCCTCCACACGCAACTCCTTCGGCTGCGGCTCCGCAAGCCACTACATCGGCTGCGGTTCCGCAGACAGCTCATGTAGCTCCACCGCCCGCTCAGACTCCCGCAGCCGCGGCTCCGCAAGCGACTACCTCGACGGCGGCTGCGCAGACCACATGCCGCTCAGACTCCCGCTCGCGACAAATTGCATAGTTTATTTACCGAGGAGCAGGCACGCGTTATTCTATCGTTATTCAGAGGTGGAGCTGGACCGAGCTAGGGTAGATTTTTGGTTCCTTTTTTTTTGAAACATGTATTTATTTATATCATACACATTGTACTACATTTTGAAACGATATTGATATTGGTTTGTATTTATATCATATTCAGTTTTTGTGTTTCTTTTGTATATTATATATATGCGTGAGATGTGATTATGAATACTGCAATATATGATTTGATTGATGTATATATTATTGTGCACAGGGCGGGAAAAATCAAACAGCCCATTTTTAAAAAAAAATTTCAGATAATATGTACCTACGGATTAATCCGTAGGCAAACATGTTACCCCTACGGATATCGCCGTAGGGGCAAAATATCAGCAGTAACTGATATTTCCCCCAGATCTCAGTACCAGGGGGTTGGGAAAGCCCCTACGGATATATCCGTAGGGGCCACTGACTCTCCCCTACGGCGTTATCCGTAGGGGCTAAATATCAGGAACCCTGAATTTATGCCCCTACGGAAACGTACCTACGCATATATCCGTAGGGGGTAGTACATGCCCCGACGGGTATATCCGTAGGGCAAAGTAATTTATTAAAATAAACCGTAAATAATATAAAATCTTATACCCTACGGCTTCATCCGTAGGGGCAACAGGACCTACACAGATGTCCGTAGGGGCAAGAATTTGCCCGTAGGGGCAAGTTCAGGGCCTCAACTTGCACCTGCGGCCTTTGCACCTACGGGGTATTTTTTCGCCCCTACGTATATATCCGTAGGGGGAGTGGGTTGCCCCTACGGATAAATCCATAGGGGCAACCCCTATTTGTAGTAGTGACGTATGCGTCCGAACCCTTGTCGTAAAACCATACGACCTCTATAAGAAGGCCTGTTTGTGTGGGACTCTAAAGACTCGACTACTACGCTGGCAGTGGGTTTAACCACAGACCGCAAGCGGCACTAGCTATACGTAACGGTCCCCAGGTAGATGTCGATAAGAAGGCCGATGAGGAAACCCATCCGAACTCCTACCGAGTCTGATGTGACAATCTCCGTACAGTCCGGTCTGTTCGTCTAAGACTATCGCATATCGGGCCTAGGGGGGCGGCAAGCATCAGTCCCTTAATAGCGGTATAAGTCGTGTCGGAGTGAAGCCCATTACACCCTGAGAAACTACTGGAACCTACCAGCAAATCTTGCTTGCCCTGGCCAGGGACTTTGCGTAATGGCTCTCTGACACAGCGCGATATCAACTCCCAATACCGGGAGAGACGAATCCTGTCTAACTGCCACTGCCTCCAAATGCTCGGGACTGCACCCAACTGCTACCTGTTTGCATGACTCCTTTGAGCCATGGTAATGTAGCAATCTAAGATCAGTGGGACACACTCGAGGCGAAGTAGCAGTGTCAAGTCTGCGGACTATGCTGTACTCATGTCACCTGGGAACTGTTAACTGACGACTGGTATAAAACCAACCAACAGTTCCCTGTGAGTCCTGTCCGGTGTACCCGTAACCTAACGAGCACCTGTATACTATCTCCAGTACGACGTACTGATGGCTGTGGGACAGACCATCTCCCCAACTGGGATGAGAAGCGTATACACTAGTGTACTCCGGAGTATCGATACCCTGTCTCGATAATCCTATGACTAGGGACCTGAATAAGGATGTGCTTATAGACTACCCAGCCCCCACTAGTGTGACTGCCATCACAACGTTGGTAGTCAAGCAAGATCCTAAGAGCTCTATCAATACGTATACACACATATTAAGATAGAAAAACCAAGTAGCATACTACCATGTATAGCAAGACTATTATATACATGTGAATATCCCAAGCTTCCATTAAGTAATATACAAACTAGTATGATACAATAATGGCCCCTAGGGCATATACACTAACAATATCCCACTTGCACTAGGGCCATGTACTGGCATATCGAAGACCGATGATCTCGAGTAGCCTCTCGAACTGAATCTGAGGTAGGGCCTTCGTGAATGGATCAACAATGTTCTCTTCAGTAGCAACTCTCCGAACCTCGATCTCCTGACAATCAATGATCTCCCTGATCAGGTGATACCGCCTTAACATGTGTCTGGACTTCTGATGGGACCTTGGTTCCTTCGCTAAAGCTATAGCTTCGTTGTTCTCGCAATACAGAGGTATTGGATCAACAATGGTAGGAACCACCTGAAGTTCTGTTAGGAACTTCTTCATCCAGACCGCTTCTTTTGCGGCATCGCAAGCAGCAATATACTCCGCTTCCATCTTCGAGTCAGCAACGGTGTCCTGCTTGGAACTCTTCCAGCACACCGCCCCTCCATTGAGGGTAAAGACATAACCTGACATGGACTTGGAATCTTCCTTATCACTCTGGAAGCCGGAATCAGCATAGGCCTCCATCTTGAGGTCTTTTCCCCCGTAAACCAAGAACATCTCCTTAGTCCTTCTTGTTAGTTATATGTATGCCCTAGAGGCCATTACTGTACATACGATGTATATTGTAGTGGATGCTAGGACATATATAGGGAGGACTTTCTTGCTCGACATGATAGTACGCTATCTGGTTGTACTTTATCTTAATATGTACTCTGATTGTCTCTATGTTACATGTTGATAAAGCCCTTAGGATATACTCGACTACTGGGACTATGATGAGATCATACTAGTGGGGCCACGGTAGTCAACGAGTACATCCTATAATTGTTCCTAGTCGAGGGTGTATCGAGACAGGGCATCGATGCACCGGAGTAGACTAGCGTATACGCATCTTGACCCATATGATGGGCGATGGATGATCCCATATCCATCGGTGTTTGACATCAAGGATGGTGTATGGGTGCTCAGTGGACACTGGGTACACTGGAAGGACTCGCCGAGAACTCCCAGATGGTATTATACCTCACGTCAGATGGCAGTTCTCCGGTGACACTGGTACAGAGTAGTCTGTTGACCCGAGATCGTCATAGAGTCTTGTGTGATTTGTTGGAGATAGTGCCCTTAGAGTCAATTATTGGATCACAGACACGTGATTGCAATGATTGAGGGAGGACCTATCCCGGTAGGACAGTCTTACTCAAGATGATAGTATGCTATCTGGTTTATCTTTATCATCGTGTATTGCTTTAGGTGACCTTACGAGTCGCTATTACACGTTGATAGAGCCTCTACGATTCTTGCTTGACTACCAGTAGTATGAGGGCGATCATATACGTGGGAGCTAGGGTCTATAAGCACATCCTTAAAAGGTCCCTAGTCGTGGGAGTTTCGAGACAGGGCATCGATTCTCCAGAGTAGACTAGTGTATACAGTCGAGACCCCGACGAGGGGCGGTGGCCGGTCTCATAAGCCACTGGTGTCAGTTGGTTCACCTAAGATGTATACAGGTGCTCATTGGGTTATGAGTACACTGGACAGGACTCGCCGGGAACCTGCTAGTTGGGATTATACCAGACGTCAGATAGCAGTTCCCTGGTGACATGTGTACAGGTTAGTTCATCGACCAGAGATCGTCATTTGTCTCATGTGAGTTCCCACTGTGCTTTGATTACTACCCTACCATGCTCAAAGTAGACGTGCAAACAGGTTTTAGTAGGGTACAGTCCCGAGCCACATGGAGGCAGTGAGCGGATCTGCAGGGGTTCGTCTCTCCCGGTATTGGGGGTGAGGTCGCGCTGTGTCTAGGAGAGCCAGTACATGAAAAGTCCTTGGCCAAGGCAAGAGATTTACTGGTAGGTATTCCAGTAGTATCTCAGGGTGTTCTGGGCTACACTCCGACACGACTTGTACCGCTTTTGGGGGTCTGACTTTTTCCAACCCCTAGGCCTGCCATGCGATGCTCATAGACGAATGGACCGGACTGTACGGATATTGTCACTGACAGGCTCAGTAGGGTGTCAGGATGAGTTCGCTCATCGACGTCCCTTTTGGTCAATAGCTGGTAGCCCACACGTATGGCTAATACCTCTGACGTGCTAGTGGTTAAATCCACAACCATTGTATTGACGAGTCTTTAGAGTCCACCACACACAGTTACTCAAGTTTCGGGCGAAACGTTGTAGAGGCCGTATGGAGATATGGCAGGGTTCGATCAGATACGTGCGGTATTGCACGGATCGTGATCGGACGGATTTTACTAGCGGGCTTTTGTTTAAGCCGGATCCTAGTATTAGACAGTGTAGATTTTGTCTCTTTGCATTTGTATTCAGAGGGAATACAAATGCGGGCATGTATATGCAGTCGCGGGGTTTTCCTGTAATTTATTACGGGATCAGTTTTCTGAAGTTGCCAGTTTGCATTCCGTTCCGGCCAGTTTTCTTTTGTTCCTTCGCGGCCGGACTTTCCGATGGAGGGGGTTATTTGCAGTTTGCAAATAACTTATTTGTGGAGGGGTTTCTTTCATTTGTGCCTTCATAATCATGAGATTCTTTTCTAATCTCATCACTTGCATTTATTATGATAGGATTGAGTTGGATTTGGATGAGAGGTTGGTGTGACTTTTATTTATCATTATCATAGCTTTTCCCCCACTTGTTTTTCCATTGATAATTCCCTCCACCATATTCTTGGTCGGCCACTTGAAAGGGAGAATGAGGTTTTCATTTGGTGTATGGAAATTATTCTCATTCTCATTTTGTATCAAAGTTCACAAGCTCTCTCCAAAGTTCTTTCTCCACCTCCATCATCTTCAAAGGCAACTTCATATACCCCAAAGAGACATAGCCTACTACACTACATCTACAGCAAAGCTTGGACGCGTCGACTAGCCAACTTCGCTCCCGAGTTGCCTCGGTCCAGAGGTGGGAGCCCGTAAAAGAACCCGGCGATGTGGTGCCCGTTTTGACGAGGAGGCGACCACCGGAGATTCCGCGAGGAGATCGGAGTGGAGACGAAGACCGAAGGACACGGATCGCTTGGTATATCTCTCTACCCATCTTTTAGTTTGCTAGTAGTTAGGTTAATGGCCCGATCCGGCTTAAAAGTGCGCGGTGGTGCCGGTTTGCAAGTTTCGCAAAGTTTTTCGTTTCCGCATTTCCGGCGTCGGATCGACGGTCGGGGCGCCGCCGTGCACTTACATTGGTATCGGAGCCACGCCATTAACCTAGTCTAGCTTGCTCTAACGTGTTTACAAATTCGATCGAACGGATTTTCAAAAACCGAATTTCCATGTCGTACTTTCTGTCGAATTTTTCTGTGCTTTAAAAATTATTTGGTACATTGGAAAATTATGTGCAGGGTTTTTTATGAATTATGGGAAAATTTGGTACGCTGATGTTACTGTAGCGCGGCGGTTTAGTGGCCAAAACCACGTTTTCGCAGCGGAACCGCCGCCGTTTTGTGGCCAAACCGTACCAAATTTTCAAAGTAGGCTTATGACATGGAAATAGGGTTTCTGGTATATTCCTTTTGGGCCCAGATGTTTTTGAGTGTTGCAGTTGTGCTTGGGGCCCACTTCGGAAAATTCAGTCGATCGAAAATTTTAAACATGTTAGTTCACAGTATTTACATTATATCTGCGACCGTGAATGTCACTCGATCGGTAAATCCAGTCTATCTGCTATAGCCCTTTTAGACGGATTTGCGAACGTGACATTCACGTTGATGTTCTGTGTTGTGCTGTGTTGTTGCGGATTGGTCGTGGGAGATAGCCTGGATGCAATGGTAGTACAGTTTGGTTTATTATGTACATTTGATATTGCGGGGAGAGCGTCCGACATGTGGACTGCCGTCACTGCCTGTTTGTATATTATTCATTTGGGGCACGACCGGGTCGAGGTCGATGTATGTAGGGTTCCTAGGAACACTAATGAGGTCTCACAAGGCATCAACCATGCCAATTTTAAATTTTACGGTGCCGAGAAACCCTAGACTAGATCGTTAACTAGAGTTTAGGCGAAACAACAAGCTACTAAACTACTTTAGTGCTAAGTGAACGGAAATACAACCTTTGTAGATCCGGTCCTCCACCTCCATAGCTCCGTGATGAAGTCCCCTCGCTGCGATCATCGGATCCCGGGCTCTAGCGTCGGCTTCATCGGAGAAATGGGCGGGCTACGTCGTTGACTTCGATGCCGAAGATGATCTACGTCGAGGCAACACAAGATCAAGCTCCAACTTCACCAAGCCATGAAACTTGTGAAGAAAACACCCTATACTACTTGGCAAGTGGTAGAGGATGAAGAAATAGGAAGTGGGTTCACTTTAGAATTGGATTTCTCACGCTTTTTCTCAAGTTGCCATTGATGGAGGCAAGCTTTTTCTTTGTTGAAGAAGAAGAAGAAGAAGAAAAAGAATATGATAAGTTTTTTTAAAATAGGAAATAAAAACATACTTATCATATACACAACCATGGTCAAGTGTATAGAACTAACTAAGGTTATGTGAATGGTTAGGTTTGGGAAAAGAACAAGAATGGTCAAAGCCTCTTGAAACTTCTAAGAAAAGAACAAAAGAAGCAGCCATATCATTTTCTTTTCCTAAAATAAAGAATAAATAAATAAACTAAATAATCAAGAGAAGATGATAAAACCCTAACCATTTACTTAACCAAGGTTTAAGTCTTACACAAACCCAAGATTGCATGTATCATCAAACATGATACAAACAAGTGCACAAAAGTATATCACATATACAACTTGTGTACATGCGAGTGGGAAAATCAATCTTAAGTGAACCGATACTAGTTAATGCAAAGTAATATATCAAATATATAATTATGCATTAAATCATTAAATCAACACTTGATTTAACGATCCAGTCATATCGCATATAACCGACTAATATCAAGTGTATCAATGTATCGAATCAACACTTGATTCGGTAACCCGTCTATATCACATATAACCGTCCCATGATACAAATCACGAGAATAGAATACAGTATCATATACTGGTATTATTCTCGGTCCCGTACATATCTCATATGCGCTCCTATTTCGTTTCGCTTGAGCCAGGAAACCTCTGTGTAGGACTCTAAAGACTCGTCAATACGCCGGCAGCAGGTGATGATTATATCAAACACCCACAAGCCGCAAGCGGTCTGCTAAACGTAACGACCACCCGGGTATTGAGCGATCAGAAGATCGACGAGCAAGCCCGCTCACACTCCTGTGAATCCAACTAGTAACACTTACCGTACAGTCCGGTCACGTCGTCTGATATGTCGCATATCTCGCCTAGGGGTGGTAAACGTCAGACCCCAATAGCTCGATAAGTCGTGTCAATATGAGGTCTATAACAGTTTGAGAAACTACTGGTATCACTTACCAGCAAATCTCAGCAACCCTGGCCAGGGATTTCCGGTTATAGCCAATCGAACATAGCGCAACATCAACTCCCTATACTGGGAGAGACGAATCCCCTCCTATCGCTCATTGCCTTCATGTGACTCGGGACTGTACCCAAAAACCACCATTTTGCACACCCTCTTGGATGTGGTAAGGTGGAAATCAAAGCACAGTGGGAATCACACAAGACTCTATGACGATCTCGGGTCAACAGACTACTCTGTACCAGTGTCACCAGAGAACTGCCATCTGACGTAAGGTATAATACCATCTGGGAGTTGTCGGCGAGTCCGTCCAGTGTACCTAGTCTCCACTGAGCACCCGTATATCATCTCTGATGTCAAACACCAATGGTTATGGGATCATCCATCGCCCATCTGTATGGGTCGAGAAGGTATACGCTAGTCTACTCTGGTATATCGATGCCCCGTCTTGATACACCCACGACTAGGGACCTTGAAGGATGTACTTATCGACTATCATGTCCCTACTAGTATGATCTGCATCATAGTCTAGGTAGTCAAGTACACATCCTAAGGGCTTTACCAACATGTAACAGAGAGACAATCAGTATACACGTTAAGGTAAAGAGTAACCAGATAGCATACTATCATGTCGAGCAAGAAAGTCCTCCCTATATATGTCCCAGCATCCACTACAATATACATCCTATGTACAGTAATGGCCTCTAGGGCATACATATAACTAACAATCTCCCACTTGCATTAGGGCCATCTGTAGCAGTGGTTGTAGTATCTCATACTCAACCATCCCATAAAAGTCTCTCTCTGGGAATAGGCCTTTGTGAGTGGATCCGCCGCGTTGTCCTCTGAGTCTACTCTCCTAACCTTGATCATCCTGGAGATCAACTATCTCCATGATCAGGTGATACTGCCTTAGAATATGTCTGGATCACTGATGGGACGGACGTTCCTTGGCATAAGCCACAACTCCACTGTCACACAATGGGAGGAACGAAATTCATCTCATGAACCAATATACACCCAGACTTCCTCTTTGGTAGCTTCTTAAGTAGCGATGTATCTTGCCTTTATCGTCTAGTATGTCACGGTATCTAGCTTGGAACTCTTCCAACATACCGTCCCTTTACTGAGGGTAAAGACAATGCCTGTGACTGACATTCAGTCGTCTTTATCACCCTGGAACACTTCCAGTGATTCTCCCCAGGATCGATTGATACCATCTCACTACTACTAGTGAGATTCCTAACATCCAATTAGATCTATCTCATAGATCCAAAATCCAGGATTTAGTAGGTATAATTTTGATCCTATATGGAGAATCATTATGATAAGCGGAGATTGACCGAGCGTAGCATAGGAAACTCCTTCCCTATCAAGAGTATGTCATCCACGTACTCTACGAGGATCACTACCATACTCCCTACTACCTTTTTGTATATACAAGGTTCATCTATCATTTTGATGATGTCAAACTGTTTGACTACTACATCAAAACAGATGTTCCAACTCCGCGATGCCTGCTTTATCACATAAAACATCTTGTACGCGTTTCCGCTGCTCCCACTGTTTACGAAGCCCTCTGGCTGTGTTCTTATAGACGTTCTTTTCTAAATCATTATTTAGAAAAGCAGTCATGGCACCCAACCGCCAGATATCATAGTCATGGTATGTAGCCGTGGCAAGTAGGATCTGGATGGACTTAAGCATAGCTATTGGAAAAGGTTTCATCATTTTCCACGCCTGGTTGATAACGAAAACCTTTAACAAGTCTAGCTTTGAAAGTCTCAACTTTTCCATCTACACCAAGTAATCTTCTCAAGTTATACTTGCTCCTGATGGGGATTTAACCCTTCATATATAGCATCCAAAGTCCATACTTTGTTGGTGTATAAGGATTCCATCTCAGATCGATAAACATCCAGCCATTCTTACAGAGTCTCACTCCTGATGGCCAGCTCGAAACTAGTTGGGTCATCATCTCATGATGCAATCCTCGCTCCCACTGTCATAGAGAAACCGAAATATCTCTCAGGTGGGTGAGGAACCCTACTAGATCGGCGGAGAGGATGAGGTTCGTTGGAAACTATTGAATCCTTTAGTTCTGTCAAATCATCAGCTGCAGTTTGTATAGCTGGAACATTTCCAGTTCTACATAACAGAGCTTGCCTCGAGCTTGTCCGGATTTTGGTTTTAGACATAGGCCGGACAATCCTAAATCTTAACTAACTTAAGATATGGGCTCTTCCCTTTCCATATCACATATGAAGTCGTAGGAAACTGATTTGATTTGAACCCTATTCAATAGGTATGCAACTTCATAAGTGCATAACTCCCAAAAGGAAACAGGAAACTCAGTAGTACTCATCATAGAGCACACCATATCACATAGGGTGCTATTGCTCCACCCCGATATACCATCGTGCTATGGTGTATGCGGAGGAGTAATGCTGAGAGAGAATCCCATTCTCCTCCTTGATCTCATCATAGGACATAATACATATACCCGTATTTTGGTTCTCTACTTCTAACTTATATTCTGTGAATATCTCAAAAGGTTCGGACTTGTGTTTCAACATGAACATAGGTCTGAATCTCGAAAGATCATCAAAGAATGTAATGAAGTACAAAGAACCGGTCCTGGCATCTGTAGACAGGGGACCTTACATACATCAACATGTATCAATCCCAAGAGTTCACTAACTCTTTCTCTGTTTCCATTAAACAGAGCTATGGTCATCTTATCTTTGTGACATGACTGGCAAGTTTTCACAAGATGTAAATTCAAACAAATTTAAATATGCATCTTTGTGCAACTTAGCTAGTCGGGTCGCATTGATATGACCTAGTCTACAATACCTCAAGAAGGATCCGTTCATTTCTGAACTCTTTCTCTTGTGTGTGTTCCGTATACTAAGAACTGTAGTTTGATTTAGAACATCAATGCTTTTAGATAACGTGCCTGAACCGATCAACTTTTGATATAGGAAATGTTCAAAACATTATCCAACAATACAAAATTTTTATCATTTCTTTACTTATAAAGAGACTGATATGATTTTGTATATCAGGTTCGGTATCTAATAGCATTTGTTCAGAATCAATGTATTGGTAATACAGGGTGACAGTGACCAACAGACTTGGCTGCAACTCTTGCCCCGTTTTCTGCCTCATGAAACTTATCACCCGTTCTCAGTTCTCTATCTATCTGTAGCCCTATGTAACAGATTACATATCTGGGATCCTGATCTGGTATCATATACCCAGGACGTAAAGGACATTGAGAAACAGTTCTTTATAATGAACACACCCGAAGATTATGCATCAGCATGCACTCACTTCGTTTGGGCGGCACGGGAATTCTGGTAATCCCCTATTTCCTGCTCTGTCTTATAACAATTATAAGTTGGAGGGGGACCAACGTTCCCCAGCTCAGTATAACAAGCGGGTTCGGTCAATATTCCGTATTATTATCTTGATTAAGGCGTGACATGGTCGCTACCTGGAGAGAGAGAGAAGAAAACACTCTGCGTGCGCTCTTGCAAGATCAGATTGGTTATTATTTTATCTAATCAGGATGGCTCCCACTGTTTTTATCAAATCTTCCTTCAAACCCTAAAAGGAAAGACTAGCCGGGATTAATTATACGCTACAAGTTCGCCAATCTTTCAGCCAGGCCAGTGTCGGTACTTTGAGGGAGGTCCCCCGTGCTTTCGCACGAACCTAATTAATGTAAACCTCGTTTTCCCAGAGGCGTAACCCCGTTGACACCTTTCTAGACACCTACTTGATCGGCTAATTGTAATGTGTAAAACTCTCCCAGGAGTAACAATTACTCCCAGTGGGTATCGGGATCCAACTATCTTATAGAAGGTATGCAATCTCATTGAAAATTTCAACACTTGAAATTCCCGATAATATTTTGCCCCTAACCTCCTATGACCTTGACAAAGGCCAACAAACCATAGGATGCTAGTCAAGTTCAACCCGTCATTTCCTGATTGAATTAAACCCACCCACACGACCCTTGACAAAGGCCAACAAACCATAGGATGCTAGTCAAGTTCAACCCGTCATTTCCTGATTGAATTAAACCCACCCGCACGACCCTTGACAAAGGCCAACAAGGTCGCACGACTACCCTAACCCAATCTGCATCATATGCATAAGCAGATAAGCACCAGTCAGCTACCGCACACTACGCCTTGACAAAGGCCAACAAACGCAGCACGAATACTAACTACTACTTATCTGAAATGACGGAGGGCTACGACAGGTTTTTCTGAAAACCTATTGCGTAATGAACTTGATATCGTTGTAGAATCAAATGATTTTGAAATGGAGTGTTTTTGAGGCTTTTCTAGTTTTGCTAAAGGGGTCACTCCCGGTGAAGGGATTGTCGGCCCTTTCCTCGTCGAATGAGGTGCGGGATATATCATATATATCACTGTGCAAAGCAGAAACTATAGAAGTGATCAAAAGACAAACCGAGGGGTGTAGCATCTGCCAGTTATTGCTAAAGGAGTCACTCCCGGTGAAGGGATCTCGGTCCTTTCCTTATCGAATAAGGTGCAGGATATATCACATATACCGCTGTGCAAAGCAAGAACTGTAGCTACCTTTTTTATTTTGATATTCGATTCCACAACATCTTTAGGTTTCTTTTTCTTTCATTAATCACATTAATGAAGTCCCATCATTTAAATCACCTAAACATCACAGATAAATACGACGTACACTTATACTATCCGCATTCGCCTCGATGTCCTCTCGTGCACCGTTAGGTTAGGTAACTAACGGCAGAGCAGGGCAGGGCTAGCGCGGGTGTAAAACATAAGTAACGTCTATATAATATATCATATATACTATATACTGTATCTATCACAGAACATCACATGATCACATCACAAAAATTGCAGCAGAAGAATCATATGAAATATTGGATATACTAGGACGTCCGTGTTTTCAATACGAGCCAGTATAAAACACGGATTCCACGGTCGCGATGAATAGCCAAAACCCACACCCCTAGACCCCTACGAGAGCGGCAAGCAACCCTACCAATTCTAGAGTTAGGAGACCCAGACTCGACTCCTCGAGTTGGTCTCCCACTGGACTCCAGAACCCGGTTACTTGTGCCCTCCTCCTTGGGTCTATCCTAGTGCGGAAAAGTAAATAATATACAAAAGGTGACATCTTCCGCAACCTGGAAGTGCCCCAATAAAAGAATATTACATACAAGTTTTTACAAGAATGAAAATGGAAAAACACTCATCTCACATAAAACCCCCGGCTATTCAAACACGACGATCTAATATAACATATCCAGCAACACATAACATCACATGTCATCAATGTAAGTAAACATGCGTATCCCAATTTTCGTTGACATATAGCAACGAAATCGGCGATATCACATATTACACTTACGGTCACAGAAAAGAAAGTGTAAACCTACAACAGTTGGAATCCGCAAACTCATTAGACATCGCATGCCTAATCAAATGAATTCCTTAGACATCGCATGCCTAACAATTATAAACCCCGCATTTTAGTCTCTTTATCGAAAACTCTTTTCAATATCAAGTCGGGCAATTCAACAAGATTCCCGAAATCCTGATCGAATGCTCGTCGCAAACTTTAGTAGACGGCCGCACCCCCGATGCCGTCGACGAAGTGCACCAAGGCGGAACACCGCTGCCGCGAGCATCCGGACGGATGCTTTCGGCGACGGGGTTCTCCTACACTCACTTGGTCGGGGCTATGGGGTGTAGCTGTCTATTAAGTTTATCCGGCGAGTATCCACGTACGCTACGTGATTGCGACAGACTTTTGATCACATCAAAATTCCGTGGCAACTGATCAAGGGAGACTAAACTGCTATGTTTATAACATCCAAATCAGTTATCTCATAACTGCATGTGGATTCCAAATATTGTATCCCATTCCAGATAAATAGAAAATGTTAAACTTTCCGATCGAACAGTCAAACACCCAAGTTTTCCCGAAACAGCTCAACACATGAAATAAGTCTAAAAACATTCAGTTCATGCCTCAGTACCAACGGTCCAGCCGTAGAAGGGTCAAGCCAACGCCTCACATGTGGCACGCCGTACTGCCCCAAACCCTAAGGTTCAAAGGGCAGTTCATGACGGTCACATAATCGAGTTAAGGTTTGTTGTCTTCTAGAGTGACCATCGCGTTACTTGCACTACTTAGAACGTCATTTAAACTACGGAAAAATCCAACACATGGAAATTTCCCGACAGGGGAAAAAGTGGGTATTTATATCCGGTCGAACTTTTTAACATATTCAAAAATTACCCGGAAAGACACATAGACAAAGTCTGATAATCCGATCGAATCTACGAACTCCTAATACAACCCAGAATACTCAACTCTTGAGTAAGATTTAAAAATTCCCAGAAAACTCAGAAATTCAAGAAAGAAGTTACTATGCAAACATTTTTGAAAAAGGTAACAATTTAGCCGCGGAACCGCCGCACGAGCCATGCTCGTGCCGCGGTTCCGCCGCGCTTTGAACGATTCAGAAGCACGTGCTTCACAGTAACTCATAAATATACCTGCTGAATTTTCTGGCAATTTTTAATTCACAAAAATCCAAATTTTCAGAAAATTTCCAGAGAGCAATTTGAGTTAGGGTTTCGATATTCGTTCGGATTTCAAACGTCGTCTACACTTCGCCTAAGGCTCTAGCTTGGCTCTGATACCACTGTAGGGTTCCTAGGCACACAAATGAGGTCTCACAAGGCATCAACCATGCCAATTTGAAATTTTACGGTGCCGAGAAACCCTAGACTAGATCGTTAACTAGAGTTTAGGCGAAACAACAAGCTACTAAACTACTTTAGTGCTAAGTGAACGGAAATACAACCTTTGTAGATCCGGTCCTCCACCTCTATAGCTCCGTGATGAAGTCCCTTCGCTGCGATCTTCGGATCCCGGGCTCTAGCGTCGGCTTCATCGGAGAAATGGGCGGGCTAGGTCGTTGACATCGATGCCGAAGATGATCTACGTCGAGGCAACACAAGATCAAGCTCCAACTTCACCAAGCCATGAAACGTGTGAAGAAAACACCCTATACTACTTGGCAAGTGGTAGAGGATGAAGAAATAGGAAGTGGGTTCACTTTAGAATTGGATTTCTCACTCTTTTTCTCAAGTTGCCATTGATGGAGGCAAGCTTTTTCTTTGTTGAAGAAGAAGAAGAAGAAGAAAAAGAATATGATAAGTCTTTTTAAAATAGGAAATAAAAACATACTTATCATATACACAACCATGGTCAAGTGTAGAGAACTAACTAAGGTTATGTGAATGGTTAGGTTTGGGAAAAGAACAAGAATGGTCAAAGCCTCTTGAAACTTCTAAGAAAAGAACAAAAGAAGCAACCATATCATTTTCTTTTCCTAAAATAAAGAATAAATAAATAAACTAAATAATCAAGAGAAGATGATAAAACCCTAACCATTTACTTAACCAAGGTTTAAGTCTTACACAAACCCAAGATTGCATGTATCATCAAACATGATACAAACAAGTGCACAAAAGTATATCACATATACAACTTGTGTACATGCGAGTGAGAAAATCAATCTTAAGTGAACCGATACTAGTTAAAGCAAAGTAATATATCAAATATATAATTATGCAGTAAATCATTAAATCAACACTTGATTTAACGATCCGGTCATATCGCATATAACCGACTAATATCAAGTGTATCAATGTATCGAATCAACACTTGATTCGGTAACCCGGCTATATCACATATAACCGTCCCATGATACAAATCACGAGAATAGAATACAGTATCATATACTGGTATTATTCTCGGTCCCGCAAATATCTCATATGCGCTCCTATTTCGTTTCGCTTGAGCCAGGAAACCTCTGTGTAGGACTCTAAAGACTCGTCAATACGCCGGCAGCAGGTGATGATCATATCAAACACCCACAAGCCGCAAGCGGTCTGCTAAACGTAACGGCCACCCGGTTATTGAGCGATCAGAAGATCGACGAGCAAGCCCACTCATACTCCTATGAATCCAACCAGTAACACTTACCGTACAGTCCGGTCTCGTCGTCTGATATGTCGCATATCTCGCCTAGGGGTGGTAAACGTCAGACCCCAATAGCTCGATAAGTCGTGTCAATATGAGGTCTATAACAATTCGAGAAACTACTGGTAACACTTACCAGCAAATCTCAGCAACCCTGGCCAGGGATTTCCGGTTATAGCCAATCGAACACAACGCAACATCAACTCCCTATACCGGGAGAGACGAATCCCCTCCTATCGCTCATTGCCTCCATGTGACTCGGGACTGTACCCAAAAACCACCGTTTTGCACGCCCTCTTGGACGTGGTAAGGTGGAAATCAAAGCACAGTGGGAATCACACAAGACTCTATGACGATCTCGGGTCAACAGACTACTCTGTACCAGTGTCACCAGAGAACTGCCATCTGACGTAAGGTATAATACCATCTGGGAGTTCTTGGCGAGTCCGTCCAGTGTACCCAGTCTCCACTGAGCACCCGTACATCATCTCTGATGTCAAACACCAATGGATATGGGATCATCCATCGCCCATCTGTATGGGTCGAGAAGGTATACGCTAGTCTACTCTGGTATATTGATGACCCGTCTCGATACACCCACAACTAGGGACCTTGAAGGATGTACTTATCGACTACCATGTCCCCACTCTGGATTAGCTTTGGGTTAGTTGCGAAACCGTAGAGTAGTTGTTATACCCACATACACACACACAGACTTGCATACATTACTTTCTTGTGCATAGATGGGGATGTGTATATGTGTATATACGCGTGGATATGGGACTATGCATATATACATTCATATACACATGCATGGATGATGAGGATAGTACTTGGGATTTGAGATGAGTCGATGAGATTTGATTTGAGGCCGTGAGATCGTTGATATGGCAGGGTTCGTATTTAAGATACGGCATGACGTTGTAGCGGGTCCTTGACGTAGTGTTTCACACACGTGCATGCATACTTAGGCGGTATCAGTATTGTACTAGACGTAGATCAGTACCCCGATCATGATATTTGATAAAGAGGATACCGGATGAATAGTATGATGAATATGATATTGACCCGTACCCAGATTTGGGATGCCGTACGACGGATTTACGTACGAGCTATATAGTGATGATTGATCCGCACTCTTGACTTGGGATGTCTGATTATAGATATGGTATCGGATATGATATTATTGAGGCGGGATCACCGACTATACATATACAGGTATGTATATGTATCGCCTCAGATGATAGGCGGTTTCCTTACCTGTAGTTCAGCTGGTTAGTTCAGCCGTATAGTTTAGTGTAGTTGTTAGACTAGATTAGACTCCTACCTATTTCAAAACTAACGAATCGTGGGTATTTTAAAAGACAGGTCAAGGGATTCTACGAATATTTCAAAAGACGTATCTTTTCTTAAAAACACCGTAGCCCTTATTTTCAAAACACCGCATTTCGTGTTATTTCAAAAGGCACTATTGTAGGACTTATATTAGGGTAATGCATTTTAGTTATCGTTGTGTCTAGTATTCCGCTTATTATTGTTGTTCGCTCCGCATCGCATACTTATATTATAATTTCTTATTGCATTGTTGATATCATACTGTTAGGACACCAGCACCATTACCGATGATGCGTATGTACCACGTACACTTACTTGCCGGCTCACACACATCTTCATCGGTAATTGCCATGTCACGTACACCTTAGAAAATATTATTGCTTGACTTAGCTTGTTAGTTAGTAATTTGACATGATATTAGTGTACCTGCCTTATATGCCAGCTTAACATTGTAGTTATTACTTGTCACTTCATGCAAACTGTTATTCATTGTTATGCCCTATTCATGGATTCTCATGCCTATATTCATGGGTTTACATGCTATTGATGATTTGGATTCGGATTTCCATGAGATTTTCTGGATTTGAGGGAAAACCGCAAAACTTGTAAAAGCTTCTTTCCTCTCTTTTAAATAAAAAGTGCGGTTTTCCCATGATGTATGAGTCGTCCACAATGAGTTTGCTGATGGATTTCGAGACCCGATTCGAGGAGATGGATGAACCGTTTCGGGTACATGGTGGGCTCGGTGCGGTACCCCGGGGCAAGAGGATCGTGTTGTTGACGTTGAGCCTGGCAGGGGAGCACTACCGACCGGTGATTTTACCCGACGCGTTGGATATCCGGAGGATACCTTCGTAGTCTTGAGATGGATGGTAGGGGCCGGTCTGGACTGACGGCGTCCTAGATATTGAGATTTGATACATTGAGATTTCGAGATATTGAGGTACTGAGATTTGATGATCCAGGTCAGTCCGGGTAGCCGGAGCCTGAGATATTGAGATATGTGGATTTATGTTTTTGTGTCGATGCTAGACACGGTTTATACTGATTTCCTTATGATACCTCATTTTTTTTTTTAAAATACAGAAATCTCACTGAGTTATGAAAGCAGTTTCTTTAGTACATGTACTCTGTTTTCATGCATTCATACATCATCCATATGATATATTGCTACCTGAGGCACTGACACGGGCACATGGGATTACACTCGGGTTAGATATTTACCCTAATCATTGTTATAGGCTGCATGTTATATATATTTGAGGATATATTATGATCGTTGACCTAGGATTGCGTCATACATGCGATTTCTATTCGTAGATGTTTTTCTATTCACGAGTTGGCAACTCACCCCCGTTGTGCCCCAGTTTCTTGCAGGTTTGCCGTACAGGTTTCATTACGGCTTTGCGGGCACAGTTTCGTTCGGGTGACTTGCTAGTAGGTGGGTTTATTGGTATCGTACCCATCATATTACCTTGTATAATATTATTCAGTTGTATCTAGTAAATTCCATCAACCAAACATGTATTTATTTCAGAGATAGAGACCAGTGATGTTATTCTTTCGACCTTAGAGTCGCGCGTTATATTTCTGTGGATTTCTTATGGTTTTGAGTTTCCTTTTGAGTTTTTGATACTCGCCCTTGGCGTTGTATATTATATTGCTTGTGTGGTTGTGACCGTCGATTGACGAAGAGCTAGCTCCCGCTTGGGGATGCCTTTTATTGATTTCGTATACTATTCATGTTGTATCCCGTTTGGGGGCCAGTATTTACAAAGGAGACTCTGCCGAAATTTTCAGGAAATATTTGATGTTTTTAAAACCGCATAATTCGGCTTATGCTATTAAAACTACGTGATTTTAAATTGGTTTTCCTTCACTCTACTACTTTTCTTGGTTTGGATTTCTGGGCTTTCGGCTTACTTAGATTACGTACGCCTCGAGACGTTTCGTAGTTTAAGTGCCGGTCATGTTCCATCCTTTCAGGACGTGACAGTAATGTCCGTACGGTTTTACTGATTCTTTTGGGATATTTTTATTATTACTCAAGTGTTGAGTTTTCTGGGTTGTATTGGGGACCTGTTGATTCGATCGTATATTTTAATTTCGTTTAGTTTTTCCGGATAATTTTTAGAAACTGTTAAAAAGTTCGAACGGATATCAATAACTCACTTTTTCCCCTGTCGGAATTTTTTTCAAAAGTTAGATTTTTTCTCGAGTTTGAAACTTTCGTAAAGTCATGCAAGTAACGCGGTGGACCCTCTAGAAGACAACAAACCTTAACTCGATTATGTGACCGTCTTGAACTGCCTATAAACCTTAGGGTTTGGGGCAGTACGGCGTGCCACATGTGAGGCGTTGGCTTGACCCTTCTACGGCTGGACCATTGGTACTGTGGCATGTGATTGATGTTTTTAAACTGATTTCAAGTGTTGAGATATATTGGGGAAATCTTGGGTGTTTGATTATTCGATCGGAAAGTTTAACATTGTCTATTTATCTAGATTGTGATACTGTAACGTTTTGAAAATCGTTTTGGTGAAATTTCGGAAAAACGGTAAAATAAGGGGGTTTTCTGTAAAAAAAGTCAAAATGCAAATATCTTTATTATAAAATTTAATATTCATATTCTAGCTATGTAATTGCTATTAATTGGTGTTTATTGAGCCACTGGTGAAATTTCAAATTTTCTGAAATTTTTTCCGAAATTAATTATTTTAATATTATTTTAAGCCGTCACTAATACATTTAATTAGGGAAAATTACAAATTGGAATGAGTTGAAACAAATTTTGTGCATCATAACACATTAAAAAAAATTTTATCATGTGGTTTTTGAAATGAAATGGTTTGCCAAAACGGTTTAGAAAATATCGAAGAAAAAGGCTTTTTTCGGTGAAATTAGTGTTAATGGAAGTGGGGTACAACATTTATCATTTTTCCCTCACCCAAACTCACCCCTCACACACTCTCTCTCCTCACAAATTCTGGCCGACCAAGAAAGGGGGGGGGCTGCCCATTTTCCCCTCTTCCAAAGGTCAAAGAAAAGAAAAGAAAAGAAATTGGTGTTAAACATTAAAGCATGGGTCTTTATACTTGATGTATGGTTCCTTACTTGGACTTTTCTCTCACCCACACCCAACAGCACACTCTCTCTCACCTCCTCACTGCTGCAGAAATTCAGCAGCCCCCTTCTCTCATTTCCCCATCTCATTTCTTCTCCAAAGTTCACAAAAATTCCATGAAAAATCAAATAAAACCTCACTAATTTCAAAATCCAACCCTTACCCATTTTTCCTTGGCTATACTTGTATGGATATTGGTGAAAAGAAGCAAGTTTGGGAGGCTAGATTCATGTTGGATCTCTTGAAATTGTGAGGTATAATCTTAACCCTTTAGTCAAAATGTTGTCTAATTACTTCAATCTAGCTAACTAGAAGTTTAAATATGGTTTAATTTTAATGTTTGGTTTTCAAGTGAAGGGTTAATCAAAAGTTAAGGTTTAGAGTATTTGGATTATGGTTGTGTGGAGTAGTGAAGATCTTAAGACATGCAAAACCTAATCTAATTGCCAATATGTAAATTGTTAGATGTAAAATGTCCAAATTAAGCTTTTTTTTGTAAACTAGGTTTCTAGAAATTATTGAAAATGTGAAATTTAAAATCTAGTTAGGGTTTTTATAAATTTATTATGGCTTTAATGAGGAGATTAGCATGTTAATGGAATGCTAAAACTAATCTAGTTGCTAGTTTACAAATTGTTGCTTTTAAAATGTTAAAATTGGATAATTTGCAAACTAGAATTTTGGATTTAATGAAAATTGATGAGGATAAAATCTATTAATGGTTTATATGACTTAGTTATGATATTTAGTGGATATTATGGTCATTAGATTTGTTAAAACATCAAGTTTCGAATTAAAACGAAAATTTAGTGCTTTCTAGGTTTTCGGAAATAAATCAACTTGATTTATTTTAATGTTTTGATGATTTAAACACTGTTTTATATTATAATTAGTGAGTTTTGGGAACTACGATTTGTACGTTTGAGTTTTTCTCGATGCCTCGGCGTTTGTACGCCGATGTCGAGGGTTTTGGGTTGATTTGAGAGAGAGCAAACAATAGGTTTTGACCTATGTGCGATTCGTGTGTCGTTTTGGTCATGAGTCGGATATTAATGCGATACAGTGCGTTATGATATGTAGGTACGCCATGTGGACTTCGAGACGACAAGCAAGCTCGTGGCGACGTCGGCACCGTCGAGGGAAGATTTGGTGAGTAGATATATATCTACGGGGAGAAGTCGGGTGGATGGCGTATACCACCCCCGCAGTTCGTGGTGATGTATACGAATACGTATACACACATTTATTGATTATATATTGTTTGAGTTTATTGATGATAAATATGGATGGTTTAGTATCGTGAAACCCTAGAGTAGTGGTCGCACCATACATGCACACACCCACCCATACTTGCATACATTCTTCTTCCATTTGTGTTTACGGGAATATATATATAGTTACGTGTTCACATGGGTATGGGACTATGTGTTCACATACGGATTTGAGGATGATACTTGGGATTGAGATGAGTCGATGAGATTTGTGTTGAGGTTGTGATATCGGTGATGTGGCAGGATTCGTACTTGAGGTACGTCCTGGTGTTATAGCGGATCTTGGGGCGGCGATACGGGTGAATAGTGTTATAAATAAAATAGTCGACATGTGATCGTGATATGAGACATGATATGCTAGGATATTGATATTAGGCCGTATTGGGCGATGTATACCCCTTGATGATGATGTGCTGATGATATCAGTTTGTACGAGACTGTCGATCAGTAGCCAGATCATGACCATATTGATGATATTAGTATTGTACTAGACATAGGTCAGTACCCTAGACTATGATCTTTGATAAAGAGGATACCGGATGAATAGTGTGATGAATATGATATTGACCCGTACCCAGATTTGGGGATTCCGTACGACGGATTTACGTACGAATTATATTTTGATGATTTATCCGCACTCTTGACTTGGGATGTCTGATTATAGATATGGTATCGGATATGATATTATTGAGGCGGGATCACCG
The DNA here is from genome assembly GCA_030015575.1 of Agapanthus africanus. Taxonomy (NCBI): domain Eukaryota; kingdom Viridiplantae; phylum Streptophyta; class Magnoliopsida; order Asparagales; family Amaryllidaceae; genus Agapanthus; species Agapanthus africanus. The sequence goes on from JASDDO010000022.1 coordinate 390,035,100, forward strand.
ACTAATATATATACCGGTATGTATATATATCGACTCAGATGTTAGGCGGTTTCCTTACCTGTAGTCCAGCTTGTTAGCTTAGCCCTTTAGTTTAGTTTAGTTATTAGATTAGATTAGACTCCTACCAATTTCAAAACTAGCGGATCATGGGTATTTTAAAAGACAGGTCAAGGGATCTACGGATATTTCAAAAGACGTATCCTTTCTTAAAACTTCCGTAGCCCTATTTTCAAAACCCCACGATTCGTGTTATTTTGGTTGCTCGCTCCGCATCGCATACTTACATTGTTATTTCATATTGCATTGTTGACATTATGCTGTTAGGACATCAGCACCATTACCGATGATGCATATGTACCACGTACACTTACTTGCCGGCTTACACACATCTTCATCGGTAATTGCCATGTCACGTACACCTTAGAAAATATTATTGCTTAACTTAGTTTGATAGCTAGTAGTTTGATATAATATTAGTGTACTTACCTTATATGCCAGCTTAGATATTGTAGTTATTACTTGTCACTTCATGCATACTGTTATTCATTGTTATGCCGTATTCATGGATTCTTATGCTTATATTCATGGGTTTATATACTATTGATGATTTGGATTCGGATTTCTATAAGATTTTCTGGATTTGGAGGAAAACCGCAAAACTTGTATAAGCTTCTTCCCTCTCTTTTAAATAAAAAGTGCGATTTTCCTATGATGTATGAGTCGTCCACCATGAGTTTGCTGATGGATTTTGAGACCCGATTCAAGGAGTGGAGGAACCGTTTCGGGTACATGGTGGGCCCGGTGCGGTACCCCGGGGCAAGAGGATCGTGTTGTTGACGTTGAGCCTGGCAGGGGAGCACTACCGACCGGTGATTTTACCCGACACGTCGGATATCCGGAGGATACCGTCGTGGTCTTGAGATGGATGGTAGGGGCCGGTCTGGACTTATGGCGCCCTAGATATTGTGATTGAGATTTTGAGATATTGAGGTACAAAGATTGTGATACAGAGATATCGAGATATTTGGACACTTGTTTTGTATCGATGCTGGGCACTGTTTTATGCTGATTTCATTTATGGTACCTCATTTTTAAAATACAGAAATCTCACTGATTTATGAAAGCAGTTTTCTTCAGTACATGCATTCTGTTTCATGCATTCATACATCATCCATATGATACATTGCTACCTGAGGCACTGACACGGGCACATGGGATTACACTTGGGTTAGATACTTTCCCTAGCCATGGTTATGGGTTGTTGGTTATATATTTGAGCATTATATTATGATCGTATGACCTAGGATTGCGTCATACATGCGATTCCTGTTCGTAGATATATTCTATTCACGAGTTGGCAACTCACCCCCGTTGTGCCACAGTTTCTTGCCGGTTTTGCCGTACAGGTTTCATTACGGTTTTGCTGGCACTGCTTCTTTTCGGGTGACTTGCTAGCAGGTGGGTTTATTTGTATCGTACCCACCATTATACCTTGTATATTATTACTCTGTTGTATCTAGAAGTTCCATCAACCAAACATGTATTTATTCTTTGAGATAGAGACCAGTGATGTTATTCTTTCGACCTTAGAGTCGCGCGTTATATTTCTGTGGATTTCTTGTGTTTTTGAGTTTCCTTTTGAGTTTTGATCCTCGCCCTTGGCGTTGTATATTATATTGCTTGTGTGGTTGTGACCGTCGATTGACGAAGAGCTAGCTCCCGCTTGGGGATGCCTTTTATTGATTTCGTATACTATTCATGTTGTATCCCGTTTGAGAGCCAGTATTTACAAAGGAGACTCTGCCGAAATTTTCAGGAAATATTTGATGTTTTTAAAAACGCATAATTCGGCTTATGCTATTAAAACTACTTGATTTTAAATTGTTTTTCCTTCACTCTACTACTTTTCTTGGTTTGGATTTCTGGGTTTTCGGCTTACTTAGATTACGTACGCCTCGAGACGTTTCGTAGTTTAAGTGCCGGTCATGTTCCGTACTTTCGGGACGTGACAAAGTTGGTATCAGAGCGTTAGGTTTTACCTTCGGAGCGTAGGATGACCCTTGGTTGATGGAATAGGTGACTAAAGTAGAGTGACGTACCGTGGGTATGTTCCGCGGCATACTTACGATACGCTACTCCACTTAAGAAGCCTTAGGATGTACATTTCTTTGCTCAGTATTATATTCATTCCGATCTAGCCTCATCAGTACCAGTTATGGTTTTGCTGCCACGATTACGGGCAGGGAGTGCTATGCCTAGAATTGCGGTCAGCACAATCTCGTTACGGACGAGGACTGACCAAGACGTAATTTCGGCGACACACGATTGCGGAGATGTGTCTTTCTACTGTGTTTCACGCCACGAACGTTTGGCGGATCGCCTTTATGAGATTTCTCGGACGTGCCGATCAGTACCAGAGGATTGGGCCACCGACAGAGGCCAGCCAGATTTTGATGACCGTTGGTGTATTGCTTATTCATGATGATTGAGGCACTGTTCAGCGTGTAGACGAGTGAGCCAGTTGTTGTTGCGAGCGATGAGATATCGCCCCATATGTTGGAGCTATTGCGGGACGAGTTGTACTAATAGATGATAGAAGGTCGCTAGTCACCCGATGATGAATGACTAGGACAGGTGGTTCGTTCGCCTACCCGATGCGAGGTCATCAGATAGATTGATTCCAGCTAGAGACGACTTCACGCGGAGACGTTGAGAGTCGACAGAGACGATCGAATGTCAGAAACCTATTATTCCAAGTTTAAAGTATTCGGAAAAACATGCAGGAAATTCTATGGACCCTCTAGAAGAATGAAACCCTAACTCGACTTAATGACCGTGTGAAAGCCTTTGAACCTTAGGGTTTGCGGCAGTTCCACTGCGCCATTAGTGAGGCTTGGGTTTGCCCTTCTATGGCTGGACCACCAATGCTGTGGTATGTACTCGATACTATTAAACTGTACCCAAGATATTGAGCTCTTGGGGGATTATGAGGTTTTGACGAATCGATCGGATGGTTCGACTTCATTCGGATGTTAGGTGGTGAGATGCATTTCTTGGGAGACTCCAGATACGAGGATAGCCATTGGAGCTCAGTCCATGCAGCCATGACGAGACGAGTCCGAAGCAATCGACATTAGAGAAAGTGGAGTAAGAGGTTCATACCGGATCTGGATAAGATGACATTCCACTCCTCCGACATCAGAGATGCGATACGCATGCCGAGGCATTTTACTTGGATATACCTTCCAGAAGGAGTCGCGATGAGTATGCAGCCGTTCCGGAATAAGAAACAGATATAGTAAAGGACGATGACTTCCGGACAGTTCGGCATTGTCGACGAGACATGCTATGAGTGACCACGACAGTTGGCCAGAGATTCTTGGAGGATGTGCTTGAGCGGGACTATTCCGCCATACTTGATTTTGGTATTTTGAGCGATCTATTTGCATGATTGATTTTGATGATGGAGTTTCGTGATATTTGTTTCCATGAACCATGGTTGCACCTACTGAGTATTCACGATTTTTGCACAGTTGTTGCACTTGAGATAGTTTTCGTGCCTTGGTTCCTCATGTTTGTGATTATATGGATTTCATACAGTTGAGTTGATTGTGCGTATATACACATACGATTTGGTTTTTGCACTCGGTATGATTCACATATGCTTGCAGTGCAGTGATACGCATTTTGTGCACTTAGATGCACTGGACTTCGATTTCAATTGTGATACTCGATATTTATTTTGTGCACCTTGTGCACCAGATTTGATTTTGCCCATGTTCGGCGCTTGATATTGGATTTCATGATTTCGTGCATGATGGATGCACCTGCCTTGGATTTTCGCACATGTTGAGCGCATGTTTTGAGATGTGATTTTGGTGCACACCAGATGCACTAAATCGATATTTTTCGTGCATGTCAGATACACCTGATTTTGCTGTCAGGCACACATGTTGCCTATGACAGATATTTCGTGCACACCCGATGTACTTAGATGTTGTTTCTGTGCATATGTATGGCACATATATGGATTTTGATTTCCGTGCACACCAGACGCACGTAGTATTCATACGCGTATTTTGGGATTGATTTTTCTTATAGAGCAGTGCGTTTTTATGATATTGCTATGTGTTTTCGTACTGAGCAGGACTAGTCAGAGGACAGTACCTGAATATATTTTGCATGCATTGATAGTTATTGAAGGGGTTTCCAAAAACGAGCTATAGCCTCAGTATTTACCTACTTGTCTGATAAGACACGAAATGTTTAAAACAAGGAGACCCTTCTAAATTATTTCCAAAACGGCGGAACGTACATTTCAAACAAAGGTATATATGTATATAGTTATTTTCTTATGATAGACGTCCGCCACTGTGCAGTGTTATACGCGTTGCACAGCGACTTAAAGAGATTTGGCATGCATTTCCTTCAGATACTTACATATATAGATTCGATATTTACATATATAGTTTCGAGTTATATCATATTGGTTTTGCTTTGGATTTGGCATTGATGTCTTCCCCATGGCTCCGATGATTGCGGGATGCTTGACGGAGTTTTGATTTGAGTTATATGCTCATTTTTCATGCGCATGCGCTGCGCTACGATTTGTTTTATGTATTTTCGATTTCGGAGCCCCGACGACTTGATGGTTTTGCTTAGATGTTTTAGTATTTGGGGGGGAGTTTTAATTTAAATTCGGGGACCGAATTTCTTTAAGGGGGGAAGATTGTAACGTTTTGAAAATCGTTTTGGTGAAATTTCGGAAAAACGGTAAAATAAGGGGGTTTTCTGTAAAAAAGTCATAATGCAAATATCTGTATTATAAAATTTAATATTCATATTCTAGCTATATAATTGCTATTAATTGGTGTTTTTTGAGCCACTGGTGAAATTTCAAATTTTCTGAAATTTTTTCCGAAATTAATTATTTTAATATTATTTTAAGCCGTCACTAATACATTTAATTAGGGAAAATTGCAAATTGGAATGAGTTGAAACAAATTTTTTGCATCATAACACATTAAACAAAATTTTATCATGTGGTTTTTGAAATGAAATGGTTTGCCAAAACGGTTTAGAAAATATCGAAGAAAAAGGCTTTTTTTCGGTGAAATTAGTGTTAATGGAAGTGGGGTACAACATTTATCATTTTTCCCTCACCCAAACTCACCCCTCACACACTCTCTCTCCTCACAAATTCTGGCCGACCAAGAAAAGGGGGGGGGGGCTGCCCATTTTCCCCTCTTCCAAAGGTCAAAGAAAAGAAAAGAAAAGAAATTGGTGTTAAACATTAAAGCATGGGTCTTTATACTTGATGTATGGTTCCTTACTTGGACTTTTCTCTCACCCACACCCAACACCACACTCTCTCTCACCTCCTCACTGCTGCAGAAATTCAGCAGCCCCCTTTCTCTCATTTCCCCATCTCATTTCTTCTCCAAAGTTCACAAAAATTCCATGAAAAATCAAATAAAACCTCACAAATTTCAAAATCCAACCCTTACCCATTTTTCCTTGGTTATACTTGTATGGATATTGGTGAAAAGAAGCAAGTTTGGGAGGCTAGATTTATGTTGGATCTCTTGAAATTATGAGGTATAATCTTAACCCTTTAGTCAAAATGTTGTCTAATTACTTCAATCTAGCTAACTAGAAGTTTAAATATGGTTTAATTTTAAAGTTTGGTTTTCAAGTGAAGGGTTAATCTAAAGTTAGAGTTTAGAGTATTTGGATTATGGTTGTGTGGAGTAGTGAAGATCTTAAGATATGCAAAACCTAATCTAATTGCCAATATGTAAATTGTTAGATGTAAAATGTCCAAATTAAGCTTTTTTTTGTAAACTACGTTTTTAGAAATTATTGAAAATGTGAAATTTAAAATCTAGTTAGGGTTTTTATAAATTTATTATAGTTTTAATAAGGATATTAGCATGTTAATGGAATGCTAAAACTAATCTAGTTGCTAGTTTATAAATTGTTGCTTTTAAAATGTTAAAAAATTGGATAATTTGCAAACTAGAATTTTGGATTAAATGAAAATTGATGAGGATAAAATCTATTAATGGTTTATATGACTTAGTTATGATATTTAGTGGATATTATGGTCATTAGATTTGTTAAAACATCAAGTTTCGAATTAAAACGAAAATTTAGTGCTTTCTAGGTTTTCGGAAATAAATCAATTTGATTTATTTTAATGTTTTGATGATTTAAACCCTGTTTTATATTATAATTAGTGAGTTTTGGGAACTACGATTTGTACGTTTGAGTTTTTCTCGATCACTCGGCGTTTGTACGCCGATGTCGAGGGTTTTGGGTTGATTCGAGAGAGGGCAAACAATAGGTTTTGACCTGTGTGGGATTCATGTGTCGTTTTGGTCATGAGTCGGATTTTAATGCGATTGTGGACTTCGAGACGACAAGCAAGCTCGTGGCGACGTCGGCACCGGCGAGCGAAGATCAGGTGAGTAGATTTATATCTACGGGGAGAAGTCGGGTGGATGGCGTATAGCACCCCCGCAGTTCGTGGTGATGTATACGAATACGTATACACACATTTATTGATTATATATTGTTTGAGTTTATTGATGATAAATATGGAAGGTTTAGTATCGCGAAACCCTAGAGTAGTGGTCGCACCATACATGCACCCACCCACCCATACTTGCATACATTCTTCTTCCATTTGTGTTTACGGGAATATATATATAGTTATGTGTTCACATGGGTATGGGACTATGTGTTCACATACGGATTTGAGGATGATACTTGGGATTGAGATGAGTCGATGAGATTTGTGTTGAGGTTGTGATATCGGTGATGTGGTAGGATTCGTGCTTGAGGTCGTCCTGGTGTTATAGCGGATCTTGGGGCGGCGATACGGGTGAATAGTGTTATAAATAAAATGGTCGACATGTGATCGTGATATGAGACATGATATGCTAGGATATTGATATTAGGCCGTATTGGGCAATGTATACCCCTTGATGATGATGTGCTGATGATATCAGTTTGTACGAGACTGTCGATCAGTAGCCAGATCATGACCATATTGATGATATTAGTATTGTACTAGACATAGGTCAGTACCCTAGACTATGATCTTTGATAAAGAGGATATCGGATGAATAGTGTGATGAATATGATATTGACCCGTAACCAGATTTGGGGATGCCGTACGACGGATTTACGTACGAGCTATATTTTGATGATTGATCCGCACTCTTGACTTGGGATGTCTGATTATAGATATGGTATCGGATATGATATTATTGAGGCGGGATCACCGACTAATATATATACCGGTATGTATATATATCGACTCAGATGTTAGGCGGTTTCCTTACCTGTAGTCCAGCTTGTTAGCTTAGCCCTTTAATTTAGTTTAGTTATTAGATTAGATTAGACTCCTTCCAATTTCAAAACTAGCGGATCGTGGGTATTTTAAAAGACAGGTCAAGGGATCTACGGATATTTCAAAAGACGTATCCTTTCTTAAAACTGCCGTAGCCCTATTTTCAAAACCCCACGATTCGTGTTATTTTGGTTGCTCGCTCCGTATCGCATACTTACATTGTTATTTCATATTGCATTGTTGACATTATGCTGTTAGGACACCAGCACCTTTACCGATGATGCGTATGTACCACGTACACTTACTTGCCGGCTCACACACATCTTCATCGGTAATTGCCATGTCACGTACATCTTAGAAAATATTATTGCTTAACTTAGCTTGATAGCTAGTAGTTTGACATAATATTAGTGTACTTACCTTATATGCCAGCTTAGATATTGTAGTTATTACTTGTCACTTCATGCATACTGTTATTCATTGTTATGCCGTATTCATGGATTCTTATGCCTATATTCATGTGTTTATATACTATTGATGATTTGGATTTGGATTTCTATGAGATTTTATGGATTTGGAGGAAAACCGCAAAACTTGTATAAGCTTCTTCCCTCTCTTTTAAATAAAAAGTGCGGTTTTCCCATGATGTATGAGTCGTCCTCCATGAGTTTGCTGATGGATTTCGAGACCCGATTCGAGGAGTGGAGGAACCGTTTCGGGTACATGGTGGGCCCGGTGCGGTACACCGGGGCAAGAGGATCGTGTTGTTGACGTTGAGCCTGGTAGGGGAGCACTACCGACCGGTGATTTTACCCGACACGTCGGATATCCGGAGGATACCGTCGTGGTCTTGAGATGGATGGTAGGGGCCGGTCTGGACTGACGGCGCCCTAGATATTGTGATTGAGATTTTGAGATATTGAGGTACGGAGATTCTGATACAGAGATATCGAGATATTTGGACACTTGTTTTGTGTCGATGCTGGGCACTGTTTTATGCTGATTTCATTTATGGTACCTCATTTTTAAAATACAGAAATCTCACTGATTTATGAAAGCAGTTTTCTTCAGTACATGCATTCTGTTTCATGCATTCATATATCATCCAAATGATACATTGCTACCTGAGGCACTGACACGGGCACATGGGATTACACTTGGGTTAGATACTTTCCCTAGCCATGGTTATGGGTTGTTGTTTATATATTTGAGGATTATATTATGATCGTATGACCTAGGATTGCGTCATACATGCGATTCCTGTTCGTAGATGTATTCTATTCACGAATTGGCAACTCACCCACGTTGTGCCACAGTTTCTTGCAGGTTTTGCCGTACAGGTTTCATTACGGTTTTGCTGGCACTGCTTCTTTTCGGGTGACTCGCTAGCAGGTGGGTTTATTTGTATCGTACCCACCATTATACCTTGTATATTATTACTCTGTTGTATCTAGAAGTTCCATCAACCAAACATGTATTTATTCTTTGAGATAGAGACCAGTGATGTTATTCTTTCGACCTTAGAGTCGCGCGTTATATTTCTGTGGATTTCTTGTGGTTTTGAGTTTCCTTTTGAGTTTTGATCCTCGCCCTTGGCGTTGTATATTATATTGCTTGTGTGGTTGTGACCGTCAATTGACGAAGAGCTAGCTCCCGCTTGGGGATGCCTTTTATTGATTTCGTATACTATTCATGTTGTATCCCGTTTGGGAGCCAGTATTTACAAAGGAGACTCTCCCGAAATTTTCAGGAAATATTTAATGTTTTTAAAAACGCATAATTCGGCTTATGCTATTAAAACTACTTGATTTTAAATTGGTTTTCCTTCACTCTACTACTTTTCTTGGTTTGGATTTCTGGGTTTTCGGCTTACTTAGATTACGTACGCCTCGAGACGTTTCGTAGTTTAAGTGCCGGTCCTGTTCTGTACTTTCGGGACGTGACAGATACAATATTTGGAATCCACAAGAAGTTATGAGATAACTAATTTGAATGTTATAAACATAGCAGTTTAGTCTCAGTTGATCGGTTGCCACGGGATTTTGATGCGATCAAAAGTCCGTCGCAATCACGTAGCGTACGCGGATACTCGCCGGGTAAACTTAATAGACAGCCATGCCTCATAGCCCCGACCAAGTGACTGTAGGAGAACACCGTCGCCAAACGCATCCGTTCGGGTGCTCGCGGCAGCGGTGTTCCGCCATAGTGCACTTCGTCGACGGCATCCGGGGGTGCGGCCGTCTACTAAAGTTTGCGACGAGCATTCGATCAGGATATCGGGAATCTTGTTGAATTGCCCGACTTGATATTGAAAAGGGTTTTCGATAATGAGACTAAAATGCGGGGTTTATAATTGTTAGGCATGCGATGTCTAAGGAATTCATTTGGTTAGGCATGCAATGTCTAAGGAGGTTGCAGATTTCAACTGTTGTAGTTTTACACTTTCTTTTCTGTGACCGTAAACGTAGTATGTGGTGTATCCCCGGCTTCGTTGCTATACATCAACGACAATCGGGATACGCATACTTGCTTACGTTGATGATATGAGATATTATGTGTTGCTGTGATATGTTGTATTGGATCGTTGCGTTTGAATAGCCGGGGGTTTTATGTGAGATGAGAGTTTTTTCTTTTTCATTCATGTAAAATTCATTTGTATGTAATATTCTTTTATTGGGGCACTTCCGGGCTGAGGATGATGTCACCGTTGTATATTATTTACTTTTCCGCATTAGGTAGACCCAAGGTGGGGAGCACAAGTAACCGGGTTCTGGGGTCCAGTGGGAGACCATCTCGAGGAGTCGAGACCGGGTCTCCTAACCCTAGAATTGGCAGAGTTGCTTGCCGCTCTCGTAGGGGTCTAGGGATGTGTGTTTGGCTATTCATCGCGACCGTGGAATCCGTGTTTTATACAGGCTCGTATTGAAAACACGGACGTCCTAGTATATCCAATATTTCATATATGTTCTTCTGCTGCAATGTTCTGTGATGAGATCATATTACTGCCTGAGATGAATGTTTATATTGTATATATATGAGATATATGTTATATTGCAGATTTCGTTTCATATGTGATGCTTGTGAAGCATATTAAAATGGGACTTCATTAATGAGATTAATGAAACTAAAAGAAACTTAAGATGTTGTAGAAACTTGTTTAAAAACTGGTAGCTCTAGTTCTTGCTTTGCATAGCGGTGTTCCTTGTAGAACATCCAGCACCTTATTCGATAAGGAAAGAGCTGAGATCCCTTCACCGGGAGTGACCTCTTTAGTGAAACTAGCAGATGCTACAAACTCGGTTTGTCTTTTGATTGCTTCTATAGTTCTTGCTTTGCATAGTGATATTTGTGAAATATCCTGCACCTTATTCGATGAGGAAAGAGCCGACGATCCCTTCACCAGGAGTGACCTCTTTAGCGAAACTAGAAAAGGCCTCAAAAACATTCCATTTAAAATCATTCAATTCTACAACGATATCAAGTTCATTACGCAATAGGTTTTCATAAAAACCCGTCGTAGCCCTCCGTCATTTCAGATAAGTCCTACTTAGTATTCGTGTTACGTTTGTTGGCCTGCGTCAAGGCGTAGTGTGCGGTAGCTAACTAGTATTTATCTGTTTATGCATATGATGCAGATTGGATTAGGGTAGTCGTGCGACTTTGTTGGCCTGCGTCAAGGGTCGTGCGGGTGGGTTTAATTCAATCAAGAAATGATGGGTTGAACTTGACTAGAGCACTGTGGTTTGTTGGCCTGCGTCAAGGTCATGGGACGCTAGGGGCAAAATATTATTCGGAATTTCAAGTGTTGAAATTTGCAATGAGATTGCATACCTTCTATGAGATAGTTGGATCCCGATACCCGCTGCGAGTAAGAGTTACTCTTGGGAGAGTTTTACACAATACAATTAGTCGATCAAGTAGGTGTCTAGAAAGGTGTTAACGGGGTTACACCTCTGGGAAAATGAGGTTTACTTTAATTAGGTTCGTGCGAAAGCACGGGGGACCTCCCTCAAAGTACCGACACTGGCCTGGCTGAAAGATTGGTGAACTTGTAGCGTGTAATTAATCCCGGCTAGTCTTTCCTTTTAGGGTTTGAAGGAAGATTTGATTAAAACAGTGGGAGACATCCTGATTAGATATATTAGATAACCAATCTAATCTTGCAAGAGCATACGCTGAGTGTTTTCTTCTCTCTCTCTCCAGGTAGCGACCATATCACGCCTTAATCAAGATAATAAAACGGATGTATTGACCGAACCCGCTTGTTATACTGAGCTGGGGAACGTTGGTCCAGCTCTAACTTATAATTGTTATAAGACAGAGCAGGAAATTAGGGAATACCAGATTTCCCGTGCCACCCAAACGAAGAAAGTGCATGCTGATGCATCTTCTTCGGGCGTGTTCATTACATAGAACTGTTTCTCAGTATCCTTTATGTCCTGGGTATGAGATACCGGATCAGGATCACGCATATGTAATCTGTTACATGGGCAACAGAAAGGTAGAGAACTGAGAACGGGTGATAAGTTTCATGAGACAGAAAACGGTGCAAGTGTTGCAGCCAAGTCTGTTGGTCACTATCACCCTGTATTACCAGAATACATTGATTCTGAACAAATGTTATTAGATACCGAACCTGATATACAACATCATATCAGTCTCTTTATTAGTATAGAAAGGATATAATTTTGTATTGTTGGATAATGTTTTGAACATTTCCTATATCAAGAGTTGATCGGTTCAGGCACGTTATCTAAAAACATTGACGTTCTAAATCAAACTACAGTTCTTAGTATACGGAATACACACAAGAGGAAGAGTTCAGAAATGAACGAATCCTTCTTGAGGCATTGTAGACTAGGTTATATCAATGCGACCTGACTAGCTGAAGTTACATTAAGATGCATATTTAAATTTGTTTGAATTTACATCTCGTGAAACTTGCCGGTCATGTCACAAAGATAAGATGACCATAGCTCTGTTTATTGGAAACAGAGAAAGAGTTAGTGAACTCTTGGGATTGATACATGTTGATGTATGTAAGGTCTCCCGTCTACACATGCCAAGACCGGTTCTTTGTACTTCATTACATTCTCTGATGATCTCTCAAGATTCAAACATATGTTCCTGTTGAAACACAAGTCCGAACCTTTTGAGATATTCACAGAATGTAAGTTAGAAGTAGAGAACCAAAATACGGGTAAAAGTATTATGTCCTTTGATGTGTTCAAGGAGGAGAATACTTGACCACGGAATTCCTGGACTATTCTAAAGGAGAATGAGATTCTCTCTCAGCATTACTCCTCCGTATACACCACAGCACGTCGGTGTATCGGGGCGGAGCAATAGCACCCTATGTGATATGGTGTGCTCTATGATGAGTACTACTGAGTTTCCTATTTCCTTTTGGGTGTTATGCGCTTGAGAAGCTGCATACCTATTGAATAGGGTTCAAATCAAATCAGTTGCCTACCACTTCGTATGTGATATGGAAAGGGAAGAGCCCATATCTTAAGTTTGTTAAGATTTGGGGTTGTCCGGAATATGTCTAAAAGCAAAATCCGGACAAACTCGAAGCAAGGTCTGTTATGTAGAACTGGAAAGGTTCCAGCTATACAAACTGTAGCTGATGATTTGGTAGAACCAAAGGATTCAATAGTTTCCAACGAACCTCAACCTTTCCGCCGATCTAGTAGGGTTCCTCACCCACCTGAGAGATACTTCGGTTTCTTTATGACAGTGGGAGCGAGGATTGCATCATGAGATGATGACCCTACTTATTTCGAGCAGGCTATCAGGAGTGGGACTCTGTAAGAATGGCTGGATGCTTATCGATCTAAGATGGAATCCTTATACACCAACAAAGTATGGACTTTGGTTGCTTTATCTGAAGGATTAAATCCCCATCAGGAGCAAGTATATCTTGAGAAGATTACTTGGTGTACATGGAAAAGTTGAGACTTTCAAAGCTATGCTTAAGTCCATCCAGATCCTACTTGCCACGGCTACATACCATGACTACGATATCTGGTGGTTGGGTGTCATGACTGCTTTTCTAAATGATGTTTTTAGAAGAGAGCGTCTATAAGTACACAACCAGAGGGCTTCGTAGACAGTGGGAGCAGCGGAAACGTGTGCAAGATGTTTTATGTAATAAAACAGGCATCGCGGAGTTGGAACATCTGTTTTGATGTGGTAGTCAAAGAGTTTGACTTCATCAAAATGTGAGATGAACCTTGTGTATACAAAAAGGTAATAGGGAGTATGGTGGTGATCCTCGTAGAGTACGTGGATGACATACTCTTGATAGGGAAGGAGTTTCCTATGCTACGCTCGGTCAATCTCAGCTTATCACAAGGATTCTCCATATAGGATCAAAGTGATACCTCCTAAATCCTGGGTTTTGGATCTATGAGATAGATCTAATTGGATGTTAGTATTCTCACTAGATATAGTGAGATGGTATCAATCGATCCTGGGGAGAATCACTGGAAAGGTTCCAGGGTAATAAGGACGACTGAATGTCAGTCGCAGGCATTGTCTTTACCCTCAGTGGAGGGACGGTATGTTGGAAGAGTTACAAGCTAGATACCGTGACAGACTAGACGATTAAAGGCAAGATACATCGTTACCAAGGATGCTACCAAAGAGGCAGTCTGGATATTTATAAGTTCATGAGATGAACTTCGTTCCTACCATTGTATGACAATGGAGTTGTGGCTTTTTCCAAGGAACCCCCTGTCCCATCTGAAATCCAGATATAATTCTTATGCAGTATCACCTGATCATGGAGATGGTTGATCTCCACGGAGATCGAGGTTAGGAGAGTAGACACAGAGGACAACAGCGCGGATCCACTCACAAAGGCCTTTTTCCCAGTACAGACTTTTATGGGATGGTTGAGTATGAGATACTTTAACCACAGCTAATTGTTGGGTATGTGATACCCCAACAGATGGCCCTAGTGCAAGTGGGAGATTGTTAGTTATATGTATGCCCTAGAGGCCATTACTGTATATACGATGTATATTGTAGTGGATGCTATGACATATATAGGGAGGACTTTCTTGCTCGACATGATAGTACGCTATCTGGTTGTACTTTATCTTAACATGTACTCTGATTGTCTCTATGTTACATGTTGATAAAGCCCTTAGGATATACTCGACTACTGAGACTATGATGAGATCATACTAGTGGGGCTACGGTAGTCGACGAGTACATCCTATAATTGTTCCTAGTCGAGGGTGTATCGAGACAGGGCATCGATGCACCAGAGTAGACTAGCGTATACGCATCTTGACCCATATGATGGGCGATGGATGATCCCATATCCATCGGTGTTTGACATCAAGGATGGTGTACGGGTGCTCAGTGGAGACTGGGTACACTGGACGGACTCGCCGAGAACTCCCAGATGGTATTATACCTCACGTCAGATGGCAGTTCTCCAGTGACACTGGTACAGTGTAGTCTGTTGACCCGAGATCGTCATAGAGTCTTGTGTGATTCCCACTGTGCTTTGATTTCCATCATACCACGTCCAAGAGGGCGTGTAAAAAGGTGGCATTTAGGTACAGTCCCGAATCACATGGAGGCAATGAGCGATAGGAGGGGATTCGTCTCTCCCGGTATAGGGAGTTGATGTTGTGCTGTGTTCGATTGGCTATAACCGAAAATCCCTGGCCAGGGTTGTTGAGATTTAATGGTAAGTGTTATCAGTAGTTTCTCGAACTTTTATAGACCTCATATCGACACGACTTATCGAGCTACGGGGGTCTGACGTTTACCACCCCTAGGCGAGATATGCGACATATCAGACGACGAGACCGGACTGTACGGGAGTGTTACTGTTTGGATTCACAGGAGAATATACAGGCTTGCTTGTTGATCTTCTGAGCGCTCAATACCTGGGTGGCTGTTACGTTTAGCTGACCGCTTGCAGCTTGTAGGTGTTTGATATGATCATCACCAAATGCCGGCGTATTCACGATTCTTTAGAGTCCTACACAGAGGTTTCTTGGCTCAAGCAAAATGGAGTAGGAGCACATATGTGATATGTGAGGGACCGAGGATAATACGATATGAGATACCGTATTCTATTCTCGCGATATTTCATTTCAGCCGGGTCATCGGATCAAGTGTTGATTCGATGAATCGGTACGGAAAAATATTAGTCGGTTATATGCGATATAACCGGATTGTCGGATCAAGTGTTGATTCGATAATTTAATGTATAATAATATATATATATATATATATATATTAAATTACATTAACTAATATTAGCTCACTAAAAGATTCTTTTTCTCACTCGGGTAATACATTGATATATATGCGATATATATTAATTGTATTTTTTTATTTGGTTACAATAAATATTATATATGTGATATATAATATTGTAACATGATATGATAACTAATGCAACATGTTTAGTAAAGATTAATCAAGATTAGGGTTTGATTTGTGTTAATGACTTCTAGTAGATTCTAGAAGGTTTTCTTTTTTGTTTTGGAAAAGATATTTTCAAATGACTCATTCTTAACCTAACCCAAACCCTAGCCTTGGTTAATTCTCTACAAAGGTTTAGTCAACCATGGTTGCATTATTCATCATTATCTCCTTTGCATTATTCATCACAAAAGGATACTTATCATATTGTTCATCTTCTTCCTTCTTCTTTCTTTCATGAAAAAGCTTACTAGCTTTTTCCAAGTGATGAATGAGTGTGAGAAAAAGATAATAAAAGAGGGCAAAAATCCTACTTCATCATCCTCATCTATCCTTTCCATTTAGATGAGGGTGTTCACTTCATATTATGAGTGTTAGCTTGTGTTAACGAAACTTCATGGTAGATCATCTTTGTATCGAAGATCGGAAGCAAGACTGCATCTTTCTCTTCGTGGAACCTCTCGAGAGTCCGGAACTCGATGATCACAGCGAAGGGACTTCAACACAGAGCTTTAGAAGTGAAGGACCGGATCTACAAAGGTTGTAATCCCTCTCACTTTGTGTTAAAGTGTTTAACATACTTGTTTTCGCCTAAACCCTAGTTTAAAGATCCGGCTTCGGGTTGTTCGGCACGGCTAATTTTTTAATCGGGCATAGTTGATGTCTCGTAGAACCTTGTGAGCGTGCCTAGCAACCCTACACTTCTCAGGTATTTGAGAATGTTCTTTACTGCTATCCAGTGCTTCTCCCCTGGGCCTGACTGATACCGGCTTACCACGCTCAGTGCATAAGCTACATCTTGTCTGGTGCACAACATCGCATACATTATAGAGCCTACCGCAGAAGCGTAGGGTATAATAGACATGCGTTCCCTTTCTAAATCAGTCTTGGGAGACATCTCTTGGGATAGGGTGATTCCGTGACAAGCCGGTAGATTACCGCGCTTAGAATCTTCCATACTGAAACTTTTCAGTACAGTGTTGATATACTTGGACTACGAAAGTCCTAACATCCTCTTGGATCTATCACGTTAGATCCGGATCCCCAGAATGTAAGAGGCATCACCCAGGTCTTTCATGGAGAACCTGTGTGACAAGAATCCTTTGACAGATTGTAGCATAGGAATGTCATTTCCTATTAATAGAATGTCATCCACGTACAAGACGAGGAATACAACAGTTCTAGCTACAACTTTACTATATATACACGGTTCATCTGGATTTTTGATAAAGTCATATTCTTTGACTGTTTCATTAAAACAGATGTTCCAACTCCGCGATGCTTGCTTCAGTCTATAAATGGACTTAAGCAACTTGCACACTTTCCCGCTGCTTCCACTCTGATTGAAACCCTCTGGCTGATCCATATAGACACATTCTTCTAAATTGCCATTCAGAAAAGCTGTCTTTACGTCCATCTGCCAGATTTCATAATCATGGAAGGCAGCAATAGCAAGAAGGACCCGAATGGATTTGAGCATAGCCACCGGAGAAAAAGTTTCGTCATAGTCCAAACCAGGTCTTTGACGAAAACCCTTTGCAACAAGTCTAGCCTTATAGGTTTCCACCTGTCCATCTACACCAATCTTTTTCTTGAAGATCCATTTACATCCTATGGGTTTTACCCCATCTGGAGCAAAGTCCAAAGTCCATACTTTGTTGGTGTACATGGACTCCATTTCGGTCCGCATTGTATCTAGCTATCGTACCGAGTCGCCGCTCTGGATGGCCTGCTGGAAGCTAGTAGGTTCATCATCATCTATGATGCATTCCTCTCTATCCCCATCTATGAGAAAACCGTAGTATCTCTCAGGCGGATGAGACGGCCTACTACTCCTGCGGAGGGGTGCGGGAATGTCCCGTTCTTCTTGAACTACCGGTTCTACCAAACTTTCAGTAGTAGTTTGCGGTTCTGGAATTTCTTCCAGTTCTATTTCGCTCCCATTTATTTCCTTTTCTAAAAACTGATATTCTAGAAAATGGACATTACGAGAAACAAACACCTTTTGTTTCTCTGCGTAATAGAATAGATACCCCTTGGAGTTCTTTGGATATTCCACAAACTTATACTTTACTGATCGTGCCTCGAGCTTGTCCACATGCTGCTTTTTAACAAAAGCTGGACATCCCCATATCTTCAGATACTGAAGATAAGTTTTCTTCCCACTCCACATCTGATATGGCGTGGTAGGCACAGTCTTGGTAGGAAACATGTTCAAAAGATATGCCGCTGATTCTAGCGCATAACCCCAAACAGATCGCGGTAACTCAGCATTACTCATCATGGAACGTACCATATCCAATAGGGTTCGATTCCGTCTCTCCGATACACCGTTATGCTGTGGAGTATATGGAGGAGTAAGCTGAGTGAGAATTCCTTTCTCTTTTAGGTAACCTAGGAACTCGGCACTCAAGTATTCACCACCTCGATCAGATCTTAGTATCTTGATACTTTTGCCGGTTTGGTTTTCTACTTCATTCTTATACTCTTGGAATTTCTCAAAAGCCTCGAATTTATGTTTCATCAGATTAATGAATCCGTACCTTGAGTAATCATCCGTAAAAGTAATGAAATAGGAAAAACCACCTCTTGCATGTATAGACATTGGACCACATATATCGTTGTGTATGAGTCCTAAGAGTTCGCTCGCTCTTACTCCATGTCCAGTAAATGGAGTCTTTGTCATCTTTCCTTTGAGACAAGATTGACAAGTAGCATAAGTTTGATATTCGAACGAGTCCAAATATCCTTCTCTATGTAACTTAGTCAACCTTCTCTTATTGATGTGACCCAGTCTACAATGCCATAAGAAAGCTTTATTTAAATCTGGAGACTTTCTTTTTAGTGTGTTCTGGACATTGAAAATTTGGAGTTGGTTTAAGACATATATACCGTTATCCAGTGTACCGGACCCAATCAAACTATGATTAAGGTGGATGTTAACAACATCACTTATAAACGTGAAATCATAACCTTTATTTGATAACAAGGAAACAGATATGATATTACACGTTAAGCCGGGTACACAAAAACAGTTATGTAAAACCAAAATGTGTCCACTCGTCAATCCCAGGTGATAATCCCCTACGGACACAGCTCCCACGCTAGCTCCGTTAGCAACCATCAGGGTCATATCACCATCCTTCAGCACTCTACGGTTTCTCAGTGCCTGCAATGAATTGCAAATATGAGATCCTGATCCGGTATCCAATACCCAGGAAGTAGAGCTGATTGACAGACAATTCTCAATTACAAATACACCTGAAGTCGAAGCCACAGCTTGCTTCGGTTCTTGGTTCTTGGCGTTCCACGCCTTGCAATCTTTCATCCAGTGCCCTTTCCTATGACGATGGAAACACTCATCCTGGGCCACTACCGGTACCGCAAACTTTTTCTTTCCCTTCCCTCCCACCTTACTTACACCTCCTCTAGGTTTGGTGGCGGCCTTCTTTTTCCTTCCTTTGGCCCTAGCCTTGGACCCGGAAGAAGAAGCACCGCTAACAAACATAGTGGGTGTTTCTCTTGTCTTCTGCAAGGCGCCCTCTGCACTCCTCAACATGTTAAGGAGTTCCGGAAGTTCAACTTCTTTTCTTTGAATGTTGAAGTTCAGAATAAACTGGGAGTAGGTGGAAGGAAGGGACTGGAGAATAAGGTCTGTATAGAGCTCATTATCCAAAGTCGTCCCAAGGTCTGCGAGCTCTTCTATATAGCCGATTATCTTTAGGACATGTTCTCCTACTGATGATCCGACGGCCAACCTCGCTCGAAACAAGTTCTTAGAGGTCTCGTATCTTGCTATACGAGATTGCTCTCCATAAAGTTCTTTTGTATGGAGAAATATGGCATCAAGATCCATATCCTCGTGCCTCCTCTAATGTTCATTGTTAATCGAGGCAAGCACGATGCACTTGGCCTTCGCGCAATCATACTCCCAGGTTTTGCGGATTTCCTTATCCGCATTACTGGATTTGGGACCAGGGACAGCAGGTGCCTTAGCGGTGAGGACGTACCCCAATTTGTCATGGGTCAAAGCCATTTTGACATTCCGCAGCCAATCTTTATAGTTTGGCCCTGTCAGTATATTTTTCTCTAAAATTAACTTAAGTCCAGTCATTTTCAGGGTCGCTGCAATTAGGAGAGAGAGAAGAAAACTCTTTAGCATGATGCTCTTGCAAGTTTAGAGTGGTTTTTAATTTATCTAAACTGGATGGCTCCCACTGTTTCTCGAATCCTTTCTCAAACCATAAAAGAAGAATTAGCCAGGACTATTCTCACTGTACAATACTTGCTTAACCGTTCAGCCAGGCTGGTGTCAGTACTTCGAGGGAGGTTTTCCAACGCTTTCACGAAGTTCCTTAATTAAATAACCTCTTTTCTCTGGGGGCGTAACCCCGCTGACACCTTTCTTGACACCTACTTGGTTTATAGCAATGATCGTTAAGTGACGAATCTCCTGATGAGTATCATATACTCACAGTAGGATCGGGATCCAAATATCATCGTATGATAATGTTGAAGGAATCCTACCAACATTCATCAAACTCCAAATGGTATGCAACTCTTTGCAAATTTCAGTTTCTTTAGAAATTTCCGATATATATTTTTGCCCCATGCTCTTATGACCTTGGCGTTGGTCAAAATGTCATAAGTCACATGTCAAGTTCTACCCATCATTATCTTGTTAATTTGAACCCATCCGTACATATCCTTGACGTTGGCCAAAATGATAATACGACTGTCCCAAATTAACTCATCTATCTATGCAACAAATGAATACCCAGCAGCTACCAAACACTATGCCTTGACGTTGGTCAAAATACATAACTTGAATACTACTGAATACCCAAATGAAATGATGGAGGGCTACCAATGGTTTTGGCGAAACCGTGAACGTAGTGAACTTGATATGACCGTAGGAACCTGATAGCTTTTAAAAGGAGGGGTTAAAGCTCCGCAATTTAAAAATATCATCTGTTTTAAAATAACCGAGTGGTTTCTTTTAAATTGTTCCAACGATTTATCTTTTGGTTTATTTTCTTTGCATTATAAATAATGCGTCCCATCATTAACCTATCATTGCAGAAAACAACGAAAATATAACGTCCTCTTATGCCATCCGCATTCGCCACTAGGTCCCGTCATCACCCGTTAGGTTACTTAACTAACGGCAGAGCGGGGGCTGGGCTAGCGCGGGTGTAAAACATAAGTGACGTCTAAATAGCTATCATATATAGATATTGTACATTCGTCAGACGCAATAATAGGCATTCCAGATTTCATATGAACTTTATTGGATTTGCAAGCAATCCGCGTTTGTTTAAAGCCTGCAACAAAAGACGGATTACACAGTTGTGATGAATAGCCATTACCCCACCCTAGACCCCTACGGGTACGACAAACTACCCGTCAAATACCTGAAGTGAAGCGGTCTCCCTCAACAACGTGAGTAGGCCACTAAACACTTCAAAGTACCCGGTAGTTTGTGCACCCCACCTTGGGTCTATCCTAGGAGCAAAAACAGTAAAATGAAATAATACAACGGTGGCTACAACCGCAACCTGGATGTGCCCCGCAAAATAATATAACAACATATTACAATTACATTGAATGAATGAATATAACAACCTATCTCAAACCCCGGCTAATCATCACAACAGTCCAATACAGTTCACAACCACAAACAATAAAAACCATTATAGAAATGTGCAACCCCCTGCCAACCGACATACTAGCAGTTAGGGGAGGTTTACGAACACATTATACAATCACAGATATAAAAAATTAGCAAACATCGCAAGATTTTGTAGGGTTGCTAGGCACACGCACAAGGTTCTACAAGGCATCAACCATGCCCGATTTAAAAATTAGCCGTGCCGAACAACCCGAAACCGGATCTTTAAACTAGAGATTAGGCGAAAACTTGCATGTTAACAACTTTAACAATAAGTGAGAGGGATTACAACCTTTGTAGATCCGGTCCTTCACTTCATAAGCTCCGTGTTGTGGTCCCTTCGCTGCGATCATCGGGTTCCGGACTCTCGAGAGGTTCCACGAAGAGAAAGATGCAGTCTTGCTTCCGATCTTCGATACAAAGATGATCTACCTTGAAGTTTCGTTAACACAAGCTAACACTCATGAAATGATGTGACCACCATCATCTAAATGGCAAGGGAAGATGAGGATGATGAAGTAGGATTTTTGCTCTCTTTATTTATCTTTTTCTCACATATTTTCATCACAAATATCAAAGCAAGAAAGCTTTGTAAGCAAAGAAGAAGAAGGAAGAAGATGATGAATAATGATTGAATTCCTTTTGTGATGAATAATGCAAATAAGATAATGATCAATAATGCAACCATGGTTAACATAACCTTTGTAGAGAATTAACCAAGGCTAGGGTTTGGGTTAGGTTAAGAATGAGTCACTTGAAAATATCTTTCACAAAACAAAACCAAAACCTTCTAGAATCATCTAGAAAGCTTAACCCTAATCCAAACCCTAATCATGTTTAAACTCCACTAAACATGTTGCATTAGTTATCATATCATGTTACAATATTATATATCACATATATAATATTTATTGTAACCAAATAAAATAATACATTTAACATATATCGCATATATATCAATGTATTACCCGAGTAAGAAAAAGAATCTTTTAGTGAGCTAACATTAGTTAATGTCATTTAATATATCATATATATTATTATACATTAAATTATCGAATCAACACTTGATCCGACAATCCGGCTATATCGCATATAACCGACTAATATATATCCGTACCGCTTCATCGAATCAACACTTGATCCGATGACCCGGCTGATATCAAATATCGCGAGAATACAATACGATATCACATACCGCATTATCCTCGGTCCCGCACATATCACATATGTGCCCCTACTCCGTTTTGCCTGAGCCAAGAAACCTCTGTGTAGGACTCTAAAGAATCGTCAATACGCCGGCAGTAGGTGATGATCATATCAAACACCCACAAGCTGCAAGCGGTCAGCTAAACGTAACAGCTACCCAGGTATTGAGCGCTCAGAAGATCAACAAGCAAGCCTGTACATTCTCCTGTGAATCCAAACAGTAACACTCCCGTACAGTCCGGTCTCGTCGTCTGATATGTTGCATATCTCGCCTAGGGGTGGTAAACGTCAGACCCCAGTAGCTCGATAAGTCGTGTCGATATGAGGTCTATAACAGTTCGAGAAACTACTGATAACACTTACCAGTAAATCTCAGCAACCCTGGCCATGGATTTCCGGTTATAGCCAATCGAACATAGCACAACATCAACTCCCTATACCGGGAGAGACGAATCCCCTCCTATCGCTCATTGCCTCCATGTGATTCGAGACTATACCCAAAAGCCACCTTTTTGCATGCCCACTTGGACGTGGTATGATGGAAATCAAAGCACAGTGGGAATCACACAAGACTCTATGACGATCTCGGGTCAATAGACTACTCTGTACCAGTGTCACCGGAGAACTGCCATCTGACGTGAGGTATAATACCATCTGGGAGTTCTCGGCGAGTCCGTCCAGTGTACCCAGTCTCCACTGAGCACCCGTACACCATCCTTGATGTCAAACACCGATGGATATGGGATCATCCATCGCCCATCATATGGGTCAAGATGCGTATACGCTAGTCTACTCTGGTGCATCGATGCCCTGTCTCGATACACCCTCGACTAGGAACAGTTATAGGATGTACTCATCAACTACCGTGGCCCCACTAGTATGATCTCATCATAGTCCCAGTAGTCGAGTACATTTCTTAAGGGCTTTATCAACATGTAACATAGAGACAATCAGAGTACATGTTAAGATAAAGTACAACCAGATAGCATACTATCATGTCGAGCAAGAAAGTCCTCCCTATATATGTCCTAGCATCCACTACAATATACATCGTATGTACAGTAATGGCCTCTAGGGCATACATATAACTAACAATCTCCCACTTGCACTAGGGCCATCTGTTATGGTAGCGCATACCCAACAATTAGCTGCGGTTGAAGTATCTCATACTCAACCATCCCATAAGAGTCTCTACTGGGAAAAGGGCCTTTGTGAGTGGATCCGCGCTGTTGTCCTCTGTGTGTACTCTCCTAACCTCGATCTCCCTGGAGATCAACCATCTCCATGATCAGGTGATACTGCCTAAGAATTATATCTGGATTTCTGATGGGACGGTAGTTCCTTGGCTAAAGCCACAACTCCATTGTCACACAATGGTAGGAACGAAGTTCATCTTATGAACTCATATATATCCAGACTGCCTCTTTGGTAGTATCTTTTGTAACGATGTATCTTGCCTTTAATCGTTTAGTAAGTCACGGTAACCATCTTGGAACTCTTCCAACATACCGTCCCTCCACTGAGGGTAAAGACAATGCCTGCGACTGACATTCAGTCGTCCTTATCACCCTGGAACCTTTCCAGTGATTCTCCCCAGGATCGATTGATACCATCTCACTATAACTAGTGAGTATCCTAACATCCAATCAGATCTATCTCATAGATCCAAAAACCCAGGATTTAGGAGGTATGAATTTGATCCTATATGGAGAATCCTTGTGCTAAGCGGAGATTGACCGAGCGTAGCATAGGAAACTCCTTCCCTATCAAGAGTATGTCATCCACGTACTCTACGAGGATCGCCACTATACTCCCTACTACCTTTTCGTATATACAAGGTTCATTTACCATTTTGATGAAGTCAAACTCTTTGACTACCACATCAAAACAGATGTTCCAACTCCGCGATGCCTGTTTTATTATATAAAACATCTTGCACACGTTTCTGCTGCTCCCACTGTCTACGAAGCCCTCTGGCTGTGTACTTATAGACGCTCTTTTCTAGAACATCATTTAGAAAAGCAGTCATGACACCCAACCGCCAGATGTCGTAGTCATGGTATGTAGCCGTGGCAAGTAGGATCTGGATGGACTTAATCATAGCTTTGAAAGTCTCAACTTTTCCATGTACACCAAGTAATCTTCTCAAGATATACTTGCTCCTCATGGGGATTTAACCCTTCAGATAGAGCAACCAAAGTCCATACTTTGTTGGTGTATAAGGATTCCATCTCAGATCGATAAGCATCCAGCCATTCTTACAGAGTCCCACTCCTGATGGCCAGCTCGAAACTAGTTGGGTCATCATCTCATGATGCAATCCTCGCTCCCACTGTCATAGAGAAACCGAAGTATCTCTCAGGTGGGTGAGGAACCCTACTAGATCGGCGGAGAGGCTGAGGTTCGTTGGAAACAATCGAATCCTTTGGTTCTACCAAATTATCAGCTGTAGTTTGTATAGCTGGAACATTTCCAGTTCTACATAACAGTCCTTGCGTTGAGCTTGTCCGGATTTTGCTTTTAGACATAGGCCGGACACCTCCAAATCTTAACAAACTTAAGATATGGGCTCTTCCCTTTCCATATCACATATGAAGTGGTAGGCAACTGATTTGATTTGAACCCTATTCAATAGGTATGCAGCTTCTCAAGTGCATAACTCCCAAAAGGAAATAGGAAACTCAGTAGCACTCATTATAGAGCACACCATATCACATAGGGTGCTATTGCTCTGCCCCGATACACCGACGTGCTGTGGTGTATACGAAGGAGTAATGCTGAGAGAGAATCTCATTCTCCTTTAGAATAGTCCAGGAATTCCGTGCTCAAGTATTCTCCTCCTTGATCTCATCAATGGACATAATACTTATACCCGTATTTTGGTTCTCTACTTCTAACTTATATTCTGTGAATATCTCAAAAGGTTCGGACTTGTGTTTCAGCAGGAACATATGTCTGAATCTTGAGAGATCATCAGAGAATGTAATGAAGTACAAAGAACCAGTCTTGGCATGTGTAGACAGGAGACTTTCATACATCAGCATGTATCAATTCCCAAGAGTTCACTAACTCTTTCTCTGTTTCCAATAAACAGAGCTATAGTCATCTTATCTTTGTGACATGACCGACAAGTTTCACAAGATGTAAATTCAAACAGATTTAAATATGCATCTAAATGTAACTTAGCTAGCCGGGTCGCATTGATATGACCTAGTATACAATGCCTCAAGAAGGATTCGTTCATTTCTGAACTCTTCCTCTCGTGTGTGTTCTGTAAACTAAGAACTGTAGCTTGATTTAGAACGTCAATGCTTTTAGATAACGTGCCTGAACCGATCAACTCTTGATATAGGAAATGTTCAAAACATTATCCAACAATACAAAATTATATCCTTCTTTACTAATAAAGAGACCGATATGATTTTGTGTATCAGGTTCGGTATCTAATAACATTTGTTCAGAATCAATGTATTCTGGTAATACAGGGTGATAGTGACCAACAGACTTGGCTGCAACACTTGCACCGTTTTCTGTCTCATGAAACTTATCACCCGTTCTCAGTTCTCTACCCATCTATAGCCCATGTAACAGATTACATATGCGGGATCCTGATTCGGTATCTCATACCCAGGACGTAAAGAATACTGAGAAACAGTTCTTTGTAATGAACACACCCGAAAAAGATGTATCAGCATGCACTTTCTTCGTTTGGGCGGCACGGGAAATCTGGTATTCCCTAATTTCCTGCTCTGTCTTATAACAATTATAAGTTGGAGCGGGACAAACGTTCCCCAGCTCAGTATAACAAGTGGGTTCGGTCAATACATCCGTTTTATTATCTTGATTAAGGCGTGATATGGTCGCTACCTAGAGAGAGAGAGAGAAGAAAACACTCAGCGTATGCTCTTCCAAGATTAGATTGGTTATCTAATATATCTAATCAGGATGTCTCCCACTGTTTTAATCAAATCTTCCTTCAAACCCTAAAAGGAAAGACTAGCCGGGATTAATTACACGCTACAAGTTCGCCAATCTTTCAGCCAGGCCAGTGTCGGTACTTTGAGGGAGGTCCCCCGTGCTTTCGCACGAACCTAATTAAAGTAAACCTTGTTTTCCCAGAGGCGTAACCCCGTTAACACCTTTCTAGACACCTACTTGATCGGCTAATTGTAATGTGTAAAACACTCCCAGGAGTAACTCTTACTCGCAGCGGGTATCGGGATCCAACTATCTCATAGAAGGTATGCAATCTCATTGCAAATTTCAACACTTGAAATTCCCAATAATATTTTGCCCCAAGCGATCTATGACCTTGACTGAGTCAACAAACCATAGACCGCAAGTAAAGTTCAACCCGTCATTTCCCGATTGAATTAAACCCACCCGAACGACCCTTGACTGAGTCAACAAGGCCGCACGACTACCATAATCCAATCGCATCATATGCTTATACAGATAAGCAGTAATCAGCTACCGCACACTACTCCTTGACAAGGTCAACAAACGCAGCACGAATACTAACTATTACTTATCTGAAATGACGGAGGGGTACAACAGGTTTTTAGGAAAACCCTTTGCGTAATGAACTTGATATCGTCGTAGAATCGAGTGATTTTAAATGGAGTGTTTTTGAGGCTTTTCTAGTTTTGCTAAAGAGGTCACTCCAGGTGAAGGGATCGTCGGCCCTTTCCTCATCGAATAAGGTGCAGGATATTTCACAAATATCACTATGCAAAGCAAGAACTATAGAAGCAATCAAAAGACAAACCGAGTGTGTAGCATCTGTTAGTGTATATGCCCTAGAGGCCATTACTGTATCATACTAGTTTGTATATTACTTAATGAAAGCTTGGGATATTCACCTTGTATATACAATCTTGCTCAATATAGTAGTATGCTACTTGGTTTGTTTCTACTTCAATGTGTACATGTGTTTATTTTTGTATATCGCCTATACACATTAGTGGAGCCCTTAGGATCTTTGCTTGATTACCAGCGATGTGATGGCCGTCACACTAGCGGGGCTGGGTAATCTATAAGCACATCCTTATGCAGGTCCCTGGTCGCAGGACTATCGAGACAGGGCATCGATACTCCGGAGTAGACCAGCGCATGCGCTTCTCATCCCAGTGTGGGAGACGGTCTGTCCCACAGCCATCAGTACGTCGTACTTGAGATAGTATGCGGGTGCTCGTTAGGTTACGGGTGCACTGGACAGGACTCGTCGGGAACTGATTAGTTGGTATTATGCCTATCGTCAGTTATCAGTTCCCAGGTGACATGAGTACAGCTTAGTCCGCTGACTTGACACTGTCACTTCGCCTTGAGTGTGTTCCCACTGTACTTTGATCACTACCCTACCACGGCTCAAAGGAGTCGTGCAAACAGGTAGTGGTTGGGTGCAGTCCCGAAGCACTTGGAGGCAGTGACGGTTAGACAGGATTCGTCTCTCCCGGTATTGGGGGATGACATCGCGCTGTGTCTAGGAGAGCCATTACACGAGTAGTCCCTGGCCAGGGCAAACGAGATATACTGGTAGGCTTCCAGTGTTATCTCAGGGTGTTTTGGGCTTCGCTCCGGCACGACTTGTACCGCTATTGGGGGACTGACGTTTACCGCCCCCTACGCCCGCCATGCGATGTATCAGACGAACAGACCGGACTGTATGGAGAATTTCACACCCAGGCTCAGTAGGAGTTCAGATGGGTTTCGCCTCGTTGGTCTTCTTGTCGGCATTACCTGGGGACCGTTACGCACAGCTAGTGCCGCTTGCGGTCTGTGGTTAAACCCACTGCCAGCGTAGTGTCGAGTCTTTAGAGTCCCACATAGAAAGCTCTTCGCCTTTAGGCAAAAGAGTAGAGGTCGCATGGTATTGCGACAGGTCGCATGGTTTTGCGACAGGGTTCGGTCACATCCGTGCACTTGTGCACGTACAGTGTCCGGACAGTTTACACTAGCGGGCTTTGGTTTAAGCCAGATCCTAGTGTACCTTATGGGATTGGATTTATCCAGTTTGCATTCGTGTTCCTCGGAACGTGGATGCGGGTGTGTATGCACAGTTGACAGGGAGGCAGAGGCAGCGGATTCTCATTAGGGTTGTTGACAGTTGACCGTTGACTATTTGACTTTTTGCTCAACCCTAATGAGAATATGATATGTGATTAACTATTGTATTAATTAAGTATTATGGTGACATGGTTGTTGACTTTTGTTGACTTTGTTGACTTGTTGACTTTGTTGACCGGTTGACTAGGCTTGACTAGTTGACCATCATGATAACCATAGCCATCATTTCATGGCAAAGACTTTTACTTGCTTGCTTATTTGTGTAAAATGAGTGCATGATATGATATGGTTATGGTTGCTTCAACCATCACATAAGACTTTTTTGATATGATGAGTTATCATGACTTTGGATTATGAGAGGGTGAAAGACAAAAGAGAGCCTCATTCTTTCTTGCTCATTCTCTCTCTTGTTCTTGAGCTCTCTTGCTTTGCTCTCACCCTCATCCTCTTGCTCCCTCTCTTGACTCTATGGTTCATATCTCTCATGAGTTGAGAATCAAGAACCATAGATAAAATCCCATTCTAATTCTTCTCTACTAATTCTAGTTCACTAGGTTTAGCAAACCAAGTGAACTAGTTTCTTCAAAGAACGAAGAAGGAGCTAAAGGTTGGAGCTTTCAGGTGGATCTATCTTCGGCGTACGGAGACGACGAGAAGAAGCCAATCGGACCACCATCGGAGCTTAAAGACGAAGGAGTTCAAGACAAGCAAGGTATAACCCCCTAACCGAGTAGCTAGAAACTCATAGTTAGGTTGTTAGATAGATGTTTAACCAAGATCCGGGTTTTAGGTCCATGTTACCACCTCCGTAAAAATCGTTTTTTACCAAATTCCGCATTCCCGAAAGTACCGGGAGAGGTAGCATGGACTTACAGTGGTATCAGAGCCTAGTTAAACTCTATCTAACATGTTAGCAAGTAACTAGAAGATCGATCTTAGAAAATGTCCCGAAAACGAACCCCAAAAATTCGAGTTTCTGTCGATTTTTTTACTGTTCAAAAGTTGATTATTTTAGCACCTAAAATCGGCACAGGGTTTTTTGAAGCCACTGTAGAAAAATCACCAAATGATCCCTCTAAACGACCGCGGAAACGCGGCAATAGCTTGCTATTGCCGCGGTTCCGCGGCCTCCTTGGCGCCTCTCTGTTGTTTCTTTGCTACAGTGTGCATCTGGGGGTATTTTGGGAATTTTGGTACATGTATTTTCAACCCAGATTTTCCAGAACGAAAATTTTATTTTGGGGTCCCGAAAATCCGTATTTTTGATCGAACTTCTAAAAGACTTAAGCTAACAGGTTTTTCTGTAATGTGATATTTGTATTGAACGTCTACTAATCGCTATATGTCGATTAGTGGGGGTTATACAAATCTGTGATCTGTAATGTGCTGGAATGTGTATATGAATATGTTGGATTGTCGCGGGTGAATAGCCAGGGGTTGTGAGACGAGAGTTTTCTTTTCTTTCAATTCATGTAAATTTGTAAATTGATGTAATAATTATTTGTATGGCCGCACAACCGGGTCGGGGTTGTAGCCGTCATTGTATAATTTCTTTTTACTGTTTTTGCTCCTAGGATAGACCCATGGAGGGGTGCACAAACTACCGGGTATGCCGAAGTGTCGAGTGGCCTACTCATTGAGACGAGGGAGGTTGCTACGCTTCGGGTACTTGGCGGGTAGTTTGCCGCACCCGTAGGGGTCTTGGGTGGGGTATTGGCTATTCACCGCGACCGTGTAATCTGTCTTTCGTTACAGGCTCGTACGAATTACAGGTTCCTAGTATATCTAATGTATTCATCTGTGATCTGAAATGTTTATCATTGCAGTATATCTATATATGATATTATTTAGGCGTTGCTTATGTTTTACATACGCGCTAGCCCAGCCCCCGCTCTGTCGTTAGTTAAGTAACCTAACGGGTAATGACGGGGCCCAGTGGCGAATGCGAATGGCATAAGCGTACGTCATATTTTGGTTGTTTTCTGCAATGGTAGGATTAAATGATGGGACGCATTAAAAGAACTAATGCAAGAATATCACGCATTAAAAGAACTAATGCAAGATAATAAACCAAGTTAAAGTCGTTGGAACACTTTCGAAAAACCACTCGGTTCTTTTCAAAACCAACTTTTAAATACGGAGCTTGAGCCACTCCTTTTAAAAGCTATCTCGTTCCATCGACCAAATCAAGTTCACTACGTTCACGGTTTTGCCAAAACCATTCGTAGCCCTCCGTCGTTTCACATGAATAGTCAATAGTATTCAAGCTGTGTATGTTGGCCAAAGTCAAGGCACAGTGATTGGTAGCTATTGGGTGTTCATGTGTAGCATAGATAGATGCGTTGGTTTGGGACAGTCGTACTGCCATTTTGGCCAAAGTCAAGGGTAGGTACGGATGGATCCAAATTAACCTGGATAATGACGGGTAGAACTTGACATGTGACTTATGATATTTTGGCCAAAGTCAAGGTCATAAGAGCATGGGGAAAAAATCCACATCGGGAGTTTCATAGGTACTGAAACTTGCTAGATTTGCATACCATTTGGAGTGTGATGATTCTTGTAGGATTCCTTCAGTTTCGTCAAGCGATGATATTTGGATCCCGATCCTACTGTGAGTATATGCTACTCCTCGGGAAATTTCTCACTAATCGATCAATGCTATAAACCTAGTAGGTGCTTAGAAAGGTGCTAGCGGGGCTACGCCCCCAGGGAAAAGAGGTTCTTGAATTAAGGAACTTCGCGAAAGCGTTGGAAAACCTCCCTCGAAGTACCGACACCAGCCTGGCCGAACGGTTAAGCAAGAATTGTGCCGTGGGATTGATCCCGACTAATTCTTCCTTTTTGGTTTTAAGGAGGGATTCGAGAAACAGTGGGAGCCATCCTGTTTAGACAAACTAAAAACCACTCTAAACTTGCAAGAGCATCATGCTGAGTGTTTCTTCTTCTCTCTCCTAATTGCAGCGACCAATCAACATGACTGGACTTAAGTTACTCCTAGATAAAAACATACTGACAGGGCCAAACTACAAAGATTGGCTCAGGAATGTCAAAATGGCAATCACTTACGACAAGCTGGGGTATCTTCTTACCACCAAAGCTCCCCTGTCCCTGGTCCCACTTCCAGCGTCGCGGATAAGGAAATCCGCAAGACTTGGGAGATTGATAGCGCGAAGGCCAAGTGCCTCGTACTTGCTTCGATGGACAACGAACATCAGAGGAGGCACGAGAATATGGACCTTGAATCCATATTTCTCCATACAAAAGAACTGTATGGAGAGCAATCTCGTATCGCAAGATACGAAGCGTCGAAAAAGTTATTTTCGGCAAAGATGGCCGTCGGATCATCAGTAGCCGAGCACGTGCTAAAGATGATCGGCTACATTGAGGAGCTCGCGGACCTAGGGACCACATTGGAGGGTGAACTCTATACGAATATAGTTCTCCAGTCCCTTCCTTCCACTTACGCCCAGTTCATACTGAACTTCAACTTACAAGAAAAAGAGGTTGAACTTTCAGAGCTCCTCAACATGCTGAGAAGCGCAGAGGGCACCCTACAGAAAGGTAGGAAAACATCCACTTTGTTTGTAGGAGGATCATCTTCTTCTAGGTCCAAGGCAAAAGCCAAGGGAAAGAAGAAGAAAGCCCCCGCCAAACCAAGGGGCGGTGTTAGTAAAGTGGATACGAAGGGAAAAGCAAAAGCAACAAAGATAGCGGGGAAGCTTGTGGATAAGGAAGAATGCTTCTATTGTCATAAGAAAGGTCACTGGAAGAATGATTGCAGGGCTTGGAAAGCCAGGACACAGGAATTGAAGCAAGTTGCAGCTTCAGCTTCAGGTGTGTACGTTATTGAAAACTGTCTTTCAATAAACTCTAATTCCTGGGTATTGGATACCGGATCAGGATCTCATATCTGTAATTCTTTGCAGGCGTTGAGAAACCGTAGTGTTTTGAAAGCAGGTGACATGACCCTCAGAGTTGCGAACGGAGCTAGCATGGATGCTAAAGCCGTGGGGGACTATCACCTGGGAATGTCAGATGGACATGTTTTGGTTTTGCGTAATTGCTTTTTTGTACCCAACGCAACTTGTAATATCATTTCTGTATCTTTAGTTTCTAAAGAAGGTTATGAATTTGCGTTTGTAAGTAATGTTGTAAACATTCACCTTAATCAAGTTTTGATTGGGTCAGGTACATTGAGTAATGGTATATACGTGTTAAACCAACCACAGATTTTTAATGTCCAGAATACACACAAAAGAAAGTCTCCAGAAATAAATCAGACTTTCTTGTGGTATTGTAGACTGGGTTACATCAATGAGAGAAGGTTGACGAAGTTACATACAGAAGGGTATTTGAATGCGTTCGAATATCAGTCGTATTCCACTTGTCAATCCTGTCTCAAAGGAAAGATGACAAAGACTCCGTTTACTGGACATGGAGTAAGAGCGAGCGAGCTCTTGGGACTCGTACACAGTGACGTGTGCGGTCCAATGTCTACACATGCCCGAAGCGGATATTCTTACTTCATTACTTTTCCGGATGACTTCTCAAGGTACGGTTATGTCTTCTTAATGAAACATAAGTCCGAGGCCTTTGGAAAATTCCAGGAGTATAAGAATGAAGTAGAGAAACAGACCGGCAAAAGTATTAAGATTCTAAGATCGGATCGAGGTGGAGAATACTTAAGTGCCGAGTTCCTGGACTATTTAAAAGAGAACGGAATTCTCTCTCAGCTTACTCCTCCATACACCCCGCAACATAACGGTGTATCGGAGAGACGGAACCGCACCCTATTGGATATGGTGCGGTCCATGATGAGTAACGCTGAGTTACCGTGATCATTCTGGGGATATGCGCTAGAATCAGCCGCATACCTTTTGAACCGAGTTCCCACTAAGACTGTGCCTACTACGCCATTTGAGATGTGGTGTGGGAAGAGACCCCATCTTAATCACATTAAGACATGGGGAAGTCCAGCTTTTGTTAAAAAGCAGCATGCGGACAAGCTCGAGGCATGCTCAGTACTGTGCAAGTTTGTGGGATATCCAAAGAATTCCAAGGGATATTTCTTCTACTGCGAAGAGGAACAAAAAGTTCTTGTTTCTCGTCATGCCCACTTTCTAGAACACCAGTTCATAGAAAAGGAAATAAGTGGGAGCGCAGTAGAACTGGAAGAATTTCCAGAACCACGGACTATTACTGAAAGTTTAGTGGAACCAGAGGGTTCGGAAGAACAGGACATTCCTACGCCGCTCCGCAGGAGTAGTAGTCAGACTCATCCGCCCGAGAGATACTACGGTTTTCTCGTAGACGGGGATAGAGAGGATTGCATCATAGACTATGATGAGCCTACTAGCTTCCAGCAGGCCGTTCATAGCGTTGACTCAGTGAAATGGCTGGATGCAATGCGGACCGAAATGGAGTCCATGTACACCAACAAGGTATAGACGTTGGACATTGCTCCAGACGGGGTAAAACCCGTAGGATGCAAGTGGATCTTCAAAAGGAAGATTGATGTAGATGGACAGGTTGAGACCTATAAAGCTAGGCTGGTAGCAAAGGGTTTTCGTCAAAGACCTGGCTTGGACTATGACGAAACCTTCTTTCCAGTAGCCATGCTGAAATCCATTCGGATCCTTCTTGCCATTGCTGCCTTCCACGATTATGAGATTTGGCAAATGGACGTAAAGACAGCTTTTCTAAATGGAAATTTAGAGGAGTGTGTCTATATGGACCAGCCAGAGGGTTTCATTCAGAGTGGGAGCAGCGGAAAGGTGTGCAAGTTGCTTAAGTCCATCTATGGACTAAAGCAGGCATCACGGAGTTGGAACATCTGCTTTGATGAGACGGTCAAAGAATTTGGCTTTATCAAAAATCCAGATGAACCATGCATCTATAGTAGATTTGTAGCGAGAACTGTAGTATTCCTCGTTTTATACGTGGATGACATTCTCTTAATAGGAAATGACATTCCTATGCTACAATCTGTCAAGGGGTTCTTGTCACACAGGTTCTGCATGAAAGACCTGGGTGATGCCTCGTACATTCTGGGTATCCGGATCTACCGTGACAGATCCAAGAGGATATTAGGACTTTCACAGTCCAGGTACATCGACACCATACTGAAGAGATTCAGTATGGAAGATTCCAAGCGCGGTAACCTACCGGCTTGTCACGGGATCACCCTCTCTAAAGAGATGTCTCCCAAGACTGATTTGGAGAGGGATCGCATGTCTATTATACCCTACGCTTCTGCGGTAGGCTCTATAATGTATGCGATGTTGTGTACCAGACCGGATGTAGCTTATGCACTGAGTGTGGTAAGCCGGTATCAGTCAAACCCTGGGGAGAAACACTGGATAGCGGTAAAGAACATTCTCAAGTACCTGAGAAGGACTAAAGAGATGTTCTTGGTGTATGGCGGAAAGGACCTCCAGATCGAGGCCTTTGCTGACTCCAGCTTCCAAAGTGACAAGGATGATTCCAAGTCCATGTCGGGCTTTGTCTTTACCCTCAATGGAGGGGCGGTGTGTTGGAAGAGTTCCAAACAAGAAACCGTTGCAGACTCGACGATGGAAGCGGAATACATCGCTGCATCTGACGCCGCAAAAGAAGCTGTCTGGATGAGGAAGTTCTTGAAAGAACTTCAGGTGGTTCCGTCCATTGTTGATCCAATACCTCTGTATTGCGACAACAACGGGGCTATATCTTTAGCGAAGGAACCCAGGTCCCATCAGAAATCCAGGCACATCTTGAGGCGGTATCACCTGATCAGGGAGATCGTGGATCGCCAGGAGATCGAGGTACGGAGAGTCGCTTCAGAAGATAACACTGCAGATCCATTCACCAAGGCCCTGCCCCAGACTCAGTTCGAGCGGCTGATCGAGATGATAGGTCTTCGATACGCCAGTACATGGCCTTAGTGCAAGTGGGAGATTGTTAGTGTATATGCCCTAGAGGCCATTACTGTATCATACTAGTTTGTATATTACTTAATGGAAGCTTGGGATATTCACCTTGTATATACAATCTTGCTCAATATAGTAGTATGCTACTTGGTTTGTTTCTACTTCAATGTGTACATGTGTTTATTTTTGTATATCGCCTATACACATTAGTGGAGCCCTTAGGATCTTTGCTTGATTACCAGCGATGTGATGGCCGTCACACTAGTGGGGCTGGGTAATCTATAAGCACATCCTTATGCAGGTCCCTGGTCGCAGGACTATCGAGACAGGGCATCGATACTCCGGAGTAGACCAGCGCATGCGCTTCTCATCCCAGTGTGGGAGACGGTCTGTCCCACAGCCATCAGTACGTCGTACTTGAGATAGTATGCGGGTGCACGTTAGGTTACGGGTACACTGGACATGACTCGTCGGGAACTGATTAGTTGGTATTATGCCTATCGACAGTTATCAGTTCCCAGGTGACATGAGTACAGCTTAGTCCGCTGACTTGACACTGTCACTTCGCCTCGAGTGTGTTCCCACTGTACGTTGATCACTACCCTACCACGGCTCAAAGGAGTCGTGCAAACAGGTAGTGGTTGGGTGCAGTCCCGAAGCACTTGGAGTCAGTGACAGTTAGACAGGATTCGTCTCTCCCGGTATTGGGGGTTGACATCGCGCTGTGTCGAGGAGAGCCATTACACGAGTAGTCCCTGGCCAGGGCAAACGAGATATACTGGTAGGCTTCCAGTGTTATCTCAGGGTGTTTTGGGCTTCGCTCCGGCACGACTTGTACCGCTATTGGGGGACTGACGTTTACCGCCCCCTAGGCCCGCCATGCGATGTATCAGACGAACAGACCGGACTGTATGGAGAATGTCACACTCAGGCTCAGTAGGAGTTCAGATGGGTTTCGCCTCGTCGGTCTTCTTGTCGGCATTACCTGGGGACCGTTACGCACAGCTAGTGCCGCTTGCGGTCTGTGGTTAAACCTGTTAGTATATATGCCCTAGAGGCCATTACTGTATCATACTAGTTTGTATATTACTTAATGGATGCTTGGGATATTCACCTTGTATATACAGTCTTGCTCAAAATAGTAGTATGCTACTTGGTTTGTCTCTACTTCAATGTGTACTTGTGTTTATTTTACTATATCACTTATACGCATTAGTGGAGCCCTTAGGATCTTTGCTTGATTACCAGCGTTGTGATGGCAGTCACACTAGTGGGGGCTGGGTAATCTATAAGCACATCCTTATACAGGTCCCTAGTCGCAGGACTATCGAGACAGGGCATCGATACTCCGGAGTAGACTAGCGTATGCGCTTCTCATCCCAGTGTGGGAGATGGTCTGTCCCACAGCCATCAGTACGTCGTACTGGAGATAGTATACGGGTGCTCGTTGGGTTACGAGTACACTGGACAGGACTCGTCGGGAACTGACAGGTTGGTATTATACCTATCGTCAGTCGTCAGTTCCCAGGTGACATGAGTACAGCTTAGTCCGCTGACTTGACACTGGCACTTCGCCTCGAGTGTGTTCCCACTGCACTTTGATCACTACCCTACCACGGCTCAAAGGAGTCGTGCAAACAGGTGGTGGTTGGGTGCAGTCCCGAAGCACTTGGAGGCAGTGACGGTTAGACAGGATTCGTCTCTCCCGGTATTGGGGGTTGACATCGCGCTGTGTCTAGGAGAGCCATTACACGAGTAGTCCCTGGCCAGGGCAAACGAGATATACTGGTAGGTTTCCAGTGTTATCTCAGGGTGTTTTGGGCTTCGCTCCGGCACGACTTGTACCGCTATTGGGGGACTGACGTTTACCGCCCCCTAGGCCCGCCATGCGATGTATCAGACGAACAGACCGGACTGTACGGAGAATGTCACATTCAGACTCAGTAGGAGTTCAGATGGGGTTTTCACTTCGTCAGCCTTCTTGTCGACATCTACCTGGGGACCGTTACGCACAGCTAGTGCCGCTTGCGGTCTGTGGTTAAACCCGCTGCCAGCGTAGTGTCGAGTCTTTAGAGTCCCACACAGAGGGTATTCGCCTCTGGGCAAAACAGAGTAGAGGTCGCATGGTTTTGCGACAGGGTTCGTTCTCATCCGCGCACTTGTGCACGTTTGGAGTCCGGACGGATTATACTGGCAGGCTCTGGTTTGAGCCAGATACTGGTATATGTTTTGGGGGTTGCTTTTATATCTTGGTATTCTTGTTTTTCGGAACGAGAATGCAGGTGTGTATGCACAGTTGCTTGAGGCGGAGAATGAGGTTTTTCATTAGGGTTTCGGAACGGGTGCGTATGCACAATTGACAGTCTTCATTTTCCAAACCCTAATGGATTTATATATTATCTATTAATAATAATAATTAAATGAGAATTATGTTATGGTTGTTTTTGTTGACTTGTTGACCTTGGTTGACTTGTTGACCATTGACCACTTTCATGCCTTCAAAAGTCCTCCTTGATTTATGCTTACATTTTTAAATGAAGCATGGTAGTGGTCATTCCAAATTACCATCAACTATTCTCATTTTCAATTATTATTATTAGATAATTATTTTCTTTTGCATTATGGTTGCAAGATAGAATATGATAGCTCATTCTATCATATTCATTCTCTCTCCTCTCTTCATCTTCTTCTTCCTCTAGTCAAGAGAAACCTTCTCATGAGTTGAGAATCCTTCTCTTGAAAAAGAAAAGCAAACCCTAGTCACTCTCTCTACTCATTCTAGGTTGAAGGTTTAGCAAACCGGAAACCCTAGTTCACTCAAAGATCGAGGAAGAGCCCAAAGTCGAACCTTCGAGGTGGATCCATCTTCGACGGGAGAAGGCGACGTAAAGAAAACCATCAACCTCTACAAGACTTGAAGAAGAAGGAGTTCAAGTATAGGTATAACCATCTTCCATAGTAGCTAACTCTCTTTAGCTAGAATACTAGTTTTAGTTTAGACAACGATCCCGACCATGTTTAGTCCATGTTGCCTCTTGCGATAAAAATTCGTTTTTTATACCGTTTCCGCCTCCCCGTAAGCACCGGGGGTCGCAATATGGACTAACAGTGGTATCAGAGCCTAACTAAACTTAAACTAGCTTGGTAGTGAAGTGTAACGAAGTTCGAAACCGCAAAAACCCAAAAACCGTATTTTTCAAAAACCTGAGTTTCTGTTGAAATTTTTTTGGCTCGAAATGAAAAAATTTATATTTGTAAAATCATCTCAGGGTTTTCTAAAAACACACATGAAAAACGATCCAGTTTGGAGCTCAAAGCGCCGCGCATCCGCGGCACGAGGTAGGCTCGTGCCGCGGAACCGCCGCGCTTTGTCGTCTTCTGCGCCTCGTTTTTCGTGCAGTGTCTGTAGGTTTTGGTTTTGGGATTTTTGAGATATATTATATGTACCCAGATTTTCCAGAAAAGAAATTTCCTTTTGGGGTCCTATAATTCCGTATTTTTCCGAACTTCACTACACTTTGGCTATATTGGTTATATCTGTGTTGTTTGCATGTATTGAACGTCGGCTAATCGCTATAAGTCGATTAGTCGGGGTTATACATGATCTGTAATGTGCTGGAATGTGTATATGAATGTGTTGGACTGTCGCGGGTGAATAGCCGGGGTTGGATGTGAGATGAGCTTTTGTTTTTCTTTCATTCATTTGTAAATGTAAATTGATGTAATTATATTATTTGTTTGGCCGCACAACCGGGTCGGGGTTGTAGCCGTCATTGTATAATTCTTTTTACTGTTTTTGCTCCTAGGATAGACCCATGGAGGGGGTGCACAAACTACCGAGTACTTGGCGGGTAGTTTGCCGCACCCGTAGGGGTCTTGGGTGGGGTATTGGCTATTCACCGCGACCGTGTTATCCGTTTTTCGTTTCAGGCTCGAAAGAAATGCGGATTGCTAGTATATCCAATGTATTCATCTGTGATCTGTAATGTCTATCATTGCTTTCTATTTAGGCGTTGCTTATGTTTTACAGCCGCGCTAGCCCAGCCCCCGCTCTGTCGTTAGTTAAGTAACCTAACGGGTGATGACGGGGCCCCGTGGCGAATGCATATGGCATAAGCGTACGTCATATTTTGGTTGTTTTCTGCAATGGTAGGATTTAAATGATGGGACGCATTAAAAGAACTAATGCAAGAATATCACGCATTAAAAGAACTAATGCAAGATAATAAACCAAGTTAAAGTCGTTGGAACACTTTCGAAAAACCACTCGGTTCTTTTCAAAAACTAACTTTTAAAATACGGAGCTTGAGCCACTCCATTTAAAAGCTATCTCGTTCCATCGACCAAATCAAGTTCACTACGTTCACGGTTTTGCCAAAACCATTCGTAGCCCTCCGTCGTTTCGTATGAATATTCAAATAGTATTCAAGCTGTGTTTGTTGACCTTCGTCAAGGCATAGTGATTGGTAGCTGTTAAGTATTCATATGTAGCATAGATAGATGCGTTGGTTTGGGACACTCACATTACCTTGTTGACCTTCGTCAAGGGTATATGCGGGTGGATTCAAATTAACCTGGATAATGACGGGCAGAACTTGACATGTGACTTATGATTTGTTGACCTTCGTCAAGGTCATAAGAGCATGGGGCAAAAATCCACATCGGGAGTTTCATAAGTACTGAAACTTGCTAGATTTGCATACCATTTGGAGTGTGGTGATTCTGGTAGGATTCCTTCAGTTTCGTCACGCGATGATATTTGGATCCCGATCCTACTGTGAGTATATGCTACTCCTCGGGAAAT
This sequence comes from Agapanthus africanus, assembly GCA_030015575.1. Classification (NCBI taxonomy): domain Eukaryota; kingdom Viridiplantae; phylum Streptophyta; class Magnoliopsida; order Asparagales; family Amaryllidaceae; genus Agapanthus; species Agapanthus africanus. The sequence goes on from JASDDO010000022.1 coordinate 390,075,569, forward strand.
TTCTCACTTAACGATCAATGCTATAAACCTAGTAGGTGCCTAGAAAGGTGTTAGCGGGGCTACGCCCCCAGGGAAAAGAGGTTCTTTAATTAAGGAACTTCGCGAAAGCGTTGGAAAACCTCCCTCGAAGTACCGACACCAGCCTGGCTGAACGGTTAAGCAAGTATTGTACGGTGGGATTGATCCTGACTAATTCTTCCTTTATGGTTTGAGGAGGGATTCGAGAAACAGTGGGAGCCATCCTGTTTAGACAAACTAAAAACCACTCTAAACTTGCAAGAGCATCATGCTGAGTGTTTCTTCTTCTCTCTCCTAATTGCAGCGACCTATCAACATGACTGGACTTAAGTTACTCCTAGATAAAAACAAGCTGACAGGGCCAAACTACAAAGATTGGCTCAGGAATGTCAAGATAGCAATCACTTATGACAAGCTGGGGTATCTTCTTACCACCAAAGCTCCCCCTGTCCCTGGTCCAACTTCCAGCGTCGCGGATAAGGAAATCCGCAAGACTTGGGAGATTGATAGCGCGAAGGCCAAGTGCCTCTTGCTTGCCTCGATGGACAACGAACATCAGAGGAGGCATGAGAATATGGACATGGAGTCCATATTGCTTCATACAAAAGAACTGTATGGGGAGCAATCACGTATCGCAAGATACGAAGCGTCGAAAAAGTTGTTTTCGACAAGAATGGCCGTCGGATCATCAGTAGCCGAGCACGTGCTAAAGATGATCGGTTACATTGAGGAGCTCGCTGACCTAGGGATCACATTGGAGAGTGAGCTATATACGGATATAGTTCTCCAGTCCCTTCCTTCCACTTACGCCCAGTTTATAATGAATTTCAACCTACAAGAAAAGGAGGTTGAACTTTCAGAGCTCCTCAACCTGCTGAGGAGCGCAGAGGGCACCCTACAGAAAGGTAGGGAAACATCCACTTTGTTTGTAGGAGGATCATCTTCTTCTAGGTCCAAGGCGAAAGCCAAGGGAAAGAAGAAGAAAGCCCCCGCCAAACCAAGGGGCGGTGTTAGTAAAGTGGATACGAAGGGAAAAGGAAAAGCAACAAAGATAGCGGGGAAGATTGTGGATAAGGAAGAATGCTTCTTTTGTCATAAGAAAGGACACTGGAAGAATGATTGCAGGGCCTGGAAGGCCAGAACACAGGAATTGAAGCAGGTTGCAGCTTCAGCTTCAGGTGTGTATGTTATTGAAAACTGTCTTTCTATAAACTCTACTTCCTGGGTATTGGATACCGGATCAGGATCTCATATCTGTAATTCTTTGCAGGCGTTGAGAAACCGTAGTGTTTTGAAAGCAGGTGACATGACCCTCAGAGTTGCAAACGGAGCGAGCATGGATGCTAAAGCCGTGGGGGACTATCACCTGGGAATGTCAGATGGACATGTTTTGGTTTTGCGTAATTGCTTTTTTGTACCCAACGCAACTTGTAATATCATTTCTGTATCTTTAGTTTCTAAAGAAGGTTATGAATTTGCGTTTGTAAGTAATGTTGTAAACATTCGCCTTAATCAAGTTTTGATTGGGTCAGGTACTTTGAGTAATGGTATATACGTATTGAACCAACCACAGATTTTTAATGTCCAGAATACACACAAAAGAAAGTCTCCAGAAATAAACCAGACTTTCTTATGGCATTGTAGATTGGGTCACATCAATGAGAGAAGGTTGACGAAGTTACATACAGAAGGGTATTTGAATGCGTTCGAATATCAGTCGTATGCCACTTGTCAATCCTGTCTCAAGGGAAAGATGACAAAGACTCCGTTTACTGGACATGGAGAAAGAGCGAGCGAGCTCTTGGGACTTGTACACAGTGACGTGTGCGGTCCAATGTCTACACATGCCCGAAGCGGACATTCTTACTTCATTACTTTTACGGATGACTTCTCAAGGTACGGTTATGTTTTCTTAATGAAACATAAGTCCGAGGCTTTTGAAAAATTCCAGGAGTATAAGAATGAAGTAGAGAAACAGACCGGCAAAAGTATTAAGATTCTAAGATCGGATCGAGGTGGAGAATACTTAAGTGCCGAATTCCTGAATTACTTAAAAGAGAATGGTATTCTCTCTCAGCTTACTCCTCCATACACTCCGCAACATAACGGTGTATCGGAGAGACGGAACCGAACCCTATTGGATATGGTTCGGTCCATGATGAGTAACGCTGAGTTACCGCGATCATTCTGGGGATATGCAATAGAAGCAGCTGCGTATCTCTTGAACAAGGCTCCCACCAAGACTGTGCCTACCACCCCTTATGAGATGTGGACTGGGAAGAAACCCTGTCTCAAGTATCTTAAAGTATGGGGATGTCCAGCCTTTGTAAAAAGGCAGCATGCGGACAAGCTTGAGGCACGTTCAGTACAGTGTAAGTTTGTGGGATACCCAAGGAACTCCAGGGGGTATCTTTTCTATTCCGCTGAGGAACAAAAGGTTTTTGTTTCTCAGCATGCCCGCTTCTTGGAAACTGAGTTTTTGGAAACCCAGATAAGTGGGAGCACAATAGAACTGGAAGAAGTTCCAGAACCACAGACTGTTACTGAAAGCTTAGTGGAACCAGAGGGTTCAACAGAACAGGACATTCCTACGCCGCTCCGCAGAAGTAGTAGGCAGTCTCATCCGCCCGAGAGATACTACGGTTTTCTCATAGACGGGGATAGAGAGGATTGCATCATAGATTATGATGAGCCTACTAGCTTCCAGCAGGCCGTTCAGAGCGTTGACTCAGTGAAATGGCTGGATGCAATGCGGACCGAAATGGAGTCCATGTACACCAACAAGGTATGGACGTTGGACATTGCTCCAGACGGGGTAAAACCCGTAGGATGCAAGTGGATCTTCAAAAGGAAGATTGGTGTAGATGGACAGGTTGAGACCTATAAAGCTAGGCTGGTAGCAAAGGGTTTCCGTCAAAGACCTGGCTTGGACTATGACGAAACCTTTTCTCCAGTAGCCATGCTGAAATCCATTCGGATCCTTCTTTCCATCGCTGCCTTCCACGATTATGAGATCTGGCAAATGGATGTAAAGACAGCTTTTCTAAATGGAAATTTAGAGGAGTGTGTCTATATGGATCAGCCAGAGGGTTTCATTCAGAGTGGGAGCAGCGGAAAGGTGTGCAAGTTGCTTAAGTCCATCTATGGACTAAAGCAGGCATCGCGGAGTTGGAACATCTGTTTTGATGAGACGGTCAAGGAATTTGGCTTTATCAAAAATCCAGATGAACCATGCATCTATAGTAGATTTGTAGCGAGAACTGTAGTATTCCTCGTTTTATACGTGGATGACATTCTCTTAATAGGAAATGACATTCCTATGCTACAATCTGTCAAGGGGTTCTTGTCACAAAGGTTCTCCATGAAAGACCTGGGTGATGCCTCATACATCCTGGGGATCCGGATCCATCGTGATAGATCCAAGAGGATATTAGGACTTTCACAGTCCAGGTACATCGACACCGTACTGAAAAGATTCAGTATGGAAGATTCCAAGCGCGGTAACTTACCGGCTTGTCACGGGATCACCCTCTCTAAAGAGATGTCTCCCAAGACTGATTTGGAGAGGGATCGCATGTCTATTATACCCTACGCTTCTGCGGTAGGCTCTATAATGTATGCGATGTTGTGTACCAGACCGGATGTAGCTTATGCACTGAGTGTAGTAAGCCGGTATCAGTCAAACCCTGGGGAGAAACATTGGATAGCAGTAAAGAACATTCTCAAGTACCTGAGGAGGACTAAGGAGATGTTCTTGGTGTATGGCGGAAAAGACCTCCAGATCGAGGCTTTTGCTGACTCCAGCTTCCAGAGTGACAAGGATGATTCCAAGTCCATGTCGGGCTTTGTCTTTACCCTCAATGGAGGGGCGGTGTGTTGGAAGAGTTCCAAACAGGAAACCGTTGCAGACTCGACGATGGAAGCGGAATACATCGCTGCATCTGATGCCGCAAAAGAAGCTGTCTGGATGAGGAAGTTCTTGAAAGAACTTCAGGTGGTTCCGTCCATTGTTGACCCAGTACCTCTGTATTGCGACAACAACGGGGCTATAGCTTTAGCAAAGGAACCCAGGTCCCATCAGAGATCCAGGCACATCTTGAGGCGGTATCACCTGATCAGGGAGATCGTGGATCGCAAGGAGATCGAGGTTCGGAGAGTAGCTTCAGAAGACAACACTGCAGATCCATTCACCAAGGCCCTGCCCCAGACTCAGTTCGAGCGGCTGATCGAGATGATAGGTCTTCGATACGCCAGTACATGGCCTTAGTGCAAGTGGGAGATTGTTAGTGTATATGCCCTAGAGGCCATTACTGTATCATACTAGTTTGTATATTACTTAATGGATGCTTGGGATATTCACCTTGTATATACAGTCTTGCTCAAAATAGTAGTATGCTACTTGGTTTGTCTCTACTTCAATGTGTACTTGTGTTTATTTTACTATATCACTTATACGCATTAGTGGAGCCCTTAGGATCTTTGCTTGATTACCAGCGTTGTGATGGCAGTCACACTAGTGGGGGCTGGGTAATCTATAAGCACATCCTTATACAGGTCCCTAGTCGCAGGACTATCGAGACAGGGCATCGATACTCCGGAGTAGACTAGCGTATGCGCTTCTCATCCCAGTGTGGGAGATGGTCTGTCCCACAGCCATCAGTACGTCGTACTGGAGATAGTATACGGGTGCTCGTTGGGTTACGAGTACACTGGACAGGACTCGTCGGGAACTGACAGGTTGGTATTATACCTATCGTCAGTCGTCAGTTCCCAGGTGACATGAGTACAGCTTAGTCCGCTGACTTGACACTGGCACTTCGCCTCGAGTGTGTTCCCACTGCACTTTGATCACTACCCTACCACGGCTCAAAGGAGTCGTGCAAACAGGTGGTGGTTGGGTGCAGTCCCGAAGCACTTGGAGGCAGTGACGGTTAGACAGGATTCGTCTCTCCCGGTATTGGGGGTTGACATCGCGCTGTGTCTAGGAGAGCCATTACACGAGTAGTCCCTGGCCAGGGCAAACGAGATATACTGGTAGGTTTCCAGTGTTATCTCAGGGTGTTTTGGGCTTCGCTCCGGCACGACTTGTACCGCTATTGGGGGACTGACGTTTACCGCCCCCTAGGCCCGCCATGTGATGTATCAGACGAACAGACCGGACTGTACGGAGAATGTCACATTCAGACTCAGTAGGAGTTCAGATGGGGTTTTCACTTCGTCAGCCTTCTTGTCGACATCTACCTGGGGACCGTTACGCACAGCTAGTGCCGCTTGCGGTCTGTGGTTAAACCCGCTGCCAGCGTAGTGTCGAGTCTTTAGAGTCCCACACAGAGGGTATTCGCCTCTGGGCAAAACAGAGTAGAGGTCGCATGGTTTTGCGACAGGGTTCGTTCTCATCCGCGCACTTGTGCACGTTTGGAGTCCGGACGGATTATACTGGCAGGCTCTGGTTTGAGCCAGATACTGGTATATGTTTTGGGGGTTGCTTTTATATCTTGGTATTCTTGTTTTTCGGAACGAGAATGCAGGTGTGTATGCACAGTTGCTTGAGGCGGAGAATGAGGTTTTTCATTAGGGTTTCGGAACGGGTGCGTATGCACAATTGACAGTCTTCATTTTCCAAACCCTAATGGATTTATATATTATCTATTAATAATAATAATTAAATGAGAATTATGTTATGGTTGTTTTTGTTGACTTGTTGACCTTGGTTGACTTGTTGACCATTGACCACTTTCATGCCTTCAAAAGTCCTCCTTGATTTATGCTTACATTTTTAAATGAAGCATGGTAGTGGTCATTCCAAATTACCATCAACTATTCTCATTTTCAATTATTATTATTAGATAATTATTTTCTTTTGCATTATGGTTGCAAGATAGAATATGATAGCTCATTCTATCATATTCATTCTCTCTCCTCTCTTCATCTTCTTCTTCCTCTAGTCAAGAGAAACCTTCTCATGAGTTGAGAATCCTTCTCTTGAAAAAGAAAAGCAAACCCTAGTCACTCTCTCTACTCATTCTAGGTTGAAGGTTTAGCAAACCGGAAACCCTAGTTCACTCAAAGATCGAGGAAGAGCCCAAAGTCGAACCTTCGAGGTGGATCCATCTTCGACGGGAGAAGGCGACGTAAAGAAAACCATCAACCTCTACAAGACTTGAAGAAGAAGGAGTTCAAGTATAGGTATAACCATCTTCCATAGTAGCTAACTCTCTTTAGCTAGAATACTAGTTTTAGTTTAGACAACGATCCCGACCATGTTTAGTCCATGTTGCCTCTTGCGATAAAAATTCGTTTTTTATACCGTTTCCGCCTCCCCGTAAGCACCGGGGGTCGCAATATGGACTAACAAAACCCACTGCCAGCGTAGTGTCGATTCTTTAGAGTCCCACATAGAAAGCTTTTCGCCTTTAGGCAAAAGAGTAGAGGTCGCATGGTATTGCGACAGGTCGCATGGTTTTGCGACAGGGTTCGGTCACATCCGTGCACTTGTGCACGTACAGTGTCCGGACAGTTTACACTAGCGGGCTTTAGTTTAAGCCAGATCCAAGTGTACCTTATGGGATTGGATTTATCCAGTTTGCATTCGTGTTCCTCGGAACGCGGATGCGGGTGTGTATGCACAGTTGACAGGGAGGCAGAGGCAGCGGATTCTCATTAGGGTTGTTGACAGTTGACCGTTGACTATTTGACTTTTTGCTTAACCCTAATGAGAATATGATATGTGATTAACTATTGTATTAATTAAGTATTATGGTGACATGGTTGTTGACTTTTGTTGACTTGTTGACTTTGTTGACCGGTTGACTAGGCTTGACTAGTTGACCATCATGATAACCATAGCCATCATTTCATGGCAAAGACTTTTACTTGCTTGCTCATTTGTGTAAAATGAGTGCATGATATGATATGGTTATGGTTGCTTCAACCATCACATAAGACTTTTTTGATATGATGAGTTATCATGACTTTGGATTATGAGAGGGTGAAAGACAAAAGTGAGCCTCATTCTTTCTTGCTCATTCTCTCTCTTGTTCTTGAGCTCTCTTGCTTTGCTCTCACCCTTATCCTCTTGCTCCCTCTCTTGACTCTATGGTTCATATCTCTCATGAGATGAGAATCAAGAACTATAGATAAAATCTCATTCTAATTCTTCTCTACTCATTCTAGTTCACTAGGTTTAGCAAACCAAGTGAACTAGTTTCTTCAAAGAACGAAGAAGGAGCTAAAGGTTGGAGCTTTCATGTGGATCTATCTTCGGCGTACGGAGACGACGAGAAGAAGCCAATCGGACCACCATCGGAGCTTGAAGACGAAGGAGTTCAAGACAAGCGAGGTATAACCCCCTAACCGAGTAGCTAGAAACTCATAGTTAGGTTGTTAGATAGATGTTTAACTAAGATCCGGGTTTTAGGTCCATGTTACCACCTCCGTAAAAATCGTTTTTTACCAAATTCCGCATTCCCGAAAGTACCGGGAGAGGTAGCATGGACTTACAGCATCTGCCAGTTATTGCTAAAGGAGTCACTCCCGGTGAAAGGATCTCGGTCCTTTCCTTATCGAATAAGGTGCAGGATGTTCTACAAGGAACACCGTGATGCAAAGCAAGAACTGTAGCTACCAGTTTTTAAACAAGTTTCTACAACATCTTTAGGTTTCTTTTATTTCATTAACCTCATTAATGAAGTCCCATTTTAATATGCTTCACAAGCATCTCATTTGAAACGAAACCTGCAATATAACATATATCTCATATATATAATATAAACATTCGTCTCAGGCAGTAATATGATCTCATCACAGAACATTGCAGCAGAAGAACATATATGAAATATTGGATATACTAGGACGTCCGTGTTTTCAATACGAGCCTGCATAAAACACGGATTCCACGGTCGCGATGAATAGCCAAACCCACATCCCTAGACCCCTACGAGAGCGGCAAGCAACACTGCCAATTCTAGGGTTAGGAGACCCGGTCTAGACTCCTCGAGATGGTCTCCCACTGGACCCTAGAACCCGGTTACTTGTGCTCCCCGCCTTGGGTCTACCTAATGCGGAAAAGTAAATAATATACAACGGTGACATCTTCCGCTACCTGGAAGTGCCCCAATAAAAGAATATTACATACAAATGAAATTTACATGAATGAAAAAGAAAAAACTCTCATCTCACATAAAACCCACGGCTATTCAAACGCGACGATCCAATACAACATATCACAGCAACACATAACATCACATGTCATCAACGTAAGTAAACATGCATATCCCAATTGTCGTTGACATATAGCAACGAAACCGGCGATATCACATATTACACTTACGGTCACAGAAAAGAAAGTGTAAAACTACAATAGTTGGAATCCGCAACCTCCTTAGACATCGCATGCCTAACCAAATGAATTCCTTAGACATCTCATGCCTAACAATTATAAACCCCGCATTTTAGTATCATTATCGAAAACTCTTTTCAATATCAAGTCGGGCAATTCAACAAGATTCCCGACGTCCTGATCGAATGCTCGTCGCAAACTTTAGTAGACGGCCGCACCCCCAGATGCCGTCGACGAAGTGCACTAAGGCGGAACACCGCTGCCGCGAGCACCCGAACGGATGCTTTCGGCGACGGGGTTCTCCTACAGTCACTTGGTCGGGGCTATGAAGCGTAGCTGTCTATTAAGTTTACCCGGCGAGTATCCGCGTACGCTACGTGATTGAGACGGACTTTTGATCACATCAAAATTCCGTAGCAACCGATCATTTGAGACTAAACAGCTATGTTTATAATATTCAAATTTGTTATCTCATAACTACCTGTGAATTCCAAATATTGTATCACATCCCAGATAAATAGACAAAGTTAAACTTTCCGATCGAATTATCAAACACCCAAGATTTCCCCAATATATCTCAACACTTGAAATCAGTTTAAAAACATCCATCACATGCCACAGTACCAATGGTCCAGCCGTAGAAGGGTCAAGCCAACGCCTCACATGTGGCACGCCGTACTGCCCCAAACCCTAAGGTTCAAAAGGCAGTTCAAGACGGTCACATAATCGAGTTAAGGTTTGTTGTCTTCTAGAGGGTCCACCGCGTTACTTGCACGACTTAGAACGTTCTTAAACACGAGGAAAAATCCAACTTTTGAAAAATTTTCCGACAGGGGAAAAAGTGAGTTATTTATATCCGTTCGAACTTTTTAACAGTTTCTAAAATTATCCGGACAAAACTAAACAAAGTTAAAATATCCGATCGAATCTTTAAGTCCCAATACAGCCTAGATAATTCAACAGTTGAATAAATATTAAAACTTCCCAGAAAATACAGTACTTAGCTACGGAGGTTACTGTGCAAACTCTATCCCTCAATCCTTCCTTCTTGCCGCGGAACCGCCGCCAATACCACGGTTTGGCCGCGTTTCCGCGGCGCTTTGGGCGATTTAGGGGGTCGGGTTTCACAGTAATTCTTAAAATAGCCTGCTGAATTTTTTGGGTATTTTTAATATGAAAAAAATCACAGTTTTGAAAAATTTCCAGAAACTAGGGTATATCGAGTTTTCCGGGTTCGATCGGACTTTAAACTTCGTCTAGACTTCGCCTAGAGCTCTAGCTTGGCTCTGATACCACTGTAGGGTTGCTAGGAACGTGCACAAGGTTCTACGAGGCATCAACCATGCCCAATTTAAAAATTAGCCGTGCCGAACAACCCGAAGCCGGATCTTTAAACTAGAGATTAGGCGAAAACTTGCATGTTAACAACTTTAACACTAAGTGAGAGGGATTACAACCTTTGTAGATCCGGTCCTTCACTTCATAAGCTCCGTGTTGTGGTCCCTTCACTGCGATCATCGGGTTCCGGACTCTCGAGAGGTTCCACGAAGAGAAAGATGCAGTCTTACTTCCGATCTTCGATACAAAGATGATCTACCTTGAAGTTTCGTTAACACAAGCTAAAACTCATGAAATGATGTGACCACCCTCATCTAAATGGCAAGGGAAGATGAGGATGATGAAGTAGGATTTTTGCTCTCTTTATTTATCTTTTTCTCACATATTTTCATCACAAATATCAAAGCAAGAAAGCTTTGTAAGCAAAGAAGAAGAAGGAAGAAGATGATGAATAATGATTGAATTCCTTTTGTGATGAATAATGCAAAGAAGATAATGATCAATAATGCAACCATGGTTAACATAACCTTTGTAGAGAATTAACTAAGGCTAGGGTTTGGGTTAGGTTAAGAATGAGTCACTTGAAAATATCTTTCACAAAACAAAACCAAAACCTTCTAGAATCATCTAGAAAGCTTAACCCTAATCCAAACCCTAATCATGTTTAAACTCCACTAAACATGTTGCATTAGTTATCATATCATGTTACAATATTATATATCACATATATAATATTTATTGTAACCAAATAAAATAATACATTTAACATATATCGCATATATATCAATGTATTACCCAAGTGAGAAAAAGAATCTTTTAGTGAGCTAACATTAGTTAATGTCATTTAATATATCATATATATTATTATAAATTAAATTATCGAATCAACACTTGATCCGACAATCCGGCTATATCGCATATAACCGACTAATATATATCCGTACCGCTTCATCGAATCAACACTTGATCCGATGACCCGGCTGATATCAAATATCGCGAGAATACAATACGATATCACATACCGCATTATCCTCGGTCCCGCACATATCACATATGTGCACCTACTCCGTTTTGCCTGAGCCAAGAAACCTCTGTGTAGGACTCTAAAGAATCGTCAATACGCCGGCAGTAGGTGATGATCATATCAAACACCCACAAGCTGCAAGCGGACAGCTAAATGTAACAGCTACCCAGGTATTGAGCTCTCAGAAGATCAACAAGCAAGCCTGTACATTCTCCTGTGAATCCAAACAGTAACACTCCCGTACAGTCCGGTCTCGTCGTCTGATATGTTGCATATCTCGCCTAGGGGTGGTAAACGTCAGACCCCAGTAGCTCGATAAGTCGTGTCGATATGAGGTCTATAACATTTCGAGAAACTACTGATAACACTTACCTGTAAATCTCAGCAACCCTGGCCAGGGATTTCCGGTTATAGCCAATCGAACACAGCACAACATCAACTCCCTATACCGGGAGAGACGAATCCCCTCCTATCGCTCATTGCCTCCATGTGATTCGGGACTGTACCCAAAAGCCACCTTTTTGCACGCCCTCTTAGACGTGGTATGATGGAAATCAAAGCACAGTGGGAATCACACAAGACTCTATGACGATCTCGGGTCAACAGATTACTCTGTACCAGTGTCACCGGAGAACTGTCATCTGACGTGAGGTATAATACCATCTGGGAGTTCTCGGAAAGTCCGTCCAGTGTGCCCAATCTCCACTGAGCACCCGTACACCATCCTTGATGTCAAACACTGATGGATATAGGATCATCCATCGCCCATCATATAGGTCAAGATGCGTATACGCTAGTCTACTCTGGTGCATCGATGCCCTGTCTCGATACACCCTCGACTAGGGACAGTTATAGGATGTACTCGTCAACTACCGTGGCCCCACTAGTATGATCTCATCATAGTCCCAGTAGTCGAGTACATTTCTTAAGGGCTTTATCAACATGTAACATAGAGACAATCAGAGTACATGTTAAGATAAAGTACAACCAGATAGCATACTATCATATCGAGCAAGAAAGTCCTCCCTATATATGTCCTAGCATCCACTACAATATACATCGTATGTACAGTAATGGCCTCTAGGGTATACATATAACTAACAGATTTCGATCGTGCAAACACTTTAGATTCTACTCCAAAACTTCTCTGTGCACCTGAGACTTGAGCAAAAAAATAAACATCCCAGAAAATACAAAAATATCATAGAAGAGTTACTGGAGCAAACTGGGTTGAATCGGCCGCAACTCAGCCGTGGATCCGCGGCGGATCGGTGGGATCGGCCGCGGTTCCGCGGCTGTATGGCCGATTCAGGAACCCATTTTTCTCCAGTGATCTTATATATCTCTGCTTGTTATTCTGCAGCTCCCTGAAAAAATTTTAGAGTCTGTTTTAAAAAACGACAGAAACATGGTGATATCAATGTCTTTTTCGGTTCGTTTTGCGTTCGAAATTCCAACGACTTTGCTAATGAGTTAATTATTGTTTAGCGAGGCTCTGATACCACTGTAAGTCGATGTACAACACCCCACGACTTGCGGGGAGGCGGAATAATGAAAAACGATCTTGTTTTAGGCGTAAACATCGACTAACCGAGAATATTTGCTAAACTATAACTAACAAGAATCATAGAAGTTAACAACTACTATGAAAAGTGATTATACCTGATGAACCGTGTCCTTCGTCTTTTTGTTCTCCACGTCCTCTCCGGCCTTCTCTATGTAGTAGATGATCCACCCGAGAGCTTTACTTCAAGCTTCACCTCTAACTTGAGGTTACTAGGTTTCTTAAAGTGCTAATCTAAGTAACCTAGGTGATATAGAGAAGGGTTATGGATTAAGTAGTCTAATCTAATCCTTGGTCTCAACACATGAGAGGGGAGGATTAGGGTTTGAAGAGAGAGAGCTTGAGGAGAGAGAAAGTGAGCAAGAGAATGGAATGAGATAATGATCTCTCATAATATATATGAAGCATTATATTTATCAAAATAAATAATATAAAGGAATTAACAACCATGCTTCATAAATATAAATGAGTAATTCATCTACATGAGTCATTAAGCATTTATCATGCATTAATGACAAGGATGAATCACACAAATGAGTCACTAATCTCATTTAATGCTTATGCCACCTTAACCCCCAAGTCACCAACCTTCTAGAAACTTCTCGCAAAATTACGAGAACGCCCCTCCTATCCGTGAAAACACGGAAAAACTTTAGACCGTATAAATCCAATAACCGGATACTAGAAACTGGCTTAAAACAAAGGCGGCTAGTAAAAACTGTCCGGATGTCGTACGTACGTAAACACACGTATGCGTCCGAACCCTTGTCGTAAAACCATACGACCTGTATATCGTTTCGCCTGGAGTAGGGAAACTCTCTGTGTGGGACTCTAAAGACTCGACTACTACGCTGGCAGTGGGTTTAACCACAGACCGCAAGCGGCACTAGCTGTACGTAACGGTCCCCAGGTAGATGTCGATAAGAAGGCCGATGAGGAAACCCATCCGAACTCCTACCGAGTCTGATGTGACAATCTCCGTACAGTCCGGTCTGTTCGTCTAAAACTATCGCATATCGGGCCTAGGGGCGGCAAGCGTCAGTCCCCTAATAGCAGTATAAGTCGTGTCGGAGTGAAGCCCATTACACCCTGAGAAACTATTGGAACCTACCAGCAAATCTCGCTTGCCCTGGCCAGGGACTTTGCGTAATGGCTCTCTGACACAGCGCGATATCAACTCCCAATACCGGGAGAGACGAATCCTGTCTAACTGCCACTGCCTCCAAATGCTCGGGACTGCACCCAACTGCTACCTGTTTGCACGACTCCTTTGAGCCATGGTTGGGTAGCAATCTAAGAACAGTAGGACACACTCGAGGCGAAGTAGCAGTGTCAATTCTACGGACTATGTTGTACTCATGTCACCTGGGAACTGTTAACTGACGACTGGTATAAAACCAACCAACAGTTCCCTGTGAGTCCTGTCCGGTATACCCGTAACCTAACGAGCACCTATATACTATCTCCAGTACGACGTACTAACGGCTGTGGGACAGACCATCTCCCCAACTGGGATGAGAAGCGTACACACTAGTCTACTCCGGAGTATCGATGCCCTGTCTCGATAATCCTATGACTAGGGACCTGAATAAGGATGTGCTTGTAGACTACCCAGCCCCTACTAGTGTGACTGCCATCACAACGCCGGTAGTCAAGCAAGATCCTAAGAGCTCTATCAATACGTATACACACATATTAAGATAGAAAAACCAAGTAGCATACTACCATGTTTAGCAAGACTGTTATATACATGTGAATATCCAAAGCTTCCATTAAGTAATATACAAACTAGTATGATACAATAATGGCCCCTAGGGTATATACACTAACAATAACCACGACTAATTCTCCACTAATTTTGAATTTTCTTAATAATAAATTTTACCCCATATTAATCCTAGCATGGTGTAAGTCCCATACACCCTTGTTGCATATGTAACCTAGCATGACACATGCATATATATCACATATATATTTATGTGTGCATAAAGAAAACAGTACATTTAACATATATCACATATATATCAATGTATCATAAGTGAGAAAAAGAAATGCTTAAGTGAGCTAATATTAGTCAATATAATGTAATATATCAAATATATAATTATACATTAAATTATTAAATCAACACTTGATTTAATAATCCGGCTATATCACATATAACCGACTAATATAAAATATATCATTTCATCGAATCAATACTTGATCCGATGACCCGGCTATATCACATATAACCGGCCGATATCACATATCACGAGAATAGAATACGACATCACATACGCGTATCAATCTCGGTCCCGCACATATCATATATGTGCTCCTACTCCGTTTCGCCTGAGCCAGGATACCTGTGTATAAGACTCTTGAAGACTCGTCAATACACCAGCAGTAGGTGGTGATCATATCAGTCACTCACAAGCCGTCAGCGGTCAGTAAAACGTAACGGCCACCCGGGTATTGAGCGATGAGAACATCAACAAGTGAGCCTGCTCACACTCCTGTGAATCCAATTAGTAACACTACCGTACAGTCCGGTCTCTTCGTCTGATATGTTACATATCCAGTCTAGGGGTGGTAAACGTCAGACCCCAGTAACCGATAAGTCGTGTCAATGTGAGGCCCATAACGGGTTGAGAAACTACTGATAACTCTTACAAGTAGATCTCCATATCAGCCCTGGCCATGGACTTCCTGTTATAGCTAATCGAGCACAGCGTAACATCAACCCCCAATACCGGGAGTGACGAAACCCTTCCTATCGCTCATTGCCTCCATGTGATTCGGGACTGTACCCAAAAGCCACCGTTTTGCACGTTCTCTTGAACATGGTAAGGTGGAAATCAAACCACAGTAGGAATCACACAAGACTCTATGACGATTTCGGGTCTACAGACTAACCTGTACCAATTGTAGGATTGCTAGGCACGACAGCAAGGTTTCGGGAGGTATCATCCATGCCATTTTCAAAAATTTGCCATGCTTAACAATACTAACCCTAGAATCTTAACTAATGATTTAGACAATACAATGTGTAAACTACTTTACAACTAAGTGATTAGGGTTTACAACCTTTATAGTCCGGTCCTTCACGTCTTTAGCTCCTTGTAATAGTCTCTTCACTCCAAGTTGTGATCTTGTGGACTCTCGAACGGCTCCACAAGAAGAAAAATGCATGCTTGCTTAAAGTCTTCAAAGCCGAAGATGATCTACGTCGAAGAGCACAAACCCAAGCTACCCTCTTCACTAATGTGGGATTAGTGAACCAACACCTTATACTAAAGTGCTAATCTAGTAGAGGATAATGAAGTAGGATTTTTGCTCACTTTAGAATTACTTTTCTCACTTGTTTTAAAGCTTCTGTCAAAACCTAGAGAGCTCTCTTGAGCTTTAAGAAAGAAGAAGCAAATAATAGACGAGAGAGTGAATGATAACCATGGGTGAGAAAATATCTAATATATCTCATGTAGAGATTTAACCATGAGTTTAGATAATGGTTGGGTTAACAAATATCTAGTATAAGACAAAACTAGTGGACAAGTCAATGGGTCTCCAAGCTTCTACAAGTTTCATGCCATGTAACCATTATCCAACTAATAATTGATTTATACTAAATAAATAAATCCTTCATTATCATTATCATGGTTTAAGTCTCATACACCCATATTGCATGTATCATCAACCATGACACATAAATAAAACACAATTAATATATATCACACATATATATATCAAGTGTGCACATGTGAGAAAAAGAAATGCTTAAGTGAGATAATATTAGTTAATGTAAATTAATATATCAAATATATAATTATACATTAAATCATCAAATCAACACTTGATTTAATAATCCAGTTATATCTCATATAACCGACTAATATTATTTGTATCAATTTATCGAATCAACACTTGATTCGATGACCCGGTTATATCTCATATAACCGAATGATACTGTATCGACTTATCGAATCAACACTTGACTCGATAACCCGGCTATATATCATATAACCGATCGATACTTTATATCATGAGAATAGAATACGGTATCATATACTCGTATTAATCTCGGTCCCGCGCATATCACATATGTGCTCCTAGTTCGTTTTGCCTGAGCCAGAGAAACCTCTGTGTAGGACTCTAAAGACTCATCAATGTAAGTCCATGTCACGCACACCACGTGTTCGCGGAGAGGCGGAATATATGAAAAACAATTATCAAAGCTTCATAACACGGACTTGAGCACACAGATGGTGTCTAAACCATTACTAGCAAACTACGAGAGCTTAACTACTCTGATTCGAAGTTATACCTCACGTTACTTGTCCTTCGGGACTTCATCGCTGTCCTCCACACCTCGTCGGCTCTATGGAACATGGGCACCTCAATGGCCTCCTCGAGACAAAGGCGATCCACCCGAGAGTCTATAGTCCGAGCTCTTATCTTGAATCTGAGATAACTACCGCTTCTATTTTGCTAATCTAGAAGTCCTGGAGGGTGTAGAGTATTTAGATGGATTACTTAGTCACTTAAACCCTAGGATTCTCAACTTATGAGAGCTTTTAGGATTTGAGGAAGAAGATGAAGACTTGAGGAGAGAGAAGTGTTTTGTGATAATGAAATGAATAATACTCATGCTAGAATAATATGAAGCATAATAATATCTCTCTTGATAATATCAAGATAATATCTAGCATGCTTCATTTAATTCTAAGGGTGATTCACCTCATGAGTCATTAAGCATTTAATGTAAACTACACCTCATCTCCTCCACCTCATTTAGTTTAAATCTAAAAAGAAATAAACACAAATGAGTCACCTCCTTCTAGAAGCTTCCTGACAAATCACGAGACTGCCCCTCCCATCCGTATTTTCGAAAAACACGGATAATCTTTGACTGAATAAATCCATCTGTATAATACTAGAATCTGGCTTAAACCAAAGCCCGCTAGTATTATCTGCCAGATCATAGTACGTGCACAAGTGTACGTAAGTGATCGCAGCCCTACCGTAAAATCATACGGCCTCTACACCTTTTGCCCGGTGCATGGAAACTCTCTGTCTGGGACTCTAAAGACTCGACACTACGCTGGCAGTGGGTTTAACCACAGGCCGCAAGCGGTACTAGCTGTACGTAACGGTCCCAGGTAGATGTCGGTAAGAAGGACGATGAGGAAACCCATCCGAACTCCTACTGATCCTGTATGTGACAATCTCCGTACAGTCCGGTCTGTTCGTCTTGGACTATCGCATATAGGGCCTAGGGGGGCGGTAAACGTCAGACCCCTAATAGCGGTATAAGTCGTGTCGGAGTGAAGCCTATTACACCTTGAGAAACTACTGGAACCTACCAGTAAATCTCGCTTGCCCTGGCCAGGGACTTTGCTTAATGGCTCTCCATACACAGCGCGATATCAACCCCCAATACCGGAAGAGACAAATCCTGTCTATCCGCCACTGCCTCCAAGTGCTTCAGGGCTGCACCCAACTACTATCTATTTGCACGACTCCTTTGAGCCGTGGTTGGGTAGTAATCTAAGTACACTGGGAACAAACCTGAGGTGAAGTAGCAGTGTCAAGTCGACGGACTAAGCTGTACTTATGTCACCTGGAAACTGCTATCTGACGATGGGTATAGAACCAACCAACAGTTCCCGGCGAGTCCTGTCCGTTGTACCCGTAACCTAACGAGAACCTGCATACTATCTCCAGTACGACGTACTGATGGCTGTGGGATAGACCATCTCCCCAGCTGGGATGAGAAGCGTATACACCAGTCTACTCCGGAGTATCGATGCCCCGTCTTGATAATCCAACGACCAAGGACCTGTATGGGATGTGGCTTATAGACTACGTAGCCCCCACTAGTGTGACTGCCATCACAACGCTGGTAATCAAGCAAAGATCCTAAGGGCTCTACTAATATGTATAAGCGATATGTTAAAAGAAACACATGCACATATTAAAGTAGACACAAACCAAGTAGCATACAACCATTTCTAGCAAGACTGTCAATACAACTGTGAATATCCCAAGCTTCTATTAAGTAATATACAAACTAGTATGATACAGTAATGGCCTCTAGGGCATAAACACTAACAATCTCCCACTTGCACTAGGGCCATGTACTGGCATATCGCAGACCTATCATCTCGAATAGCCTCTCGAACTGCGTCTGAGGAATGGTCTTTGTGAATGGATCAACAGTGTTATTCTCCGTATCTACTTTCTTTACCTCAATCTCCCGGCGATCTACGATCTCCCTGATCAGGTGATACCGCCTTAAGATGTGTCTGGACTTCTGATGGGACCTGGGTTCCTTTGCTAAAGCTATAGCGCCGTTGTTATCGCAATACAGAGATATTGGATCGACACTGGTAGGAACCACCTGAAGTTCCGTGAGGAACTTCTTCATCCAGACAGCTTCTTTTGCGGCATCGCAAGCAGCTATGTACTCTGCTTCCATCGTCGACTCAGCAATGGTGTCCTGCTTTGAACTCTTCCAACAGACCGCCTCTCCATTGAGGGTAAAGACATAACTCGATATGGACTTGGAGTCATCCTTGTCACTCTAGAAACTGGAGTTGGCAAAGGCCTTGATCTGGAGGTCCTTTCCGCCATACACCAAGAACATCTCCTTAGTCCTCCTCAGGTACTTGAGAATGTTCTTTACTGCTATCCAGTGCTTCTCCCCTGGGTTTGCCTGATACCGGTGTAAGTCTACGTTACCTCTCCCGGTACTTACGGGCTTGCGGAAATGATGAAAAACGATTTTTCAAGAGGTGGTAACATGGACTCAAAATACAGATCTTTGTTAAACAACTACCTAACAACCTAACTTGAGTTTTACCTACTCGGTTAGGGGGCTATACCTTTCTTGAACTCCTTCGTCTTCAACTCTTTCCGGTGTACGGATCGGCCTCACCTCGTCGTCTCCTTGCGCCGAAGATGGATCCACCTGAAAGCTTCTACCTTTGGCTTCTTCTTCGAATTTGAAGAAACTAGAACACTTGGTTTGCTAAACCTTGTGAACTAGGATGAGTAGAGAAGTGATTTGGGTTTTCTTTTATCTCTAAGGCAATGTTTCTCAACTCATGAGAGGGTGTTGCCTTGAGCTAGAGAGAGAGCAAGAGGAAGAGCAAGAGGGAGAGCTTGAGCATGAAAGAGAAGAAGAATGATAGAATGAGCCAACCCCTTTTCCTCCCATGCTCCCATAATAATAATAATAATAATAATAATAATAATAATAATAATAATAATAATAATTGAGTATTATGTGATGGTTCATATCATATCAAGTGGCATTATCATTTCAAGCACTCATATTGCAAAGCATAACAAGCAAGCAAAAGTCTTTGCCATGAAATGATAGCCATTGCAATGATGATGGTCAACTAGTCCAACCTAGTCAACCTGTCAACAAAGTCAACAAGTCAACAAAGTCAACCCCTCAACTCAACCATGACACAATAATACTTAATTAATATTATCATTAATCATATTTCTTATTTTCATTAGGGTTTAGCAAAAGTCAATTGTCAACAGTGAACAGTCAACAGTCAATAACTCCAATGAGAATCCTCTGTCTCTGTCTCTCTGTCAACTGTGCATACACACCCGCATCCGCGTTCCGAGGAACACGAATACAAACGAGATAAAACCAATCCCTAAAAGTACACTAGGATCTGGCTTAAACCAAAGCCCGCTAGTGTTAACTGTCCGGACACCAAACGTGCACTAGTGCACGGATGTGACCGAACCCTGTCGTAAAACCATGCGACCTGTCGCAAAACCATGCGACCTATACTCTTTTTCCTAAAGGCGAATAGCTTTCTGTGTGAGACTCTAAAGACTCGACACTACGCTGGCAGTGGGTTTAACCACAGGCCGCAAGCGGCACTATCTGTGCGTAACGATCCCAAGGTAGATGCCGACAAGAAGACGGACGAGGTGAAATCCATCTGAACTCCTACTGAGCCTGTATGTGACAGTCTCTATACAGTCCGGTCTGTTCGTCTGATACATCGCATGGCAGGCCTAGGGGGCGGTAAACGTCAGTCCCCTTATAGCGGTACAAGTCGTGTCGGAGTGTAGCCCAGAACACCCTGAGATAGCACTGGAAACCTACCAGTATATCTCGCTTGCCCTGGCCAGGGACTACTCGTGTAATGGCTCTCCTAGACACAGCGCGATGTCAACCCCCAATACCGGGAGAGACGAATCCTGTCTAACCGTCACTGCCTCCAAGTGCTTCGGGACTGCACCCAACTACTACCTGTTTGCACGACTCCTTTGAGCCGTGGTAGGGTAGTAATCTAAGTACAGTGGGAATACACTCGAGGCGAAGTGACAGTGTCAAGTCAGCAGACTAAGCTGTACTCATGTCACCTGGGAACTGATAACTGACGATAGGTATAGTACCAACCAACAGTTCCCGACGTGTCCTGTCCAGTGTACTCGTAACCCAACGAGCACCCGCATACTATCTCCAGTACGACGTACTGATGGCTGTGGGACAGACCATCTCCCCTGCTGGGATGAGAAGCACATACGCTAGTCTACTCCGGGGTATCGATGCCCTGTCTCGATAGTCCTACGACTAGGGACCTGTATAAGGATGTGCTTATAGATTACCCAGCCCCCACGAGTGTGACTGCCATCACAATGCTGGTAATCAAGTAAAGATCCTAAGGGCTCTACTAATATGTATAAGCGATATGCTAAAAGAAACACATGCACATATTGAAGTAGAAACAAACCAAGTAGCATACTACCATTTTGAGCAAGATTGTCTATACAACTGTGAATATCCCAAGCTTCCATTAAGTAATATACAAGCTAGTATGATATAGTAATGGCCTCTAGGGCATATACACTAACAACCGGCTTACAACGCTCAATGCGTATGCTACATCTGGTCTGGTACAAAACATCGCATACATTATAGAGCCGACCGCAGAAGCGTAGGGTATAATCGACATTCGAGCCCTTTCTAAATCAGTCTTGGGAGACATCTCATTGGAGAGGGTAATTCCGTGACACGCCGGTAGGTTACAGCGCTTAAAATCTTCCATACTGAATCTTTTCAATATGGTGTCTATGTACCTGGACTGCGAAAGTCCCAACATCCTCTTTGATCTATCACGATAGATCTGGATCCCCAAAATGTAGGTGGCGTCACCCAGGTCCTTCATGGAGAACTTCTGTAATAAGAATCCTTTGACTGACTGTAGCATAGGAATATCATTTCCTATAAGGAGAATGTCATCCACGTACAAGACGAGGAATACTACAGCTCTCCCTACAATCTTACTGTATACGCATGGTTCATCTGGATTTTTGATAAAGTCGAATTCTTTGACAGTATCATCAAAATAGATGTTCCAACTCCGCGATGCCTGCTTTAGTCCATAAATGGACTTAAGCAACTTGCACACTTTACCGCTGCTCCCACTCTGAATGAATCCTTCTGGCTGATCCATATAGATGCATTCTTCCAAATTACCATTTAGAAAATCCGTCTTTACGTCCATCTGCCAGATCTCATAATCGTGGAAGGCAGCAATGGCAAGAAGGACCCGAATGGATTTAAGCATAGCCACTGGAGAAAAGGTTTCGTCATAGTCCAAACCAGGTCTTTGACGAAAGCCCTTTGCAACAAGCCTAGCCTTATTGGTTTCAACCTGTCCATCTACACCAATCTTCTTTCTGAAGATCCATTTGCATCCTACCGGTTTTACCCAATCTGGAGCAATGTCCAAAGTTCATACTTTGTTAGTGTACATGGACTCCATTTCGGTCCGCATTGCATCCAGTCATCTTACTGAGTCGCCGCTCTGAATGGCTTGTTGGAAGCTAGTAGGGTCATCATTGTCAATGATGCAATCCTCTCGATCCCCGTCTATAAGAAAATTGTAGTATCTCTCGGGCGGATGAGACTGCCTACTACTTTTGCGGATAGGTGCTGGGATGTCCCTTTCTTCTAAAACTTCTGGTTCTACCATACTTTCAATAACAGCTTGTGGTTCTGGAATTTCTTCCAGTTCTATTGCGCTCCCACTCTTCTGATTTTCTAAAAATTCAGCATCCAAGAAGTTGGCATGACGAGAAACAAAAACCTTTTGTTCCACTGCGTAATAGAAACAATACCCCTTGGAGTTCTTTGGATATCCCACAAACTTACACTGTACTGAGCGTGCCTCGAGCTTGTCCGCATGCTGCTTTTTAACAAAAGCTGGACATCCTCATGTCTTCAGGTACTGAAGGTAGGGTTTCTTCCCACTCCATATCTGATATGGTGTGGTAGGCACAGTCTTGGTTGGAACCTTGTTCAAAAGATATGCAGCTGATTTTAGCGCATAACCCCAGAAAGATCGCGGTAACTCAGCCTTACTCATCATAGAACGAACCATATCCAATAGGGTTCGATTCCGCCTTTCCGATACACCGTTGTGTTGTGGTGTGTATGGACGAGTAAGCTGAGTGAGAATTCCATTCACTTTTAAGTAACCCAGGAACTCGACACTTAAGTATTCACCACCTCGATCAGATCTCAGTGTCTTGATACTTTTGCCTGTTTTGTTTTCCACTTCATTCTTGTATTCCTGGAATTTCTCAAAGGCCTCGGATTTATGCTTCATCAAGAAGATATGTCCATACCTAGAGAAATCATCCGTAAAAGTAATGAAGTAGGAATAACCACCTCTCGCATGTGTAGACATCGGACCACACACATCACTATGTATGAGTCCCAAGAACTCGCTCGCTCTTACTCCGTGTCCAGTAAACGGAGTCTTTGTCATTTTTCCCTTGAGACAAGATTCACAAGTAGCATTAGATTGATATTCGAACGGATTCAAATATCCTTCTCTATGTTACTTAGTTAACCGTGTTTCATTGATGTAACCTAGTCTATAATGCCATAAGAAACCCTGATTTATTTCCGGAGACCTTGTTTTAAGTGTGTTCTGGACATTGAAAACCTGAGCTTGATTCAATACGTATATACCATCATCTAATGTACCAGACCTAATCAGAGCTTGATTTAGGTGGATGTAAACCACATCGCTTACGAATGTAAAATCATATCCCTCTCTCGAAAGTGAGGACACTGATATGATATTACAAGTCAAACTAGGTACATACAAACAGTTACGTAGAATCAATATCTGCCTACTTGTCAAACCTAGGCGATATTCTCCCATGGATTCAGCGTCCACGCTCATTCCGTTCGCGACTCTGAGAGACAAATCGCCTACCCTAATGACTCTACGGTTTCTCAAAGCATGTAATGAATTACAGATATGAGATCCTTCTATGGTATCTAGTACCCAGGAAGTAGAGTTAATTGACAAACAGTTCTCAATTACAAACACACCCGAGGCCGAAGCCACAACATGCTTCGAATCCTGGCTACTGGCTTCCAAAGCCCTGCAATCTTTCTGCCAATGCCCCTTCCCATAACAATAGGAACATCCCTCCTTCTCTACACCATGTCCCGAAACTTTTGCTCTTCCCTTTCCTTCTACTTCACTGACACCGTATATCTGCTTTGTGGAGGTTTTCCTCTTTTCACCCTTTTCTTTCGCCCTGGATACAGAAGAAGAAGGTCCCCCATTAAGCAGAGCGGGTGTCTCCCTGGTTTCTTTCAAGGTGTAAGTAGAGGGTAGGGACTGTGGAAATAAGTCAACATATGACCTGTTTCCCAACGTGGTCTCCAGGTCCGTGAGCTCATCAATATAGCTAGTTATCGTAAGGATGTCGTCCCTTACAGATGACCCGACAACCAACCTCGCTTGAAGCAATCTTTCGAGGTCTCATATCTTGCGATACGAGATTGCTCTCCACATAAATCTTTGTTATGGAGGAAGATGGAAACTAAGTCCATCTTCTCGTGCTGCTTCTGGTATACACCATCAACTGAAGCCAACACGAGGCACTTGGCATTCGCACTGTGCTTTTCCCTTGTCTGACGGATATCCATATCCGCGACAGTGGAAACTGGACCTGGGACGGCGGGGGCTTGAGTATTAATAGGGTGGTCCATCTTGTCATAGGCAATGGACATCTGGACAGACCTTTGCCAGTCATAAAAGTCAGATTCAGTCAACTTGTTATCTAGATGTAACCTAGTCATGGTCACATGGTCGCTGCAGTTGAGAGAAAGAAGAAAACACTTTAGCATGATACTCTTGCAAGTTTAGATTGGTTTTTAATTTATCTAAACTGGATGGCTCCCACTGTTTCTCGAATCCTTCCTCAAACCATAAAAGAAGAATTAGCCAGGACCGATCTCACCGTACAATACTTGCTTAACCGTTCAGCCAGGCTAGTGTCGGTACTTCGAGGGAGGTTTTACGACGCTTTCGCGAAGTTCCTTAATTAAATAACCTCTTTTCTCTGGAGGCGTAGCCCCGCCGACACTGTTCTAGACACCTACTTGGTTTATAGCATTGATCGTTAAATGACGAATCTCCTGATGAGTAGCGGATACTCACAGTAGGATCGAGATCCAAATATCATCGTGTGATGATGCTGAAGGAATCCTACTGACATTATCAAACTCCAAATGGTATGCAACAGTAGCAAGTTTCAGTTTCTTTAGAAACTCCCGATGTGGATTTTTGCCCCATGCTCTTATGACCTTGACGAAGGCCAACAAATCATAAGTCACATGTCAAGTTCTTCCCATCATTATCTTTGTTAATTTGAACCCACCAGTACATACCCTTGACGAAGGCCAACAAAGTAATACGACTGTCCTAAACCAAAGCATCTATCTATGCTACATATGAATACCCCAGCAGCTACCAAACACTATGCCTTGACGATGGCCAACAAACATAGCTTGAATACTACTGACCATCCATATGAAATGACGGAGGGCTACGACTGGTTTTGGCGAAACTGTGAACGTAGTGAACTTGATATAACCGAAGGAACCTGATAGCTTTTTAAAAGGAGTGGTTAAAGCTCCGTAATTTAAAATTCTGCTCTTTTAAAATAACCGAGTGGTTTCTTTTAAATTTGTTCCAACGATTCAGCTTTGGTTTGTTTTCTTTGCGTTATTATAATGCGTCCCATCATTTATCCTATCATTGCAGAAAACAACGAAAATACAACGTCCGCTTATGCTATCCGCATTCGCCACTGGGCCCCGTCATTCACCCGTTAGGTTACTTAACTAACGACAGAGCGGGGGCTGGGCTAGCGCGGATGCAAAACATAAGCAACGCCTACTAGATATCATATATAGATATTGTACATTCGTCAGACGCAATAATAGGCATTCCAGATCACAGATGAACATATTGGATATACTAGGAATCAGCATTTCGTTCGAGCCTGCAACAAAAGACGGATTACACGGTCGTGATGAATAGCCAAACCCTACCCTAGACCCCTACGGGTGTGGCAAACTACCCGTCTAGTACTAGAAGTGAAACAGTCTCCCTCAACAACATGAGTAGGCCATTAAACACTTCAAAGTACCCGGTAGTTTTTGCACCCCATCTTGGGTCTATCCTAGGAGCATAAAACAGTAAATGAAATAATACAATAGTGGCTACAACCTCAACCCGGATGTGCTCCGCAAAAGAATATTACAACATATTACAATTTACATCGAATGAAATATAAAAACTCTCATCTCACATCCCCGGCTATTCATCCACGACAATCCAATGAAGTTCATATCCACAAACCAATATCCATTACAGAAATGTGCAACCCCCAACTAACCGACATACTTGCAATTAGCGGAGGTTTACAAACACATTAAACATCACATATAAAACCTGATTAGCAAATAACTTAGAATTACGATCGACGACCTTTTTCCGTGTCTACCCCAAATACAAGCCAACACTGAAAAAACCTGGTCTGAAACAAAATATACAGGAAAACAGAACACCCTAAAATGAGACAAACTGTGTAAATACGAGTCAACTCGGAGTCGACTCGGCCGCGGATCCGCGGTGAATTGCACCAATCCGCCGTGCTTCCGCTGTCGTCTCACCGAGTTAGCAACTCGTATTTCTCCACTATTCTTAGAATTCCCTGCTGTGAATTTTCATGCCTTTGAAATAATTTTTTCGACAGGTTTATAATCGACAGAAACTTTAGGGAAGCGGGGTTATGTTTTCGTGTTTTTCCGACGATCGAAGTTCTAATTAGTTGCTAACAAGCTAGTAAAGGTTTAGTAGGCTCTGATACCACTGTAAGTCCATATCACGCACCCCATGTATTCGCAGGGAGGCGGAATATATGAAAAACAATTATCAAAGCTTCGTAACACGGACTTGAGCACACGGATCGTTTCTAAAACATTACTAGCAAACTACGAGAGGTTTAACTACTCACGTTACTTGTCCTTCGGGTCTTCATCGCTGTCCTCCACACCTCGTCGGCTCTATGGAACATGGGCACCTCAACGGCCTCCTCGAGTCAAAGACGATCCACCCGAGAGTAAATAGTCCGAGCTCCTATCTCGAATCTGAGATAACTACGGCTTCTAGTTTGCTAATCTAGAAGTCCTTGAGGGTGTAGAGTATTTAGATGGATTACTTAGTCACTTAAACCCTAGGATTCTCAACTCATAAGAGCTTTTAGGGTTTGAGGAAGAAGATGAAGACTTGAGGAGAGAGAAGTGTTTTGTGATAATGAAATGAATAATACTCATGATAGAATAATATGAAGCATAATAATATCTCTCTTGATAATATCAAGATAATATCTAGCATGCTTCATTTAATTCTAAGGGTGATTCACCTCATGAGTCATTAAGCATTTAATGTAAACTACACCTCATCTCCTCCACCTCATTTAGTTTAAATCTAAAGAGAAATAAACACAAATGAGTCACCTCCTTCTAAAAGCTTCCTGACAAATCACGAGACTGCCCCTCCCATCCGTATTTCCGAAAAACACGGATAATCTTTGACTGAATAAATCCATCTGTATAATACTAGAATCTGGCTTAAACCAAAGCCCGCTAGTATTATCTGCCAGATCATAGTACGTGCACAAGTGTACGTAAGTGATCGCGGCCCTGCCGTAAAATCATACGGCCTCTACACCTTTTGCCCGGTGCAGGGAAACTCGCTGTGTGGGACTCTAAAGACTCGACATTACGCTGGCAGTAGGTTTAACCATAGGCCCCAAGCGTTACTAGCTGTACGTAACGGTCCCCAGGTAGATGTCGATAAGAAGGACGATGAGGAAACCCATCCGAACTCCTACTGAGCCTGTATGTGACAATCTGCGTATTGTCCGGTCTGTTCGCCTAGGACTATCGCATATCGGGCCTAGGGGACGGTAAACGTTAGACCCCTAATAGCGATATAAGTCGTGTCGGAGTGAAGCCTATTACACCTTGAGAAACTACTGGAACCTACGAGTTAATCTCGCTTGCCCTGGCCAGGGACTTTGCGTAATGGCTCTCTATACACAGCGCGATATCAACCCCCAATACCGGGTGAGACGAATCCTGTCTAACCGCCACTGCCTCCAAGTGCTTCGGGACTGCACCCAACTACTACCTGTTTGCACGACTCCTTTGAGCCGTGGTAGGGTAGTAATCTAAGTACAGTAGGAACACACCCGAGGCAAAGTAGCAGTGTCAAGTCGACGGACTAAGCTGTACTTATGTCACCTGGGAACTGCTATCTGACAATGGGTATAGAACCGACCTACAGTTCCCAGCGAGTCCTGTCCGGTGTACTCGTAACCTAACGAGCACCTGCATACTATCTCCAGTACGACGTACTGATGGCTGTGGGACAGACCATCTCCCCAGCTGGGATGAGAAGCGTATACACCAGTCTACTCCGGAGTATCGATGCCCCGTCTCGATAATCCAACGACCAGGGACCTGTATAGGATGTTGCTTATAGACTACCCAGCCCCCACTAGTGTGACTGCCATCACAACGCTGGAAATCAAGCAAAGATTCTAATGGATCTACTAATATGTATAAGCGATATGTTAAAAGAAACACAAGCACATATTAAAGTAGACACAAACCAAGTAGCATACTACCATTTTTAACAAGACTGTCAATACAACTGTGAATATCCCAAGCTTCCATTAAGTAATATACAAACTAGTATGATACAACAATGGCCTCTAGGGCATAAACACTAACAATCAATACGCCGGCTGTCACGACCCGTGTTGGCAAGTGACTGGCACTTGAATCATATGAAATCTATTGGGCCCTATTTAATTCAAGTAAGCCAAAAATCCCAGAAATCTAAACCATTTTAAAGAAGAAAGAAGGAAAAGTTTAGTTTTAAAGCAAGCAGTTTAACAACATAAGCCGAAGTATGCATTTTTAAAACATCAAGTCTTTTCTGAAAATTTCGGCAGAGTTTTCTTTGTAAATACTGGCCCCAAAAGGGGTACAACATGCATAATATGAATAAAGGCATCCCCAAGCGGGAGCTAGCTCTTCATCAATTGACGGTCACAACCACGCAAGCAATATAATATACAACACCAAGGGAGAGGATCAAAACTCAAAAGAAAACTCAAAAACATCAAGAAAACCATAATAATACAATGCGCGACTTTAAGGTCGAAATGATATACAACTGGTTTTCTAAGTCTAATAAATAATACAGTCTGGTTGATGGAGTTTCTAGATACAACTGAATATAAATAAAAGATACAATGGTGGTCACGATGCAAGTGAACCCACCTTCCAAAGCAATCACCCGAAAAGGAGCAGTGTGCCAGCAAAGCCGCAACAAACCTGTACAGCAAAACCTGCAAGATACTGTGGCACAACGGGGGCGAGTTGCCAACTCGTGAGTAGAAAACATCACAGAGAAGAAATCGTATGTATGACTCAATCCTAGGTCAATACGATCATAATATATAACCTCAAAATGATAAGGTCTGAAGCATCTAATAATGACATGGGTAAACATCTATACATAAGTGTAATACCAAGTGCTCGTGTCAGTGCCTCAGGTAGCAACATATCATAAATTGAGGTATGAATGCAATATAATGAAAACGGAATACATCATGAATGTGAAAACTGTTTTCTTACTTTAGAAAGATTTCTGTATATTTATAAATCGAGGTATCATCAATGAAATCAACATGAAATCAGTGTCAAGTATCGACAAAAAACATAAATCCCAATATCTCAATATCTCAGGTTCCGGCAATCCGGACTGGCCTGCAACCTCGAATCTCAATATCTAGGGCTCCGGCTATCCGGCCCGGCCCATTTCATCAAATCTCAAAACCTCACTCTCCGGCTATCTAGACTGGCCTGCACTCCGATTGGTATCCTCTGGATATCCATCGAGTAACAAAACAATCACCGGTCAGTAGTGCTCCCCTGTCACAGGCTCAACGCCATCATCTGCGTCCTTCTCGCCCGGGGTACCACACCGGGTCGACCATGCACCCACAGACGGTACCTCCTCCTCCTCGAATCGGGTGTATGATATCGCTCATGAGCCGAGAAAAGTCATGGTGGACATATCTCAAATCATATCATGAGAAAACCGCATTTTCTATCTTTTAAAAAGATGATAAGTTTATAAAATCCTTGCGGTTTCTTTAAATCCAGAAATCTCATGGAAATCCGAAATCATAAATCATGATGTAAATAAATAATGAATACTGGGCTCCGGCAATCCGGACTGGCCCATACTATAGCATGGCAAATGAATATATGAATATACATGCATGAGATAACACAGTAAATAAATGCAATGTCTAAGCTATCATGTAAAAGTAAGCTCACTAGTACCATGTCTAAACTATCAGCTAACATTTTATACTAATGAAGTAGTATTTTCTAATGTGTACGTGACATAGCAATTACCGATGATGATGTGTGTGAGCCGGCAAGCAGGTGTACGTCGAGTATACGCATCAT
This sequence comes from Agapanthus africanus, assembly GCA_030015575.1. Taxonomy (NCBI): domain Eukaryota; kingdom Viridiplantae; phylum Streptophyta; class Magnoliopsida; order Asparagales; family Amaryllidaceae; genus Agapanthus; species Agapanthus africanus. The sequence goes on from JASDDO010000022.1 coordinate 390,105,744, forward strand.
CGATAATGGTGCTGGTGTTCTGACAGCATGGTTTCATAATCACTACAGTACATAATAAACATGCAATGCGATGATAACAACATGGATAAACGGAGAATGAATAATAAAAGCAGCAATACCGAATATACAACACTGAATCGTAAATGCAACAATAATATGCGGAACATGAATAATAATGCAACAATAAATAATCTACATTACTATATATGTGTCATACCGTTTTGTCATTTGAAATAAAACGAATCGTGGTGTTTTGAAAATAGGGCTACGGTGTTTTTAAGAAAATGTACGTCCTTTGAAATATCCGTAGAATCCCTTAGCCTGTCTTAAAAATAATCACGATTCGTTAGTTTTGAAATAGGTATAACTAAAGTCTAGTCTAACATCTACTAAGTACACTACAGGTCTATACTAACAGACTAGTCGAAAAGGTAAGGAAGCCACCTAAATCTGAATCGATATATATATATATATATATATATATATATATATATATAACATATGATAGTCGGTGATCCTTCCTCAATATTATCACATATGATACAATATATACATGACATCCTCGAGTCAAGAGTGCAGATCTATCATCAATATATAGCTCGTACGGTAAATCCATCGTACGACATCCCAAATCTGCGTACGGGTCGAATATCACATTTATCCCAATATTCATCAGGTATCCTTATCATCATATCCTGTATTAGGGGTACTGATCTAAGTCAAGTACATACTGATACCGTCTACATATATGTATGCGTGTGTATGAAAACACATCGCCCAAGGACCCGCTATACTAATCATGTCGTATCTTATAATACGAACCACATCACATCACCGATCTTGTGGCATCATGCCTAATGTCATCGACTCATCTCCAAATACCATATACTATCCTCATAATCTATATATATATACACACACACACTCCCAAACCCATGTGCATATATATATATATATACATATCCCCATATACGCATAAGAAAATAAAATGTATGCGAGAGTGTGTGTGTGGGTATAATCTTATTCTAGGTTTCGCAACTAAGAAACAAACTACGACGCTATCAACCAAAGTCTTCTAAAGCAATTCAAGCTAAATATACACATCTTATAATACATATAAGTATATATCTATATATAAAATAACGCATTCTCGTTCAATATTACGAATTGCGGGGGTGCTATATGCCATCCACCCGACATCCCGCGTTGATATATATCTACTCATCTTGATCTTCGCTGGCTGGAGTCGATGACGCCATGCTCATCCTCGTCGTCTCAAAATCCACATGAGGGTACCTACATATGTACACATATAGTATCGTCAACAGAAATTACACACGAAAACCAAAACGTCGCACGAATCACACATTGGTTAAAACCTATAGTCTAAGCATGCACGCATAACCAACAACTCTCGACGATTGACGTATAAACGTGAATCGACCGATAAAAACACGAATATCAAAACTTCAATTCAAAAACGTCACGAAATACAAGGCAACAACTCATGAAAATGGTCCCAGATTTTACCCTAGCTGAAATTAGCCATTTTTGCATATGTTAAGGGTCTAGTTTACTGAAATAAAAGCCCTGGACTAAACACGGAAGAAAACCACCTTACCCTGGCCGCAAACTGCGGCCAGGAGGAATAAAACTGTGGCCTTAAAGTGGAATCAGGGGCTCGGGGCTCTAGGGTAGCTTCTACGTTGCCTGCACATCTCTCTGTGTTCGCTAAATATTTTTCAGGTCACCCGGGTTATAGCAGTTCTCTAAACAACCTCACAATTTCCACCAATTCCCGATATCAGGGTTTCTAAGTTTTCTAAATGGGGTTTTAGTCTATGGTTTAGCCCAAAATACAATCATTACAGGGGTTTAAGGTCACCATAAAGCCTCAATTTCATCTTTGGATTCAATTCAAACCCTAATCCCCAACTTGGAATTTTCAAAGTTCACTAAATATCACTTAATCACTTCTAAGTTAACATGGATGCTAAAGTGAAACAAATACAATGCTAATGGTAAAGAAAATATCTCTTTTGGCAACTCAAGAATTTTCTTGAGTTGCCCCAAGTCTTCAAAATCAAATTTTTCTTTGTTCAAAGTGCTTGTGATGTGCTTGTGCATGTTTTTAATGAAATCGAGATGGGGTTTTGATGGGCTTTTGGGTGTGTTGTGAGGAGATATAGGGGGGAGGGAATGGAGGCAGCAGCCATGGGAGAGGGAGCAAGAATGATGAAGAGGAAAATGGAGGGAACACAATGGGAGACAAGTCAAAGACCCCCTCACCTCACTCTCTCTTCTCTCTCTTGCCCATGCTCTTTATTTTATTCCAATCCGTTTTCTTTTCTTTTCCCTTCTTTTTCTTTTCATTTTAAAACAAAATCCATGCATAGAGAAAGAAAAGACATGGTGGGAAAATGTAAAAAATGAAAAATATGACATGGTGCATGTCATGTGCACAAAACAAGCTTAATGCACGATTAGCGATATTTAATCGCGATTAGCATTAAAATTGAATATAATTAATCATCAAAATTTATAATTTTCTTAAATCATCTAAATCCCTCCAAAATCACCATTTAATTTAATTTCCTAATATTTTCCAATTTATCGGTATTTAATTACACCGTAATAATAAAATATTCATAATATTTATTATTTAATTATAAAAATTCACAAAAATAATATTTTATTTTTTCTGAAATGTTACAGTCTTCCCCTCTTAAAGTAATTCAGTCTTCGAATTTAAATTTAAACTTCCACAATTTCTAAAACATTTCAGTAAAATGATCCAGTCGTCGGGGCTCCGAATCATAAATACATAAAACATATCGTTGCACAGAGCATGCGCACGAAAAATGATCATATAACTAAAAATGAAAACTCCGTCAAGCATCCCGCAATCATCGGAGTTATGGTGAAGAAATCAATGTCGAAGCCCAATACTAAAACCAACATGATATACATCAAACTACACATGTAAACGTCATTAAAACATCCAAAAGAAATGCATGCCAAACCTTTTCAAGTTGTTGTGCGATGCACGTATCACTGCACAGTAGCGGACGTTTATTGTAATAAAATAACTATTTATATGTATATATATCCTTTGTTTAACATACACGTCCCGCCGTTTTGAAAATACTTTAGAAGGGTTTCCTTTATTAAATGTCTTGTGTCATCTTGGACACATAAGTAAATACTGAGACTATAGCTCCTTTTTGGAAATCCCTTTGATAACTATCAAAGCATGAAAAAATTTATTCAGGTACTGTCTTTGGACTAGTCCTGCTCAGCTACTATACCAAATAGTAAATATCATAAAAACATACTGCTCAAAATCAATCCCAAAATGTATATATGAATGCCACGTGCGTCTGATGCACACGGAAATCGAAATCAATAAATGTGTCATACATGTGCACAGAACAAAATCTAAGTACAACGGGTGTGCACGAAAACACCTGTCAAGAGCAACGGGTGTACCAGACAGCAATATCAGATGCATTTGATATGCACAATGAATCTCGATTTAGTGCATCTGGTGTGCACCAAAATCGCATCATGCGCGTCAAGTCCGCGCAAAATCCAACTCAAGTGCACAGGGTGCACGAAAACCAATATCGAGTATCACAATTGAAAACGACGGTATACAACACATCTCAATCCAAATCCAAATCAGTTATACCGTGGTATAAAATCTCATAACTATGTGCATCAGCGTGCACAAAATCGAATCAAAATGCTAAAAGTGCATGAAAACTATGCTGAAAGCATAAGTCAAATCACATGCATACCATAGGTATGAAATCAAATCAACATCTCGAATGATATCAAATCGAAGTCAAGTGCAACTGTGGTGCACAAAATCTCAATCATGCAAATAAATCGCCCAAAATACCGAAATCAGAGATGGAGAAAACAGTCCCGCTCTGGCACATCCTCTAAAGATCTCTGGCCATCTGTCATGGTCACTCATAATATGTCTCGTTGACGATGCCGAACTCTGGCCTATTGGGTGTGCGTAATATGACCGATCATGGGTCTAAGTCTTCTCGTATAGTATTCCAGAAAGGTTCTGTCGAAGTTTCTCCCAAATCTTGTTTCTGCCGAACTGCCCGGAAGTTATCACCCTTTCCTAAATCTATTTCTTGTTCCGGAATGGCTGCATACTCATCGCGACTCCTTCTGGAAGATATATCCATATACAACGCCTCTGCATGCGTATCACATCTCTGATGTCAGCGGAGTGGAACGTCATCTCATCAAGATCTCGTACGAACCTTTTACTCCACTTTTCTCTATTGTCGACAGATTCGGACTTGTCTCTTCATGGCCGCATGGACCGCGCTCCAACAGCTATACTCATATCTGGAGTCTCCTAAGCAATGTATCCCATCACATGATATCCGAATGACGTCGAACCTTTTGATCGATTCGTCAAAGTTCCATAATCCCCCAAGAGCTCAACATCTTGAGTACAGTTTAATAGTATTCCAGTACATGCCATAGTACCTATGGACCAGCCGTAGAAGGGCAAACCCAAGCCTCATTAATGGCACCGCTGAACTGCTGCAAACCCTAAGGTTTCAAGCGTTCTCATGGTCATTATATCGAGTTAGGGTTTCATTCTTCTAGAGGTTCCATGGAATTACTTGCATGTTTTTCTGAATACTTTAAACATGGAAAATGAGTTTCTGACATTCTATCGTCTTCTATCGACTCTCAACATACCTGCGTGAAGTTGTCTCTAGCTGGAATCAATCAATCTGATGACCTCGCGTCGGGGTAGGCAACGAATCACATGTCCTAGTCATTCCTCCTTGGGTGACTAGCGATCTTTTATCCTATCTCTAAGTACAACCCGTGCGGCATTAGCTTCAAACATCCGGGCGACATCTCGTCAGTCGCAGCAACAACTGAATCATTCGTCCGCATGCTGAACAGTGCCTCAATCATCAAGTATAATCAGTGCATTGACGGTCATCACATTCTGGCTGGCCTTTAGCAGTGGTCCAATCCTCTGGTGCTGATCTGCACGTCCGAGAAATCTTGTAAAAGCGATCCATCAAACGCTCATGGCGCGAAAAGACAATAGGACGATACATCTATGCAATCGTGTGTCCCTGGAATCACGCCCTGGTCAGTTCTTGTAAGTCCACGTTGCCCACCCCGGTGCTTGCGGGGAGGCGGAAACGGTATATAAAAATCGGATTTTTAGCACTCAAGGAAACATGGACTAACTAAAGGCGGGATCTTTTATAAACAAAAATAGCTACCAAGCTAAAGAGAGATTAGCTACAAGTAAGAATGGTTATACCTAGGGCTTTATGTCCTTCTCTCCTTGCTCCTTGGAGTAGTATAAAGGGATCACCTTTGTCGTCTTCTCACGTCGAAGAAGGATCCACTCGAAAGCCTCAACCTTTGGCTTCAACTTCAAGCTAGAAGTAACTAGGGTGCTAGAAGTGCTAATCCTAGAACCCTAGATTAGAGTAGAGATTACTATGGAGTGGTTTTTCTCAAGCTCAGGTGTTTCTCAACACATGAGATGGGAGAGCTTGAGGAAGAGGAAGAACAAGAGAGAGAAAGTATATGATAGAATGAAATGGTTTTTACAACCATAACAAAATATATGTGATTTTTCAAATAATAATATTAATCAAAAATGAAAAGGTGATGGTTAGTTTGAAGAGACCATTATCATATCACAATAAATGATTTTGCAAAGATCAAAGAGCATCTAAAAAGGTAATGATGATGGTCAATGTTTCAAACCTAGTCAACTAGTCAACCTTGGTCAACAAGTCAACAAGCCCAACCATGACACAATTTCACTTAATTAATATTATTAATTGATAAATCACAATATCATTAGGGTTTGGAAAATAGAAGACTGTCAACTGTGCATACACACCCGTTCCAAAACCCTAATGAAAAACTTCTTCCTCTGCCTCAATCAACTGTGCATACGCACCCGTATTCGTGATCCGAAGAATACAAAGAGATAAAACCAACCCCAAATTATATACTAGGATCTTGCTTAAACCAAAGCCCGCTAGTATAAGCTGTCCGGACAGCAAACGTGCACAAGTGCGCGGATGTGAACGAACCCTGTCACAAAACCATGCGACCTCTACTCATTTTGCCTAAAGGCGAATAACACTCTGTGTGGGACTCTAAAGACTCGACACTACGCTGGCAGTGGGTTTAACCACAGACCGCAAGCGGCACTAGCAGTACGTAACGGTCCCCAGGTAGATGCCGATAAGAAGACTGACGAGGTGACCCCATCTGAACTCCTACTGAGCCTGTATGTGACAGTCTCCGTACAGTCCGGTCTGTTCGTCTAATACATCGCATGGCGGGCCTAGGGGGGCGGTGAATGTCAGTCCCCTAATAGAGGTACAAGTCGTGTCGGAGTGTAGCCCAGAACACCCTGAGATAAAACTGGAAACCTACCAGTATATCTCGCTTGCCCTGGCCAGGGACTACTTGTGTAATGGCTCTCCTGGACACAGCGCGATGTCAACCCCAGATACCGGGAGAGACGAATCCTGTCTAACCGTCACTGGCTCCAAGTGCTTCGGGACTGCACCCAAAAACTACCTGTTTGCACGACTCCTTTGAGCCGTGGTAGGGTAGTAGTCAAAGTGCAGTGGGAACACACTCGAGGCGAAGTGACTGTGTCAAGTCAGCGGACTAAGCTGTACTCATGTCACCTAGGAACTGATAACTGACGATAGGTATAATACCAACCAACAGTTCCCAACGAGTCCTGTCCAGTGTACTCGTAACCTAACGAGCACCCGTATACTTTCTCAAGTACGACGTACTGACGGCTGTGGGACAGACCGTCTCCCACACTGGGATGAGAAGTGCATACGCTAGTCTACTCCGGAGTATCGATGCCCTGTCTCAATAGTCCAACGACCAGGGACCAGTATAAGGATGTGCTTATGGATTACCCAGCCCCCATGAGTGTGAGCGCCATCACAACGCTGGTAATCAAGCAAAGATCCTAAGGGCTCTACTAATATGTATATCAGCGATATGCTAAAAGAAACACATGCATATATTAAGGCAGAGACAAACCAAGTAGCATACTACCATTTCGAGCAAGATTGTATATACAACTGTGAATATCCCAAGCTTCTAGCAAGTAATATACAAACTAGTATGATACAGTAATGGCCTCTAGGGCATATACACTAACAATCTCCCACTTGCACTAAGGCCATGTACTGGCGTATCGAAGACCTATCATCTCGATCAGCCGCTCGAACTGAGTCTGGGGCAAGTCCTTAGTGAAAGGATCTGCAGTGTTATCTTCTGAAGCAACCCTCCGAACCTCGATCTCCTGGCGATCCACGATCTTCCTGATCAGGTGATACCGCCTTAAGATGTGTCTGGATTTCTGATGGGACCTGGGTTCCTTCGCTAAAGCTATAGCCCCGTTGTTGTCGCAATACAGAGGTATTGGGTCAACAATGGACGGAACCACCTGAAGTTCTTTCAAGAACTTCCTCATCCAGACAGCTTCTTTTGCGGCATCAGATGCAGCGATGTATTCCGCTTCCATAGTCGAGTCAGCAACGGTTTCCTGTTTGGAGCTCTTCCAACACACCGCCCCTCCATTGAGGGTAAAGACAAAACCCGACATGGACTTGGAATCATCCTTGTCACTCTGGAAGCTGGAGTCAGCAAAGGCCTCAATCTGGAGGTCTTTTCCGCCATACACCAAGAACATCTCCTTAGTCCTTCTCAGGTACTTGAGAATGTTCTTTACCGCTATCCAATGTTTCTCCCCAGGGTTTGACTGATACCTGCTTACCACACTCAGTGCATAAGCCACATCCGGTCTGGTACACAACATCGCATACATTATAGAGCCTACCGCAGAAGCGTAGGGTATAATAGACATGCGATCCCTCTCCAAATCAGTCTTGGGAGACATCTCTTTGGAGAGGGTGATCCCGTGACAAGCCGGTAGATTACCGCGCTTGGAATCTTCCATACTGAATCTCATCAGTATGTTGTCGATGTACCTGGACTGTGAAAGTCCTAATATCCTCTTGGATCTGTCACGGTAGATCCGGATACCCAGAATGTATGAGGCATTACCCAGGTCTTTCATGGAGAACCTGTGTGACAAGAACCCCTTGACAGATTGTAGCATAGGAATGTCATTTCCTATTAAGAGAATGTCATCCACGTATAAAACGAGGAATACTACAGTTCTCGCTACAAATCTACAATAGATGCATGGTTCATCTGGATTTTTGATAAAGCCAAATTCCTTGACCGTCTCATCAAAACAGATGTTCCAACTCCGTGATGCCTGCTTTAGTCCATAAATGGACTTAAGCAACTTGCATACCTTTCCGCTGCTCCCACTCTGAATGAAACCCTCTGGCTGGTCCATATAGACACACTCCTCTAAATGTCCATTTAGAAAAGCTGTCTTTACGTCCATTTGCCAAATCTCATAATCGTGGAAGGCAGCAATGGCAAGAAAGATCCGAATGGATTTCAGCATAGCTACTGGAGAAAATGTTTTGTCATAGTCCAAACCAGGTCGCTGACGAAAACCCTTTGCAACCTGTCTAGCTTTATAGGTCTCAACCTGTCCATCTACACCAATCTTCCTTTTGAAGATCCACTTGCATTCTACGGGTTTTACCCCATCTAGAGCAATGTCCAACGTCCATACTTTGTTGGTGCACATGGACTCCATTTCGGTCTGCATTGCATCCAGCCATTTTACCGAGTCGACGCTCTGAATGGCTTGCTGGAAGCTAGTAGGCTCATCACAATCTATGATGCAATCCTCTCTATCCCCGTTAATGAGAAAACCGTTGTATCTCTCGGGCGGATGAGACTGCCTACTACTCCTGCGGAGTGGCGTGGGAATGTCCTGATCTTTCGAACCCTCTGGTTCTACTAAGCTTTCAGTAATAGCTCGTGGTTCTGGAATTTCTTCCAGTTCTATTGCGCTCCCACTTAATTCTTTTTCTATGAACTGGTGTTCTAGAAAGTGGGCATGGCGAGAAACAAAAACCTTTTGTTCCTCTTCGCAATAGAAGAAATATCCCTTGGAGTTCTTTGGATATCCCACAAACTTGCACTGTACTGAGCGTGCCTCGAGCTTGTCCGCATGCTGCTTTTTTACAAAAGATGGACATCCCCATGTCTTAATGTGATTAAGATAGGGTCTCTTCCCACATCACATCTGATATGGTGTAGTAGGCACAGTCTTAGTTGGAACTCGGTTCAAAAGGTATGCAGCTGATTCTAGCGCATATCCCCAGAACGATCGCGGCAACTCAGCGTTACTCATTATGGACCGTACCATATCCAATAGGGTTCGGTTCCGTCTCTCCGATACACCGTTGTGTTGCGGAGTGTATGGAGGAGTAAGCAGAGAGAGAATTCCATTCTCTTTTAAATAACCCAGGAACTCGGCACTCAAGTATTCACCACCTCGATCAGATCTCAGTGCCTTGATACTTTTGCCTGTTTGTTTTTCTATTTCATTCTTATATTCCTGGAATTTTTCAAAAGCCTCGGATTTATGTTTCATTAAAAAGACATAACCGTACCTTGAAAAGTCATCCGTAAAAGTAATGAAGTAAGAATAACCGCTTCGCGCATGTGTAGACATTGGACCGCACACGTCGCTGTGTATAAGTCCCAAGAGCTCGCTCGCTCTTACTCCGTGTCCAGTGAACGGAGTCTTTGTCATCTTTCCTTTGAGACAGGATTGACAAGTTGCATACGATTGATATTCGAACGGATCCAAATATCCTTCTGCATGTAACTTAGTCAACCTTCTCTCATTGATGTGACCCAGTCTACAATGCCATAAGAAAGTTTTATTGATTTCTGGAGACATTCTTTTGTGTGTATTCTGGACATTGAAAATCTGTGGTTGGTTTAAAACGTATATACCGTTGTTCAGTGTACCTGACCCAATCAAAACTTGATTAAGGTGAATGTTCACTACATTACTTACAAATGCAAATTCATAACCTTCTTTAGATAATAAAGATACAGAAATGATATTACAAGTTGCATTTGGTACAAAATAACAACTACGCAAAACCAAAAAGTGTCCATCTGACAATCCCAGGTGATAGTCCCCCACGGCCTCAGCATCCATGCTAGCACCGTTTGCAACTCTGAGGGTCATGTCACCTGCCTTCAAAACTCTACGCTTTCTCAACGCCTGCAAAGAATTACAGATATGAGATCCTGATCCGGTATCCAATACCCAGGATGTAGAGTTTATTGATAGACAGTTTTCAATAACATACACACCTGAAGCTGAAGCTGCAACTCGCTTCAAATCCTGTGTTCTGGCCTTCCAAGCCTTGCAATCCTGTTTCCAGTGACCACTTTTGTGACAGTAGAAGCATTCTTCCTTCCCCACCAGCTTTCCCGCTAACTTTGTTGCCTTTCCTTTTCCCTTCGTATTCACTTTACTGACACCGCCTCTTGGTTTTGCGGGGGCTTTCTTCTTCTTACCCTTGGCTTTCGCCTTGGATCTAGAAGAGGAAGATCCTCCTACAAACAAAGTGGATGTCTCCCTACCCTTCTGTAGGGTGCCCTCAGCACTCCTCAACATGTTCAGAAGTTCGGAAAGTTCAACCTCCTTTCTTTGCATGTTGAAGTTTAGGATAAACTGGGCGTAAGTGGAAGGAAGGGACTGGAGAATCAAATCAGTATAGAGCTCATTCTCCAACGTGGTCCCAAGGTCCGCGAGCTCCTCTATGTAGCCAATCATCTTAAGCACGTGTTCCGCTACCGATGATCCGATGGCCAATCTTGCCGAAAATAGCTTCTTCGATACTTCGTATCTTGCGATACTAGACTGCTCTCCATACAGTTCTTTTGTATGGAGAAATATGGACTCCAGGTCCATATTCTCATGCCTCCTCTGATGTTCGTTGTCCATCGAGGCAAGCACGAGGCATTTGGCCTTCGCGCAATTGATCTCCCATGTCTTACGGATTTCTTTATCCGCGACGCTGGAGGTGGGATCTGGGACAGGGGGAGCTTTGGTGGTAAGGATATACCCCAACTTGCCGTAAATGATTGCCATCTTGACATTCCTGAGCCAATCTTTGCAGTTTGGCCCTGTCAGTATGTTTTTATCTAGTAATAACTTAAGTCCGGTCATGTTGAATGGTGCTGCAATTAGGAGAGAGAAAAGAAACACTTTAGCATGATGCTCTTGCAAGTTTAGAGTGGTTTTTAGTTTGTCTAAACTGGATGGCTCCCACTGTCTCTCGAATCCCTTCTCAAACCGTAAAGAAAGAATTAGTCGGGATCAATCTCACCGTACAATACTTGCTTAGCCATTCAGCCAGGCCAGTGTCGGTACTTCGAGGGAGGTTTTCCAACGCTTTCGCGAAGTTCCTTAATTAAGTAACCTCTTTTCCCTGTGGGCGTAGCCCTGCTAACACCTTTCTAGACACCTACTAGGTTTATAGCATTGATCGTTAAGTGAGAGTTTTCCCGATGAGTAGCATATACTCACAGTAGGATCGGGATCCAAATATCATCGCATGATAAAACCGAAGGAATCCTACCAGAATCATCACACTCCAAATGGTATGCAGCGCTAGCAAGTTTCAGTGCTTATGAAACTCCCGATGTGGATTTTTGCCCCATGCTCTTATGTCCTTGACTTTGGCCAAAATATCATAAGTCACTTGTCAAGTTCTACCCGTCATTCTCCTGGTTAATTTGGACCCACCCGTACCTACCCTTTAGTTTGGCCAAAATGGCTGCACGACTGTCCCAAACCAACGCATCTACCTATGCTGCACATGAATACACAAATAGCTACCAATCACTATGCCTTGACTTTGGCCAAAATACATAGCTTGAATACTTTTTGACCATTCATGTGGAATGACGGAGGGCTACGAATGGTCTTGGCGAAACCGTGAACGTAGTGAACTTGATATAATCGATGGAACGAGATAGCTTTTAAAAGTAGTGGTTCAAGCTCCGCGTTTAAAAGTTCAGTTTTGAAAAGAACCGAGTGGTTTTCAAAGTGTTCCAATCGACTTTTACTTGGTTTATTTTCTTGCATTAGTTCTTTTATTGCGTCCCATCATTTAATCCTACCATTGCAGAAAACCACCAAAATATGACGTACGCTTATGCCATTCGCATTCGCCACGGGGCCCCGTCATCACCCGTTAGGTTACTTAACTAACGACAGAGCGGGGGCTGGGCTAGCGCGGCTGTAAAACATAAGCAACGCCTAAATAGTTATGGTATATAGATATAAAGCAATGATAGACATTACAGATCACAGATGAATACATTGGATATACTAGGAATCCGCAATACGTTCGAGCCTGCAACGAAAAGCGGATTACACGGTCGCGGTGAATAGCCAAATACCCCACCCAAGACCTCTATGGGTGCGGCAAACTACCCGCCAAGTACCCGAAGCGAAGCAACCTCCCTCAACACCGTGATTAGGCCACTCGGCACTTCGAGATACCCGGTAGTTTGTGCACCCCTACATGGGTCTATCCTAGGAGCCAAAACAGTAAAAAGAATTATACAATGACGGCTACAACCCCGACCCGGTTGTGCGGCCAAACAAATATTATTACATCAATTTACATATTACAATGAATGAAAGAAAAAGAAACACTCATCTCACATCCACCCCGGCTATTCACCCGCGACAATCCAACACATTCATATGCACATACCATCATCAAACACAGATCACAGATATGTATAACTCCGACTAATCGACATATAGCGATTAGCTGACGTTCAATACATATAAACATCACAGATATAATCGATTAGTCAAAGTATAGTGAAGTTCGATCAAAAATACGGATTTATAGGCCCCCAAATACAAATTACTTTTCTGGAAAATCTGGGCTGAAATAAACCATCTTAAAAATCCCAAAACCACAGCCTAAGAACACTGCACCAAACTCGGTCATGAACCGAGTCAAAACGGCCGCGGTTCCGCGGCAATGGGTATACTTTTGCCGCGGAGCCGCCGCGCTTTGAAGGGATCACTCGACCGTTTTTGGTGGGCTTCTTCACAAAACCCTGAGATGATTTTTGGAGTATGACTTTTTATTTTTAGAGCAGAAAAAATTTTAACAGAAACTTAGGGTTTTGCATGTCGTAGTTTTGCGATTTTTCCGATCGAACTTCCATACACTTTATTACCTAGCTAGTTTAAGTTTAGTTAGGCCCTGATACCACTGTAAGTCCACGTTGCCCATCCCGGTGCTTGCGGGGAGGCGGAAACGGTATATAAAAATCGGATTTTTAGCACTCAAGGCAACATGGACTAACTAAAGGCGGGATCTTTTCTAAACAAAACTAGCTACCAAGCTAAAGAGAGATTAGCTACAAGTAAGAATGGTTATACCTAGGGCTTTATGTCCTTCTCTCCTTGCTCCTTGGAGTAGTATAAAGGCATCACCTTTGTCGTCTTCTCAAGTCGAAGAAGGATCCACCCGAAAGCCTCAACCTTTGACTTCAACTTCAAGCTAGAAGTAACTAGGGTGCTAGAAGTGCTAATCCTAGAACCCTAGATGAGAGTAGAGATTACTATGGAGTGGTTTTTCTCAAGCTCAAGTGTTTCTCAACACATGAGAGGGGAGAGCTTGAGGAAGAGGAAGAACAAGAGAGAGAAAGTATATGATAGAATGAAATGGTTTTTACAACCATAACAAAATATATGTGATTTTTCAAATAATAATATTAATCAAAAATGAAAAGGTTATGGTTAGTTTAAAAGACCATTATCATATCACAATAAATGATTTTGCAAAGATCAAAAAGCATCTAAAAAGGTAATGATGATGGTCAATGTTTCAAACCTAGTCAACTAGTCCACCTTGGTCAACAAGTCAACAAGCCCAACCATGACACAATTTCACTTAATTAATATTATTAATTGATAAATCACAATATCATTAGGGTTTGGAAAATAGAAGACTGTCAACTGTGCATACACACCCGTTCCAAAACCCTAATGAAAAACTTCTTCCTCTGCCTCAATCAACTGTGCATACGCACCCGTATTCGTGATCCGAGGAACACGAATACAAAGAGATAAAACCAACCCCAAATTATATACTAGGATCTGGCTTAAACCAAAGCCCGCTAGTATAAGCTGTCCGGACAGCAAATGTGCACAAGTGCGCGGATGTGAACGAACCCTGTCGCAAAACCATGCGACCTCTACTCATTTTGCCTAAAGGCGAATAACTCTCTGTGTGGGACTCTAAAGACTCGACACTACGCTGGCAGTGGGTTTAACCACAGACCGCAAGTGGCACTAGCTGTGCGTAACGGTCCCCGGGTAGATGCCGATAAGAAGACTGACGAGGTTACCCCATCTGAACTCCTACAGAGCCTATATGTGACAGTCTCCGTACAGTCCGGTCTGTTCCTCTGATACATCGCATGGCGGTCCTAGGGGGCGGTGAATGTCAGTCCCCTAATAGCGGTACAAGTCGTGTCGGAGTGTAGCCCAGAACAACCTGAGATAACACTGGAAACTTACCAGTATATCTCGCTTTCCCTGGCCAGGGACTACTTGTGTAATGGCTGTCCTGGACACAGCGCGATGTCAACCACCAATACCGGGAGAGACGAATCCTGCCTAACTGTCACTGCCTCCAAGTGCTTCGGGACTGCACCCAAAAACTACCTGTTTGCACGAATCCTTTGAGCCGTGGTAGGGTAGTAGTCAAAGTGCAGTGGGAACACACTCGAGGCGAAGTGACAGTGTCAAGTCAGCGGACTAAGCTGTACTCATGTCACCTGGGAACTGATAACTGACGATAGGTATAATACCAACCAACAGTTCCCAACGAGCCCTGTCCAGTGTACTCGTAACCTAACGAGCACCCGTATACTATCTCAAGTACGACGTACTGACGGCTGTGGGACAGACCGTCTCCCATACTGGGATGAGAAGCGCATACGCTAGTCTACTCCAGAGTATCGATGCCCTTTCTCGATAGTCCAACGACCAGGGACCAGTATAAGGATGTGCTTTTGGATTACCCAGCCCCCACGAGTGTGAGCGCCATCACAACGCTGGTAATCAAGCAAAGATCCTAAGGGCTCTACTAATATGTATATCAGCGATATGCTAAAAGAAACACATGCACATATTAAAGCAGAGACAAACCATGTAGCATACTACCATTTCGAGCAAGATTGTATATACAACTGTGAATATCCCAAGCTTCCATCAAGTAATATACAAACTAGTATGATACAGTAATGGCCTCTAGGGCATATACACTAACAGTCATCGTCCGTGACGAGCTCATGCTGACGCAACTCTATCCGTAGCTCTCTCTGCTCGTGTAATCGTGGCAGCGAAAATCATAAATCGATATCGATGAGGATAGATCATATGAATGAATATAATACTGTGTAAGGAAATGTACATCCTAAGGCTTCTTAAGCGGAGTAGCATATCGTAAGTATGCCGCGAAACATACACACGGTACGTCACTCTCTCTTTAAGTCACCTACTCCATCAACCAAGGTCAACCTACGCGACGAAAGTTCGGGTCTAATACCCCCTCGACTAAGTCTAAGTTCCGTAAGGTCAAGCCTAGATTCCGTATATATACGAACGCCCTAGGCTCCGCATAGTCAAACATAGACTCGAACTGTCACGACCCGAAAGTACCGAGCGTGACTGGCACTTAAATTACGAAACATCTTGAGGCGTACGTAATCTAAGTAAGCCAAAACCCAGAAATTAAAACCAAGTAAAGAAGTAGAGTGAAGGAAAAACTAATTTTTAAAGCAAGAAGTTTAACAACATAAGCCGAGGTATGCATTTTTAAAACTTCAAGTCTTTTCTCAAAATTTCGGCAGAGTTTCCTTTGTAAATACTGGCCCTAAATGGGGCACAACATGAATAGTATACGAAATGATAAAAGGCATCCCCAAGCGGGAGCTAGCTCTTCATCAATCGACGGTCACAACCACGCAAGCAATATACTATACAACGCCGAAGGGCGAGGATCAAAACTCAAAAGAAACTCAAAATCAACATGAAAACCATAATAATACAACGCGCGACTCTATGGTCGAAAAAATAGCAACTGGTTTTCTAAGTCTAAAAATAATATACAAGTCTGGTTGATAGAGTTTCTAGATACAACTGAAATAATAAATACACAATGGTGGTCACGATGCAAGTGAACCCACCTACCAAAGTAATCACCCGGAAGGAACAGTGTGCCAGCAAGCCGCAACGAAACCTGTACGGCAAAACCTGCATGAAACTGTGGCACAACGGGTGTGAGTTGCTAACTCATGAGTAGAAAACATCACAGAGCAAAAATCGCGTGTATGACACATCCTAGGTCATATCAAGTAATATCCTCAGATAATATCATGATCCATCTACATATAAGTGCAATACCACTTGCTCGTGGCAGTTCCTTATATAGCAAAATATCAGATATATATGATACACGAATGCATTACGAATGAAAACAGAATACATCATGAGTGAGACAACTGTTTTCTTAATTTAATGAGATTTCTGTATGTATATAAATCGAGTATCATCAATGAAATCAACAGAGAAATCAGTGTCAAGTATCGACACAAAACATAAATCTCAATATCTTAGGCTCCGGCTATCCGGACTGGCCTGTATCAACAAATCTCAATATCTCAATACCTCGGGCTTCGTCAGTCCGGATCGGCCCATATCATCAATCACACGACCACGAACGGTATCCTCTGGATATCCGTCGTGCCAAACAATCACCGGTAGGCAGTCTGCCCCTGCCGGGCCCATCGTCTACAACTCGAGCTTCTTGCCCCGGGTACCATACCGGGTCCACTATGTACCCGCAGACGGTTCATCCAACTCCTCGAATCGGGTCTCGAAAACTATCTCAGAACCGAGAAAACATCATGGTGGACAATACTCATCATATCAAGGAAAACCACATCTATATCTTTAAGACAAATCATCAGTTTATAAAACTTTTACAAGTTTCCAAATCCAGAAATCTCAAGAAGGATCCGAAATCATAAAAATCATGATATCAATAAACAGTGAATACCTGCATAAATCTCCATAATACTGCATGACCAATGAATATATGAATGTATCTGATATCATGCAATAAGTGGAATAGTTAAACTAGCATATGTAAGCTATAACATAGTGCAACTATCAACTAGCAAGCTATGTCAATGAATAGTATTCTCTAAAGTGTACGTGACATGGCAATTATCGATGATGATGTGTGTGAGCCTGCAATCAGGTGTATGTGGAACATACGCATCAACGGTAATGGTGCTGGTGTCCTGACAGCAGGGTTTCATAATAATTACAGATAACATATGTACAAGCATGCAATGCGATGAAACATCATGAATATACAGAAAGTGATGTAGTAACAGCAACACTGAAAAATATATCTACCCAATATACGAGTCATACAGTTTGGTATTTAAAATACTCACAATTCTCCACCTTTTAAAACAAGTATAACTCGAGCCCAGTCAAATGGGTAAGGAAATCCACCTAAGTCTGAGTCGATTTATATATACCTAGTAGTCGGTGATCTCACCTCAATAATATCACGTACGATACAATATATATAATAAAACATCCTCGAGTCGAGAGTGCGGATCTATTATTAATATTCATCCCGTACGGTAAATCCATCGTACGGCCTCCCAAATATGGGTACGGGTCAAATATCATGTTTATCTCATTTCTTATCTTTTATCCTTATCATAATATATCATGAACTGGGGTACAGATCTAAGTCTAGTACAAACTGATACCATCAATAAATATATGTGCGGGTGTCTGAAACACCTCGCCTAAAGATCAGAAATAATATCATGTCGTATCTCCTAATACGAACCAAATCATATCACCGATCTCACGGCACCATGTCCAATCACAACGACTCCCCTCAAATACTATACACTATCCTCAACATCCGTGTGTACGTGTATGTATGTGTATATATATATATTTATATATATGGTAGGGTGTTTTTCGTCACTCCATTGAGATGGGAATACGCGCGCGCTTGTTAGGCGTACTACAGATTCCTCCTGCTTAGGGTAGGCCGGGGTTTATTGATTGTGGGGATCCGAATCTCCGGCAGCAGCGGACTAAGCCGCCGTTAATTACCCCTCGCATTTGGAGCGAGGGAACCTCCGATTGACGGGTTAAACTGGTCAAGCGAACTCAATGTGAGTGTTGTATTTTGAAGGGGTTTTGGATATATCGGGGGCCCCGCAGAGTTTTCATGGGGGTCCCGCTACCCGGATAGCGGGCTAGGGGTCAAGGGGGCTAGAAGCCCCCTTGCGGGGTGCGGGGCAGCGCCCCGTTAGAAATTTTTTTTCTAACAGGGACAGTGTCGTGGTGTATGTGTGTGCACACATATGTATGCATATGTGTATATATATATGTGTGTATATATGTATATATATATATATATATATATAAGAAAGAGGGGGGAAAGGCATCCAAAGGATGCGTGGGGCCAGCGCCTTGGGCGCTGTGCGCCCAGGTGCTATGCGCTCAGGCGCTAGCGTGCCACGTGTCGGCACGTGGGCACTCTGCGCTTGAGCGCAGGGCACTGTAGCGCAAGCGCGCCACGTGGGTGCTTTGCGCTTCAGCGCCTGACGTTCGAGCGCAAGTGCGCCACGTGTCGGCATAGGGGCGACTTGCGCTTGAGCGCTGGAAGCTTGAGCGCAAGTGCGCCATGTGTCGGGACGGGGGAAACTTGCGCCAGAGCGCTGTGCGCTTGAGCGCAAGCGCGCCACGTGTCGGCACTGGGGCGACTTGCGCTCGAGCGCATGCGCGCCACGTGTCGTCATGTGGGAGCTTTGCGCTCGAGCGCAGGGCGCTGTTGTGCAAGCGCGCCACGTGTCGGCACGTGGGCGCTTTGCGCTTGAGCGCAAGCGCGCACGTGTCGGCACGTGGGCTCTCTGCGCTTGAGCGCCGGCGAGGAAAATAGGCTTTTAGCCTAAAAAGATTCTTGGAAAAGAAATCAGAGTGGAGTTGGACTCCTAAGTGTGTTTTTGGGGTTAATGGAAGGGGTTCTTCTTCTTCCTCCTCTGTTAGCTGGATCTTGAAGATCAAGAGATGTGAGATCTCAAAATCTCTCCTTTTTGGGATCTAAAGACAGATCCAAGTTCCCCTTTGTGGGTTTGGTGGTGAAAAACTATCTTGTTTTTGAAAAGGAAGAGTAAAATTCTTGATTTAATTCAAAAGAAAGAAGAAGGTTTGAGACCTTCAGAAAAGGGAAAGAAATACAAACCCAAGGTTTTTTTTTGAGAGAATGAAAGTATTCCTTTTTTTTATTCATCATCATGTTGCCTTTTATAGTCTTACATATTTACATATACCCCCTTGGGCTTTACAATAATGGCATTTTGCCCATCCCATAGCTCATGTGCCATTTCATTTTTGCACGTAAGCCATGAGCTTACAAAATATTGGCTTTATGCCCATTTTGCATACATTCATGTATAAAAAATTACATAAAAATTATTTATTACATGATCTATATTTTGGCATGGAGGAGGCTGGCCGCGGGCTCGACTTGGGCATGGGCCCGCTTGACCTGGGCTTGGGCCCACCTAGCTTGGGGGTTGACCCTGACTTTAACTCGGTCAACCGGGGTGTAAATTTTTACCCCAACAAAGTGCCCACCATCAATAAATGCACACCGCACATTTGAGTTGTGTGCATGAAATTGATGGATCTTGAAGTTGGACTTCGAGGTAGAACATCATTCTTGGGGCGGAGCATCATCCCGGGGAGCATGACTCCCGGGGATCGGAGCATCATTCTGATTCGTGGAGCATAATTCCAGAGACCAGGGCATCGTTCCGAAGGGGGGAGCATAATTCCAGGGTTCGGAGCATCGTTCCGAAGGGCGGAGCATAATTCCAGAGATTGGAGCATCGTTCCGAAGGGCGGAGCTTGATTCCAGAGTTCGGAGCATCTTTCCGAAGAGCGGAGCATAATTCCAGGATTCGGAGCATCATTCCGAAGGGCGGAGCATGATTCCAGAGTTCGGAGCATCTTTCCGAAGAGCGGAGCATAATTCCAGGATTCGGAGCATCATTCCGAAGGGCGGAGCATGATTCCAGAGTTCGGAGCATCTTTCCGAAGGGCGGAGCATGATTCCAGAGTTCGGAGAATCTTTCCGAAGAGCGGAGCATAATTCCAGGGTTCAGAGCATCATTCCGATAGGCGGAGCATAATTCCAGAGTTCGGAGCATCTTTCCGAAGAGCGGAGCATAATTCCAGAGATCGGAGCATCGTTACTGATGGGCGGAGTATAATTCCAGAGATCAGAGCATCATTCCGATGACCGGAGCATGATTCCAGGGTTCGGAGCATCTTTCCGAAGAGCGGAGCGTAATTCCAGGATTCATAGCATCATTCCGAAGGGCGGAGCATGATTCCAGAGTTCGGAGCATCTTTTCGAAGAGCGGAGTATAATTCCAGAGATCAGAGCATCATTCCGAGGATCGGCATACATTCTGACCGAAGCATGATTTCAATGCAGAGGTAGATTCCTAGGCGAAGTATAATTACGACAAGGGAGGCAAATATTCCGAGGTGAAGCATGATTTCGACACGGGGTATATTCTGAGACGGAGCATGATTCCGGCGCTGAGCTTGTTGGCTGACTTGATTCCAAGACGAAGCATAATTTCGACAGGGAAGGCAGCTACACCGAGGCGAAGCATCATTTCGACATGGGGTGTATTCTGAGACGAAGCATAATTCCGACGAGGAGGTCGTTATCCCGAGGCGAAGCATGATTTCGACACGGGGTAAATTCTGGGACGAAGCATGATTCCACCGTAGAGGTTGTTGGTTTGACATCAGCATCGCTATACTGGGATATGGTACCAGGAGCGAATCATCATTTGTCATGAGAGGATTTGGGGATTGGTTTTTTTTTTGTTTGGCATCAGCATCGCTACACTGGAATATGGTACCAGGAGCGAATCATCATTTGCGTTTGCTTATTAGGAAACGATGGCTTAGGAGACAGGTTTTAGGTCCCTATCGCCTAAGACTTTTCAACTTTGTGAGCCGTAAGGGTCTCACAAAGCATTTTCTCCCTACAGGTCGTAAGGATCCCGTAGGTGTATTTTCTCCTTGGGAGTCGTGGGGACTCCCAAGTGTGTTGCTCCTTTGTGAGTCATAAGGATCTCACGCGGGAATTTTCTCCTCGCAAAGTTGAGAGGACCTTGTGAGTGCATTTCATCTCTTTCTCACGAGTTTGAGCCCTTTCGGGTTTTCACAAACCCGCCGGCAGTCCTGCTATTTTTACTCACGGAGCCCTTTCGGGTTTTCATCCGTGCCCATTTTGCTTGTGGACATACCTTTTTTTATTTTTATTTTATTTTTTTGGAGAGATTGGGATTGTTTTACGCCCGTGGATTGTATACGGTTTTGCAGGATGTATGATCCAGACCGTAGGGCCATAAAAATTTCGGGACTTTGTTGGCGTCTGCATCGCTGCACTGGAATATGGTACGAGGTGCGACTCAACATTCGCCATTGGGATTTGCATTTGGAATTTGGTTGGCGTCTGCATCGCTACACTGAAATATGGTACCAGGAGCGACTCATCATTCGCCACTTGGGGATTGGGGAGCGATGGCTTAGGAGACAGGTTTGGATCCCTATCACCTAAGGCTTTTCAATTTTATGGGCCGTGAGGGTCCCATAAAAGCATTTTCTCCCTACGAGTCGTAAGGATCCCGCAGGTGTATTTCTCCTTAGGAGTCATGAGGATTCCTAAGTGTGTTTTTCCTTTATGAGTCGTAAGGATCCCACAAAGGTTTGTTCTCCTCATGTATCGTGAGGACACATGAGTGGGTCTTCTCAATGGAGCATAATTCCAAAGGCGGAGACCAGCCGCGTAACTGGTGGTTGCGGTAGGGCTTGGGGTATGCTGAGAATTATTTGAGCCCGTGGATTGTATACGGCAGTCAATTTGGGGACTAGCCGTAGGGCCGAAAGAATTTTGGGAAACTGGATTTTTTTTTGTTTTTGATTTTGTTTTACCGCGATTGCTCTATCATTTCAGCTTTTCTTACTGCGAAGATCGCGATTGCCCTATCATTTTGGCTATTTATTCGCGGTTGCCCCATCATTTCGGCTTTATTTTCATTTTCATTTTCACTCGCTGGTTTTTATTGTGAGTTGCCCCATCATTTAGGTTTTTCTTTATTTTTCTTTTATTTACACATTTTTTTTTATGTACACACATTTTTTTTACATTCCCAGTTTAACGACTTAGAGGTCGACTGTTCCCAGTTTAATGACGTGGTGGTCGATTGTTTTCAGAGAAAGGCAGATGTCTGAGAGAATCGGTTTCACGAAGAACTTCGGTCTCCGTTTGTATGAAATTGGCGGTTGCAGCTTGACTGTTTGTTAACACGCCTTTGGACAGTTCTATCTCTCCTGCCTTGTATTGCTTTTCGACCCAATCTTTGAAGACGAAGCAGTCCTCAATGGCATGACCTATCACTCTGACATAGGGGCAGTATTTGGGGTCGTCGGTCCTATTCGCTTCCTGCGGTCTTTTTGACTCTGGAAGTTGTAGACCGTTATTCAGGGCGTCTTTGAATATTTTACGGATTTTGTCCGTTCTAAAGGAATAGACCTTATCCAGCTTCACTTTCAGTGGAGATTCTCCTCCATCTCCGAACATTGGCTTCCGAGGCTGGTTGGCGCTAGGCCCGCTCATCCCTTGCTTATTTCGATTAGACGAAGTGTTGAAAGATTCAGAATCATCGGAGTTTCCGCCTTTGCGATTATCGTCCTTTCGGTTTCTCCATGACCTATTGTTATTTTGGGAATCCGAGGAGGACTCCTGTTTTGAGCGCTCCAGCATCTGAACTTTCCTGGTCAGCTCTTGGAATGTTTTGAGATCCGCGGTGCATAGAAACGGGGCCATCCAATTGTTGAGATTTCCGACGAGGAGACTGACAGATTGGTCCTGCTCTATCGGCGGTTCGCATTTGACGGAGAGATTGCGCCATCGGTTTATAAAATCCGTGCTGCTTTCGTCGCTCTTGGGCTTGGTCCTTACGAGCTCGGCAATGGTAATCTTATCGCTGACGCTCATGAACCTCTGCCGAAACAGAGACTCCATTTGGACAAAAGTTGTGACGGAGCCATCCGGTATGCTCGCGTACCAGTCGAAAGCAACATCGGTCAAGCTATTAACGAACTGGCGGAGGAGAAGCGCATCGTTGCCCCCAGTGTTCCCGCATGAGGCTTTGAAGTGGGCGATATGCTGATTCGCATTTTCCGTCCCATCGAATCTTCCGAATTTGGGGATGACATAGCCGCTAGGAAATTCCACCAGATCATACTAAGCAGGATATGGTCTCCCACTACTGCTGATATCTTTTTGCGCTTCGGCTTCAGCTACCAATGTTTTGACTTTGCTGGCAACTAAATCCATGATTTGATCTTGAGTTAGCGGGCTACTGTCATCGGTAGCCAAAACATTTCCCGAGATAGGATGCGACTGATTTTCATGTAGTTCGCCCAATTTTGGATTTGAGGGAATAGGCGTCGGCTGCTTTGGGACACCATTTCCCGATTCACGAGCAGAGCCCTCCGCTTGATTGGGCGGCTGAGAGGAAAGTCGGGCCGTGAGCTGCATCACGACATTCGTCAAGTCATCGATTTTGGAGTAGATCTTGGCCATCTCCTTGTTTTTGCTTCTGAGCTGTTTTCGGAGCTCTTGGGAAAGTTGTTGCTCCGCATTCTTAGGCTGGAAAGTTGGCTCATCTTCGCTTTCCGAGCCTGACTCCTCATGGACCGAAGGGTCTTTCCGCCTATCAGCCTCACTGGGAAGGTCTTCATTACCTTCCAGAGGAGGCTGGACTTGGGATGTGGCAGCGATATTCAAGCCAGATTGGATTTGAGATATGGTGGCCCCGTCCTTGCTCTTGTTGTGCGTGCCCACCGTGTAGACAGTGTGGACCACATATCCAGCCATTTCCCCATCTTCGGCGGGGTAACCCTGTTCTTCGAACCCCATGAGGTTCAGCCTAGCAGGAGCCCTAGCCCTTTTGTTGGCTCTATATCTGAGCCTTTTCTGCCTTAGCTTTTCAATTTTAAGGGCTTGGCGGGCACCTGTTTCCTGGGAAGCCACCGTGAGTCGATTAGCGGGGAGCTTAGAGAAGACACCCGATCGAGCAGTTGTCAAGGGCATCGCCGGAGCTTGCTCGAGACGCGTTGTAGCATTGTTGGTGTTGATGGCCATGCCCTCAGCTGGGGCCATGGAGAGTCATTCAGAAACGGACTTGCGCTTGGGCCGAGGCGCCTTCGCGACCACCACATTTGGTCTCCTGCCTTTCAAAACCGGTTTGTCTGCCGCCATGGCTTGAGGAGCCGGGATGGCGCCAACATGCATGAACATAATAGAGCCGAATGGTAGCAGCGGCTCCTCCCATTGTCGCCCAAGACTGGCCGGAAGGACCGTCCTGGAGTCTATCTTCATCGTGTAGGAGATGAGAGCTGAGTTCATCATCGAAGACATCGTTGGAAGGTGATTGCTTGAAAATCTGCATGAAAGAGCATTATTTTAGTATAAATACAAGTATTTATAATGATTGAGTTCGCATGAATGCTTAACCCGAAATATGGGAGGAGAGATTGGTCCCACCGGGCCTGCCAGAATCTGTAGGGTGTTTTTCGTCACCCCATTGAGATGGTAATACGCGCGCGCTTGTCAGGCGTACTACAGATTCCCCCTGCTTAGGGTTGGCCGGGGTTTATTGATTGTGGGGATCCGAATCTCCGGCTGCCGCGGACTAAGCCGCCGTTAATTACCCCTCGCATTTGGAGCGAGGGAACCTCCGATTGACGGGTTAAACTGGTCAGGCGAACTCAATGTGCAGTGTTGTATTTTGAAGAGGTTTTGGATATATCGGGGGCCCCGTAGAGTTTTCACGGGGGTCCCGCTACCCGGATAGCGGGCTAGGGGTCAAGGGGGCTAGCAGCCCCCTTGCGGGGTGCGGGGCAGCGCCCCGTTAGAAAATTGTTTTCTAACATGGACACTGTCGTGGTATATGTGTGTGTGCACATATGTATATATATATATATATATGTGTGTATATGTATATATATATATATATAAGAAAGAGGGGGAAAAGGCATCCAAAGGATGCGTGGGGCCAGCGCCTTGGGCGCTGTGCGCCCAGGTGCTATGCGCCCAAGTGCTATGCGCTCAGGCGCTAGCGTGCCACGTGTAGGAACGTGGGCGCTTTGCGCTTCAGCGCCTGACGCTCGAGCGCAAGTGCGCCACGTGTCGGCACGGCGGCGACTTGCGCTTGAGCATTGGGCGCTTGTGCGCAAGTGCGCCACGTGTCGGGACGGGGGAGACTTGCGCCAGAGCACTGTGCGCTTGAGCGCAAGCGCGCCACGTGTCGGCACTGGGGCGACTTGCGCTCGAGCACATGCGCGCCACGTAGGCGCTTTGCGCTTGAGCGCAGGGCGCTGTTGTGCAAGCGCGCCACATGTCGGCACGTGGGCGCTTTGCGCTTGAGCGCAAGCGCGCCACGTGTTGGCACGTGGGCGCTCTGCGCTTGAGCACCGGCGAGGAAAATATGCTTTTAGCCTAAAAAGATTCTCGGAAGAGAAATCAGAGTGGAGTTGGACTCCTAAGTGTGTTTTTGGGGTTAATGGAAGGGGTTCTTCTTCTTCCTCCTCTGTTAGCTGGATCTTGAAGATCAAGAGATGTGACATCTCAAAATCTCTCCTTTTTGGGATCTAAAGACAGATCCAAGTTCCCCTTTGTGGGTTTGGTGGTGAAAAACTATCTTGTTTTTGAAAAGGAAGAGTAAAACTCTTGATTTAATTCAAACGAAGAAGAAGGTTTGAGATCTTCAGAGAAGGAAAAGAAATACAAACCCTAGGGTTTTTTTTGAAAGAAATAAAGTATTCCTTTTTTTATTCATCATCATGTTGCGTTTTATAGTCATACATATTTACATATAGCCCCTTGGGCTTTACAAAAATGGCATTTTGCCCATCCCATGGCTCATGTGCCATTTCATTTTTGCACGTAAGTCATGAGCTTAGAAAATATTGTCTTTATGCCCATTTTGCGTACATTCATGTATAAAAAATTACATAAAAATTATTTATTACATGATCTATATTTTGGCATGGAGGAGGCTGGCCGCGGGCTCGACTTGGGCTTGGGCCCGCTTGACCTGGGCTTGGGCCCACCTAGCTTGGGGGTTGACCCTGACTTTGACTCGGTCAACCGGGGTGTAAATTTTTACCCCAACATATATATATATATATATATATATATATATATATATATAATCACCAACACATCCACATATACATATGACGTATACACCCAAAACCATATCCCGTGTGTGTATGTGTATGTGGACAACCTTACTCTAGGTTTCACGACTAAGAAATCAACTAAATCCTTTCTTAAATTCCCGCTAACATTAACCCATGATCTCCTAAAGCTTCTCTTGCTAAGTGTTTATATCCCTCCATAACACATCTGAGTATATCTATATCACATCATATCATTTCTTACAACATTGCGGGGGTGCTATACGCCATCCACCCGACTTCCTCCGTAGATATATATCTACTCATTTCGATCTTCACTTGCTGATGCCGATGTCGCCACATCCTTTCTCGTCGTCTCGAAGTCCTCGTGAGGGTACCTACGTATCATAACACATCGTATCACATTAAAATCCGACTCATGACCTAAACGACACACGAATCTCACATAGGTTAAAACCTATGGTCCGCTCATGCAAAAGAACCAAATAGCCCTCGATATCGGCGTACAAATGCCGATTGATTGAGAAAATCCCAAAGGTACAATTTGTGGTTTCGCAACACACTAAACATATATATGAAATAGGGTGAAATCATCAAAACCAATAGATTGATTAAATCGATTTATTACAAGAAACCTAGTAAACATCAATTAGCCGTTTTAAAACAAAACCTTATGTTTTAACAATTATAATGGCCATAATATTCATTAAACATCTTAAATAAGTCATACAAACCATTTCCACAATTTAATCTCATTAAATTTCATTAACCCCAAAATTCTAGTTTGCAATTTATCCAAATTTAACAATCTTCAAAGTAACAATACACAAATCAACAATTTGACTAGGTTTTGCATGATCTAAGGTGGTAAACTACAATTTATAAATTTAATGATGTCATGAAGACCCTAATTAGATTTTTAATCTTACAATTTAACTTAATTTTAAAACCTAGTTTGCAATATAGCTTAATTATTACAATTTTATATTAACAAATTGCAAACTAGCAACTAGATTAGGTTTTTCATTTCATAAGGTGATAAATTACACTTTGCAACATAATTACATAATAAAAACCCTAACTTGCATTCAAACCCCTCTCTTGAATTCTCAAGTATTGAAATTGGTAGCATAATTAAACACTAATTATGCTAGATTCAAGTAATTAAACAACAAATTGAGCAAAGGGTTAGAATTTATACCCGACAAATTGAAGATCCCACAAGCAAACTTAGCCCTCCAAATTAGCTTCTTTTCACCAAGATCCATACTAGATAGGCTAAGGAAAAATGGGTAGGGCTTGGATTTGGGTTTTATGGGATTTCTTGTGTTGATTTTTGGGCATGTTATGAAGAAATTTTGTGGTGAAATGAGAAGAGAGGAGGGGGGACTGCTAATGCAGTGAGGATGGGGGGTTCGGCAAAAATTGAGAGGAGGAAGAGAGAGAGAGTGAGATTGGAGTGTGGGTTGAAGTCAACAAAGTCCACCTCATGTTAAATACCATACCTCATCAATTAATCTATTCATTCTTCTTTCTTTTCATCTTCTATTTTTTTTTCAAACTTAAAAAGTGGGGAATTTTGTGGAGGGGCTGTGCTCAGCCATGTGGCATGGGTGTGTGTGTGGGAGAAATTTTCAAGTAAGAAAACCATAACTCAAATTAATTTATTATATTCTTTTAAATTTTCTTTTCTATTTAACCCTTCTCTAAATTTCAAAAACCATATTGACAATTTCTTTTCATTTCAAAAACAACATGTTAAATTTTAGTTTAATGTGTCATGATGTACAAAATTTGTATCAACCCATTCTAATCTGTAATTATCACTAATTAAATGTATTAGTGACGGCTTAAAATAAAATTAAAATAATTAATTTCGGAAAAAATTTCAGTCAACTAGAAATTTGCAAGCAACTCAATAAACACCAAATACTAGCAATTACATAGCTAGAAAAGGTATATTTGATTTTATGATGAAAGATAATTATATCTTGATATTTACGGAAAACACCCGTTATTTTACCGATTCTCCGAAATTTCACCTAAACGATTTTCAAAGCGTTACAATCTTCCTCCCTTAATTAAATTCGGTCCCTGAATTTAAATTAAAACTCCCCCAAATACTAAAACATTTCAGCAAGACAATCAAGTCGTCGGGGCTCCGAAATCAACAATACTTAAAACACATCTTAGTGCAATGCATGCGCATGAAAACGAGTATATAAACCAAAATCAAAACTCCGTCAAACATCCCACAATCATCGGAGTTATGGTGAAGACACCAATGTCAAATCCAATATGAATCAACATGATATACTCAAAACTATAGCTTGTACATATAGTACGCATCGTAGTAAATAGTCAAAACATCTGAAAGAACTGCATGCCAAACTCCTTTCAAGTCGCTGTGCGATGCACGTATCACTGCACAGTGGCGGACGTCTATAGTAAGAAAATAACTATATATATATATATATATATCCTTTGTTTAATATGCACGTCCCACCATTTTGAAAACAATTTAAAAGGGTTTCCTTTTTAATACGTTTCGTGTCATCTCGGACACGTAGGTAAATACTGAGACTCTAGCTCCTCTTTGGAAATCCCTTCGATGGTTATCAATGCATGCAAAATATATCGAGGTACTGTCCTCGGACTAGTCCTACTCAGTACTAAAACCAATAGCAAATATCATAAAAACGTACTGCTCTACAAGTAATAAATCCCAAAATGTGCATAAGAAAGCTGCATGTGTCTGGTGCGCACGGAAATTGAAATCAATGAATGTGCCCTACGTGTGCACAGAACAAAATGTAAGTGCAACGGGTGTACAAGAAACACCTGTCAAAGGCAACGGGTGTGCCTGACAGCAACATCAGGTGCATCTAACATGCACGAAGAATCTTGATTTAGTGCATCTGGCGTGCACCTAAATCGCATCAAGCGCCTCAAGCATGCGCAAAATCCAAATCAAGTGCATCCATCATGCACGAATAAAATCTAAATCATGTGCATCCAACATGCACGAAATCCAATATCAAGCACCGAACATGTGTAAAAATCCAATCCAAACGCGTCGATTATGCGCAAGAATCCAATCAAGTGCACAAGGTGCACGAAAACAAATATCGAGTAACACAATCGAAATCGATGGTATACAACGCACCTCAAATCCAAATCCAAATCAGGTATACCGTGGTATATAATCTCACAACCATGTGCATCAGCGTGCACAAAAATCTAATCAAAACACTAAAAGTGCATGAAATCTATGCCGAAAACACAAGTCAAATCATATACATGCCATAGGCATGGAATCAAACTCAATGTCTCGAATGACATCAAAACGAAGTCAAGTGCAGCTGCGGTGCATAAAATACGTATCAATGCACTGCAAGCATATATGAACTATTTCGAGTGCAAAACCCAAACCGAGTGAGTACCACATGCACAAAATCAACTCAACTGTATGAAATCCATGGAATCATGAACATGTGCAGCCAAGGCACAGAAATGATATCAAGTGTAATAACTGTGCATAAATCATAAATATCCAGTAGTTGCAACCATGGTGCACGAAAACAAATATCATGAAACTCAGTCATCAAAACACAATCATGCGAATAGATCGCCCAAAATACCGAAATCAAGTATGGCGGAAACAGTCCCACTTAAGCACAACCTCTAAAGATCTATGGCCAACTATCATGGTCACTCCTAACATGTCTCGTCGACTGTATCGAACTCTGTCCTGCTGGGTGTGCGTAAAATGACCGCTCCTGGGTCCAAGTCTTCTTGTATGGCATTCCAGAAAGGTCATGTCGAGGTCTCTCCAAAATCTCGTTTCTGCCGAACTGTCCGGAGTTTATCACCCTTTACTATATCTTTTTCTTGTTCTGGAATGGATACATACTCATCACGACTCCTTCTGGAAGATATATCTATACATAACGCCTCTGTATACGTGTCACATCTCTGATGTCGGCGGAGTGGAACGTCATCTCATCAAGATCTTGTACGAACCTCTTACTCCACTTTCCTCTAATGTAGACTGCTTCGAACTCGTCTCTTCGTGGTTGCATGGACTGTGCTCCAACGACTATACTCGTATCTGGAGTCTCCCAAGCAATGCATCCCATCATATGATATCCGAATGAAGTCGAACCATTCGATCGATTCGTCAAAACCTCATAATCCCCCAAGAGCTCAACATCTTGAGTACAATTTAATAATATCGAGTACATGCCACAACACCTATGGACCAACCATAGAAGGGCAAACCCAAGCCCCATTAATGGCACCGCGGAACTGCCGCAAACCCTAAGGTTCAAAGGCTTTCACATTGTCATTATGTCGAGTTAGGGTTTCATTCTTCTAGAGGTTCCGTAGAATTACTTGCATGTGTTCTCCAAATACTTTAAACTTGGAAAATGGATTTCTGACATTCGATCGTCTCTATCGACTCCCAACGTATCCGTGTGAAGTCTTCTCAAGCTGGAATCAATCAATCTGATGACCTCGCAATCGGGGTAGGCAATGAATCACATGTCTTAGTCCTTCATCTTTGGTGACTAGCGATCTTCTATCATATCTCGAAGTATAACTCGTGCGGCACGAACTTCAAACATCTGGGGCGAAATATTTTCATTTGCCGAAGTCGCTGGCTCATTCGTCCGCACGGTGAACAGTGCCTCAATCATCAAAATAATCTGTGCTCTGACGGTCATCACAATCTGGCTAGCCTCTATCAGTGGCTCAATCCTTTGATACTGATCTGCACGTTCGAGCAATCTCGTAAAAGCGACCCATCAAAAGCTCATGGCGTGAAAACACAATAAAATGACGCTTCTATGCAATCTTATGTCCTTGGAATCACGCTCAGGTCAGTCCTCGTCCGTGATGAGCTCGTGCTGACCGCAACTCTAGCCGTAGCTCTCCACACCCGTACAACCGTGGTAACAAAACCATAACTGGTACCTATGAGGATAGATCATAGGAATGAATATAATACTGTGCAAGGAAATTTACATCCTTAGGCTTCTTAAGCGGAGTATCATATCGTAAGTATGCCGCAGAACATACACACGGTACGTCACTCTACTTGAGTCACCTACTCTATCAACCAAGGGTCATCCTACACTCAGAAGGTAAAACCTAACGCTTTGATACCCACTTTGTCACGAGCCAAAAGTACCGAGTGTGACTGGCACTTAAATTACGAAACGTCTCGAGGCGTACGTAATCTAAGTAAGCCAAAACCCAGAAATCAAAACCAAGTAAAAAAGTAGAGTGAAGGAAAAACCAATTTTTAAAGCAAGAAGTTTAACAACATAAGTAGATGTATGCTTTTTTAAAACATCAAGTCTTTTCTGAAAATTTCGGCAAAGTTTCCTTTGTAAATACTGGCCCTAAACGGGGTACAACATGAATAGTATACGAAATGATAAAAGGCATCCCCAAGCGGGAGCTAGCTCTTCGTCAATCGACGGTCACAACTACACAAGTAATATAATACACAATGCCGAAGGGAGAGGATCAAAACTCAAAAGAAACTCAAAATCAACATGAAAACCATAATAATACAATGCACGACTCTAAGGTCGAAATAATAAAAACTGGTTTTCTAAGTCTGAAAATAATTATAAATATAAATAAATAAATTTTGTAAGCAACCCTTTTATAAAAATACGGATATTGGTGTACAAAAGAACTGGGTATTACACATGCACTCTTCTAAATTACCATTTAGAAAGGCGGTCTTAACATCCATTTACCAGATTTCGTAGTCATGGTATGCAGCGATTGCAAGCAGGATCCGGATGGGCTTAAGCATAGCTACTGGAGAAAATGTTTCATCATAGTCCATACCTGGTCGTTGACGAAAACCTTTTGCAACAAGTCTAGCTTTGAAATGCTCAACTTTTCCATCTACACCAAGTTTCTTCTTAAAGATCCATTTGCTCCCGATAGGTTTACCCCTTCAGGAGAAACTTCCAAAGTCCATACTTTGTTGGTGTACATGGATTCTATCTCAGATCGCATTGTATCTAGCCATTTCACAGAGTCCCCACTCGTGATGGCCTGCTCGAAGCTAGTTGGGTCAT
The DNA here is from genome assembly GCA_030015575.1 of Agapanthus africanus. NCBI lineage: Eukaryota > Viridiplantae > Streptophyta > Magnoliopsida > Asparagales > Amaryllidaceae > Agapanthus > Agapanthus africanus. The sequence goes on from JASDDO010000022.1 coordinate 390,138,243, forward strand.
CATCTACCATAATGCAATCCTCGCTCTCACCGTCTAAGAGAAAACCGTAGTATCTATCAGGTAGATGAGGAACCCTACTAGATCGGCGGAGAGGCTGAGGTTCGTTGGGAATTACTGAATCCTCTGGTTCCAATAAATCATCAGTTGTAGTTTGTGCCGCTGGAACTTTTTCTAGTTCTACCTCTTTGCCACTAATTTCTTTTACAAGAAATTTTTTTTCTAAAAAAGTGGCATATTGAGAAACAAACACCTTTTGTTCCTCAGTGTGGTAGAAAATATATCCATAGGAATCCTTTGGATATCCCACAAACTTACATAGAGCTTATCTTGTCTCGAGCTTGTCTGGATTTTGCTTTTTAACATAGGCCGGACAACCCCGTATCTTAACTCGTTTAAGAGACGGTCTCTTTCCATTCCATATCTCATATGGAGTGGTAGGCACTGATTTGGATGGAACTCTATTCAATAGGTATGCGGCTGTCTCCAGCGCATAACCCCAAAAGGAAATAGGTAACTCAGCAGTGCTCATCATAGAGCGCACCATATCCAATAGGGTGCGATTCCTTCGCTCCGATACATCATTGTGTTGTGGTGTATATGGAGGAGTAACATGAGAGAGAATCCCATTCTCTTTTAGATAGTCATGGAATTCGGTGCTCAAGTATTCTCCTTCCTGATCGGATCGCAGGATTTTAATACTTTTACCCATCTTGTTCTCGACTTCACGCTTATATTCTTTGAATTTCTCAAAAGCATCAGAATTGTTTTTCATCAGGAACACATGTCCATATCTTGAGAGATCATCAGTGAATGTAATGAAGTATGAGGAACCATTCCTGGCATGGTAGACATGAGACCGCAGACATCACTATGTATCAGTCCCAAGAGTTCAGTAACTCTTTCTCTATGTCCACTAAACGGAGTTTTGTTCATTTTGCCTTTAAGACATGACTGGCAAGTGTCATAAGATGAAAATTTGAACGAATCCAAATATCCATCCTTATGTAACTTAGCTAGTTGTGTCACATTGATATGATCTAGTCTCCAATGCTATAAGAAGAATTCGTTCATTTCTGAACTCTTCCTCTTGTGTGTGTTTTGTACATTAAGAATTGTGGTTTGATCTAGAACGTATATGCCATTATTTAACGAGCCTGATCCAATCAACTTTTGATTTAGGAAGATGTTCATAACATTATCCTGTACTACAAAACTATATCCTTCTTTACTTAATAAAGAAACTGATATAAGAATGCATATCAGGGTCGGTATGTAATAGAATTCGTTCAGAATCAATATATTACCATTTGGTAATAAAAAGTGATATTCGCCAACTACTTTGGCTGCAACATTTGCACCATTCCCTACTCTTTCGGAATGATCACCCTCTCCCAGTTCTCTACTTTTCCTTAGCCCATGCAACATATTACATATGTGGGATCCCGATCCGTTATCTAATACCTAGGACGTAGAGTGTACTGAGAAACAGTTCTCCGTAACTAACACACCCGAAGAAGATGCATCAACATGCTCATTCTTCGTTTGGATGGCGTGGAAATCCCGATATTTTCCTACTTCCTGCTCGGACTTATAACAATTTTAAGTTGGAGCGGAACCAATGTTCCCTTGCTCAGCATAAAAAGCGGGTTCGGTCAATACATCCATATTATTATCTTGATTAAGGCCTGACATGGTCGCTACCTGGAGAGTGATAGAAGAAAACACTAAGCATATGCTCTTGCAAAGATCAGATTGGTTATTTATTTTATCTAATCGATGTCTCCCACTGCTATTCTCAAATTTTCCTTCAAACCTTAAAAAGAAAATTCAGCCAGGATTAATTGCTTCTACAACTTCGCTAACCGTTCAGCCAGGCCAGTGCCTGTACTTCTGAGGGAGGTTCCCCGTGCTTTCACATGGACCTAATTAAAATAAACTTCATTTTCACAGAGGCGTAGCCCCGTTGACACCTTTCTAGACACCTAATGAGTTAGTTAATTGTAAAGTGCGAAACTCTCTCGGGAGCAACTTTTGCTCACAGTGGGATCGAGATCCTACTATCACATAGAAGGTATGCAATCTCATTGCAAATTCCAACACTTGAAATTCCCGAAAATACTTTTACTCCAAGTGACTCATGACCTTAACTATGGTCAACAAATCATAAGCACTAGTCAAGTTCTACCCGTCATTTCTTCGTTAATTAGACCCACCCACATGACCCTTAACTATGGTCAACAAAGTCACATGACTGTCCTAATTAATCGCATCATATGTTATATAGGAAGACATAACTTAGCTACCGTACACTGCGCCTTAACTATGGTCAACAAACGCAGTACGAATACTAAGTACTCTACTTCCTAAATTGATGGAGGGTTACGAAAAGTTTTTAAGAAAACCTTTTGCGTAATGAACTTGATATAGTTGTAGAAACAAGTGATTTTTGAAAAGGAGTGTTTTTGAGGCTTTTTACTAGTTTTGCTAAAGAGGTCACTCTCGGTGAAGTGATCTCGGCTTTTTCCTTATCGAATAAGGTGTAGGATATTTCATAAATACCACTATGCAAAACAAGAACTATAGAAGCAATAAAAAAAAAACCGAGTGTTTGTAGCATCTGCTAGTTTCGCTAAAGAGATCACTCCCGGTAATGGGATATCGGCTTTTTCCTTAAGGAATAAGGTGCTGGATATTCTACAAGAAATACCGCTATGCAAAGCAAAAACTAGAGCCACCCTTTTTGAAAATTTGATTCTACAACATCTTTTAGGTTTCTTTTCATTAATCTCATTAATGAATTCCCATCATTTATGCTTCCTAAGCATCACAGAAGAAATGAAAATATAACGTACGCTTATGCCATCTGCATTCGCCACAGTGTCCCGTTATGCACCGTTAGGTTACTTAACTAACGGCATAGCGTGGCGGGACTAGCGCGGGTGCAAAACATAAGCAACGTTTATTATATATCATATATACAATAATAAAGCATTCGTCTCAGATATATAAAGTGATCACATCACAGAATATTAGCAGCATAAGATAACATATGAAATATTGGATATACTAGGAATTCCGTGTTTTATTTTAAGCCAGTATAAAACACGGATTCCACGGTCGCGATGAATAGCCAAACCCACATCTCTAGACCCCTACGAGAGTGGCAAGCAACCCTACCAATTCTAGAGTTAGGAGACCCGGACTCGACTCCTCGAGATGGTCTCCCACTGGACTCTAGAACCTGGTTACTTGTGCTCCCCTCCTTAGGTCTATCTTAATTTGGAAAAGTAAATAATATACAGCAATGGTGACATCATCCTCAACCCGGAAGTGCACGAATAAAAGAATATTACTTACAATGAATTTTACAAGAATGAAAATAAAAACTCTCATCTCACATAAAACCCCCGGCTATTCAAAACACGATGATCCAATATAACATATCACAGCAACACATAACATCACATCTCTTCAACGTAATTAAATATGCGTATCACAATCGTCGTTGACATATAACAACGAAAATAGTGATACCCCACATATTACACTTACGGTCGCAGAAAAGAAAATGTCAAACTACAACATTTGTAATCCACAATCACCATAGACATCATAAACCCAAAATATCACATACTTTGGATTTCATGCCTAACTATATGAATTTCACATATTGTATCACATTCCAGAAAAAGCTAGACGACATTAAACATTCCGATCGAGTCAACAAACACTTAAAATTTCCCAAAAAGTTCAACACTTGAGCGTAGTTTAAAAGGCCTCATCACATGCCACAGTACCAATGGACCAACCGTAGAAGGGTCAACCCTTGCTTCTCTTATAGCGCCGCAGAACTGCCGCAAACCCTAGGGTTTGGCGGCGGTTCTTACGGTCATAGAATCGAGTTAAGGTTTTGTTCTTCTAGAGGGTCCGCCACATTACTTGCATGATATTTGAATGTTCTTTAACTCGGAAAAAATCCAACTCTTGGAAAATTTTCCGGCAAGGGTTAAAGTGGGTATTTGATATCCGTTCGAACCTTTTAACACCGTCTAGACAACCCGAAAAACTGTTAGAATTACGACTACGAAACACTCCGAGTTGCCTTTGCAGAAAGTTAACATCACATACAAAATTAGCAAAAACAAACAACACGTGAAACACCAAAACCCAGAGACTGGAACACGGTGCAAATTTCAACCCAGAACACCATAGAAAAACCGAGCATGCCGGTTTTCTAGGCTCTGTGGCCGGCCAAAATCCGAGGTCTGGGGTTGAATTTTGCACTGTTTTCATGTTGCATCTCATACAACATTCTGCGGTTGTTTAAAATTTTTTTTGACGACTTTAAAATTTCAACAGAAACTGAACTTGTATATCGGGTGTTTTGGAGTTATTTCGGTTTCGTAATTCTGCATACATCGTCTAAATCTCTAGCTTGGCTCTGATACCACTGTAGGATTGCTAGGAACGACAGCAATGAGGTATCGTCCATGCCATTTTCAAAAATTTATTATTCTTAACAATGCTAACCCTAGAATCTTAACTAAAGATTTAGACAATACAATGTGTAAACTACTTTACAACTAAGTGATTAGAGATTACAACCTTTGTAGTTCGGTCCTCACTTCTTTAGCACCTTGTAGTAGTCCCTTCGCTCCAAGTTGTGATCTTGCGGACTCTCGAACGGCTCCACAAGAAGAAAGATGCATGCTTGCTTGAATTCTTCAATGCCAAAGATGATCTACGTCGAGGAGTCACAAACCCAAGCTACCCACTTCACTAATGTGGGATTTGTCAAGCTAACACCTTATACTAAAGTGCTAATCTAGTAGAGGATGATGAAGTAGGATTTTTGCTCACTTTAGAATTACTTTTCTCACTTGTTTTTAAGCTTCTCTCAAAACCTAGAGATCTCTCTTGAGCTTTGAGGAAGAAGAAGCAAATAATAGATGAGAGAGTGAATGGCAACCATGGGTGAGAAAATATCTAATATATCTCATGTAAAGACTTAACCATGAGTTTAGATAATGGTCGGGTTAACAAATATTTAGTATAAGACAAAACTAGTGGACTATTAATGGGTCTCCAAGCTTCTATAAGCTTCATGCCATGTGACCATTATCCAACTAATAATTGATTTATCCTAAATAAATAAACCCTCATTATCATTATCATGGTGCAAGTCTCATACACCCATGTTGCATATATCATCAACCATGGCACATAAATAAAACACAATTAATATATATCACATATATATCAAGTGTACACATGTGAGAAAAAGAATTGCTTAAGTGAGCTAATATTAGTTAATGTAAATTAATATATGAAATATATAACTATCTATTAAATCATGAAATCAACACTTGATTTAATAATCCGGTTATATCTCATATGACCGACTAATATTATTTGTATCAATTTATCGAATCAACACTTGATTCGATAACCCGGCTATATCTCATATTACCGACTGATACCGTATCGACTTATCGAATCAACACTTGATTCGATAAACCGGCTATATCTCATATAACCGATCGATACTTTATATCGCGAGAATAGAATACGGTATCATATACTCGTATTAATCTCGGTCCCGCACATATCACATATGTGCTCCTACTTCGTTTTGCCTGAGCCAGTGAAACCTATGTGTAGGACTCTAAAGACTCATCAATACGCCGACAGTATATGATGATCACATCAAGCACCCACAAGCCGTCAGCGGTACTAGCTGGACGTAACGGCTACCCAGGTATTAAACGATCAGAAGATCGGCAAGCTAGCCCGCTCTAACTCCTGCAAAAGCCTGTCAGTAACACTACTGTACAGTCCGGTCTTTTCATCTGATATGTCGCATATCTAGTCTAGTGGTGGTCAACGTCAGCCCCCCAATAACCGATAAGTCATGCCGATGTGAGGCTCATAACGGGTCGAGAAACTACTGATAACAATTATCAGTAAATCTCCGTAGCAGCCCTGGCCAGGGACTTATTGTTATGGCCAATCGTGTAGGGTTCCTAGGCAGTCATACAAGGGTCTATAAGGCATCAGACATGCCCGATTCAAAATTTAGACGTGCCGAACAACCCAAAGTTAGGATCTTTGCTAGATAATTAGGGTTTCACATGCAAGTAAATATCTTTACAACTAAGAGAGAGGGATTACAACCTTTGTAGTCCGCTCCTTCGCTTCATAAGCTCGGAGTAGAAGTCCCTTCGCCGCGATCCATGATCTCCCGGACTCAAGAGAGGCTTCACAAACCGAGCGATCCATGCTTGCTTGTGGTCTTCCTATTCGAAGATGATCTACCTTGAAATCTCTTTAACTCAAGCTCTCACTCACTAATGAGGTGAATACCCTAATCTAATTGGCTACAATAGATGAGGATGATGAAGTAGGATTTATGCTCTCTTTTATTATCAAATTCTCAGACTCATTCATCACAAAATAAAAACCTAGAAAGCTTTTTAGAGCTCAAGGAAGAAGAAGAAGAATGAATATCCTTTTGTGATGAATAATGAAAAATGATATATGATTACAAATGCAACCATGGTCAAAGATGACAAGGCTAAACAATGTAGAGACTTAAGGGTGTGGTTTGGGTCAAAGAAATATCTAGCAAAATATCAACCATAATATCTTTGCTAGAAACAAAGTAAAACCTTCTAGAAGCATCATGAAAGAGCTAACCCAAATCAAACCCTAACCATGTTTAATCTCCACTAATCATGTTGCATTAGTAATTATAATATGTTACAATATTATATATCACATATATAATATATTTTTGTAACAAAAGAAAATAATCCAATTAACATATATCGCATATATATATCAATGTATTATCCGGTGAGAAAATGAAATAATAAAGCGAGCCAATATTTGATAATGTAATGCAATATATGATATATATATATATATATTATAAATTAAATTATCGAATCAACACTTGATCCGACAATCCGGCTATATCGAATATAACCGACTAATATATCATGTACCGATTCATCGAATCAACACTTGATCCGATGATCCGGCTCATATCAAAATATCGCGAGAATATAATACGGTATCTCATATCGTATTATCCTCGGTCCTGCACATATCACATATGTGCTCCTACTCCGTTTTTCCTGAGTCAAGAAACCTCTGTGTAGGACTCTAAAGAATCGTCAATACGCCGGTAGCAGGTGATGATCATATCAAACACCCACAAGCTGCAAGCGGTCAGCTAAACGCAACAGCCACCCAGGTATAGAGCGATCTGAAGATCAACAAGCAAGCCTGTACATTCTCCTGTGAATCCAATCAGTAACACTCCCGTACAGTCCAGTCTCTTCGTCTGATATGTTGCATATCTAGTCTATGGGTGGTATACGTCAGACCTCAGTAACCGATAAGTCGTGTCGATATGAGGCTCATAATAGGTCGAGAACCTACTGATAACACTTACTAGTAGTACTCAATATCCGCTCTGGACAGGGACTTCCAGTTATAGCCAATCGAACACAGCACAACATCAACTCCCTATACAGGGAGAGACGAAACCCCTCATTTCGCTCATTGCCTCCATGTGATTCGGGATTGTACCCAAAAGCCACCGTTTTGCACGCCCTCTTGGACGTGGTATGATGGAAATCAAAGCACAGTGGGAATCACACAAGACTCTATGACGATCTCGGGTCAACAGACTAACCTGTACCAGTGTCACCAGAGAACTGCCATCTGACGTGAGGTATAATACCATCTGGGAGTTCTCGGCGAGTCCGTCCAGTGTACCCAGTCTCCACTGAGCACCCGTACACCATCCTTGACCGATGGATATGGGATCATCCATCGCCCATCATATGGGTCAAGATGCGTATACGCTAGTCTACTCTGGTGTATCGATGCCCTGTCTCGATACACCCTCGACTAGGAACAGTTATAGGATGTACTCGTCGACTACTCTGGCCCCACTAGTATGATCTCATCATAGTCCCAGTAGTCGAGTACATATCCTATGGGCTTTATCAACATGTGAGAGTAAGACAGTAAACTAATATAAGTCAACATGTTAAGATAAAGTGAAACCAAATATCTACATGTGACTTATGACATTTTGACCTAGGGTAGGTACGGGTGGGTTCAAATTAACCTGGATAATGATGGGAAGAACTTGACATGTGACTTATGACATTTTGACCTCACGCCAAGGTCATAAGAGCATGGGACAAAAATCTACATCGGGAGTTTCAAAAGAACTGAAACTTGCTAGCGCTGCATACCATTTGGAGTGTGATGATTCTGGTAGGATTCCTTCAGTTTTGTCACGCAATGATATTTGGATCCCGATCCTACTGTGAGTATATGCTACTCCTCGGGAAATTTCTCACGTAACGATCAATGCTATAAACCATGTAGGTGTCTAGAAAGGTGTTAGCGGGGCTACGCCCAAAAGGAAAAGAGGTTATTTAATTAAGGAACTTCGCGAAAGCGTTGGAAAACCTCCCTCGAAGTACCGACACCAGCCTGGCCGAACGGTTAAGCAAGTATTGTACGGTGTGATTGATCCTGACTAATTCTTCCTTTTTGGTTTGAGGAGGGAATCGAGAGACAGTGGGAGCCATCCTGTTTAGACAAATTAAAAACCACTCTAAACTTGCAAGAGAATCATGCTAAAGTGTTTCTTCTCTCTCTCCTAATTGCAGCGACCAAACATCATGACCGGACTTAAGTTATTACTAGATAAAAACATACTGACAGGGCCAAACTACAAAGATTGGCTCAGGAATGTCAAAACGGCAATCACTTGTGACAAGTTGGGGTATCTCCTTACCACCAAAGCTCCCCCTGTCCCAGGTCCCACCTCCAGCGTCGCGGATAAGGAAATCCGTAAGACTTGGGAGATCGATTGCGCGAAGGCCAAGTGCCTCGTGCTTGCCTCTATGGACAATGAACATCAGAGGAGGCATGAGAATATGGACCTCGAATCAATATTTCTCCATACAAAAGAACTGTATGGAGAGCAATCTCGTATCGCCAGATACGAAGTGTCGAAGAAGTTGTTTTTGGCAAGATTGGCCATCGGATCATCGGTAGTGGAACACGTGCTTAAGATGATTGGCTTCATTGAGGAGCTCGCGGACCTTGGGACCACGTTAGAGAACGAGCTCTATACGGACTTGATTCTACAGTCCCTTCCTTCCACTTATGCCCAGTTTATCCTGAACTTCAACTTACAAGAAAAAGAAGTTGAACTTTCAGAACTCCTCAACATGCTGAGGAGTGCAGAGGGTGTTAGTGTATATGCCCTAGAGGCCATTACTGTATCATACTAGTATGTATATTACTTGATGGAAGCTTGGGATATTCACTGTTCTACAGACAATCTTGCTCAATATAGTAGTATGCTACTTGGTTTGTCTCTGCTTTAATGTGTACATGTGTGTTTATTTATTATTATATCACCTATACGCAATAGTAGAGCCCTTAGGATCTTTGCTTGATTACCGGCGTTGTGATGGCGATCACACTCGTGGGGGCTGGGTAATCTACAAGCACATCCTTATACACGTCCCTAGTCGTGGGAGTATCGAGATAGGGCATCGATGCTCCGGAGTAGACTAGCGTATGCGCTTCTCATCCCAGCACGGGAGACGGTCTGTCCCACAGCCGTCGGTACGTCATACTTGAGATAGTATGCGGGTGCTCGTTGGGTTACGAGTACACTGGACAGGACTCGTCGGGAACTGATGGTTGGTATTATACCTATCGTCAGTTATCAGTTCCCAGGTGACATGATTACAGCTTAGTCCGCTGACTTGACACTGTCACTTCGCCTCGAGTGTGTTCCCACTGTTCTTTGATTACTACCCTACCACGGCTCTACTGAGTCGTGCAAACAGGTAGTAGTTGGGAGCAGTCCCGAAGCACTTGGAGGCAGTGACGGTTAGACAGGATTCGTCTCTCCCGGTATTGGGGGTTGACATCGCGCTGTGTCTAGGAGAGCCATTACACAAGTAGTCCCTGGCCAGGGCAAGCGAGATATACTGGTAGGTTCCAGTGTTATCTCAGGGTGTTCTGGGCTTCACTCCGACACAACTTGTACCGCTATTAGGGGTCTGACGCTTGCCGCCCCCTAGGCCCGACATGCGATGTATCAGACGAACAGACCGGACTGTACGGAGATTGTCACATACAGACTCAGTAGGAGTTCGGATGGGTTTACCTCATCGGCCTTCTTATCGACATCTACCTGGGGACCGTTACGTACAGCTAGTGCCGCTTGCGGTCTGTGGTTAAACCCACTGCCAGCGTAGTGTCGAGTCTTTAGAGTCCCACACAGAGAGTTTCCCTGCACTGAGCGAAACGTGTAGAGGCCGTATGGTTTTACGGCAGGGCTGCGATCACTTACGTACACTCGTGTGCGTGTGGTGTTCGGGCAGGCAATACTAGTGGGCTTTGGTTTAAGCCAGATCCTAGTATTACACGGATGGATTTGTTTTGTCTTCTATGCATCCGCATTCTATGGAATACGGATGCAGGTGTGTATGCACAGTTTTCCGGAGCGATGAAGGAGGAGGTGCCTCATTAGGGTTTTGGCAGTTGGTTCGGCCAAAACCATTATGTGGCAAGCTCATTAGGGTTTTGACAGTTGATTCGGTCAAAACCATTTTGATGCGGACTCATTAGGGTTTTGACATTTCGTTTGGTCAAAGCCATTAAAAGCCGGGGACATTATTTACTAATCCTTTCATTGATAATTATGTTATGGCTAATTACATTGACCATTTGACCATCTTGACTATGTTGACTTTTTGACCAAAGTTGACTTGAATCTTCTTGAAAGATCTAAAGTATTCTTTGGTTTTCTTTTTCTTTTGTTATGATAATGGTCATGTCATTTGTAGCCATCACCTTTATCTTGATGGGATTAGTAATGATAATGTTTTTGCATTATTGCAACCATGGTTAGGTTTTCTCTTGGTTAACCCTTTCATTTGCTCATTCTCATTCTCTCTCATAGAAAAGAAATGAGAAACATTTCCATGGTGGCCTCTCCTTCTTCCTCCTCTTGATTTTTCCTTTGATCTCATGTGTTGAGAGAAAAGGGATTCCACTTGACAATCACATCCATACATCTTCTCTACACATCCTTGGGCTTCTAGATTAGCAATCTCCTTGCCCTAGTTACCTCGGCTTGAGGTGGAGCTCGGGTTACATCTCTCGGGTGGATCGTCTTCGACTCAAGGAGGCCGCGGAGGTGGCCAAAGTCCGGATCAACCATTGAGCATGCGAAGAGAAGAGCAACAAGAAGAGAAGGAGTTCAAGTTGAGGTATAACCCCTAACCGAGTAGATACATCTCATGTTAGGATGCTAGTGTATTGTTTAGCAAAGATCCGGCTTTTACGGTCCATGTTACAAAGTCCAGAAAATTTTTGTTTTACCGTTTCCGCAACCCCGAAAGTACCGGGAGAGGTAACGTGGACCTAACAGTGGTATCAGAGCCTAACTAAACATAAACTAGCTTGGTAGTGAAGTGTATCGAAGTTCGAAACGGAAAAATCGAAAAAACCAAGTTATAAAAACCTGAGTTTCTGTTAAAATTTTTTCTGATCAAAACAAAATTTGTTATACTCCAAAAATCATCTCAGGGTTTTTAGAAGAAAGCCACCAAAAACGAGCCAGCAACTCGACCAAAGCGCCGCGTTTCCGTGGCAATAGCAAGCTATTGCCGCGGAACCGCGACCATCTTGGTGAGTCACTGGGTCGTTTTTGGTGCAGAGTGTTTCTGACTTGGTTTTAGGATTTTTAAGATGGTTTTAATATGCCCAGATTTGCCAGAATAGAAATTTGTTTTTGGGGGCCTATAAATCCATTTTTTTCCGAACTTCAATATACTTTGACTATAAAGGTTATATCTGTGATGTTCATATGTATTGAACGTCGGCTAATCGCTATATGTCGATTAGTCGGGGTTATACATATCTGTGATCTGTGATTGTTGTTGATGGTTTGTGTATATGAACTCGTTGGATTGTCGCGGATGAATAGCCGGGGTGGATGTGAGATGAGGTTTTCTTTTTCTTTCATTCATGTAATAAATTTGTAAATTGATGTAATATTATCTGTATGGCCGCACAACCGGGTCGGGGTTGTAGCCGTCATTGTATAATTCTTTTTACTGTTTTTGCTCCTAGGATAGACCCATGGAGGGGGTGCACAAACTACCGGGTATCTCGAAGTGCCGAGTGGCCTACTCATGGCATTGAGGGAGGTTGCTTCGCTTCGGGTACTTGGCGGGTAGTTTGCCGCACCCGTAGGGGTCTTGGGTGGGGTTTTGGCTATTCATCGCGACCGTGTAATCCGCTTTTCGTTGAAGGCTTGAACGAATCGCGGGTTTCTAGTATATCCAAAGTGTTCATCTGTGATCTAGATTGGCTATCATTGCTGATATATATAATAACTATTTAGGCGTTGCTTATGTTTTACAGCCGCGCTAGCCCAGCCCCCGCTCTGTCGTTAGTTAAGTAACCTAACGGGTGATGACGGGGCACAGTGGCGAATGCGAATGGCATAAGCGTACGTCATATTTTGGTTGTTTTCTGCAATGGTAGGATTTAAATGATGGGACGCATTAAAAGAACTAATGCAAGAAAATAAACCTAAAAGACGTTGTTGGAACAATTTTTCAAAAAGCTGTTATTGCAAGGACGTTCATTTTTGTTTTGCATCGCGGTATTCGGTTGTGAATGCCCAGCACCTCAGTCGACGAGGCAAGGGCCGAGATCCCTTCATCGGGAGTGACCCCTTGGACAAAAGTTTGCGTCAGGGTAATAACTTCACCATAGTCGATTATTCTTGCTTTGCATCGAGGTATTCATTTTGGAATATCCAGCACCTCATTCGACGAGGAAAGAGCCGAGATCCCTTCACAGGGAGTGACCTCTTTAGCAAAAGTTTTCGCCACTATATTTTCAAAAAGGTGTATCACGTTCCTTCAACGATATCAAGTTCATTACGTTAACGGGTTTTTCGCCAAAAACCCAGCCGTAGCCCTCCGTCGTTTCTTATAAGTTATACTTAGTATTCATGCTGCCTTTGTTGACTGTGTCAAGGCGCAGTGAACGGTAACTAAGTGTTGCTTATTTGCTGGATACAATGTGATTGGTTAGGACATTTGTGTAACCTTGTTGACTGTGTCAAGGTTTATGCAGGTGGGTTTAATGCAATCAAGACAACGACGGGATGAACTTGACTAGGACTCTTTGATTTGTTGACTGTGTCAAGATCACTTGGGTCCTAGGGGCAAAAGCCATATCGGGAGTTTCAAAAGAACTGAAACTTGCAGATTTAGCATACCTTCTGGAGTGTAGTGACTAGAGTGGATTCCATCTAGGTTATCACACAATGACAGTTGGATCCCGATCCCACTGATGAGTTGGTTTACTCTCGGGAGATTATTTCACTTAACGATCAATGCTATAAACCCAGTAGGTGTCTAGAAAGGTGTTAGTGGGGCTACGCCCCCAGGGAAAAGAGGTTCTTTAATTAAGGAACTTCGCGAAAGCGTTGGAAAACCTCCCTCGAAGTACCGACACTAGCCTGGCTGAAAGGTTAAGCAAGTATTGTGACGTGAATTAAAACCCGGCTAGTTCTTCTTTTAAAATGGTTTTAAGAAGAATTTGAGGAAACAGTGGGAGACATCCTGGTTAGATAAATTAATAAACCAATCTAATCTTGCAAGAGCATACGCTGAGTGTTTCTTTTCTCTCTCTCCAGGCAGCAACCTTTTCACGCCCTAATCAAGATAATAAAATGTATCGCTTGACCGATCCGAATTCTTATTCGGGACTGGGGAAAGTTGGTTCAGCTCTAACTTGTGACAACAGTCATGAGTATGAGAAAGGGAAAGGGGATTGTATGGATTTCCAGGATACCCAGTTGAAGAAGAAGCATGGTTTTGCATCTACTTCAGGTGTTCTTGTAATTGAGAACTGTTTTACGGTCAGCCCTACCTCCTGGGTACTTGATACCGGATCAGGATCTCATATCTGTAATTTATTGCAGGGACTGAGAAAAAGTAGGAAAGTTGCACCGGGTGATATGTCGCTCAGAGTAGCGAACGGAGCATAAGTTAATGCGGCAGCCGTCGGTGAATATCACCTAGTATTGCCAAATGGCAAGACTATGATTTTGAACGATTGCTACTATGTACCCTCCATGGTTTGCAACATCATATCAGTTTCTTTACTCGATAAAGATGGATATAACATTGTTCTTGAAAAGAATATCATGAACATTTACCTTCATAAGGTACTGGTTGCAGAGGGTACACTGTGTAATGGTATCTACGTTCTAAATCAGAATACAGTTCTCAACATACAAAACACACGCAAGAGGAAGAATTCAGATACGAATGAATCCTACTTGTGGCATTGTAGACTTGGTCATATCGGAGAGAAAAGACTGAGTAAGTTGCATAAAGATGGACTCTTGGATACGTTCGAGTTTTCATCTTATGAAACTTGTCAGTCTTGTCTCAAAGGAAAGATGACCAAATCTCCGTTCACCGGACATGGAGAAAGAGCAGCAGAGCTCATGGGACTCGTACATAGTGATGTATGTGGTCCGATGTCTATACATGCAAGGGGTGGGTTCTCGTACTTCATCACATTCACTGACGATCTCTCTAGGTTCGGATATGTGTATCTGATGAAACACAAATCTGAAGCTTTTGAGAAATTCAAGGAATTTAGAAATGAAGTAGAGAACCAGATAGGCAAAAGTATCAAGATCCTCCGGTCTGACAGGGGAGGGGAGTACTTAAGCACGGAATTCCTAGATTACTTAAAAGAGAATGGTATTCTCTCTCAGCTTGCTCCTCCTTATACACCACAGCATAACGGTGTATCGGAGCGGAGGAATCGTACCCTATTGGATATGGTTCGCTCCATGATGAGTAGTGCTGAGTTACCTCTTTCATTCTGGGGATATGCACTTCAAACTGCAGCACATCTATGTAAGTCTACGCTAGCGCCCCGGCCGTCTACAGACGCCAAATGCGGAACAAAAACTTTTTAACCGGCGCTATCGTATACTTTAACCCGGATCTGCCATTATTGCTAAACTAACAAACTGTAAAGAGTGTAGGAATGTTATACCGAACGCTCCGAGTCCTTCGTTCTTCAACCATCATCCCACGCTCCGTTGCGGCTGCTCCGATCTCGTCGATCTCCGATATCCTCGTCGAGGTGGCACCACATGATCGGTTCTTTAAACGGGCTCCCGCCTCTGACTCGAGGCAACTCGATCGTCAAGTTTGCTAAAAGAGACGACCAAGATTGATGTAGAGAATGAGTAGATGACTTTGTCTCACTTCGTCCAAATCCGTGGACGATCGGTTAATGAAGTTGCCAAAGGAATCGGGTGATGGAATGAAATGGACTGTGAAATTCCATACACCGATAAAACCTATCATAATCTTTTCTCTCTAAAATGAAATCAACAAGTGAAGTGAGGAGGAGAGAGAAGGCCGGCCTCTTTATATGATGGAGGGAGGTGACCGTAGGAGGAGGGAGGTGACCACAAGCAAAAGCTTCTCACTTAATATCCTAAGGAAAACAAGAAGCATTAATAACAAAGCATGAATCACTAATAACACCTCATCACACCTTTAATGCAACCAATTAGAACACAACACCAATAAACCTAGTCACCAAATTCTAGAACCTTCTAGAAGCACGACTCATCATATCTGAAGAAAAGATAAATCCGTCTTTAACCAAATGTTAAAAGACGGCTGATAGAAAACTGGAAACTGGCAACTTCCAAAAGTGATCCTGAAACGAATTTCAGGATAACCCCGAAACTGTATAAATATACCCGCATTTGTATTACGACCGAATACAAATGCAACTGAGACAAAGATATTATACCTACTCAATATAATACTCGGATCCGGCTTAAACCAAAGCCGACCAGTATCATCTGCCCGAAAAATAACACGTGCGTAAACGCACGTGCATTTTCCGAACCCTGCCATAAAACCATACGGCCTCTACAACGTTTCGCCCGAACTTGGGAAACTGTCTGTGGGGGACTCTAATGACTCATCAGCACCCTGGCAGTGGGTTTAACCACAAATCGTCAGCGGCACTAGCTATGCGTAACGGCTGCCCACGGACTGACCTCAAGGGTGGCCGATGAGCGCACTCATCCGGAAAACCCTACTGAGCCTAACAGTGACTATGTATATACAGTCCGGTCCGTTCGTCAATGAGTATCGCATATCCTGCCTAGGGGGCTAGCAACGTCAGACCCCCAATAGCAGTATAAGTCGTGTCGGAGTGTAGCCCAATACACCCTGAGATACTACTGGAGTACCTACCAGTAAATCTCCTACCATGGCCATGGATTTGTGTAATGGCTCTCCTAGACACTTCACGACCTCGCCCCCAATACCGGGAGAGACGAATCCCCTGCCGATCGGCTCACGTGCCTCCATATGGCTCGGGACTGTACCCAAAAGCTACCTGTTTGCACGACTCCTTTGAGCCGTGGTAGGGTAGAAATCAAAGCACAGTGGGAACTCATACGAGACAAATGACGACCTCAGATCGATGAACTAACCTGTACACATGTCACCAGGGAACTGCTATCCGACGATAGGTATAGTACTAACTAGCAGATTCCCGGCGAGTCCTGTCCGGTGTACTCATAACCCAATGAGCACCTGTATACATCTTAGGTGATCCAACTGACACCAGTGGCTTGTGAGACCGGCCACCGCCCCTCGTCGGGGTTTCGACTGTACACACTAGTCTACTCCGGAGTATCGATGCCCTGTCTCGAAACTCCCACGACTAGGGACCACAATTAAGGATATGCATATAAACTACCCAACACTCACGTATATGATCGCCATCATACTGTTGGTAGTAAAGCAAGATCCTAAGGGCTCTATCAAAGTGTAACATGCAATCAGTCACCTGAACATGTACACGACTAATAAAGGCAAACCAGATAGCATACTATCATCTCGAGTAAGACTGTGATACCGGGATAGGTCCTCCGCAATCATTGCAATCACGTACCTGCGATCCAATAATTGACTATGAGGGCACTATCTCCAACAATCTCCCACTTGCACTCAAGGCTAATATTGCGTTGTCGACTACTCACAGCCCGTGTGAAACCGAACATCCAACTCCTCTACTAATCAGTTTCACAAAGCCCGTTTGATAAACTATTATGTTCGAGAAATAGCCTCGGTGAGTGGATCCGCCTAGAAGTTTCTTTCTGAATCTCTCTTAATCTCAAGTTCGCGGAGAAAGCCATCTCCCGAATTGAGTAGTACCTGTCTTAGAATATGTCTGGATATCTGATGGGACATTAGTTCATAAATGAACTCCATATCCAAACTTCTTAGACTGTATGGATCACTGAACCTAATCAGTATCCGGCACCATGCCACCCACAGTATCCTCTGGAACCACCTGTCCACAATACTGTCCCTCGTCAGAGGGAAAACTAAAACTCTGACAATCACTCTGTCATCCATGTCATCTTTGAAGCCTGGAATGATAACCGTCTCCCGAAAGAGGCTGCCGTTATCAAATCCATAGAACATGTACTAATGTTCTAAAACTGCTTCCTTATGTTTCTCCAGGATTGGATTAATACAAACTTATTGCATCTAGTGCAAAAACAACATTTGGTGTGGTACTTGACATCTCATGATTGACTCAATTGCCTAAGCAAGTGATCTGCCAATCATGCACATCCCTCTCCTCTTTAGTCTGTAAGACACCTTTAGAGAGGGTGACTCCATCACCTGCAGGTACACCACCATGCTAGGAGTCAACTATTCCAAAAACCATTAGAATATCTGTCAAAGTACCCACATTGGGAAACTACCCAAATCCAGATCTAAAACCATAGATCTAGAAACCAGAATGTCAAATATTATATCCATATCCTGTCTGGAGAAACAACTGTGTGATGACCACAGTACAACCGATCGTAGTATAGGAATTTTACTTCCTACTCTGTGTATGTCATCCAGATACCATGACATCACACCCTACTGCCTTCTTAACTGATCCATCCCCTATTCTGATTGAAGTCAAACCCATGACTGTCACATCAAAATTAGATGATCTATCTCCGCTATAACTGCTCTAGTCTATAAATAGACATAAGCTACTTTCCCACCATGCTTCCGCTGCTCCCACTGACTACGACAACCCTCCTACCGGGTCTCAAATCCTGGAACAACAGTAGTGTCAAGCCTGGGTAGATAAGAACCTCCCTGTCACCGTCCTTGAGCCTACCGAAGTACCTCTCGGGTGTCTGAGGTTACCTACCATACCTGCGGAGTGGCTATTGGAATGTCAAACCTGATTGAATGTATAAGTCCTATTAAATTTTCCGTAATCGTTCGCGGTTCTGGAATCACTTCCAGTTCTACCATACTCCCACTACTGTTTTCTGAAAAAGATCCATTTTTAGTAAAACTGTGGCGAGTCAAGAACAATATCACTATTGATCTTCCAAATGGTAGAATATCAACCCTCGTCATAGCCAGGGTCAACCCACAAACAGCCATTACAGAAACGTGCCCTGAGTTATCCAATGTCTGGTTTTAATCATAAGCTGGACAACTCCACGTACCTCAATATCTTTTAAGGTACGAACTATTCTATATCCAATATAGAAACTTTGGCACTAATTTAATTGGAACCATATTCGAATCATGCAGCTGTCTCTAGTGCATATCTACTTAATGGAAAGAGGCTAATCAGCATTACTCAACTTAGGAATCCATCCAATTATGAGTAACCTGAAAGAGAAACACGTTTCTCAAAACCATCACTATCATCTGAATATCAATCACAAGAATCTACATCTTCGATCTCTTTGAAGAAACCCGATACTTGTGATACCTGGTTCTCTACTTTATTCTTATACCCACAACTTCTCAAAACTTAGACCTTGTATTTCTACGAAACACTCGTCTAAATACTAGAGAAGTTATAAGCAAATAGAACATAGTACTAGGACCTACCCCTTTGTCCTGATGGACACTTGGACAACATACAATACTCTGTATAAGTCCACTGAGTTGAACAACTCAAAACCTGTGCGTTGTAGGTGGAAAACTGTACCCTGGCGATTTCCTCAAATATCACCAATTACAACGAATTCCGATATAATGAGGATGATCACCAAATTCCCAATATCTTACTCCCACTCATCATCTGTAAAACCATACAGATATGAGAATGAAACCTGGTAAATACATACCCTTGGAGTAAGTGTCTAATCGGGAAAAACAGTTTTTCCTTTAACAATGCACTGAAACATGAAAATGTTTCGTAGGGGTATCCTGGTATTCATAGCAATGCCTCTTCCATAATCCATTTCATGACTTCAACCGTATATTTTATTGCCATCTCTCCAAATCCCTTTATTTGTCTTTAGTCGTTACCTTCTGTACACCATCGTTAGGCTAAATGGTTTTCTTCCTTCCCTACCGTTCGGCACCAGCCTATGGTTTGGAAGAAGACTATCCAGTAAGCAAAATAGGTGTACCCTCCTAAACCAAGGAGTACTCGCAACTGAGAGAAGGTGACGATAAAAGACAACTGAATAATACCTTATTCCTTTAAAGGTGAAATAGGAGTGGCTATGAAGTACGCGGTTTTGGTCGTGAATGATATCAGTCGCAATTTACTTTGCCATCTTTCTAATCCCTTTATTTTGTCTTTACATATTACCTTCTGCACACCCTACTTAGGCTAATTAGCTTTCTTCATTCCCTACCTTTCGACACCAGCCTATGGTTTGGAATAAGACTATCCAATAAGCGTAATAGGTGTACTCTCCTAAACCAAGGAGCTCTCGCAACCTAAGAGAAGGTGATAATAAAAGACAACTGAATAAACCAATTCTATTTCTCCTGAACCTGGATCCATCCTCGAAGAAGTTCCTTCGAGTTCGTATATAACCATACGATGGATCTATCCAATGGAAGTGGATATCCGTAGTATACGGGTGTTCTGAGAAATTCAAACGGTAAAAGAAGGAGTGGCAATGACTTATGCAACTCAGACAATCCAAAAGCCCGTATTTTAAGAAGGTTCGGTCAACCTGGTCACTGAGTCATAGTCTAGGGTCGGTCAAAGGTCGCTGCCAAAGAGAGAGAGAGAAAAGAAACACTCTGCGTGCACTCTAACCTAGATCAGAATGGTCATCATTTTATCTAATCCGGAAACCTCCCACTGTCCTGTCAAATTCTCCTCCAAACCTAAAGAAGAATCAATCGGGATCACCCGAAGAGTAAACCAACTCATCAGTGGGAATCAGGATCCAACTCTCATCGCATGATAACGTGATGGAATGCATCTACGTTACTCATACTCCAGATGGTATGCGCATACTCGGCAAGTTTCAGTTTCTTTAGAAACTCCTGATATAGTTTTTGCCCCATGCTCTTATGATCGTGACTAAGGGCCACCCCACCATAAGTCACATGTCAAGTTCTTCCCATCATTATCTTGTTAATTTGAACCCACCCGTACTCGCCCTTGACTAAGGGCCAACAAGGCTGTACGACTGTCCCAAACCAACTCATCTATCTATGCAACATGTGAACACCCCAGCAGCTACCAATCACTATGTCCTAGCTAAGGGCTAGACCAACATAGCTTGAATACTACTGACCATCCATATGAAATGACGGAGGGCTACGGCTGGTTTTTGGCGAAAAACCTTTAGCGTAGTGAACTTGATATCGCTGAAGGAACCTGATAGCTTTTTAAAATATAGTGGCGAAAACCTTTTGCTAAAGAGGTCACTCCCGGTAAAGGGATCTCAGCTCTTTCCTCGTGGAATGAGGTGCAGGATATTCCACTGAATACCGCTATGCAAAGCAACTTGTAATCGACTATAGTGAAGTTATTACTTTGACACAAACTTCTGTCCAAGGGGTCAGTCCCGGTGAAGGGATATCGGCCCTTGCCCCGTCGAATGAGGTGCAGGATATTCCACTGAATACCGCTATGCATAACAAAAGAAAACGTCTTTGCAATAACACTTTTTAAATTGTTCCAACAACTGTAAACAGGTTTGTTTTACTTTGCGTTGATCAGAATCAACGCAGTCCCATCATTCAATCACACCAGAAAAGAACGAAAATAAAATGTACGTATATGCCATCCGCATTCGTCACTGGGTCCCGTCATCACCCGTTAGGTTACTTAACTAACGACAGAGCGGGGACTGGACTAGCGCGGGTGTAAAACATATACAACATCTAATAGTATATAAACCAATATACAATAATCGCTCCAGGCGTGATAGTATGCAACATTACAGAAAAGTAATAAGCATCACAGAACAATATAGATATCTGGGATCCCCGAGTTTCACAGAGCCGCTGCTGAAACCCGACGTTCCCCTGTCGTGTGGATAGCCTGTGCAATGAAACCTTGACCCCTACGGGTGCGGCAAGTTACCCGCCAAAACCTGAAGCGAGGCAGTCCCCACAGCATAGTGAATGGAACACCCGGCACTTCACGGAATCCGGTAATCTTGGGCACCCCTCCTTGGGTCAACCTGTACCCCCTACGAGTGCGGCGAATAGTCTGCCAATTCTAGAGTGGGACCCCACTGCCTCTCAAAGCCATGAGATGCGGACCCGTTGCCCCCCAGAACCCGGCTATCCGTGCACTCCGTCGCGGGGCAAAACCTAGTACAGTAATGAAAAATAGTACAATAGGTACATCGACCGCAACCTGGTCGTGCCCCAAAAGAATATTATACAACAGGCAGTGACGGCAGTCCACAAGTTGGACGCTCGCCCCGCAATATCAAATGTACAAATAAACTCAAACTGTACTACCATTGCACACTGCTATCCACCACGACAAATCCGCAACATCACAGCACAACACAGAACATCAACGCGAATGTCACGTTCGCAAACCCGTCTAAAAGAACTATAGCAATTAAACGTGGTTTACCGATCAAATGACATTCCCGGTCGGAGATATAATGTAAGCACTGTAAACTAACGTGTTTAAATTTCGATCGACCAAAGACCAAATATCAAAAAGTGGGCCCCACTGCTTACTGGTGAACAGTAACAAAACCTGGGCCAAAAATATATATACCAAAAATCACAAAACCCAACAGAGAACCCACTGACCAAATTTGGGAGCACGTGCTCCCCACGTGGCCGCGGAAGCGCGGCCAAACCATGGGTTTGGCCGGTTTGGCCGTCCTTCCGCGGCAGCTTGGAGGAGTTACGACCCCAAATTTTGTCGTGGCTCTTAGAATTCCCTGCACGGATTTTTAAGACATACAGAAATTGATTTTGAGACCATTTAAAATTAACAGAACTGTCGAGCTAGGATTTTGTGTTTTTCGATTTTCGGTCGGATCGATGTTTTAAACGCGTTAGCACAAGTTAGTATAGCAAAATGGTGAGGCTCTGATACCACTGTAAGTCTACGCTAGCGCCCCGGCCGTCTACAGACGCCAAATGCGGAACAAAAACTTTTTAACTGGCGCTATCGTATACTTTAACCCGGATCTGCCATTATTGCTAAACTAACAAACTGTAAAGAGTGTAGGAATGTTATACCGAACGATCCGAGTCCTTCGTTCTTCAACCATCATCCCACGCTCCGTTGCGGCTGCTCCGATCTCGTCGATCTCCGATATCCTCGTCGAGGTGGCACCACATGATCGGTTCTTTAAACGGGCTCCCGCCTCTGACTCGAGGCAACTCGATCGTCAAGTTTGCTAAAAGAGACGACCAAGATTGATGTAGAGAATGAGTAGATGACTTTGTCTCACTTCGTCTAAATCCGTGGACGATCGGTTAATGAAGTTGCCGAAGGAATCGGGTGATGGAATGAAATGGACTGTGAAATTCCATACACCGATAAAACCTATCATAATCTTTTCTCTCTTAAATGAAATCAACAAGTGAAGTGAGGAGGAGAGAGAAGGCCGGCCTCTTTATATGATGGAGGGAGGTAACCGTAGGAGGAGGGAGGTGACCACAAGAAAAAGCTTCTCACTTAATATCCTAAGGAAAACAAGAAGCATTAATAACAAAGCATGAATCACTAATAACACCTCATCACACCTTTAATGCAACCAATTAGAACACAACACCAATAAACCTAGTCACCAAATTCTAGAACCTTCTAGAAGCACGACTCATCATATCTGAAGAAAAGATAAATCCTTCTTTAACCAAATGTTAAAAGACGGCTGATAGAAAACTGGAAACTGGCAACTTCCAAAAGTGATCCTGAAACGAATTTCAGGATAACCCTGAAACTGTATAAATTTACCCGCATTTGTATTACGGCCGAATACAAATGCAACCGAGACAAAGATATTATACCTACTCAATATAATACTCGGATCCGGCTTAAACCAAAGCCGACCAGTATCATCTGCCCGAAAAATAACACGTGCGTAAACGCACGTGCATTTTCCGAACCCTGCCATAAAACCATACGGCCTCTACAACGTTTCGCCCGAACTTGGGAAACTGTCTGTGGGGGACTCTAATGACTCGTCAGCACCCTGGCAGTGGGTTTAACCACAAACCGTCAGCGGCACTAGCTATGCGTAACGGCTGCCCACGGACTGACCTCAAGGGTGGCCGATGAGCGCACTCATCCGGAAAACCCTACTGAGCCTAACAGTGACTATGTATATACAGTCCGGTCCGTTCGTTAATGAGTATCGCATATCCTGCCTAGGGGGCTAGCAACGTCAGACCCCCAATAGCAGTATAAGTCGTGTCGGAGTGTAGCCCAATACACCTTGAGATACTACTGGAGTACCTACCATTAAATCTCCTACCATGGCCATGGATTTGTGTAATGGCTCTCCTAGACACTGCACGACCTCGCCCCCAATACCGGGAGAGACGAATCCCCTGCCGATCCGCTCACGTGCCTCCATATGGCTCGGGACTGTACCCAAAAGCTACCTGTTTGCACGACTCCTTTGAGCCGTGGTAGGGTAGAAATCAAAGCACAGTGGGAACTCACACGAGACAAATGACGACCTCAGGTCGATGAACTAACCTGTACACATGTCACCAGGGAACTGCTATCCGACGATAGGTATAGTACTAACTAGCAGATTCCCGGCGAGTCCTGTCCGGTGTACTCATAACCCAATGAGCACCTGTATACATCTTAGGTGATCCAACTGACACCAGTGGCTTGTGAGACCGGCCACCGCCCCTCGTCGGGGTCTCGACTGTACACACTAGTCTACTCCGGAGTATCGATGCCCTGTCTCGAAACTCCCACGACTAGGGACCACAATTAAGGATATGCATATAAACTACCCAACTCTCACGTATATGATCGCTATCATACTGTTGGTAGTAAAGCAAGATCCTAAGGGCTCTATCAAAGTGTAACATGCAATCAGTCACCTGAACATGTACACGACTGATAAAGGCAAACCAGATAGCATACTATCATCTCGAGTAAGACTGTGATACCGGGATAGGTCCTCCGCAATCATTGCAATCACGTACCTGCGATCCAATAATTGACTATGAGGGCACTATCTCCAACAATCTATTGAATCAAGTTCCATCGAAAACCGTGCCTAAGACTCCGTATGAAATATGGAGTGGTAAGAGTTTGTATCTTAAACGTGTTAAGATTTAGGGTTGCCCAACTTATGTCAAAAAGCAGAACCCATACAAACTTGAGGCACGGGCAGTTTTGTGTAAGTTTGTGGGATACCCAAAAGATTCAAGTGGGTATCTGTTCTACCATGCAGAGGAACAGAAGATAATTGTTTCAAGAAATGCCACATTTTTAGAAAAAGAATTTCTTGTTAAAAATATTAGTGGCCGCACGCTAGAACTGGATGAAATTCCAGAAACACAAACTTTAACAAAAGATTTGGTGGAACCGCTAGATTCAATAATCCCAAACGAACCTCAGCCACTCCGCAGATCTGGTAGGATTTCTCATCCTCCCGAGAGATACTACGGTTTTCTCATTGACGGGGATCGAGAGGATTGCATCTTAGAAGAAGATGACCCTACCAGTTTCAGGCAGGCCATTATCAGTAGGGACTCTGATAAGTGGCAGGAAGCAATGCAATCCGAAATGGAGTCCATGTACGCCAATAAAGTATGGACCTTGGATATTGCTCCACCTGGGGTAAAACCCGTTGGATGCAAATGGATCTACAAAAGGAAACTTGGTGTAGATGGGCAGGTGGAAACCTATAAAGCTAGACTCGTTGCAAAAGGTTTTCGTCAAAGACCTGGTTTGGACTATGACGAAAGTTTTTCTCCGGTGGCAATGCTTAAATCCATTCGGATCTTACTTGCCATTGCTGCCTTCCATGACTATGAAATCTGGCAGATGGATATTAAAACGGCTTTCCTAAATGGTTGTTTGGAAGAGTGCGTTTACATGGATCAGCCAGAAGGTTTCGTAGACAGTGGGAGCAGCGGGAAGGTGTGCAAGTTGCTTAAATCCATTTATGGATTAAAACAGGCATCGCGGAGCTGGAACATCTGTTTTGATGAGGCAATCAAGGAATTTGATTTCATCAAGAACGAAGATGAACCCTGTGTCTATAAGAAGATTGTAGGACGAACTGTCGTATTCCTAGTCTTATACGTGGACGACATTCTTTTGATAGGAAATGATATTCCTATGCTACAATCGGTCAAGCTATTTTTGTCACAAAGGTTCTCCATGAAGGACCTGGGTGATGCCTCGTACATTTTGGGGATCAAGATCTATAGAGATAGATCCAAGAGACTATTGGGACTTTCCCAGTCCAGGTACATAGAGACCGTACTAAAGAGATTTAGTATGGAGGGTTCCAAGCGCGGTAGCATACCCGCATTGCACGGAATTACCCTCTCCAAGAAGATGTCTCCTAAGACTGACGAGGAGAGGGTTCGCATGAGCACTATACCCTACGCTTCAGCGGTAGGATCTATAATGTATGTGATGCTATGTACAAGACCAGATGTAGCTTACGCGTTGAGCGCGGTAAGCCGGTATCAGTCAGACCCAGGGGAGGACCACGGGACAGCAGTGAAGAACATTCTTAAGTACCTAAGAAGGACTAAGGATATGTTCCTGGTTTACGGTAATGGAGACCTCAGGGTCGAGTCCTTTACCGATTCAAGCTTCCAGAGTGACAAAGATGACAGCAAGTCCGTCTCGGGTTTTGTGTTTACCCTCAACGGAGGGGCGGTATGTTGGAGGAGTTCCAAGCAGGATACCGTCGCAGACTCGACGATGGAGGCTGAATACATTGCTGCAAGCGATGCCGCAAAAGAGGCGGTCTGGATGAAGAAGTTCATTAGTGAACTTCAGGTGGTTCCGTCCATTGTTGACCCAATACCTTTGTATTGCGATAACAATGGGGCTATAGCTTTAGCGAAGGAACCAAGGTCCCATCAAAAATCCAGGCACATCTTAAGGCGGTATCACCTGATCAGGGAGATCATTGATCGACAGGAGATCGAGGTGCGGAGAGTGGACACAAAGGACAACACTGCGGACCCATTCACGAAGGCTTTACCCCTGACTCAGTTCGAGCGGCTGATCGAGATGATAGGTCTTCGATACGCCAGTACATGGCCTTAGTGCAAGTGGGAGATTGTTAGTGTATATGCCCTAGAGGCCATTACTGTATCATACTAGTATGTATATTACTTGATGGAAGCTTGGGATATTCACAGTTGTACAGACAATCTTGCTCAATATAGTAGTATGCTACTTGGTTTGTCTCTGCTTTAATGTGTACATGTGTGTTTATTTATTATATCACCTATACGCATTAGTAGAGCCCTTAGGATCTTTGCTTGATTACCGGCGTTGTGATGGCGATCACACTCGTGGGGGCTGGGTAATCTACAAGCACATCCTTATACACGTCCCTAGTCGTGGGAGTATCGAGATAGGGCATCGATGCTCCAGAGTAGACTGGCGTATGCGCTTCTCATCCCAGCACGGGAGACGGTCTGTCCCACAGCCGTCGGTACGTCGTACTTGAGATAGTATGCGGGTGCTCGTTGGGTTACGAGTACACTGGACAGGACTCGTCGGGAACTGATGGTTGGTATTATACCTATCGTCAGTTATCAGTTCCCAGGTGACATGATTACAGCTTAGTCCGCTGACTTGACACTGTCACTTCGCCTCGAGTGTGTTCCCACTGTTCTTTGATTACTACCCTACCACGGCTCTACTGAGTCGTGCAAACAGGTAGTAGTTGGGAGCAGTCCTGAAGCACTTGGAGGCAGTGACGGTTAGACAGGATTCGTCTCTCCCGGTATTGGGGGTTGACATCGCGCTGTGTCTAGGAGAGCCATTACACAAGTTGTCCCTGGCCAGGGCAAGCGAGATATACTGGTAGGTTCCAGTGTTATCTCAGGGTGTTCTGGGCTTCACTCCGACACGACTTGTACCGCTATTAGGGGTCTAACGCTTGCCGCCCCCTAGGCCCGACATGCGATGTATCAGACGAACAGACCGGACTGTACGGAGATTGTCACATACAGACTCAGTAGGAGTTCAGATGGGTTTACCTCATCGGCCTTCTTATCGACATCTACCTGGGGACCGTTACGTACAGCTAGTGCCGCTTGCGGTCTGTGGTTAAACCCACTGCCAGCGTAGTGTCGAGTCTTTAGAGTCCCACACAGAGAGTTTCCCTGCACTGAGCGAAACGTGTAGAGGTCGTATGGTTTTACGGCAGGGCTGCGATCACTTACATACACTCGTGTGCGTGTTGTGTTCGGGCAGGCAATACTAGTGGGCTTTGGTTTAAGCCAGATCCTAGTATTGCACGGATGGATTTGTTTTGTCTTCTGTGCATCCGCATTCTACGGAATACGGATGCAGGTGTGTATGCACAGTTTTCCGGTGCGATGAAGGAGGAGGTGCCTCATTAGGGTTTTGGCAGTTGGTTCGGCCAAAACCATTATGTGGCAAGCTCATTAGGGTTTTGACAGTTGATTCGGTCAAAACCATTTTGAGGCGGACTCCTTAGGGTTTTGACATTTCGTTTGGTCAAAGCCATTATGAGCCGGGGACATTATTTACTAATCCTTTCATTGATAATTATGTTATGGCTAATTACATTGACCATTTGACCATCTTGACTATGTTGACTTTTTGACCAAAGTTGACTTGGATCTTCTTGAAAGATCTAAAGTATTCTTTGGTTTTCTTTTTCTTTTGTTATGATAATGGTCATGTCATTTGTAGCCATCACCTTTATCTTGATGGGATTAGTAATGATAATGTTTTTGCATTATTGCAACCATGGTTAGGTTTTCTCTTGGTTAACCCTTTCATTTGCTCATTCTCATTCTCTCTCATAGAAAAGAAATGAGAAACATTTCCATGGTGGCCTCTCCTTCTTCCTCCTCTTGATTTTTCCTTTGATCTCATGTGTTGAGAGAAAAAGGATTCCACTTGACAAACACATCCATACATCTTCTCTACACATCCTAGGGCTTCTAGATTAGCAATCTCCTTGCCCTAGTTACCTCGGCTTGAGGTGGAGCTCGGTGTACATCTCTCGGGTGGATCGTCTTCGACTCAAGGAGGCCGCGGAGGTGGCCAAAGTCTGGATCAACCATCGAGCATGCGAAAAGAAGAGCAACAAGAAGAGAAGGAGTTCAAGTTGAGGTATAACCCCTAACCGTGTAGATACATCTCATGTTAGGATGCTAGTGTATTGTTTAGCAAAGATCCGGCTTTTACGGTCCATGTTACAAAGTCCAGAAAATTTTTGTTTTACCGTTTCCGCAACCCCGAAAGTACCGGGAGAGGTAACGTGGACCTAACAGAGGGCACCCTACAGAAAGGTAGGGAAACATCCACTTTGTTTGTAGGAAGATATTCCTCTTCTAGGTCCAAGGCGAAAGCCAAGCGAAAGAAGAAGAAAGCCCCCGCCAAACCAAGGGGCGGTGTTAGTAAAGTGGATACGAAGGGAAAGACAAAAGCAACAAAGGTAGCGGGAAAGCTTGTGGGAAAGGAAGAATGCTTTTACTGTCACAAGAGTGGACACTGGAAAAAGGATTGCAGGGCTTGGAAAGCCAGAACACAGGATCTGAAGCAAGTTGCGGCTTCAGCTTCAGGTGTGTATGTTATTGAAAACTGTCTATCAATAAACTCTACATCCTGGGTATTGGATACCGGATCAGGATCTCATATCTGTAATTCTTTGCAGGCATTGAGAAAGCGTAGGGTTTTGAAGGCAGGTGATATGACCCTCAGAGTTGCAAACGGAGCTGGCATGGATGCTGAGTCCATGGGGGACTATCACCTGGGGTTGTCAGCTGGACACGTTTTGGTTTTGCGTAATTGCTATTTTGTATCCAATGCAACTTGTAATATCATTTCTGTATCTTCATTATCTAAAGAAGGTTATGAATTTGCATTTGTAAGTAATGTTGTAAACATTCACCTTAATCAAGTTCTGAATGGGTCAGGTACATTAAGCAATGGTATATACGTATTAAACCAACCATAGATTTTCAATGTCCAGAGTACACACAAAAGAAAGTCTCCGGAAATAAATCAGACTTTCTTATGGCATTGTAGACTGGGTCACATCAATGAGAGAAGGTTGACGAAGTTACATACAGAAGGATATTTGAATCCGTTCGAATATCAATCGTATGCCACTTGTCAATCCTGTCTCAAAGGAAAGATGACAAAGACTCCGTTCACTGGACACGGAGTAAGAGCGAGCGAGCTCTTAGGACTCGTACACAGCGACGTGTGCGGTCCAATGTCTACACATGCGCGAAGCGGTTATTCTTACTTCATTACTTTTACGGATGACTTTTCAAGGTACGGTTATGTCTTCTTAATGAAACATAAATCCGAAGCCTTTGGAAAATTCCAGGAATATAAGAATGAAGTAGAAAAACAAACCGGAAAAAGTATCAAGACACTAAGATCGGATCGAGGTGGTGAATACTTGAGTGCCGAGTTCCTGGATTACTTAAAAGAGAATGGAATTCTCTCTCAGCTTACTCCTCCATACACTCCGCAACATAACGGTGTATCGGAGAGACGGAACCGGACCCTATTGGATATGGTACGTTCCATGATGAGTAACACTGAGTTACCGCGATCATTCTGGGGATATGCACCAGAATCAGCTGCATACCTTTTGAACCGAGTTCCAACTAAGACTGTGCCTACCACACCATATGAGATATGGAGTGGGAAGAAACCCTATCTTCAATATCTGAAGATCTGGGGATGTCCGGCTTTTGTCAAAAAGCAGCATGCGGACAAACTCGAGGCACGCTCAGTACTGTGCAAGTTTGTGGGATACCCAAAGAACTCTAAGGGGAATCTCTTCTATTACGCAGAGGAACAAAAGATCATTGTTTCTCGTAATGCCCATTTTCTGGAACACCAGTTCTTAGAAAAGGAATCAAGTGGGAGCGAAATAGAACTGGAAGAAATTCCAGAACCACAGACTATTACTGAAAGCTTAGTAGAACCATAGGGTTCAAAAGAACATGACATTCCTACGCCGCTCCGCAGGAGTAGTAGGCAGTCTTATCCGCCCGAGAGATACTGCGGTTTTCTCATAGACGGGGATAAAGAGGATTGCATCATTGATTATGATGAGCCGACTAGCTTCCAGCAGGCCATTCAGAGCGTTGACTCGGTAAAATGGCTGGATGCAATGCGGACCGAAATGGAGTCCATGTACACCAACAAAGTATGGACGTTGGACGTTGCTCCAGATGGGGTAAAACCCGTAGGATGCAAGTGGATTTTCAAAAGGAAGATTGGTGTAGATGGACAGGTTAAGACCTATAAAGCTAGACTGGTTGCAAAGGGTTTTCGTCAAAGACCTGGTTTGGACTATGACGAGACCTTTTCTCCAGTAGCTATGCTGAAATCCATTCGGATCCTTCTTGCCTTTGCTGCCTTCCACGATTATGAGATTTGGCAGATGGACGTAAAGACCGCTTTTCTAAATGGAAATTTAGAGGAGTGTGTCTATATGGACCAGCCAGAGGGTTTCATTCAGAGTGGGAGCAGCGGAAAAGGTGTGCAAGTTGCTTAAGTCCATCTACGGAGTTGGAACATCTGTTTTGATGAGACGGTCAAAGAATTTGGCTTTATCAAAAATCCAGATGAACCATGCATCTATAGTAGATTTGTAGCGAGAACTGTAGTATTCCTCGTTTTATACGTGGATGAAATTCTCTTAATAGGAAATGACATTCCTATGCTACAATCTGTCAAAGGGTTCTTGTCACACAGGTTTTCCATGAAAGACCTGGGTGATGCCTCATACATTCTGGGGATCCGGATCTATCGAGACAGATCCAAGAGGATACTGGGACTTTCACAGTCCAGGTACATCAACACCATACTGAAATGATTCAGTATGGAAGATTCCAAGCGCGGTAATCTACCGGCTTGTCACGGGATCACCCTTTCCAAAGAGATGTCTCCCAAGACTGATTTGGAAAGGGATCGCATGTTTATTATACCCTACGCTTCTGCAGTAGGCTCTATAATGTATGCGATGTTGCGTACCAGACCAGATGTAGCTTATGCACTAAGTGTGGTAAGCCGGTATTAGTCAAACCCTGGGGAGAAACACTGGATAGCAGTAAAGAACATTCTCAAGTACCTGAGAAGGACTAAGGAGATGTTCTTGGTGTATGGCGGAAAAGACCTCCAGATCGAGGCCTTTGCTGACTCCAGCTTCCAGAGTGACAAGGATGATTCCAAGTCCATGTCGGGTTATGTCTTTACCCTCAATGGAGGGGCGGTGTGTTGGAAGAGTTCCAAACAGGAAACCGTTGCTGACTCGACGATGGAAGCGGAATATATCGTTGCTGCAGATGCCGCAAAAGAAGCCGTCGGGATAAGGAAGTTCTTAACTGAACTTCAGGTGGTTCCATCCATTGTTGATCCAATACCGCTGTATTCCGACAACAACGGGGCTATAGCTTTAGCGAAGGAACCCAGGTCCCATCAGAAGTCCAGACACATCTTGAGGCGGTATCACCTGATCAGGGAGATCGTGGGTCGCCAGGAGATCGAGGTTCGGAGAGTTTCTACGGAAGATAACACTACTGATCCACTCACAAAGGCCTTACCCCAAACTCAGTTCGAGTGGCTGATCGAGATGATAGGTCTTCGATACGCCAGTTCATGGCCTTAGTGAAAGTGGGAGATTGTTAGTGTATATGCCCTAGAGGCCATTACTGTATCATACTAGTTTGTATATTACTTAATGGAAGCTTGGGATATTCACCTTGTATAGACAATCTTGCTCAATATAGTAGTATGCTACTTGGTTTGTTTCTACTTTAATGTGTACATGTGTTTATTTTAGTATATCACCTATACACATTAGTGGAGCCCTTAGGATCTTTGCTTGATTACAAGCGTTGTGATGTCAGTCACACTAGTGGGGGCTGGGTAATCCACAAGCACATCCTTATGCAGGTCCCTAGTCGTAGGACTATCGAGACAGGGCATCGATACTCCGGAGTAGACTAGCATATGCGCTTCTCATCCCAGTGTGGGAGATGGTCTGTCCCACTGCCGTCAGTACGTCGTACTTGAGATAGTATGCGGGTGCTCGTTAGGTTACGAGTACACTGGACAGGACTCGTCGGGAACTGTTGGTTGGTACTATACCTATCGTCAGTTATCAATTCCCAGGTGACATGAGTACAGCTTAGTCCGCTGACTTGACACTGTCACTTCGCCTCGAGTGTGTTCCCACTGTACTTAGATTACTACCCTACCATGGCTCAAAGGAGTCGTGCAAACAGGTAGTAGTTGGGTGCAGTCCCGAAGCACTTGGAGGCAGTGATGGTTAGACAGGATTCGTCTCTCCCGGTATTAGGGGTTGACATCGCGCTGTGTCTAGGAGAGCCATTACACGAGTAGTCCCAGGCCAGGGCAAGCGAGATATACTGGTAGGTTTTCAGTGTTATCTCAGGGTGTTCTGGGCTACACTCCGACACGACTTGTACCGCTAGTAGGGGACTGACGTTTACCGCCCCCTAAGCCCACCATGCGATGTATCAGACGAACAGACCGGACTGTACAGAGATTGTCACATTCAGGCTCAGTAGGAGTTCAGATGGGTTTCACCTCGTCCGTCTTCTTATGGGAATCTACCTGGGGACCGTTACGCACAGCTAGTGCCGCTTGCGGTCTGTGGTTAAACCCACTTCCAGCGTAGTGTCGAGTCTTTTGAGTCCCGCACAGAAAGCTATTCGCCTTTAGGCAAAAGAGTAGAGGTCGCATGGTTTTGCGACAGGTCG
Organism: Agapanthus africanus; assembly: GCA_030015575.1. NCBI lineage: Eukaryota > Viridiplantae > Streptophyta > Magnoliopsida > Asparagales > Amaryllidaceae > Agapanthus > Agapanthus africanus. The sequence continues at coordinate 390,171,599 of JASDDO010000022.1, forward strand.
CATGGTTTTGCGACAGGGTTCGGTCACATCCGTGCACTTGTGCACGTTTTGGTGTCCGGACAGTTAACACTAGCAGGCTTTGGTTTAAGCCAGATCCTAGTGTACTTTTTGGGATTGGTTTTATCTCGTTTGTATTCGTGTTCCTCGTAACGCGGATGCGGGCGTGTATGCACAGTTGACAGAGAGACAGAAGCAGAGGATTCTCATTGGGGTTGTTGACTGTTGACTGTTGACTGTTGACTGTTGACTTTTGGCTAAACCCTAATGAGAATAAGAAATATAATTAACAATAATAATAATTAAGTATTATGGTGACATGGTTGTTGAGGGGTTGACTTTGTTGACTTGTTGACTTTGTTGACTAGGTTGGACTAGTTGACCATCATCATGACAATGGCTATCATTTCATGGCAAAGACTTTTGCTTGCTTGTTTGTTTTTGCAAAATGAGTGCATGAAATGATATAGCCATTTTGACTTGACCATCACATAATACTTGATTACTATTTTGTTATGATGGTTTTGGATTATGAGAGCTTGGATGGCAAAAGACTTACTCATTCTCTCATTTCATTTCTCTCTCTTGCTTGAGCTCTCCCTCTTGCTCTTCCTCTTGCTCTCTCTCTAGCTCAAGGCAACACCCTCTCATGAGTTGAGAAACATTGCCTTAGAGATAAAAGAAAACCCAAATCACTTCTCTACTCATCCTAGTTCACAAGGTTTAGCAAACTAAGTGTTCTATTTTCTTCAAGTTCGAAGAAGAAGCCAAAGGTAGAAGCTTTCAGGTGGATCCATCTTCGGCGCAAGGAGACGACGAGGTGAGGCCGATCCGTACACCGGAAAGAGTAGAAGACGAAGGAGTTCAAGAAAGGTATAGCCCCCTAACCGAGTAGGTAAAACTCTAGTTAGGTTGTTAGGTAGTTGTTTAACAAAGATCCGTTTTTCATCATTTCCGCAAGCCCGTAAGTACCGGGAGAGGTAACGTGGACTTACATCTTTGATGTCAAACACCAATGGATGTGGGATCGTCCATCGCCCATCATATGGGTCAAGATGCGTATACACTAGTCTACTCCGGAGTATCGATGCCCTGTCTCGATACCCCTCGTCTAGGAACAATTTTAGGGTGTACCTGTGGACTACTCTTGGCCCCACTAGTATGATCTCCATCATAGTCCTGGTAGTCAAGTACACAACCTAAGAGCTTTATCAACATGTGAGAGCAAGACAACATCACATATACAAGTCAACATGTTAAGATAAAGAGCAATCAGATGGCATACTATCATGTCGAGCAAGAAAGTCCTCTCTATATATATCCAAGCATCCACTATAATATATATCACATGTACAATAATTGTCTCTAGGGCATACATATAACTAACACCAATGTCACCAGAGAACTGCTATCTGACGATAGGTATAATACCAACTAGGAGTTCTCGGCGAATCCGTTCAGTGTACCCAGTCTCCACTGAGCACCCGTACACCATCTTTGATGTTAAACACCAATGGATTTGGGATCATCCATCGCCCATCATATGGGTCAAGATGCGTATACGCTAGTCTACTCTAGAGTATCGATCCCTTGTCTCGATACACCCTAGACTAGGAACAATTATAGGATGTACTTGTGGAGTACCTTGGACCCACTAGTATCATCTCTATTGTAGTCCTAGTAGTCAAGTACACATCCTAAGGGCTTTATCAACATGTGAGAGCAAGACAATATCACAATACTAGTCAACATATTAAGACAAAATGCAACCAGATAGCATACTATCATGTCGAGCAAGATAGTCCTCTCTCTATATATCCAAGCATCCACTATAATATACATCATATGTACAATAATGGCCTCTAGGGCATATACATAACTAACATGGAGTACGTAACTTAAGTAGAGTGACGTACCGCGTGTATATTCCGCGGCATACTTACGATACGCTGCTCCGCTTAAGTGACCTTAGGATGTACACTTCTTGAGATCGGTTATTTTATTCGTTCTTATGATCTATCCTTATCCTTGTTTGCTTGCGGTTCCTGTCACCATGGCTACGAGAGCTGTTGGGTTACAATAGCGCCCTGGCCATCAACCGTGGCTGGTGCGGAATAAAAACCGGCGTTTAAAAATTTGGCGCTAACGAATCTGTCAAGATCGAACCATAAACCTATACTAGCTAACTATAAAAGCTAAACTACAAGGTTAGAAAGGTTATACCGAATGAACCAAGTCCTTCAGTCATCAACCATCTTCCCAAGCTCTTTGAGGTGTCCTGAACTGAACTTGGTCACCGGTCTTCCTTTGTCAATGATGATACACCCGAGGGATGTAGCTCATGGCTCTAGCTCCACACCATAAACAAGTGAGGCAACTAAGAACTCAAGATGGATAGTCAAGAGTGCCTAGGATGTAGTGAATGGATCCAAGTGTTTATCTATCTCACCTCCTCTCTTGATTCTCAACTCATGGGATTGTAGAGAGGAGGTTAGGCTTGAAGGTGGAGGAACTCATGAAAAACCTAGAGAGGAGAGTGAAGCTAATGGGTTGGTTTCAAAACTCAAGTGAAAAAATGAGCCATCCATAAAATAATGAAGCCTTTATGAGAGAGAAAATCATCAGGTTTTGTAAAACATTTCTTTTAATTTTAAAATCAAGCCCATGCTTGAATAGTTTGCACAAACGAATTAATAATTCATTTATGCACACTATGCAAGCATGGTTCTCACCATACTCCCAATATCCACATCATTTCCATTTATAAATAAATGGATAAAAACAAAATGAGGTGTCCACTTTCTAGAATGTTATCTGTAAAAAATACGGATTATATTCTTCTGTATATACATACCTGTATTCATACCGAAATATGAATACCCGAAGAGATAGAATAACATAAAGAATATAATACTAGAATATACATATCAAAATATATATACGTAAATTATTAAATCAATACCTGATTTAATAATCTGGCTCAAACCCGAGCCAGCTAATATTATCAACCGTCCGATCGAATGTCCGGGTAACTAGTACACTCATTCGATCGGAACCTTGCATGTATCCAATACGGCTACTATATCATTTCTCCAGAACCAGGGAAACCCTTTGTTGGGTTACGGCAGCGCCCCGGCCATCAAACCGTGGCCAAATGCGGAACAAAAATTTACAAACACTAGCGCTACCACAACCCGATGCCCGGATCTTCCCTAAACCCTAAACTAGCATGATGTAAAACTAGGAGTTAGATGGTTATACCGAGTGAACCAAGTCCTTCGGGTCTTCAACCATCATCCCAATCTCCTAGTGGTCACGGATCGAATTTGGTTGCCGGTCTTCCTCTATCTACGATGATCTACCCGAGGGAAACGACCCAAGCTTCAGCCATACCTAGCAAGGCAACCGACGCTCCAAGGTTGCTAGCAATGGAGAGTGGAGGTGTAGGATTATCTTACTATAATTTTCACTCATCACTAATGTAACGCCTTGAATAGTCGTTTTGGTGTTTTCCCGAAAATCGGTGAAAATTTGGTATTTTTCCGTAAATCGTCATTATTATTATTTTGCATTATAGGCCTATTTATACCTAATTTGGATAGGTAATTGCTAGTTTTTAGTAGCTAATGAGTTACATAAAAATTTCTGGTCATTTAAATTTTTTCCCTATTTTACTATTTTTAATATTATTTTAAGCTGTTAAAAAAATACATTAAATTAGCGATAAATACAAATTTGAATGGGCTAATTTTAATCTATAGAACCATGACAACTAAAATATAGTTTGTAATATAAATTTTTAGTATTTTATTTCAAGTTCTATTTAGTTATAATTGAAGGAAACTAAAATTTTAATTAATCGAACTAAAATTTGCAATTTTGAGCTTGTGGGGGGCCTTTTTACATAGAACCGTTTTGTCAATCACTCATAAAACCTAACCCTCATATTGGCCGGCCCCACCACTGCTGCAACAGCAGCCCATTGCCCTCCATTCTTTGCTTCTTTGACTCATTTAAATGATTTAAATATAGGTTTTTATTATATTATTTTGGCTGGGGGTATTATGGTAATTTGGGAGGGGCTTTGACTTGGATCCTTTTCACACAACTCCCTAAAACTTTTCACCATACCTCCCCATCTCCTCTGGCCAAAAATCCTGCAACCAACAGCCCCAAAAATTTTCTCTAATTCTCCTTCTCTTTTGCTTCATTTTCATCTCAAAAATCCATCAAAATCCAAAATTTCCTTCACAATTCTAATGCAAACCCTTAATCCATCTCTTCTCACACCCCAATTAGTTTAAAATAAGGAGAAAGATGACATCTTGAGAGGCTAGAGCAATCTAGGGTTTGAGCTTGTGAGGTATAAATTTCAATCTTTAGTTAATTTGTAGTCAAGTGTGCTAAATTAGAACTAGATGTGTTAATTTTTGTTGTTGATTTCTAGTATTGGTTTTTTAAGTGAGTGTTTTGATTTGAGCTAGGGTTTTAGAAACCATTATTAGGTTAATTAAATTTTTTTTCTATCTAGTTGTTTGCTAACCTAAGTTAATGAGGTTACTTTATTTGTGTGGGCTTCAAATTAGTGTTAATTTGGTGTTTTCATGTATAGTTTGGATTGGAATTGCTAATTATGAAAAATCAAGAAAAGGTTTATGTACGGAAAGTGGGTTTTGATGCATGGAAAAGGGGTTAATTTAATTGTAGTGGCTTTCTAATGGTTTAACTTGGATGTTTGTGTGATAATGTGAGCACTTTATCGCAAATCCGCGAAGTTTACACCAAATTAGCAAGTTTTGTGCTTACTAGGTTTCTTATAAAAATTAAGTGGTGAATTATTTGTGATACCTTGATGATATTTTTAGCATCTCCTATGGCTTGTAGGTTATGTGAATACGGAATTTTGTGTGATTGGGTTTTAGTTTTGCCGGGCGCTCCAAAACGACGATTTTAGTTAAGGCTTTAGTGGTTTTTGTGTGTGTTCCGCGCACCTAGTGCACGTTGTGCCTAGCTTGTTGACGTTGATCCTTTCATTTTGTGACTTGGCGTCATTTCAGGATATGTCATCTTATGTTTTGTGTTGTGCAAATTCCAGGATCGGTCGCGGAGACTTCGGACGCGGCACGAAAAAGCAAAGCGGTGATTGGATCGAGCTAGCTGGGGATTTACGTTGAGTAGATGTATACATCTATGGGGAGAATCGTTTGGATGGCGCGAGGCGCCCGATAATTTAGAATTTCCAGTAATACCAGCTTGTTGCATGTAGTTCTTAGTTACGATTTTACGGCACTGCATGACCTGTACATCCATATTGTGTTAAATTCATCATATAGAAACCGTTGAAACCATTAATGTGTTATGCGACACAGGAAATAATTGGATTGCTTAATTCATTATAGTTAATTGTGCAACTTCATTTCATAGGACACTTGCACCATTACCAAAGTTTTATGCTGCACGAGCACTATTCATGCGAACACACACGCCTTGGTAATTGTTATGCCACAAACACTAGATAACTTATTTAAACCGGAATTTAGAATAATTTTCACTATATAAGGCATATAAACTAGTACTAATATAGTAATTTCCGCAATATAAACATGTAGAATCGCTAGTCATATGCATGTATCTCATTACATCATTCGGTCCTTCATAGTCTTCATGCTATATATTGCAGTCGCACTATTGATACCATATGCATTCATCATCATTGACATATATACTCATGGTACTTTCTTCTGGAGGATTTCAGTATTTGAGATTTATGAGATTTTGGGGGAAAGCCGCAAGGATTTTACAAAACTGATATTATTTTTAAACATTGAAAATGGCGGTTTTTCTCGTGACATGATACATGTGTCGTCCACCATGCGTTTCTGTTGGTTTCAAGACCCGTTTCGAGGAGTTGGATGAACCGTCTCGGGTACATGGTGGGCCCGATAAGGTATCCCGAGGCAAGAAGTTCGAGTAGTAGACGATGAGTCTGGCAGGGGTAGACTACCTACCGGTGATTGTTGGCGCGGCGGATATCCAGAGGATACCGACCGTGGCCGTGAGATGTTGAGATATTGATATTTTAAGATGGACCAGCCGGATGGCAGAAGCCGGAATGCTGGATACAGATACTTCGGGACACTAAGATATTTATTTGAGGTGCCGATGCTGGGCATGGATTTCTGTTGATTTCATATGATATTTCCTAAGATATTTCACAGAAATTTTCCTAAAATGAAAATAATGATTTCCTCATATCAGCATATTCAGATCTTGTGTTACATTGCACTCATGTCGCATACATGCCAGTACTTCATACTATAGCAATATCGTAGAATTGTGACACTTTGCGTACATACTTACGATAGTCTTTATAGATGATACATATTACTCACGAGTTGGCAACTCACCCCCGTTGTGCCACAGACATTTTGCAGGTCCGATCCGTCAGTACGGTTGCGGCGGACGCACTTCCTCCTTTGGCGTGGATTGAGGATTTTTGTTCATAGGTGGGTTATATGTTTATTTTGTCTTCCACCTTGTACATTCATTGTATCTAGTGTACTCCATCTACAGTATCATCTACCAGTACTATTGTATATTGACTTAGAGGCGAGACAGTGAGATTTGTGGGCATGTATATTGTTTCTTTGGGTCGTGCTCACTTGAGCCGACATGTTGCTTTTTTACTTATGCCTTTTTATGCTTATGTTGCACATTGCTGATTTATATTGCGTGGGATTTGTGTCCGCCTTGGGGCGAAGTGCTATCTCCTGCTTGGGTATTTCGTATTTCATGTTATTCATATATATTCTTGTTGTACCCGTTTTGGGGGCCAGTATTTACAATGGAGACTCTGCCAAAATTTTCGGAAAAATTGATATTTCTTTTAAAAAGGCTTGATATGACTTATTTGATAAATTCGCTTTCAATTGATTGGTTTTTCCTTCACTTTGCTGCTTATTTGGTTTTGATTTTTGGGCTTTAGCTTACTTAGATTACGTCCGCCTTGAGACGTTCGTAATTTAAGTGCCAGTCACGTTCCCTACCTTTCGGGTCGTGAAAAAGTTGGTATCAGAGCGATAGGTTTTACCTTTCTGAGTGTAGGATGACCCTTGGTAGATGGAGTAAGTGTCTTAAGCTGGGTAACGTAGCGTGTGTATGTCCGCGGTATACTTGCGATACGGTACTCCACCTAGGTGACTTTAGGATATACTTGCTTGAAATATTCCTTCTTCAATTCCGTGTATCCTATGATTCTATTGCACTGTTCTTATCATTCTTTTTCCTGTACCAGCCACTATGCCGCCGAAGGCTACGAGAGCGCAGAGGGCTGCCGCCCGAGATGTGATCCGAGCAGGCTCGTCCGAGACGAGGACCGAGTAGGGTGCCGTACCTACGCCTCAGGGACAGACCGATCCGCATTCCCCAGGCCGCATGGATAGGCTAGAGTCTGGTATGGAGGAGTTACGACATATGATGGGAGGTACGCAGGAGTTACGACAGATGGTGGGATCCTTAGTAGAGGCTAGTCGTGCACAGAGATCGGAGGATGTACCTACCGCAGCACAGGCTACGATAGTACCTGCTGCCCAGACAGTCGCTGCTACTACTATAGTGGCTATTCCAATATCACTACAGGATTTCATGAGACTGAGACCCCCAGTCTTCACGGGGCACCGATGCAGCGGAGGATCCACAGAAATTCCTTGACAGATTAGCCAGGATTTGCCGTTCGCTCAGATGTTCTGACGATCGATGGGTGGAGCTTGCGAGTTTCCTCTTAGAGGGCCTTGCGCAGACGTGGTGTGAGTCTGTCGAGAGAGGTCGAGCTGCGGGTCTACCTCCTATGACTTGGGATGAGTTCACGGCAGTATTTCTAGCCCGTTTCCTTCCTGAGAGCGTTCGTGATGCTCGAGCTCTTAGTTTTGAGGCCTTGCGCAAGACTCCATGGATGACAGTATCAGAGTATGATATCCAGTTTACACAATTGTCCAGATATGCTCTGTACTTGGTAGACACTGAAGAGAAGAGGATAAAGAGGTTTATGCAGGGACTCGACACACAGTTATTTCTTGCCATCAGCGCCCAGCACTTTGACACTTATGCAGCTGCTATGGACATGGCCTTACGGATGGAGGCGCGCATTTTAGAGACTTCGGCTGTTTCTGGGCCGAAGAGGATTCGTACCGATATGCCAGCTCAGAGGCATCGTGCCAGATTCTTTCCGAGAGACGGTGCCGGCAGAGGAGTTGGACGGGGTTAGCTATTTGGTTCTTATCCGTAAGGATAGCAGGCGTCGCCAGGATGTTTTGGGTGCGGGAGTCCGCACCATCGTACCAGAGATTGTCCGGTGAGACGACAGGGAGCGGCGACAGTTCCACACGTGACTTTACCACCTTCACCACCTCCTCAGAGAGCGCTACTTCCTGCCCCCTGTGATGCTCCACGTCAGTTAGGTGCCCCCAGAGGCCATGGATGTGGCGGTCCTATTCAGAGAGGACGAGGAGGCCGAGGCCAAGGCCGAGCACAGCCAGCTATTAGTGGAGGACATGCCCGAGTGTTCGCTTTGACCCAGCAGGATGCGCAGGCATCCAATGCCGTTGTGACAGGTACCTTGCTAGTATGTTCTTTTGACGCGCGAGTATTATTCGACCCAGGTTCCACACATTCGTATGTATCTACACACTTTGCACCGATGTTGGGCCGTGAGTCGTCGTCATTAGATCATCCGCTTGTTGTTATTACTCCGGTAGGCGAGTCGTTTCTGCTCGTTTTGTGTTTCGATTGTGTTCCGTTCGTATCGGGGAGAGGGATTCGTCGGTTGATTTGATTCTCCTCGATATGTTGGACTTTGATGTGCTTCTGTGCATGGACTGGCTGGCCACTTGTTATGCATCTGTGGACTGTCGTGAGAAGGCAGTCAGATTTAGCTTTCCGGGAGAGCCAGTCCTTGTTATTCTGGGAGACCGCAGCGTCACCTTTCCCAGCTTGATCTCGTCTCTTCGCGCTGGTCAGCTCTTGCGGAAGGGATGTCAGGGATTCTTAGCACATATTTATGATACTCGAGTTGCAGAGGTTCCTTTGGACCTGGTCTCGATTGTTTGTGAGTTCCCTGATGTTTTCCCTGACGTGCTGCCTGGTTTACCACCTGAGCGCGATAATGAGTTCTGCATTGACTTGATTCCCGGCTCGGGGCCTATTTCTATACCGCCTTATCGGATGGCCCCGGCAGAGCTTAGAGAGCTGAATGATCAGTTGCAGGATTTGTTAGATACAAGGCTTATTCGACCTAGTGTGTCTCCGTGGGGGTGCTCCTGTCCTGTTCGTCAAGAAGAAGGATGGCAGTTTACGCTTGTGCATTGATTACCGCCAGTTGAACATGGTTACCGTACGGAACAGATATCCCTTACCACGCATCGATGATTTGTTTGACCAGCTTTAGGGTGCAGGATACTTTTCGAGGACTGACTTGCGATCGGGTTACCATCAGTTGCGGGTGCGGCAGGAGGATATTCTGAGGACGGCTTTTCGCACACGTTACGGCCACGATAAGTTTTTGGTGATGTCGTTTGGACTCACCAATGCACCAGCAATGTTTATGGGTTTGATGAACCGCATTTTCAGGCCGTATCTAGATCTGTTCATCATCGTGTTTATTGACGACATTTTGGTGTATTACCGGAGCTGAGAGGACGAGCAGCACTTAAGGATCACGTAGCAGACTTTGAGGGAACACCAGCTGTTCGCGAAATTTTCCAAGTGCGCATTTTGGCTCGACAGCGTTGATTTCTTGGGTTACGTGATTACGAGAGATGGCATATGTGTGGACCCGAAGAAGATCGAGGCCGTTCAGCATTGGCCCAGACCGACATCAGTTACGGAGATCCACAATTTCCTAGGCCTGGCTGGCTACTACCGACGATTTGTTCAGGACTTCTCCCGTATTGCTACACCGTTGACCGGGTTGACCCGGAAGGGAGTTCCTTTTGATTGGACCGAGGCGTGCGAGCATAGCTTCCAGTAGTTGAAGACTCGTCTGACTACTGCACCAGTGTTGTCATTGCCTTCGGGATCGGGCGGATTCGTGGTTTATTGCGACTCTTCTCGAGTGGGACTAAGTTGCGTGTTGATGCAGCACGACAGAGTTATTGCATATGCTTCTCGGCAGCTGAAGACATATGAACAGAACTATCCTACACACGATTTAGAGATGGCTGCAGTGGTGTTTGCACTCAAGATCTGGAGACATTACCTATACGGCGAGTCGTGCCAGATATTTACGGACCACAAGAGCTTGAAGTACATATTTCAGCAGCGAGACCTAAATCTGAGACAGCGCCGTTGGATGGAGCTGGTGAAAGACTATGATTGCGAGATCCTTTACCATCCGGGCAAGGTGAACGTGGTGGCTGATGCCTTGAGTAGGAGGCCCGGAGGTAGTTTATCTTGTTTGAGCGCCGTACAGAGGCAGTCGTCAGCAGATTGGCAGATTTTATGCGACAGCCGAGTTGAGTTCGAGTTCACTCCAACAGAGGGACAGCTTGTGCATGTTCGTGCACGTCCGCAGTTGCTTGACCGTATTCGAGAGGCATAGCCCAGCGATGACCGTCTTTCAGAGATCATAGAGCAGGTTCGGCAGGGCAGAGTTTCCGAGTTCGTGATCGATGATCAGGGGGTACTGCGATTTGGGACTCGATTGTGCGTACCAGATTCTGAGGGACTGCGGCGTGAGATTCTTGAGGAGGCACATAGATCGATGTATAGCATTCATCCCGGTTCCACCAAGATGTACCATGACTTGTGAGATATTTACTGGTGGGACGGAATGAAGAGGGACATCATAGATTTCGTGTCGAGATGCCTGACTTGTCAGCAAGTTAATGCCGAGCACCAGAGGCCCGCGGGAGAGTTGCAGCCTTTGCCCATTCTGGAGTGGAAATGGGAGCAAATTTCTATGGACTTCATTGTGGGTCTACCCAGGACCAGTCGAGGGTATGACTCCATTTGGGTGATCGTGGATCGTTTGACGAAAGCGGCTCACTTCCTGCCAGTGAAGACCACTTTCGAATTTGCTCAGTATGCCCAGATTTACATCGACGAGATCGTACGATTGCATGGCATCCCGACGTGTATTATGTCTGACCGAGGCACCCAGTTTACCAGCCAACTATGGCAGAGACTTCAGGAGGCGTTGGGCACCCGTTTGAGTTTCAGCACAGCATTTCATCCGCAGACCGACGGCCAGTCAGAGCGGACTATTCAGACTCTTGAGGACATGCTCCGAGCGTGCGTTTGAGACTTCGGAGGTAGCTTGGATCTTCATTTACCCTTAGTAGAGTTTTCCTACAACAACAGCTTCCAGGATACTATTCAGATGGCACCTTTCGAGGCATTGTATGGGAAGAGATGCAGATCGCCCGTCTGTTGGACAGAGCTCAGCGAGAGCAGTATATTGGGGCCACAGATTGTTGAGGAGACGACCGAGAAGACACAGTTGATTCGAGATCGGATGAGAGCGGCTTAGAGCAGGCAGAAATCGTATGCAGACAGACGCCATCGCTGACTAGAGTTCGCAGTTGGCGATCATGTTTTTCTGAGGGTCTCTCCAATGAAGGGCGTAATGCGATTTGGGCGAAAAGGAAAGCTTAGTTCCAGATTTGTGGGTCCCTTTGAGATCCTCGAGCGTGTCGGCGCAGTTGCGTATCGTTTGGCTCTTCCACCCAGCTTTCCTGATGTTCACCCCGTCTTCCATGTTTCGATGCTCCGCAAGTACCTTCACAACCCTTCACATGCGATTCAGCACCCGACAGTCCAGCTAGAGTGCGACCTTTCTTTTGCAGAGCAGCCGGTGGTCATCCTGGATCGACAGGTGAAGAAATTGAGATCGAAAGTTATACCGACCGTCAAGGTCCTTTGGCGTGGCCCGAGGAGCGAGGAGGTCACCTGGGAGACCGAGGATGAGATGAGTAAGAATTATCCCCATCTCTTTGGAGGTACGCGTAGCTAGATTTTTAAATTCGGGGACCGAATTTCTTTAAGGGGGGAAGATTGTAACGCCTTGAATAGTCGTTTTGGTGTTTTCCCGAAAATCGGTGAAAATTTGGTATTTTTCCGTAAATCGTCATTATTGTTATTTTGCATTATAGGCCTATTTATACCTAATTTGGATAGGTAATTGCTAGTTTTTAGTAGCTAATGAGTTACTTATAAATTTCTGGTCATTTAAAATTTTTCCCTATTTTACTATTTTTAATATTATTTTAAGTTGTTAAAAAAATACAATAAATTAGCGATAAATACAAATTTGAATGGGCTAATTTTAATCTATAGAACCATGACAACTAAAATCTAGTTTGTAATATAAATTTTTAGTATTTTATTTTAAGTTCTATTTAGTTATAATTGAAGGAAACTAAAATTTTAATTAATTGAACTAAAACTTGCAATTTTGAGCTTGTGGGGGGTCTTTTTGAATAGAACCTTATTCTGTCAATCACTCATAAAACCTAACCCTCATATTGTCCGGCCCCACCACTGCTGCAACAAAAGCCCATTCCCCTTCATTCTTTGCTTCTTTGACTCATTTAAATGATTTAAATATATGTTTTTATTATATTGTTTTGGATGGGGGTATTATGGTAATTTGGGAGGGGCTTTGACTTGGATCCTTTTCACACAACTCCCTCAAACTTTTCCCCATCCCTCCCCATCTCCTCTGGCTGAAAATCCTGCACCCAACAGCCCCAAAAATTTTCCCCAATTCTCCTTCTCTGTTGCTTCATTTTCTTCTCAAAAATCCATCAAAATCCAAAATTTCCTTCACAATTCTAATGCAAACCCTTAATCCATCTCTTCTCACACCCCAATTGGTTTAAAACAAGGAGAAAGATGGAATCTTGAGAGGCTATAGCAACCTATGGTTTGAGCTTGTCAGGTACAAATTTCAATCTTTGGTTAATTTGTAGTCAAGTGTGCTAAATTAGAACTTTTTGTGTTAATTTTTGTTGTTGATTTCTAGTCTAGGTTTTTTAAGTGAGTGGTTTGATTTGAGCTAGGGTTTTAGAAACCATTATTAGGTTAATTAAATTATTTTTCTATCTAGTTGTTTGCTAACCTAAGTTAATGAGGTTACTTTATTTGTGTGGGCTTCAAATTAGTCTTAATCTGGTGTTTTCATTTATAGTTTGGATTGGAATTGCTAATTATGAAAAATCAAGAAAAGGTTTATGTATGGAAAGTGGGTTTTGATGCATGGAAAAGGGGTTAATTTAATTGTAGTGGCTTTCTAATGTTTTAACTTGGATGTTTGTGTGATAATGTGAGCACTTTATCGCAAATCCGCGATGTTTACTCCAAATTAGCAAGTTTTGTGCTTACTAGGTTTTTTATAAAAATTAAGTGGTGAATTATTTGTGATACCTTGATGATATTTTTATCATCTCCTACGTCTTGTAGGTTATGTGAATACGGAATTTTGTGTGATCGGGTTTTAGTTTTGCCGGGCGCTCCAAAACGACGATTTTAGTTAAGGCTTTAGTGGTTTTTGTGTGTGTTCCGCGCACCTAGTGCACGTTGTGCCTAGCTTGTTGACGTTGACCCTTTCATTTTGTGACTTGGCGTCATTTCAGGATATGTCATCTTATGTTTTGTGTTGTGCAAATTCCAGGATCGGTCGCGGAGACTTCAGACGCGGCACGAAAAGGGAAAGCGGTGATTGGATCGAGCTAGCTGGGGATTTACGGTGAGTAGATGTATACATCTATGGGGAGAATCGTTTGGATGGCCCGAGGCGCCCGATAATTTAGAATTTCCAGTAATACCGGCTTGTTGCATGTAGTTCTTAATTCCTATTTTACGGCACTGCATGACCTGTATATCCATATTGTGTTACATTCATCATATAGAAACCATTAAAACCATTAATGAGTTATGCGACACAGTAAATAATTGGCTTTCTTAATTCATTATAGTTTATTGTGCAACTTCATTTCATAGGTTACTTGCACCATTACCAGGGTTTTATGCTGCACGAGCACTATTCATGCGAACACACACGCCTTGGTAATTGCTATGCCACAAACACTAGATAACTTATTTAAACCGGAATTTAGAATAATTTTCACTATATAAGGCATATAAACTAGTACTAATATAGTAATTTCCGCAAGATAAACATGTAGAATCGCTCGTCATATGCATGTACCTCATTACATCATTCGGTCCTTCATAGTCTTCATGCTATATATTGCAGTCGCACTGTTGATACCATATATGCATTCATCATCATTGACATGTATACTCATGGTACTTTCTTCTGGAGGATTTCACTATTTGAGATTTATGAGATTTTGGGGGAAAGCCGCAAGGTTTTTACAAACCTGATATTATTTTTAAACATTGAAAATTGCGGTTTTTCTCATGACATGATACATGTGTTGTCCACCATGAGTTTCTGTTGGTTTTCGAGACCCGTTTCGAGGAGTTGGATGAATCGTCTCGGGTACATGGTGGGCCCGGTAAAGTACCCCGGGGCAAGAAGTTCGAGTAGTAGACGATGAGCCTGGCAGGGGCAGACTACCTACCGATGATTGTTAGCTCGGCGGATATCCAGAGGATACCGACCGTGGCCGTGAGATGTTGAGATATTGATATTTTGAGATCGACCAGCCGTACGGCAGAGGCCGGGATGTTGCATACAGATACTTTGGGACACCGAGATATTTATTTGAGGTGCCGATGCTGGGCACGGATTTCTGTTGATTTCATATGATATTTCCTCAGATATTTCACAGAAATTTTCCTAAAATGAAAATAATGATTTCCTCATATCAGCATATTCAGATCTTGTGTTACATTGCACTCATGTCTCATACATGCCAGTACTTCATACTATAGCAATATCGTAGAATTGTGACACTTTGCGTACATGCTTACGATAGTCTTTATAGATGATACATATTACTCACGAGTTGGCAACTCACCTCCGTTGTGCCACAGACTTTTTGCAGGTCCGATCCGTCAGTACGGTTGCGGCGGACGCACTTCCTCCTTTGGCGTGGATTGAGGATTTTTGCTCGTAGGTGGGTTATATGTTTATTTTGTCTTCCACCTTGTACATTCATTGTATCTAGCGTACTCCATCTACTGTATCATCTACCAGTACTATTGTATATTGACTTAGAGGCAAGACAGTGAGATTTGTGGGCATGTATATTGTTTCTATGGGTCGTGCTCACTTGAGCCGACATGTTGCTTTCTACTTATGCCTTTTTATGCTTATGTTGCACATTGCTGATTTATATTGCGTGGGATTTGTTTCCGCCTTGGGGCGAAGAGCTAGCTCCCGCTTGGGGATGTCGTATTTCATGTTATTGATATATATTCTTGTTGTACCCGTTTTGGGGGCCAATATTTACAAAGGAGTCTCTGTCGAAATTTTCGGAAAAATTGAAATTTCTTTTAAAAAGGCTTGATATGACTTATTTGATAAATTCACTTTCAATTGATTGGTTTTTCCTTCACTCTACTGCTTATTTGGTTTTGATTTCTGGGCTTTGGCTTACTTAGATTACGTCCGTCTTGTGACGTTCGTAATTTAAGTGCCTGTCACGTTCCGTACCTTTCGGGTCGTGACAACTAATGCTCAAAAGAGCAACTCAAGAAGAAGAAGAAGGAGGTGAGGAAAACGATGGCATAAGCATCCATGGAAAATGGCTAAGTCTCTCAAGAGATAAGAGATTCATCAAGTGAAGGAAATATACTTGGAAGACATGTAAAGAATATGGCTCCAACAATTTACAACCATGCAATGTAAATATCTTCTCCAATTTTCCAATAAACAAATGAGAGCCATGCCTCTCTACATGCCAAGCCCATGCTCAACTCACCCCTCCACCTCAATTCCCAAATTGATTTTCTAAAATGAAAATCAAATAATGAAGTGATAAATCTTCTAGAAACTATTCCGTATAAATACGGAATACAACCTGGTATACGTATCGAAATACATATACGCGTATTCGTATAAAAATACGAATAGCCAAGAGAGAAAATGAATAATGAACAATAATACTAGAATATATATATATATATATAAATACATATATAAATTATTAAATCAAAACCTGATTTAATAATCTGGCTCAGTCCTAAGCCGCTAGTATTATCAACCGTCCGATTAAAGTATGTGCAGCCTATACACATATTTAATCGGACACCTGTATATACCAACATACGTCATCTACACCATATCGCCTGAACCGTGAAAACCCTCTGGGTGGGACTCTAAAGACTCGTCAATACGCTGGCAGCGAGTTTAACCACAAGCACGTCAGCGGCAATAGCGGTACGCAACGGCTACCCAGGTATTTAGCGAAAGGAAGGCCGACGAGCAAACTCATCCGTACCCCTACTGAGCCTGACAGTGACAATCTCCGTACAGTCCGTTCTGTTCGTATAAGAGTATCGTATATCGAGTCTAGGGGGTGGATAAAGTCAGACCCTTAATAACGCGATAATTCGTGTCGGTATGAAACCCATCACCACCTGAGAAACTACTGATCCTAGATCAGTAATTCTCGACTACCTTGGCCAAGGATTTATGGTGATGGCCACCCGTGCACTGCGCGACATCAACCCCAATACCGGGAGAGACGAATCCCCGACGATCCGCTCACTGCCTCCATGTGGCTCGGGACTGTACCAAACTAAAACCTGTTTTCACGACTCCTTTGAGCCGTGGTAGGGTAGTAATCAAAGCACAGTGGGAGCTCACATGTGACAAATGACTATCTTAGGTTGACAAACTAACCTGTACACATGTCACCTGGGAACTGTTATCTGACAATATGTATAATACCAACTAGCATGTTCCCGGCGAGTCCGTCCGGTGTACACATAACCCAATGAGCACCTCTATACTATCTTAGGTGAACAAACTGGCACCACTGGCTTGTGAGATCAGCCACCGCCCCTCGTCAGGGTCTCGATCAGTATACACTAGTCTACTCTGGAGTATCAATGCCCAGTCTCGAAACTCACACGACTAGGGACATTTAAGGATATGCCTATAGACCACCCAGCTCCCACGTATATGATCGCCATCATAATGCTGGTAGTCAAGCATGAATCCTATGGGCTCTATCAACATATAATAGTGATATGTAAAGCCACCTAATACTGTACATGATGATAAAGACAAACTAGATAGCATACTATTATCTCGAGTAAGACTGTTCTACCGGTATAGGTCCTCCCTCAATCATCACAATCGCGTGCCTGCGATTCAATAATTGACTTGAGGGCACTATATCCAACAATCTCCCACATGCACTTAAGGCTAATTATTGCGATGTCGCATACACAGCATGTGTGATACCGAACATCCAACTTCTCTACTAATCAGTTTCGCAAAGCTCGTTTGTGAAACTATTGTGTTCGATAAATAACCTCCGTTAGTGGATCCGCTCCAATGTTTCTTTCTGTATCTCTCAATATCTAACTTCGTGGAGAAAGACTATCTCTCAAAATGAGCAATACCTGTCTTAGAATTTGTTTGGATATCTGATGGGACCCAGTTCACAGATGAACTCCAAATCCAACAAACTTCTTAGACTGTATCATCTATTGAACTTAATCTGTATCCTGCGCCATGCCTGCCTCAGTATCTCGTTGGACCACCCGTCAAATATACTGCCCCTTAGAAGAGGGAAACTATAACTCTGACAGTCACTCTGTCATCCAGGTCACCTTAGAAGCCTGAAATGATAACCGCCTCCCGAAGGAAGCTGCCGTTACCATATACCAAGAACATCCACTTATGTTCATAACTGCTTCCCAATGTTTCTCCAGGATTGGATTAATATATGTTTATTGTCGCTAGTGCAAAAACAATATCTGGTGTTGTACTTGACATTTCATGAATGACTCAATTGCCTAAGCAAGTGATATGCCAATCATGCAAATCTCTCTCTTTATCAGTCTAGAAGACATCTCTGTAGAGAGGGCGACTCCATCACCTGCAGGTACACCACCTCGCCAGGAGTCAGCCATTCTAAAACACCTTTAGAATAATGTCGTAGTACCCAGATTGGGACACTTCCTAAATCTAGATCTAGTAACCAGAAACCCTGATATTATATCCATATCCTTTGTGGAGAAACAACTGTATGACAACCACAGTATAACCGATCGTAGTATAGGAATTTCACTTCCTATAAAGTGCATGTCATCCAAATACATGGAGATCACTCTCTACCACCTTCTTCCCAGATCCATCTCCTATTCTGATGAAGTCAAGACCTATGACTGTCACATCAAAACTAGATGATCTATATCCGCTATACTTTCTTTAGTATATAAATAGAAATAAGCTACTTGCCCTCTATGCTTCCGCTGCTCTTACTGACTACAACAACCCTCTGGCAGAGTCATATACACGTGCACTTCTAAACCTAGTTTAGAACGACGTTATACTCATCCTTCTGCCGGGTCTTATAGTCTACAACAGCAGTAATGGCAAGTCTGGGTAAACAAGAACCTCCCAGTCACCGTCTCTGAGGAGACCGAAATACCTCTCGGGTGCCTAAGATTACCCACCAAATCTGCGGAGTTGCTAATGGAATGTCGAGTCCAATTGAATCTTTAGGTTCTACTAAATTTTTAGTAATCGTTTGTGGTTCTGGAATCACTTCCAGTTCTACCATACTCCTACTAATGTTTTCTGAAAAGAATCCATTTTACTAAAAGAGGTGGCGAGTCAAGAACAATATAACTATTGATCTTCCTTATGGTAGAAGGTTAACCCTCATCAAAGCCCGAGATAACCTACAAACTGCCAATACTGAAACGTGCCTTGAGTTCGTCCAGATTCTGGTTTTAAGCATCAGCTGGACAACTCCTTATACCTTAACATCGTTAAGATACGAAACCCTTCTATATACCCAATACAGAAACAAAGTCACTAATTTAATTGGAACCAGTTTCAAAATCATGCAGCTGTCTGCAGTGCATATCAACCAAATGGAAGGAGGCCAATCAGCATTACTCAACTAGGAGTCCATCCATATATGAGTAATCTGAAAGAGATGCAAGTTCTCAAAACCATTACTATCAACGGAATACTTAGCACAAGTATCCATATCTTCGACTACCTTAAAGAATCCTGATACTTCCAATAAATGGTTCTCTACTTTATTCTTATACCTATAACTTCTTAATATCTGGATCTTGTATTTCAACAAAATGCTTGTCTAGAACTGAAAGTCACGAGTAAACAAAATATAGCACGAGTACCAACCCCTTTGTCCTAATGGACACTGGACAACATACAATACTTTGTATAAGTCCCCTGAGTTTAATAACTCAAACCCTGTGCGTCGTAGATTGAAAACTGTACTATGGTTAAGAAGAATTACACTGTTTTTGAATGCGCTTTACCTAATCACCAACTGATGTAGGTAAATGTCATAGACATAATTTCAAAAGGTTATATCTCACTTTATAAAATAAACATACAGATATATCAGTTTGAGATTGGTGCATAACAACGGATATTCAAAACTAAATATTTTCCGTTAGGCAAAACTCAGGTGATTTCCTCAAATATCACCAATTACAGCGAATTCCGATATAAAGAGGATATAATCACCCAATTCCTAATATTCTACTCCCACTCACTATCTGTAACATTATATAGATGTGGGAAACGAATCTGATAAATACATAACCTGGAGTTAGAATCCAATTAGGAAAACAGTTTTCAATTAACATTGCACAGTAAAACTGAAACATGAAACTGTTACGAAGGGGTAACCCGGTATTCCTTGTAACGTCTTTTCCATTATCCTTATTCATGACAGCAACCGTATATTTCTATACCCTCACTCTAATCCCTTTATTATGTCTTTACTTATTACCTTCTGTACACCACCTTTAGGCTAATTGGTTTTCTTCCTTCCTTACCCTTCGGCACCAGCCTAAGGTTTGGAAGAAGACTATATAATAAGCGTAATAGGTGTACTCTCCTAACACCAGGAGCCCTCACAACCTAAGAGAAGGTAAAGGGAAAAGACAACTGAATAATCCTATTCTATTTCTCCTGAACCGGAAACCATCCTCGAATCTGGAACAAGTTCCTTCAAGTTCGTATATAATTATACGATGGCGTATCCAAGCATTATGGACGTTCGTAGTGATACGAAGTTTTCTGGAGAAATTCAAAGTGGATGTAAGGGTGGCAGGGGTTTACGCGGTTTTATCGTGAATGATAGTAGCCGCAATTTTCTTTTGCCCTTATTCTAATCTTTTTTTATGTCTTTACTTATTACCTTCGGCACACCGTACTTCGGCTAATTGGTTTTCTTTCTTCCTTACCTTTTGGCATCAGCCTATGGTTTGGAATAAGACTATCCAATAAGCATAATAGGTGTACTCTCCTAATCCTAGGAGCTCTCGCAACCTGAGAGAACGTAAAGTGAAAAGACAACTGAATAATCCTATTCTATTTCTCCTAAACCAGAATCCATCCTCGAACTGGAACAAGTTCCTTCGAGTTCGTATGTAACTATTGTTAGGTCCACGTTACCCACCCCGGTTCTTTCGGGAAGGCGGAATAGGTAAAACGAAAATTTTTCCCTAGCAAGGTAACATGGACCGTTTCATGAAGGCTCGTTGTTAAACAAAACTAACAAAAATCTACAAGTTATAACTACTATGTAGAATGGTTATACCTAGTCTTGAACTCCTTCTCTTCTTGTTGTTCTCTTGAACTCCTTCTCTTCTTATTGTTCTCCTCCTTGCTTGCTCCTTGTAGTAGTTTGAACGGCTCCTCCTTCTCGTCTCCTCTTTGCCGAAGATAGATCCACCCGAGGGCCTCGAACTTGAGCTCCTACCTCAACCTAGAGGAAACTAAGGTATTTGGTTTGCTAAACCTAGTACCCTAGAATGAGTAGAGATGTGTCATGGTGGCTTTGTCTCAAAAACTTATGATTTCCAACACATGGAACACTTAAGCTTTGAGAGAGGAAGAAGAAGAGCTTTTGCAAAGAGAGAGAAAAGATATGATAGAATGAGAGCTCTCTTTTGCAACCATGCTCATATGAGAATAATAGATTAACAATAATAATCAAAAAAGAAAATGTGATGGTGAGTATGGAATGACCATTATCATTTCATAATAAATGCAATTTGCAAAGATCAAGAAGCATCTTTGATATGAAATGATTATGGTCAAAATGTCAACAATAGTCAAAATGTCCACCATGGTCAAATGGTCAACCTAACCATCACACAACAATCCTTGATTATCATTATTAATCATATTTATCATCCTCATTAGGGTTTTGAAAAAGTCAACGGTCAACAAGTCAACCAAAGTCAAACGGTCAACAACCCTAATGAGAATCCTCTGCCTCTGCCTCTATCAACTGTGCATACACACCCGCGTCCGCGTTCCGAGGAACACGAATACAATGAGACAAAACCAATCCCAAAACCAATACCAGTATTTGGCTTAAACCAAAGCCCACTAGTACTAACTGCCCGGTCACCAAACGTGCACAAGTGCGCGAGTGTGAACGAACCCTTTCGCAAAACCATGCGACCTCTACTCAGTTTTGCCCAAAGGCGAGTAACCCTCTGTGTGGGATGCTAAAGACTCGACACTACGCTGGCAGTAGGGTTAACCACAGACCGCAAGCGGCACTAGCTGTACGTAACGGTCCTCAGGTAAATACTGATAAGAAGACTGATGAGGTGAATCCATCCGAACTCCTACTGAGCCTGTATGTGACAATCTCCGTACAGTCCGGTCTGTTCGTCTAAGAACATCGCATGGCGGGCCTAGGGGGGCGGTAAACATCAGTCCCCTACTAGCGGTACAAGTCGTACCAGAGTGTAGCCCAGAACACCTGAGATAACACTGGAAACCTACTAGTCTTTCTCGCTTGCCCTGGCCAGGGACTTTGTGTAATGGCTCTCCTAGACACAGCGCGATATCAACCCCCAATACCGGGAGAGACGAATCCTGTCTAACCGTTACTGCCTCCAAGTGCTTCGGGACTGCACCCAACTACTACCTGTTTGCACGACTCAGTAGTGCCGTGGTAGGGTAGTAATCTAAGAACAGTGGGAACACACTCGAGGCGGAGTGACAGTGTCAAGTCAACGGACTAAGCTGTACTCATGTCACCTGGGAACTGTTAACTGACGATAGGTATAATACCAACCAACAGTTCCCGACGAGTCCTGTCCAGTGTACTCGTAACCTAACGAGCACCTGCATACTACCTCTAGTACGACGTACTGATGGCTGTGGGACAGACCATCTCCCCTGCTGGGAAGAGAAGCGTATGTACTAGTCTACTCTGGAGTATCGATGCCCAGTCTTGATAATCCTACGACTAGGGACCAAAATAAGGATGTGCTTATAGACTACCCAGCCCCCACTAGTGTGATCGCCATCACAACGCCGGTAGTCAAGCAAAGATCCTAAGGGCTCTACCAATATGTTTTTAGCGATATGTTAAAAGAAACATATACACATATTAAGATAGAAACAAACCAAGTAGCATACTACTATATCGAGCAAGACTATCGTAAAACCATATACATATATCCTAAGCCTCCAAAATGTATTATACAAACCAGTACTATACAATAATGGCCTCTAGGGCATACATATCTAACAATCTCCCACTTGCACTAATGGCCAGTAATTGGTATACCGCATACCCAACTTCTGCACTATGGCCAGCTGCCGGCGTACCGCATACCCAATAGCTCAAAAAGTCGCTCGAACTGTGTTTGAGGGAGGGCCTTCGTGAATGGATCTGCTGTGTTGTCTTTTGTGTCCCCTCTCCGTACCTCGATCTCCTGGCGATCAATGATCTCCCTGATTAGGTGATACCGCCTTAAGATATGTCTGGATTTCTGATAGGACCTTGGTTCCTTCGCTAAAGCTATTGCCCCATTGTTATCGCAATACAAAGGTATTGGGTCAATAATGGACGGAACCACCTAAAGTTCACTAATGAACTTCTTTATCCAGACCGCCTCTTTTGCGGCATTGCTTACAGCAATGTATTCATCCTCCATCGTCGAGTCTGCGACGGTATCCTTTTTGGAACTCCTCCAACATACCACCCCTCCGTTGAGGGTAAACACAAAACCCGAGACAGACTTGCTGTCATCTTTGTCACTCTGGAAGCTTGAATCAGTAAAGGACTCGATCCTGAGGTCTCCATTACCATAAACCAGGAACATCTCCTTAGTCCTTCTCAGGTACTTAAGAATGTTCTTCACTGCTGTCCAGTGGTCCTCACCTGGGTCTGACTGATACCGGCTCACCACGCTCAGCGCGTAAGCTACATATGGTCTTATACATAGCATCACATACATTATAGATCATACCGCCGAAGCGTAGGGTATAGTGTTCATGCGAACCCTCTCCTCGTCAGTCTTAGGAGACATCTTCTTAGAGAGGGTAATTCCGTGCAATGCGGGTATGTTACCGCGCTTGGAATCCTCCATACTAAATCTCTTTAGTACGGTCTCTATTTACCTGGACTGCGAAAGTCCCAGTAGTCTCTTAGATCTATCTCTGTAGACCTTGATCCCCAGAATGTACGAGGCATCACCCAGGTCCTTCATGGAGAACCGTTGTGACAAGAATAGCTTGACCGATTGTAGCATAGGAATTTCATTTCCTATCAAAAGAATGTCGTCCACGTACAAGACTAAGAATACGACAGTTCGTCCTACAATCTTCTTATAGACACAAGGTTCATCTTCGTTCTTGATGAAATCAAATTCCTTGATTGCCTCATCAAAACAGATGTTCCAGCTCCGCGATGCCTGCTTCAATCCATAAATGGATTTGAGTAACTTGCACACCTTTCCGCTGCTCCCACTGTCCACAAAACCTTCTGGCTGATCCATGTAAACGCACTCTTCTAAACAGCCGTTCAGAAAAGCCGTTTTAACGTCCATTTGCTAGATTTCATAGTTATGGAAGGCAGCAATGGCAAGTAGGATCCGAATGGATTTGAGCAAAGCCACTGGAGAAAAAGTTTCGTCATAGTCCAAACCAGGTCTTTCACGAAAACCTTTTGCAACGAGTCTAGCCTTATAGGTTTCCACCTGCCCATCTACACCAAGTTTCCTTTTGTAGACCCATTTGCATCCAACGGGTTTTACCCCAGGTGGAGCAATATCCAAGGTCCACACTTTATTGGTGTACATGGACTCCATCTCGGATTGCATTGCATCCAGCCACTTATCAGAGTCCGTACTGATAATGGCCTGCCTGAAACTGGTAGGGTCATCTTCTTCCAAGATGCAATCCTCTCGATCCTCGTCTATGAGAAAACCGTAGTATCTCTCGGGCGGATGAGAAATCCTACCAGATCTGCGGAGTGGCTGAGGTTCATCTGGGTTTATTGAATCCAGTGGTTCCTCCAAATTTTCAGTTACATTTTGTGGTCGCTGAATTTCTTCCAGTTCTACCGAACTCCCACTAGTTTCTTTTGCAAGAAACTCCCTTTCTAAAAAGGTAGCGTGGCGAGATACAAACACCTTCTGTTCCTCAGTGTGGTAGAACAGATATCTTAGTGAGTCTTTAGGATATCCCACAAATTTACATAGAACTGACTGTGCCTCTAACTTGTCCGGTTTCTGTGTTTTCACATAGGCCGGACAACCCCATATCTTAATAAATTTAAGACATGGTTTCTTACTGCTCCATATTTCATACGGAGTTCTAGGCACAGATTTGGACGGAACTTGATTCAAAAGGTATGCCGCTGTCTGAAGCGCATGTCACCAGAATGAAAGAGGCAACTCGGCATTACTCATCATGGAGCGAACCATATCCAGTAGGGTACGATTCCTCCGCTCCGATACACCGTTGTGCTGTGGTGTATAAGGAGGAGTAAGCTGACAGAGAATACCATTCTCTTTTAAGTAATCTAGGAATTCCGTGCTTAAGTACTCCCCTCCTCTATCAGACCGGAGGATCTTGATACTCTTACCAATTTGGTTCTCTACTTCGTTTCTGAATTCCTTGAATTTCTCAAAAGCTTCAGATTTGTGTTTCATCAGATACACATATCCGAACCTAGAGAGATCGTCAGTGAATGTGATGAAGTACGAGAACCCACCCCTTGCATGTATAGACATCGGACCATATACATCACTGTGTATGAGTCCCAAGAGCTCTGCTGCCCTTTCTCCATGTCCGGTGAACGGAGATTTGGTCATCTTTCCTTTGAGACAAGACTGACAAGTTTCATAAGATGAAAACTCGAACGTATCCAAGAGTCCATCTTTATGCAACTTACTTAGTCTTTTCTCTCCGATATGACCAAGTCTACAATGCCACAAGTAGGATTCGTTCGTATCTGAACTCTTCCTCTTGCGTGTGTTTTGTACATTGAGAACTGTATTCTTATTTAGAACATAGATACCATTACACAGTGTACCTTCTGCAACCAGTACTTTGTGAAGGTAGATTTTCATGATATTTCTATCAAGAACAAAGTTATATCCATCTTTATCGAGTAAAGAAACTGATATGATGTTTCAAACCAAGGAAGGTACATAGTAGCAATCGTTCAAAATCATAGTATTGCCATTTGGCAACACTAGGTGATATTCACCGACGGCTGCAGCATTAACTTGTGCTCCGTTCGCTACTCTGAGCGACATATCACCAGGTACAACTTTCCTTCTTTTTCTCAGTCCCTGCAATAAATTACAGATATGAGATCCTGATCCGGTATCAAGTACCCAGGAGGTAGGGCTGACCGTAAAGCAGTTCTCAATTACAAGAACACCTGAAGTAGATGCAAAACCATGCTTCTTCTTCAACTGGGTATCCTTGGAATCCATACAATCCTCTTTCCCTTGCTCATACTTATGACTGTTGTCGTAAGTTATAGCTGAACCAACGTTCCCCAGCCCCGAATAAGAATTCAGATCGGTCAAGCGATACATTTTATTATCTTGATTAGGGCGTGAAATGGCTGCTACCTGGAGAGAGAGAAAAGAAATACTCAGCGTGCGATCTTGCAAGATTAGATTGGTTTATTGATTTATATAATCAGGATGGCTCCCACTGTTTCCTCAAATTCTTCTTCAAACCCTAAAAGAAGAACTAGTCAGGATTAATCGCACGTCATAATACTTTCTTAACCTTTCAGCCAGGCTGGTATTGGTACTTCGAGGGAGGTTTTCCAACGCTTTCGCGAAGTTCCTTAATTAAATAACCTCTTTTCCCTGGAGGTGTATCCCCGCTAACACCGTTCTAGGCACCTACTTGGTTTATAGCATTGATTGTTAAGTGAAAAAATCTCCCGAGAGTAATCCAACTCATCAGTGGGATCGGGATCCAACTATCATTGTGCGACGACCTAGATGGAATCCACTCTAGTCACCACACTCCAGAAGGTATACTGAATCTGCAAGTTTCAGTTTCTTTAGAAACTCCCGATGTGGATTTTTGCCCCTAGGACCCAAGTGACCTTGACGAATAATCAACAAATCAAAAGGTCCTAGTCAGGTTCAACCCGTCGTTTTCCAGGATTGCATTAGACCCGCCCGCATGATCCTTAACGAATAATCAACAGAATCATGTGACCGTACTAACCAATCGCATCTATCAGTGCAACAGATAATTATTACTTAGCTACCGTTCACTGTGCCTTGACGAATAATCAACAAACGCAGCACGAATACTAAGTATTAATTTTCTGAAACGACGGAGGGCTACGGCTGGGTTTTTGGCGAAAAACCCGTTAACGTAATGAACTTGATATCGTTGAAGGAACCTGATAATCCTTTTTTTTTAAAAATATAGTGGCGAAGTTTTTGCTAATGAGGTCACTCCCTGTGAAGGGATCTCGGCTCTTTCCTCGTCGAATGATGTGCAGGATATTCCAAACTGAATACCTCGATGCAAAGCAAGAATAATCGACTATAGTGAAGTTATTATCCTGACGCAAACTTTTTGTCCAAGGGGTCACTCCCGATGAAGGGATCTCGGCCCTTGCCTCGTCGACTGAGGTGCTGGGCATTCATAACCGAATACCTCTATGGAAAAAAAAAGAGAACGTCCTTGTAATAACATCTTTTTAAAATTGTTCCAACAACGTCTTTTTGGTTTATTTTTCTTTGCATTAATTTAATGCGTCCCATCAGTTAATCCTACCATTGCAGAAAACAACGAAACTATGACGTACGCTTATACCATCCGCATTCGCCACGGGGTCCCGTCATCACCCGTTAGGTTACTTAACTAACGACAGAGCGGGGGCTGGACTAGTGCGGATGCAAAACATAAGCAACGCCTAAATAGATATCATATATAGATATATATTCACATTCGTCAGATGCAATGATAGCCATTCCAGATCACAGATGAATACTTTGGATATACTAGGAATCTGCATTCCGTTCGAGCCTGCAACGAAAAACAGATTACACGGTCGCGATGAATAGCCAAATACCCCACCCTAGACCCCTACGGATGCGGCAAACTACCCGCCAAATACCCGAAGTGAAGCAACCTCCCTCAACAAAGTGAGTAGGCCACTCGGCACTTCGAGGTACCCGGTAGTTTGTGCACCCCACCTTGGGTCTATCCTAGGAGAAAAAACAGTAAAAGAAATTATACAATGACGGCTACAACCTCATCCCGGATGTGCGGCCAAACAAATAATATTACATCAATTTACATATTACATGAATTGAAAGATAAAGAAAACTCTCATCTCACAACCCCCGGCTATTCATCCGCGACAATCCAACAAATTCATATACACAAACCATCAACATTACAGATCACAGATTTGTATAACCCCCACTAATCGACGTATAGCGATTAGCAGACGTTCAATACATATATCACATTACAGATATAACCCATTAGCCAAAGTCTACAGAGCTTCGATCAAAATACGGATTTGTAACCACCCCAAAAACAAATTCGTTCTCTGGAAAATCTGGGCAGAAAAAACATATACTAAAAATCCCAAAACATCCAAATAGGAACACTGCACAAAACCCGGTCCACGGTCGAGTCAACTCGGCCACGGTTCCGCGGCAGGAAGCATGTTCTTGCCGCGGATCCACGGCGCTTTGATCGAGTCACTGGATCGTTTTTGTTCTGTGTTTTTACAAAACCCTGAGCCGATTTTTCATGTATGTTAAATCATTTTTAGAGCAGTATAAAAAATTGGCAGAAACATGGTTTTTCCGGACGTGTTTTGCGATTTTTGTCCGATCGAAATTCTAGATACTTTGCTAACATGCTAGTTTGTGTTTAGCTTGGCTCTGATACCACTGTTAGGTCCACGTTACCCACCCCGGTTCTTTCGGGAAGGCGGAATAGGTAAAACGAAAAATTTTCCCTTGCTAGGTAACATGGATCGTTTCATGAAGGATCGTTGCTAAACAAAACTAACAAAAATCTACAAGTTATAACTACTATGTAGAATGGTTATACCTAGTCTTGAACTCCTTCTCTTCTTGTTGTTCTCTTGAACTCCTTCTCTTCTTGTTGTTCTCCTCCTTGCTTGCTCCTTGTAGTAGTTTGAACGACTCCTCCTTCTCGTCTCCTCTTTGCCGAAGATAGATCCACCCGAGGGCCTCGAACTTGAGCTCCTACCTCAACCTAGAGGAAACTAAGGTATTTGGTTTGCTAAACCTAGTACCCTAGAATGAGTAGAGATGTGTTATGGTGGCTTTGTCTCAAAAACTTATGATTTCCAGCACATGGAACACTTAAGCTTTGAGAGAGGAAGAAGAAGAGCTTTTGCAAAGAGAGAGAAAAGATATGATAGAATGAGAGCTCTCTTTTGCAACCATGCTCATATGAGAATAATAGATTAACAATAATAATCAAAAAAGAAAATGTGATGGTGAGTATGGAATGACCATTATCATTTCATAATAAATGCAATTTGCAAAGATCAAGAAGCATCTTTGATATGAAATGATTATGGTCAAAATGTCAACAATGGTCAAAATGTCCACCATGGTCAAATGGTCAACCTAACCATCACACAACAATCCTTGATTATCATTATTAATCATATTTATCATCCTCATTAGGGTTTGGAAAAAGTCAACGGTCAACAAGTCAACCAAAGTCAAACGGTCAACAACCCTAATGAGAATCCTCTGCCTCTGCCTCTATCAACTGTGCATACACACCCACATCCGCGTTCCGAGGAACACGAATACAATGAGACAAAACCAATCCCAAAACCAATACCAGTATCTGGCTTAAACCAAAGCCCACTAGTAATAACTGCCCGGTCACCAAACATGCACAAGTGCGCTAGTGTGAACGAACCCTGTCGCAAAACCATGCGACCTCTACTCAGTTTTGCCCAAAGGCGAATAACCCTCTGTGTGGGACTCTAAAGACGCGACACTACGCTGGCAGTGGGGTTAACCACATACCGCAAGTGGCACTAGCTGTACGTAACGGTCCCCATGTAGATGCCGATAAGAAGACTGATGAGGTGAATCCATCTGAACTCCTACTGAGCCTGTATGTGACAATCTCCGTACAGTCCGGTCTATTCGTCTAAGAACATCGCATGGCGGGCCTAGGGGGGCGGTAAATGTCATTCCTCTACTAGCGGTACAAGTCGTGCCGGAGTGTAGCCCAGAACACCTGAGATAACACTGGAAACCTACCGGTCTATCACGCTTGCCCTGGCCAGGGACTTTGTGTAATGGCTCTCCTAGACACAGCGCGATATCAACCCCCAATACCGGGAGAGACGAATCCTGTCTAACCGTCACTGCCTCCAAGTGCTTCGGGACTGCACCCAACTACTACCTGTTTGCACGACTGAGTAGAGCTGTGGTAGGGTAGTTATCTAAGAACAGTAGGAACACGCTCGAGGTGGAGTGACAGTGTCAAGTCAACGGACTAAGCTGTACTTATGTCACCTGGGAACTGTTAACTGACGATAGATATAATACCAACCAACAGTTCCAGACGAGTCCTGTCCAGTGTACTCGTAACCTAACGAGCACATGCATACTATCTCCAGTACGACGTACTGATGGCTGTGGGACAGGCCATCTCCCCTGCTGGGAAGAGAAGCGTATGCACTAGTCTACTCTGGAGTATCGATACCCAGTTTCGATAATCCTATGACTAGGGACCAAAATAAGGATGTGCTTATAGACTACCCAGCCCCCACTAGTGTGATCGCCATCACAACGCCGGTAGTCAAGCAAAGATCCTAAGGGCTCTACCAATATGTTTTTAGCGATATGTTAAAAGAAACATATACACATATTAAGATAGAAACAAACCAAGTAGCATACTACTATATTGAGAAAGACTGTCGTAAAACCATATATATTTTTCCCAAGCCTCCAAAATGTATTATACAAACCAGTACTATACAATAATGGCCTCTAGGGCATACATATCTAACAATTATACGATGGATTATCCAATAAATGTGGATCTTCTTAGTGATACGGGGTGTTTTAGAGAAACGCAAATGTGATGTAGAAGTGGCAATGATATATGCGACTCATTGACAATCCAAAACCCAAAGTGTTTTAAGAAGGTTCGGTTAACTTGGTTCATGAGTTTTAGTTTAGGGTCGGGCCATGGTCGCAGCCTAAGAGAGAGAGAGAGAAATGAAACACTCAGCGTGCACTCTAACCTAGATCAGAATGGTTAATCAATTTATCTAATCAGGATGGTGAAAGGTCTACCTAGCACCTCATGAAGGGTTTGGAAGCATCACATGAACCAAAGAATGAATTTTTATGGTGCTAAGTAAACTTACAAAGGATCTATCCTAGAAAAATTAGGGTTTCAAAATTATCACATCATCATATGAAAGAAATGCTAGGGTTTAGAGAGTACAACCTTTGTAGCTCCCTACGCTAGACTCTTCGGCTACTTAGGGTTTGAAAAAGCTCCGCTTGAACTCCTCGAAGTCACCGATGATCCACCCGGAGTCCGCTTTGTCCAAGCTTGCAACTTTATCCGATCAAGTGAACGAAATGAAGCTAACACTCTAAACAAGTGGGCTAGACTTGCGTAGAATGGTGTTGTGGTTCTCTTTCTCACTTCAAAATCCAATCTTGATGAGTATATTGCCCACTATAAAGAACTAGAGAGCAAGTTGAGAGTGGAAGAAGAAGATGATGGCAATATGAGAAGATGATAAGAATAAATCCATTTTGAAAAAGGAAAAATATATCATTATATATTTCCTATCTATCATCTCAAACCATGGTTGAATCATTATTGTACTATAGTTAAAACACAAAAGGAAACTTTACCAAAGGTTAAAAGGTGGGTGAGAATGGTTAGGTCAAAAGAAGAGTGTAGAACAAATCAATAATGAACCTTTTCTTTCCTTTTATGTTTTAATATAAATACAATAATAATTCATAAATAAAACCATGGTGTGAGTCTTATATTGCCACCATTTCCTTGTATAATCAACCATGAAAGATGTATGTATGTATGTATGTGTATATGTACATCCATATGTGCATGAATCAAAAAGAAGGCATACATGCATGCATACATCCAACTAACTCAAGAAAGGATTTCAAGTGAGAAGCTAATGGTTAAATGATAAATCAACATTTGATTTATCAATACGGCCATATCACATATGACACCTACCAAAAGCAAGCCGCCCGATCAATATACGGTATCCTATACACGCATTTTAATCGGGTCCATACGCATATCGCATACGCGCACCACAACGTTTCGCCTGGACTAGGAAACTCCATTGTGGGACTCTGAGACTCGTCAATACGCCGGCAGTGGGTAATGATCATATCAAGCACCCCCAAGCCGCAAGCGGTCAGCTAAACGTAACGGCCACCCGGGATTGAGCGATCAGAAGAGAACAAGCGAACCTGCTACAACTCCCGTCGAGCCAACCGGCAACACTTCCCGTACAGTCCGGTCTCCTCGTCTGATATGTTGCATATCAAGTCTAGGGGTGGTAAACGTCAGACCCCAATAACCGATAAGTCGTGCCGATGTGTGGCTCATAACGGGTCGAGAAACTACTGGTAACACTTACCAGCAAATCTCTGAATTAGCCCTGGCCAGGGACTTCCCTGTTACGGCCAATCGGGCACAGCCCAACATCAACCCCCAATACCGGGAGAGACGAAACCCCTCCTATCGCTCATTGCCTCCATGTGACTCGGGACTGTACCCAAAATCCACCATTTTGCACGCCCTCATGGACGTGGTAAGGTGGAGATCAAAGCACAGTGGGAATCACACAAGACTCTATGACGATCTCGGGTCTACAGACTAACCTGTACAAGTGTCACCTGAGAACTGCCATCTGACGTGAGGTATAATACCATCTGGGAGTTCTCGGTGAGTCCGTCCAGTGTACCCAGTCTCCACTGAGCACCCGTATATCATCTCTGATGTCAAACACCAATGGATATGGGATCATCCATCGCCTATCTCATGGGTCGAGAAGCGTATACGCTAGTCTACACTGGTATATCGATGCCCCGTCTCAATACACCCACGACTAGGGACCTTGAAGGATGTACTTATGGACTACCATGTCCCCACTAGTATGATCTGCATCATAGTCCAGGTAGTCAAGTACACATCCTAAGGGCTTTACCAACATGTAACTATAAGACAGTATAAAGAGACTAGTATACATGTTAAGATAAAGTGCAACCAGATAGCATACTATCATATCGAGCAAGAAAGTCATCTCTATATATGTCCAAGCATCCAATATAATATACATCATCTGTACAATACTGGCCTCTAGGGCATACATACAACTAACAATCTCCCACTTGCACTAGGGCCAGCTGCTGTAGTATCGCATACCGAGCATCCCGAAGAGTCTCTCAAACTAAATCTGGGGAATGGCCTTCATGAGTGGATCCGCTGTGTTATTCTTCGTGTCAACCCTCCTGACCTCGATCTCCCGGCGATCAACTATCTCCCGGATCAGGTGATACCGCCTCAGAATATGCCTGGATCGCTGATGGGAGCTGGGTTCCTTGGCCAAAGCCACCGCTCCATTGTTATCGCAATACAAAGGTATTGGATGCTCAATGGATGGAACCACTCCAAGTTCAGTACTGAACTTCTTGATCCAGACAGCCTCTTTGGCAGCATCGTTGGCAGCGATGTATTCAGCCTCCATCGTCGAGTCTGCCATGGTTTCCTGCTTGGAACTCTTCCAGCTAACCGCCCCTCCGTAAAGGGTAAAGACAAAACCCGACTGCGACTTAGAGTCGTCCTTATCACTCTGGAAGCTCGAATCGGTAAAGGGTTCCACTTGGAGTACTCCGTTACCATACACCAAGAGCATCTCTTTAGTCCTTCGTAAGTACTTGAGAATGCTCTTCACAGCTGTCCAGTGACTCTTTCTAGGATCAGCTTGATACCTGCTCACTACACTTAGTGAGTATGTTACATCGGGTCTGGTACATAGCATCGCATACATTATAGAGCCTACAGCCGAAGCATAGGGTATCCCTTGCATGCGAGCTCTCTCCAAATCAGTCTTGGGAGACATCTCTTTGGAGAGAGTGACTCCAGAGATCGTTGGTAAGTTCCCACGCTTGGATTCTTCCATACAAAACCTCTTTAGTATGGTGTCAATGTACCTGGATTGGGACAATCCCAGTATCCGTTTGGATCTATCTCTATAGATCCTAATTCCCAATATGCAGGAGGCATCACCAAGATCTTTCATTGAGAATCTTTGTGATAAGAAGAGCTTGACCGATTGCAGCATAGGAATATCATTTTCTATCAAGAGTATGTCGTCCACGTACAATACGAGGAAGATAACCTTACTCTCTGCCACCTTCTTGTAGATACAAGGTTCATCTACATTTTTGACCAAATCAAACTCTTTGATAACGATGTCAAAGCAGATGTTCCAACTCCGCGATGCTTGCTTTAATCCATAAATGGATTTAAGCAGCTTGCACACCTTCCCGCTGCTCCCACTGTCTACGAAGCCCTCTGGCTGAGTCATGTACACGCACTCTTCTAAATCGCCGTTTAGAAAGGCGGTCTTAACATCCATTTGCCAGATTTCGTAGTCATGATATGCAGCGATGGCAAGCATGATCCGGATGGATTTAAGCATAGCCACTGGAGAAAAGGTTTCGTCATAGTCCACACCTGGTCTTTGACGAAAACCCTTTGCAACAAGTCTAGCTTTGAAAGTCTCCACTTTCCCATCTACACCAAGTTTTTTCTAGAAGATCCACTTGCTCCCAATGGGTTTTACCCCTTCAGGAGCAACTTCCAAAGTCCATACTTTGTTGGTGTACATGGATTCCATCTCAGACCGCATTGCATCCAGCCATTTCACCGAGTCCTTACTCGTGATTGCCTGCTCGAAGCTAGTTGGGTCATCATCTTCCATGATGCAATCCTCGCTTCCACCATCAATGAGAAAATCGTAGTATCTCTCAGGCGGATGAGAAACCCTGCTAGATCGGCGGAGCGGCTGGGGTTCGTCAGGTACTACTGAATCCTCTGGTTCTACCAAGTCTTCTATTATAGTTTGTGTTGCTGGAACCTCTTCCAGTTCTACCTCAATGCCACTTGTCTGTTTCATAAGAAAACCCTTTTCTAAGAAAGTGGCATGTCGAGAAACAAACACTTTTTGTTCCTCGGAGTGGTAGAAGATATACCCTCGCGAATGTTTGGGATATCCAACAAACTTACATAGAACAGAGCTTGCCTCGAGTTTGTCCGGATTTTGTGTTTTAACATAGGCCGGACAACCCCATATCTGAATAAAATTAAGACATGGTCTCTTACCATTCCATATCTCATATGGAGTGGTAGGCACTGATTTGGTTGGAACTCTATTCAATAGGTATGCAGCTGTCTCCAGTGCATATCCCCAGAAGGAAATAGGTAACTCAGCTGCACTCATCATAGAGCGCACCATACCTAATAGGGTGCGGTTTCTCCGCTCCGATACACCGTTGTGCTGTGGTGTATAAGGAGGAGTAAGCTGAGAGAGAATCCCATTCTCTTTTAGATAATGTCTGAATTCATTGCTTAAGTATTCTCCTCCTCGATCAGATCGAAGGATCTTAATACTTTTGCCCGTTTGGTTCTCTACTTCGGTTTTATATTCTCTAAATTTCTCAAAAGCTTCAGACTTGTGTTTCATTAAGAACACATATCCGAATCTTGAGAGATCGTCAGTGAATGTAATGAAGTAGGAAGAACCATCCCTGGCATGTGTAGACATGGGACCGCATACATCGCTATGCACTAGTCCTAAGAGTTCTGTAACTCTTTCTCCGTGTCCCGTAAACGGAGTTTTGGTCATCTTGCCTTTGAGACATGAATGGAAAGTATCATAAGATGATGATTTGAACGAATTCAAATATCCATCTTTATGTAACCTAGCCAGTCGTGTCGCATTGATATGACCAAGTCTACAATGCCACAAGAAGGATTCGTTCATTTCTGAACTTTTCCTCTTGTGTGTGTTTTGTATATTGAGGACTGTATTTTGATTTAGAATGAATATGCCATTATGTAACGAGCCTGATGTATTCAACTTTTGATCTAGTAATATGTTCATAACATTATCCTTTACTACAAAATTATATCCTTCTTTACTTAATAAAGAAACTGATATAATGTTGCACATCATGTTCGGTATATAATAGCACTCATTTAGAATCAGAGTATCATCACTTGGTAATACTAGGTGATATTCGCCAACTGCTTTGGCTGCAATACTTGCACCATTCCCTACTTGAACGTAATGATCACCTTTTCCCAGTTCTCTACCTTTCCGTAGCCCATGCAACTGTTTACATATGTGGGATCCTGATCCGGTATCCAATACCCAGGACGTAGGGTCAAATGAAAAACAGTTCTCAATGACAAACACACCCGAAGAAGGTGCATCAACATGCATGTTCTCCGTTTGGGCGGCGTGAGAATCCAGATATTCTCCTGTTTCCTATTCATTCTTATAACACTTATAAGATAGAACGGGTTCAACGTTCCCCTGCACAGTATAACATGCGGGTTCGGTCAATACATCCATATTATTTTCTTTATTATGGCATGACATGGTCGCTACCTGGAGAGAGAGAGAAGAAAACACTTTAGCGTATGCTCTTGCAAGATCAGATTGGTTATTATCTTATCTAATCAGGATGGCTCCCACTGTTTTTATCAAATCTTCCTTCAAACCTTAAAAGGAAAGACTAGCCGGGATTAATTACACCCTACATCTTCGCCGATCTTTCAGCCAGGCCAGTGTCGGTACTTTGAGGGAGGTTCCCCGTGCTTTCGCACGGACCTAATTAAAGTAAACCTCATTTTCCCAGAGGCGTAACCCCGTTGACACCTTTCTAGACACCTACTTGATCGGCTAATTGTCCTGTGTAAAACTCTCCCAGGAGTAACAATTACTCGCAGTGGGTATCGGGATCCAACTATCTCATAGAAGGTATGCAATCTCATTGCAAATTTCAACACTTGAAATTCCCGATAATGCTTTTGCCCCTAGCGTCCCGTGACCTTGACGGAGGCCAAACTACCCACAGGGCGCTAGTCAAGTTCAACCCGTCATTTCTTGATTGAATTAAACCCACCCGTACGACCCTTGACGTAGGCCAAACTACGCCGTACGAATACCCTAATCCAATCTAATCATATGCAAGCAGATAAGCACTAGATAGCTACCATACACTACGCCTTGACGGAGGCCAAACTACCGCAGCATGAATACTAAGTAGTACTTATCTGAAATGACGGAGGGCTACGCAGGTTTTTCTGAAAACCTATTGCGTAATGAACTTGATATCGTTGTAGAGTCAAGTGAATTTTGAAATGGAGTGTTTTTGAGGCTTTTTGTAGTTTTGCTAAAGGGGTCACTCCCGGTGAAGGGATCGTCGGCCCTTTCCTCGTCGAATGAGGTGCGGGATATATCATATATATCACTGTGCAAAGCATAAACTATAGAAGCAATCAAAAGACAAACCGAGTGTGTAGCATCTGCCAGTTATTGCTAAAGGGGTCACTCCCGGTGAAGGGATCTCGGCTCTTTCCTCATCGAATAAGGTGCAGGGTATATCATATATACCTCTATGCAAAACAAAACTGTAGCTACCCCTTTTTTATTTAAAAATTTGATTCTACAACATCTATTAGGTTTCTTTTCTTTCATTAATCACATTAATGAAGTCCCATCATTTAAGTCACCTAAACATCACAGATAAATACGACGTACACTTATGCCATCCGCATTCGCCTCGAGGTCCCCTCGTGCACCGTTAGGTTAGGTAACTAACGGCAGAGCAGGGTAGGGCTAGTCCGGGTGCAAAACATAAGTAACGTCTATATAATATATCATATATACTATATACTGTATCCATCACAGAACATATCTAATGATCACATCACAGATATCGCAGCAGAAACATAGATATAATGTGGGATATACTAGGACGTCCGTATTTAGTATTTAGCCAATAATAGAAAATACGGATTCCACAGTCGCGATGAATAGCCAAGCCCACACCCTGGACCCCTACGAGAGCGGCAAGCGACCCTACCAATTCTGGAGTTTAGGAGACCCGGTCTCCACTCCTCGAGATGGCCTCCCACTGAACCCCAGAACCCGGTCACCTGTGCTCCCCTCCTTAGGTCCATCCTAATGCGGAAAAGTAAATAATGTACAACACTGGTGACACAACCTCAACCCGGAAGTGCCCCAAATTAAAGAATATTACATTACATTTGAATTTACATGAATGAAAATATAAAGCTCTCATCTCATATAAAAAAAAACCCCGGCTATTCAATCGCAACAATCCTGCACATCATATCTCAGCAACACATAATATCACATATCATCAACGTAAGTAAGTATGCGTACCCCAATTGTCGTTGACGTATAGCAACGAAACCGGCGATATCGACATACTACACTTACGGTCACAGAAAAGAAAGTGTAAAACTGCAATATCTGGAATCCATATTCTCTTTAGATATCGTAAATACGAAATATCACATATTTCGTATTTCATGTCTTATAATATGAATTCCACACATTGTATCTCATTCCAGATAATTAGACGGTATTAAAGTTTTCGAACGAACGATCAAATACACAATATTCCCTAAAGCTCAACACTTGAGCGGAGTTCAAAAACCCGGAGTGTGACACAGTGGTAGCGGTCCAGCCGTAGAAGGGTCAAGCCAACGCCTCACATGTGGCACGCCGTACTGCCCCAAACCCTAAGGTTCAAAAGGCAGTTCAAGACGGTCACATAATCGAGTTAAGGTTTGTTGTCTTCTAGAGGGTCCACCACAAACAAACTTGCACGTATTTCCGAAAGATTTTAAACCCCATGAAAAGTGAGCAAATGATACTCGTTCAAACATTTCACTACTTTCTAATTTACCCGGAAAAGACACGAAATCAAAATTCCGATCAAATCGACGAGTCCAAAACCATCTCCAGAATTTTTCAGAACTAAAAACAGATTAAAAATACCCTAAAAAATATACTAGCAGAAGTAAGCATTACGGCATAAAATGTTTATAGTGATTGAGGTATACGGCCGCGGAACCGCGGCCTAAGCAAGCTTAGGCCGCGTTTCCGCGGCAGGAATTACTGTTCATCGAAATATTTTTATTCCGTAATTCTTAGTTTTACCTGCTGAATTTTTTACATATTTTTAATTCTGAAAATAACCAGATTTTCAAAAAAGTCCAGAGAGCACCCAAAAAGCCGTATTTTCGGTTCGATCGGAGTTTTAACTTCATAAAGGTGTCGCCTAATGATCTAGGTCGGCTCTGATACCAATGAAAGGTCTACCTAGCATCTCATGAAGGGTTTGGAAGCATCATATGAACCAAAGAATGAATTTTTATGGTGCTAAGTAAACTTACAAAGGATCTATCCTAGAAAAATTAGGGTTTCAAAATTATCACATCATCATATGAAAGAAATGCTAGGGTTTAGAGAGTACAACCTTTGTAGCTCCCTACGCTAGACTCCTCGTCTACTTGGGGTTTGAAAAAGCTCCACTTGAACTCCTCGAAGTCACCGATGATCCACCCGTAGTCCGCTTTGTCCAAGCTTGCAACTTTATCCGATCAAGTGAACGAAATGAAGCTAACACTCTAAACAAGTGGGCTAGACTTGTGTAGAATGGTGTTGTGGTTCTCTTTCTCATTTCAAAATCCAATCTTGATGAGTATATTGCTCACTATAAAGAACTAGAGAGCAAGTTGAGAGAGGAAGAAGAAGATGATGGCAATATGAGAAGATGATAAGAATAAATCCATTTTGAAAAAGGAAAAATATATCATTATATATTTCCTATCTATCATCTCAAACCATGGTTGAATCATTATTGTACTATAGTTAAAACACAGAAGGAAACTTTACCAAAGGTTAAAAGGTGGGTGAGAATGGTTAGGTCAAAAGAAGAGTGTAGAACAAATCAATAATGAACCTTTTCTTTCCTTTTATGTTTTAATATAAATATAATAATAATTCATAAATAAAACCATGGTGTGAGTCTTATATTGCCACCATTTCCTTGTATAATCAACCATGAAAGATGTATGTATGTATGTATGTGTATATGTACATCCGTATGTGCATGAATCAAAAAGAAGGCATACATGCATGCATACATCCAACTAACTCAAGAAAGGATTTCAAGTGAGAAGCTAATGGTTAAATGATAAATCAGTACTTGATTTATCAATACGGCCATATCACATATGACCCCTACCAAAAGAAAGCCGCCCGATCAATATACGGTATCCTATACACACATTTTAATCGGGTCCATGCGCATATCGCATACGCGCACCACAACGTTTCGCCTGGACTAGGAAAATCCATTGTGGGACTCTGAGACTCGTCAATACGCCGGCAGTGGGTGATGATCATATCAAGCACCCCCAAGCCGCAAGCGGTCAGCTAAACGTAAAGGCCACCCGGGTATTGAGCGATCAGAAGAGAACAAGCGAACCTGCTACAACTCCCGTCGAGCCAACCGGCAACACTTCCCGTACAGTCCGGTCTCCTCGTCTGATATGTTGCATATCAAGTCTAGGGGTGGTAAACGTCAGACCCCAATAACCGATAAGTCATGCCGATGTGAGGCTCATAACGGGTCGAGAAACTACTGGTAACACTTACCAGCAAATCTCTGAATCAGCCCTGGCCAGGGACTTCCCTGTTAGGGCCAATCGAGCACAGCGCAACATCAACCCCCAATACCGGGAGAGACGAAACCCCTCCTATCGCTCATTGCCTCCATGTTACTCGGGACTGTACCCAAAAACCACCGTTTCGCACGCCCTCATGGACGTGGTAAGGTGGAGATCAAAGCACAGTGGGAATCACACAAGACTCTATGACGATCTCGGGTCTACAGACTAACCTGTATAAGTGTCACCTGAGAACTGCCTTCTGACGTGAGGTATAATACCATCTGGGAGTTCTCGGCGAGTCCGTCCAGTGTACCCAGTCTCCACTGAGCACCCGTATATCATCTCTGATGTCAAACACCAATGGATATGGGATCATCCATCGCCCATCTCATGGGTCGAGAAGCGTATATGCTAGTCTACACTGGTATATCGATGCCCCGTCTCGATACACCCACGACTAGGGACCTTGAAGGATATACTTATGGACTACCATGTCCCCACTAGTATGATCTGCATCATAGTCCAGGTAGTCAAGTACACATCCTAAGGGCTTTACCAACATGTAACTATAAGACAGTATAAAGAGACTAGTATACATGTTAAGATAAAGTGCAACCAGATAGCATACTATCATTTCGAGCAAGAAAGTCATCTCTATATATGTCCAAGCATCCAATATAATATACATCATCTGTACAATACTGGCCTCTAGGGCATACATACAACTAACAGATGGCTCCCACTGTTTCATCGAATTCTCCTCCAAAGCCAAAAGGAGAATCAGTCGGGATCATCTAAAATCTCCCGAGAAGTAATCCTAGTCATTAGTGGGAATCAGGATCCAACTATCATCGCATGATAATTTGATGGAATCCACTCAAGTCACCACACTCCAGAAGGTATGCGCATGACTGAAAAGTTTCCTGTATGTTTGAAACTCCCGATGTGTGTTTTTACCCCTAGAACCCAAGCCACCTTGATGAATAATAAACAAATCAAAAGGTCCTAGTCAAGTTCAACCTGCCATAATCTTGATTGCGTTAAATCCACCCGCACGACCCTTGACGAATAATCAACAAAGTCGTACGACTGTCCTAACCAATCGACATGTACTTGCGACAGAAAAGCATTACAGAGCTACCGCACATTACGTCTCGGCGAATAAACGTAGCATGAATACTAAGCAATACTAATCTGAAATGACGGAGGGCTGTGGCTGGTTTTTAGAAAAAAACCTTTAATGTAATGAACTTGATATCGTTGAAGGAACCAAGTGGTTTTACAAATATATAGTGGCATAAACTTTTTCTACAGCGGTCACTCCCGGTGAAGGGATCTCGGCTCTTTCCTCATCGAATGAGGTGCGGGATATTCCAAACTGAATACCATGATCCAAAGCAAAAGAATCGACAATAGTAAAGTTATTACGTTGACGCAAACTTCTGTCTAAGGGGTCATTCCCGATGAAGGGATCTCGGCACTTACCTCATCGAATGAGGTGCAGGATATTCCCAATCGAATACCACTGTGCAAAGCAAAAGAGAACCTCTTTAGTCAGGTTATAAAACTTGGTTCCAATAACATCATATAGGTTTGTTTTATCCTTTCATTGATCAGAATCAACACAGTACCATCAATTAAACATATCATACCATAGAAAGGAACGAAAAATATGATGTACGTATTTGCCACCCGTATTCGCCACCGGGCCTCGTCATTACCCGTTAGGTTACTTAACTAACGACAGAGCGGAGGCTGGGCTAGCACGGGTGCAAAACATATACAACATCTATCAGTATATATATAAATATATATGACAATTGTCCTAGGCATGATATATAGAAACATCACAGAATCTCAGCCAAGCATCACAGAGTGGTGGATAATCCTGGAGCTTCGGGTTTCATTTGAGCCGCAAATGAGACCCGACGTTCCCCTGTCGTATGGATATCCTGTGCAATGAAAACCTAGACACCTACGAGTGCGGCAAGTTACCCGCCAATCCCAGAAGTGTGGCAAACCCAATCAACAACGTGAATGGGCCACCTAGCACTTCACGGAATCTGGTAACTTGAGCACCCCTTCGTGGGTCAACCTATACCCCCTACGAGTGCGACGAATAGTCCGCCAATTCTTGAGTAATGTCCCCTCCGTCTTAACACCATGAGATGCGGACCCATTGTTAGTTATATGTATGCCCTAGAGGCCATTACTGTACATCTGATGTATATTGTAGTGGATGCTTGGAACTATATAGGGAGGACTTTCTTGCTCGACATGATAGTATGGTATCTGGATGCAATTTATCTTAACATGTACACTTATTGTCTCTCTATTACATGTTGATAAAGCCTTTAGGATGAGTACTTGATTACCAGGATTATGATGCAAATCATACTAGTGGGGCAGACGTAGTCGGTAAGTACATCCTTCAATTGTTCCTAGTCGTGGGAGTATCGAGACAGGGCATCGTACACTAGAGTAGACTAGCGTATGAGCTTCTTGACCCATATGATCAGCGATAGATGATCCCACATCTTTTGGTGTTTCACATTAGAGAAGGTATACGGGGGCTCAGTGGAGACTGGGTACACTTGTAACACCTTAGGATTTCGATTAGTGTTAATTAAGCGATAATGCAGGTTTTCTATAAAAAGTTTACCAAATCGGTTTCCTCACATTTTATAACATGTAATTAATATTTTATTATTATTTGTTATGGCTTGCACACACATGTGCATGTTAATGTGAGGGTGTGTTTGTGTTAATCTAGTTTAGTGACC
Source organism: Agapanthus africanus (assembly GCA_030015575.1). NCBI lineage: Eukaryota > Viridiplantae > Streptophyta > Magnoliopsida > Asparagales > Amaryllidaceae > Agapanthus > Agapanthus africanus. Next base: position 390,214,610 of record JASDDO010000022.1, read on the forward strand.
ATAACAATTTAACCTAATCCTAATCTTTGCTTTGCTTTAACCTTAAACCTTGATATATTGTGTGAGGAGAGATATTTTCAAATTTTTTTTGGATTGGAGAAGAGGTGGCAAGGTGAGTCATGGAGACTTGATGGCTTGCATTTAATGGTGGAGGTGCACTAACCCTACACTCACCTCTCTCTCTCTCTTTTCATCTTACCCTCTCTCCTTCTCACTTCACTTATCTCTTTCTAATCATTTTCTTCTTTCCTCAACCCTCAAACTGAACACTTAACCTTTCCTTCACTAAACCTACACCAAACTTCACTAAACCTCACCCAAATCATATCCTAAACCTTATTTTTGCCTCTAGGATCCATTGGAGTTGGGAAAGCTAGGATCTTTGAGCTTGTGAGAGTAGGTAATGATCTCTATCTGTTAAGCAGGTCTTTTTGGTGTTGCTTAGCTTATTCGTTTCAGTTTAGAACGCTTAAAATTAAGTTTCGTGCACATATCATATTTTTAGTGTCATTGTGTGATATCTGTGATATGTTGTGATCCAGAGTGTGTACTAGAAAATCTAGCAGTGTAGTTGTGTTGTACCAATGACCCTAAGCCTTCACCTGAAGCACGAACCCCATGCGCTCGGATTTGGCCGGCGACATGAAGAGGAAATCCGGCGACCTCGGTTTTCTTCGGGAGTTTGGGTTTAGGTTTTTCAGGGTAGCTGTCTGCAGTTATTTTAGTGTGTTTGGTACTGTTTGATTTTTGAGTTTTGACTGTATACAAAATCTGGGATCACTTTGCTAGTTTCTAGTGTTATGAATACGTGTGTTACGTTATCCGACATGGTGCGTGTACTTTGTGTAGATTTTTCTCTTGAGTTGGTTTCGTAGTGTCGTTATGCATGTTAACCACTAAACGAACACTTGAGAGTATGTTTGGAGTTGGTGCGTCGGTTAAACGTAGTGGTTACGTATTATTGGTCGATTGCTAATATAAACTTGTTATATTGTTGTTTTATGATCTTAGGGTCGCAGGCGAGGACTTCGGACGATGCGAAGAAGGGAAAGCGAGTGGTTGGCTTTACTTAGCCCAAGATCATCAGTGAGTAGATTTAACATCTGCAGGGGAATCGCCCGCATGGCGTTATGCGTCAGGGCTATATATGATATGATATTAGCCACAGGTTATATTGCACATATAGAGATTTTGCATAAAACTTCATTTCATATTATGACTTGTTATGCTTGGACTTGTACCCTTTGGATACTACACTATTATTGACGGTTCATGTTGCACGAGCACTGATTGTATGCCACTCACACCGTCAATAATTGCCATGAAATGCATCTAGGGTTACTAGGCACTCTAAGAAGGTTCTACAAGGCATCAACCATGCCCGATTAAAATTTTAGCCATGCCGAATAACTCTAAACAAGATATTTGCTAGATAATTAGGGTAACACAAGATAGTGAATAACAATTATCACTAAGTGAATATGAAATACAACCTTTGTAGATCGGTCCTTCACTTCTTAAGCTCCTTGTAGTAGTCCCTTCGCTGCGATCATCGTGCTCCCGGACTCTTGGACGGCTCCATGAGAAGAGTGCAACGGTTTTGCTTGAAGTCTTCGAGGCCGAAGATGATCTACGTCGAGGGAATACGAACTCAAGCTTCTACTTCACTAACTATAGAATTAGTGAAGCAAACACCCTAAACTAAAGTCCTAGTCTAGTAGAGAATGATGAAATAGGAAATGGGTACACTTTAGAATTTCTTTTCTCACTATGTATCTCTCTCTTTATCAAACCCTAGAAAGAAATTGGAGGAAGAAGATGAGCTCAAAATGAGAATGAAAACTAATCAAGAGAGAGAGAGAGCTAACCATGGTGAGTGAGTATCATATACTAACTCATGTATGTTAGTTATATGTATTCCCTAGAGGCCATTACTGTACATAGGATGTATATTGTAGTGGATGCTGGGACATATATAGGGAGGACTTTCTTGCTCGACATGATAGTATGCTATCTGGTTACTCTTTACCTTAACGTGTATACTAGATGTCTCTCTGTTACATGTTGGTAAAGCCCTTAGGATGTGTACTTGACTACCTGGACTATGATGCGGATCATACTAGTAGGGACAAGGTAGTCCATAAGTACATACTTCAAGGTCCCTAGTCGTGGGTGTATCGAGACGAGGCATCGATACACCAGAGTAGACTAGCGTATACCTTCTCGACCCATACAGATGGGCGATGGATGATCACATATCCATTGGTGTTTGACATCAGAGATGATATACGGGTGCTCAGTGGAGACTGGGTACACTGGACGGACTCGCCGAGAACTCCCAGATGGTATTATACCTTACGTCAGATGGCAGTTCTCTGGTGACACTGGTACAGAGTAGTCTGTTGACCCGAGATCGTCATAGAGTCTTGTGTGGTTCCCACTATGCTTTGATTTCCACCTTACCACGTCCAAGAAGGCGTGCAAAACGGTGGTTTTTGGGTACAGTCCCGAATCACATGGAGGCAATGAGCGATAGGAGGGGATTCGTCTCTCCCGGTATAGGGAGTTGATGTTGCGCTGTGTTCGATTGGCTATAACCGGAAATCCCTGGCCAGGGTTGCTGAGATTTACTGGTAAGTGTTACCAGTAGTTTCTCGAACTGTTATAGACCTTATATCAACACGACTTATCGAGCTATTGGGGTTTGACGTTTACCACCCCTAGGCAAGATATGCGACATTTCAGACGATCAGACCGGACTGTACGGTAAGTGTTACTGGTTGGATTCACAGGAGTATGAGCGGGCTTGCTCGTCGATCTTCTGGTCGTTCAATAATCGGGTGGCCGTTACGTTTAGCAGACTGCTTGCGGCTTATGGGTGCTTGATATGATCATCATCTGCTGCCGGCGTATTGACGAGTCTTTAGAGTCCTACACAGAGGTTTCCTGGCTCAAGCAAAATGAAATAGGAGCGAATATGAGATATGTGCGGGACCGAGAATAATACTGTATTCGATTCTCGCGATATGTGACAGAGATCGGTTATATGCGATATAGCCGGGTTATCGGATCAAGTGTTGATTCGATAAGTTGTTATTATTGATATTAGTCGGTTATATGCGATATGACCGGATCGTTAAGTCAAGTGTTGATTTAATGATTTAATGTATAATTATATATATGATATATTACTTTACATTAACTAGTATTGGTTCACTTTAAATGGATTTTCTCACTTGATGTGCACATTGTATATGTGATATACTTTTGTACACTAGTTTGTATCATGTTTGATGATACATGCTAACTTGGGTTTGTGTAAAGTATTAAACCATGGTTATTAAATGGTTAGGGTTTTGATTTTCTTATCTATTCATTTATTTATTTATTTATTCCTTTTGGAAGGATAAATAAAGTGGTGACTTATTTTGTTTCTTTCTTGAAACTTCTTGAAGTGTTGAAAGTCAAAGCCATTTTGTTTCTTTCCTAAACCCTAACCCTTTAACTTAACCCTAGTTCATTCTCTACACTTGACCATGGTTGGATTATGATAAGTATTCATTTATTTTCTATTTGCAAATAACTTATGATAATATATCTTCTTCTTCTTCTTCTTCAATATGAAGAAGCTTGCCTCCATCAATGGCAACAAGTGAAAAAGAGTGAGAAATCCAATTCTAAAGTGAACCCACTTCCTATTTCTTCATCCTCTACCACTTGAAAAGTAGTATAGGGTGTTTTCTTCACAAGTTTCATGGCTTGGTGAAGTTGGAGCTTGATCTTGTGATGCCTCGACGTAGATCATCTTCGGCATCGAAGTCGACGACCTAGCCTGCCCATTTCTCCAATGAAGCCGATGCTAGAGTCATGGATTCGATTTGGACAGCGAGGAGACATCATCACGGAGCTATGGAGGTGCAGGACCGGATCTACAAAGGTTGTATTTTCCGTTCACTTAGTTAAGTTGTTAACTAGCTTCTTGTTTCTCCTAAAATTCTAGTTAACGATCTAGTCTAGGGTTTCTCGGCACCGTAAAATTTGAAATTGGCATGGTTGATGCTTTGAGAGAGCTCATTAGCGTGCCTAGGAACCCTACAGTGGTATCAGAGCCTAGCTAGAGCCTTAGGCGAAGTCTAGACGACGTTTGAAATCCGAACGAACATCGAAACCCTATTTTTTCATGCTCTCTGGACTTTTTTCAAAAACTGGCTTTTTTCCAGATTAAAAATGCTTAAAAAATTCAGCAGGAAATTCTAAGAATTACGGCGCAAAATTTACTAAGTGATGCTTCTAAAGCGCGGCGGAACCGCGGCAGAAGCTTGGCTTCTCCGGCGGTTACGCGGCCACATTATGAGATCACTCTTCAATTTTTGCATAGTAACTCCTAAATTTTGGTTCTGGATTTTCTGGGAATTTTTAATATTTATTCAAGAGTTGAATATTCTGGGGTATTTTGGTGCTTCGTTGATTCGATCGGAAATTTCAAACTTTGTCTATGTGGCATTCCGGATATTTTAGAATATATATTAAAAAGTTCGACCGGATATAAATACCCACTTTTTTCCCTGTCGGGAAATTTCCAAGTGTTGGATCTTTCCGTAGTTTAATGACGTTCTAAGTAGTGCAAGTAACGCGATGGACCCTCTAGAAGACAACAAACCTTAACTCGATTATGTGACCGTCTTGAACTGCCCTTTGAACCTTCGGGTTTGGGGCAGTACGGCGTGCCACATGTGAGGCGTTGGCTTGACCCTTCTATGGCTGGACCGTTGGTACTGAGGCATGAACTGGATGTTTTTAAACCTATTTCATGTGTTGAGCTATTTCGGGAATACTTGGGTGTTTGACTGTTCGATCGGAAAGTTTAACATTTTCTATTTATCTGGAATGGGATACAATAATTGGAATTCACAAATAGTTATGAGATAACTGAATGAATGTTATAAACATAGCACATTAGTCTCACTTGATCGGTTGCCACGGAATTTTAATGTGATCAAAAGTCCGTCGCAATCACGTAGCGTACGCGGATACTCGCCGGGTAAACTTAATAGACAGCTACACCCCATAGCCCCGACCAAGTGACTGTAGGAGAACCCCGTCGCCGAAAGCATCCGTTCGGGTGCTCGGCAGCGGTGTTCTGCCTTGGTGCACTTCGTCGACGGCGTCGGGGCGGCGGCCATCTACTAAAGTTTGCGACGAGCATTCGATCGGTTTTTCGGGAATCTTGTTGAATTGCCCGACTTGATATTGAAAAGAGTTTTCGATAATGAGACTAAAATGCGGGGTTTATAATTGTTAGGCATGTGATGTCTAAGGAATTCATTGGTTTAGGCATGCGATGTCTAACGAGGTTGCGGATTCCAACTGTTGTAGTTTTACACTTTCTTTTATGTGACCGTAAGTGTAATATGTGATATCGCCGGTTTCGTTACTATATGTCAACGACAATTGGGATACGCATGTTTACTTACGTTGATGACTTGTGATGTTATGTGTTGCTTGATATGTTATATTAGATCGTCGTGTTTGAATAGCCGGGGGGGTTTTATGTGAGATGAGTGTTTTTCATTTTCATTCATGTAAAAACTTGTATGTAATATTCTTTTATTGGGGCACTTCCAGGTTGCGGAAGTTGTCACCGTTGATGTATATTATTTACTTTTTCACACTAGGATAGACCCAAGGAGGAGGGCACAAGTAACCGGGTTCTGGTGTCCAGTGGGAGACCAACTTGAGGAGTCGAGTCCGGGTCTCCTAACTCTAGAATCGGTAGGGTTGCTTGCCGCTCTCGTAGGGGCCTAGGGGTGTGGGTTTGGCTATTCATCGCGACCGTGGAATCCGTGTTTTATACTGGCTCGTATTGAAAACATGGACATCCTAGTATATCCAATATTTCATATGATTCTTCTGCTGCGATATCTGTGATGTGATCAAGTGATGTTCTGTGATAGATACAGTATATAGTATATGTGATATATTATATAGGCGTTACTTATGTTTTACACCCGCGCTAGCCCTGCCCCGCTCTGCCGTTAGTTACCTAACCTAACGGTGCACGAGGGGACATCGAGGCGAATGCGGATGGCATAAGTGTACGTCGTATTTATCTGTGATGTTTAGGTACTTATATGATGGGAATTCATTAATATGATTAATGAAAATAAAAGAAACCTAAGATGTTGTGGAATCGAATTTCTAAATAAAACAGGTAGTTACAGTTCTTTCTTTGCATCGCGGTGTTCCTTGTAGAACATCCTGCACCTTATTCGATAAGGAAAGGACCGAGATCCCTTCACCGGGAGTGACTCCTTTAGCAATAACTGGCAGATGCTACAACTCTCGGTTTGTCTTTTGATTACTTCTATAGTTCCTGCTTTGTACAGTGATATATATGATATATCCCGCACCTCATTCGACGTGGAAAGGACCGACGATCCCTTCACCGGGAGTGACTCCTTTAGCAAAACTAGAAAAGCCTCAAAATCACTCCATTTTAAAATCATTTAATTCTACAACGATATCAAGTTCATTACGCAATAGGTTTTCAGAAAAACCTGTCGTAGCCCTCCGTCATTTCAGATAAGTGGTAGTTAGTATTCGTGCTACGTTTGTTGGCCTGCGTCAAGGCGTAGTGTGCGGTAGCTAACTAGTATTTATCTGCTTATGCATATGATGCGGATTGGATTAGGGTAGTCGTGCGACTTTGTTGGCCTGCATCAAGGGTCGTGCGGGTGGGTTTAATTCAATCAGGAAATGACGGGTTGAACTTGACTAGCGGACTATGGTTTGTTGGCCTGCGTCAAGGTCATAGGATGCTAGGGGCAAAACATTATCGGGAATTTCAAGTGTTGAAATTTGCAATGAGATTGCATACCTTCTATGAGATAGTTGGATCCCGATACCTACTGCGAGTAATTGTTACTCCTGGGAGAGTTTTACACATTATAATTAGCCGATCAAGTAGGTGTCTAGAAAGGTGTTAACAAGGTTAAGCCTCTGGGAAATTGAGTTTTACTGTAATTAGGTTCGTGCGAAAGCACGGGGGACTTCCCTCAAAGTATCGACACTGGCCTGGCTGAAAGATTGGCAAACTTGTAGTGTGTAATTAATCCCGGCTAGTATTTCCTTTTAGGGTTTGAAGGAAGATTTGATAAAAAACAGTGGGAGCCATCCTGATTAGATAAAATAATAACCAATCTATTCTTGCAAGAGCGCACGCTGAGTGTTTTCTTCTCTCTCTCTCCAGGTAGCGACCATATCACGCCTTAATCAAGATAATAATACGGAATTTTGACCGAACCCGCTTGTTTTACTGAGCTGGGGAACGTTGGTCCCGCTCCAACTTATAATAGTTATAAGACAGAGCAGGAAATAGGGGAATACCAAGATTCCCATGCCGGCTAAACGAAGAGAGTGCATGCTGATGCATCATCTTCGGGTGTGTTCATTATACAGAACTGTTTCTCAATGTCCTTTACGTCCGGGGTATATGATACCGGATCAGGATCCCAGATATGTAATCTGTTACATGGGCTACAGATAGGTAAAGAACTGAGAACGGGTGATAAGTTTCATGAGACAGAAAACGGGGCAAGTGTTGCAGCCAAGTCTGTTGGTCACTGTCACCCTGTATTATCAGTACATTGATTCTGAACAAATGCTATTAGATACCGAACCTGATATACAAAATCATATCAGTCTATTTATTAGTAAAGAAATGATAAAATTTTGTATTGTTGGATAATGTTTTGAACATTTCCTATATCAAAAGTTGATCGGTTCAGGCACGTTATCTAAAAGCATTGATGTTCTAAATCAAACTACAGTTCTTAGTATACGGAACACACACAAGAGGAAGAGTTCAGAAATGAACGGATCCTTCTTGAGGTATTGTAGACTAGGTCATATCAATGCGACCCGACTAGCTAAGTTACATTTAGATGCATATTTAAATCAGTTTGAATTTACATCTTGTGAAACTTGCCAGTCATGTCACAGAGATAAGATGACCATAGCTCCGTTTACAGGAAACAGAGAAAGAGTTAGTGAACTCTTGGGATGATACGATGTATGTAGGTCCCCTGTCTACACATGCCAAGACCGGTTCTTTGTACTTCATTACATTCTCTGATAATCTCTCGAGATTCAGATCTATGTTCTTATTGAAACACAAGTCCGAACCTTTTGAGATATTCATAGAATATAAGTTAGAAGTAGAGAACCAAAATATGGGTATAAGTATTATGTCCTTTGATGTGATCGAGGAGGAGAATACCTGTGCATGGAATTCCTGTACTATTCTAATGGAGAATTAGATTCTCTCTCAGCATTACTCCTCTGAATACACCATAGCACGATGGTATATCGGGGTGGAGCAATCACACCCTATATGATAAGGTGTGCTCTATGATGAGTACTACTGAGTTACCTATTTCCTTTAGGGAGTTACGCACTTATGAAGTTGCATACCTATTGAATAGTGTTCTAATCAAATCAGCTGCCTACCGCTTCATATGTGATATGGAAACGGAAGAGCCCATATCTTAAGTTAGTTAAGATTTGGGGTTGTCCGGCCTATGTCTGAAAAGAAAAGTCCGGACAAGCTCGAGGCAAGATCTGTTATGTACAACTGGAAATGTTCCGCTATACAAACTGCAGCTGATGATTTGGTAGAACCGAAAGATTCAATAGTAACCAACGAACCTCAGCCTCTCCGCCGATCTAGTATGGTTCCTCACCAACCTGAGAGATACTTCGGTTTCTCTATGACAGTGGGAGCGAAGAATGCATCATGAGATGATGACCCAACTAGTTTCGAGCTGGCCATCAAGAGTGGGACTCTGTAAGAATGGCTGGATGCTTAGCGATCTGAGATGGAATCCTTATACACCAACAATGTATGGACTTTGGTTGCGATATCTGAAGGGTTAAATCTCCATCAGGAGCAAGTATATCTTGAGAAGATTACTTGGTGTAGATGGAAAAGTTGAGACTTTCAAAGCTAGACTTGTTAAAGGTTTTCGTCATCGACCAAGCGTGGATAATGATGAAACCTTTTCCAGGGACGATTCTTAAATCCATCCAGATACTACTTGCCACTGCTACATATCATGACTGCGATATCTGGTGGTTGGGTGTCATGACTACTTTTCTAAATAATGATTTAGAAAAGAACGTCTATAAGTACACAGCCAGAGGGCCTCGTAGACAGTGGGAGCAGCGGAAACGTGTGCAAGATGTTTTATGTGATAAAGCAGGCATCGCGGAGATGGAACGTCTGTTTTGATGTGTTAGTCAAAGAGTTTGACACCATCAAAATGGTAGATGAACCTTGTATATACAAAAAGGTAGTAGGGAGTATGGTGGTGATCCTCGTAGAGTATGTGGATGACATACTCTTGATAGGAAAAGAGTTGCCTATACTGCGCTCGGTCAATCTCCGCTTATCACAAGGATTCTCCATATAGGATCAAAGTGATACCTCCTAAATCCTGGGTTTTGGATCTATGAGATAGATCTAATTGGATATTAGGATACTCACTAGTTGTAGTGAGATGGTATCAATCGATCCTGGGGAGAATCACTGGAAAGGTTCCAGGATGATAAAGACGACTGAATGTCAGTCACAGGCATTGTCTTTACCCTCAGTAAAGGGACAGTATGTTGGAAGAGTTCCAAGCTAGATACCGTGGCATACTAGACGATAAAGGCTGGATACATCGCTACTTATGATGCTACCAAAGAGGCAGTTTGGGTGTATGTTTGTTCATGAGATGAACTTGGTTCCTACCATTGTGTGACAATGGACGTGTGGCTTTGGCCAAGGAAGCCCGTTCCCATCAGTGACCCAGACGTATTCTGAGGCAGCATCACCTGATCATGGAGATAGTTGATCTCCAGGATGATCGAGGTTAGGAGAGTAAACTCAGAGGACAACACAGCGGATCCACTCACAAAGGCCTTTTCCCAGAGAGAGACTTTTATGGGATGGTTGAGTATGAGATACTTCAACCACTGCTACAGATGGCCCTAGTGCAAGTGGGAGATTGTTAGTTATATGTATGCCCTAGAGGCCATTACTGTACATAGGTTGTATATTGTAGTGGATGCTGGGACATATATAGGGAGGACTTTCTTGCTCGACATGATAGTATGCTATCTGGTTACTCTTTACCTTAACGTGTATACTGGAGGTCTCTCTGTTACATGTTGGTAAAGCCCTTAGGATGTGTACTTGACTACCTGGACTATGATGCGGATCATACTAGTGGGGACATGGTAGTCCATAAGTACATCCTTAAAGGTCCCTAGTCGTGGGTGTATCGAGACGGGGCATCGATACACCAGAGTAGACTAGCGTATACCTTCTCGACCCATACAGATGGGCGATGGATGATCCCATATCCATTGGTGTTTGACATCAGAGATGATATACGGGTGCTCAGTGGAGACTGGGTACACTGGACGGACTCGCCGAGAACTCCCAGATGGTATTATACCTCACGTCAGATGGCAGTTCTCTGGTGACACTGGTACAGAGTAGTCTGTTGACCCGAGATCGTCATAGAGACTTGTGTGGTTCCCACTGTGCTTTGATTTCCACCTTACCACGTCCAAGAGGGCGTGCAAAACGGTGGTTTTTGGGTACATTCCCGAATCACATGGAGGCAATGAGCGATAGGAGGGGATTCGTCTCTCCCGGTATAGGGAGTTGATGTTGCGCTGTGTTCGATTGGCTATAACCGGAAATCCCTGGCCAGGGTTGCTGAGATTTACTGGTAAGTGTTACCAGTAGTTTCTCGAACTGTTATAGACCTCATATCAACACGACTTATCGAGCTATTGGGGTCTGACGTTTACCACCCCTAGGCAAGATATGCGACATATCAGACGATCAGACCGGACTGTACGGTAAGTGTTACTGGTTGGATTCACAGGAGTATGAGCGGGCTTGCTCGTCGATCTTCTGATCGTTCAATACCCGGGTGGCCGTTACGTTTAGCAGACCGCTTGTGGCTTGTGGGTGCTTGATATGATCATCATCTGCTGCCGGCCTATTGACGAGTCTTTAGAGTCCTACACAGAGGTTTCCTGGCTCAAGCAAAACGAAATAGGAGCGCATATGAGATATGTGCGGGACCGAGAATAATACCAGTATATGATACTGTATTCGATTCTCGCGATATGTGACAGAGATCGGTTATATGCGATATTGCCGGGTTATCGGATCAAGTGTTGATTCGATAAGTTGTTACTATTGATATTGGTCGGTTATATGCGATATGACCGGATCGTTAAATCAAGTGTTGATTTAATGATTTAATGTATAATTATATATATGATATATTACTTTACATTAACTAGTATTGGTTCACTTTAAATTGATTTTCTCACTTGATGTGCACATTGTATATGTGATATACTTTTGTACACTAGTTTGTATCATGTTTGATGATACATGCTAACTTGGGTTTGTGTAAAGAATTAAACCATGGTTATTAAATGGTTAGGGTTTTGATTTTCTTATCTATTCATTTATTTATTTATTTATTCTTTTTGGAAGGATAAATAAAGTGGTGACTTATTTTGTTTCTTTCTTGAAACTTCTTGAAGTGTTGAAAGTCAAAGCCATTTTGTTTCTTTCCTAAACCCTAACCCTTTAACTTAACCCTAGTTCATTCTCTACACTTGACCATGGTTGGATTATGATAAGTATTCATTTATTTTCTATTTGCAAATAACTTATGATAATATATCTTCTTCTTCTTCTTCTTCTTCAAGATGAAGAAGCTTGCCTCAATCAATGGCAACAAGTGAAAACGAGTGAGAAATCCAATTCTAAAGTGAACCCACTTCCTATTTCTTCATCCTCTACCACTTGCCAAGTAGTATAGGGTGTTTTCTTCACAAGTTTCATGGCTTGGTGAAGTTGGAGCTTGATCTTGTGATGCCTCGACGTAGATCATCTTCGGCATCGAAGTCGACGACCTAGCCCGCCTATTTCTCCGATGAAGCCGATGCTAGAGTCATGGATTCGATTTGGACAGCGAGGAGACATCATCACGGAGCTATGGAGGTGGAGGACCGGATCTACAAAGGTTGTATTTTCCGTTCACTTAGTTAAGTTGTTAACTAGCTTCTTGTTTCGCCTAAAATTCTAGTTAACGATCTAGTCTAGGGTTTCTCGGCACCTTAAAATTTGAAATTGGCATGGTTGATGCCTTGAGAGAGCTCATTAGCATGCCTAGGAACCCTACAATGTAAAGACATAACCATGGCTAATTATAGTGGTTAGGTTAATTAATATCTTAAGTAAAACAAAACTAGTGGACTAAGTCAATGCAACCATAAGTTTCAAGAAGCTTCATGCATGTGAGCTCATTATCCATTTGTTTTAGAATTACTTTAAATATAAAAGCCTAACCAATATAATTATAATGGTGTATGTCTCATACACCCATGTAGTGTGTATCAACAACCATGATACAAAATGAACACAAATTAATATATATCACATATATATTAAGTTGTGCACAAGTGAGAAAAACAAATGCTTAAGTGAACCAATGTTAGTTAATGTAAATTAGTATATCACATATACAATTATACACTAAATTATTAAATCAACACTTGACTTAATAATCCGGTTATATCTCATATAACCGACTAACACAAAATGTACCAACTTATCGAATCAACACTTAATTCGATAACCCGGCTATATCTCTTATAACCGGCCGATACAATAGTCGCGAGAATAGAATACGGTATCACATACATGCATTATTGTCGGTCCCGCACATATCATATATGTGCTCTTATTTCGTTTTGCATGAGCCAGTATAACCTCTATGTAGGACTCTAAAGACTCATCAATACGCCGGCAGTAGGTGATGATCATATCAAGCACCCACAAGCCGTCAGCGGTACTAGCTGGACGTAACGGCTACCTGGGAATTGAGCGATCAGAAGATCAGCAAGCAAGCCCGCTGCAACTCCTGCAAAAAGCCTGACAGTGACACTACCGTACAGTCCGGTCTCCTCGTCTGATATGTCGCATATCAAGTCTAGGGGTGGTAAACGTCAGACCCCAATAACCGATAAGTCATGCCGATGCGAGGCTCATAACGGGTGGAGAAACTACTGGTAACACTTACCAGTAAATCTCTAAACCAGCCCTGGCCAGGGACTTCCCTGTTATGGCCAATCGAGCATAGCGCAACATCAACCCCCAATACCGGGAGAGACGAAACCCCTCCTATCACTCATTGCCTCCATGTGACTCGGGACTGTACCCAAAAACCACCGTTTTGCACGCCCTCTTAGACGTGGTAAGGTGGAAATCAAAGCACAGTGGGAATCACACAAGACTCTATGACGATCTCGGGTCTACAGACTAACCTGTACCAGTGTCACCAGAGAACTGCCATCTGACGTAAGGTATAATACCATCTGGGAGTTCTCGGCGAGTCCGTCCATTTTACCTAGTCTACACTGAGCACCCGTATATCATCTCTGATGTCAAACACCAATGGATATGGGATCATCCATCGCCCATCAATATGGGTCGAGAAGCTATACGCTAGTCTACTCTGGTATATCGATGCCCCGTCTCGATACACCCATGACTAGGGACCTTGAAGGATGTACTTATGGACTACCATGTCCCCACTAGTATGATCCGCATCATAGTCCAGGTAGTCAAGTACACATCCTAAGGGCTTTACCAACATGTAACAGAGAGACAATCAGTGTACACGTTAAGGTAAAAAGTAACCAGATAGCATACTATCATGTCGAGCAAGAAAGTCCTCCCTATATATGTCCAAGCATCCACTACAATATACATCTCATGTATAGTAATGGCCTCTAGGGCATACAATAACTAACAACGCACAACACTTATACATACGTGAGATTGTATTAGCTAGGGGCTTGAGACATAATCCTTATTTTTATTGTGCATATGACATATAGCATACTTGTATACCTACATGATTACACATATGCCTTGACATGCCTACATGCTAGTTATCCATATACCTATATGGTATTGTACCATTAGTGACAGATATATACACATATAAGACATAGCTACATGTACATCTTGCATACATACTTACACATACACCCATATGGTATTACATCATTATTGATAGGTACATGCTTTTACACCTTGTTGTAGTTACATGTTCACCTTTATATGATGTTGTTTGGTTTGGGAGAAATTAGGAACCGCATGATACGTAATAACTTGTTGCAGTTAAATAGCGGTTTTTCCTTTATATGCTCATATTACTGTTTCATGTTGCATATATTATATTTCATGGATTTCGCATTGTAATATGGTTTTCATATGATGTTTTCTGGATGTTTTAATCCTGCGTAAATATATCAGTGGTATGGGACGCTGATATACATATGTATATATACGTATATATATATCAGTGGTATGGGGACTTTGCTATATATGTACACCTACATAATATATCATCATAATGATCTATTCAAATATACTTATTCATTTTATATGAGGGCCGATATTATGGTCGATATGTGGGCCGATATTATGGTCGATATGAGGGCCGATATTATGGTCGATATGTGGGCCGATCCGGACTGACGGAGCCCGAGGGACGATCAGGATTGACGGAGCCCTATATATATATATATATATATATATATGAGTATTTACTTGTCGATACTAGACACTAGTTTTCATAATGTTTTCGGGTGTCGATGTTAGACACTGAAGTTCCATGAGACTTACAGGATGTGTTTTATTCCGTACTCCGCATTTATTTGATGTGCATTGCTTCATGTATTAGTAGTACCTGATAGAGTACCTTTCTTGACTGTTGCATATACATATTGCCATTTATTGCTATTAGATTGCATATGATAGATTAGCATAGTACGTGCATACTTGCGATTACCTGCATATGTTATTTACTATTCACGAGTTAGCAACTCACCCCCGTTGTGCCACAGGGTTGTACAGGTTGTCCCTCAGAGCAGTCAGAGGCAAGGCTTTCTTCTTCCTATCGTATCATCTTTTGCAGTGGATACCGCTACGGCTGACTGTGTGCAGTTTTGCTAGGTGGGTTTTGCGGTTATCCGATGATGCTCATTTGTATATTCGTTGTATCCTGTACTCTTCATCTACTACTTCATGTATTGACATAGAGACGAGTTGTGAGGACGATATTGTATATTTTTTTTGTAACTCTGGAGGTCTTTTATGCAGTTTTATTTATATCGTCTTTTTCTTCGCTACGGCGTCGTATATCTGTTGTGGTGGTTGTTTTCCGCCTTTGGGCATGGATTTGCTCCCGTTTGGGGATGCTTTACTTATATCTTTTGTTGTACCCTTTTTGGGGGCTTGTTTTACTAAGGAGGTGCTGCCAAATTTTAAAGGAAGTAAATTTGGACTTTAAAGAATTTTGATTGAGATTCCAAAAGTTTTAAAAATGTTCTTATCACTTACTACCTTGATGGTTTAGATTGCTGGGTTTTCGGCTTACTTAAATTGCGTTACGCCTGTAGACGTTACGTGGTTTAAGGGCCGTCATGTGCCAAATTCGGGTTGTGACAAAGTTGGTATCAGAGCGCTAGGTTTTACCTGTCGGAGTGTAGGATGACCTTGGTGTGATGGAGTATTTATCTTAAGTAGAGTAACGTAGTGTGTGTGTGTCCGCGGCATACTTACGACACGGTACTCCGCCTAAGTGACCTAAGTACTAATTGCTTGAAATTCCTTCCTTGATGATACATATCCTTGTGATTCGATTTCCGTGTTCTTATCGAATCTTTATCCATTTATAGCCTTATGCCGCCAATTACTATGATGGCTTAGAGAGGTGCAGTGAGAGCTGAGGTCAGAGTTGACTCATGTGGGACGAGGATTGACCAGGATGGTATGCTCGCTGTACAGGAACAGATTGATCCGCCTTCGATAGATCATATCGCTAGGCTTGTGGTAGATTTGCAGGACTTACGCCAGACGATGAGGTCGTTGGTTGAGGCCAGTCGAGCGCAGCGACAGGAGGTTGTCACACCTGTTACCCAGTTATTCCTTACGATCAGCACACAACTTTGTGTTACTTACATAGCACCAGTGGACGCAGCCCTATTAGCTAAGGAGCGTCTTTCCGAGACTTTGGGAGTTCGAGGACAGAGAAGGGCTCGTGCAGGTGTACCAGCTCAGAGACAGAGGCTTAGTCGTGCACGTCAGGTTTCGTGCACGTCACGGGAGTAGAAGCGGCTTGGGACGAGGCCAGTTGTTTAGCTCTTATCAGAAGGAGGGTCAGCAGTTTTTATTTGGATGTTACCGGTGCGGGAGTTTGGGTCATCGGGTTCGAGATTGTACTGAGCCACGTGAGCCCGAGGCAGCTGTACCATGTGATAACGTATCACCTTCACCTCAGGGAGAGTCGCCTTTTGCGCATGTTGTTGATCTGCGTCAGATTTTTGTTCAGAGAGGTCGTGGTCGCGGAGGGTTCGTTCCGAGTGTACAGGATGGCAGAGGAGGAGTTCAGCCAGTTGCGGGTAGAGAGAAGGCATGAGCGTTTGCTTCTACTCATCGGGACGTGCGGGCATCCAATGCAGAGTTTTCAGGTATTCTTAATTCGTATGTTCTTTTGATACGTATGTCTGTTTAATTCGGGATCTATGCACTCGTTTAGTCTACACACTCTGTGCCGTGGTTAGGCCGAGAGTCATGTATGCTAGATCGGCCGTTTGTTGTGTTAACTCCTGTTAGCGATCCTTTGGTTGCGCGACACGTGATTCGATCATGTGCCAATTGGGTAGGAGATAGGGTTTCGTCCGTTGATTTGAGCCTTCTTGAGATGTTGGACTTTGACGATCTCCTGGGCACGGACTGGTTAGCTACGTGCTATGCGTCTGTGGACTTCTGTTGTTTTCCCGACGAGTCTGTTCTTGTTTTGCAGGGGGACAGTGGTGCCGCCTCTCACAGCTTGAATTCAGCCTTTTACGCTAGTCGGCTTTTGAGGAGAGGATGTCGAGGATTCTTGTCTTTCAATCATGATACCGTAGCTACAGCGGGTTTGTTGGACCTGGTTCCTATCGTGCGAGAGTTTTCCGACATTGTTCCAGGTGAGCCGGCGGAGATTAGGGAGCTTAAGGATCTCCTGCAGAATTGTTAGATAGGGGGGACTTGTACGTCCGAGTGTTTCGTTTTGGGGAGCTCATATTCTGTTAGTCAAGAAGAAAGACGACAATTTGTTGTTGTGTATTGATTGATCGTCAATTGAACTGAGTTACGGTGCGGATAGTTATCCTTTACCTCGCATTGACGATTTGTTCGATCAACTCCAGAGTGCAAGACATTTTCTAAGTTTGTTTTGGGATCAGGTCATAATTGTTGCGGGTTCGGAGTGATGACATGCCGAAGACTGCTTTTTATGCGAGCTACGGGCAGTATGAGTTTTTGGTGGTGTCGTTGGACTCACCAATGCCCTAGCAGCATTCGTGGATGTGATGAACCAGGTTTCTCAGGACGTTTCTCGACCAGTTGATTGTTGTGTTATTGATGACATTCTGGTCTATTCCAAGAGTCGTGAGGAACATGAGCGGCAATTGAGGATTTGCTTTGCAGACATTGGGAGAGCACCAGCAGTTTGTTAAATTCTCGAAGCGTTCCTTCAGGCTTGATAGTGTTGAACACCTTGGTCATGTGGTTACGGGAGACGGTATTCGTATAGACCTGATAGAGATCGAGGCCGTACAGCTCAGCCCAGAATTGCATCAAGGACGGAGGTCCGCAGCATTTTGGGCTTAGCCGGTTTTTGCTGCCGTTTCGTGCAGGATTTCTTGTGTATCTCTGCACCGTTGACCGGGCTGACCAGGAAGGAAGTTCCTTTTCTTTAGACCGAGGCACAGCCCGCCAACACTCGTTTGTTTCAGATTCATGAGCTTGTTCGGCAGGGTAAAGATTCGGAGTTCTGATTTGTGACCAGGGTATGCTACGTTATGGGACTCGTTATGTGTACTGGATATTGATGAGTAGAGACGCGAGGTCCTAGAGCAGGCACAATAGCCAGCTTTTAGTGTTCATCCGAGTTCCACCGAGATGTGACGTGACTTGAGAGGTAGTTACGGGTGGGCAGGGATGAAGAGTGAAATTTCGGATTTCGTTTCGTGGTGTCTGTCTTGCTGCGAGCTAAGGTTGAGCATTGGAGCTCGGCTGGAGAGTTGCAACCTTTAACCGTTCCAGAGTGGGAATGGGAGCAGATCTCCATGAATTTCGTTGTGGTGTCTACCCAGGTCTAGACAGGGTGTGACTCCATATGGGTGATTGTTGTCCGGTTATGCTCAGTTTGCTCGTTGTTCTTCGGTAAGTTTGTGCGTTTGCATAGAGTTTCTTCATGCGTTGTATCCGATAGAGGCACCCAGTTAGCTAGCCGTCGTTGGCAGAAGCTTCAGGAAGCCTTGGGTACTGGTTGAGTTTTAGCTCCGCTTTCCATCCGTGGGCCGATGGTCAGATAGAGCGGACTATACAGACTCGGGAGGATATGCTTGTGCGTACGTGCTTAATGTTTGGAGGCAGTTGGGATCATCACTTGCCATTGATAGAGTTCTCCTACGATAACAGTTATCAGGAGATGTTTCAGATGGCAACTTTAGGCCTTGTGTGGTAGGTTGTGTCGATCGCCAGTCTGTTTTATTGACTCCGCAAGAGCAGGATTTTTAGACCCCAGCTAGTCATGAGACTACGGAAAAGATCCAATTGATTCAGGTCAGGATGAGAGCAGCCCAGTGTAGACAGAAGTCTTATGCCGACCGTGGTGGTCGTATACTTGAGTTCGCGGTGGGTGATCATGTATTCCTACGGATATTTCCGATGAATGGGGTGTTGAGTTTTGGGAAGCTTAGTCCCAGATTGTAGGTCCTTTGGAAATCCTCGAGCGAGTTAGTACCCTTGACTATAATTTGGCACTTCCTCCCAGATTTTTGAGTATTCACCCCGTATTCCATGTGTTGATACTTTGCAAATACCTTCATCACCTTTCTCACAAGATTCAGCATCAGACCATTTAGCCTGGATGCGATATTTTCGTTCACCGGCAGCCCATAGTGTTAGTGGATCGGCAGGTGGAGAAACTTCGGCCAAAGGTCTTGCCATCAGTGGAGGTTTTCTTTGGCTTAGCCCGTCTAGTGAGGGGATCACTTGGGAGGCTACGAGCTAGATGTGGATGATTTGCACTCATCTCTTTGAAGGTATGCATAGTAAGAATTTTAAATTCGGGGACGAATTTTCTATTAGGGGGGAGATTGTAACACCCTAGGATTTCGATTAGTGTTAATTAAGCGATAATGCGGGTTTTCTGTAAAAAGTTTTCCAAATCGGTTTCCTCACATTTTATAACATGTAATTAATATTTTATTATTATTTGCTATGGCTTGCACACACATGTGCATGTTAATGTGAGGGTGTGTTTGTGTTAATCTAGTATAGTGACCATGACTATTTAACCTAATCCTAATCCTTGCTTTGCTTTAACCTTAAACCTTGATATCTGTGTGAGGAGAGATATTTTTAAATTTGTTTTGGATTAGAGAGGAGGTGGCAAGGCGAGTCATGGAGACTTGATGTCTTGCATTTAATAGTGGAGGTGCACTCACCCTACACTCACCTCTCTCTCTCTTTTCATCTCACCCTCTCTCCTTCTCACTTCACTTATCTCTTTCTCATCATTTTCTTCTTTCTTCAACCCTTAAACTGAACACTTAACCTTTCCTTCACTAAACCTACACCAAACTTCACTAAACCTCACCCAAATCACATCCTAAACCTTATTTTTGCCTCTAGGATCCATTGGAGCTTGGAAAGCTAGGATCTTTGAGCTTGTGGGAGTAGGTAATGATCTCTATCTGTTACGTAGGTCTTTTTGCTCTTCTATAGCTCATTCGTCTCATTTTAAAACGCTTAAATTTATGTTTCGAGCACATATCGTATTTTTAGTGTCATTGTGTGATATCTGTGATCTGCTGTGACCCAGTGTGTGTACTAGAAAATCTAACAGTGTAGTTGTGTTGTACCAATGACCTGTTGGAGATAGTGCCCTCAGAGTCGATTATTGGATCACAGGCACGTGATTGCAATGATTGAGGGAGGACCTATCCCGGTAGGACAGTCTTACTCGAGATGATAGTATGCTATCTGGATTATCTTTATCATCGTGTACTGCTTTAGGTGACCTGACATGTCGCTATTGCACGTTGATAGAGCCCCTAGGATTCTTGCTTGACTGCCAGCAGTATGAGGGCGATCATATAAGTGAGAGCTGGAGTCTATAAGCACATCCTTAAAAGGTCCCTAGTCGTAGGAGTCTCGAGACAGGGCATCGATTCTCCAGAGTAGACTAGTGTATACAGTCGAGACCCCGACGAGGGGCGGTGGCCGGTCTCACAAGCCACTGGTGTCAGTTGGTTCACCTAAGATGTATACAGGTGCTCATTGGGTTATGAGTACACCGGACAGGACTCGCCGGGAACATGCTAGCTGGTCTTATACCTGACGTCAGATAGCAGTTCCCAGGTGACATGTTTACAGGTTAGTTCATCGACCTGGGGATCGTCATTTGTCTCGTGTGAGTTCCCACTGTGCTTTGATTACTACCCTACCACGGCTCAAAGGAGGCGTGCAAACAGGTTTTAGTTGGGTACAGTCCCGAGCTACATGGAGGCAATGAGCGGATCTTCAGGGGTTCGTCTCTCCCGGTATTGGGGGTGAGGTCGCGCTGTGTCTAGGAGAGCCATTACACGAAGTACTTGGCCAAGGCAGGAGATTTGCTGGTAGGTATTCCAGTAGTATCTCAGGGTATTCTGGGATGCACTCCGACATGACTTGTACCGCTTTTGGGGGTCTGACTTTTACCAACCCCCTAGGCCCGCCATGCGATGCTCATAGACGAACGGACCGGACTGTACGGATATTGTCACTGAAGGCTTAGTAGGATGTCAGGATGAGTTCGCTCATCGACGTCCCTTTTGGTCAATAGCTGGTGGCCCGTCACATATTGGCTTATACCTCTGACGTGCTAGTGGTTAGATCCACAGCCATAGTATTGACGAGTCTTTAGAGTCCACCACACTTTCAGTTACTCAAGCTTTCGGGCGAAATGCTGTAAAGGCCGTATGGAGATATGGCAGGGTCCGATCAGATAGGTGTGGTATTGCACGGATCAGGATCGGACAGTTTGTACTAGAGGCCGTATAGATATATGGTAGGGTTCGATCAGATACGTGCGGTATTGCACGGATCAGGATCGGACGGATATTACTAGCCAGCTTTGGTTTAAGCCGGATCCTAGTATAGTACAATGTAGATTTTGTCTCATTGCATTTGTATCCGGTCGGAATACAGAAGCGGGTGTGTATGCACAGTATCGGGGATTTCCTGTAATTTATTACGGGACCAGTTTTCTGGAGTTGCCAGTTTGCATTCCGTTCCGGCCGGTTTTCCTTTGTTCTTTCCCGGCCGGACTTTTCCGATGGAGGGGGTTATTTGCAAGTTTGCAAATAACATATTGTGGAGGGGTTTCTTGCAAATGTATTGATTATGATGGCATCTTTTCTTTTCAACCATCATTTGATTCTCTTTACATCACTAAAAGATGATTAGAGTTTGATGTGAGTTTGTTATGATGATGTTTGGATATGGTCACCCTTTCTCTTTTCCTACACTCACCTCCCTTCTTGTTATGGATTCATATTTCATTCCTCCACCATTCTAAGATGAGAGGTGGGCCACACTTGAGAGAAGAAGAAGAGAGAGTTTCATTTTGAGCTTGTGGGATTTTTCTTGATCTCATTTCATGCTAGGAAAAATGCAAGCACCATTTTTCCTTATCTTATTTCCTCCATCATCTTCAAATGGCAACAAAACCCCAAATGAGACATAGCCTCTACACTACACTTTCTACAGCAAATCTTGGACGCGTCGGCCAGCCAACTTCGCGCCCGAGTTGCCTCGGTATTGTGGTGGGAGCCCGTAAAAGATACATGCGATGTGGTGCCCTTCCGGCGAGGAAGCGACGACCGGAGTTTCCGAAGGAGATCGAGACGACGACGAGAAGACCGGAGGACTCGGATAATTCGGTATATCTCTTCCCCTTCTTGTAGTTAGCTAGAACTAGTTTAATGGTTCGATCCGGGTGTTTAGTGCGCGGTGGTGCCGGTTTGCTAAGTTCGCAAAATTAAAGTTTATCACCGCTTCCTCATATTGGCGTCAGATTGACGGCTGGGGCACCGCCGTGCACTTACAGTGGTATCAGAGCCTTGCCATTAACCTAGTCTAGCTTGGTTTAATGTGTTTTACGTTTCCGATCGAACAAAATCCTGAAACCGCGTTTTCAAGCACTATCAGTTTCTGTCGAAATTTTTTTGGAGTCCAAAAATTTTTCAGGTTGTCTCAGAATGATGTGCAGGGAGTTCTAAGAACACTGGAAAAATTTGATGACACGATCCCTCCGTACGACCGCGGAACCGCGGCGATAAGCCATCTTTGGCCGCGGTTCCGCCGCAGGAATGTGGGTTCATGTCTTCATTTTTTTGCAGTGGGCTTGTGGGCTGAAAATAGGGGTTTTGGAATATTAAAATTGGGCCCAGAATTTCTGTGAGTGCTACAGTATTGCTTAGGGGACCACTTGTTAATTTTTGATCGATCGGATATTTTAAACACATTATTTCACAGTATTTACATTATATCTGCGACCGTGAATGTCACTCGATCGGTAAATCCTGTCTAACTGCTATAGACCGGTTAGACGGATTTGCGAACGTGACTTTCACGTTGATGTTCTGTGTTATGCTGTGATGTTGCGGATCGGTCGTGGGGGATAGCCTGGATGCAATGCTAGTACAGTTTTGTTGTATTATGTACATTTGATATTGCGGGGCGAGCGTCCGACATGTGGACTGCCGTCACTGCCTGTTTGTATTATTCTTTTGGGGCACGACCTGGTTGCGGTCGATGTACCCGTTGTATGTATATTTTACTTTCTGTACTAGGATTGCCCCGCGGTGGGGTGCACGGATAGCCGGGTTCTGGAGGGCAACAAGCCCGCACCTCATGGCATTGGGACGGAGGGGCTTCACTCTAGAATTGGCGGGATATTCACCGCACTCGTAGGGGGCACAGGTTGACCCAGGAGGGGTGCCCAAGTTGCCGGATTCCGTGGAGTGCCGGGTGGTCCATTCACGTCGCTGAAGGGGGCTGCCTCGCTTCAGGTCTTGGCGGGTGACTTGCCGCGCCCGTAGGGGTCTAGAATTTCATTGCACAGGCTATCCACACGACCAGGGGAACGTCGGGTTTCAGTAGTGGCTCTGTGAAACCCGGGGATCCCAGATATCTGTATTGTTCTGTGATGCTGTACATTTCTGTGATGTTGCATTTTTATCACGCCTTGAGCGAATATAATATATTGGTATATATATTAGTAGATGTTGTATATGTTTTACATCCGCGCTAGTCCAGTACCCGCTCTGTCGTTAGTTAGCTAACCTAACGGGTAATGACGGGACCCAGTGGCGAATGCGGATGGCATATACGTACATCAGTATATTTTCGTTCTTTGTGGTGTGATCAATTGATGGGACTGCGTTGATTCGGATCAATGCAAGTTAAACAAACCTAATCTGATGTTGTTGGAACACTTTTCAAAAGGCTGTTATTGCAAGGACGTTCACTTTTGTTTTGCATCGTGGTATTCATTTGGAATATCCTGCTCCTCAGTCAACGAGGCAAGGGCCGAGATCCCTTCACCGGGAGTGATCCCTTGGACAGAAGTTTGCGTCAGGGCATTAACTTCACTATAGCCGATTACTTTTGCTTTGCATCGTGGTATTCATTTGGAATATCCTGCACCCCATTCTACGGGGAAAGAGCCGAGATCCCTTCACCGGGAGTGACCTCTTTAGTAAAAGTTTTCGTCACTATATTTTCTAAAAAGCTATCCGTTCCTTCAACGATATCAAGTTCGTTACGTTAAAGGTTTTCGCCAGAAACCATTCGTAGCCCTCCGTCGTTTCATATGGGTAGTCAATAGTATTCAAGCTGTGTTTGTTGGCCTTAGTCATGGCACAGTGTTTGGTAGCTATTGGGTATTCATATGCTGCATAGATAGATGCGTTGGTTTGGGACAGTCGTATAGCCTTGTTGGCCCTAGTCAAGGGCTTGTACGGGTGGGTTCAAATCAACCTGGACAATGACGGGTAGAACTTGACATGTGACTTATGATTTGTTGGCCTTAGTCAAGGTCATAAGAGCATGGGGAAAAAATCCACATCGGGAGTTTCAAAAGAACTGAAACTTGCCAGATATGCGCATACCTTCTGGAGTGTGATACCGTGAGCGGATTCCGTCACGTTGTCATGCGATGATAGTTGGATCCCGATTCCCACTGATGAGTTGGTTTACTCCTCGGGTGACCCCGACTAATTCTTCTTTCAGGTTTGGAGGAGAATTTGAGGTACAGTGGGAGGCTTCCAGATTAGATAAATTGGTAACCATTCTGATATAGGCTAGAGTGCACGCTGAGTGTTTCTTTTCTCTCTCTCTGGCAGCGACCATTGACCCGACCCCAAGACAATGACTCAGTGACCAAGTTGACCGAACCTTCTTAACACTGGCTTTTGGATTGTCAGAGTTGCAAACCTCATTGCCACTCCTACTTTTACCCTTTTCTCCAGGACACCCCGTATTACTACGAATGTCCACTTCCATTGGACAAAACCAACGTATGGTTATATACGAACTCGAAGGAATTCGAGGATGGTTTCCGGTTCTGGAGAAAACGGATAGGATTATTCAGTTGTCTTTTCCTTTTACCTTCTCTCAAGTTGTGAGTACTCCTTGGTTTAGGAGATAGTACACCTATTACGCAAATTGGATAGTCTTCTTCCAAACCTTAGGCTGGTGCCGAACGGTGGGGAATGAAGAAAACCAATTAGCATAACGATGGTGTGCAGAAGGTATTAAGATTAAGACAAAGCAAGGGATTAGTAAGAGGGCAAAGTAAATTGCGACTGATATTCACGACCAAACCAAGTATTTCTTCTTCTATCCTAAATCACCTTTGTATTTCTCCAGGACACTCCGTATCACTACCAAGATCCACAGTTTATTGGATACTCCATCGTATGGTTATATACGAACTCGAAAGGAACTTGTTCCAGTTCGGGGATGGATTCTGGTCCAGGAGAAATAGGAATAAGGTTTATTCGGTTGTCTTTTATCTTCACCTTCTCTCGCATTGCGAGTGCTCCTAGGATTAGGACAGTATACCCATTATGCTTATTGGATAGTCTTCTTCCAAACCATAGGCTGGTGCCGAACGGTAGGGAAGGAAGAAAACCAATTGGCCTAAAGGGGTGTGCAGAAGGTAATGACTAAAGACATATAAAGGGATTTGGAGAGGTGGCAAAGAATTATACGGTTATAGTTATGAATCTGGATAATGGTAGAGACATTACTAGAAATACCAGGATACCCCATCGAAACATTTCAATGTTTCAGTTCAACTGTGTACTGTTAAAAGAAAACTGATTTCCTGATTGGACACTTGCTCCAGGGTATGTATTTACCAAGTTTGATTCTCACATCTATATGGTTTTACAGATGATGAGTGGGAGTAAGTTATTGGGAATAGGGTGATCATCCTCATTATATCGGGATTCGTTGTAATCGGTGATATTTGAGGAGATCATCTGGGCTGTTTGCCGGTCGGCAAATATTTGGTTTTGAATATCCGCTGTTGTGCACCAATTTCAAATTGATATATCTGTACGTCTATTTTCATAGAGTGAGATATACCTTTTGATATTATGTCGATGACATTTACCTATATCAGTGGATGGTTAGGTAAGGAGCATTAAACAGCGGTGTAATTCTTCTTAACCATAACTACAGTTTTCAACCTACGACACACAGTGAAAGAGTTGTTAGACTCAGCGGACTTATACAGAGTATTGTATGTTGTCCAGTGTCCATGAGGACAGAGGGGTTGGTCCTCGTACTATATTCGGTTTACTTATGACTTCTCTAGTTTTTAGACAAGTGTTTCGTGGAAACACAGGGTCCGAATTTTGAGAAGTTATAGGTATTTGAATAAAGTAGAGAACCAGATATTGCAAGTATCGGGATTCTTCAAAGTGATCGAAGATGTAGATACTTGTGTATGGTGTTCAGTTGATAGTAATGATTAAGAGAACTTGCTTCTCTTTCAGGTTACTCATAATTGGAAGCGTTCCTAAGTTGAGTAACGCTGATCGGCCTCTCTCCATTTAGTAGACATGCACTGGAGACAGCTGCATGATTTGAATCTGGTTCAATTAAATCAGTGCCTCTGTTCCTATATTGGATATAGAACAGTTCATATCTTAACGTTGTTAAGGTACGGGGAGTTGTCTGGCTTATGATTAAAACCAGACTCTGGATAACTCAAGGCACGTTTCTGTAATGGCTGTTTGTGGGTTGACCCAGGCTATGACGAGGGTTGACTTTTCTACCATCTGGCAGATCAATAGAAATATTGTTCTAGACTCGCTACAGTTTTATTAAAAATGGATTTTTTCAAAAACAGTAGTGGGAGTATGGTAGAACTGGAAGTGATTCCAGAACCGCAAACGATTACTGAAGATTTGATAAGGAACCTAAAGATTCAATCTGATTTGACATTCCATTGGCCACTCCGCAGATAAGGTGGGTAACTTCAGGCACCCGAGAGGTGCTCCAGTAGCCTCAAGGACGGTGACAGGGAAGTTCTTGTTTACCCACACTTGCCATTGTTGTTGTTCCAGGCTGCGAGACCCGGCAGGAGGATGAGTATAGCGTCGTTCTAAACTAGCTTTAGAAGTGCACGTATATATGACTCTGCCAGAGGGTTGTCGTAATCAGTGGGAGCAGCGGAAGCTTTGGTGGACATCAGGCTTATGTCTATTTATAGACTAAAGCAGATATAGCGGAGATAGATCATCAATTTCTGATGTGACAGTCATGGGTTTGACGTCATCAGGATAGGGGATGGATCTGTTGAGAAGGTAGTAGGGTGTGATATCCGGGTTTTGGATGACATACACAAAGTAGGAAGTGATATTCCTATACTACGATCGGTTATACTTTGGTCGTCACACAGTAGTTTCTCCATATAGGACTTGGATATTATATCCGACATTCTGGTTACTAGATCTATAGTTTTAGATCTAGATTTGGGTGGTTTCCTAATTTGGGTACCTTGACAGCATTCTATGAGTATTTAGAATGGACGACTCCTGGCACGGTAGTGTACCTACAGGTAACGGAGTCACCCTCTCTAAAGGTGTCTTACAGACTAAGAAGGAGAGGGACGTTCATGATTGGCAGATCACTTGCTTAGGCAATTGAGTCAATCATGAGATGTCAAGTACCACACCAGATGTTGTTCGTGCAGTAGATGCAATAAGTTGACATTGATCCAATCCTGGAGAAACAGTCGGAGGCAGTTTTAGAACATAAGTTATGTTCTAGCGATTTGATAACGACAGCCTCATTCGAGAGACAGTTATCATTCCAGGCTTCCAAGGTGACCTGGACGACAAGGAGGTTGTCAGAGTTATAGTTTTTCCTTCTGATGAGGGGCAGTATTTTGGACAGGTGGTCGAAGGCAATACTGAGGGTGGCATGGCGCAGGATACTGAGTAAGTTCAGTTGACGATACAGTCTAAGAAGTTTGGATTTAGAGTTCATTTATGAGCTAGGTCCCATCAGACATCCAGACATTCTAAGACAGGTATTGCTCATTTCGGGAGATGGCTTTCTCCGCGAACTTGAGATAGAGAGAGACATAGAAAGATACATCTAGGCGGATCCACTCACTGAGGCTATTCCTCGAACGCAATAGTTTCACAAACGGATTTTGTGAGACTGACTAGTAGGGGAGTTGGGTGTTCGGTATCACACAGGCTGTGAGTATGCGACATCGCAATAATTAGCCTTGAGTGCAAGTGGGAGATTGTTGGAGATAGTGCCCTCAGAGTCGATTATTGGATCACAGGCACGTGACTGCAATGATTGAGGGAGGACCTATCCCGGTAGGACAGTCTTACTCGAGATGATAGTATGCTATCTGGTTTACCTTTATCATCGTGTACTGCTTTAGGTGACCTGACATGTCGCTATTGAACGTTGATAGAGCCCCTAGGATTCTTGCTTTACTGCCAGCAGTATGAGGGCGATCATATAAGTGAGAGCTGGAGTCTATAAGCACATCCTTAAAAGGTCCCTAGTCGTAGGAGTCTCGAGACAGGGCATCGATTCTCCAGAGTAGACTAGTGTATACAATCGAGACCCCGACGAGGGGCGGTGGCCGGTCTCACAAGCCACTGGTGTCAGTTGGTTCACCTAAGATGTATACAGGTGCTCATTGGGTTATGAGTACACCGGACAGGACTTGCCGGGAACATGCTAGTTGGTCTTATACCTGACGTCAGATAGCAGTTCCTAGGTGACATGTGTACAGGTTAGTTCATCGACCTGGGGATCGTCATTTGTCTCGTGTGAGTTCCCACTGTGCTTTGATTACTACCCTACCACGGCTCAAAGGAGTCGTGCAAACAGGTTTTAGTTGGGTACAGTCCCGAGCCACATGGAGGCAGTGAGCGGATCTTCAGGGGTTCGTCTCTCCCGGTATTGGGGGTGAGGTCGCGCTGTGTCTAGGAGAGCCATTACACGAAGTCCTTGGCCAAGGCAGGAGATTTGCTGGTAGGTATTCCAGTAGTATCTCAGGGTATTCTGGGCTGCACTCCGACACGACTTGTACCGCTTTTGGGGGTCTGACTTTTACCAACGCCCTAGGCCCGCCATGCGATGCTCATAGACGAACGGACCGGACTGTACGGATATTGTCACTGACAGGCTCAGTAGGTGTCAGGATGAGTTCGCTCATCGATGTCCCTTTTGGTCAATAGCTGGTGGCCCGTCACGTATTGGCTTATACCTCAGACGTGCTAGTGGTTAAATCCACAGCCATAGTATTGACGAGTCTTTAGAGTCCACCACACTTTCAGTTACTCAAGCTTTCAGGCGAAACGCTGTAGAGGCAGTATGGAGATATGGCAGGGTCCGATCAGATACGTGCGGTATTGCACGGATCAGGATCGGACAGTTTGTACTAGAGGCCGTATAGATATATGGCAGGGTTCGATCAGATACGTGCGGTATTGCACGGATCAGGATCGGACGGATATTACTAGCCGGCTTTGGTTTAAGCCGGATCCTAGTATAGTACAATGTAGATTTTGTCTCATTGCATTTGTATCAGGTCAGAATACAGATGCGGGTGTGTACGCACAGTATCGGGGATTTCCTGTAATTTATTACGGGACCAGTTTTCTGGAGTTTCCAGTTTGCATTCCGTTCCGGCCGGTTTTCCTTTGTTCTTTCCCGGCCGGACTTTTCCGATGGAGGGGGTTATTTGCAAGTTTGCAAATAACACATTGTGGAGGGGTTTCTTGCAAATGTATTGATTATGATGGCATCTTTTCTTTTCAACCATCATTTGATTCTCTTTACATTACTAAAAGGTGATTAGAGTTTGATGTGAGTTTGTTATGATGATGTTTGGATATGGTCACCCTTTCTCTTTTCCTACACTCACCTCCCTTCTTGTTATGGATTCATATTTCATTCCTCCACCATTCTAAGATGAGAGGTGGGCCACACTTGAGAGAAGAAGAAGAGAGAGTTTCATTTTGAGCTTGTGGGATTTTTCTAGATCTCATTTCATGCTAGGAAAAATGCAAGCACCATTTTTCCTTATCTTGTTTCCTCCATCATCTTCAAATGCAACAAAACCCCAAATGAGACATAGCCTCTACACTACACTTTCTACAACAAACTTGGACGCGTCGGCCAGCCAACTTCGCGCCCGAGTTGCCTCGGTATTGAGGTGGGAGCCCGTAAAAGATACAGGCGATGTGGTGCCCTTCCGGCGAGGAGGCGACGACCGGAGTTTCCGCAGGAGATCGGGACGACGACGAGAAGACCGGAGGACTCGGATCATTCGGTATATCTCTTCCCCTTCTTGTAGTTAGCTAGAACTAGTTTAATGGTTCGATCTGGGTGTTTAGTGCGCCGTGGTGCCGGTTTGCTAAGTTCGCAAAATTAAAGTTTATCACCGCTTCCACATATTGGCGTCAGATTGACGGCCGGGGCACCGCCGTGCATTTACATGACCCTAAGCCTTCACCTAAAGCACGAACTCCACGCGCTCGGATTTGGCCGGCGACATGAAGAGGAAATCCAACGACCTCGGTTTTCTTGGGGAGTTTGGGTTTTTCAGGGTAGCTGTCTGCAGTTATTTTAGTGTGTTTGGTACTGTTTGATTTTTTAGTTTTGACTGTATACAAAATTTGACATCACATTTCTAGTTTCTAGTGTTACGAATACGTGTGTTACATTATCCGACACGGTGCGTGTACTTTGTGTATCTTTTGCTCTTGAGTTGGTTTCGTAGTGTCGCCACGCACGTTAGCAACTAAACGAACACTTAAGAGTATGTTTGGAGTTGGTGCGTCGGTCAAACATAGTGGTTACGTATTATTGGTCGATTTCTAATATAAACTTGTTATATTGTTGTTTTATGATCTTAGGGTCGCAGGCGAGGACTTCGGACGCTGCGAAGAAGGGAAAGCGAGTGGTTGGCTTTACTTAGCCCAAGACCATCAGTGAGTAGATTTAACATCTACAGGGAAATCTCCCGCATGGCGTTATGCGTCAGGGCTAGATATGATATGATATTATCCGCATGTTATATTGCACATGTAGAGATTGTGCATAGAACTTCATTGTATATTATTACTTGTTCTGCTTGGACTTGTACCCTTTGGATACTACACTATTATTGACGGTTCATGTTGTACGAGCACTGATTGTATGCCACTCACACCGTTAATAATTGCCATGACACGCACACCACTTATACATATGTGAGATTGTATTGGTTAGGGCTTGAGACATGATCCTTATTTTTATTGTGCATATGACATATAGCATTCCTGTATACCTACATGATTACACATATGCCTTGACATGCGTATATGCTAATTACCCATATACCTATGTCACGACCCGAAATAGCACGTGACTGGCCCTTGAATCATATGAAGCCTATAGGACCTCATCTAATTTAAGTAAGCCAAAAGCCCAGAAATCTAAAACCATTTTAAGGAGTAAATAAGGAAAACTAGTTTTTAAGAAGTAAGGAAAACATGTTTTAAAAGCAAGGTTTTTAAATAAGTAAGCCGAATATACATTTTTAAAATGTCTCGTCTTTTCCAAAAATTTCGGCAGAGTTTCCTTTGTAAATACTGGCCCCGAACGAGATACAACAAGAATAATATATATGCAATGATAAAAGGCATCCCCAAGCGGGAGCTAGCTCTTCGTCAATCGACGGTCACAACCACGCAAGCGGTATAATATACAACGCCGAAGGGCGAGGATCAAAACTTAAAGGAAAACTCAAAATCAGCATGAAAACCATAATACTACAACACGCGACTCTAAGATCGAAATAATACACAACTGGTTTTCTAAGTCTGAAACAATATACAAGTTTGGTTGATGGAATTACTAGATACAACTGAATAATACATGTACAATGGTGGTTCTGATGCAAAAGAACCCACCTACTAAAGCGAATCACCCGTAAGGAAAGCAGAGTGCCAGAAGCCGCAATGGAACCTGTACGGCAAAACCTGCAAGAACTGTGGCACAACGTGGGTGAGTTGCCAACTCGTGAATAGAAAACATCACAGAGCAGAAATCGTATGTATGACACAATCCTAGGTCAATACGATCAGATATATATATATATATATATATAAACCTCAAATGAATAAGTCTAAAGCATAATAAGGTGGCAATGTAACATCTATACATGAGTGTAGTGCCAAGTGCTCGTGCCAGTGCCTAAGGTAATAACATATCATAAAAATGAGGTATGATCAATGTCGACTATATCATGAAGTCTATGAATATATGGATATCATCCAACTATGTGATCAATATCATCAATGTCAACTATATGTATGTGGAAATCGTCCACGTGTCACCCAATGACAATAAGCATCATGCATGTAAATGTCATAAAGCACATGCATGGAAGTATGAGGTTGTAAATAAACATGTGTCGCTCGCGACATATAAAATCATGGAACCTGAGTGTCAAGCATCGATACTCGAAAACATCATGAAACCTGTGCCTAGCATCAACACGTAAATCCTCATATATATAGGGCTCCGTCAGTCCGGATTGGCCCGTCTCCTCTCTCAACTCCGGTCGGTATCCCTCAGATATCCGCCGAGCTCAAAAACAATCACCGGTAGGTAGTATTCCCCTGCCAGGCTCACCGTCTAACATATACGAGTCTTCTTGCCCCGGGGTACCTCACAGGGTCCACCATGTACCCGCAGACGGTGCCTACCTCTCCCAGAATCGGGTTTCACATGTCGCTCTCAGAACCGAGAAAACACATGGTGGACGCACTGAAATATCATATCAAGGGTAACCGGGTTTTTAAAACAATACTTACTCTCTTTTGAAATACCCACGGTTCCCAAATCCAGAAATATCATGGAAACAACATATCTCAATGCGTATAATCATAAAGCATGATGTATGCGACATGTAAAAGAATTGTAAGCACATCAGTATATCATGCGACATAAAAAAGTAATATGCACATAGCGAGGGAAGACCGCTCTTTTGAAATGAATCAGTTTTAAAAGTATCTTGCGGTTCCAAAATCTCAAATCAAGCCAGAATCATCTATGTATGTGCAAATACGTATGTATGCAAGAATGGGTGTACAATATGTGTGTACACAAGTATGAATGTACAATAGGTATGTGCACAAGTATGGGTGTACAATATGTAAGTACACAAGTATGAATGTACAATAGGTATGTGAACAAGTATGGGTGTACAATATGTAAGTACACAAGTATGAATGTACAATAGGTATGTGCAGAAGTATGGTTGTACAATATGCAAGTACACAAGTATGAATGTACAATAGGTATGTGCACAAGTATAGGTGTACAATATGTAAGTACAGAAGTATGCCATGCAAGGGGTCATATCCTGAATGCAACAGTCCTACAGTGTAGTGACATGGAAATTATCGATGATGAAGTGTGTGAGCCGGCAAGCAGGTGTACGTGGAACATATGCATCATCGATAATGGTGCTGGTGTCCTAACAATCATGGTTTTGATATAACAAAAAACATATTTAACATGCAATGCGATGCAAGCAGTAAGAATATGTGGCAAATGAATAATAAACACAACAGTGTAGAAGCTACATCAATGCATCCATGTCATACTGTTTTTCCATTTGAAAGAAGACGAATCGGGGTTTTTAGGAAAATAAGGGCTACGGTGTTTTTAAGAAAATATGCTTCTTTTGAAAATATCCGTAGAATCCCTTGCCTGTCTTTAACTACTCCCGATTCGTTAGTTTTTGAAATAGGTATGACATCGGTCTAGCCTAACATCTACTAGCAAAACTACAGCTCTAACTAACAAGTCAATAAGGAGGGGTATGGAAAACACCTAAATCTGAGTCGATATAAATGTATATATATTAATATAATAGTCGGTGATCCCGCCTCAGAGGTATCATGTACGATACAAAATCATATGACATCCTCGAATCATGAGTGCGGATCTATCATCAATATAAAGCTCGTACGGTAAATCATCGTACGACATCCCAAAAGCTGGGTACGGGTCAATATCACATTCATCTCATCAATTATCTGGTATCCTTATCATAATATCTCATGATCTGAGGTACTGATCTAAGTCTAGTACAAATCGATACCATCTATATAAATACAAATGCGTGCGTGAAACACACGTCCAAAGGCCCGCTAAAATCTCATGTCGTATCCTAAATACGAATCACATCATATCACCGATCTCAAGGCGCTATGCCCAATCTCATCGACTCATCTCCAAATTTCGTACACTATCCTCATCATCCAGGTATAAGTATAACAGATAAGCATGTTTGTGCGTGTGGGTGTAAACCTATTCTAGGGTTCGCAACTAGGAAACTATGCTAGTTTACTTCTAAATCCTAATCTATCCATAGTACACCTAATCACATCTAGAATATCCACATCACACTTAACGCTATCATATATATATATATATATATATATATATATATAGTATACTAAATATCGAACTGCGGGGGTGCTATACGCCAACCACCCGACTTCCCCTATAGATATAATCTACTCACCTGCATCCTGTGTGTCGGTGTCGATGTCGCCTTCATCTTCTTCGTCATATGAAGCCCTCGTGAAGGTACCTTCAAAGATAACACAATCGCAAACGCACATTAAAATCACATCGGAAAACCAAAATGGCACGCTAAGGCCTATAGGTTAGAACCTATAGACTTACGCTTTCAAAACCATCAAACAATCCTCGATATCGTCGTACAAACGTCAAAAGATCGAGGTAAAAAACAATACTAGAAATCCAGAATTCAAAATATGCAAAACGAAACACCGAATCAAAACAACAACTTAGGAAAAAGGTCCCAAATTTCACCCTAGGTCAAATTGGTCAATTTTACATATGCCAAGGGTCTATTTTACTGATGAGGGGACCACAGAACAAGAACGAGACCAAATGGCCCAGGTCTGGCCGCAATTTGCGGCCAGAAAGCTTTTATTTGCGGCCTGGAATTGGATTCAGGGGCTGGGGTCTTGGGGTTAGCTTCCTAGGTGCCTGCACATCTCTCTTTGTTTGCAAGATAATTTTTAGAGTCTCCGAGTGATAGCAGATTTCCATTAACCCTCACAGAATCCACAATTTCCCGATATCGGGTTTTCTAAATGTAAGTCCACGTTACCTCTCCCGGTTCTTTCGGGCTTGCGAAAATGGTAAAAAACGATTTTTAGGGTTTAGGTAACATGGACTACGAATACGGATCTTGGCTAAACTACACACTAGCAACTAACAAGAGAGTTATCTACTCGGTTAGGGGTTATACCTCAACTTGAACTCTTTCTCTTTGACTCTTGATGGTGGTTGGATGGTGCTTTCCTCGTTGCCTTCTCTTGTCGAAGATGGCTCCACCTGAGGGTTTCTTCCTTGAGCTCCTTTCTCGAACTTTGAGAAAACTAAAGTCTCCGGCTTGCTAGACCTTCAAACTTAGGAAGAGTAGAGAATGGCTTAGGGTGTTTTATCTCCAAGGAGAGGTTTCTCAACTCATGAGAATGATTCTCCTTGAACTAGAGGAGGAGGAAGATGAAGAGAGGAGAGAGAATGGTTATGATGGAATGAGAATAGTTTTTACAACCATAACAATATATGTGAATTATCAAATTAATAATATTAATCCAGAATGAAAAAGGTGATGGTTGGTTTGATAAGACCATTATCATTTCACATTAAATGATTTTGCAAAGATCAAAGAGCATCTAGAAAAGAAATGATGATGGTCAAAGTTTCAACCATGGTCAACTAGTCAACCTTGGTCAACAAGTCAACAAACACAACCATGACACAATTTCATTTAAATAACATTATTAATTCATATATCACAAATTCATTAGGGTTTGGAAAAAGACGACTGTCAACTGTGCATACGCACCCGTTCCAAAACCCTAATGAAAAACCTCTTCCTCCGCCTCAATCAACTGTGCATACACACCCGCATTCGTGTTCCGAGGAACATGAATACTCTGAGATAAAACTAACCCCAAAGCATATACTAGGATCTGGCTCAAACCAGAGCCTACTAGTAATGTCTGTCCGGACGCTAAACGTGCACAAGTGCGCGGATGTGAACGAACCCTGTCGCTAAACCATGCGACCTCTACTCTGTTTTGCCCAAAGGCGAATAACCCTCTTTGTGGGACTCTAAAGACTCGACACTACGCTGGCAGTGGGTTTAACCACAGACCGCAAGCGGCACTAGCTGTACGTAACGGTCCCCAGGTAGATGCCGATAAGAAGACTGACGAGGTAAACCCATCTAAACTCCTACTGAGCCTGAATGTGACAATCTCCGTACAGTCCCGTCTGTTCGTCTGAGAACATCGCATGGCGGGCCTAGGGGCCGGTAAACGTCAGTCCCCTACTAGCGGTACAAGTCGTGTTGGAGTGTAGCCCAGAACACCTGAGATAACACTGGAAACCTACCAGTCTATCTCGCTTGCCCTGGCCAGGGACTTTGTGTAATGGCTCTCCTAGACACAGCGCGATATTAGCCCCCAATACCGGGAGAGACGAATCCTGTCTAACCGTCACTGCCTCCAAGTGCTTCGGGACTGCACCCAAAAACTACCTGTTTGCACGACTCCTTTGAGCCGTGGTAGGGTAGTAATCAAAGTACAGTGGGAACACACTCGAGGCGAAGTGACAGTGTCAAGTCAACGGACTAAGCTGTACTCATGTCACCTGGGAACTGATAACTGACGATAGGTATTGTACCAACCAACAGTCCCCGACGAGTCCTGTCCAGTGTACTCGTAACCTAACGAGCACCCGCATACTATCTCAAGTACGGCGTACTGACGGCTGTGGGACAGACCGTCTCCCAAGCTGGGATGAGAAGCGCATACGCTAGTCTACTCTGGAGTATCGATGCCCTGTCTCGATAGTCCTACGAGTAGGGACCTGCATAAGGATGTGCTTGTGGATTACCCAGCCCCCACGAGTGTGACCGCCATCACAACGCTGGTAATCAAGCAAAGATCCTAAGGGCTCTACTAATGTGTAAAGGCGATATGCTAAAAGAAACACATGCACACATTTAAGCAGAAACAAACCAAGTAGCATACTACTATATTGAGCAAGATTGTCTATACAAGGTGAATATCCCAAGCTTCCATCAAGTAATATACAAACTAGTATGATACAGTAATGGCCTCTAGGGCATATACACTAACAATCTCCCACTTGCACTAAGGCCATGTTCTGGCGTATCGAAGACCTATCATCTCGATTAGCCGCTCGAATTGAGTCTGGGGTAAGGCCTTTGTGAATGGATCAGCAGTGTTATCTTCCGTAGAAACTCTCCGAACCTCTATCTCCTGGCGACCCACGATCTCCCTGATCAGGTGATACCGCCTCAAGATGTGCCTGGACTTCTGATGGGATCTGGGTTCCTTCGCTAAAGCTATAGCCCCGTTGTTGTTGCAATACAGAGGTATTGGATCAACAATGGACGGAACCACCTGACGTTCTATCAAGAACTTCCTCATCCAGATGGCTTCTTTTGCGGCATCAGATGCAGCGATATATTCCGCTTCCATCGTCGAGTCAGCAACGGTTTCCTGTTTGGAACTCTTCCAACACACCGCCCCTCCATTGAGGGGAAAGACATAACCCGACATGGACTTGGAATCATCCTTGTCACTCTGGAAGCTGGAGTCAGCAAAGGCCTCGATCTGGAGGTCTTTTCTGCCATACTCCAAGAACATCTCCTTAGTCCTTCTCAGGTACTTGAGAATGTTCTTTACCGCTATCCAGTGTTTCTCCCCAGGGTTTGACTGATACCTGCTTACCACACTCAGTGCATAAGCTATATCTGGTCTGGTACACAACATCGCATACATTATAGAGCCTACCGCAGAAGCGTAGGGTATAATAGACATGCGATCCCTTTCCAAATCAGTCTTGGGAGACATCTCTTTGGAGAGGGTGATCCCGTGACAAGACGGTAGATTACTGCGCTTGGAATCTTCCATACTGAATCTTTTCAGTATGGTGTCGATGTACCTTGACTGTGAAAGTCCTAATATCCTCTTGGATCTGTCACAATAGATCCGGATCCCCAGAATGTAAGAGGCATCACCCAGGTCTTTCATGGAGAACCTGTGTGACAAGAACCCTTTGACAGATTGTAGCATAGGAATGTCATTTCCTATCAAGAGAATGTCATCCACGTATAAAACGAGGAATACAACAGTTCGTGCTACAAATCTACTATAGATGCATGGTTCATCTGGATTTTTGATAAAGCCAAAATCTTTGACCGTCTCATCAAAACAGATGTTCCAACTCCGCGATGCCTGGTTTAGTCCATAGATGGACTTAAGCAACTTGCACACCTTTCCGCTACTCCCACTCTGAATGAAACCCTCTGGCTGGTCCATATAGACACACTCCTCTAAATTTCCATTTAGAAAAGAGGTCTTTACGTCCATTTGCCAGATCTCATAATCGTGGAAAGCAGCAATGGCAAGAAGGATCCGAATAGATTTCAGCATAGCCACTAGAGAAAAGGTTTCGTCATAGTCCAAGCCAGGTCTTTTACGGAAACCCTTTGCAACAAGTCAAGCTTTATAGGTCTCAACCTGTCCATCTACACCAATCTTCCTTTTGAAGATCCACTTGCATCCTACGGGTTTTACCCCATCTGGAGCAACGTCCAACGTCCATACTTTGTTGGTGTACATGGACTCCATTTCGGTCCGCATTGCATCCAGCCATTTTACCGAGTCAGCGCTCTGAATGGCCTGCTGGAAGCTAGTCGGCTCATCACTATCAATGATGCAATCCTCTCTATCCCCGTCTATGAGAAAACCGTATCTCTTGGGGGGATGAGACTGCCTAGTACTCCTGCGGAGCGGCGTAGGAATGTCCTGATCTTTCGAACCCTCTGGTTCTACTAAGCTTTCAGTAATAGGTCGTGGTTCTGGAATTTCTTCCAGTTCTATTGCGCTCCCACTTATCTGATTTTCCAAAAACTCAGTTTCCAAGAAGTGGGCATGACGAGAAACAAAAACCTTTTGTTCCTTTTCGCAATAGAAGAAATATCCCTTAGAGTTCTTTGGATATCCCACAAACATACACTGTACTGAGCGTGCCTCGAGTTTGTCCGCATGCTGTTTTTTGACAAAAGCTGGACATCCCCATGTCTTAATGTGCTTAAGATAGGGTTTCTTACCACACCACATCTGATATGGTGTAGTAGGCACAATCTTAGTTGGAACTCGATTCAAAAGGTATACAGCTGATTCTAGTGCATATCCCCAGAATGATTGCGGTAACTCAGCGTTACTCATCATGGAACGTACCATATCCAATAGGGTCCGGTTCCTTCTCTCCGATACACCATTATGTTGCGGAGTGTATGGAGGAGTAAGCTGGGAGAGAATTCCATTCTCTTTTAAGTAATCCAGGAACTCGGCACTTAAGTATTCACCACCTCGATCAGATCTTAGTGTCTTGATACTTTTGCCTGATTGTTTTTCCACTTCATTCTTATTTTCCTGGAATTTTCCAAAGGTTTCGGATTTATGTTTCATTAAGAATATATAACCGTACCTTGAAAAGTCATCCGTAAAAGTAATGAAGTAAGAATAACCGCTTCGCGCATGTGTAGACATTGGACTTCACACGTCGCTGTGTACGAGTCCCAAGAGCTCGCTCGCTCTTACTCCGTGTCCAGTGAACGGAGTCTTTGTCATCTTTCCTTTGAGACAGGATTGAAAAGTTGCATATGATTGATATTCGAACGGATCCAAATATCCTTCTGTATGTAACTTCGTCAACCTTCTTTCATTGATGTGACCCAGTCTACAATGCCATAAGAAAGCCTGATTTGTTTCCGGAGACTTTCTTTTGTGTGTATTCTGGACATTGAAAATCTGTGGTTGGTTTAATACGTATATTCCATTGTTTAATGTACCTGACCCAATCATAACTTGATTAAGGTGAATGTTTACAACATTACTTACAAACGCAAATTCATAACCTTCTTTAGAAACTAAATATACAGAAATGATATTACAAGCTGCATTGGGTACAAAAAAACAATTACGCAAAACCAAAACGTGTCCATCTGACAACCCCAGGTGATAGTCCCCCACGGACTCAGCATCCATGCCAGCTCCGTTTGCAACTCTGAGGGTCATATCACCTGCCTTCAAAACCCTACGGTTTCTCAACGCCTGCAAAGAATTACAGATATGAGATCCTGATCCGGTATCCAATACCCAGGAAGTAGAGTTTATTGATAGACAGTTTTCAATAACATACACACCTGAAGCTGAAGCCGCAACTCGCTTCAGATCCTGTGTTCTGGCCTTCCAAGCCCTGCAATCTTTCTTCCAGTGTCCACTCTTGTGACAGTAAAAGCATTCTTCCTTTCCTACAAGCTTTCCTGCTTCCTTCATTGCTTTTGCCTTTCCCTTCGTATCCACTTTACTAACGCCGCCCCTTGGTTTGGCGGGGGTTTTCTTCTTCTTTCCCTTGGCTTTCGCCTTGGACGTAGAAGAGGAAGATCGTCCTACAAACAAAGTGGATGTTTCCCTACCTTTCTGTTGGGTGCCCTCTGCACTCCTCAGCATGTTGAGGAGTTCTGAAAGTTCAACTTCCTTTTCCTGTAAGTTGAAGTTCAGGATGAACTGGGCGTAAGTGGAAGGAAGGGACTGGAGAATCAAGTCCGTATAGAGCTCATTCTCCAACGTGG
Source organism: Agapanthus africanus (assembly GCA_030015575.1). Lineage (NCBI taxonomy): Eukaryota > Viridiplantae > Streptophyta > Magnoliopsida > Asparagales > Amaryllidaceae > Agapanthus > Agapanthus africanus. The sequence continues at coordinate 390,255,124 of JASDDO010000022.1, forward strand.
TCCCAAGGCCCGCGAGCTCCTCAATGAAGCCAATCATCTTAAGCACGTGTTCAGCTACCGGTGATCCGATGGCCAATCTCGCCGAAAACAGCTTTTTCGAGACTTCGTATCTAGCGATACGGGATTGCTCTCCATACTGTTCTTTTGTATGAAGAAATATGGATTCAAGGTCCATATTCTCGTGCCTCCTCTGGTGTTCATTGTCCATAGAGGCAAGCACGAGGCACTTGGCATTCGCGCAATCAATCTCCCAAGTCTTACGGATTTCCTTATCCGCGACGCTGGAGGTGGGACCTGGGGCAGGGGGAGCTTTGGTGGTAAGGAGATACCCCAACTTGTCGTAAGTGATTGCCATTTTGACATTCCTGAGCCAATCTTTGTAGTTTGGCCCTGTCAGTATGTTTTTATCTAGTAGTAACTTAAGTCCAGTCATGTTGTTTGGTTGCTGCAATTAGGAGAGAGAGAAGAAACACTTTAGCATGATGCTCTTGCAAGTTTAGAGTGGTTTTTAATTTGTCTAAACAGGATGGCTCCCACTGTCTCTCGAATCCCTCCTCAAACCAAAAAGGAAGAATTTGTCAGGATCAATCTCTCCGTACAATACTTGCTTAACCGTTCAGCCAGGCTAGTGTCGGTACTTCGAGGGAGGTTTTCCAACGCTTTCGCGAAGTTTCTTAATTAAATAACCTCTTTTCCCTGGGGGCGCAGCCCCGCTAACACTTTTCTAGACACCTACTAGGTTTATAGCATTGATCGTTAAGTGAGAATTTTCCCGAGGAGTAGCATATACTCACAGTAGGATCGGGATCCAAATATCATTGCGTGACAAAACTGAAGGAATCCTACTAGAATCATCACACTTCAAATGGTATGCAGCGCTAGCAAGTTTCAGTTCTTTTGAAACTCCCGATGTGGATTTTTGCCCCATGTTCTTATGACCTTGACTTTGGCCAACAAATCATAAGTCACATGTCAAGTTCTACCCGTCATTCTCCAGGTTAATTTGAACCCACCCGCACCTACCCTTGACTTTGGCCAACAAGGCAGTACGACTGTCCCAAACCAACACATCTATCTATGCTGCACATGAATACCCAATAGCTACCAATCACTATGCCTTGACTTTGGCCAACAAACATAGCTTGAATACTATTGACCATCCATGTGAAACAACGGAGGGCTACGAATGGTTTTGGCGAAACCATGAACGTAGTGAACTTGATATAATCGATGGAACGAGATAGCTTTTAAAAGGAGTGGTTTAAGCTCCGCATTTAAAAGTTATTTTGAAAAGAAACCGAGTGGTTTCTGAAAGTGTTCCAACGACTTTTACTTTGGTTTATTTTTCATGCATTAATTTTAATGCGTCCCATCAATTAATCCTACCATTGCACAAAACAACGAAAATATGACGTACGCTTATTCCATCCGCATTCGCCACGGGGTCCCGTCATCACCCGTTAGGTTACTTAACTAACGACAGAGCGGGGGCTGGACTAGCGCGGATGCAAAACATAAGCAACGCCTAAATAGATATCATATAGATATATATAAACATTCGTCACATGCAATGATAGCCATTCCAGATCACAGATGAATACATTGGATATACTAGGAATCCGCAATTCGTACGAGCCTGTAACGAAGAGCGGATTACACGGTCGCGATGAATAGCCAATACCCCACCCTGGTGTTAGTGTTTATGCCCTAGAAGGCCATTATTGTATCATACTAGCTTGTATATTACTTAATGGAAGCTTGGGATATTCACATGTATATAACAGTCTTGCTAAACATGGTAGTATGCTACTTGGTTTTTCTATCTTAATATGTGAGTATACGTATTGATAGAGCTCTTAGGATCTTGCTTGTCTACCAGCGTTGTGATGGCAGTCACACTAGTGGGGGCTGGGTAGTCTACAAGCACATCCTTATTCTGGTCCCTGGTCGTTAGATTATCGAGACAGAGCATCGATACTCCGGAGTAGACTAGTGTGTACGCTTCTCATCCCAGTTGGGGAGATGGTCTGTCCCACAGCCATCAGTACGTAGTACTGGAGATAGTATACAGGTGCTCGTTAGGTTACGGGTACACCGGACAGGACTCACAGGGAACTGTTGGTTGGTTTGATACCAGTCGTCAGTAAACAGTTCCCAGGTGACATGAGTACAGCGTAGTCCGCAGACTTGATACTGCTACTTCGCCTCGAGTGTGTCCCACTGTTCTTAGATTGCTACCCTACCACGGCTCAAAGGAGTCGTGCAAACAGGTAGCAGTTGGGTGCAGTCCCGAGCACTTGGAGGCAGTGGCGGTTAGACAGGATTCGTCCCTCCCGGTATTGGGAGTAGATATCGTGCTGTGTCAGAGAGCCATTACGCAAAGTCCCTGGCCAGGGCAAGCGAGATTTGCTGGTAGGTTCCAGCAGTTTCTCAGGTTGTAATGGGCTTCACTCCGACACGACTTATACCGCTATTAGGGGACTGACGCTTGCCGCCCCCCTAGGCCCGATATGCGATAGTCATGGACGAACGGACCGGACTGTATGGAGATTGTCACATCAGACTCAGTAGGAGTTCGGATGGGTTTACTCATCGGCCTTCTTATCGACAACTACCTGGGGACCGTTACGTACAGCTAGTGCCGCTTGCGGTCTGTGGTTAAACCCACTGCCAGCGTAGTAGTCGAGTCTCTAGAGTCCCACACAGAGAGTTTCCTACTCCAGACGAAACGATATAGAGGTTGCATGGTTTTGCGACAAAGGGTTCGGACGCATACGTGCGTTTACGCGCGTACGACTTTCGGACAGTTTTTACCAGTCGGCTTTGGTTTAAGCCAGTTACTGGTATCCGGTTATTGGATTTTTATAGTCTAAAGTTTTTCCGTATTTTTTACGGATCGGAGGGGCGTTCTCGTAATTACTCGAGAAGCTTCTAGAAGATGTGACTAAGGAGGTTTCTTTTGGATAAGAGAGTGAGTCATGGTGGTGATTCATTCACTTCATTAATGCACATTTATTGCTTAATGACTCATGTTAATGAATCATCACAAGATATTTTGTGAAGCATGCTTATTCATTTCCTTTATTGATTATTTGAAAATAAGAATGCTTCATAATATTATGATACACTCTCTCTCTTCTCTCATTATCATATCACACATTCTCTCTCTCCTCTAGCTCTCATCTTCAAACCCTAATCCTTAATCCTCATGTGTTGAGATCAAAGGATTAGTTAGACTAAACAATCCATAACCTTCACTCTTTATCATCCTTTCATCTTTGATTAGCAATCAAAGTTGATTAGTTACCTCAAGTTAGAGGTTTAGCTTGGAGTTTCGCTCTCGGGTGGATCGTCTACTACCTAGAGAAGGCCGAGGAGAACAAAGGAGGACGTAAAGAAGAAGGACCGGTTTCATTAGGTATAATCCCTAATCACTTGTGAGATGAAACTTTAGAATACGGTTATTTAGAGTTTAGCTTCGATTCAAGCGGTTAGTCGATGTTCGTTGTTTAAACTTGAGAAGTTTTTGTAAATTCCGCCTCCCCATAAGTACTGGGGTGTACTACATCGACTTACAGTGGTATCAGAGCCTCGCTAAACACTAAATAACTTAATCGCAAATTTGTACGAATTTCGAACGAAAAAACGAAGCCGGAAAACCCTAATTCTGTTTAGTTTCTGTCGAACTTAAAATGAAGTCCTAAAATTTTTCTGGTTTGTTCAGAGAGCTTGACATGACCACAGGAGAACACCCAAGAAATTGGAGCCAATGATTCGACTAAAGCGCCGCGGAAGCGCGGCGGATCCCACCGATCCGCCGCGCTTCCGCGGCCGAGTTGCCGAGTCATGGGCTCAATTTTTTTGGGTGGGTCCCCTGTGATATTTGGGGTTTTCTGGAATATTTAATTATTGCTCAGGTTACTGTTTAACAGAGCAGATTTTAGAGCAATATTGATGTTGTTTATTCGATCGAATTGTACAGTATTTGCGTATTGGATTATATCTGTGATTGTTTAATGTGTTCGTAAACCTCCCCCAACTGCTAGTATGTCGGTTGGCAGGGGGTTGCACATTTCTGAAATGGTTATATCTGTTTGTGCATATAAACTGTATTGGACTGTTGTGGTGTATAGCCGGGGTTAGCAATGGGTTATTGATTAATTCATTTGTTGTAAATGTAATTTGTTGTAATATTATTTTCGCGGGGCACTTCCAGGTTGCGGTTGTAGCCACCGTTGTATTATTTCATTTTACTGTTTTTGCTCCTAGGACTGACCCAAGGTGGGGTACACAGACTGCCGGGTGGGTAGTTTGCCGTACCCGTAGGGGTCGAGGGTGGGGTAAACGGCTATTCATCACAACTGTGTAATCTGTCTTTTCTTGCAGGCTCAAAAGAAATACAGATTGCTTGCAAATCCAATATTGTTTATCTGTGTTCTGGAATGAATATCATTGCGTCAGACGAATGTAAAATATCTATATTTATTATAGCTATTTAGACGTCACTTATGTTTTACACCCGCGCTAGCCCAGCCCCCGCTCTGTCGTTAGTTAAGTAACCTAACGGGTGATGACGGGACCCCGTGGCAAATGCGGATGGCATAAGAGGACGTTATATTTTCGTTGTTTTCTGCAATGATAGGTTAATGATGGGACGCATTATCTATAATGCAAAGTAAAACAAACCAAAGTTTAAATCGTTGGAACAATTTAAAAGAAACCACTCGGTTAATTTTAAAACAGATATTTTTAAATGCGGAGATTTAACCACTCCTTTTAAAAGCTATCAGGTTCCTTCGGTTATATCAAGTTCACTACGTTCACGGTTTCGCCAAAACCAGTCGTAGCCCTCCGTCATTTCATTTGGGTATTCAGTAGTATTCAAGCTATGCAGTTTTGGCCAACGTCATGGCATAGTGTTTGGTAGCTGCTGGATATTCATTTGTTGCATAGATAGATGAGTTGGTTTGGGACAGTCGTATTATCATTTGGCCAACGTCAGGGATATATACGGATGGGTTCAAATTAACAAGATAATGATGGGTAGAACTTGACATGTGACTTATGACATTTTGACCAACGCCAAGGTCATAAGAACATGGGGTAAAAACTTATATCGGGAATTTCTAAAGAAACTGAAATTTGCAAAGAGATGCATACCATTTGGAGTTTGATGAATGTTGGTAGGATTCCTTCAACATTATCATACGATGATATTTGGATCCCGATCCTACTGTGAGTATATGCTACTTATCAGGATATTCGTCGCTTAACGATCAATGCTATAAACCTAGTAGGTGTCCAGAAAAGTGTCAGCGGGGTTACGCCCCCAGAGAAAAGAGGTTATTTAATTAAGGAACTTCGCGAAAGCGTTGGAAAACCTCCCTCGAAGTATCGACACCGGCCTGGCTGAACGGTTAAGCAAGTATTGTACGGTGAGAATAGTCTTGGCTAATTCTTCTTTTATGGTTTGAGGAAGGATTCGAGAAACAGTGGGAGCCATCCAGTTTAGATAAACTAAAAACCATTCTAAACTTGCAAGAGCATCATGCTAAAGAGTTTTCTTCTCTCTCTCCTAATTGCAGCGACCCTGAAAATGACTGGACTTAAGTTACTTTTAGAGAAAAATATACTGACGGGGCCAAACTATAAAGATTGGCTGCGGAATGTCAAGATGGCTTTGACCTATGACAAACTGGGGTACGTCCTCACCGCTACAGCACCTGCTGTCCTTGGTCCCAAATCCAGCAATGCGGATAAGGAAATCCGCAAAACCTGGGATTTAGATTGCGCGAGAGCCAAGTGCATCGTGCTTGCCTCGATGAACAATGAACATCAGAGGAGGCACGAGGATATGTCCTTAGATGGCATATTTCTCCATACAAAGGAACTTTATGGAGAGCAATCTCGTATAGCAAGATACGAGACCTCTAAGAAATTATTTCGAGCGAGGTTGGCTGTCGGGTCATCGGTAGGTGAACATGTCCTACAGATGATCGGCTATATTGAAGAGCTCGCGGACCTTGGGACGACTTTGGATAATGAGCTCTATACAGACCTTGTTCTCCAGTCCCTTCCTCCCACCTACGCCCAGTTTATCCTCAACTTCAATCTTCAAGGAAAAGAAGTTGAACTTGCGGAACTCCTGAACATGTTAAGGAGTGCAGAGGGCACCTTGCAGAAGGCAAGGGAAACACCCGCTATGTTTGTTGGCGGTACATCTTCTTCCGGGTCCAAGGCTAGGGCCAAAGGAAGGAAGAAGAAGGCCGCACCCAGACCTAGAGGAGGTGTTAGTAAGGTGGGAAAGAAGGGAAAGAAAAAGTTTACAGCACCGGTAGTTGGCCTGGATGAGTGCTTCCATTGTCACAGGAAAGGGCACTGGAAGAAGGATTGCAAGGCGTGGAACGCCAAGAACCAGGAACCGAAGCAAGCTGTGGCTTCGACTTCAGGTGTGTTTGTAATTGAGAATTGTCTGTCAATCAACTCTACTTCCTGGGTATTGGATACCGGATCAGGATCTCATATTTGCAATTCTTTGCAGGCACTGAGAAACCGTAGAGTGCTGAAGGAAGGTGATATGATCCTCAGGGTTGCTAACGGAGCTAGCGTGGGAGCTGCGTCCGTCGGGGATTATCACCTAGGATTGACGAGTGGACACATTTTGGTTTTACATAACTGTTATTTTGTACCCAGCTTAACGTGTAATATCATATCAGTTTCCTTGTTATCAAATAAAGGTTATGATTTCACGTTTGTAAGAGATGTTGTCAACATCCACCTTAATCATGGTTTGATTGGGTCCGGTACTCTAAATAACGGCATATATGTGTTAAACCAACTCCAAATTTTCAATGTCCAGAACACACTAAAAAGAAAGTCTCCAGATTTAAATAAAGCTTTCTTATGGCATTGTAGACTGGGTCACATCAATGAGAGAAGATTGACTAAGTTGCATAGAGAAGGATATTTGGACACGTTCGAATATCAAACTTATGACACTTGTCAATCTTGTCTCAAAGGAAAGATGACAAAGACTCCATTCACTGGACAAGGAGTAAGAGCGAGCGAGCTCTTAGGACTCATACACAGTGATGTATGTGGTCCAATGTCTACACATGCGAGAGGTGGTTATTCCTACTTCATTACTTTTACAGATGATTTCTCTAGGTATGGGTATGTTTTCTTAATGAAGCATAAATCAGAGGCCTTTGAGAAATTCCTGGAATTCAAGAGTGAAGCGGAAAACCAAACAGGCAAAAGTATTAAGACACTAAGATCTGATCGAGGTGGAGAATACTTAAGTGCCGAGTTCCTAGGTTACCTAAAAGAGAAAGGAATTCTCTCTCAGCTTACTCCTCCATACACTCCACAGCACAACGGTGTATCGGAGAGACGGAATCGAACCCTATTGGATATGGTACGATCCATGATGAGTAATACTGAGTTACCGCGATCTTTCTGGGGATATGCGCTAGAATCAGCGGCATATATTTTGAACAGAGTTCCAACCAAAACTGTGCCTACCACACCATATCAGATGTGGAGTGGGAAGAAACCCTATCTTCAGTATGTAAGGATTTGGGGATGTCCAGCTTTTGTAAAAAAGCAGCATGTGGACAAGCTCGAGGCACGATCAGTACTGTGTAAGCTTGTAGGATATCCAAAGAACTCCAAGGGATATTGCTTCTATTACGCAGAGGAACAAAAGGTTTTTGTTTCTCGTAATGCCCATTTTTTAGAACAACAAGTTTTAGAAAAGGATACAAATGGGAGCGAAATAGAACTGGAAGAAATTCCAGAACCACAAGCTGCTACTGAAATTTTGGTAGAACCAGAGGTTCAAGAAGAACAGAACATTCCCGCACCCCTCCGCAGGAGTAGTAGGCCGTCTCATCCGCCTGAGAGATACTACGGTTTTCTCATTGATGGGGATAGAGAGGATTGCATCATAGATGATGATGAACCTACTGACTTCCAGCAGGCCATCCAGAGCGGCGACTCGGTACGATGGCTAGATGCAATGCGGACCGAGATGGAGTCCATGTACACCAACAAAGTATGGACTTTGGACTTTGCTCCAGATGGTGTAAAACCCATAGGATGCAAATGGATCTTCAAGAAAAAGATTGGTGTAGATGGACAGGTGGAAACCTATAAGGCTAGACTTGTTGCAAAGGGTTTTCGTCAAAGACCTGGTTTGGACTATGATGAAACCTTTTCTCCAGTGGCTATGCTCAAATCCATTCGGGTCCTTCTTGCTATTGCTGCCTTCCATGATTATGAAATCTGGCAGATGGACGTAAAGACGGCTTTTTTGAATGGAAATTTAGAAGAGAGCGTCTATATGGATCAGCCAGAGGGTTTCAATCAGAGTGGGAGCAGCGGGAAAGTATGCAAGCTGCTTAAGTCCATTTATGGACTAAAGCAGGCATCGCGGAGTTGGAACATCTGTTTTGATGAGACAGTCAAAGAATATGACTTTATCAAAAATCCAGATGAACCGTGCATATATAGTAAAGTTGTGGCCAGAAGTGTCGTATTCCTCGTCTTGTACGTGGATGACATTCTATTGATAGGAAATGACATTCCTATGCTACAATCTGTCAAAGGATTCTTGTCACACAGGTTCTCCATGAAAGACCTGGGTGATGCCTCTTACATTCTGGGGATCCGGATCTATCGTGATAGATCCAAGAGGATGTTGGGACTTTCGCAGTCCAGGTATATCGACACTGTACTGAAAAGATTCAGTATGGAAGATTCTAAGCGCGGTAATCTACCGGCTTGTCACGGAATCACCCTCTCCAAAGAGATGTCTCCCAAGACTGATTTGGAAAGGGAACGCATGTCTATTATACCCTACGCTTCTGCGGTAGGCTCTATAATGTATGCGATGTTGTGTACCAGACCAGATGTAGCTTACGCACTGAGCGTGGTAAGCCGGTATCAGTCAGACCCAGGGGAGAAACACTGGATAGCAGTAAAGAACATTCTCAAGTACCTGAGGAGGACTAAGGAGATGTTCTTGGTTTACGGCGGAAAAGACCTCAGGTTGGAGGCCTTTGCTGATTCCGGCTTCCAGAGTGATAAGGACGATTCCAAGTCCATGTCGGGTTATGTCTTTACCCTCAATGGAGGGGCGGTGTGCTGGAAGAGCTCCAAGCAGGACACCGTTGCTGACTCGACGATGGAAGCGGAGTATATAGCTGCTTACGATGCCGCAAAAGAAGCAGTCTGGATGAAGAAGTTCCTAACAGAACTTCAGGTGGTTCCTACCATAGTTGATCCAATACCTCTGTATTGCGACAACAACGGAGCTATAGCTTTAGCGAAGGAACCAAGGTCCCATCAGAAGTCCAGACACATCTTGAGGCGGTATCACCTGATCAGGGAGATCATTGATCGTCAGGAGATCGAGGTTCGGAGAGTTGCTTCAGAAGAGAACATTGCTGATCCATTCACGAAGGCCCTTCCTCAGATTCAGTTCGAGAGGCTACTCGAGATCATTGGTCTGCGATATGCCAGTACATGGCCCTAGTGCAAGTGGGAGATTGTTAGTGTTTATGCCCTAGAAGGCCATTACTGTATCATACTAGCTTGTATATTACTTAATGGAAGCTTGGGATATTCACATGTATATAACAGTCTTGCTAAACATGGTAGTATGCTACTTGGTTTTTCTATCTTAATATGTGAGTATACGTATTGATAGAGCTCTTAGGATCTTGCTTGTCTACCAGCGTTGTGATGGCAGTCACACTAGTGGGGGCTGGGTAGTCTACAAGCACATCCTTATTCTGGTCCCTGGTCGTTGGATTATCGAGACAGAGCATCGATACTCCGGAGTAGACTAGTGTGTACGCTTCTCATCCCAGTTGGGGAGATGGTCTGTCCCACAGCCATCAGTACGTAGTACTGGAGATAGTATACAGGTGCTCGTTAGGTTACGGGTACACCGGACAGGACTCACAGGGAACTGTTGGTTGGTTTGATACCAGTCGTCAGTAAACAGTTCCCAGGTGACATGAGTACAGCGTAGTCCGCAGACTTGATACTGCTACTTCGCCTCGAGTGTGTCCCACTGTTCTTAGATTGCTACCCTACCACGGCTCAAAGGAGTCGTGCAAACAGGTAGCAGTTGGGTGCAGTCCCGAGCACTTGGAGGCAGTGGCGGTTAGACAGGATTCGTCCCTCCCGGTATTGGGAGTAGATATCGTGCTGTGTCAGAGAGCCATTACGCAAAGTCCCTGGCCAGGGCAAGCGAGATTTGCTGGTAGGTTCCAGCAGTTTCTCAGGGTGTAATGGGCTTCACTCCGACACGACTTATACCGCTATTAGGGGACTGACGCTTGCCGCCCCCCTAGGCCCGATATGCGATAGTCATGGACGAACGGACCGGACTGTATGGAGATTGTCACATCAGACTCAGTAGGAGTTCGGATGGGTTTACTCATCGGCCTTCTTATCGACAACTACCTGGGGACCGTTACGTACAGCTAGTGCCGCTTGCGGTCTGTGGTTAAACCCACTGCCAGCGTAGTAGTCGAGTCTCTAGAGTCCCACACAGAGAGTTTCCTACTCCAGGCGAAACGATATAGAGGTTGCATGGTTTTGCGACAAAGGGTTCGGACGCATACGTGCGTTTACGTGCGTACGACTTTCGGACAGTTTTTACCAGTCGGCTTTGGTTTAAGCCAGTTTCTGGTATCCGGTTATTGGATTTTTACAGTCTAAAGTTTTTCCGTATTTTTTACGGATCGGAGGGGCGTTCTCGTAATTACTCGAGAAGCTTCTAGAAGATGTGACTAAGGAGGTTTCTTTTGGATAAGAGAGTGAGTCATGGTGGTGATTCATTCACTTCATTAATGCACATTTATTGCTTAATGACTCATGTTAATGAATCATCACAAGATATTTTGTGAAGCATGCTTATTCATTTCCTTTATTGATTATTTGAAAATAAGAATGCTTCATAATATTATGATACACTCTCTCTCTTCTCTCATTATCATATCACACATTCTCTCTCCTCTAGCTCTCATCTTCAAACCCTAATCCTTAATCCTCATGTGTTGAGATCAAAGGATTAGTTAGACTAAACAATCCATAACCTTCACTCTTTATCATCCTTTCATCTTTGATTAGCAATCAAAGTTGATTAGTTACCTCAAGTTAGAGGTTTAGCTTGGAGTTTCGCTCTCGGGTGGATCGTCTACTACCTAGAGAAGGCCGAGGAGAACAAAGGAGGACGTAAAGAAGAAGGACCGGTTTCATTAGGTATAATCCCTAATCACTTGTGAGATGAAACTTTAGAATACGGTTATTTAGAGTTTAGCTTCGATTCAAGCGGTTAGTCGATGTTCGTTGTTTAAACTTGAGAAGTTTTTGTAAATTCCGCCTCCCCATAAGTACTGGGGTGTACTACATCGACTTACACCTGGACCCCTACGGGTGAGGCAAACTACCCGCCAAGTATCCAAGTGAAGCAACCTCCCTCAACGACGTGAGTAGGCCACTCGGCACTTCGAGGTACCCGGTAGTTTGTGCACCCCACCTTGGGTCTATCCTAGGAGCAAAAACAGTAAAAAGAAATTATACAATGACGGCTACAACCCCGACCCGGTTGTGCGGCCATACAAATAATATTACATCAATTTACATATTACAAGAATTGAAAGATAAACAAAACTCTCATCTCACAATTCCCCCCGGCTATTCATCCGCGACAATCCAACGAATTCATATACACAATCCTTCAACATTACAGATCACAGATATATATAACCCCCACTATTCGACGTATAGCGATTAGCAGATGTTCAATACATATATAACAATACAGATATAACCCATTAACCAATGTCTACAGAAAAGCGACCAAAATACGGATTTGTAACCACCCCAAAAACAAATTTGTTCTCTGGAAATTCTGGGCAGAAACAAACCATCTCAAAAATCACAAAATACCACCAGAAACAAACTGCAGGAGAAACGATCCACGGCCGAGTCAACTCGGCCGCGGATCCGCGGTAGAAGCAAGCTTCTGCCGCGGAACCGCGGTGAGTTGGTCGGTTCGCTGGATCGTTTTTATTTCCTGTTCATTAAAAAGCCTGAGCCGATTTTTAAGACATGATTTATTATTTTTGGAGCAAAAATAAAAATCGGCAGAAACTAGGATTTTCCGAGGTGTTTCGCGGTTTTTTGTCCGGTCGAAATTCTAGATACTTTGCTAACATCCTAGGGTGTGTTTAGTTAGGCTCTGATACCACTGTAAGTCCACGTTACCTCTCCCGGTTCTTTCGGGCTTGCGGAAATGGTAAAAAACGATTTTTAGGGTTTAGGTAACATGGACTACGAATACGGATCTTGGCTAAACTACACACTAGCAACTAACAAGAGAGTTATCTACTCGGTTCGGGGTTATACCTCAACTTGAACTCCTTCTCTTTGACTCTTGATGGTGGTCGGATGGTGCTTTCCTCGTTGCCTTCTCTTGTCGAAGATGGATCCACCTGAGGGTTTCTTCCTTGAGCTCCTTTCTCAAACTTTGAGAAAACTAAAGTCTCCGGCTTGCTAGACCTTCAACCTTAGGAAGAGTAGAGAATGGATTTGGGTGTTTTATCTCCAAGGAGAGGTTTCTCAACTCATGAGAATGATTCTCCTTGAACTAGAGGAGGAGGAAGATGAATAGAGGAGAGAGAATGGTTATGATAGAATGAGAATAGTTTTTACAACCAAAACAATATATGTGAATTATCAAATTAATAATATTAATCCAAAATGTAAAAGGTGATGGTTGGTTTGATAAGACCATTATCATTTCACATTAAATGATTTTGCAAAGATCAAAGAGCATCTAGAAAAGAAATGATGATGGTCAAAGTTTCAACCATGGTCAACCTAGGTCAACAAGTCAACAAACCCAACCATGACACAATTTCATTTAAATAACATTATTAATTGATATATCACAAATTCATTAGGGTTTGGAAAAAGACGACTGTCAACTGTGCATACGCACCCGTTCCAAAACCCTAATGAAAAACCTCTTCCTCCGCCTCAATCAACTGTGCATACACACCCGCATTCGTGTTCCGAGGAACATAAATACTATGAGATAAAACTAACCCCAAAGCATGTACTAGGATCTGGATCAAACCAGAGCCAGCTTGTAATGTCTTTCCGGACGCCAAACGTGCATAAGTGCGCGGATGTGAACGAACCCTGTCGCAAAACCATGCGACCTCTACTCTGTTTTGCCCAAAGGCGAATAACCCTCTGTGTGGGACTCTAAAGACTCGACACTACGCTGGCAGTGGGTTTAACCACAGACCACAAGCGGCACTAGCTGTACGTAACGGTCCTCAGGTAGATGCCGATAAGAAGACTGACGAGGTAAACGCATCTGAACTCCTACTGAGCCTGAATGTGACAATCTCCGTACAGTCCGGTCTTGTCGTCTGAGAACATCGCATGGCGGGCCTAGGGGCGGTAAACGTCAGTCCCCTACTAGCGGTACAAGTTGTGTCGGAATGTAGCCCAGAACACCTGAGATAACACTGGAAACCTACCAGTCTATCTCGCTTGCCCTGGCCAAGGACTTTGTGTAATGGCTCTCCTAGACACAGCGCGATATCAACACCCAATACCGGGAGAGACGAATCCTGTCTAACCGTCACTGCCTCCAAGTGCTTCGGGACTGTAACATTTCAAAAAGATAAAATATTAATTTTAGGAATTTTTATAATTTAATATTATTTTATTGAATATTTTAATATTTCGGTATTATTAAATACAAATAAATGGGAAAAATTTTGGAAAAATTTTGGAGAATTATAAAATAAGGTAAATTAGAGAATTATGCCATTTCTTAGTTTAATTGATTAGTTATATGCTAAATTAGTGCTAATCGCGATTAAAAATCGCTAATCGGTTTTTTAGCATTTTTGTGCATAACATGCACATATCATTCTTTTTCACACTTGTGCATTTTCACCATGGTTTGCTTTGGGGTTACTATTTATGTGAGAAGGGTTTTTGAAGAGAAAAAAGAAAAGATAATGGAAAAGGATTATTATAATGAGGTATGGGTGAGAGAGAGAAGGGTAACCTTTGACCAAGACTTGGCCATTCCTCCATTTCTTCACCATTCCTCTCTCCCTCTTCCTTGCTTGCTGCTGCTGCCGCTTCTTCTTCACCTCCCTCCCTTCTTCAAGTCCTCTAAACACCTCTAAAACAACTCCAAAACCCCAATCTCGTTTCATTAAATGTGTGCACAAGCTCTTGATCTACACTTTGGACTAAAGAAGCAAGGATTTCGGCCACTAGGGTCAACTCAAGAAAATTCTTGATTTGCCAAATGAGGTATTTTTCTGAACCATTAGCTTAGTTATAGCATTTCCTTTACCCCCATGTTAAGATTGAATCGATATTGTGTGATGTTGTGGACTTGAGGATAACCAAGTTAGGGTTTGAGGGAATTTTGTGTTTTATTGTGAAATTGAGCTCAGTAGAGGTTTTATAAACACCCTAGTGTATGAATTAAGACCCTAACCTGAAGCTTAAACCCAGAATACGGATTTTAGAAACCGATATCGGAGAAATTGTGGAATCTGTGAAGGGTATATTGAATCTGCTATCACCCGAGACACCCTAAATTAAAATTGATTGGACAGTGACATGTGCAGGCACCCAGGAAGCTACCACCAAGACCCCAACCCCTAACTCATCAACCCGGCCGCAAATATATCCCGTTTGGCCGCAATTTGCGTCCTGGACCCCACCAAACTTGCTCGTTTTGGTTTTGGTGTTCCCTTATCTGTAGATTAGGCCCTTGGTATGTATAGATTTGTCTAATTGGACCTAGGGTGAAATCTGGAACATATTTCCTAAGTGGCTGTTTTGGATTCGTGTTTCCGTATTCCGTATTTTTAAGTCTGAATTTGTGTCTTGTGTTTTACCTCGACTATTTGGCGTTTATACGACGATATAGAGGATTTATTGATGGTTTTGAAGGCGTGCCATAGGTTCTAACCTATAGGCCTCTTATCGTATCGTTTTGGGTTTCGTGTGCCGTGTTAGCTTTGATTTGGTTTTAATACGCATATACGACACTTTGATGTGTAGGTACCCCATGAAGACTACAGGACGACAAGCAAACGCGTGGTGACATCGAAAGATGGAGACGCAAGGTGAGTAGATTATATCTACAGGGGGATGTCGGGTGGATGGCGTATAGCACCCCCGTAGTCCGTAGTTGTGATATTATATATATATGATAGTTAGGTGTACTATGAATAGTGTAGAGTTAGAAGTGACTAGTGTAGTTCATAGTCGCGAACCCTAGAATAGATTTACACCTACACACACACCCTTGCATATTTATTATACTTGCACTGTGTTGATGATATTGGACGACATTGGAGATGAGTCGATGATGTTGGGCTTTGTGCCGCGAGATCGGTGTTTTGATGTGATTCGTATTTGGGATACGATACGTGATCTCTAGCGGGCCTTAGGACGTGTGTTTACACATGCATTTATATAGACGGTATCGATTGTACTAGACTTAGATCAGTACCCCAGATTATGTGATATGATGATAATGATACCTGAGACGTGATGAGATATTGTGATATTGACCCGTACCCAGCTATTGGGATGCCGTACAACGATTTACCGTACGAGCCTATATTGATGATAGATCCGCGCTCATGACTTGAGGATGTCATATGATATACTATATCGTTCACGATATTATTGAGGCGGGATCACCGACTATTATATCTTTATATATATCGACTCAGATTTAGGTGGTTTCCATACCCCTCCCGATTTACTTGATACTTAGATCTGTAGTTTGCATAGTAGATGTTAGACTAGGCCCGAGTCATACCTATTTCAAAAACTACGAATCAGGAATATCTTAAAAGACAAGTAAAGAGATTCTACGGGTATTTTTCAAAGGACGTATCTTTCTTAAAATATACTGTAGCCCTTATTTTACTAAAAATCCTTATTCGTCTTACTTCAAACGACATAACTGCATTATATATACATATTGATGTAGATTCTTCACTGTGGTGTTGATTTTTTTGATTTCCGCATATTCATGCTATTCACATTGCATTGCATATGATTATTGATATATTATTATCATGATGTTAGGACACCAGCACTATTATGGATGATGCGTATGTTCCACGTACACTATTTGCCGGCTCACACACTTCATCATCGATAATTGCCATGCCACTACACTGTAGTACTGTTGCGTTCATGATATGATTCTTGCATGGCATATTGTAAACTTATACTTGTACACAAACATAGATGATTCTGACTTGATTAGAGATTTGGGAACCGCAAGATGTCCTTCAAAACTGATTCGTTTTAAAAGAGCGGTTTCCCTCGACATGTGCACATTACTATTCCATGTTGCATGACTTATGATATGCTTACCTTTCTTACATGTCGCATACATCATGTTTTGATTATACGCATTGAGATATGTTGTTTCCATGATATTTCTGGATTTGGGAACTGTGGGTATTTCTAAAGAGAATATATAATTGTGTTAAAATCCCGGTTACCCTTGATATGATATTTCAGTGCGTCCACCATGTGTTTTCTCGGTGCTAAGAGCGACATGTGAAACCCGATTCGAGGAGGCGGATGAGGCCGATTGCGGGTACATGGTGGACCCGGTATGGTACCCCGGGGCGAGAACGGTTTCGTTGTGTAGTAGACGGTGAGCCTGGCAGAGGGACTACTACCTACCGGTGATTGTATTTGAGCTCGGAGGATATCTGGAGGATACCGTCCAGAGTTGAGAGATGGACATGGGCTGACCCGTACTGCCGGGGCCGAGGGCCGATACCGCAGACGGAGCCCCATATGGACGAGGATTTACGTGTCGATGCTAGGCACGGGTTTCATGATGTTTTTCCATGATTTTGTTTATATCCTCATATTTGCATACATGATGCTTATTGTCATTGGTGTAGGGTTCCTAGGCACGCTCAAGGGGTCTCACAAGGCATCAACCATGCCAATTTCAAATTTTACGGTGCCGAGAAACCCTAGAGTAGATCGTTAACTAGAATATTAGGCGAAATATGCAACTAGTTAACAACTTAACTAAGTGAACGGAAATACAACCTTTGTAGATCCGGTCCTCCACCTCCATAGCTCCATGATGATGTATCCTCACTGCAATCATCGGATCCCGGGCTCTAGCGTCGGCTTCATCGGAGAAATGGGCGGGCTAGGTCATCGACTTCAATACCGAAGATGATCTACGTCGAGGCAACACAAGATCAAGCTCCAACTTCACCAAGCCATGAAACTTGTGAAGAAAACACCCTATACTACTTGTCAAGTGGTAGAGGATGAAGAAATAGGAAGTGGGTTCACTTTGGAATTGGATTTCTCACTCATTTTCACAAGTTGCCATTGATGGAGGCAAGCTTTCTTCATGTTGAAGATGAAGAAGAAGAAGAAAGAATATGATAAGTTATTATTAAAAATAGAAAATAAAATGAATACTTATCATATACTAACCATGGTCAAGTGTAGAGAGTAAACTAGGGTTAAGTGGAATGGTTAGGGTTAAGCATGAAAACAAAAAAGGTCACTTAGTCAAAGCTTCATGAAGCTTCAACTAGCAAACAAAGAAAGACACCATTCATTTATTTTGCAAAAATAAATAAACAAAATAAATGAATAAGTAAATCAAAACCCTAACCATTACACAACCATGGTTTAATCATACACTTAACAAAGTAGGCATGTATCATCAAACATGATACAATCAAGTGTACAAAAGTATATCACATATACAATGTGCACATCAAGTGAGAAAATCCATTTAAAGTGAACCAATACTAGTTAATGCAAAGTAATACATCAAATATATAATTATGCATTAAATCCTTAAATCATTAAATCAACACTTTATTTAACGATCCGGTCATATCTCATATAACCGACCAATATCCAATGTATCGGCTTATCGAATCAATCCTTGAATCGATAACTAGGTTATATCGCATACAACCAATCGATACATTAATCGCGAGAATGGAATATGGTATCACATACACGCATTATTCTCGGTCCCGCACATATCTCATATGCTCTCCTATTTCGTTTCGCTTGAGCCAGGAAACCTCTGTGTAGGACTCTAAAGACTCGTCAATACGCCGGCAGCAGGTGATGATCATATCAAACACCCACAAGCCGCAAGCGGTCTGCTAAACGTAACGGCCACCCGTGTATTGAGCGATCAGAAGATCGACGAGCAAGCCCGCTCACACTCCTGTGAATCCAACCAGTAACACTTACCGTACAGTCCGGTCTCGTCGTCTGATATGTCGCATATCTCGCCTAGGGGTGGTAAACGTCAGACCCCAATAGCTCGATAAGTCGTGTCGATATGAGGTCTATAACAGTTTGAGAAACTACTGGTAACACTTACCAGTAAATCTCAGCAACCCTGGCCAGGGATTTCCGGCTATAGCCAATCGAACACAGCGCAACATCAACTCCCTATACCGGGAGAGAAGAATCCCCTCCTATCGCTCATTGCCTCCATGTGATTCGGGACTGTACCCAAAAACCACCGTTTTGCACGCCCACTTGGACGTGGTAAGGTGGAAATCAAAGCACAGTGGGAATCACACAAGTCTCTATGACGATCTCGGGTCAACAGACTACTCTGTACCAGTGTCACCAGAGAACTGCCATCTGACGTAAGGTATAATACCATCTGGGAGTTCTCGGCGAGTCCGTCCAGTGTACCCAGTCTCCACTGAGCACCCGTATATCATCTCTGATGTCAAACACCAATGGATATGGGATCATCCATCGCCCATCTGTATGGGTCGAGAAGGTATACGCTAGTCTACACTGGTATATCGATGCCCCGTCTCGATACACCCACGACTTGGGACCTTGAAGGATGTACTTATGGACTACCTTATCCCCACTAGTATGATCCGCATCATAGTCCAGGTAGTCAAGTACACATCCTAAGGGCTTTACCAACATGTAACAGAGAGACATCCAGTATACACGTTAAGGTAAAGAGTAACCAGATAGCATACTATCATGTCGAGCAAGAAAGTCCACCCTATATATGTCCCAGCATCCACTACAATATACATCCTATGTACAGTAATGGCCTCTAGGGCATACATATAACTAACAATCTCCCACTTGCACTAGGGCCATCTGTAGCAGTGGTTGTAGTATCTCATACTCAACCATCCCAAAAAGTCTCCCTCTGGGAATAGGCCTTCGTGTGTGGATCCGCCGCGTTATACTCTGAGTCTGCTCTCCTAACCTTGATCCCCTGGGGATCAACCATCTCCATGATCAGGTGATACTGCCTTAGAATATGTCTGGATCTCTGATGGGACGGTCGTTCCTTGGCATAAGCCACAACTCTATTGTCACACAATGGGAAGAACTAAGTTCATCTCATTAACCAATATACACCCAGACAGCCTCTTTGGTAGCATCTTGAGTAGCGATATATTCAGCCTTTAATCGTCTAGTATGCCACGGTATCTAGCTTGGAACTCTTCCAACATACCATCCCTCCACTGAGGGTAAAGACAATGCCTGCGACTGACATTCAGTCGTCCTTATCATCCTGGAACCCTTCCAGTGATTCTCCCTAGGATCAATTGATACCATCTCACTACAGCTAGTGAGTATACTAACACCCTAATAACATCTATCTCATAGATGAAAGCTCAGGATGGAGGAGGTATCACTTTGATCCTTTATGGAGAATCCTTGTGATAAGCGGAGATTGACCGAGCGTAGCATAGGAAACTTCTTCCCTATCAAGAGTATGTCATCCACGTACACTACGAGGATCACCACCATACTCCCTACTACCTTTTTGTATGTACAAGGTTCATCTACCATTTTGATGATGTCAAACTCTTTGACTAACACATCAAAATAGATGTTCCAACTCCGCGATGCCTTCTTTATCCTATAAAGCATCTTGTACACGTTTCCGCTGCTCCCACTATTTACGAAGCCCTCTGGCTGTGTACTTACAGACGCCCTCTTCTAAAACATCATTTAGAAAAGCTGTCATGACACCCAACCACCAGATATCGTAGTTATGGTATGTAGCCGTGGAAAGTAGGATCTGGATGGACTTAAGCATAGCCACTGGAAAAAGGTTTCATCATTATCCACGCCTGGTCGATGACGAAAACCTTTAACAAGTCTAGCTTCGAAAGATTCAACTTTTCCATCTACACCAAGTAATCTTCTCAAGATATACTTGCTCCTGATGGGGATTTAACCCTTCAGATATAGCAGCTAAAGTCCATACTTTGCTGGTGTATAAGGATTCCATCTCAGATCGCTAAGCATCCATCCATTCTTATAGAGTCCCACTCCTGATGGCCAGCTCGAAACTAGTTAGGTCATCATCTCATGATGCAATCCTCGCTCCCACTATCATAGAGAAACCGAAGTAACTCTCAGGTGGGTGAGGAACCTTACTAGATCGGCGGAGAGGCTGAGGTTCGTTGGAATCTACTGAATCCTTTAGTTCTGTCAAATCATCAGCTGCAGTTTGTATAGCTGGAACATTTCCAGTTCTACATAACAGACGTTGCCTCGAGTTTGTCCGGATTTTGCTTTTAGACAAAGGCCGGACAACCCCAAATCTTAACTATTTTAAGATATGGGCTCTTCCCTTTCCATATCACATATGAAGTGGTAGGCAACTGATTTGATTGGAACCCTATTCAATAGGTATGCAACTTCATAAGTGCATAGATCCTAAAAGAAAATAGGAAACTCAGTAGTACTCATCATAGAGCGCAACATATCATATAGGGTGTGATTGCTCCGCCCCGATATACCATCGTGATATGGTGTATACGGAGGAGTAATGCTGAGAGAGAATCTCATTCTTCTTTAGAATAGTCCATAGAATTCCGTGCTCAAGTATTCTCCTCCTTGATCTCATCAAAGGACATAATACTTATACCCGTATTTTGGTTCTCTACTTCTAACTTATATTCTGTGAATATCTCAAAAGGTTCGGACTTGTGTTTCAACAGGAACATATGTCTGAATCTCGAGAGATCATCAGAGAATATAATGAAGTACAAAGAACCGGTCCTGACATGTGTAGACAGGGGAGCTTACATACATCATCATGTATCAATCCCAAGAGTTCACTAACTCTTTCTCTATTTCTAATAAACAGAGCTATGGCCATCTAATCTTTGTGACATGACTGGCAAGTTTCATAAGATGTAAATTTAAACTGATTTAAATATGCATCTATATGTAACTTCAGCTAGTCGGGTCGCATTGATATGACCTAGTCTACAATACCTTAAGAAGAATTCGTTCATTTCTGAACTCTTCCTCTTGTGTGTGTTCCATATACTAAGAACTGTAGTTTGATTTAGAACATCAATGCTTTTAGATAACGTGCCTGAACCGATCAACTTTTGATATAGGAAATGTTCAAAACATTATCCATCAATACAAAATTTTATCATTTCTTTATTAATAAATAGACTGATATAATTTTGTATATCAGGTTCGGTATCTAATAGCATTTGTTCAGAATCAATGTATTGGTAATACAGGGTGACAGTGACCAACAGACTTGGCTGCAACACTTGCCCCGTTTTCTGTCTCATGAAACTTATCACCCGTTCTCAGTTTTTCTACCTTTTTGTAGCCCTATGTAACAGATTACATATCTGGGATCCTGATCCGGTATCATATACCCAGGATGCGGAGGATACTGAGAAACAGTTCTTTGTAATGAACACATCCGAAGATGATGCATCAGCATGAACTCTCTTCGTTTGGGCGGCACGGGAATTCTGGTAATCCCCAATTTCCTGCTCTGTCTTATAACAATTATAAGCTGGAGCGGGACCAACGTTCCCCAGCTCAGTATAACAAGCGGGTTCGGTCAATAATCCGTTTTATTATCTTGATTAAGGCGTGATATGGTCGCTACCTGGAGAGAGAGAGAAGAAAACACTCAGCGTGCGCTCTTGCAAGAATAGATTGGTTATTATTTTATCTAATCAGGATGGCTCCCACTGTTTTAATCAAATCTTCCTTCAAACCCTAAAAGGAAAGACTAGCCGGGATTAATTACACACTACAAGTTCGCCAATCTTTCAGCCAGGCCAGTGTCGGTACTTTGAGGGAGGTACCCCGTGCTTTCGCACGAACCTAATTAATGTAAACCTCATTTTCCCAGAGGCGTAACCCCGTTGACACCTTTCTAGACACCTACTTGATCGGCTAATTGTAATATGTAAAACTCTCCCAGGAGTAACAATTACTCGCAGTGGGTATCTGGATCCAACTATCTCATAGAGGGTATGCAATCTCATTGCAAATTTCAACACTTGAAATTTCCGATAATTTTGCCCCTAACGTGCTATGACCTTGACGAAAGCCAACAAACCATAGCCCGCTAGTCAAGTTCAACCCGTCATTTCTTGATTGAATTAAACCCACCCGCATGATCCTTGACGAAAGCCAACAAAGCCGTACGACTACCCTAATTCAATTGCATCGTATGAAGCAGATAAGCAGCATATAGCTACCGCACACTGCACCTTGACGAAAGCCAACAAATGCAGCACGAATACTATATACAACTTATCTGAAATGACGGAGGGCTACGACAGGTTTTTCTGAAAACCTATTGCGTAATGAACTTGATATCGTTGTAGAATCAAATGATTTTAAAATGGAGTGTTTTTTAGGCTTTTCTAGTTTTGCTAAAGGAGTCATTCCCGGTGAAGGGATCGTCGGTCCTTTCCTCATCGAATGAGGTGCGGGATATATCATATATATCACTGTGCAAAGCAGAAACTATAGAAGCATCAAAAGAAAAACCGAGTGTGTAGCATCTGCCAGTTATTGCTAAAGGGGTCACTCCCGGTGAAGGGATCGTCGGCCCTTTCCTCATCGAATAAGGTGCAGGATATATCATATATACCGCTGTGCAAAGCAAGAACTGTAGCTACCTGTTTTATTTTGAAATTCGATTCCACAACATCTTTAGGTTTCTTTTATTTCATTAATCTCATTAATGAAGTCCCATCATTTAAGTACCTAAACATCACAGATAAATACGACGTACACTTATGCCATCCGCATTCGCCTCGATGTCCCCTCGTGCACCGTTAGGTTAGGTAACTAACGGCAGAGCAGGGCAGGGCTAGCGCGGGTGTAAAACATAAGTAACGTCTATATAATATATCATATATACTATATACTGTATCTATCACAGAACATCACATGATCACATCATAGATATCGCAGCAGAAGAACATATGAAATATTGGATATACTAGGACGTCCGTGTTTTCAATACGAGCCAGTATAAAACACGGATTCCACGGTCACGATGAATAGCCAAACCCACACCCCTAGACCCCTACGAGAGCGGCAAGCAACCCTACCAATTCTAGAGTTAGGAGACCCGGACTCGACTCCTCGAGTTGGTTTCCCACTGGACTCCAGAACCCGGTTACTTAAGCTCTCCTCCTTGGGTCTATCCTAGTGCGGAAAAGTAAATAATATACAAAAGGTGACATCTTCCGCAACCTGGAAGTGCCCCAATAAAAGAATATTACATACAAGTTTTTACATGAATGAAAAAGGAAAAACACTCATCTCACATAAAAACCCCCGGCTATTCAAACACGACGATCCAATATAACATATCCAGCAACACATAACAACACATGTCATAAACGTAAGTAAATATGCGCATCCCAATTGTCGTTGACATATAGCAACGAAACCGGCGATATCACATATTACACTTACGGTCATAGAAAAGAAAGTGTAAAACTACAACAGTTGGAATCTGCAAACTCTTTAGACATCGCATGCCTAGCCAAATGAATTCCTTAGACATCGCATTCCTAACAATTATAAACCCCGCATTTCAGTCTCATTATCGAAAACTCTTTTCAATATCAAGTCGGGGAATTCAACAGGATTCCCGACATTTTGATCGAATGCTCGTCGCAAACTTTAGTAGGCGGCTGCACCCCCGATGCCGTCGACAAAGTGCACCAAGGCGGAACACCGCTGCCGCGAGCACCCGAACGGATGCTTTCGGCGACGGGGTTCTCCTACAGTCACTTGGTCGGGGCTATGGGGCGAGGCTGTCTATTAAGTTTACCCGGCGAGTATCTGCGTACGCTACGTGATTGCGACGGACTTTTGATCACATCAAAATTCCGTGGCAACCGATCAAGTGAGACTAAACCGCTATGTTTATAACATTCATTCAGTTATCTCATAACTACTTGTGAATTCCAATTATTGTATCCCATTCCAGATAAATAGAAAATGTTAAACTTTCCGATCGAACAGTCAAACACCCATGTTTTCCCGATACAGCTCAACACATGAAATAGGTTTAAAAACATTCACTTCGTGCCTCAGAACCAACTGTCGAGCCGTAGAAGGGTCAAGCCAACGCCTCACATGTGGCACGCTGTACTGCCCCAAACCCTAAGGTTCAAAGGGCAGTTCAAAATGGTCACATAATCGAGTTAAGGTTTGTTGTCTTCTAGAGGGACCATCGCGTTACTCGCACTACTTAGAACGTCATTAAACTACGGAAAAATCCATCACTTGGAAATTTCCCGTCAGGGGAAAAAGTGGGTATTTATATCCGGTCGAAATTTTTAACATATTCAAAAATATCCGGAAAAACACATAGACAAAGTTTGACAATCCGATCGAATCTACGAACTCCCAATACAACCCAAAATACTCAACTCTCGAGTAAATATTAAAAATTCCCATAAAACTCAGCATTTAAATAACGAAGTTACTGTGCAAAAATGGTTGACTGAAGAGACTAAATGAGCGCGGAACCGCCGCAATAGGCGGATAATGCCGCGGTTCCGCCGCGCTTTAGACACATCATTAGGTAATTTTTGCATCGTAATTCTTAGAATTTCCTGCTGAATTTTTTAAGAATTTTTAATCTGGAAAAAACCCAGTTTTTGAAAAATGTCCAGAGAGCATTTTGGATTTAGGGTTTCGGTTCGATCGGGCTTCTAACTCCGTCTACGCATCGCCTAAGGCTCTAGCTAGGCTCTGATACCACTGTAGGGTTCCTAGGCACGCTCAAGGGGTCTCACAAGGCATCAACCATGCCAATTTCAAATTTTACGATGCCGAGAAACCCTAGACTAGATCGTTAACTAGAATATTAGGTGAAATATGCAACTAGTTAACAACTTAACTAAGTGAACGGAAATACAACCTTTGTAGATCCGGTCCTCCACCTCCATAACTCCATGATGATGTATCCTCACTGCAATCATCGGATCCCAGGCTCTAGCGTCGGCCTCATCGGAGAAATGGGCGGGCTAGGTCATCGACTTCGATGCCGAAGATGATCTACGTCGAGGCAACACAAGATCAAGCTCCAACTTCACCAAGCCATGAAACTTGTGAAGAAAACACCCTATACAACTTGGCAAGTGGTTGAGGATGAAGAAATAGGAAGTGGGTTCACTTTGGAATTGGATTTCTCACTCATTTTCACAAGTTGCCATTGATGGAGGCAAGATTTCTTCATGTTGAAGATGAAGAAGAAGAAGAAGAAAGAATATGATAAGTTATTATTAAAAATAGAAAATAAAATGAATACTTATCATATACTAACCATGGTCAAGTGTAGAGAGTAAACTAGGGTTAAGTGGAATGGTTAGGGTTAAGCATGAAAACAAAAAAAAGGTCACTTAGTCAAAGCTTCATGAAGCTTCAACTAGCAAACAAAGAAAGCCACCATTCATTTATTTTGCAAAAATAAATAAACAAAATAAATGAATAAGTAAATCAAAACCCTAACCATTACACAACCATGGTTTAATCATACACTTAACAAAGTAGGCATGTATCATCAAACATGATACAATCAAGAGTACAAAAGTATATCACATATACAATGTGCACATCAAGTGAGAAAATCCATTTAAAGTGAACCAATACTAGTTAATGCAAAGTAATACATCAAATATATAATTATGCATTAAATCATTAAATCAACACTTGATTTAACGATCCGGTCATATCTCATATAACAGACCAATATCCAATGTATCGGCTTATCGAATCAATCCTTGAATCGATAACTAGGTTATATCGCATACAACCAATCGATACATTAATCGCGAGAATGAAATATGGTATTACATACACGCATTATTCTTGGTCCCGCACATATCTCATATGCTCTCCTATTTCGTTTCGCTTGAGCCAGGAAACCTCTGTGTAGGACTCTAAAGACTCGTCAATACGCCGGCAGCAGGTGATGATCATATCAAACACCCACAAGCCGCAAGCGGTCTGCTAAACGTAACGGCCACCCGGGTATTGAGCGATCAGAAGATCGACGAGCAAGCCCGCTCACACTCCTGTAAATCCAACCAGTAACACTTACCGTATAGTCCGGTCTCGTCGTCTGATATGTCGCATATCTCACCTAGGGGTGGTAAACGTCAGACCCCAATAGCTCGATAAGTCGTGTCGATATGAGGTCTATAACAGTTTGAGAAACTACTGGTAACACTTACCAGTAAATCTCAGCAACCCTGGCCAGGGATTTCCGGTTATAGCCAATCGAACACAGCGCAACATCAACTCCCTATACCGGGAGAGACGAATCCCCTCCTATCGTTCATTGCCTCCATGTGATTCGGGACTGTACCCAAAAACCATCATTTTGCACGCCCTCTTAGACGTGGTAAGGTGGAAATCAAAGCACAGTGGGAATCACACAAGACTCTATGACGATCTCGGGTCAACAGACTACTCTGTACTAGTGTCACCAGAGAACTGCCATCTGACGTAAGGTATAATACCATCTGGGAGTTCTCGGCGAGTCCGTCCAGTGTACCCAGTCTCCACTGAGCACCCGTATATCATCTCTGATGTCAAACACCAATGGATATGGGATCATCCTGTTAGTGTTTATGCCCTAGAAGGCCATTACTGTATCATACTAGCTTGTATATTACTTAATGGAAGCTTGGGATATTCACATGTATATAACAGTCTTGCTAAACATGGTAGTATGCTACTTGGTTTTTCTATCTTAATATGTGAGTGTACGTATTGATAGAGCTCTTAGGATCTTGCTTGTCTACCAGCGTTGTGATGGCAGTCACACTAGTGGGGGCTGGGTAGTCTACAAGCACATCCTTATTCAGGTCCCTAGTCGTTGGATTATCGAGACAGAGCATCGATACTCCGGAGTAGACTAGTGTGTACGCTTCTCATCCCAGTTGGGGAGATGGTCTGTCCCACAGCCGTCAGTACGTCGTACTGGAGATAGTATGCAGGTGCTCGTTAGGTTACGGGTACACCGGACATGACTCATAAGGAACTGTTGGTTGGTTTGATACCAGTCGTCAGTGAACAGTTCCCAGGTGACATGAGTACAGCGTAGTCCGCAGACTTGACACTGCTACTTCGCCTCGAGTGTGTCCCACTGTTCGTAGATTGCTACCCTACCACGGCTCAAAGGAGTCGTGCAAACAGGTAGCAGTTGGGTGCAGTCCCGAGCACTTGGAGGCAGTGGCGGTTAGAAAGGATTCGTCCCTCCCGGTATTGGGAGTAGATATCGTGCTGTATCAGAGAGCCATTACGCAAAGTCCCTGGCCAGGGCAAGCGAGATTTGCTGGTAGGTTCCAGTAGTTTCTCAGGGTGTAATGGGCTTCGCTCCGACACGACTTATACCGCTATTAGGGGACTGACGCTTGCCGCCCCCCTAGGCCCGATATGCGATAGTCTTGGACGAACGGACCGGACTGTATGGAGATTGTCACATCAGACTCAGTAAGAGTTCGGATGGGTTTTCTCATCGGCCTTCTTATCGACAACTACCTGGGGACCGTTACGTACAGCTAGTGCCGCTTGCGGTCTGTGGTTAAACCCACTGCCAGCGTAGTAGTCGAGTCTCTAGAGTCCCACACAGAGAGTTTCCTATTCCAGGCGAAACGATATAGAGGTCGTATGGTTTTACGACAAGGGTTCGGACGCATACGTGCGTTTACGCACGTACGAATTTCGGACAGTTTTTACCAGTCGGCTTTGGTTTAAGCCAGTTACTGGTATCCGGTTATTGGATTTTTACAGTCTAAAGTTTTTCCGTATTTTTGCGGATTGGAGGGGCGTTCTCGTAATTGTGCGAGAAGCTTCTAGAAGATGTGACTAAGGAGGTTACTTTGGATAAGATTTGTGAGTCATGAGAGTGATTCATCATTATCATTATTGCACCATAAATGATAATGACACATGCTTAATGAATCACCACTTAACATTTATGAAGCATGCTTATTCATCACATTTATTCATTTATTCTTTAATGAGAATGCTTCATAATATGTTATGATACTCACAATCTCATCTCATAATTTATTCTCACCTTCTCTCTCCTCAAGCTCTCATCTTCAAACCCTAATCCTTACACCTCATGTATTGAGATCAAAGGTTTAGAAAGACTAATCAATCCATAACCATTACTCTATTTCATTCTATCTTCTTTGATTGGCAATCCAAGAAGATTAGTTACCTCAAGTTAGAGGTTTAGCTTGGAGTTTTGCTCTCGGGTGGATCGTCTACTACCTAGAGAAGGCCGAGGAGAACAAGGAGATCGTAAAGACGAAGGACTGGTTTCATTAGGTATAATCCCTAAACACAATAGTTATGAAACTCTTTGGGTACGGTTATTTATAGTTTAGCTTCGATTCAAGCGGTTAGTCGATGTTCGTTCACTAAACAAGTTCGTTTTTGAAAATTCCGCCTCCCCACAAGTATTGGGGTGTAGTACATCGACTTACAGTGGTATCAGAGCCTCGCTAAACAATAAATAACTTAATTGCAAATTTGTACTAATTTCGAACGGAAAAAAAGAAACCGGAAAGTCCCGAAAAATTCAGTTTCTGTCGAAATTTAAATGATGTCCAAAAATTTTTCAGGTGAGTGCAGAAAGCTTGACATGACCACAGAAGAACACCCAAGAAAAATAGGCCCCTGAATCGCCTAACTCGCCGCGGAACCGCGGCCTCAGCCTACTGAGTCGCCGCGCTTCCGCCGCCGATTTGGCGAGTCAGGAACCCAATTTTCTTCTGTTGCTTCTCTGTGAAATTTGGGAGTTTCTGGAATATTTTAATTTTGCTCAGGTTTCAGTTTAACAGAGCAGTTTTTGGAGCAATATTAAAGATGTTTAATCGATCGAAATTGTACAGTATTTGCATATTGGATTATATCTGTGATTGTTTAATGTGTTCGTAAACCTCCCCTAACTGCTAGTATGTCAGTTGGCAGGGGGTTGCACATTTCTGAAATGGTTATATCTGTTTGTGCATATAAACTGTATTGGATTGTTGTAGTGTTTAGCCGGGTTTAGCAATGGGTTATTGTTTAATTCATTTGTTGTAAATGTAATTTGTTGTAATATTATTTTTGCGGGGCACATCCAGGTTGCGGTTGTAGCCACCGTTGTATTATTTCATTTTACTGTTTTTGCTCCTAGGACTGACCCAAGGTGGGGTACACAAACTGCCGTGTGGGTAGTTTGCCGTACCCGTAGGGGTCGAGGGTGGGGTAACGGCTATTCATCACAACTATGTAATCTGTCTTTTCTTACAGGCTCAAAAGAAATACAGATTGCTTGCAAATCCAATATTGTTTATCTGTGTTCTGGAATGAATATCATTGCGTCAGACGAATGTTAAATATCTATATATATTGTAGCTATTTAGACGTCACTTATGTTTTGCACCCGCGCTAGCCCAGCCCCCGCTCTGTCGTTAGTTAAGTAACCTAACGGGTAATGACGGGACCCCGTGGCGAATGCGGATGGCATAAGAGGACGTTGTATTTTCGTTGTTTTCTGCAATGATAGTTTAATGATGGGACGCATTATCTATAATGCAAAGAAAATAAACCAAGTTTAAATCGTTGGAACAATTTAAAAGAAACCACTCAGTTATTTTAAAAACAGATATTTTTAAATGCGGAGATTTAACCACTCCTTTTAAAAAGCTATCAGGTTCCTTCGGTTATATCAAGTTCACTACGTTCACGGTTTCGCCAAAACCAGTCGTAGCCCTCCGTCATTTCTAATGGATGGTCAGTAGTATTCAAGCTATGCTTGTTGGCATACGTTAAGGCATAGTGTTTGGTAGCTGCTGGGATATTCATTTGTTGCATAGATAGATGTGTTGGTTTGGGACAGTCGCATTACCTTGTTGGCATACGTCAAGGGTATATACGGGTGGATTCAAATTAACAAGATAATGATGGGCAGAACTTGACATGTGACTTATGATTTGTTGGCATACGTCAAGGTCATAAAAGCATGGGGCAAAAACTTATATCGAGAATTTCTAAAGAAACTGAAATTTGCAAAGAGATGCATACCATTTGGAGTTTGATGAATGTTGGTAGGATTCCTTCAACATTATCATACGATGATATTTGGATCCCGATCCTACTGTGAGTATATGCTACTTATCAGGATATTCGTCACTTAACGATCAATGCTATAAACCTAGTAGGTGTCCAGAAAAGTGTCAGCGGGGTTACGCCCCCAGAGAAAAGAGGTTATTTAATTAAGGAACTTCGCGAAAGCGTTGGAAAACCTCCCTCGAAGTACCGACACCAGCCTGGCTGAACGGTTAAGCAAGTATTGTACGGTGAGAATAGTCTTGACTAATTCTTCTTTTATGGTTTGAGGAAGGATTCGAGAAACAGTGGGAGCCATCCAGTTTAGATAAACTAAAAACCACTCTAAACTTGCAAGAGCATCATGCTAAAGAGTTTTTTTCTCTCTCTCCTAATTACAGCGACCCTGAAAATGACTGGACTTAAGTTACTTTTAGAGAAAAATATACTGACGGGGCCAAACTATAAAGATTGGCTGCGGAATGTCAAAATGTCTTTGACCTATGACAAACTGGGGTACGTCCTCACCGCTACGGCACCTGCTGTCCCTGGTCCCAAATCCAGCAATGCGGATAAGGAAATCCGCAAAACCTGGGATTTAGATTGCGCGAGAGCCAAGTGCATCGTGCTTGCCTCGATGAACAATGAACATCAGAGGAGCCACGAGGATATGTCCCTAGATGGCATATTTCTCCATACAAAGGAACTTTATGGAGAGCAATCTCGTATAGCAAGATACGAGACCTCTAAGAACTTGTTTCGAGCGAGGTTGGCTGTCGGGTCATCGGTAGGTGAACATGTCCTAAAGATGATCGGCTATATTGAAGAGCTCGCAGACCTTGGGACGACTTTGGATAATGAGCTCTATACAGACCTTATTCTCCAGTCCCTTCCTCCCACCTACGCCCAGTTTATCCTCAACTTCAACCTTCAAGGAAAAGAAGTTGAACTTGCGGAACTCCTGAACATGTTAAGGAGTGTAGAGGGCACCTTGCAGAAGGCAAGGGAAACACCCGCTATGTTTGTTGGCGGTACATCTTCTTCCGGGTCCAAGGCTAGGGCCAAAGGAAGGAAGAAGAAGGCCGCACCCAAACCTAGAGGAGGTGTTAGTAAGGTGAGAGGGAAGGGAAAGAAAAAGCTTGCAGCACCGGTAGTTGGCCAGGATGAGTGCTTCCATTGTCACAGGAAAGGGCACTGGAAGAAGGATTGCAAGGCGTGGAACGCCAAGAACCAGGAACCGAAGCAAGCTGTGGCTTCGACTTCAGGTGTGTTTGTAATTTAGAATTGTCTGTCGATCAACTCTACTTCCTGGGTATTGGATACCGGATCAGGATCTCATATTTGCAATTCATTGCAGGCACTGAGAAACCGTAGAGTGCTGAAGGAAGGTGATATGATCCTCAGGGTTGCTAACGGAGCTAGCGTGGGAGCTGCGTCCGTCGGGGATTATCACCTAGGATTGACGAGTGGACACATTTTGGTTTTACATAACTGTTATTTTGTACCAAGCTTAACGTGTAATATCATATCAGTTTCCTTGTTATCAAATAAAGGTTATGATTTCATGTTTGTAAGAGAGGTTGTCAACATCCACCTTAATCATGGTTTGATTGGGTCCGGTACATTAAATAACGGCATATATGTTTTAAACCAACTCCAAATTTTCAATGTCCAGAACACACTAAAAAGAAAGTCTCCAGATTTGAATAAAGCTTTCTTATGGCATTGTAGACTGGGTCACATCAATGAGAGAAGGTTGACTAAGTTGCATAGAGAAGGATATTTAGACTCGTTCGAATATCAATCTTATGACACTTGTCAATCTTGTCTCAAAGGAAAGATGACAAAGACTCCATTTACTGGACAAGGAGTAAGAGCGAGCGAGCTCTTAGGACTCATACACAGCGATGTATGTGGTCCAATGTCTACACATGCAAGAGGTGGTTATTCCTACTTCATTACTTTTACAGATGATTTCTCTAGGTTTGGACATGTCTTCTTAATGAAGCATAAATCCGAAGCCTTTGAGAAATTCCTGGAATACAAGAGTGAAGCGGAAAACCAAACAGGCAAAAGTATTAAGACACTGAAATCTGATCGAGGTGGAGAATACTTAAGTGCCGAGTTCCTAGGTTACCTAAAAGAGAAAGGAATTCTCTCTCAGCTTACTCCTCCATACACTCCACAGCACAACGGTGTATCGGAGAGACGGAATCGAACCCTATTGGATATGGTACGATCCATGATGAGTAATGCTGAGTTACCGCGATCTTTCTGGGGGTATGCGCTAGAATCAGCGATACATCTTTTGAACAGAGTTCCAACCAAAACTGTGCCTACCACACCATATCAGATGTGGAGTGGGAAGAAACCCTATCTTCAGTACCTGAAGACATGGGGATGTCCAGCTTTTGTAAAAAAGTAGCATCCGGACAAGCTCGAGGCACGCTCTGTAAAGTGTAAGTTTGTGGGATATCCAAAGAACTCTACAGGATATTGCTTCTATTACGCATAGGAACAAAAGGTTTTTGTTTCTCGTCATGCCCGCTTCTTAGAAACTAAATATTTGGAAAATCAGAAGAGTGGGAGCGCAGTAGAACTGGAAGAAATTCCAGAACCACAAGCTGCTACTGAAAGTTTGGTAGAACCAGAGGTTCAAGAAGAACAGAACATTCCCGCACCCCTCCGCAGGAGTAGTAGGCCGTCTCATCCGCCTGAGAGATACTACGGTTTTCTCATAGATGGGGATAGAGAGGATTGCATCATAGATGATGATGAACCTACTGACTTCCGGCAGGCCATCCAGAGCGGCGACTCGGTACGATGGCTAGATGCAATGCGGACCGAAATGGAGTCCATGTACACCAACAAAGTATGGACTTTGGACTTTGCTCCAGATGGGGTAAAACCCATAGGATGCAAATGGATCTTCAAGAAAAAGATTGGTGTAGATGGGCAGGTGGAAACCTATAAGGCTAGACTTGTTGCAAAGGGTTTTCGTCAAAGACCTGGTTTGGACTATGACGAAACTTTTTCTCCAGTGGCTATGCTCAAATCCATTCGGGTCCTTCTTGCTATTGCTGCCTTCCATGATTATGAAATCTGGCAGATGGACGTAAAGACGGCTTTTCTGAATGGTAATTTAGAAGAGAGCGTCTATATGGATCAGCCAGAGGGTTTCAATCAGAGTGGGAGCAGCGGGAAAGTATGCAAGCTGCTTAAGTCCATTTATGGACTAAAGCAGGCATCGCGGAGTTGGAACATCTGTTTTGATGAGACAGTCAAAGAATATGACTTTATCAAAAATCCAGATGAACCGTGCATATATAGTAAAGTTGTAGCCAGAAGTGTCGTATTCCTCGTCTTGTACGTGGATGACATTCTATTGATAGGAAATGACATTCCTATGCTACAATCTGTCAAAGGATTCTTGTCACACAGGTTCTCCATGAAAGACCTGGGTGATGCCTCTTACATTCTGGGGATCCGGATCTATCGTGATAGATCCAAGAGGATGTTGGGACTTTCGCAGTCCAGGTATATCGACACTGTACTGAAAAGATTCAGTATGGAAGATTCTAAGCGCGGTAATCTACCGGCTTGTCACGGAATCACCCTCTCCAAAGTGATGTCTCCCAAGCCTGATTTGGAAAGGGAACGCATGTCAATTATACCCTACGCTTCTGCAGTAGGCTCTATAATGTATGCGATGTTGTGTACCAGACCAGATGTAGCTTACGCACTAAGCGTGGTGAGCCGGTATCAGTCAGACCCAGGGGAGAAACACTGGATAGCAGTAAAGAACATTCTCAAGTACCTGAGGAGGACTAAGGAGATGTTCTTGGTTTACGGCGGAAAAGACCTCAGGTTGGAGGCCTTTGCTGATTCCGGCTTCCAGGGTGATAAGGACGATTCCAAGTCCATGTCGGGTTATGTCTTTACCCTCAATGGAGGGGCGGTGTGCTGGAAGAGCTCCAAGCAGGACACCGTTGCTGACTCGACGATGGAAGCGGAGTATATAGCTGCTTGCGATGCCGCAAAAGAAGCAGTGTGGATGAAGAAGTTCCTAACAGAACTTCACGTGGTTCCTACCATAGTTGATCCAATACCTCTGTATTGCGACAACAACGGAGCTATAGCTTTAGCGAAGGAACCAAGGTCCCATCAGAAGTCCAGACACATCTTGAGGCGGTATCAACTGATCAGGGAGATCATTGATCGTCAGGAGATCGAGGTTCGGAGAGTTGCTTCAGAAGAGAACATTGCAGATCCATTCACAAAGGCCCTTCCTCAGATTCAGTTCGAGAGGCTACTCGAGATCATTGGTCTACGATATGCCAGTACATGGCCCTAGTGCAAGTGGGAGATTGTTAGTGTTTATGCCCTAGAAGGCCATTACTGTATCATACTAGCTTGTATATTACTTAATGGAAGCTTGGGATATTCACATGTATATAACAGTCTTGCTAAACATGGTAGTATGCTACCTAGTTTTTCTATCTTAATATGTGAGTGTACGTATTGATAGAGCTCTTAGGATCTTGCTTGTCTACCAGCGTTGTGATGGCAGTCACACTAGTGGGGCTGGGTAGTCTACAAGCACATCCTTATTCAGGTCCCTGGTCGTTGGATTATCGAGACAGAGCATCGATACTCCGGAGTAGACTAGTGTGTACGCTTCTCATCCCAGTTGGGGAGATGGTCTGTCCCACAGCCGTCAGTACGTCGTACTGGAGATTGTATGCAGGTGCTCGTTAGGTTACGGGTACACCGGACAGGACTCACAAGGAACTGTGGGTTGGTTTGATACCAGTCGTCAGTGAACAGTTCCCAGGTGACATGAGTACAGCATAGTCCGCAGACTTGACACTGCTACTTCGCCTCGAGTGTGTCCCACTGTTCTTAGATTGCTACCCTACCACGGCTCAAAGGAGTCGTGCAAACAGGTAGCAGTTGGGTGCAGTCCCGAGCACTTGGAGGGAGTGGCGGTTAGAAAGGATTCGTCCCTCCCGGTATTGGGAGTAGATATCGTGCTGTGTCAGAGAGCCATTACGCAAAGTCCCTGGCCAGGGCAAGCGAGATTTGCTGGTAGGTTCCAGTAGTTTCTCAGGGTGTAATGGGCTTCGCTCTGACACGACTTATACCGCAATTAGGGGACTGACGCTTGCCGCCCCCTAGGCCCGATATGCGATAGTCTTGGACGAACGGACCGGACAGTATGGAGATTGTCACATCAGACTCAGTAGGAGTTCGGATGGGTTTTCTCATCGGCCTTCTTATCGACAACTACCTGGGGACCGTTACGTACAGCTAGTGCCGCTTGCGGTCTGTGGTTAAACCCACTGCCAGCATAGTAGTCGAGTCTCTAGAGTCCCACACAGAGAGTTTCCTATTCCAGGAGAAACGTTATAGAGGTCGTATGGTTCAGACGCATATGTGCGTTTACGCACGTACGACTTTCGGACAGTTTTTACCAGTCGGCTTTGGTTTAAGCCAGTTACTGGTATCCGGTTATTGGATTTTTACAGTCTAAAGTTTTTCCGTATTTTTGCGGATTGGAGGGGCGTTCTTGTAATTGTGCGAGAAGCTTCTAGAAGATGTGACTAAGGAGGTTACTTTGGATAAGATTTGTGAGTCATGAGAGTGATTCATCATTATCATTATTGCACCATAAATGATAATGACACATGCTTAATGAATCACCACTTAACATTTATGAAGCATGCTTATTCATCACATTTATTCATTTATTCTTTAATGAGAATGCTTCATAATATGTTATGATACTCACAATCTCATCTCATAATTTATTCTCACCCTCTCTCTCCTCAAGCTCTCATCTTCAAACCCTAATCCTTACACCTCATGTGTTGAGATCAAAGGTTTAGAAAGACTAATCAATCCATAACCATTACTCTATTTCATTTTATCTTCTTTGATTGGCAATCCAAGAAGATTAGTTACCTCAAGTTAGAGGTTTAGCTTGGAGTTTTGCTCTCGGGTGGATCGTCTACTACCTAGAGAAGGCCGAGGAGAACAAGGAGATCGTAAAGACGAAGGACTGGTTTCATTAGGTATAATCCCTAAACACAATAGTTATGAAACTCTTTGTGTACGGTTATTTATAGTTTAGCTTCGATTCAAGCGGTTAGTCGATGTTCGTTCACTAAACAAGTTCGTTTTTGAAAATTCCGCCTCCCCACAAGTATTGGGGTGTAGTACATCGACTTACACATCCATCGCCCATCTGTATGGGTCGAGAAGGTATACGCTAGTCTACACTGGTATATCGATGCCCCGTCTTGATACACCCACGACTAGGGACCTTGAAGGATGTACTTATGGACTACCTTATCCCCACTAGTATGATCCGCATCATAGTACAGGTAGTCAAGTACACATCCTAAGGGCTTTACCAACATGTAACAGAGAGACATCCAGTATACACGTTAAGGTAAAGAGTAACCAGATAGCATACTATCATATCGAGCAAGAAAGACCTCCATATATATGTCCCAGCATCCACTACAATATACATCCTATGTATAGTAATGGCCTCTAGGGCATACATATAACTAACAATTGGGTGACGGGTGGACGGGTTCCACGTTTATTGTCATTGAGTGACGGGTGGACGGGTTCCACGTATATACATACATGGATCATATACAGACTGGATTTACACTGATCATACTTCATTTGTATATATAACAGGGTATGAGGCGCTGTTATATATACCCTTACACCAATATTAGTGGTATGGGACACTAATATATGTGTATTGATACTTCATCATTTTTACTTCATGCAGACATACCTTACATCTATGACATATTATTACCTGAGTACTTGGCACTACATACCTGTTTAGATGTTGCTTGCCACCTTATCATGTATCAGCTTATTCTTGAGGTTTATATACTGATCGTATTGACTTAGGATCATGTCTTGCATTCGGTTTCTGCTTGTAGATATTCTCTATTCAGGAGTTGGCAACTCACCCATGTTGTGCCACAGTTCTTGCAGGTTTTGCCGTACAGGTTCTTTTGCGGCATTTCTGGCACATTGCTTCCTTGAGGGTGAATTGCATTTGGTAGGTGGTTTCTTTTGCATCAAGAACCACCATTGTACTTATATTATTCATTGTATCTAGAATTCCCATCAACCAAAACTTATATATTGTTTCAGACTCAGACTTTAGTGATGTATTATTCGACCTTAGAGTCGCGCTTAGTAGTATTGCGGTTTTCATGCTTATGGAGTTCTTTTGGTTTGACCCTCGCCGTTCGGCGTTGTATATTATTATTGCTTGTGTGGTTGTGACCGTCGTTTGACGAAGAGCTAGCTCCCGCTTGGGGATGCCTTTTATCATTGTATATATGTTGTGCTTGTTGTACCCCGTTAGGGGCCAATATTTACGAAAGAAACTCTGCTGAAATTTTTATAAAAGACTTTACCTTTTAAAAATGCACATTCGGCTTAGTTATTTAAAAACCTCGACTTCAAACATGTTTTCCTTCACTTCTTTAAACCAGTTTTCTTTACTTACTCTTAAAATGGTTTTAGATTTCTGTGCTTTTGGCTTACATGGATCAGATGGAGTCCTATAGACTTCATATGGTTCAAGGGCCAGTCACGTGCTCTTTCGAGTCGTGACAAAGTTGGTATCAGAGCGCTTGGTTGACCTTGGTTCGAGTCTAAGTTTGACTATGTGGAGCCTAGGGCGTCTATATATATATACGGAATTTAGGCTTGACCTTATGGAACTTAGACTTAGTTTAGGGGGTATTAGACCCGAACTTTCGTCCCGTAGGATGGCCCTTGGTTGATGGAATAGGTGACTAAAGTAGAGTGACGTACCGTGGGTATGTTCCGCGGCATACTTACGACACGCCACTCCGCTTAAGGAACCTTAGGATGTACATATTCTCGAGATCAGTGGTTCTCTTCATATCCATGATTATACACCCATTTGAGATCCTCGATTCTATTAGTTCCATGATCATACCTCCATTGATGTTGTTTCTTCTTATGATCATGTATCCGCTCTGGATCTGTTGTTCTCTTTCTTACCATTGATCTACTCTCTTCAATACTCGATTGAAGTTCCTGTCGCCATGTTTGAGCGCAGTTTGGGCTGCTGCTAGGGTTACGGTCAGGGCGAGCTCGTCTGGTACGAGGGCCGACCATTGTGTTTTCTGGTGACATGGGAACATCTCGAGTTGGTATTGATGACTGTGACCTCTAGTGGAGGCGAGTGCTTGGTTTTGCACCGGATGGTCGGGCCATTGTTAGAGCTGCCAGTTCAGAGAGGACTGTTGATGTACAGCATACCTTGGAGATTATGATGTCGCCTACCGTGCAGATAGATAGACCAGCTGTTGCTGAGATTGACAGGATGTCGCTTCCGGATCTTACGAGCTGAGATTGCCGGAGCTTTCAGGAAGATATGAGACAGATGATAGCTAGTCTACCCGATTTGAAAGACGAAGGTGATTCGTCCGATTTATGCGCCGGAGCGGGCCCCAGTTGAGTTGAAGATTTCCAGTGTGGAGAGTCTTAATCAGATCTAGAGCAGACCAATTCAGAGATGACCGCCAATGTGTCGCCTTTCCTGGAGGATTGAGGCGCTGTTCGGCGTACAGGCGAATGAGCCAGTTGTTGCTGCAAATGACGAGATATCGCCCAGATGGTTGGAGCTACTGCAGCATGAGCATATACTTAGAGATATGATGGACGGTTGCTAGTCACCTGAGGATGAATGACTAGGACATGTGGTTCGTTCGTTTACCGATACGAGGTCATCAGATAGATTATTTCCAGCTAGAGACGACTTCACGCAGGTTCGTTGAGAGTCGATAGAGACGATCGAATGTCAGGAGCCCATTTTCCAAGTTTAAAGTATACGGAAAGACATGCAGGTGATTCTATGGACCCTCTCGAAGAATGAAACCCTAACTCGACTTAATGACCGTGTGAAAGCCTTTGAACCTTAGGGTTTGCGGCAGTTCCGCGGCGCCATTAGTGAGGCTTGGGTTTGCCCTTCTACGGCAGGACCACCGACGCTGTGGCATGTACTCGATATTATTAAACTGTACTCAAGATGTTGATCTCTTGGGGGATTATAAGTTTCTGGCGAGTCGATCGAATGTTTCGACATCATTCGGATATCATGTGATCGGATGCATTGCTTGGGAGACTCCAGATACGAGTATAGCCGTTGGAGCACAGTCCATGCAGCCACGATGAGACGAGTCCAAATCAGTCGACATTGAAGCAGAGTGAATAAAAGAGTTCGCAAGAGATTTCGACGAGATGACGTCCCACTCCGCTGACATCAGAGATGTGATACGCACCCA
This sequence comes from Agapanthus africanus, assembly GCA_030015575.1. Classification (NCBI taxonomy): domain Eukaryota; kingdom Viridiplantae; phylum Streptophyta; class Magnoliopsida; order Asparagales; family Amaryllidaceae; genus Agapanthus; species Agapanthus africanus. The sequence continues at coordinate 390,294,990 of JASDDO010000022.1, forward strand.
GAGGCGTTGTATATGGATATATCTTCCAGAAAGAGGCGCGATAAGTATGCAGCCATTCCGGAATAAGAATTTGCTTCAACGATGGATGATGACTTCCGGGCAATCCGGCAGGAATGAGATTTGAGAGAGAAATCTCGACAGGACCTTTCTGGAATATGATACGAGAAGACCTAGACCCAGGAGTGGTCATATTGCGCACACCCAGCAGGCCAGAGTTGGCATTGTCGACGAGGTAGTTGACCAGATTCGGATAAAGGAACTTACCCAGATGCGTTGCGAATTGATCAAGGACGGACGAGTATTGAATATTCCTCCGATGGTTGGGACGTGTTCCCGAGGACTTGTTCGGCCGGACATCTTCTACAGAATGATGAAGCTACAGAGTACGCGATTTCGAGTCCGTGCGAGAGACTTCAGATTGACCGTGGCCGAGAACAGTGCAGTGCGTAGATAGCATGGCGTGACGTCATAGTGGACGACGATAGAGACAGGTGGAACCAGAGGTTCGGGCGAGACGCTGACGAGCTTTCATTACTTCCCGTCGAGACTAGAGACCTGATATGCTTACAGAGGCGTTGGGATGCGACCAATTTCCGAGAAAATATTATGCTGAGGACACAGATGTCTATCGAGTGAGAAGAGATTATGCAAGAGAGCCAGCCTCCGTACAGTTCGGCATAGGCAAGATTGGAAGAGACCTTGAGCAGGATTCCTTCCAGGACATTGCTGCAATAATGATTGCACCCAGGATCAGATGTGTGATGTGCATTCAGAGAGCCAGAGGCCGACGCCAGTGATATGCTGCTTTACGAGTGGTCGTGAGGATCGACCGAGAGATGACCAGAGAAGTGCCAGAACGGAAATCGTCCCCGTTAGCACACCTGACAGGGCCGATGAGCCGATTGACTGCGAGATAGGTAATCCGCAGTGAAGATAAGGACCCGGAGTCAGAGGACGCCAGACCGTGAGCAAGAGGCAAGTAGATATCTTGCGCTGCTAGCATTGGAAGCACCGACTCCTTCTCGACCTTGAAGGAGGAACTACCGACGACGGTATTTATGATTTGTGATTTTGTGATTCGATTATCACGTATCCGTCATCTTAGATTTTGGTATTTTAGGCGTTCTATTGCATGATTTAGTTTTGAAGACGGAGTTTCATGATATTGTTTCATGCACCCACTAGATATTTATATTTTGCGCATAAGTTATTACATTCGAGGTTTTGATTGTGATTTCATGCCTATCTTATACAGTGATTTAATTTACACTTCCAGCATAGTTTTCATGCACCTTTAGTGTTTTGATATACGATTTTGGTGCACGCCAGATGCACTAAATCGGGAATCTTCGTGCATGTCACATGCACTTGATTTTTTTTCTGTCAGGCACACACGTTGCCTACGACAGATGTTTCGTGCACACAGTTGCACCTAGATGTTGTTTTGTACACCTGTTTGACACATATATGGATTTTGATTCCTTGCGCACCAGATGCATACGATATTCTTATATATGCATTTTGGCGATTGATTTCTTGTAAAGCAGTACATTTTTATGATATTCGCTATGTATTGATGTTTTCGGAGCCCCGACAAATTGGATTTTTACTGAAATGTTTTAGTATTTGGGGTTTAAATTTAAATTCGGGGACCGAATTTCTTTAAGGGGTGTAGATTGTAACATTTCAAAAAGATAAAATATTAATTTTAGGAATTTTTATAATTTAATATTATTTTATTGAATATTTTAATATTTCGGTATTATTAAATACAAATAAATGGGAAAAAATTTGGAAAAATTATGGAAAATTATAAAATAAGGTAAATTAGAGAATTATGCCATTTCTAAGTTTAATTGATTAGTTATATGCTAAATTAGTGCTAATCGCGATTAAAAATCGCTAATCGGTTTTTTAGCATTTTTGTGCATAACATGCACATATCATTCTTTTTCACACTTGTGCATTTTCACCATGGTTTGCTTTGGGGTTACTATTTATGTGAGAAGGGTTTTTGAAGAGAAAAAAGAAAAGATAATGGAAAAGGATTATTATAATGAGGTATGGGTGAGAGAGAGAAGGGTAACCTTTGACCAAGACTTGGCCATTCCTCCATTTCTTCACCATTCCTCTCTCCCTCTTCCTTGCTTGCTGCTGCTGCTGCTTCTTCTTCACCTCCCTCCCCTCTTCAAGTCCTCTAAACAGCTCTAAAACAACTCCAAAACCCCAATCTCATTTCATTAAATGTGTGCACAAGCTCTTGATCTACACTTTGGACTAAAGAAGCAAGGATTTCGGCAACTAGGGGCAACTCAAGAAAATTCTTGAGTTGCCAAATGAGGTATTTTTCTGAACCATTAACTTAGTTATAGCATTTCCTTTACCCCCATGTTAAGATTGAATCGATATTGTGTGATGTTATGGACTTGAGGATAACCAAGTTAGGGTTTGAGGGAATTTTGTGTTGTATTGTGAAATTGAGCTCAGTAGAGGTTTTATAAACACCCTAGTGTATGAATTAAGACCCTAACCTGAAGCTTAAACCCAGAATACGGATTTTAGAAACCGATATCGGAGAAATTATGGAATCTGTGAAGGGTATATTGAATCTGCTATCACCCGAGACACCCTAAATTAAAATTGATTGGACAGTGACATGTGCAGGCACCCAGGAAGCTACCACCAAGACCCCAACCCCTAACTCATCAACCCGGCCGCAAATATATCCCGTTTGGCCGCAATTTGCGGCCTGGACCCCACCAAACTTGCTCGTTTTGGTTTTGGTGTTCCCTTATCTGTAGATTAGGCCCTTGGTATGTATAGATTTGTCTAATTGGACCTAGGGTGAAATCTGGAACATATTTCCTAAGTTGCTGTTTTGGATTCGTGTTTCCGTATTCTGTATTTTTAAGTCTGAATTTGTGTCTTGTGTTTTACCTCGACTATTTGGCGTTTATACGATGATATAGAGGATTTATTGATGGTTTTGAAGGCGTGCCATAGGTTCTAACCTATAAGCCTCTTGTCGTATCGTTTTGGGTTTCTTGTGCCGTGTTAGCTTTGATTTGATTTTAATGCGCATATACGACACTTTGATGTGTAGGTACCCCATGAAGACTACGGGACGACAAGCAAACGCGTGGTGACATCGAAAGATGGAAACGCAAGGTGAGTAGATTATATCTACAGGGGGAAGTCGGGTGGATGGCGTATAGCACCTCCGCAGTCCGTAGTTGTGATATTATATATATATGATAGTTAGGTGTACTATGAATAGCGTAGAGTTAGAAGTGACTAGTGTAGTTCATAGTCGCGAACCCTAGAATAGATTTACACCTACACGCACACCCTTGCATATTCATTATACTTGCACTGTGTTGATGATATTGGACGACATTGGAGATGAGTCGATGATGTTGGGCTTTGTGCCGCGAGATCGGTGTTTTGATGTGATTCGTATTTGGGATACGATACGTGATCTCTAGCGGGCCTTAGGACGTGTGTTTACACATGCATTTATATAGACGGTATCGATTGTACTAGACTTAGATCAGTACCCCAGATTATGTGATATGATGATAGTGATACCTGAGACGTGATGAGATAGTGTGATATTGACCCGTACCCAGCTATTGGGATGCCGTACGACGATTTACCGTACGAGCCTATATTGATGATAGATCCGCGCTCATGACTTGAGGATGTCATATGATATACTATATCGTTCACGATATTATTGAGGCGGGATCACCGACTATTATATCTATATATATATCGACTCAGATTTAGGTGGTTTCCATAATCCTCCCGATTTACTTGATACTTAGATCTGTAGTTTGCATAGTAGATGTTAGACTAGACCCGAGTCATACCTATTTCAAAAACTACGAATCATGAATATCTTAAAAGATAAGTAAAGAGATTCTACGGGTATTTTTCAAAGGACGTATCTTTCTTAAAATATACTGTAGCCCTTATTTTACTAAAAATCCTGATTCGTCTTACTTCAAACGACATAACTGCATTATATATACATATTGATGTAAATTCTTCACCGTGGTGTTGATTTTTTTGATTTCCGCATATTCATGCTATTCACATTACTTTGCATATGATTATTGCTATATTATTATCATGCTGTTAGGACACCAGCACCATTATCGATGATGCGTATGTTCCATGTACACTATTTGCCGGCTCACACACTTCATCATCGATAATTGCCATGCCACTACACTGTAGTACTGTTGCGTTCATGATATGATTCTTGCATGGTATATTGTACACTTATACTTGTACACAAACATAGATGATTCTTACTTGATTAGAGATTTGGGAACCGCAAGATGTTCTTCAAAAATGATTCGTTTTAAAAGAGCGGTTTCCCTCGACAAGTGCACATTACTATTCCATGTAGCATGACTTATGATATGCTTACCTTTCTTACATGTCGCATACATCATGTTTTGATTAAACGCATTGAGATATGTTGTTTCCATGATATTTCTGGATTTGGGAACCGTGGGTATTTCCAAAGAGAATATATAATTGTGTTAAAAACCCGGTTACCCTTGATATGATATTTCAGTGCGTCCACCATGTGTTTTCTCGGTGCTGAGAGCGACATGTGAAACCCGATTCGAGGAGGTGGATGAGGCCGATTGCGGGTACATGGTGGACCCGGTATGGTACCCCGGGGCGAGAACGGTTTCTCTGTGTAGTAGACGGTGAGCCTGGCAGAGGGACTACTACCTACCGGTGATTGTATTTGAGCTCGGCGGATATCTGGAGGATACCGACCAGAGTTGAGAGATGGACATGGGCTGACCCGTACTGCCGGGGCCGAGGGACGATACCGCAGACGGAGCCCCATATGGATGAGGATATGGGCTGACCCGTACTGCCGGGGCCGAGGGCCGATACCGCAGACGGAGCCCCATATGGACGAGGATTTACGTGTCGATGCTAGGCACGGGTTTCATGATGTTTTTCCTTGATTTTGTTTATATCCTCATATTTGCTTACATGATGCTTCTTGTCATTGGGTGACGGGTGGACGGGTTCCACGTTTATTGTCATTGGGTGACGGGTGGATGGGTTCCACGTATATACAGACATGGATCATATACAGACTGGATTTACACTGATCATACTTCATTTGTATATATAACAGGGTATGAGGCGCTGTTATATATACCCTTACACCAATATTAGTGGTATGGGACGCTAATATATGTGTATTGATACTTTATCATTTTTACTTCATGCAGACATACCTTACATCTATGACATGTTATTACCTAAGTACTTGGCACTACATACCTGTTTAGATGTTGCTTGCCACCTTATCATGTATCAGCTTATTCTTGAGGTTTATATACTGATCGTATTGACTTAGGATCATGTCTTGCATTCGGTTTCTGCTTGTAGATATTCTCTATTCACGAGTTGGCAACTCACCCCCGTTGTGCCACAGTTCTTGCAGGTTTTGCCGTACAGGTTCCTTTGCGGCATTTCTGGCACATTGCTTCCTTGAGGGTGAATTGCATTTGGTTGGTGGTTTCTTTTGCATCAAGAACCACCATTGTACTTATATTATTCATTGTATCTAGAATTTCCATCAACCAAAACTTGTATATTGTTTCAGACTCAGACTTTAGTGATGTATTATTCGACCTTAGAGTCGCGCTTAGTAGTATTGCGGTTTTCATGCTTATTGAGTTCTTTTGGTTTGACCCTCGCCGTTCGGCGTTGTATATTATTATTGCTTGTGTGGTTGTGACCGTCGTTTGACGAAGAGCTAGCTCCCGCTTGGGGATGCCTTTTATCATTGTATATATGTTGTGCTTGTTGTACCCCGTTAGGGGCCAGTATTTACAAAAGAAACTCTGCCGAAATTTTTAGAAAAGACTTTACCTTTTAAAAATGCACATTCGGCTTAGTTATTTAAAATCCTCGACTTCAAACATGTTTTCCTTCACTTCTTTAAACCAGTTTTCTTTACTTACTCTTAAAATGGTTTTAGATTTCTGGGCATTTGGCTTACTTGGATCAGATGGAGTCCTATAGACTTCATATGGTTCAAGGGCCAGTCACGTGCTCTTTCGGGTCGTGACAGGGACTGCACCCAAAAACTACCTGTTTGCACGACTCCTTTGAGCCGTGGTAGGGTAGTAATCAAAGTACAGTGGGAACACACTCGAGGCGAAGTGACAGTGTCAAGTCAACGGACTAAGCTGTACTCATGTCACCTGGGAACTGATAACTGAAGATAGGTATAGTACCAACCAACAGTTCCCAACGAGTCCTGTCCAGTGTACTCGTAACCTAACGAGCACCCGCATACTATCTCAAGTACGGCGTACTGACGGCTATGGGACAGACCGTCTCCCAAGCTGGGATGAGAAGCGTATACGCTAGTCTACTCTGGAGTATCGATGCCCTGTCTCGATAGTCCTACGACTTGGGACCTGCATAAGGATGTGCTTGTGGATTACCCAGCCCCCACGAGTGTGACTGCCATCACAACGTTGGTAGTCAAGCAAAGATCCTAAGGGCTCTGCTAATGTGTAAAGGCAATATGCTAAAAGAAACACATGCACACATTTAAGCAGAAACAAACCAAGTAGCATACTACTATATTGAGCAAGATTGTCTATACAAGGTGAATATCCCAAGCTTCCATCAAGTAATATACAAACTAGTATGATACAGTAATGGCCTCTAGGGCATATACACTAACACTAAATCCATATTCCGGAGTTCTAGTCTCTGGTTTAGGCCTGAATTCTAGCACTAGGGGGTTTGTATGGCCTCTACTGAGTTTAATTACCCAACACCACTGAAGAATTCCAAAACCCTTAACTAGAATTTTCAAGGTTTACCCAAACCACACAATATCGGTTCTAATCTAACATGGGGGTAAAGGTAATGGAAAACTAAGATAAAGGTCCAGAAATTACCTCATTTGGCAACTCAAGAATTTTCTTGAGTTGCCCCAAGTGTCCAAAATTTGATTTTTCTTGGTCCAATGTTCTTCCCTTGAGCTTGTGAACATTTTTGATGAAAAGGAGATAGGGTTTTGAGGTGTTTATTGAGGTGATTTTGAGGGGGTTGAAGATGGAGGGGGAGGAGGCAGCAGCAGCAAAGAGAGAGGAGGGGGAGGAAATGAGTGAAGAAATGGAGAGGGAATGGCATCATGACAAGGGTTGACCCTCACCCACTCTTTCTCTCTCTAACCCATACTTCATATTCTATTCTTTTTCCCTTTTCTTTTCTATTTTCTTTCTCTCCTCAATAGTAACCCCAAAACAATTGCCATGCACCCAAATAATGTAGTAAAATGCAACAAGTGTTAATAAAAATATATGGTGCATGTTTGCACAAAATACGCTTAAAGCGTGATTAGCGATTTTTAATCGTGATTAGCACTAAATTAGCATATAGTTAATCATAAAAACTTAAAATTTGCATAATTCACATAAAACACCCTCTTTTAGTAATTTCTATAATTTTTTCAAATTTTTCCCCGTTTATCGGTATTTAATTATACCGCCTTATTTAAAATATTCAATATTTTATTACTAAATTATAAAAATTCCCAAAAATAATATTTTATTTTTTTGAAATGTTACAATTTATATGGTATTGTACCATTAGTGACAGGTATATACACATATAAGACATAGCTACATGTACATCTTGTATATATACTTACACATACACCCGTATGGTATTACATCATTATTGATAGGTACATGCTCATAAACCTTGTTGTAGTTACATGTTCACCTTTATATGATGTTGCGTTTGGTTTCGGAGAAATTAGGAACCGCATGATACGTAATAACTTGTTACAGTTAAATAGCGGTTTTATCTTTATATGCTCATATTACTGTTTCATGTTGCATATATTATATTTCAAGGATTTCGCATTGTAATATGGTTTTCATATGATGTTTTAATCCTGCGTATATATATCAGTGGTATGGGACGCTGATATACATATGCATATATACGTATATATATATATATATATATATATATATATATATCAGTGGTATGGGACGCTGTTATATATATACACCTACATAATTTATCATCATAATGATCTATGCAAATATACTTATTCATTTTATATGAGGGACGATTTTATGGTCGATATGTGGGCCGATATTAAGGTCGATATGAGGGCCGATATTATGGTCGATATGTGGACCGATTAGGACTGACGGAGCCCGAGGGCCGATCCGTACTGACGGAGCCCTATATATATATATATATATATATATATATATATATATATGAGTATTTACGTGTCGATGCTAGACACTAGTTTTTATGATGTTTTCTGGTGTCGATGTTAGACACTCAGGTTCCATGAGACTTACATGATGTGTTTTATTCCGTACTCCGCATTTATTTGATATGCATTGCTTCATGTATTAGTAGTACTTGATAGAGTACCTTTCATGACTGTTGCATATACATATTTCCATTTATTGCTATCAGATTGCATGTGATAGATTAGCGCAGTATGTGCATACTTGCGATTACCTGCATATGTTATTTACTATTCATGAGTTGGCAACTCACCCCCGTTGTGCCACAGGGTTGTACATGTTGTCCCTCAGAGCAGTCAGAGGCAGGGCTTTCTTCTTCCTATCGTATCATCTTTCGTAGTGGATACCGCTATGGCTGACTGTGTGCAGTTTTGCTAGGTGAGTTTTGCGGTTATCCGATGATACTCATTTGTATATTCGTTGTATCCAGTACTCTCCATCTACTACTTCATGTATTGACTTAGAGATGAGTTGTGAGGACGATATTGTATATTTTTTTGTGACTCTGGAGGTCTTTTATGTCGTTTTATTTATATCGTCTTTTTCTTCGCTACGGCGTCGTATATATGTTGTGGTGGTTGTTTTCCGCCTTTGGGCGTGGATTTGCTCCCGTTTGGGGATGCTTTACTTATATCTTTTGTTGTACCCTTTTTGGGGGCTTGTTTTACAAAGGAAGTGCTGCCAAATTTTAAAGGAAGTAAATTTGGACTTTAAAGAATTTTGATTGAGATTCCAAATGTTTTAAAAATGTTCTTATCACTTACTACCTTGATAGTTTAGATTGCTGGGTTTTTGGCATACTTAAATTGCGTTACGCCTGTAGACGTTACATGGTTAAAGGCCGCCACGTGCCAAATTTGGGTCGTGATAACACTGAACGGACTCTCCGAGAACTCCTAGATGGTGTTATACCTATCGTCAGATAGTAGTTCTCTGGTGACACTGGTACAGGTTAGTCTGTCAACCCGAGATCATCATAGAGTCTTGTGTGATTCCCACAGTGCTTTGATTTCCACCTTACCAAGTTCAAGAGATCTTGCAAAACGGTGGTTATTGGGTACAATCCCGAGTCACATGGAGGCAATGAGCGATAGGAGGGGATTTCGTCTCTCCCGGTATTGGGGGTTGATGTTGCGCTATGCTCGATTGGACGTAAAAGGAAATCTCTGTCTAGGGTTGCTGAGATCTACTGGTAAGTGTTATCAGTAGTTTCTTGAACCGTTATAGACCTCACAATGGCATGAATTATCAGGGCTATTGGGGTCTGACGTTTACCACCCCCAGGCTGAGATATGCGACATATCTGATGAAGAGACTGGACTGTACGGTAGTGTTACTGATTGGATTCGCAGGAGTATGAGCAGGCTTGCTTGTTGATCTTCTGATCGCTGAATACCCGGGTGGCCGTTACATTTAGCAGACCGCTTGCAGCTTGTGGGTGACTGATATGATCACCACATACTGCCGGCATATTGACGAGTCATTAGAGTTCTACACAGAGGTTTCCTAGTTCAAGCGAAACGAAGTAGGGGTATATATGTGATATGTGCGGGACCGAGATTAATGTGTGTATGTGATACCGTATTATATTCTCGCGATATGTGATATCGTCCGGTTATATGTGATATAGCCGGGATGTCGAATCAAGTGTTGATTCGACAAATTGATACATTTGATATTAGTCGGTTATATGTGATATAGCCGGAATATTAAATCAAATGTTGATTTGATAATTTAATGTATAATTATATATTTGATATATTATCTTACATTAACTAATATTAGCTCACTTAAAATTTCTTTTTCTCACTAGTGTACACTTAGTATATATGTGATATATATTAATGTACATCTTTTGTGTCATGCTTGATGCCACATGCTACATGGGTGTTTGAGACTCACCCCATGCTTATAATATTGATAATGTTTTATTTATTTAAAGTAAATAAAATTATTTGGAATTAATTCACATGGTTGAACTTTGTAGAAACTTGTGGAACCATTGACCAAGTCCACTAATTTTGTTTTACTTGTAGATATTTATTAACCTAACTACTATTGTTAGACATGGTTTATTCTCTACATGAGTTAGTGTATGACACTAACCCACCCATTGTTGCTATTCACACCTCATGAGCTTCATTCTCTTCTCTCTTCATCTTCTTCTTCATCAAGAGCTTAGCTCTCTAGGTTTATGGGAGATGATGAAAAATAGTGAGAAAATAATTTCTAAAGTTAGCAAAATTCCTACTTCATCAACCTCTTCTTTACTAGCCATTTAGATTGGGTTGTTTCTTCACCAAGTTCATCACTTCGTGAAGATATAGCTTGAGTTAGTGTCTCCTCGACGTAGATCATCTTCGGCCTCAAAGACTTCAAGCAAGCTTGTTCATTTCACCTTGTGGAGCCTCACTAGAGTCCGGGAGATCACTACTTGGAGCGAAGGGACTACTATACGGAGCTATTGAAGTGAAGGACCGGTCTACAAAGGTTGTATTCCTCGTTCACTTAGATGTAAAGATGTTTACATGCTTGTTCGTCTAATTCTCTAGTTTAGATTCTAGCGTTAAGGTTCTTTAGCGCGCCAATTTATGTAAAATGGCATGGACGATACCTCCCGAAACCCAGCGGCCGCCAAGGGAACACAGCAGTGTTATCAGAGCCATGCTAGAGAATTAGACGATGTGTATAGGATTACAAAACCGAAACAACTCTGAAACACCCGATACTAAAATCTAGTTTCTGTCGATTTATTCAAAGCCTCTAAAAAAATTTTTAGCAACTACAAAATGTTATATGAGATGTAACATGAACACAGTAGAAATTTGAACCCTCCCCACCTGTTTTTGGCCGGACACAAGGCATGAAAATCCGAGCTCGCCGGTTTTCCTTGGACATTTTGGCTTCAAATTTCTGTAGTGTTCCAGTCTCTGGGTTTTGGTGTTTCAGGTGTTTCTTGTTTTTGCTGAAATTGCATGAGATGTTAACTTTCTGTAAAGGCAATTAAGAGTGTTTCGTAGTCGTAATTCTAACATCTATTCGGGTTATTTAGACGATGTTAAAATGTTCGAACGGATATCAATAACCCAATTTTCCCTCGCTAGAAATTTATCAATAGTTGGATTTTTTCCAAGTTTAAAATCTTCAGAAAATCATGCAAGCGATTCTGTGGACCCTCTAGAAGAACGATACCCAAACACGACTTTTTGGATCGCGGAACTGCGGTTATACCCTAGGGTTTGCGGTAGTTCCGTGGCGACATGAGTGAGGCATGGGTCGGCCCTTCTACGGATGGTTCATAGGTGCTGTGGCATGTTCTGGGTACTTTTTAAACTCCGCTCAAGTGTTGAGTTCTTTGAGAAATTCTGGGTGTTTGTTTATTCGATCGAAAAGTTTAACATCGTCTGGCTATCTGTGATTGTAATACATTATTTGGAATCCACAAATTTAGTTTTGTGAAAACTAATTTGAATTTTATAAATCTACTAAGTTAATCTCATTTGATCGGTTGCCACGGGATTTTGATGTGGATAAAAAGTCCGTCGCAATTACGTAGTGTACGCGGATACTCACCGGGTAACCTTACTAGATAGCCATGTCCCATAGCCCCGACCAAGTGACTGTAGGAGAACCCCGTCGCCAAAAGCATCTGTTCGGGTGCTCGCGGCCGTGGTGTTCCGCCTAAGTGCACTTCGTCGACGACATCGGGGGTGCGGCCGTCTACTAAAGTTTCCGACAAGCATTCGATCAGGTTATCGGGAATCTTGTTTAATTACCCGACAGGTTATTGGAAAGTGTTTTTAATATCGAGACTAAAATGCGGGGTTTATAATTGTTAGGCATGTGATGTCTAACGAATTCATTTAGTCAGGAATGAAATCCAAAGTATGTGATACATTGGGTTTATGATGTCTATGGTGGTTGCGGTTTCCAATTGTTGTAGTTTTTCACTTTCTTTTCTGCGACCGTAAGTGTAATATGTGGTGTATCATCAGTTTCGTTGCTATATGTCAACGACAATTGGGATATGCATATTTACTTACGTTGATGACATGTGATGTTATGTGTTGCTGTGATATATTATATTGGATCGTCGTGTTTTGAATAGCCCGGGGTTTTTATGTGAGATGAAAGTTTTTCATTTTCATTCATGTAAAAACTTGTATTTAATATTCTTTTATTGGGGCACTTCCGGGTTGAGGATGATGTCACCATTGATGTATATTATTTACTTTTCCGCATTAGGATAGACCCATAGAAGGGAGCACAAGTAACCGGGTTCTAGGGTCCAATGGGAGACCATCTCAAAGAGTTGAGACCGGGTCTCCTAACTCTAGAATTGGTAGGGTTGCTTGCCGCTCTCGTAGGGGTATAGGGATGTGGGTTTGGCTATTCATCGCGACCGTGGAATCCGCGTTTTTATTGGCTTAATTTAAAACACGGAATTCCTAGTATATCCAATATTTCATATGTGTTCTTCTGCTGCTAATATTCTGTGATGTGATCACTTGATAAGTTGAGACAAATGCTTATATTATATATATGATATATAATAATTATTGCTGCTCTTGTTTGTTCTGTGATGCTTAGGAAGCATAATTGATGGAACTTCATTAATGTGATTAATAAAAGAAAAAGAAAACTAAAGATGTTGTAGAAACTTGTTTTAAAAACTGGTAGCTCAAGTTCTTGCTTTGCATAGCGGTATTCCTTGTAGAATATCCAACACCTTATTCGATAAGGAAAGAGCTGAGATCCCTTCACCGGGAGTGACCTCTTTAGCGAAACTAGCAGATGCTACAACCCACTCGGTTTTGTCTTTTGATTGCTTTTTTAGTTCATGCTTTGCATAGTGGTATTTGTGAAATATCCTGCACCTTATTCGATAAGGAAAGAGCCAATATCCCTTCAACGGGAGTGACCTCTTTAGCAAAATTAGCAAAAGCCTAAAAAACACTCCTTTTCAAAATCACTCGATTCTACAACGATATCAAGTTCATTACGCAAAAGGTTTTCTTAAAAACCTCTCGTAACCCTCTGTCATTTTAGGAAGTAAAGTACTTAGTATTCGTGCTACGTTTGTTGACCATAGTTAAGGCGTAGTGTGCGGTAGCTAAGTGATGTCTTCCTACACAGCATATGATGCAATTAATTAGGATAGTCATATGACTTTGTTGATAATAGTTAAGGGTCATATTGGTGGGTCTAATTAATCAGGAAATGACGGGTAGAACTTGACTAGTGCTTATGATTTGTTAACCATAGTTAAGGTCATAAGTCACTAGGGGTAAAATATTATCGGGAATTTCAAGTGTTGAAATTTGCAATGAGATTGCATACCTTCTGTGAGATAGTTGGATCCCGATACCCACTGCGAGTAAGAGTTACTCCTGGGAGAGTTTTACACATTACAATTAGCCGATCAAGTAGGTGTCTAGAAAGGTGTTAACGGGGTTACGCCCGTGGGAAAATGAGGTTTATTTTAATTTGGTTTGTGCGAATGCACGGGAAACCTCCCTCAAAGTACCGACACTGGCCTGGCCGAAAGATTGGCGAAGTTGTACGGTGTAATTAATCCTGGTTATTCTTACCTTTCAGGGTTTGAAGGAAGATTTGATAAGAGCAGTGGGAGCCATCCTGATTAGATAAAATTATAACCAATCTAATCTTGCAAGAGCGCACGCTGAGTGTTTTTCTTCTCTCTCTCTCTCTCTCTCTCTCTCTCTCTCTCCTGGTAGTGACCATATCACGTCTTAATCAAGATAATAATATGGATGCATTGACCAAACCTGCTTATTATACTGTGCTGGGGAACGTTGGTTCCGCTCTATCTTATAATTGTTATAAGGTCGAGTAGGAAATAGGAGAATATCAGGATTCCCATGCCACCCATTCGAGGAATAAGCATGTTGATGCATATTCTTCGGTTGTGTTCATTACCTAGAACTGTTTCTCAGTATCCTTTAGGTCAAGGGTATGAGATACCGGATTAGGATCCCACATATGTAATCTGTTACATGGGCTACAGAACGGTAGAGAACCGGGACAAGGTGATATGTCACTAAGTGTTAGAGAATGGTGCAATTGTTGCAGCCATATCAGTTGCCAAATATCACCTTGTATTACCAAGTGGTAAATACATTGATTTTGAACGAATATTATTACATACCGAACCTGATATACAAAATTACATCAAATTCTTTATTGAGTTAAAGAAGGATATGATTTTGTATTGCTGGATAAATGTTGTGAACATTTTTCTTAATTAAGAGTTGATTGGAGCAGGCACGTTATTTAATGGCATAATACGTTCTAAATGAAACCACAGTTCAAAGTATAGAACACACACAAGAGGAATAGTTCAGAAATGAATGAATCCTTCTTACGGAATTGTAGACTAGGTCATATCAATGCGACACGACCAGCTAAGTTACATAAGGATGAATATGAGAATCTGTTCGAATTTTTATCTTATGATACTTGCCTGTCTTGTCTCAAAGGTAAAGTTACCAATACTCCATTTACTGGAAATAGAGAATGAGTTGCTGAACTTTGGGACTGATACATGATGATGTATATGGTCCCATGTCTACAAATGCCAGGGTTGGTTCTTTGTACTTCATTACATTCATCGATGATCTCTCAAAATTCAGACATGTGTTCTTGTTGAAACACGAGTCTGAAACTTTTGAGATATTCAAGGAATATAAGCTTGAAGTTAAGAACCAGACGAGTAGAAGTATTGAAGTCCTGCGATGTGATCGAGGAGAAGAATACTTGCGCATGGAGTTCCTGGAGTTTCTAAAAGGAGAATGGGATTCTCTTTCAGCTTACTCCTTCGTATACACCACAGCACAACGGTGTATCGGGGCAGAGGTATCGCACCCTATGAGATATGGTGCGCTCTATGATGAGTACTGCAGAATTACCTGTTTCCTTTTAGTGTTATGCACTTGAGAAGCTGCATACCTATTGAATGGGGTTCCAACCAAATCAGTGCCTACCACTCCATATGAGATATGGTATGGGAAGAGACCATGTCTTAAACGAGTTAAAATATGGGGTTTTCTGGCCTATGTTGAAAAGCAAAATCCGGACAAGCTCGAGGCAAGGTCAGTTCTGTATAAGTTAGTTAGATATCCCAAACATTTGCGAGGGTATATCTTCTACCATACTGAGGAGAAAAAGGTGTTTTGTTTCTCAGCATGCCACCTTTTTAGAAAAGGTATTTCTTGTGAAGAAATTTGTAGACATGAGGTAGAACTGGAAGGAGTTCCAGCTGGACAAACTAACAGCTGAAGATTTGGTGAAACCAAAGGATTCAATAGTATCCAACGAACCTCAGCCTCTCTGAGAATCTGATAGGGTTCCTCGTCCACCTGAGAGATACTACGGTTTTCTCGTTGACGGTGGGAGCGAGGATTGGATCATGGTAGTTGATGACCCAACCAGGTTTAGGCAGGCTATCACGAGTGTGGACTCAGTGAAATGGCTGGATGCTATGCGATCAAAGATGTAATCCATATACATCAACAAAGTATGACTTTGAATGTTGCACCTAAAGGGGTAAAACCCATCAGGAGCATGTGGATCTTGAGAAGATTCTTCATGTAGATGGAAAAGTTGAGATTTTCAAAGCTATGCTTAAGTCCATCAGGATTAAAGCAGATATCGCGGAGTTAGAGCATCTGTTTTGATGTGGCAGTCAAAGAGTTTGACTTCATCAAAAATGTAGATGAACCTTGTATATACAAGAAGGTTGTAGAGAGTAAGGTTGTCTTCCACGTATTGTACGTAGATGACATACTCTTGATAGGAAATGGTTACCTATGCTACACTCGGTCAAGCTCCTCTTATCATGAGGCTTCTCCATAGAAGATCTGGATGTTACCTACTACATCTTGTGGATATGATCTATGGTGATAGATCTAAGTGGATGTTGGGAGTGTCCCAAATCCAGGTACATAAACACGGTACTAAAGGGGTTTAGTATGGAAGATTCTAAGCGTGGTGGTTCGCCCATTTACTCAGGAATCACTCTCTCCAAAAGATGTCTTCCAAGACTAATTTGGAGAGAGCTTGCATATAAGGGATACCCTATGCTTCGGCAGTAAGTGTTAGTGTATATGCCCTAGGGGCCATTATTGTATCATACTAGTTTGTATATTACTTAATGGAAGCTTGGGATATTCACATGTATATAACAGTCTTGCTAAACATGGTAGTATGCCACTTGGTTTTTCTATCTTAATATGTGAGTATACGTATTGATAGAGCTCTTAGGATCTTGCTTGACTACCAGCGTTGTGATGGCAATCACACTAGTGGGGCTGGGTAGTCTACAAGTACATCCTTATTCAGGTCCCTAGTCGTTGGATTATCGAGACAGGGCATCGATACTCTGTAGTAGACTAGTGTGTACGCTTCTCATCCCAGTTGGGGAGATGGTCTGTCCCACAGCCGTCAGTACGTCGTACTGGAGATAGTATGCAGGTGCTCGTTAGGTTACGGGTACACCGGACAGGACTCACAGGGAACTGTTGGTTGGTTTTATACCAGTCGTCAGTGAACAGTTCCCAGGTGACATGAGTACAGCATAGTCCGCAGACTTGACACTGCTACTTCTCCTCGAGTGTCTCCCTCTGTTCTTAGATTGCTACCCTACCACGGCTCAAAGGAGTCGTGCAAACAGGTACCAGTTGGGGTGCAGTCCCGAGCACTTGGAGGCAGTGGCGGTTAGACATGATTCGTCTCTCCCGGTTGGGGGTTGATATCGCGCTGTGTCAGAGAGCCATTACGCAATGTCCCTGGCCAGGGCAAGAGAGATTTGCTGGTAGGTTCCAGTAGTTTCTCAGGGTGTAATGGGCTTCGCTCCGACACGACTTATACCGCTATTAGAGGACTGACGCTTGCCGCCCCCTAGGCCCGATATGCGATAGTCTTAGAAGAACAGACCGGACTGTACGGAGATTGTCACATCAGACTCATTAGGAGTTCGGATGGGTTTCCTCATCGGCCTTCTTATCGACATCTACCTGGGGACCGTTACATACAGCTAGTGCCGCTTGCGGTCTGTGGTTAAACCCACTGCCAGCGTAGTAGTCGAGTCTCTAGAGTCCCACACAGAGAGTTTCCCTACTCTAGGCGAAACGATATAGAGGTCGTATGGTTTTACGACAAGGGTTCGGACGCATACGTGCGTTTACGCACGTACGACTTTCGGACAGTTTTTACTAGTCGGCTTTGGTTTAAGCCAGTTACTAGTATCCGGTTATTGGATTTATACAGTCTAAAGTTTTTCCGTGTTTTCACGGATAGGAGGGGCGTTCTCGTAATTGCGCGAGAAGCTTCTAGAAGAAGGTGACTAAGGAGGTTAAGGTGGCATATACATTAAATGAGATTAGTGAGTCATATGGATGATTCATCCATGTCATTAATGCTTCATAATTGCTTAATGACTCACGGAGATGAATCACCATTAGATATTTATCAAGCATGGTTGTAAATCATTATCTTTTCTTTTCTTGATAAAATAAAATGCTTGATATATATTATGATAACTCATTTTCTCATTTGATTATTATGTTCATCTTCTCTCTCCTCAAGCTCTCTCTCTTCAAACCCTAATCCTCCCCTCTCATGTGTTGAGTACAAGGATTAGTTAGACTACTTAATCCATAACCATACTCTATTTCATCTAGGTACTTTGATTAGCACTTAAAGATACCTAGTTGCCTCAAGTTTAGAGGCAAAGCTTGGAGTTTAGCTCTCGTGGTGGATCGTCAACTACTTGGAGAAGGCCGAGGAGGAGGTGGAGTTCGTAAAGACGTAGGACACGGTTCTTTAGGTATAATCCCTTCACATAGTAGTTTAGAACTTCTATGTTTGATGTTATTTATCGTTTAGCATCGATTCATGCGGTTAGTCGATGTTTAAGCAAAGAACAAGATCGTTTTTCATATTTCCGCCTCCCCGCAAGTCGTGGGGTGTTGCACATCGACTTAAAGTAAGCTCTATCATGTATGCGATGCTATGTACCAGACTGGATGTAGCTAACTCACTAAGTGTAGTGATCAGGAATCAATCGGAACTTGGGAGAATCACTGGGCAGCTGTGTAGGACATTCTTAAGTACTTGAGAAGCACAAAAGAAATTGTCACGACCCGAAAGAGCACGTGACTGGCCCTTGAACCATATGAAGCCTATAGGACTCCATCTGATCCAAGTAAGCCAAAAGCCCAGAAATCTAAAACCATTTTGAAGAAAAAAGTAAAGAACTGGTTTAAAGCAGTGAAGAAATACAGGTTTGAAATCAAGGTTTTTAAATAACTAAGCCGAAAGTACGTTTTGGAAACAATAAGTCTTTTCTAAAAATTTCGGCAGAGTCTCTTTTGTAAAACTGGCCCCAAATGGGGTAAAACAAGGATATCAATATATGCAAATGATAAAGGCATCCCCAAGCGGGAGCTAGCTCTTCGTCAATCGACGGTCACAACCACGCAAGATATGATAATATACAACGCCAAGTGGCGAGGGTCAAAACCAAAAGAAAGCTCAAAAGCAACAAGGAAATCCGCAATACAACTAAGCGCGACTCTAAGGTCGAAATATACAACACAGAAGTCTAGGTCCGAAAGAATATACAAGTTTTGGTTGATGGACATTTCTAGATACAATAAATAAATAAGTACAAAATGGGGATTCTTGATGCAAAAGAATCCACCTACCAAAAGCAAATCACCCGCAAGAAGGTAGTGTGCCAGAAATGCCGCAATAGAACCTGTACGGCATAACCTGCAAGAACTGTGGCACAACGGGGGTGAGTTGCCAACTCGTGAATAGAAACATCTACAAGGATAAATCGAATGCAAGACATAAACCTAAGTCAACAATCAGTAATATATCCACAAGAGTACATCTGAGTGTGATAAGGTGGCAAATCAACATCTAAACAGGTATGTGGTGCCAAGTACTCAGGTAATAACATGTCATCAGTATAAGGTATGTCTGCATGAAGTAACCATAATGAAATATCAATGAAATCAATACACATATATTAGCGTCCCATACAACTAATATTGGTGTAAGGGTATATATAACAGCGCCCTCATACCCTGTTATATATACAAATAAAGTATGATCAATGTAAAACCAGTCTGTATATGATCCAAGTCTGTATGTATGTGGAACCCGTCCACCTGTCACCCACTGACAGCAAGCATCATGTATGCAAGTATGAGGATACAACAAAATCATGGAAACTCATCATGAAAACCCATGCCAAGCATCGACACGTAAATCCTCCTATATCGGGCTTCCGTCATTCCGGGTCAGCCCTCTCTCAAGTATACATATATCGGGAATCCGTCAGTCCGGGTCATCCCTCTCTCAATACATCGGGCATCCGTCATTCCGGGTCAGCCCTATCTCAATCCATCGGGCATCCGTCAGTCCGGGTCAGCCCTCTATCGATCCATCGGGCATCCGTCAGTCCGGGTCAGCCCTATATCAATCCATCGGGCATCCGTCAGTCCGGGTCAGCCCTATATCAATCCATCGGGCATCCGTCAGTCCGGGTCAGCCCTCTATCAAACCGTGCCTCAAGCACCGAGAAAACACGGGGCGACGCCCCAAATATCATATCAAGGGAACCGGGTTTTTAAACGATTACTTATTTGAAAAGAGCACGGTTCCCAAATCCCGAGATCACATGAAAATCCACCTCAAGAAGTAAATCCAATGCGATGTGCTATGCAATCAATCCATAATGTATGCGACATGTAAAGAAAGTAGCCATATCGGAAATCATGCAACATGGAATAGGAATGTGCATACGTCGAAGGAAGCATCACATCACGAATGCAATAGTACTACAGTGTAGTGACATGGCAATTATCGATGATGAAGTGTGTGAGCCGGCAAGTAGTGTACATGAAACATACGCATCATCGATAATGGTGCTGGTGTCCTAACAGCATGATAATAACATGGTAATGAACATATGCCAGCAATGCGAATAGCATGAATATGCGGAAATCTAGTAATCAGCAGCACAGTGAAGTATCTACTATGCAACTACATCTAAGTATATATGTAGATATATAGTCGGTGACCCCGCCTCAATGTCATATCGTAAGATATCCTCTAGCTATGAGTGCGGATCTATCATCAATATCAGCTCGTACGGTAAGCCGTCGTACGGCATTCCCAAAAGCTGGGTACAGGTCAACATCTCACTGTCTCATCACATAACAAATATCACCATCATCAAATCATATAGTCTGGGTGTACAACTCTATATCTAGTACAAACGGTAACATCGGTAAAGTATGCATGCGGGGGTAAACACACATCCCAAGCCCGCAAGAATCACAAGCCGTATCCCACATATGAATCGTATCAAAATACCGATCTCCGGGCACCAAGCCCACATCATCAACTCATCTCCAAAGTCGTCACATATCATCAATCACAGTGTAAGTACATGTGAAAAGCAAGGGTATAGGTATAGGTGTAATTCTATCCTAGGGTTCGCGACTATGAACTACACTAGTCACTTCTAACCCTACATATCCAAAATACACCTAATATCACAATACCATATAATAAACTATCTACGGACTGCGGGGGTGCTATACGCCATCCACCCGACTTTCCCCCGTAGATATAATCTACTCACCTTGCATCATCATTTGCGGACATCACCATGCATTTGCTTGTCGTCCGAAGTCTTCATGGGTACCTACACAATCAAAATATCGTATATGCGCATTAAAACCAAATCCAATCTAAAACGGCGCATAAACTCCAAAACGATACGATAAGGGGCCTATAGGTGAGAACCTATGGCACTCCTTCAAAACCATCCATGATCCTCTATATCGTCGTATAAACGACAATAGTCGAGGCAAAACACATTCCACCATTTCAGAATCCAAAAATACGGAATACGGAAACACGAATCCAAAACGACAACTTAGGATATAAGTCCCAGATTTCACCCTAGAAAGAATCTGTCAAAACTAGAAGTACCCAGGGCCAAGAATTGGGGAATTGGGGCTGTGCACAGAAAACGAGGAAGTTCCTCACTGGTCTGGCCACAAATTGCGGCCAGAATGGAGGTTTTGGCGGCCGGGAAGAAGAGGTAGGGGCTAGGGTTTTGGGGTTAGTTTCCTGGGTGCCTGCACATGCTACTGTCCACTCAATATTATTTTAGGGGTCTCGGGGTGAAAGCAGATTCCATTTAACCCTCACAGATTTCACAATTTCCCCGATATCGGTTTCTAAAATCCGTATTCTGTGGTTCTAGCATCAGGTTAGGGTCTCAATTCAAACACTAGGGTGTTGGTATAATCTTAACTGAGCTCAATTTCATAATGCAACACCAATTCACTCAAACCCTAACTAGGTTTCTCTCAAATCCATAATATCACACAATATCGATTCTAAACTAAACATGGGGTATAAGTAATGCATAAACCAAACTAATGATCCAGAAAATACCTCATTTGGCAACTCAAGAATTTTCTTGAGTTGCCCTCTAGTGGCCAAATCCATGCTTCTTTAGCTCCATGTGTAGATCTAGGGATTTTGGACATTTTTAATGAAAGGAGATTGGGGTTTTGGTGTAGTTTTAGAGATGTTTCATGGCTTGAGGAGGGGAGGGAGATGGAGGAAGGGGCAGCAGCAGCAAAGCAAAGGGAGAGGGAGAGAAATGATGAAAATGGCTAAGGGTTTGGTCAATGGTTCAACCCTCTCTCTCACCTACCCTCATCATTACACTTTTTCTTTTTCTTTTCCCTTTTCTTTTAAAACCCAACCCTTCTCACACCAATAGTAAACCCAAATGAAAACCATGGCTAGAAAAATACACAAGTGTAGAAAAGTGGTATGTGCAAGTTTTGCACAAAATTGCCAAAAAACCCAATTAGCGATTTTAATCGCGATTAGCACTAAATTAGTGTCAAACTAATCACAAAAACTTAAAAATGTCATAATTCACTAATTTACCCTATTTTAGAATTTTCCATAATTTTTCTAACATTTTTCCTATTTATTTGCATTTAATATTAAAATAATCAATAAAATAATATTAAATTATAAAAATTCCCAAAATTAATATTTTATATTTTTGAAGATGTTACAATCTACCCCCCTTAAAGAAATTCGGTCCCCGAATTTAAATTTAAACCCCCACTACTAAAACAATCTCAGTAATAAACCAAAGTCGTCGGGGCTCCGAAATCATCAACACAAAGAACGTCACAGCGCAATGCATGCGCAAGGGTACTGAGCAGATAACTCAAAATCAAAACTCCGTCAAGCATCCCGCAATCATCGGAGTCGATGTAAAAACACAATGTCAAATCCAATACAAAACCGATACGATATGGATCGAAACTACACATGTAGACATCCAATCTATACACGTAAAAAGCTGATGTAAAACATGCAAAAGTATATCCAGGTACCGTCTACCGACTAGTCCTGCTCAGCATGAAAGCAAAAACCCAACATCATAAAAGGTACTGCTCCAAAAGGAATAAATCTCAAAAATGTACATAACACAATCCTGTGCGTCTGGTGCGCACGGAAATCAAAAATCCAATATGTGCTAAACAGGTGCACAAAACAACATCTAGGTGCAACGGGTGTGCACGAAACCTCTGTCATGGGCAACGTATGTGCCTGACAGCCAAGGTCCGGTGCATCTAACATGCACGAAGAAATCTCGATTTAGTGCATCGGGTGCGCACCAAAATCGTATCAAAAAAACATGCGCCCAACACGCGCGAAAATCCAAATCTGTGCATCCATCGTGCACGAATGAAAATCTAAACCCTGCGCACTCAACATGCACGGAATCACGAAATCCAATAACAAACATCGAATAGGTGTAAAGCACATCACCAGCACGGAGTGCAAAACCAACCATCAAAATCCGGGTCAAAATCAACGATAAAATGCGTCTCAAACCAAAATCAGGTGTACCTCAAAGGAAAATCTCACAATCGTGTGCATCAGCGTGCACGAATCAAAGCATAACACTAAAATGCATGAAAACTCTGCGCAAAATATATAAATATCCAGTGGGTGCATGAAACCAACATCATGAAACTCAGTCACCAAAACTAAATCATGCAAACAGAACGCCCAAAATACCGAAATCCAAAACGACGGATACGTGATAATCGGATCACAAAATCCCAAATCATAGATACCGTCTTCGGTAGTTCCTCCTTCGAGGTCGAGAAGGAGTCGGTGCAATCCACAGCTAGCAGCGCAGGATATCTACCTGCCTCTTGCTCACGGTCTGGCGTCCTCTGTCTCTGGATTCTTATCTTCTCTGCGGATTACCTATCACGCGGTCCATCGGCTCATCGGCCCTGTCAGGTGTGCTAACGGGGACGATTCCGTTCTGGCACTTCTCTGGTCACATCTCGGTCAAACCTCACGACCACTCGTAAGGCAGCATATCACTGGCATCGGCCTCTGGCTCTCTGAAAGCACGTCTCACATCTGATCCTGGGTGCAAACATCGTTGCAGCAATGTCCTGGAAGGAATCCTGCTTAAGGTCTCTTCCGATTATGCCTATGCCGAACCAAACGGAGGCTGGCTCTCCTGCACAACCTCTTCTCGCTCAAAGGGCATCTGTGTCCTCAGCACAATATTTCTCCAGAAACTGGTCACATCGCAACGTCTCTGTAAGCAAATCAGGTCTCTCGTCTCGACGGGAAGCAATGACAGCTCGTCAGTGTCTCACACGAACCTCTTGTTCCAACTGTCTCTATCGTCGTCCACTATGACGTCACGCCAAGCTACTATGCACTGCACTGTCTCGGCCACGGTCAATCTGAAGTCTCTCACACGGACTCGAATCACGTATTCTGTAGCTTCATCACTCTGTAGCAGATGTCAGGCCGAACTGGTCCTCGGGAACACGTCCCAACCATCGGAGGAATACTCATCACTCGTCCGTCCTCGATCAATTCGCAACGCATCTGGTTAAGTTCCTCTGTCCGAACTTGGTCAACTACCTCGTCGACAATGCCGAACTCTGGCCTGCTGGGTGTGCGCAACACGACCACTTCTGGTCTAGGTCTTCTCGTATCGTACTCCAGAAAGGTCCTGCCGAGATTCCTTTCTCAAATCTCAATCCTGCCGAAGTGCCCGGAAGTCATCATCCAATGTTGAAGCTCACGCTTATTCCGGAACGGCTGCATACTTATCGCGCTTCTTCCTGGAAGATATATCCATATACCACGCCTCTGGGTGCGTATCACCTCTCTAATATCAGTGGAGTGGAACATCATCTCGTCGAAACCTCGTACGAACTCTTTTCTTCACTCTGCGTCAATGTCGACTGATTCGGACTCGTCTCATCATGGTTACACAAACTGCGCTCCGACGGCTATGCTCGCATCTGGAGTCTCCCAAGCAGTGTCCCATCACAATGTCCGAAAGATGTCGAACCATCCGATCGACTCGTCAGATCCTCATAATCCCCCAAGAGTTCACATCTCGGGTACACTTTAATAGTATCGAGTACATGCCACAGCGTCGGTGGTCCAGCCGTAGAAGGGCAAACCCAAGCCTCACTAATGGCGCCGCGGAACCGCCGTAAACCCTAAGGTTCAAAGGCTGTCACACGGTCATTAAGTCGAGTTAGGGTTTCATTCTTCTAGAGGGTCCATAGAATCACCTGCATGTCTTTCCGTATACTTTAAACTTGGAAAATGGCTCCTGACATTCGATCGTCTCAATCGACTCTCAACGAACCTGCATGAAGTCGTCTCTAGCTGGAATCAATCTGCCTGATGTCCTCGCATCGGGGTAAGCGAACTCACCACACGTCCTAGTTATTCATCCTCCGGTGACTAGCGACTCACTATCATCCCTCTGAGTACATGCTCATGCTGCAGTAGCTCCAATCATCTGGGCGATATCTCATCATTTGCAGCAACAACTGGCTCATACGCCTGCACGCCGAACAATGCCTCAATCCTCCAGGAAAGGCAATACATAAGCGGTCATCTCTGAATCAGCCTGCTCTAGATCTGAGTAAGACTCTCCACACTGGAAATCTTCAACTCAACTGGGCTCGCTCTGGCGCCAAACCGGACGAATCACCCTCGTCTCTCAAATCGGGTAGACTAGCTATCATCTGTCGCATATCTGCCTGAAAGCTCCGGCAATCTCAGCTCGTAAGCTTCGGAAGCGACATCCTGTCAATCTCAGCAACAGCTGGTCCATCTGTCTGCACGGTAGGCGACATCACAATCCCTGAGGTATACTGTACATCAACAGTCCTCTCTCAACTGGCAGCTCTAACAAAGGCACGATCATCCGGTGCAAACCAAGCACTCGACTCCACTAGAGGTCACAATCACCCATACTAACTCGAGACGTTCCCATGTCACCAGAAAACACAATGGCCGGCCCTCGTACCAAACGAGCTCACACCGGCCGAAACCCTAGCAGCAGCCCAAACTGCGCTCAAACACGGTGACAGGAATCTCAATCGAGTATCAAAAGAGTACACCAGAGGCAAGAAGGAAAACAACAGATCCAAAGTGGATACATGATCATAGGAAGGAACAGCATCAATGAAGGCATGATCATGAAACTAATAGAATCGGGGATCTCAAATGGATGTATAATCCAGGATATAAAGAGAATCACTGATCTCAAAACAAATGTCCATCCTAAGGTTCCTTAAGCGGAGTGGCGTGTCGTAAGTATGCCGCGGAACATACCAACGGTACGTCACTCTACTTTAGTCACCTAATCCATCAACCAAGGGTCATCCTAAAACGACGAAAGTTCGGGTTTACACCCCCTCAACCAAGTCTAAGTTCCGTAAGGTCAAGCCTAAGTTCCGTATAAAAACAACTCCCTAGGCTCCACATAGTCAAACTTAGACTCGAACCAAGATCAACCTAGCGCTCTGATACCAACTTTGTCACGACCCGAAAGAGCACGTGACTGGCCCTTGAACCATATGAAGCCTATAGGACTCCATCTGATCCAAGTAAGCCAAAAGCCCAGAAATCTAAAACCATTTTGAAGAAAAAAGTAAAGAACTGGTTTAAAGCAGTGAAGAAATACAGGTTTGAAATCAAGGTTTTTAAATAACTAAGCCGAAAGTACGTTTTGGAAACAATAAGTCTTTTCTAAAAATTTCGGCAGAGTCTCTTTTGTAAAACTGGCCCCAATTGGGGTAAAACAAGGATATCAATATATGCAAATGATAAAGGCATCCCCAAGCGGGAGCTAGCTCTTCGTCAATCGACGGTCACAACCACGCAAGATATCATAATATACAACGCCAAGTGGCGAGGGTCAAAACCAAAAGAAAGCTCAAAAGCAACAAGGAAATCCGCAATACAACTAAGCGCGACTCTAAGGTCGAAATATACAACACAGAAGTCTAGGTCCGAAAGAATATACAAGTTTTGGTTGATGGACATTTCTAGATACAATAAATAAATAAGTACAAAATGGGGATTCTTGATGCAAAAGAATCCACCTACCAAAAGCAAATCACCCGCAAGAAGGTAGTGTGCCAGAAATGCCGCAATAGAACCTGTACGGCATAACCTGCAAGAACTGTGGCACAACGGGGGTGAGTTGCCAACTCGTGAATAGAAACATCTACAAGGATAAATCGAATGCAAGACATAAACCTAAGTCAACAATCAGTAATATATCCACAAGAGTACATCTGAGTGTGATAAGGTGGCAAATCAACATCTAAACAGGTATGTGGTGCCAAGTACTCAGGTAATAACATGTCATCAGTATAAGGTATGTCTGCATGAAGTAACCATAATGAAATATCAATGAAATCAATACACATATATTAGCGTCCCATACCACTAATATTGGTGTAAGGGTATATATAACAGCGCCCTCATACCCTGTTATATATACAAATAAAGTATGATCAATGTAAAACCAGTCTGTATATGATCCAAGTCTGTATGTATGTGGAACCCGTCCACCTGTCACCCACTGACAGCAAGCATCATGTATGCAAGTATGAGGATACAACAAAATCATGGAAACTCATCATGAAAACCCGTGCCAAGCATCGACACGTAAATCCTCCTATATCGGGCTTCCGTCATTCCGGGTCAGCCCTCTCTCAAGTATACATATATCGGGAATCCGTCAGTCCGGGTCATCCCTCTCTCAATACATCGGGCATCCGTCATTCCGGGTCAGCCCTATCTCAATCCATCGGGCATCCGTCAGTCCGGGTCAGCCCTCTATCGATCCATCGGGCATCCGTCAGTCCGGGTCAGCCCTATATCAATCCATCGGGCATCCGTCAGTCCGGGTCAGCCCTATATCAATCCATCGGGCATCCGTCAGTCCGGGTCAGCCCTCTATCAAACCGTGCCTCAAGCACCGAGAAAACACGGGGCGACGCCCCAAATATCATATCAAGGGAACCGGGTTTTTAAACGATTACTTATTTGAAAAGAGCACGGTTCCCAAATCCCGAGATCACATGAAAATCCACCTCAAGAAGTAAATCCAATGCGATGTGCTATGCAATCAATCCATAATGTATGCGACATGTAAAGAAAGTAGCCATATCGGAAATCATGCAACATGGAATAGGAATGTGCATACGTCGAAGGAAGCATCACATCACGAATGCAATAGTACTACAGTGTAGTGACATGGCAATTATCGATGATGAAGTGTGTGAGCCGGCAAGTAGTGTACATGAAACATACGCATCATCGATAATGGTGCTGGTGTCCTAACAGCATGATAATAACATGGTAATGAACATATGCCAGCAATGCGAATAGCATGAATATGCGGAAATCTAGTAATCAGCAGCACAGTGAAGTATCTACTATGCAACTACATCTAAGTATATATGTAGATATATAGTCGGTGACCCCGCCTCAATGTCATATCATAAGATATCCTCTAGCTATGAGTGCGGATCTATCATCAATATCAGCTCGTACGGTAAGCCGTCGTACGGCATTCCCAAAAGCTGGGTACAGGTCAACATCTCACTGTCTCATCACATAACAAATATCACCATCATCAAATCATATAGTCTGGGTGTACAACTCTATATCTAGTACAAACGGTAACATCGGTAAAGTATGCATGCGGGGGTAAACACACATCCCAAGCCCGCAAGAATCACAAGTCGTATCCCACATATGAATCGTATCAAAATACCGATCTCCGGGCACCAAGCCCACATCATCAACTCATCTCCAAAGTCGTCACATATCATCAATCACAGTGTAAGTACATGTGAAAAGCAAGGGTATAGGTATAGGTGTAATTCTATCCTAGGGTTCGCGACTATGAACTACACTAGTCACTTCTAACCCTACATATCCAAAATACACCTAATATCACAATACCATATAATAAACTATCTACGGACTGCGGGGGTGCTATACGCCATCCACCCGACTTTCCCCCGTAGATATAATCTACTCACCTTGCATCATCATTTGCGGACATCACCATGCATTTGCTTGTCGTCCGAAGTCTTCATGGGTACCTACACAATCAAAATATCGTATATGCGCATTAAAACCAAATCCAATCTAAAACGGCGCATAAACTCCAAAACGATACGATAAGGGGCCTATAGGTGAGAACCTATGGCACTCCTTCAAAACCATCCATGATCCTCTATATCGTCGTATAAACGACAATAGTCGAGGCAAAACACATTCCACCATTTCAGAATCCAAAAATATAGAATACGGAAACACGAATCCAAAACGACAACTTAGGATATAAGTCCCAGATTTCACCCTAGAAAGAATCTGTCAAAACTAGAAGTACCCAGGGCCAAGAATTGGGGAATTGGGGCTGTGCACAGAAAACGAGGAAGTTCCTCACTGGTCTGGCCGCAAATTGCGGCCAGAATGGAGGTTTTGGCGGCCGGGAAGAAGAGGTAGGGGCTAGGGTTTTGGGGTTAGTTTCCTGGGTGCTTGCACATGCTACTGTCCACTCAATATTATTTTAGGGGTCTCGGGGTGAAAGCAGATTCCATTTAACCCTCACAGATTTCACAATTTCCCCGATATCGGTTTCTAAAATCCGTATTCTGTGGTTCTAGCATCAGGTTAGGGTCTCAATTCAAACACTAGGGTGTTGGTATAATCTTAACTGAGCTCAATTTCATAATGCAACACCAATTCACTCAAACCCTAACTAGGTTTCTCTCAAATCCATAATATCACACAATATCGATTCTAAACTAAACATGGGGTATAAGTAATGCATAAACCAAACTAATGATCCAGAAAATACCTCATTTGGCAACTCAAGAATTTTCTTGAGTTGCCCTCTAGTGGCCAAATCCATGCTTCTTTAGCTCCATGTGTAGATCTAGGGATTTTGGACATTTTTAATGAAAGGAGATTGGGGTTTTGGTGTAGTTTTAGAGATGTTTCATGGCTTGAGGAGGGGAGGGAGATGGAGGAAGGGGCAGCAGCAGCAAAGCAAAGGGAGAGGGAGAGAAATGATGAAAATGGCTAAGGGTTTGGTCAATGGTTCAACCCTCTCTCTCACCTACCCTCATCATTACACTTTTTCTTTTTCTTTTCCCTTTTCTTTTAAAACCCAACCCTTCTCACACCAATAGTAAACCCAAATGAAAACCATGGCTAGAAAAATACACAAGTGTAGAAAAGTGGTATGTGCAAGTTTTGCACAAAATTGCCAAAAAACCCAATTAGCGATTTTAATCGCGATTAGCACTAAATTAGTGTCAAACTAATCACAAAAACTTAAAAATGTCATAATTCACTAATTTATCCTATTTTAGAATTTTCCATAATTTTTCATAATTTTTCTAACATTTTTCCTATTTATTTGCATTTAATATTAAAATAATATTAAATTATAAAAATTCCCAAAATTAATATTTTATATTTTTGAAGATGTTACAGAAATGTTCTTAGGGTTTTGGAAATGGTGAACTCCAGCGGGAGTCCTTTACCAATTCCAGCTCCTAGAGTGATAAGGACGACCGAAAGTCAGTCATGGGCTTTGTTTTTACCCTCAGTGGAGGGACGGTATGTTCGAAGAGTTCCAAGCTAGATACCGTGACATAACTAGACGATGAAGGCTGAATACATCGGTACCAACGATGCTGCCAAATTGGCCGTCTGGACATTTCTAGTTCATGAGATGAACATGGTTCACACCATTGAGCGTCCAATAATTGTTATTATGACAACAATGGAGTTGTGGCTTTGGCCTAGGAACGCCGGTCCCATCAGCGATCTAGATAAATTCTGAGGCAAGTATCACCTGATCAGGGAGATGGTTGATCTCCAAGGAATCGAGGTCAGGAGAGATGAAGCAAAGATAACACTGCGGATCCACTCATAAAGGCCTTTCCCTAGAAAGACTTCTATAGGACGTTGAGTATGAGATACTGCAACAAATGGCCTTCGTGCAAGTGGGGGATTGTTAGTTTTATGTATGCCCTAGAGGTCATTACTGTACATGTGATGTATATTGTAGTGGATGCTTTGACATATATAGGGAAGACTTTCTTGCTCGACATGATAGTATGCTATCTTGTTGCACTTTATCTTAACATGTACAATTATTGTCTCTCTATTACATGTTGATAGAGCCCTTAGAATGAGTATTTGACTGCCAGGATTATGATGCAGATCATACTAGTGGGGCAGAGGTAGTCGGTAAGTACATCCTTCAATTATTCCTAGTCGTAGGAGTATCGAGACAGGGTATCGATACTCCAGAGTAGACAAGCGTATGCGCTTCTTGACCCATATGATAGGCGATGGATGATCCCAAATCCATTGGTGTTTGACATCAGAGAAGGTATACAGGTGCTCAGTGGAGACTAGGTACACTGAACGGACTCACCGAGAACTCCTAAATGGTATTATACCTATCGTCAGTTCTCTGGTGACACTGGTACATGTTAGTCTGTCGACCCGAGATCGTCATAGAGTCTTGTGTGATTCCTACTGTGCTTTGATTTCCACCTACCACGTTCAAGAGATCGTGCAAAACGGTGGTTTTTAGGTACAGTCCCGAGTCACATGGATGCAATGAGCAATAGGAGGGGATTTCGTCTCTCCCCGTATTGGGGGTTGATGTTGCGCTATACTCGATTGGCCATAACAAGAAATCCCTTGCCATGGTTGCTGAGATCTACTGGTAAGTGTTATCAGTAGTTTCTTAAACCGTTATGGACCTCACATAGGCATGACTTATTAGGGATATTGGGGTCTGGCGTTTACCACCCACAGGCTGAGATATGCGACATATCTGATGAAGAGACCGGACTGTATTGTAGTGTTACCGATTGGATTCGCAGGAGTATGAGAAGGCTTGCTTGTTGATCTTCTGATCGCTCAATACCCGGGTGGCCGTTACGTTTAGCAGACCGCTTGCGGCTTATGGGTGACTGATATGATCACCACCTACTGCCGGCATATTGACGAGTCTTTAAAGTCCAACACAGAGGTTTCTTGGTTCAAGCGAAACGAAGTAGGGGCACATATGTGATTTATGCGGGAACGAGATTAATGCACGTATGTGATACCGTATTCTATTCTCGCGATATATGATATCGGCCGGTTATATGTGATATATCCGGGCAGTTGAATCAAGTGTTGATTCGACAAATTGATACATTTGATATTAGTCGGTTGTATGTGATATAGCCAGATTATTAAATCAAGGGTTTATTTGATAATTTAATGTATAATTATATATTTGATATATTATCTTACATTAACTAATATTAGCTCACTTAAGATTTCTTCTTCTCACCAGTGTACACTTAGTATATATGTGATATATATTAATGTACATCTTTTGTGTCATGCTTGATGCCACATGCTACATGGGTGTATGAGACTCACACCATGCTTCTAATAATGATAAGGTTTTATTTATTTAAAGTAAATCAAATTAGTTGGAATTAATTCACATGGTTGAAGCTTGTAGAAGCCATTGGAACCATTGACCAAGTCCACTAATTTTGTTTTACGTGTAGATATTTATTAACGTAACCATTATTGTTAGCCATGGTTTATTCTCTACATGAGTTAGTGTATGACACTAAATCACCTATGGTTGCTATTCTCATCTCATGAGTTTCATTCTCTTCTCTCTTCATCTTCTTTTTCATCAAGAGCTTAGCTCTCTAGGTTTATGGGAGATGAAGAAAAATAGTGAGAAAACAATTTCTAAATTAAGCAAAATTCCTACTTCATCAACCTCTTCTTTACTAGCCATTTAGATTGGGTTGTTTCTGTTAGTTATATGTATGCCCTAGAGGCCATTACTGTACATACGATGTATATTGTAATGGATGCTTGGACATATATAAGGAGGACCTTCTTGCTTGACATGATAGTATGCAATCTGGTTGTACTTTATCTTAACATGTACTCTAATTGTCTCTATGTTACATGTTGATAAAGCCCTTAGGATATGTACTAGACTACTAGGACAATGATGAGATCATACAAGTGGGGCCACGGTAGTCGACGAGTACATCCTATAACAGTTCCTAGTCGAGGGTGTATCGAGACAGGGCATCGATACACCAGAGTAGACTAGCGTATACGCATCTTGACCCATATGATGGGAGATGGATGATCCCATATCCATCGGTGTTTGACATCAAGGATGGTGTACGGATGCTCAGTAGAGACTGGGTACACTGGACGGACTCGCCAAGAACTCCCAGATGGTATTATACCTCACTTCAGATGGCAGTTCTCCGGTGACACTGGTACAGAGTATTCTGTTGACCCGAGATCATTATAGAGTCTTGTGTGATTCCCACTGTGCTTTGATTTCCATCAAACCAGGTCCAAGAGGGCATGAAAAAAGGTGGCTTTTGGGTACAGTCCCGAATCACATGGAGGCAATGAGCGATAGGAGGGGATTCGTCTCTCCCGGTATAGTGAGTTGATGTTGCGCTGTGTTCGATTGGCTATAACCGGAAATCCCTGGCCAGGGTTGCCGAGATTTATTGGTAAGGGTTATCAGTAGTTTCTCGAACTGTTATAGACCTCATATCGATACGACTTATCAAGCTACTGGGGTTTGACGTTTACCACCCCTAGGCGAGATATGCGACATATCAGACGACGAGACCGGACTGTACGGGAGTGTTACTGATTGGATTCAAAGGAGAATGTACAGGCTTGCTTGTTAATCTTCTGATCGCTCAATACCCGGGTGGCCGTTACGTTTAGCAGACCGCTTGCGGCTTGTGGGTGTTTGATATGATCATCACCTACTGCCGGCGTATTGACGAGTCTTTAGAGTCCTACACAGGGGTTTTCCTGGCTCAAGCGAAACGGAGTAGGAGCACATATTTGATATGTGCGGGACCGAGATTAATACGATATGAGATACCGTATTCTATTCTCGCGATTCGTGACATTGATCGGTTGTATGCGATATAGCCGGGTTATCGGATCAAGTGTTGATTCGATAAGTTGTTACACATGATATTAGTCGGTTATAGCCGGGTTATTAAATCAAGAGTTGATTTAATAATTTAATGTATAATTATATATTTGATATATTACATTACATTAACTAGTATTAGCTCACTTATGATTTATTTTCTCACTAGATTGTGCACATTGTTTATATGTGATATATGCAAGTGTACATGTTTGTATCATGTTTGATGATGCATACAAGATGGGTGTATGAGACATATATCGAGTTTAGGTTAAATTAGGGTTTACTTATTTCCTTAAGAATAACAAAAGAGAGGTGACTTTAGTCATTGTTATCAAGCTTGTAGAAGCTTGTTTGCAACATTGACAAAGTCACATCTTTTGTCATTCCTTAGGATATTAGTTAACCCAACCCTTAACCTCATACTATGGTTAATTCTCTACATGAGTTAAGCATGAGGGCTTAACTCAACCTTGGTGCAATAATTCATTGGATAAGTTTTCATTTGGATGAATTATTCATGAGACTTCTTCTTCTTCATTCAACAAACAACTTTCTAGCTTCAATGGAGTTTGAGAAAAAGTGTGAGAAAATCAATTCTAAAGTGAGCCCACCTCCTACTTCTTCATCCTCTACCACTTGCCATGTAGTAGAGTGTGTTCTCTTCACAAAGTTCATGACCTAGTGAAGGAATAGCTTAAGTTAGTGTCTCCCCGACGTAGATCATCTTCGGCCTCGAAGTCATCGAAGCAAGCACGTTCGTTCTTCTTGTGGAGCTTCTCTAGAGTCCGGAGTTCATGATCGCAGCAAAGGGGACATCTACACGGAGCTTAAGAAGTGAAGGACCGGATCTACAAAGGTTGTAATCCCTCTCACTCAGTGTTAAAGTGTTTAACATGCTTGTTTTCGCCTGAACCCTAGTTTAAAGATCCGGCTTTGGGTTGTTCGGCACGGCTAATTTTTTAATCGGGCATGGTTGATGCCTCGTAGACCCTTGTGGCAGTGCCTACTAACCCTACAGTGGTATTAGAGCCAAGCTAGAGCTTTAGGCGAAGTCTGGACGAAGTTTAAAGTTCGATCGAACCCAGAAACCCCCGATTATACCCTTCTCTGGATATTTTTCAAAAATGTAATTTTTTATGAATTAAAAATGCTCAGAAAATTAAGCAGGAAAAAATAAGAATTACTGTGAAGTACGGTCCACTAATGCTGTTATATGACCGCGGAACCGCGACCAAACCATGGATTTGGCGGCGGTTCCGCGGCCAAAATTATGACTTAGTCCCTGGAACTTCATATATTTATTCTTAGGTCCTTTCTTGTCAATTTTTTCTGGGAAGTTTTTAATTCCACTCAAGTGTTGAGTTTTCTAGGGTTGTATTGGGGACTCGTTGATTCGATCGGATAATTTAACTTTGTTTAGTTATTTTCCGGATAATTTTAGAAACTGTTAAAAAGTTCGAACGGATATCAATAACTCACTTTTTCCCCAGTCGGAAAATTTTTCAAACGTTGGATTTTTTCTCGAGTTTAAGAACGTTCTAAGTCGTGCAAGTAACGCGGTGGACCCTCTAGAAGACAACAAACCTTAACTCGATTATCTGACCGTCTTGAACTGCCTCTGAACCTTAGGGTTTGGGGCAGTACGGCGTGCCACATGTGAGGCATTGGCTTGACCCTTCTACGGCTGGACCATTGGTACTGTGGCATGTGATGGATGTTTTTAAACTGATTTCAAGTGTTGAGATAAATTGGGGAAACCCTGGGTGTTTGATTATTCGATCGGAAAGTATAACATTGTCTATTTATTTAGAATGTGATACAATATTTGGAATCCACAAGTAGTTATGAGATAACTAATTTGAATGTTATAAATTTAGCAGTTCAGTCTCAGATGATCGGTTGCCACGATATTTTGATGTGATCAAAAGTCCGTCGCAATCACGTAGCGTACGCGGATACTCGCCGGGTAAACTTAATAGATAGCCACGCCCCATAGCCTCGACCAAGTGACTGTAGGAGAACCCCGTCGCCAAAAGAATCCGTTTGGGTGCTCGCGGTAGCGGTGTTCCGCCTTAGTGCACTTCGTCGACGGCATCCGGGGGTGCGGCCGTCTACTAAAGTTTGCGACGAGCATTCGATCAGGTTGTCGGGAATCTTGTTGAATTGCCCGACTAGATATTGAAAAGTGTTTTCGATAATGAGACTAAAATGCGGGGTTTATAATTGTTAGGCATGCGATGTCTAAGGAATTCATTTGGTTAGGCATGCGATGTCTAAAGAGGTTGCGGATTCCAACTGTTGTAATTTTACACTTTCTTTTCTGTGACCGTAAGCGTATTATGTGGTGTATCGCCGGCTTCGTTGCTATACATCAACGATAATCGGGATACGCATACTTGCTTACGTTGATGATATGAGATATTATGTGTTGCTGTGATATGTTATATTGGATCGTCGCGTTCTGAATAGCCGGGGGTTTTATGTGAGATGAGAGTTTTTTCTTTTTCATTTATGTAAAATTCATATGTATGTAATATTCTTTTATTGGGGCACTTCCGGGCTGAGGATGATGTCACCGTTGTATATTATTTACTTTTCCGCATTAGGTAGACCCAAGGCGGGTAGCACAAGTAACCGGGTTCCAGGGTCCAGTGGGAGACCATCTCAAGGAGTCGAGACCGGGTCTCCTAACCCTAGAATTGGTAGCGTTGCTTGCCGCTCTCGTAGGGGTCTAGGGATGTGGGTTTGGCTATTCATCGCGACCGTGGAATCCGTGTTTTATATAGGCTCGTATTAAAACACGGACGTCCTAGTATATCCAATATTTCATATATGTTCTTCTGCTGCAATGTTCTGTGATGTGATCATATTACTGCCTGAGACGAATGTTTATATTATAAATATGAGATATATGTTATATTGCAGATTTCGTTTCAAAAGTGATGCTTATGAAGCATAATAAAATGGGACTTCATTAATGAGATTAATGAAATAAAAGAAACCTAAGATGTTGTAGAAACTTGTTTAAAAACTGGTAGCTCTAGTTCTTGCTTTGCATAGCGGTGTTCTTTGAAGAACATCCATCACCTTATTCGATAAGGAAAGAGCCGAGATCCCTTCATCGGGAGTGACCTCTTTAGTGAAACTAGCAGATGCTACAAACTCGGTTTGTCTTTTGATTTCTTCTATAGTTCTTGCTTTGCACAGCGGTATATATGATATACCCTACACCTTATCCGATGAGGAAAGAGCCGACGATCCCTTCACCGGGAGTAACCTCTTTAGCAAAAATAGAAAAGGCCTCAAAAACACTCCATTTAAAATCACTCGATTCTACAACGATATAAAGTTCATTACGCAAAGGGTTTTCTTAAAAACCTGTCGTAGCCCTCCGTCATTTCAAATAAGTAATAGTTAGTATTCGTGCTGCGTTTGTTGACTCAGTCAAGGCATAGTGTGCGGTAGCTGATTAGTGCTTATCTGCAAAACATATGATGCGATTGGATTAAGGTAGTCGTGCGGCCTTGTTGACTCAGTCAAGGGTCGTGCGGGTGGGTTTAATTCAATCGGGAAATGACGGGTTGAACTTTACTTGCGGTCTATGGTTTGTTGACTCAGTCAAGGTCATAGATCGCTTGGGGCAAAATATTATTGGGAATTTCAATTGTTGAAATTTGCAATGAGATTGCATACCTTCTATGAGATAGTTGGATCCCGATACCCGCTGCGAGTAAGAGTTACTCGTGGTAGAGTTTTACACATTACAATTAGCCGATCAAGTAGGTGTCTAGAAAGGTGTTAACGGGGTTACGCCTCTGGGAAAAGGAGGTTTACTTTAATTAGGTCCGTGCGAAAGCACGGGGCACCTCCCTCAAAGTACCGGCACTGGCCTGGCTAAAAGATTGGCGAACTTGTAGCGTGTAATTAATCCCGGCTAGTCTTTCCTTTTAGGGTTTGAAGGAAGATTTGACTAAAACAGTGGGAGACATCCTGATTAGATATATTAGATAACCAATCTAATCTTGCAAGAGTATACGCTGAGTGTTTTCTTCTCTCTCTCTCCAGGTAGCGACCATATTACGCCTTAATCAAGATAATAATATGGATATATTGACCGAACCCGCTTGTTATACTGAGCTGGGGAACGTTGGTCCCGCTCCAACTTATAATTGTTATAAGACAGAGCAGGAATTGAGGATTACCCGTGCCGCCCAAACGAAGAAAGTGCATACTGATGCATCATCTTCGGGTGTGTTCATTACAGAGAACTATTTCTCAGTATCCTTTACGTCCTGGATATCAGATACCGGATCAGGATCCCGCATATGTAATTTGTTACATGGGCTACAGATAGGTAGAGAACTGAGAACGGGTGATAAGTTTCATGAGATTGAAACGGTGCAATTGTTGCAGCCAAGTCTGTTGGTCACTATCACCCTGTATTACCAGAATACATTGATTCTGAACGAATGTTATTAGATACCGAACCTGATATACAACATCATATCAATCTCTTTATTAAAGTAAAGAAGGATATAATTTTGTATTGTTGGATAATGTTTTGAACATTTCCTATATCAAGAGTTGATCGGTTCAGGCACGTTATCTAAAAGCATAGACGTTCTAAATCAAACCACGGTTCTTAACGTATAGAACACACACAA
The DNA here is from genome assembly GCA_030015575.1 of Agapanthus africanus. NCBI lineage: Eukaryota > Viridiplantae > Streptophyta > Magnoliopsida > Asparagales > Amaryllidaceae > Agapanthus > Agapanthus africanus. Next base: position 390,333,473 of record JASDDO010000022.1, read on the forward strand.
GAGGAAGAGTTCAGAAATGAACAAATCCTTCTCGAGGCATTGTAGACTAGGTCATATCAATGCGACCCGACTTGCCGAAGTTACATATAGATGCATATTTAAATTAGTTTGAATTTACATCTTGTGAAACTTGCCAGTCATGTCAAAAAGATAAGATGACCACATCTCTGTTTATTGGAAACAGAGAAAAAGTTAGTGAACTTTTGGGATTGATACATGCTGATGTATGATGGTCCCCAGTCTACACATGCCATGACCGGTTCTTTGTACTTCATTACATTCTCTGATGATCTCTCAAGATTCAGACATATGTTCCTGTTGAAACACAAGTCCGAAGCTTTTGAGATATTCACAGAATATAAGTTAGAAGTAGAGATCCAACAAAAGGTATAAGTATTATGTCCTTTGATGAGATCAAGGAGGAGAATACTTGAGCACGGAGATCCTGGACTATTCTAAAGGAGAATGAGATTCTCTCTCATCATTACTCCTCCGTATACACCATAGCACGATGGTATATCGGGGCGGAGCAATAGCACCCTATGTGATATGGTGTGCTCTATGATGAGTACTACTGGGTTTCCTATTTCCTTTTGGGAGTTATGCGCTTGAGAAGCTGCATACCTATTGAATAGGGTTCAAATCAAATCAGTTGCCTGCCATTTCATATGTGATATGGAAAGGGAAGAGCCCATATCTTAAGTTTGTTAAGATTTGGGGTTGTCCGGCCTATGTCTAAAAAGCATAATCCGGACAAGCTCGAGGCAAAGTCAGATCTGTAGAAGTTTGTTGGATATCCCAAGCATATGCAAGGGAATATCTTCTACCTAACCGAGGAACAAAAATGTTTTGTTCCTCAACATGCCACCTTTGTGAAAGGGAATTTCTTGTGAAGAAATCAGTGGTCATGAGGTAGAACTGGAAGAAGTTCCAGCTATACAAACTACAGCAGATGATTTGATAGAACCAAAGGATTCAATAGTAACCAACGAACTTCAGCCTCTCCGCCGATCTAGTAGGGTTCCTCACCCACCTGAGAGATACTTCGGTTTCTCTATGACAGTGGGAGCGAGGATTACATCATGAGATGATGACCCAACTAGTTTCGAACTGGCCATCAGGAGTGAGACTCTGTAAGAATGGCTGGATGCTTATCGATCTGAGATGGAATCCTTATACACTAACATAGTATGGACTTTGGTTGCTCTATCTGAAGGGTTAAATCCCCATCAGGAGCAAGTATATATTGAGAAGATTACTAGGTGTACATGGAAAAGTTGAGACTTTCAAAGCTATGCTTAAGTCCATCCAGATCCTACTTGCCACGGCTATATACCATGACTACGATATCTGGCGGTTGGGTGTCATGACTGCTTTTCTAAATGTTGATTTGGAAGAGAGCGTCTATAAGTACACAGCCAGAGGGCTTCGTAGACAGTGGGAGCAGCGGAAACGTGTGCAAGATGCTTTATAGGATAAAGCAGGCATCGCGGAGTTGGAACATCTGTTTTGATGTGGTAGTCAAAGAGTTTGACTTCATCAAAATGGTAGATGAACCTTGTATATACAAAAAGGTAGTAGGGAGTATGGTGGTGATCCTCGTAGAGTACGTGGATGACATACTCTTGATAGGGAAGGAGTTTCCTATGCTACGCTCGGTCAATCTCCGCTTATCACAACGATTTTCCATATCGGATCAAAGTGATACCTCCTAAATCCTGGGTTTTGGATCTATGAGATAGATCTAATTGGATGTTAGGATTCTCACTAGTTGTAGTGAGATGGTATCAATCGATCCTGGGGAGAATCATTGGAAAGGTTCCAGGGTGATAAGGATGACTGAATGCCAGTCACAGGCATTGTCTTTACCCTCAGTAGAGGGACGGTATGTTGGAAGAGTTCCAAGCTAGATACCATGACTTACTAAACGATTAAAGGCAAGATACATCGTTACCAAGGATGCTACCAAAGAGGCAGTCTGGATATATAAGTTCATGAGGTGAACTTCGTTCCTACCATTGTGTGACAATGGAGTTGTGGCTTAGGCCAAGGAACACCCGTCCCATCAGAAATCCAGATATTCTTCTTAGGCAGTATCACCTGATCATGGAGATGGTTGATCTCCAGGGAGATCAAGGTTAGAAGAGTAGACACAGAGGAAAACAGCGCGGATCCACTCACAAAGGCCTTTTTCCCAGTAAAGACTTTTTATGGGATGGTTGAGTATGAGATACTTCAACCGCAGCTAATTGTTCGGTATGTGATACCACAACAAATGGCCCTAGCGCAAGTGGGAGATTGTTAGTTATATGTATGCCCTAGAGGCCATTACTGTACATATGATGTATATTGTAATGGATGCTTGGACATATATAAGGAGGACTTTCTTGCTCGACATGATAGTATGCAATCTGGTTGTACTTTATCTTAACATGTACTTTGATTGTCTCTATGTTACATGTTGATAAAGCCCTTAGGATATGTACTCGACTACTGGGACTATGATGAGATCATACTAGTAGGGCCACGGTAGTCTACGAGTACATCCTATAACAGTTCCTAGTCAAGGGTGTATCGAGACAGGGCATCGATACACCAGAGTAGACTAGCGTATACGCATCTTGACCCATATGATGGGCGATGGATGATCCCATATCCATCGGTTTTTGACATCAAGGATGGTGTACGGGTGCTTAGTAGAGACTGGGTACACTGGACGGACTCACCGAGAACTCCCAGATGGTATTATACCTCAGTCAGATGGCAGTTCTCCGGTGACACTGGTACAGAGTATTCTGTTGACCCGAGATCGTCATAGAGTTTTGTGTGATTCCCACTGTGCTTTGATTTCCATCATACCACGTCCAAGAGGGCATGCAAAAAGGTGGCTTTTGGGTACAGTCCCGAATCACATGGAGGCAATGAGCGATAGGAGGGGATTCGTCTCTCCCGGTATAAGGAGTTGATGTTGCGCTGTGTTCGATTGGCTATAGCCGGAAATCCCTGGCCAGGGTTGCCGAGATTTACTGGTAAGAGTTATCAGTAGTTTCTCGAACTGTTATAGACCTCATATCGACAGGACATATCAAGCTACTGGGGTCTGACGTTTACCACCCCTAGGCGAGATATGCGACATATCAGACGACGAGACCGGACTGTACGGGAGTGTTACTGATTGGATTCAAAGGAGAATGTACAGGCTTGCTTGTTGATCTTCTGATCGCTCAATACCCGGGTGGCCGTTACGTTTAGCAGACCACTTACGGCTTGTTGGTGTTTGATATGATCATCACCTACTGCCGGCGTATTGACGAGTCTTTAGAGTCCTACACAGGGGTTTTCCTGGCTCAAGCGAAACGGAGTAGGAGCACATATGTGATATGTGCGGGACTGAGATTAATACGATATGAGATTCCGTATTCTATTCTCGCGATTCGTGACATTGATCGGTTGTATGCGATATAGCCGGGTTATCGGATCAAGTGTTGATTCGATAAGTTGTTACACATGATATTAGTCGGTTATAGCCGGGTTATTAAATCAAGAGTTGATTTAATAATTTAATGTATAATTATATATTTGATATATTACATTACATTAACTAGTATTAGCTCACTTATGATTTATTTTCTCACTAGATTGTGCACATTGTTTATATGTGATATATGCAAGTGTATATGTTTGTATCATGTTTGATGATGCATACAAGATGGGTGTATGAGACTTATATCGAGTTTAGGTTAAATTAGGGTTTACTTAATTCCTTAAGAATAACAAAAGAGAAGAGACTTTAGTCATTGTTATCAAGCTTATAGAAGCTTGTATGCAACATTGACAAAGTCACATCTTTTGTCATTCCTTAGGATATTAGTTAACCCAACCCTTAACCTCATACTATGGTTAATTCTCTACATGAGTTAAGCATGAGGGCTTAACTCAACCATGGTGCAATAATTCATTGGATAAGTTTTCATTTGGATGAATTATTCATGAGACTTCTTCTTCTTCTTCATTCAACAAACAGGTTTCTAGCTTCAATGGAGTTTGAGAAAAAGTGTGAGAAAATCAATTCTAAAGTGAGCCCACCTCCTACTTCTTCATCCTCTACCAGTTGCCATGTAGTAGAGTGTGTTCTCTTCACAAAGTTCATGACCTAGTGAAGGAATAGCTTGAGTTAGTGTCTCCCCGACGTAGATCATCTTCGGCCTCGAAGTCATCGAAGCAAGCACGTTTGTTCTTCTTGTGGAGCTTCTCTAGAGTCCGGAGTTCACGATCGCAGCGAAGGGGACATCTGCACAGAGCTTAAGAAGTGAAGGACCGGATCTACAAAGGTTGTAATCCCTCTCACATAGTGTTAAAGTGTTTAACATGCTTGTTTTCGCCTAAACCCTAGTTTAAAGATCCGGCATTGGGTTGTTCGGCATGGCTAATTTTTTAATCGGGCATGGTTGATGCCTCGTAGACCCTTGTGGCAGTGCCTAGTAACCCTACAGTTTCTTCACCAAGTTCATCACTTACTGAAGATGTAGCTTGAGTTAGTGTCTTCTCGACGTAGATCATCTTCGTCCTCGAAGATTTCAAGCAAGTTTGTTCATTTCACCTTGTGGAGCCTCATTATAGTCCGGAAGATCACTACTTAGAGCGAATGGACTACTACACGGAGCTATTGAAATGAAGGACCAGTCTACAAAGGTTTTATTCCTCATTCACTTAGATGTAAAGATGTTTACATGCTTGTTCGTCTAATTCTCTAGTTTAGATTCTAGCATTACGGTTCTTTAGCACGCCAATTTTTATAAAATGGCTTGGACAATACCTCCCGAAACCTAGCGGCCGCCTAGGGAACCCAGCACACGTTTCCCTCTAGAACCCGGCTATTCGTGCACTCCACCGCGGGGTAATCCTAGTACAAAAAAGAAAATAATATGTACAAGGGTGACATCGACCTCAACCCGTTCGTGCCCTAAACAAATAATATACAAACTGGCAGTGACGGCAGTCCACATGTCGGACGCTCGCCCCGCAATATCATATGTACAAATGAATCTAAACTGTACTAACATTGCACCAAAGCTATCCACCACGACGATCCAGCGACAACACAGCACAACACTGAACATCAACATGAATGTCACGTTCGCAAACTCGTCTAAAAGAACATATAGCAATTAGACGAGTTGTACCGCTCTAATGACATTCATGGTCGCAGATAGTAATGCATGTACTTTAAACATTTAAACAATGATAAAATATCGACTGCGAAACACCCCGAATTGCCCTTGGATAAAAGATAACATTATATCCTAAATGGGCAAAACAAACAATACAACTACACCAATATTCCAGAGACATGACAACCCTGCAAAATTCAAGTCCAAACTCACTTAAAAAACCGGCCACACCCGTTTTTTAAGCAATCTCAACGATTCAAATCCGGTGAATGGTGCTCGTTTTTGTTGGGTGTTCTATATGTCTCACAAATAGCCTTCTGCAATTGTTTTAAATTTTTTTTGAAGACTCTGCAAAATCGATAGAGACTGGAATATATCGTGTATAGTTTCGGAGTTGTTTCGGTTTCGATACTTTAACGTTGTCTAAACTTCTAGTAATGGGGTTAAAGGGTTGGCTTTGATACCATGTTGGGTTAGGCAGTACCCCGGCCATCAAACCTTAGCCAAATACGGAAAAAAAATAACAAAAACTGGAGCTACCACAACCCGATGCCCGGATCTTCCCTAAACCCTAAACTAGCAATATGTAAAATTAGGAGTTAGATGGTTATACCGAATGAACCAAGTCCTTCGAGTCTTCAACCATCATCCCAAGCTCCTAGTGGTCGCGGATCGAATTTGATTGCCGGTCTTCCTCCATCTACGATGATCCACCAGAGGGAAATGCCGCAAGCTTCTGCCATGCCTAGCAAGAGAACCGACGCTCCAAAGTTGCTAGCGATGGAGAGTGGAGGTGTAGGATTATCTCACTATAATTTTTTCTCTTCACTAATGCTCAAAAGAGCAACTCAAGAAGAAGAAGAAGGAGGTGAGGAAAACAATGGCATAAGCAACCATGGAAAATGCCTAAGTCTCTCAAGAGAGAAGAGAATCATCAAGTGAAGGAAAAATACTTGGATGGCTTGTAAAGAATATGGCTCCAACAATTTACAACAATGCAATGAAAATATCTTCTCCAATTTTCCAATAAATAAATGAGAGCCATGCCTCTCTACATGCCAAGCCTATGCTCATGCCAACTCACCTCTCCACCTCATTTCCCAAATTGATTTTCTAAAATTAAAATCAAATAATGAGGTGTTAAATCTTCTAGAAACTATTTCGTATAAATACGGAATACAACCTGGTATACTATCGAAATACATATACGCGTATGCATACAAAAATACGAATAGAAAAGAGAGAAAATGAATAGTGAACAATAATACTAGAATACATATATATAAATACATATATAAATTATTAAATCAAAACCTGATTTAATAATCCGGCTAAGTCCTAAGCCGCTAGTATTATCAACCGTCCGATTAAAGTCTATGTAGCCTGAATGCATATTTAATCGGACACCTGTATGTACCAACATACGTCATCTATACCATTTCACCTGAACCGTGAAAACCCTCCGTGTGGGATTCTAAAGACTCGTCAATATGCTGGCAGTGGGTTTAACCACAAGTACGTCAGCGGCATTAGCTGTACGTAACGACTACCAGGTATTGAGCAAAAGGAAGGTCGACGAGCAAAATCATCCGTACCCCTACTGATCCTAACAGTGACAATCTCCGTACAGTCCGATCTGTTCGTCTAAGAGTACCATATATCGAGTTTAGGGGGGTGGATAAAGTCAGACCCCTAATAACGCGATAATCGTGTCGGTATGAAACCCATCACCACCTGAGAAACTACTGATCCTAGATCAGTAATTCTCGACTACCTTGGCCAAGGATTTCTAGTGATGGCCACCCGTGCACTGCGCGACAACAACCCCCAATACCGGGAGAGACGAATCCCTAACGATCCACTCACTGCCTCCATGTGGCTCGGGACTATATCCAACTAAAACCTGTTTGCATGACTCTTTTGAGCCGTGGTAGGGTAGTAATCAAAGCACAGTAGGAACTCACACGAGTCAAATGACGATCTCAGGTCGACAGACAAACCTGTACACATGTCACCTGGGAACTGCTATCTGACAATAGGTATAAAACCAACTAGCATGTTACCGGCGAGTCCGTCTGGTGTACTCATAACCTAATGAGCACCTGTATAATATCTTAGGTGAACAAACTAACAACACTGGCTTGTGAGGCCGGCCACCGCCCCTCGTCGGTGTCTCGATCAGTATACACTATTCCACTTTAGAGTATCGATGCCCAGTCTCGGAACTCCCATGACCAGGGACATTTAAGGATGTGCTTATAGACCACCCAGCTCCCACGTATATGATCTCCATCATAATGCTGGTAGTCAAGCAAGAATCCTATGGGCTTTATCAACATGTAATAGTGATCTGTAAGGCCACCTAATACTATACATGATGATAAAGCCAAACCAGATATCATACTATCATCTCGAGTAAGACTGTTCTATCGGAATAGGTCCTCCCTCATTCATCACAATTGCATGCCTACGATTCAATAATTGACTTGAGGGCACTATAGCCAACACCCTCTATGTGGGACTCTAAAGCCTCGTCAATATGCTGGCAGTGGGTTTAACCACAAGCACGCCAGCGGCACTAGCTGTACGTAACGGCTACCCAGGTATTGAGGGAAAGGAAGGCCGACGAGCAAACTCATCCGAACCCCTACTGAGCCTGTCAGTGACAATATCCGTACAGTTCGATCTTTTCGTCTACGAGTATCGCATATCGAGTCTAGGGGGTGGATAAAGTCAGACCCCTAATAACGCGATATTTTGTGTCAGTATGAAGCTCGTCACCCACTGAGAAACTACCGATCCAAATCAATAATTCTCGACTACCTTAGCCAAGGATTTCTAGTGATGGCCACCCATGCACCGCGTGACATCAACCCCCAATACCAGGAGAGACGAATCCCCGACGATCCGCTCACTGCTTCCATGTGGCTCAGGACTGTACCAAACTAAAACATGTTTGCATGACTCCTTTGAGCCGTGGTAGGGTAGTAATCAAAGCACAGTAGGAACTCACACGAGACAAATGACGATCTCAGGTCGACATACTAACCTGTACACATGTCACTTGGGAACTGCTATCTGACAATAGGTATAATACCAACTAGCATGTTCCCGGCGAGTCCGTCCAGTGTACTCAAAACCCAATAAGCACCTGCATACTATCTTAGGTGACTAACTGACACCAATAGCTAGTGAGACCGGCCACTGCCCTTCGTCGGGGTCTCGCTAAGTATACAATAGTCTACTTCGTAGTATCGATGCCAAGTCTCGATACTCCCACGACTAGGGACATTTAAGGATGTGCTTATAGACCACCCAGCTCCTACGTATATGATCGCCATCATAATGCTGGTGGTCAAGAAAGAATCCATTGGGCTCTAACAACATGTAATTGTAATCTATAATACCACATAATGCATGTACATGATTATAAAGGCAAACCAGATAGCATACTATCATTTTGAGTAAGATTGTTCTACCCGTATAGGTCCTCCTTCAATCGTCTTAATCGCGTGCATATGATTACAATAATTGACATGAGGGCACTATAGCTAACAATCTCACACTTGCACTTAAGGCTAATTATTGCGGTGTCGCATACTCACAGCCCGTGTGATACCGAACACCCAACTTCTCTACTAATCAGTCTCGCAAAGCTCGTTTGTGAAACTATTATGTTCGAGAAATAGCCTCAGTGAGTGGATCCGCTCCAATGTTTCTATCTTTATCTCTTTATATCCCAACTTCGCAGAGAAACACTATCTCCCGAAATAAGCGATGCCTGTCTTAGAATTTGTCTAGATATCTGATGGGACCCGGTTCACAGATGAACTCCAAAGCTAGCAAATTTCTTAGACTATATTTTCCACTGAATTTAATCAATATCCTGTGCCATGCCTTCCACAGTATCCTCTCGGACCACCTGTCCAACATACTGTCCTTCAAATGAGGGAAAACTTTAACTCTGACAGTCACTCTGTCATCCAGGTCATCTTGGAAGCCTAAAATGATAACCGCCTCCTGATTGAGACTGCCGTTACCATATACCAAGAACATCCACTTATGTTCATAATTTCTTCCTAACGTTTCTCCAGCATTGGATTAATATATATGCTTATTGTAGCTAGTGCAAAGTCAATATCTGTTATGATACTTGACATCTCATGATTGACTCAATTGCCTAAGCAAGTGATATGCCAATCATGCAAATACCTCCCTTCATCAGTCTAGAAGACATCTCTTTAGAGAGGGTGACTCCATCACCTACGGGTACACCGCCTCGCCAGGAGTCATCCATTCTAAAACACTTTAGAATAGTGTCAAGATACCCATGTTGTGACACTTTCCAAATCTAGATCTAAAACCATAGATCAAGTCACCAGAATCCCTGATATTTTATCCAGATCCTATGTGGAGAAACACCTTGTGACAACCACAGTATAACCGATCGTAGTATATGAATTTCACTTCCTATCAAGAGCATGTCATCCAAATACCAGGACATCACTCCCTACTACCTTTTTACCAGATCCATCTCTTATTCTGATGAAGTCAAACTCTTTGATTATCACATCAAAACTAGATGATCTATCTCCGCTGTACCTGCTTTAGTCTATAAATAATCATAAGCTACTTGCCCGCTACGCTTCCGCTGCTCTAGATGATGACAACAACATTCTGGCAGAGTCATATGCACATGCACTTCTAAATCTAATTTAGAACGACGTTATACTCATCCTCCTTCCAGACCTCATAGTCTATAACAACAGCAGTGGCAAGTTTGGGTAATCAAGAACCTCCCTGTCACCGTCTTTGAGAAAACCGAAGTACCTCTCGGTGCCTGTGGTTACCCACCAAATCTGCGGAGTGGCTAATGAATTGTCGAAATCAATTGAATTCTTAGGTTCTACTAAATTTTCAGTAATCGTTTGTGGTTCTGGAATCTCTTCCAATTCTACTATACTTCCACTAATGTTTTCTGAAAAGAATTAATTTTGCTAAAAATTTGGTGAGTCAAGAACAATATAATTATTGATCTTTCAAATGGTAGAATGTTAACCCTCTTCAAAGTCCGGGATAACCCACAAACTGCCATTTTTGAAACGTGCTTTGAGTTTGTCCAGATTCTGGTTTTAAGCATCAGCCGGACTACTCCACATACCTTAACATCGTTAAGATATGAATCCATTCTATATCCAGTATATAGAAACAGAGACACTAATTTAATTGAAACCAGATTCAAAAATCATTCAGCTGTTTCTAGTGCATATCAACCAAATGGAAGGAGGCCAAGCAGCATTACTCATCAAGGAATGCATCCACGAATGAGTAACCTGAAAGAGAAGCAAGTTCTCAAAACTATTACTTATAGTGGAATACCTAACACAAGTATCTATATCTTCGATCACCTTGAAGAATCCTAATACTTGAAACATATGGTTCTCTACTTTATTCTTATACTTATATCTTCTCAATATCTGGACCATGTATTTCAACGAAATACTTGTCTAGAACTGGAGAAATCATGAGTAAACAGAATATAGTACGAGTACTAACCCCTTTGTCCTAACGGACATCGGACAACATACAATACTTTGTATAAGTCTACTAAGTTTAAATAACTCAAACCCTGTGCATCGTAGGTTGAAAATTGTGCTATGGTTAAGAAGAATTACACCGCTGTTGAATTGTCACGACCCGAAATTGGCACGTGACGGCCCTAATACTACGCAACGCCTAAAGACGTAACGCAGTAAAAGAAAGCCAAAACCCAGAAATCTAAACCATAAAAAAAATTACGGAAAAGATAATAAAAGTTTCTGAAACATTTGAAATCGCAACCCAAATTCTTTAAAAGTCTTACTTTCTTTCTTTAAAATTTTAGCAACACCCCCTTTTTGTAAAAACTAGCCAAGATGAATACAATACAAATATACGACGCCGTAGCGAAGAAATAAAGAAAATGGAGAGAAAGCTGTATATAAAAGGCAACAAATCCACAAATAATATACAATATCGTCCTCACCAAGTCTCTAGGTCAACTACATGATAGTAGATGGAGAGTACAAATACGACGAAGGTACAATACAAAATACAGATAACCACCAAAACCCACCTAAGCAAAATAGCACACTGTGAGCCGATGCGGTATCTGTAGCAAAAGATGATAGATGAGAAGCTAAATAGCCTGCCTCGACTACTCTGGGGAACAACCTGAAACACCTGTGGCACAACGGGGGTGAGTTTCCAACTCGTGAATAGTAGATAATATATGCAGGTAATCGCAGGAATGTACGTACAGCATGAATCTAAGATATGCGATTACAGTAATAATGACATGATAAAAGTATGCAATAACTATGCAATAGGGATATGAGAAAGTAGATATGCAGCAATCATAAGGGTACACTAACAGGTACTACCAATATATGAAACCGTGCATAAAATAGATAAGTGTGAGGTAGGGGGTGGAATATGTCATTTCCACGGAAACCTGACATCGTGGTAGGATCACAATCCATCAAGACACTCAAATCCCAAATCCTCAATTCAGCCCCCAAGTTGGGCTCTCATATCATATGAGTCTCACATCTCCTCAATGTACAATATCGAATAGATCTCCTATATCCCGAATGTACAAATCAACAATCTCATAGGTATCCTGTATCCAATCTCAATGAATCACCTAATATCCCAAATCACATCTCAAGTAAGATTCTAGCATCTTAAATATGTATTTGAAGAAAAAAATATGATAGGGGCAATACACATATATTAGCATCCCATTCCACTAATATTGGTGTAAGGGTATATATAACAACGGCTAAATCCCCTGTTATATATACAAAGGTGTTAAAGAAATATCATGAAAACCATGTGTCAATCATCGACACAGAAATCCTGATCACGTATCATACGCTATCCCGAAAGCACAGTTGTCTAGCTCTGACCCTCGCCTTTCGACGTATGCATACGTACATGACTCCCAACGGTATCTCCATGATCCCCGCCGAGTCATCAGTACTGTCACCGGTAGGTACTCGCCCGCTTCCAGGCTCAATCGGCGACATCTATCGATCTTCTTGCCGAGGGGAACCATACCGGGCCCCACCATGTACCCTCATACGGCAACCACACCTCGTATGGAGTATATAATCAGAACCGATAAATCTCATGGTGGCTGCGCAAATATCATATCAAGGAAACCGAGTTTTTCAATGTATGCATAATTTCATGAACTCCCGCGGTTCCCAAATCCAGAAATCATCATGTGAAATCAAAATAAGAATGCGCAAATCCAGGAATACATATATGCGATATATCTGAAATACGAGCGTATAAATGAAAATATGTAGCTGAAACCAGATGTAAGCGAAATCAATAAGGTGCAGCTAAGTATAGGTATCTACCTATAAGTAAAAGATGTCGTATACCCCCCTGGGTATAAATAGAATATGTAGGATATCCCCCCGGTATAAGTAAAATATGTGCAAGGTATATCTGTAGCTGTATCGCAAGGTGTATATGTACCTATCACTAATGGTAAGATACACTACAGGTATACCGATTAGCTAGATGTCAAGTATGATAAGCAATATAGTATCTATAAGGGGGTTGTGTGTGACATGGCAATTATTGACGGTGTGTGTATAGCATACAATCCGTGCTCGTGCAACATGAACCGTCAATAATATGTGCAGTGTCCTACGGCTGCTAGTCACAGTACAACTATATCAAGGAAATAAGGTAAAGGCGCAATTCTAACAATGACGTAGAATATGCGACAGGTATTTGAATACTAGCCCAGACGCATAACGCCATGCGGGCGATTCCCCTGTAGATGTTAAATCTACTCACCTACGCTCCACGCTAGGTGAATCCTACCATCTGCTCCCCCTGTAGCAGTATCCGTGGTCCCTGCCTGCAAACCTGTAAATAAGACATGGAAATCATATATAAGCCAAATATTCCGCAAAACGCGATATCGAACCAAAACGAGAAACTCATGTCGCGAACTAAACGCGCGTGTGCACGATACGCTGAATCGTGTATATACGCGTCTAAAACTATCGCGACACGCCGCGATACGCTGGATCATAGAACCCACTCACGTATCGCGCGTATCGCGCAAACACAACGGACATGCAAAACGATATATGATCCCAAATTTTTCCTTAAGGCCTAATCTTACAAAACTATACATGCCAAAACACTAGACTACACATAATAGAACCCTAGCCAAGACCCCAACACCCATGTCCACTTCCTGGCCGCAATTTGCGGCCAGATGCATTAACTCTGCGGCCATGATGAAACAATTGGGGCTCGTGTTCTGGTAGTGTTATCTATACTAAGTGAGCATGTCCCAGTTTTCTCAATTTTAACCTGAAGGTCCCGGGTCAATAGCATATCACAGAAAGCCAATACATCGCTTTAAAATCACCAATTCGCACTAAAAGGAAACCCTATGGTATTTTAGTGTAATCTGGGTCAAATCTCACTTAAGGTGACCTTAACAACACTTAAATGGGTAGGGTTTACCAACACAAACACATTCTAACCAAAATTCCACATAAAACACCATAACTAGCACTAAACTGACATTAATCGCAAACCGAAGCTAAACTAACACACAACTAAGCAAACTAGGAATTGGTGTTCAGAAATTATACCTTTTGGAACCCTAAGAAGCAGGAGAATGAGTGAATGGAGGAGTGAGAGCTGCTGCAAGTTGCTGTTGCTTCAGCTGTTGCTGCTTCTGCTGATGCTGATGTTCTGCTGTTGCTGCTGAAGCTCTGCTGTTGCTGCTGATGAAGGAGCTGTTGCTGTTGCTGTTGCTGTCTTCTGGTGCTGCTGGAGCTCTGCTTCAGGTGTGTGTGTGAGTGAGAGGGTGAGGAAAAAATGAGAGGAGTGAAAAGGATGAGAGGCAAGAATGATAACACAAACAAGTCAACCCCCTTTTCTTTCTCTCTCTTCATTAATTGAAGCATGGCAAGGCCATTATGCCCCATCATGCACTCTCTCTCTCTCACCAAGGTCAACACTTCAAACCATAATTTAAATCCCTTTTAAATTCATTTTTCATTTTAAACAACCATCCATACTTAAAACCCATAACACTTAAAACAAAACTATAAAAACTAGATTAGGGAATGGTTAGTTCACCATGTTGCTAATCATGGTTAAACCCCCAAAACAACCCTAGTTATCATGCACAAGTGTGTGCAAGCCTAGGAAAAATCTAATAAAATACTCATTAAAAAGGATAAAATATTTGAAACTTAATTTGGTAAACTTTTTATTAAAAACTATATATTAAAATATAATTAACCACAAAACACAATCTAAGGTGTTACAATCTCCCCCCCCCCTTAAAAGAAATTCGTCCCCGAATTTAAAAATATACTTCTACGCGTACCTTCAAAGAGAAGATTACAACTCTCAAATCTCGCTCGTAGCCTTCCAAGTGATTACCTCATTATACGGCTACGTCCAAGAAAACCCTTCACAGATGGCAAGACCCTTGACCGACGTTTCTCCACCTGCCGAGCCATTAACACACATGGCTGCTGGTGAACGAAAGATCGCGTCCAAGCTAATTGGTCTGGTGCCAAATCATGTGAGAAAGGTCAAGAAGGTAATTGTAAAGTATGATCACAAGGAATACAGGGTGAAAATCCAATAATCTGGGCGGAAGTGCCAAATTAAGGGCAACGAAACTAACTCGCTTATAGGATCTCAGAAGGACCAAAATTCTGGGATAAGCTTCCCAAAATCCAACACGTCTTTTATCGGAAAAATCCGCAGGAATATATGGTTTGCCATTGCGCACTTAAGTCTACGACCAACACGGTTTCATAAGACCTCTGTCCACGATGAACAATTTTCATCCTGACCTGAAACAATTGGATCATCTCCGAAGTCTCTAGACATAGCTGGGGTCCAAAATCCTACTTACGCAGAGTCAGAAAAACAACAGACTGGTGATCGACACGACCTAAACCCTAAACCCTAAGGTTGCCAATTGGAGTGCCTCCTGATTACAGCTATCGAAGGAGAACCCTAATGATGGCGAGTGGCGATCCCCAACTGCCGACAACAAACAACACAAACACACAACTTTAACAAAACAACTGAGCAAACTGAGTATAACCGGACGACAAGAATCCGAATGGAGTCATACCCTGACTAAACCGGGGTAGAAACCATAACGAAATTCATGGAGATCTGCTCCCACTCCTACTTCGGAACGGTTAAAGGTTGCAACTCTCCGGCCGGCCTCAGATGCTCGACCCAAACACAAAAGACAGACACCTTGAAACTAAACCTGAAACTTCTCCTTACATCCCTGTTCACCCGTAACTATCTCGTAAGTCACGTCAATGTTGGTGGAACTTGAATGAATAGAGAGAGTCGACAGATGTTCCTGTTCTAGGATTTCGCATCTCTACCCGATAGCATCAGGTACACAAACGCGTCCCTAACTTAGCACACCATTGTCATAAATCAAGGACTCTGAATCATTACCCAGCCGAGTATGCTTAAGTTTCTCTGACGAACAAGCATCGGCGGGCAGTGTCTCGCGAAAGCGATTTAAGAAAAATGGTCGGACGCGGACATGAGCAAGTTGTTCCCTCCGTAGAGACGAACTTAAGCTGTACTCAACGATCACACAAGAACTGTAAATCTGCAGAAGACTATCACAACAATCAAAATCCGCTGCAGGAAGATGTACATCAAGCTCTGGGGGTCCGTGAAAATCTGACACGACTTTCGAACAAGTAGTGTCTCCAAATCTCCAACACAAAACCACCGCGGCCATCTCCAGATCATGAGTGGAATATCCTTCTCGTAATTCCTCCAAATGTAGGGAAGCAAAAGCGATAACTCTGTAGTGTCACCTCAGTACACACTTGAGCCCCACTCAAGAAACATTACAGTTAAACAACAAGGTCGCCCGAACCAAAGGCAAAGAAAGAACTGATGCAGTAGTTAACAGAATCTTCAACTGCCGAAAACTCCGCACACAAGCCTCAGTCCACAGAAAAGAAACCTCCCCTTCGGTCCATTCAGTCGACGGTGCAGTATTACACTAGCAATCCTGCATGGAACGGCGGTAAAAACCTGCTAAGCCCAACCATCTGCGGATCTCCGTCCTGCACACAAGTCTGGACCTAAGCTGTACGGCCACGATCTCCCTCGGAACCATACGAAACCGTCTCCCGTGACTACAAGACCTAGGAGTCAACACAAAACAAGCCTGAAGAAACACTCCGAGAATTTAGCAAACTGCCGGTACTCTCCCAGTATCTGCATAACAAATCCTCAAGTGCTACTGTTGTCCCTCAAGACACATTAAATAGACCAGAATGTCGTAAATAACACAACAAAAACTGGTCGAGGAACGGCCTGAAGAAATCTGGTTCATCACATCTACAAATGCTGCTAAGGCATCAGTGAATCCAACGACTCACAAAAACACACAAAGCTCGTCGCACGCATAAGGCAGTCTTCGGAATGCCATTACTCCGAACCGCAATAATGATGACCTGATCCCAAACAAACTTAGAAAATGTTTCGCACTCTGGAGCTGATCGAAGAAATCGTCAATGCGAGGTAAGGGATACCTCTCCGCACCGTAAGCCGGTTCAATTAACGATCCGTCGATACACAACCTCAAACTGCCGTCTTCCTCCTTGACGAACAGAAATAGGAGCCTCCTAATGCGAAGCACTCAGACGCACAAAACTCCCCAAATTACAACTCTGCAGCTGATCCTTAAGCTTCGTCGGCCCATCCGGAACAACGTCGGAAAAACTCTCGTACGAAAGGAACCCGGTCCAACAATCCCACTGTGGCTCCGGTATCAAGAATGAACGCCAAGAATCCACGACATCTCCTCAAAAGCCGACTAGCGAAAAAGGCTGAATTGAAGCTGTGAGAGGCGGCACAACTATCCACCTGCACAACAAGAACTGACTTGCCGGGGAAAACAAACCTGACTGTTTCCTCACGGTAGTTTACAAACGCCTAGCACGTAGCTAACCAGTCCATGCCTAGGAGAACGTCAAATCCAACATCTCTAGGAGGATCAAAACGACGGACGAATCTCTATCCCCTATCCGATTGGCACACAACTGAAATACGTGTCGCGCAACAAAGAATCGCTGACTGAAGTTAACACAACTACGACTAATCTACCCAACCACGGTACAAGCATGAAAAACAATTGCATACATCAAAAGAACATGCGAAATAAGGATACCTGAAAACTCTGCATTGGACGCCTGCGCGTCCCGATGAGTAGAAGCAAACTCCTGTGTCTGCCCTCTACCCGCAACTGGCTGAACTCCTCTGGTAGACTGAGCCCTTTTAGCGAACCATCCACGTCCACGGCCTCTCTGAAAACGATCCTGACGAGGTGCTAAGGAAAAATCCCTGACGAAGTGCTGAAGGCTCCTGCATCGAAAACATCCACGTGGTGACTGCTGACCATCCTGGGGATGAGAGCTGAACGGCTGTCCTCATCCTAAGCCTCTGCTACTCCCGCGATGGCCACGAAATCTGTCTCGATGACCAAACCTCTATCTCTGGGCTGGTACGCTGGTATGAGTCCTCCACCGTCCGGGATCTCTCTGAGCCTCTGGAATATACGCCTCGTCAACTGGAGCTGCAACCACTGGTACTATGTAGGTGACGGACTCCTGCATGCTGATCGTAAGTGACAACTGAGTAACAGGGGTGACAACCTCCTGTCGTAGCTCCCAAACGACATCAACCAATGAACACATAGTCTGGCGGAATTCCTGCATCTCTGCCAAAAGTCTATCGATAGTATATGTCGTAGGCTGATCCGTCTGCACCTGTGCAACTAGAGTGCCATCCTGGTCAGTACTCGTCTCACCCGAGCCAACTCTGACCTCGGCCCTCACTGCATCACTCCGAGTCTCCATAGTCATCGGCGGCAAGGCTATAAATAGATATAAGATTCGATGAGAATAAGGAATCGAATCTCAAGGATATGAATCATCAAGGAAGGAAATTAAAGCAAATTTGTACTTAGGTCACTTAAGGCGAAGTACCGCATCGTGGGTATGCTGCAGACATACACACACTACGTTACTCTGCATAAGCTACCTACTCCATCATACTAATGTAATCCAACACTCCGAAAGGTAAAACCTAGCGCTCTGATACCAACTTTGTCACGACCCGAAATTGGCACGTGACGACCTTAATACTACGCAACGCCCAAAAACGTAACGCAGTAAAAGAAAGACAAAACACAGAAATCTAAACCATAAAAAAAAATACGGAAAAGATAATAAAAGTTTTTGAAATATTTGAAATCGCAAGCCAAATTCTTTAAAAGTTCTACTTTCTTTCTTTAAAATTTTAGCAACACCCCATTTTTGTAAAAACTAGCCAAGATGAATACAATACAAATATACGACGCCGTAGCGAAGAAATAAAGACAATGGAGAGAAAGCTGTATATAAAAGACAACAAATCCACAAATAATATACAATATCGTCCTCACCAAGTTTCTAGGTCAACAACATGATAGTAGATGGAGAGTACAAATACAACGAAGGTACAATACAAAATACAGATAACCACCAAAAACCACCTAAGCAAAATAGCACACTGTGAGCCGATGCGGTATCTGTAGCAAAAGTTGATAGATGAGAAGCTGAATAGCCTGC
Organism: Agapanthus africanus; assembly: GCA_030015575.1. Classification (NCBI taxonomy): domain Eukaryota; kingdom Viridiplantae; phylum Streptophyta; class Magnoliopsida; order Asparagales; family Amaryllidaceae; genus Agapanthus; species Agapanthus africanus. The sequence continues at coordinate 390,352,350 of JASDDO010000022.1, forward strand.
CTCGACTACTCTGGGGAACAACCTGAAACACCTGTGGCACAACGGGGGTGAGTTGCCAACTCGTGAATAGTAGATAACATATGCAGGTAATCGCAGGAATGTACGTACAGCATGAATCTAAGATATGCGATTACAGTAATAATGACATGATAAAAGTATGCAATAACTATGCAATAGGGATATGAGAAAGTAGATATGCAGCAATCATAAGGGTACACTAACAGGTACTACCAATATATGAAACCGTGCATAAAATAGATAAGTGCGAGGTAAGGGGTGGAATATGTCATTTCCATGGAAACCTGACATCGTGGTAGGATCACAATCCATCAAGACACTCAAATCCCAAATCCTCAATTCAGCCCCCATGTTGGGCTCCCATATCATATGAGTCTCATATCTCCTCAATGTACAATATCGAATAGATCTCCTATATCCGGAATGTACAAATCAACAATCTCATAGGTATCATGTATCCAATCTCAATGAATCACCTAATATCCCAAATCACATCTCAAGTAAGATTCTAGCATCCTAAATATGTATTTGCAGAAATAAATATGATGGGGGCAATACACATATATTAGCGTCCCATTCCACTAATATTGGTATAAGGGTATATATAACAACGGCTAAATCCCCTGTTATATATACAAAGGTGTTAAAGAAATATCATGAAAACCATGTGTCAATCATCGACACAGAAATCCTAATCACGTATCATACGCTATCCCGAAAGCACGGGTGTCTTGCTCTGACCCTCGCCTTTCGACGTATGCATACGTACATGACTCCCAACGGTATCTCCATGATCCCCGCTGAGTCATCAGTACTGTCACCGGTAGGTACTCGCCCGCCTCCAGGCTCCAATCGGCAACATCCATCGATCTTCTTGCCGAGGGGAACCATACCGGGCCCCACCATGTACCCTCATACGGCAACCACACCTCGTATGGAGTATATAATCAGAACCGATAAATCTCATGGTGGCTGCGCAAATATCATATCAAGGAAACCGGGTTTTTCAATATATGCATAATTTCATGAACTCCCGCGGTTCCCAAATCCAGAAATCATCATGTGAAATCAAAATAAGAATGCGCAAATCCAGGAATACATATATGCGATATATCTGAAATGCGAGCATATAAATGAAAATATGTAGCTGAAACCAGATGTATGCGAAATCAATAAGGTACAGCTAAGTATAGGTATCTACTTATAAGTAAAAGATGTCGTATACCCCCCTGGGTATAAATAGAATATGTAGGATATCCCCCCGGTATAAGTAAAATATGTGCAAGGTATACCTGTAGCTGTATCGCAAGGTATATATGTACCTATCACTAATGGTAAGATACACTACAGGTATACCGATTAGCTAGATGTCAAGTATGATAAGCAATATAGTATCTATAAGGGGGTTGTGTGTGACATGGAAATTATTGACGGTGTGTGTGTAGCGTACAATCCGTGCTCGTGCAACATGAACCGTCAATAATATGTGCAGTGTCCTACGGCTGCTAGTCACAGTACAACTATATCAAGGAAATAAGGTAAAGGCGCAATTCTAACAATGACGTAGAATATGCGACAGGTATTTGAATCCTAGCCCAGACGCATACGCCATGCGGGCGATTCCCCTGTAGATGTTAAATCTACTCACCTACGCTCCACGCTAGGTGAATCCTACCATCAGCTCCCCCTGTAGCAGTGTCCGTGGTCCCTGCATGCAAACCTGCAAATAAGACATGGAATCATATATAAGCCAAATATTCCGCAAAATGCGATATCGAACCAAAACGAGAAACTCGCGTCGCGAACTAAACGCGCGTGTGCACGATACGCTGAATCGTGTATATACGCGTCTAAAACTATCGCGACACGCCGCGATAGGCTGGATCATAGAACCCACTCACGTATCGCGCGTATCGCGCAAACACAACGGACATGCAAAACGATATATGATCCCAAATTTTTCCTTAAGGCCTAATCTTACAAAACTATACATGCCAAAACACTAGACTACACATAATAGAACCCTAGCCAAGACCCCAACACCCATGTCCACTTCCTGGCCGCAATTTGCGGCCAGATGCATTAAATCTGCGGCCATGATGAAACAATTGGGGCTCGTGTTCTGGTAGTGTTATCTATACCTAGTGAGCATGCCCCAGTTTTCTCAATTTTAACCTGAAGGTCCCAGGTCAATAGCAGATCACATAAAGCCAATACATCCCTTTAAAATCACCAATTCGCACTACAAGGAAACCCTATGGTATTTTAGTGTAATCAAGGTCAAATCTCACTTAAGGTGACCTTAACAACACTTAAATGGGTAGGGTTTACCAACACAAACACATTCTAACCAAAATTCCACATAAAACACCATAACTAGCACTAAACTGACATTAATCGCAAACCGAAGCTAAACTAACACACAACTAAGCAAACTAGGAATTGGTGTTCAGAAATTATACCCTCTGGAACCCTAAGAAGCAGGAGAATGAGTGAATGGAGGAGGGAGAGCTGCTGCAAGTTGCTGTTGCTTCAGCTGCTGCTGCTACTGCTGATGCTGATGTTCTGCTGCTGCTGCTGAAGCTCTGCTGTTGCTGCTGATGACGGAGCTGCTGCTGTTGCTGTCTTCTGGTGCTGCTGGAGCTCTGCTGCAGGTGTGTGTGTGAGTGAGAGAGTGAGGAAAAAATGAGAGGAGTGAAAATGATGAGAGGCAAGAATGATAACACAAACAAGTCAACCCCCTTTTCTTTCTCTCTCTTCATTAATTGAAGCATGGCAAGGCCATTATTCCCCATCATGCACTCTCTCTCTCTCTCTCACCAAGGTCAACACTTCAAACCATAATTTAAATCCCTTTTAAATTCATTTTTAATTTTAAACAACCATCCATACTTAAAACCCATAACACTTAAAACAAAACTATAAAAACTAGATTAGGGAATGGTTAGTTCACCATGTTGCTAATCATGGTTAAACCCCCAAAACAACCCTAGTTATCATGCACAAGTATGTGCAAGCCTAGGAAAAATCTAATAAAATACTCATTAAATTGGATAAAATATTTGAAACTTAATTTGGTAAACTTTTTTTTATTAAAAACTATATATTAAAATATAATTAACCACAAAACACAATCTAAGGTGTTACATGAATGCACCTTACCTAACCATCAACTGATACAGGTAAATGTCATAGACATAATTTCAAAAAGTTATATCTCACTTTATAAAATAAACGTACAGATATATTAGTTTGAAATTGGCGCATAACAACGGATTTTCAAAACCAAATATTTGTCATTAAGCAAAACCCAAGTGATTTCCTCAAATATCACCAATTACAAAGAATTTCGATATATAGAGGATGTATTTACCTAATTCACAATATCTTACTCCCACTCACCATCTGTATCGCCAAACAGATGTGAGCATCAAATCTGGTAAATACATACCCTGGAGTCATAATCTAATTAGGAAAACAGTTTCAATTAACATTGCACAGTCCAACTGAAACATGAAAATGTTTCGAAGGGGTAGCCGGGTATTCCTAGCAATGCCTCTTCCACTATCCAGATTCATGACAATAACTGTTTACTTCCTTGCACTCACTCCAATCCCTTTATATGTCTTTACTTATTACCTTTTGTACACCATACTTAGGGTAATTGGTTTTCTTCCTTCCCTACTGTTCGACACCAGCCTATGGTTTGGAAGAAGACTATCAAATAAGCGCAATAGGCGTACTCCTCCTAATACCAGGAGCCCCCGCAACATGAGAGAAGGTAAAGAGAAAAGACAACCGAATAATCCTATTTAATTTCTCCAGAACCAGAGTCCATTCTCGAACTGGAACAAGTTCCTTCGAGTTCGTATGTAACTATACGATGGCATATCCAAGCAATATGGATTTTCGTAGTGATACGAAGTGTTCTGGAGAAATACAAAGAGGAAGTAGGAGTGGCAGGGTTATACGCAGTTTTGTCGTGAATGATAACAGTCACAATTTCCTTTGCCCTTACTCTGATCCCTTTATATGTCTTTACTTATTACCTTCTGTACACCACACTTAGGCTAATTGGTTTTCTTTCTTTTCCACCTTTAGGCACCTGCCTATAGTTTAGAAGAAGACTATCCAATAAGCGCAATAGGTGTACTCTCCTAATACCTGGAGCCCTCACAACTTGAGAGAAGGTAAAGTGAAAAGACAACCGAATAATCCTATTCAATTTCTCCAGAACCAGAATCTATCCTCAAACTGGAACGAGTTCCTTCAAGTTCATATGTAACTATAGGATGGAATATCCAAGAAATGTGGATATTCGTAGTGATACGGGGTGTTCTGGAGAAATGCAAAGGGGATGTAGAAGTGGCAATAATATTTGCGACTAAATGACAATCCAAAAGCCAAAGTGTTTTAAGAAGGTTCGGTTAACTTGGTTCATGAGTTTTAGTTTGAGGTCGGGTCATGGTCGCTGCCAAAGAGAGAGAGAGAAAAGAAACACTCAGCGTGTACTCTAACCTAGATTAGATTGGTTAATCACTTTATCTAATCAGGATGGCTCCCACTATTTCCTTGAATTCTTCTTCAAATCCTAAAATGAGAATTAGTCGGGATCATCTGAAAATCACCCGAGGAGTAACACCTACTCATCAGTGGGAATCTGGATCCAACTATCACCGCATGCTAACTTGATGGAAGCCACTCAAGTCACCACGCTCAAGAAGGTATGCGAATGCCTAGCAAGTTTCCTGTATGTTTGAAACTCCCTATGTGGTTTTTACCCCTAGGACCCAAGTGTCCTTTACAATGCCAACATATCAAAGAGTCCTATTCAAGTTCAACCCATCATTATCTTGATTGCGTTAAACCCACCCATAAGTGTCCTTGACAATGCTAACATGACCGTACGACTGTCCTAACCAATCCATATATCCATGTGACAGAAAAGCACTACATAGCTACCGAACACTATGCCTCGGCAATGCACAACATACGTAGAACTAATACTAAGCAATACTAATCTGAAATGACGGAGGGATATGGATGGTTTTTGGCGAAAAACCTTTAACATGATGAACTTGATATCGTTGAAGGAACCAAGTGGTTTTGCAAATATATAGTGGCACAAACTTTTGCTAAAGAGGCCACTCCCTATGAAGGGATCTCAACTCTTTCCTCATTGAATGAGGTGCAGGATATTCATAAACGAATACCACCGTGCAAAGAAAAAGAATCGACTATTGTGAAGTTATTACACTGACGCAAACTTTTTCCCAAGAGGTCACTCCCCATGAAGGGATCTCGGCTCTTGCCTCGTCGAATGAAGTGTTGGATATTCATAACCGAATACCACTGTGCAAAGCAAAAGGAAACGTTTGTAATAACAGTTTTTCAAAATTTGGTTCCAACAACATCATATAGGTTTGTTTTCCTTGCATTAATCAGAATTAATGGAGTCCCATCAATTAATCCATATCACACCCGAAAAAGGAACGAAAATACAATGTACGTATATGCCATCCGTATTCGCCATGGGCCTCGTCATGCACCGTTAGGTTAATTAACTAACGGCAGAGCGGGGGCTGGACTAGCGTGGATGCAAAACATATTTAACATCTACCAGTGTGTGTGTGTGTGTGTGTGTGTATAACATTCGTCCTAGGCATGATATAAGCAACATCACAGAACATCAACAAGAAACACAGAATGGTGGATAATCTTGGAGTCTCGGGTTTCATTAGAGCCGAAAATGAGACCCGACATTCCTGGTCGTCTGATAGCCCGTGCAATGAAAACCTGGACCCCTACGAGCGCGGGAAGTTACCCGCCAATTCCAGAAGTGAGGCAACCCCAATAAACAAAGTGAATGGGCCACCCAGCACTTCACGAAATCCGGTAACTTGAGCACCCCTCCGTGGGTCATCCTATACCCCCTACGAGTGCGGTGAATAGCCTGCCAATTCTAGAGTAAGGCCCCCTCTGTCTCAACACCATGAGATGCGAGCCCGTTGCCCTCTGGAACCCGGCTATTCGTCCACTTTACTGCGGGGTAATCCTAGTACAAAAAAGAAAAATAATATAAACAATGGCGATATCGACCTCAACCCGGTCGTGCCCCAATAAAACAATATACAATCTGGCAAAGACGGCAGTCCACATGTCGGACGCTCACCCCGCAATAACAAATATACAAATGAATCTGAACTGTACTACTATAATTGCACCACTGGCTATCCACCACGACAATCCAACCACAATATCAGCACAACTACAGAACATCAACGTGAATGTCATGTTTGCAAACCCGTCTAATAGAACATATAGCAATTAGTCGGGTTATACCTCTCGAATCATATTCACGGTCGCAGATATATTCACATGCACTGATAAACACACACTTAAAATTTCGATCAACTAAACATTTCCAAATTGGCCACAAATGCAAACCAGCACTCAAATAAATCTGGGCCAAAACCATATATTACAAAAATCATATTTCCAAGTAATAGGGTGCCAGATAAAATTTCACACAGAAAGACCGCGAAACCGCTGCGCAACCACGACTAATGCACATGTTATGTCGCGGTTCCGTGGCAAGGTTATAGGTTCAGGTGTTCAAATTTCATCTGCTGTCCTATAAATGCCTGCACGCATTTTTAAGATGCTCTGAAAGATTTTTTGAACAAGTTTGAAAATCGGCAGCAAGCATGTCAACATGGAAAAATGATTGGGAAAAATCGGTCAATCGAGATTTTAACCTTGTACAAACTAGCTAGCAATGGTTTATGGGGTGGCTCTGATACCATGTTGGGTTACGATAGCGCCCTGTCCATCAACCATGGCTGGTGCGGAATAAAAACCGGCGTATAAAAATTTGGCGCTAACGAATCCATCAAGATCGAACTATAAACCTATAAAAGCTAAACTACAAGATTAGAATGGTTATACCGAATGAACCAAGTCCTTCGGTCTTCAACCATCTTCCCAAGGTCCTTGAGGTGTCCTGAACTGAACTTGGTCGCCGGTCTTCCTTCGTCGATGATGATCCACCCGAGAGATGTAGCTCATGGCTCTAGCTCTACACCATAAACAAGTGAAGCAACTAGGGACTCAAGATGGCTAGTCAAGAGTGCCTAGGATGTAGTGAATGGATCCAAGTGTTTATCTATCTCACCTCCTCTCTTGATTCTCAACTCATGAGATTGTAGAGAGAAGGTTAAGCTTGCAGGTGGAGGAACTCATGAAAAACCTAGAGAGGAGAGTGAAGCTAATGGTGAGGTATCAAAACTCAAGTGAAAAAATGAGCCATCCATAAAATAATGAAGCCTCTATGAGAGAGAAAATCATCATGCTTGGTTTTGTAAAACATTTCTTTTAATTTTAAAATCAAGCACATGCTTGAATAGTTTGCACAAATGAATTAATAATTCATTTGTGCACAATATGCAAGCTGGTTCTCACCATACTCCCAATATCCACCTCATTTCCATTTATAAATAAATGGATAAAAACTAAATAAGGTGTCCACCTTCTAGAATGTTATCTGTAAAAAATACGGATTACATTCTACCGTATATACATACCTGTATTCGTACCGAAATACGAATACCCGAAGAGATAGAATAACACAAAGAACATAATACTAGAATATACATATCGAAATATATATATGTAAATTAATAAATAAATACCTGATTTAATAATCCGTCTCAAACCCGAGCCGACTAGTAATATCAACCGTCTGATCAAAAGTCCGGGTAACTAGTACACTCATTCAATCGGAAACCTGCACGTATCCAATATGGCTACTACATCATTTCGCCAGAACCAGGGAAACCCTCTGTGTGGGACTCTAAAGACTCGTCAATACGCTGGTAGTGAGTTTAACCACAAGCACGTCAGCGGCACTAGCTGTACGTAACGGCTACCCAGATATTGAGCGAAAGGAAGACCGATGAGAAAACTCATCAGAACCCCTACCGGGCCTATCAGTGACAATATCCGTACAGTCCGGTCTATTCGTCTAAAAGTACCGCATATCGGGTCTATAAGGATGGATAAAATCAGACCCCTAATAACGCGATATTTCGTGTCGGTATGAAGCTTATCACCGACTGAGAAACTATCGATCCAAATCAGTAATTCTCGACTATCTTGGCTATGGATTTCTGGTGATGGTCACCCGTGCACCATGCAACATCAACCCCCAATACTGAGAGAGACGAATCCCCGACGATCCGCTCACTGCCTCCATGTGGCTCGGGACTGTACCCAACTAAAAACTGTTTGCATGACTCCTTTGAACCATGGTAGTGTATTAATCAATGCACAGTGGGAACTCACATGAGACAAATGACAATGTTAGGTCGACAGACTAATCTGAACACATATCACCTGGGAACGGCTATCTTATAATCGGTATAATACCAACTAGCATATTCCTGGCGAGTCCGTCTAGTGTACTTTGAACCCAATGAGCACCTGTATACTATCTTAGGTGACTAACTGATACCAATGGCTTGTGAGACCGGCCACCGCCCCTCGTTGGGGTCTCGATAAGTATACACTAGTCTACTCCGGAGTATTGATGCCCAATCTCGATACTCCCTCGGCTAGGGACATTTAAGTATGTGCTTATAGACCACCCAGCTTCCACGTATATGATCGCCATCATAATGCTGGTGGTCAAGCAAGAATCCTATGGGCTCTATCAACATATAATAGTGATATGTAATACCACATACTGCATGTACATGATGATAAACCAGATAGCATACTATCATTTTGAGTAAGACTGTTCTACCCGTATAAGTCCTCCCTTAATCATCATAATCGCGTGCCTATGATTACAATAATTGACTAGAAGGCACTATAGCCAACAAGAGCAGAGAGAGCTGCGGCTAGAGATGCGGTCAGAGCGAGCTCGTCAGGGACGAGAACTGACCATGATATTCTTCCGGTGAAATAGGAACATATTGAATTATTATTTTACTAGGATTTCTCGTTTTACACGAGCGTTCGGGATCTGCACCGGATGATCAGGCCATCGCTTGAGACCGGCCAGATTGAGAGGACCGTTGAGGTACAGCTTATTCCAGAGATCGTGGTATTGTCTACTGTATAAAAATATGAACCAGTTGTTGCTGAGATTGACCGGATGTCGCCTTCAGAGTTTATGAAGCTGATGCTACATGAGTTTACAAGCAGAGATGCGACAGAATATCTCTAGTCTTTCTTGGATAAAGTGACTAAGATGATTCGTTTGTTTGAGAACCCCGATGCAGGATCAGTTAAGTCGAATGATTCCAGTTCGAAGGGTCTTGCCTAGACTGGTGTTAGTCGATCAAGAGAGGACGAGCAAAGCGTATTCCTCCGATGACTTAAATGAGTTCCAGAGGATGTAATTGTCCATCTGTCTTCCACATGGTGTTGAAGATATCGAATTCGTAACTTCGAGTCCATGCGAGAGACTAGGGATTGACTGTAACCGAGGATGAATTCCAGTACGTAGCCAGCAAGATTTGATTTCGATTAGGACGATAATGAAGAAAAGCGGAATAAGTGGTTCGTGCGAGACCTTAACGAGCTGTTGTTCTTTCCCTTTAATACCTGAGGCTTGATACATAAGCAGAGGCGTTGGATATGACCACAATTCTAGAGGGAAGTCGTGATGAAAATGCAACTGTCCCGGAATGATAAACAGGTTAAGTAAATAGCGCCAACTTCCAGGCAGCCCTGCATAGATGATATTGGTAGGGACCATGGCAGGTACTTTTCGGAGTACTTCAGAGACAAAGATTTAGATCCAAGATTGGTTGTATCACACATATTCAGAGGGCCAGAGACCGCCATCATCGATGTGCTACATTACGAGTGACCATGTTAATTAGCCAGGAGATGTTCAAAGAAGCGTCAGAGTGGGACTGTTTCCGTCATTACTCCTAACCGGGCTATCGAGCCGAGGAGTCATGCAATTGGTGATCCATAAAGAAGAATAAGGACCCAGGAACAGAGGACGCCGGACCATAGGCAGGAGGCATGTAGATATTCTTGCTCTGCCAACCTCGGATGCACCAGCACCTTTCGACATTGAAGGAGGTGTACCTCAATATCATTTGTTTGCGATTTACGTTTTGGTGATCCGAGTATCATGCTTATATTGTTTTAGATTTTTGAGTTCTGATAATTTGGTTTCATGATTGATATCTTAGTGCACTGTAGTTGCACTTGATTTATGTTTTATACATCCATTTATTTGATTTATGTTTGTGCATAACCATTGCACTTGATATCGATTTTGTGCACTTGCTGCACATATTTATGATTCTGTGTATCACGATACAGTCGATTTTGATTTCGTTCATGTTGTATGCACTTGATTTTGACTTATGCACTCGATGTTGTTTCTATGCGCTTTCGATACATTGACGAGTTTTCGAGCACCTAGCGCACCTGATAGTTGTTTCTGTGCACCCGTTGCACTAGATTTATGTTTTCGTGCAACTTGTGCACTTGATGTTCATTTTCACGCACTTTATTGCACTAGATGTTTTTGTGCGGACCTGACGCACATGATTTAGATTTTTGCTCACACTTGGTGTTGGCTATAGTGCCCTCAAGGAAATTATCGTAGTCGCAGGCAGGTGATTATGATGATTGATGGAGGACCTAGATGGATAGGACAGTCTTACCCGAGATGATAGTATGCTATCTGGTTTGTTTCTGTTATCATGTGCATGCTTTATATGGTATTACATATCACTATTACATGTTGATAGAGTCCATAGGATTCTTGCTTGACTACCAGCATGGCGATCATATACGTGAGAGCTAGGGGTCTATAAGCACATCCTTAAATGTCCCTAGTCATAGGAGTATCGAGACAGGGCATCGATACTCCAGAGTAGACTAGTGTGTACTTATCAAGACCCCGACGAGGAGCGGTGGCCAGGTCTCACAAGCCATTGGTGTTAGTTTGTTCATCTAAGATAGTATACAGGTGCTTATTGGGTTATGAGTACACTGGACGGACTCGCCGGGAACCTGTTAGTTGGTATTATACCTAATGTCAGATAGCAGTTCCCAGGTGACATGTGTACAGGTTAGTCTGTCGACCTGAGATCGTCATTTGTCTTTTGTGAGTTCCCACTGTGCTTTGATTACTACCCTACCACGGCTCAAAGGAGTTGTGCAAACAGGATTTAATTGGGTATAGTCTCGAGCCATATGGAGGCAGTGAGAGGATCGTCTGGGATTCGTCTCCCGGTATTGGAGGTTGATGTCGCGTTGTGCACGTGTGGCCATCACCAGAAATCCTTAGCCAAGGTAGTCGAGAATTTATGATTTGGATCAGTAGTTTCTTAGGTGGTGATAGGTTTCATACCGACACGAAATGTCGTGTTATTAGGGATCTGACTTTAATCCACCCCTAGACTCGATATGCGATACTCTTAGACGAACAGACCGGATTGGACGGATATTGTCACGGACAGGCTCAGTTGGGGTTCGGATGAGTTTGCTCGTCGGCCTCCCTTTCGCTCAATACCTTGGTAGCCATTATGTAGAGCTAGTGTCGCTGACATGCTTGTGGTTAAACCCACTGCCAGCATATTAACGAGTCTTTAGAGTCCCACACAAAGGGTTTCCCTGCTTTGTGTGAAACGATGTAGAGACTGTATGGTTTTATAGCAGGGTGCGATCATATACGTGCACTTGTGCACGTATCATGATTCGGATGGATAATATGAAAGTGTACGCTAGTACCGTGACGGGGTTTAAACGGGCATCACACATGCAATTTAAAAAATTTCGGGTGCTAACGAACACTAACCAATATCTTAACTAGAATAATAGGGTTTACTATGATGATATCATAAAAATAAGAGAAGGAAAGATGGCTACAACCTTTGTAGACCGTATCCTTCTCTTCATAAAGCTCCGGGTAGTTGTCCACGCGACTCCACTATGCACCACTTCAAGTTTGAACAAGGTTCGTCTGATGATCTTCGTGCTGAAGATGATCCACCCGAAGTCCGTCAATCTAACCTACCTCTTCACTAAACTCTGTAGTGAAGGAAACACACTACACTAGAGTGCTAATGAAGTGCAGGATGGTTGTAACATTTCAAAAAAAATATATATTATTTTTGGGAATTTTTGTAAATAAATAATAAAATACTGAATATTTTAATAAGGCGGTATAATTAAATACCGATAAATTTGGAAAAATTTGGAAAATTATGGAAATTACTAAAAAGAGTGTGCTTTATGTGATTTAAGCAAATTATGAAATTTTATGTTTTATTATACACTAATTTTATGCTAATCGCGATTAAATATCGCTAATCGGGCTTTAAGCCTGTTTTGTGCACATGACATGCACATGTCATTTTAACATTTGTTACATTTTTCCTACATGATTTTTTGGGTGTATGGTTATTTGTTTTGGGTTTACTATTGCAAAGAGAAGAAAAGAAACAAAAGAAAAGAAAAAGGAATGATAGAATAATTAGGTATGGGCAAGTGAGAGAAAGTGAGGGGTCAAGAGAGAGCCATGCCCACTTGTTCCCTTCTTCTTCCTTCATCATTTTCTCGCCCCATTTCCTCATGTGCTGCTTCCCTCATATCCCCCTCCACAAATCACCTCACCTCATGTCCAAAACAATCCTAAAACCCCACTCCCACTTCACAAAAAATGTGCACAAGCTCTCAAGCAACTCTTTGGACCAAGAAAGTTTGAGTTTTGACGCTATAGAGGATTCATGAGTGAAAAACGAGGTAATTATTCCATCATTAGTGTAGAATTTCCATTCCTTTAGCACCCATGTTAAATTAGAATCGATATTGTGTGGTTTTGGGGACTTTAAAAAATTTAAGTTGAGGATTAGGGTTTGAGTTGAACCCAAAGGTGAAATTATGGTTAGTAGAGGCTATAAAACCCCTGTGGTGATTGATTGGAGACCTAAACCAGAGAGTAGAACCCATTTTAGCAAACTTAGAAACCCGATATCGGAAGAATTATGGATTCTATGAGTGTATATTGAAATCTGCTAACACCCGGGTGACCTGAAAATTATTTAGCAAACACAGAGTGATGTGCAGGAAACCTGGAGTGTACCACCAAAACCCAGGACCCCAATTCCCTATTTAGGCCGCAAACTTATCCCTTTAGGCCGCAATTTGCGGCGTGGGCATTCCAGTTTGGGTTCGTGCTTGTTCCAGGGATTTATCTCCAGTAAACTAGACTCTTGGCATATGCAAAATTGGCTGATTTCACCTACGGTAAAATCTGGGATCATTTTTTTGTGTTGGCGCATTGTTTTACGACTTGTTTTAACATGGATTTTGGTATCTAATAATTCATTTCCGTCGTGTAGCGTTTGAACGTCAACGACTAGGGTTATTGGTCGTGTTTGCATGCGAGGCTATAGGTTTTTACCTATGAGCGTAGCGCGTGCCGTTTTGGGTTTTTCCGATTGGATTTTAATACGCATTGTGATTGGATTATATGTGTAGGTACCCCATGTGATGTCGAGACGTTGAAGATGAAGATGGAGACATCGGCATCGGCACACAAGAAGCAACGTGAGTAGATATATATCTACGGGGGAAGTCGGGTGGATGGCGTATAGCACACCCACAGTTCGTAGTATAGTTATGATATATATATATATATATATATATAGATATATATGTGGTTTATGATACGTGGATGATTATCAAGATATGATTATATGTTCATGGTTAGTTTGGTGCTATTAGAAGTGAACTAGCATAGCTTCTTAGTCGCGAAACCTAGAATAGGTTTACACCCACACGCACACACCTGCATTCATTTTTTTACCTGTGCGTATATGGGGATATGTGTGTGTACACACACACACACATGGGTATGGGGCTATGTATATATATATACACGTATACATATACATGGATTATGGGGATAGTACTTGGGATTGGAGATGAGTCGATGAGATTGGGCTAGAGGCCGTGAGATCGGTGATGTGATATAGTTCGTATTTGAGATACGACGTGATGTTTTAGCGGGTCCTTTCGACGTGGTGTTTTCCAACACACGCATGCATATACATATATGGTATCAGTATTGTACTAGACGTAGATCAGTACCCTCGATCATGAAATTTGATAAAGAGGATACCAGATGAATAATGTGATTGATGTGACATTAACCCGTACCCAGATTTGGGATGCCGTACGACGGATTTACCGTACGAGCTATATTGATGATAGATCCGCACACTTGACTCGAGGATCTCATATTGTATTAGGGTATCGTATGGGATACTATTGAGGCGGGATCACCGACTATTATATATATATATATATATATATATATATATATATATATATGTATCGACTTAGATGTTAAGCGGCTTCCTTATCTTTCGATCAGCCTGCTAGTTTAGTCTGGTAGTTACTTGTAAATGGTGGATTAGAATCGAGTCATACCTATTTCAAACTAACGAATCGTGAGAATTTTAAAGACGGGCCAAGGGACTCTACGGATATTTCAAAGGACGTATCTTTTCTTAAAACACCGTAGCCCTTATTTCCAAAACACCACGATTCGTATTATTTCAAATGGCAAAACTGTACGACTCATACTTATATAAATGCAGATTAGTTATAATTGTGTTTATTGTTCAGCTCCCGCTTATTCTTGCTATTCGCATCGCTTCGTATGCTTATATTGTGTTTTCATATGCCATTATTGAGATAATGCTGTCAGGACACCAGCACCATTACCAATGATGCGTATGTTCCACATACACTTACTTGCCGGCTCACACACATCATCATTGGTAATTGCAATGTCACGAACACTTTAGAGAATATTACTCATTGACATAGCTTGTTAACTGATAGTTCGATATGGTATTAGCGTACTCGTATTTATATGCTAGTTTAGGCATTGCAGTTATTACTTGCTACTGCATGCATTTTATTATTCACTGTTATGCAGTATTATGGAGTTTTATGCCGATATTCACTCTTTACTTGCTATTGATGATTGGATTTCGGATTTTCATGATATTTCCTGGATTTAGGAGAAAACCACAAGAATATATATAAACTTCTCTCTCTCTCTTTTTGAAATGAAAAGTGCGGTTTTCTCGTGATGTATGAGTCGTCCACCATGATGTTTTCTTAGTTATGAGATGGATTTCGAGACCCGATTAGAGGAGATGGATGAACCGTTTGCGGGTACATGGTGGACCCGGTAAGATACCCCGGGGCAAGAAGCTCGAGGTCTAGATGATGAGCCCGGCAGGGGCAGACTGCCTACCGGTGATTTTACCTGGCGTGTCGGATATCCGGAGGATACCGTTCGTGGTCGTGTGATGGATGATAAAGGGCCGATCCGGACTGACGGAGCCCTAGATAGTGAGATTTGAGACACTGAGATTTGAGATATTGAGGTATTGAGATTTGATGATACAGGTCAGTCCGGATAGCCGGAGCCTGAGATAATGAGATATTGGGATTTATGTTTTGTGTCGATGCTAGACACTGTTAATGTTGATTTCATTGATGATACCTCGTTTTAAATATACAGAAATCTCACTAAGTTTATGTTAGCACTTTTCTTCATTTACAGGTATTCTGTTTTCATGTATTCATACATCATTCATATTATATGTTACTACCTGAGGCGCTGACACGAGCACTCGGTATTACACTTGGTATAGATGTTTACCCTTGCCACATTTTCATGCTTCAGACTTTATCATATTGAGGATATTTATATATTGATCATATTGACCTAGGATTGTGTCATACATACGATTTCTGCAAGGTGATGTTTTCTACTCACGAGTTGGCAACTCACCCCTGTTGTGCCAAAGTTTCTTGCAGGTTTTCTCGTATAGGTTTCGTTACAGCTTTGCTGGCACAATGCTCCCTTTCCGGGTGATTGCTTTGGTAGGTGGGTTCACTTGCATCGTGACCGCCATTGTACTTTATTTTATTCAGTTGTATCTAGTAAACTCCATCAACCAGACTTGTATATTTTATTGACTTAGAACCTAGTGATGTTTATTCTTTCGACCTTAGAGTCGCGCGTTGTATTATTATGGATTTCATGTTGTTTATAGTTTTCCTTTCAGTTTTGATCCTCGTGTAAGTCTACGGTAGCGCCCCGGCTATCAATCCGAGGCCAAACGCGGAACAAAAACTTTTTAGGAAACCGGCGCTATCGTAGTCTTTCATCCGGATCGAACCATTAACGCTAAACTAGCTAACTACTAAGAAGTGAGAGTGGCTATACGGATCGATCCGTGTCCTTCGGTCTTTGGCCACCATCCCTAGCTCCTTGCGGCATCTCCGATCTCATCGTCGGAAGGGCACCACATCTAGAAGTCTTTTTACGGGCTCCCGCTTCATCCGAAGCAACTCGAACATGAAATTTGCTAGCCTACATGTCCAAGGTGAAGTAGAGAATGTATGTGATAACTTTGTCTCAAGAATCCATTGATTCTCAACACATGAGAGTGTATGGATGGAGGTGTTGGAGATAGTGCCCTCAGAGTCAATTATTGGATCACAGGCACGTGATTGCAATGATTGAGGGAGGACCTATCCCGGTAGGACAGTCTTACTCGAGATGATAGTATGCTATCTGGTTTACCTTTATCATCGTGTACTGCTTTAGGTGACCTGACAGGTCGCTATTGCACGTTGATAGAGCTCCTAGGATTCTTGCTTGACTGCCAGCAGTATGAGGGTGATCATATACGTGGGAGCTGGTAGTCTATAAGCACATCCTTAAAAGGTCCCTAGTCGTGGGAGTTTCGAGACAGGGCATCGATTCTCCAGAGTAGACTAGTGTATACAGTCGAGACCCCGACGAGGGGCGGTGGCCGGTCTCACAAGACACTGGTGTCAGTTGGTTCACCTAAGATGTATACAGGTGCTCATTGGGTTATGAGTACACCGGACAGGACTCGCCGGGAACATGCTAGTTGGTCTTATACCTGACGTCAGATAGCAGTTCCCTGGTGACATGTGTACAGGTTAGTTCATTGACTTGGGGATCGTCATTTGTCTCGTGTGAGTTCCCACTGTACTTTGATTACTACCCTACCACGCTCAAAGGAGACGTGCAAACAGGTTTTAGTTGGGTACAGTCCCGAGCCACATGGAGGCAGTGAGCGGATCTTCAGGGGTTCGTCTCTCCCACTATTGGGGGTGAGGTCGCGCTGTGTCTAGGAGAGCTATTACACGAAGTCCTTGGCCAAGGCAGGAGATTTACTGGTAGGTATTCCAGTAGTATCTCAGGGTGTTCTGGGCTGCACTCCGACACGACTTGTACCGCTTTTGGGGGTCTGACTTTTACCAACCCCCAAGGCCCGCCATGCGATGCTCATAGACGAACGGACCGGACTGTACGGATATTGTCACTGACAGGCTCAGTAGGGTGTCAGGATGAGTTCGCTCATCGACGTCCCTTTTGGTCAATAGCTGGTGGCCCGTCACGTATTGGCTTATACCTCTGACGTGCTAGTGGTTAAATCCACAGCCATAGTATTGACGAGTCTTTAGAGTCCACCACACTTACAGTTACTCAAGCTTTCGGGCGAAACGCTGTAGAGGCCGTATGGAGATATGGCAGGGTCCGATCAGATACGTGCGGTGTTGCACGGATCAGGATCGGACGGTTAGTACTAGAGGCCGTATAGATATATGGCAAGGTTCGATCGGATATGTGCGGTATTGCACGGATCAGGATCGAACGGATTTTACTAGCCGGCTTTGGTTTAAGCCAGATCCTAGTATAGTACAGTGTAGATTTTGTCTCATTGCATTTGTATCCGGTCGGAATACAGATGCGGGTGTGTATGCACAGTATCGGGGTTTTCCTGTAATTTATTACGGGACCAGTTTTCTGGAGTTGCCAGTTTGCATTCCGTTCCGGCCGGTTTTTCCTTTGTTCTTTCCCGGCCGGACTTTTCCGATGGAGGGGGTTATTTGCAAGTTTGCAAATAACTTATTGAGGAGGGGTTTTATGCATTTGTGGCTTCATGATATGATTATCATCATGAGATGCTTTATCCATCTTTTCCTTTGTATTAATGGTGATTAGAGTTGATTAGATTTGGAGTTGACATGGTTATCATTGCTTTGGATGTGGTCACCCTCCACCTTTTACTACACTCACCTCCCTCATGTTTTATTCATTCTCTCCACCATTTCATGGAAGAGGCCGGCCACAATTTGGAGAGAGGGAGAGAAAAATGAGAGAGTTTCATTTTGTTGTGGTGGCATTATTCTTCATCTCATATTCTTCTTGCTAGAAAATTGAAAGCACCAATTTTCCTAACCTCCTTCTCAATCCTCCATGGCAACTAAAACCCCAAATGAGACATAGCCTCTACACTACATTCTACAGCAAATCTTGGGCACGTCGACTTGCCAGCTTCGCGCCCGAGTTGCATCGGTATTGAGGTTGGAGCCCGTAAAAGATGCAGGCGATGTGGAAAACTGTATTTATCTTCACATCAGGTTCTGTCGAAATTTTTTGAAGTCTAAAAATTTTTCAGGTTGTAGAAAACTGATGTACTGGAAGTCCTAAGAATTCTGGAGAAATTCGAGACGTTGATCTTTCAAGGGGAGCGCGGAACCGCGGCCAAACCGCACTTGGCGCCGCAGTTCCGCCGCAGTATGGAGGGATCAATGTGTCGAATTTTTCCAGTGGGCTTCTGGGGTGAAAATAGGGTTTATGGAATATTATTTTTGGGCCCAGAATTTCTTGATGTGCTACAGTAGTACTTGGGGGCCCACTTGGTAATTTTTGATCGATCGGACATTTTAAACACATTAGTTCACAGTATTTACATTATATCTGCGACCGTGAATGTCACTTGATCGGTAAATCCTGTCTAACTGCTATAGCCCGGTTAGACGGATTTGCGAACGTGACATTCACGTTGATGTTCTGTGATTTTGCTGTGATGTTGCGGATTGGTCGTGGGGGATAGCCTGGATGCAATGCTAGTACAGTTGTTTTTGTTGTATTATGTACATTTGATATTGCGGGGCGAGCGTCGGACATGTGGACTGCCGTCACTGCCTGATTGTATTATTATTTTGGGGCACGACCAGGTTGAGGTCGATGTACCCGGTGTATGTATATTTTACTTTCTGTATTAGGATTACCCCGCGGAGGGATGCACGGATAGCCGGGTTCTAGAAGGCAACAATCCCGCATCTCATGGCATTGAGACGGAGGGGGCTTCACTCTAGAATTGGCGGGCTATTCGCCGCACTCGTAGGGGGTACAGGTTGACCCAGGAGGGGTGCCCAAGTTACCGGATTCCGTGAAGTGCTGGGTGGTCCATTCACGGTGCTGAAGGGGGCTGCCTCGCTTCAGGTTTTGGCGGGTAACTTGCCGCGCCCGTAGGGGTCTAGGATTTCATTGCACAGGCTATCCACACGACCAGGGGAACGTCGGGTTTCAGTAGTGGCTCTGTGAAACCCGGGGATCCCAGATATCTGTATTGTTCTGTGATGCTGTACATTTCTGTGATGTTGCATTTCTTATCACGCCTTGAGCGAAATATAATATAATAGTATTTATATTAGTAGATGTTGTATATGTTTTACATCCGCGCTAGTCCAGTCCCCGCTCTGTCGTTAGTTAGCTAACCTAACGGGTAATGACGGGATCCAGTGGCGAATGCGGATGGCATATACGTACGTCATATTATTTTCGTTATTTTTGGTGTGATCAATTGATGGGACTGCGTTGATTCGGATCAATGCAAGTTAAAAACAAACCTAATCTGATGTTGTTGGAACACTTTTCAAAAAGCTGTTATTGCAAAGGCGTTCTCTTTTGTTTTGCACAGTGATATTCGGTTATGAATATCCAGCACCTCAGTCGATGAGGCAAGGGCCGAGATCCCTTCACCGGGAGTGACCCCTTGGACAGAAGTTTGCGTCAGGGCATTAACTTCACTATAGCCGATTAGTTTTGCTTTGCATCGTGGTATTCATTTGGAATATCCTGCACCCCATTCTACGGGGAAAGAGCCGAGATCCCTTAACCGGGAGTCACCTCTTTAGTAAAGGTTTTCGTCACTATATTTTCTAAAAAGCTATCCGTTCCTTCAACGATATCAAGTTCATTACGTTAAAGGTTTTCGCCAGAAACCATTCGTAGCCCTCCGTCGTTTCATATGGGTATTCAATAGTATTCAAGCTGTGTTTGTTGGCCAAAGTCAAGACACAGTGTTTGGTAGCTGTTGGTTATTCATATGCAGCATAGATAGATGCGTTGGTTTGGGACAGCCGTATAGCCTTGTTGGCCAAAGTCAAGGGCTTGTACGGGTGGGCTCAAATTAACCTAGAGAATGACGGGCAGAACTTGACATGTGACTTATGATTTGTTGGCCAAAGTCAAGGTCATAAGAGCATGGGGTAAAAATCACATCGGGAGTTTCTAAAGAAACTGAAACTTGCCAGATATGCGCATACCTTCTGGAGTGTGATGACGTGAGCGGATTCCGTCATGTTATCATGCAATGATAGTTGGATCCCGATTCCCACTGATGAGTTGGTTTACTCCTCGGGTGATCCCGACTAATTCTTCTTTCAGGTTTGGAGGAGAATTTGACGGTACAGTGGGAGGTTTCCTGATTAGATAAAGTGATAACCATTCTGATCTAGGTTAGAGTGCACGCTGAGTGTTTCTTTTCTCTCTCACTTTGGCAGCGACCATTGACCCGACCCTAGACTATGACTCAGTGACCAAGTTGACCGAACCTTCTTAACACTGGCTTTTGGATTGTCAGAGTTGCAAACCTCATTGCCACTCCCACTTTTACCCTTTTCTCCAGGACACCCCGTATTACTACGAACGTCCACTTCCATTGGACAAAACCATCGTATGGTTATATACGAACTCGAAAGAATTTATTCGAGGATAGTTTCAGGTTCTGGAGAAAACGAATAGGACTATTCAGTTGTCTTTTCCTTTTACCTTCTCTCTCAGATTCCGAGTACTCCTTGGCTTAGGAGATAGTACACCAATTACGCAAATTGGATAGTCTTCTTCCAAACCTTAGGCTGGTGCTGAATAGTGGGGAATGAAGAATACCAATTAGCCTAAACGGTGTACAGAAGGTATTAAGTTAAGACAAAGTAAGGGATTAGTAAGAGGGCAAAGTAAATTGCGACTGATATTCACGACCAAACCAGATATTTCATTACCACTCCCACTTCACCTTTGTATTTCTCCAGGACACTCCGTATCACTACGAAGATCCACAACTTATTGGATATTCCAACGTATGGTTATATACGAACTCGAAAGGAACTTGTTCCAGTTCGGGGATGGATTCTGGTTCAGGAGAAATAGGAATAAAGTACATTCAGGTGTCTTTTATCTTCACCTTCTCTCGCGTTGCGAGTGCTCCAAGGATTAGGACAGTACACCCTTTATACTTATTGGATAGTCTTCTTCCAAACCATAGGCTGGTGCCGAACGGTAGGGAAGGAAGAAAACCATTTGGCCTAAAAGGGTGTGCAGAAGGTATTGACTAAAGACATATAAAGGGATTTGGAGAGGTGGCAAAGAAATATACGGTTACAGTTGTGAATCTGGAAAATGGAAGAGGCATTACTAGGAATACCAGGATACCCCAACGAAACATTTCAATGTTTCAGTTTCACCGTGTACTGTTAATGGAAAACTGATTTCCCGATTAGACACTTACTCCAGGATATGTATTTACCAGGTATGATTCTAACATCTGTATGGTTTTACAGATGATGAGTGGGAGTAAGTTATTGGGAATTGGGTGATCATCATCATTATATCGGGATTCGTTGTAATCGGTGATATTTGAGGAAGTCACCTGGGTTGTTTGCCGGATGACAAATATTTGGTTTTGAATATCCGCTGTTATGCACCAATTTCAAATTGATATATCTGTACGTCTATTTTTATAGAGTGAGATATACCTTTTGAAATTATGTCGATGACATTTACCTATATCAGTGGATGGTTAGGTAAGGAGCATTGAACAGCGGTGTAATTCTTCATAACCACAGTACAGTTTTCAACCTACGGCGCACAATGAATGAGTTATCAGACTCAAGGGACTTATACAGAGTATTGTATGTTGTCCAGGGTCCATCAGGACTAAGGGGTTGGTCCTCGTACTATATTCGGTTTACTTATGACTTCTCTAGTTTTTAGACAGGTGTTTCGTAGAAACACAGGGTCCGAATTTTGAGAAGTTATAGGTATTTGAATAAAGTAGAGAACCAGGTATTGCAAGTATTGGGATTCTTCAAGGTGATCGAAGATGTAGATACTTGTGTATGGTATTCAGTTGATAGTGATGATTAAGAGAACTGGCTTCTCTTTCGGGTTACTCATAATTGGAAGCATTCCTAAGTTGAGTAACGTTGATCGGCCTCATTCCATTTAGTCGACATGCACTGGAGACAGCTGCATGATTTGAACCTGGTTCAATTAAATCAGTGCCTCTGGTTCTATATTGGATATAGAACAGTTCATATCTTAACGATGTTAAGGTACGGGGAGTTGTCCGGCTTATGATTAAAACCAGACACTGGACAACTCAAGGCACGTTTCTGTGATGGCTGTTTGTGGGTTGACCCAGGCTATGACGAGGGTTGATTTTCTACCATCTGGAAGATCAATAGTGATATTGTTCTTGACTCGCCACAGTTTTAATAAAAATGGATTTTTTCAGAAAACAGTAGTGGGAGTATGGTAGAACTGGAAGTGATTCCAGAACCACAAACGATTATTGAAGATTTGATAAGAACCTAAAGATTCAATCTGATTTGACATTCCATTGGCCACTCCGCAGATAAGGTGGGTAACTTCAGGCACCCGAGAGGTACTCCGGCAACCTCATGGACGGTGACAGGGAAGTTCTTGTTTACCCACACTTGCCATTGCTGTTGTTCCAAGTTGCGAGACCCGGCGGGAGGATGAGTATAGCGTCGTTCTAAACTAGCTTTAGAAGTGTACGTGTATATGACTCTGCCAGAGGGTTGTCGTAGTCAGTGGGAGCAGCGGAAGCATTGGTGGACAGGTGGCTTATGTCTATTTATAGACTAAAGCAGATATAGAGGAGATAGATCATCAATTTCTGATGTGACAGTCATAGGTTTGACTTCATCAGAATAGGGGATGGATCTGTTGAGAAGGTAGTAGGGTGTGATGTCCTGGTATTTGGATGACATACACAGAGTAGGAAGTGATATTCCTATACTACAATCGGTTATACTTTGGTCGTCACACAGTGTTTCTCCACATGGGACTTGGACATTATATCTGACATTCTGGTTACTAGATCTTTGGTTTTAGATCTAGATTTGGGTGGTTTCCCAATCAGGGTACTTAGACAGCATTCTAAGAGTATTTAGAATGGACGACTCCTGGAACGGTAGTGTACCTGCAGGCGATGGAGTCACCCTCTCTAAAGGTGTCTTACAGACTAAAGGGGAGAGGGATGTGCAAGATTGGCAGATCACTTGCTTAGGCAATTGAGTCAATCATGAGATGTCAAGTACCACACTAGATATTGTTCTTGCACTAGATGCAATAAGTTGACATTGATCCAATTCTGGAGAAATAGTCGGAAGCAGTTTTAGAACATATGTGGATGTTCTAGGGATATGATAACGACAGCCTCATTCGGGAGACGGTTATCATTCCAGGCTTCCAAGGTGACATGGACGACAAGGAGGTTGTCGGAGTTATAGTTTTCCTTCTGACGAGAGGCAGTATTTTGGACAGGTGGTCCAAGGCAATACTGAGGGAGGCATGGTGCAGGATACTGATTGAGTTCAGTTGACGATACAGTCTAAGAAGTTTGGATTTGGAGTTCATTTGTGAGCTAAGTCCCATCAGACATTCTAAGACAGGTATTGCTCATTTCGGGAGATGGTTTTCTCCGCGAACTTGAGATAGAGAGAGACATAGAAAGAAACAACAAGGCGGATCCACTTACTGAGGCTATTCCTCGAACGCAATAGTTTCGTAAACGAGTTTTGTAAGACTGACAAGTAGAGGAGTTGGGTGTTCGGTATCACACGGGCTGTGAGTATGCGACATCGCAATAATTAGCCTTGAGTGCAAGTGGGAGATTGTTGGAGATAGTGCCCTCAGAGTCAATTATTGGATCACAGGCACGTGATTGCAATGATTGAGGGAGGACCTATCCCGGTAGGACAGTCTTACTCGATATGATAGTATGCTATCTGGTTTACCTTTATCATCGTGTACTGCTTTAGGTGACCTGACAGGTCGCTATTGCACGTTGATAGAGCCCCTAGGATTCTTGCTTGACTGCCAGCAGTATGAGGGCGATCATATACGTGGGAGCTGGTAGTCTATAAGCACATCCTTAAAAGGTCCCTAGTCGTGGGAGTTTCGAGACAGGGCATCGATTCTCCAGAGTAGACTAGTGTATACAGTCGAGACCCCGACGAGGGGCGGTGGCCGGTCTCACAAGCCACTGGTGTCAGTTGGTTCACCTAAGATGTATACAGGTGCTCATTGGGTTATGAGTACACCGAACAGGACTCGCCGGGAACATGCTAGTTGGTCTTATACCTGACGTCAGATAGCAGTTCCCTGGTGACATGTGTACAGGTTAGTTCATTGACCTGGGGATCGTCATTTGTCTCGTGTGAGTTCCTACTGTACTTTGATTACTACCCTACCACGCTCAAAGGAGACGTGCAAACAGGTTTTAGTTGGGTACAGTCCCGAGCCACATGGAGGCAGTGAGCG
Organism: Agapanthus africanus; assembly: GCA_030015575.1. Taxonomy (NCBI): domain Eukaryota; kingdom Viridiplantae; phylum Streptophyta; class Magnoliopsida; order Asparagales; family Amaryllidaceae; genus Agapanthus; species Agapanthus africanus. The sequence continues at coordinate 390,377,167 of JASDDO010000022.1, forward strand.
GATCTTCAGGGGTTCGTCTCTCCCGGTATTGGGGGTGAGGTCGCGCTGTGTCTAGGAGAGCCATTACACGAAGTCCTTGGCCAAGGCAGGAGATTTAATGGTAGGTATTCCAGTAATATCTTAGGGTGTTCTGGGCTACACTCCGACACGACTTCTACCGCTTTTGGGGGTCTGACTTTTACCAACCCCCTAGGCCCGCCATGCGATGCTCATAGACGAATGGACCGGACTGTACGGATATTGTCACTGACAGGCTCAGTAGGGTGTCAAGATGAGTTCGCTCATCGACGTCCCTTTTGGTCAATAGCTGGTGGCCCGTCACGTATTGGCTTATACCTCTGACGTGCTAGTGGTTAAATCCACAGCCATAGTATTGACGAGTCTTTAGAGTCCACCACACTTACAGTTACTCAAGCTTTCGGGCGAAACGCTGTAGAGGCCGTATGGAGATATGGCAGGGTCCGATCAGATACGTGCGGTGTTGCACGGATCAGGATCGGACGATTATTACTAGAGGCCGTATAGATATATGGCAAGGTTCGATCGGATACGCGCGGTATTGCACGGATCAGGATCGAACGGATTTTACTAGCCGGCTTTGGTTTAAGCCGGATCCTAGTATAGTACAGTGTAGATTTTGTCTCATTGCATTTGTATCCGGTCGGAATACAGATGCGGGTGTGTATGCACAGTATCGGGGTTTTCCTGTAATTTATTACGGGACCAGTTTTCTGGAGTTGCCAGTTTGCATTCCGTTCCGGCCGGTTTTTCCTTTGTTTTTTCCCGGCCGGACTTTTCCGATGGAGGGGGTTATTTGCAAGTTTGCAAATAACTTATTGAGGAGGGGTTTTATGCATTTGTGGCTTCATGATATGATTATCATCATGAGATGCTTTATCCATCTTTTCCTTTGTATTAATGGTGATTAGAGTTGATTAGATTTGGGGTTGACATGGTTATCATTGCTTTGGATGTGGTCACCCTCCACCTTTTACTGCACTCACCTCCCTCATGTTTTATTCATTCTCTCCACCATTTCAAAGAAGAGGCCGGCCACAATTTGGAGAGAGGGAGAGAAAAATGAGAGAGTTTCATTTTGTTGTGGTGGCATTATTCTTCATCTCATATTCTTCTTGCTAGAAAATTGAAAGCACCAATTTTCCTAACCTCCTTCTCAATCCTCCATGGCAACTAAAACCCCAAATGAGACATAGCCTCTACACTACATTCTACAACAAATCTTGGGCACGTCGACTTACCAGCTTCGCGCCCGAGTTGCCTTGGTATTGAGGTGGGAGCCCGTAAAAGATGCAGGCGATGTGGTGCACTTCCGGCGACGAGGTGAAGACAGGACTTTCCGCGGGAGATCGGGACGACGGCGAGAAGACCGGAGGACTAGGATCACTCGGTATATCTCTCTTCCCCGTCTTGTAGTTAGCTAGGACTAGTTAATGGCCCGATCCGGGTGTTTAGTGCGCGGTGGTGCTGTTTTGCTAGTTTGCAAAATTAAAGTTTTTCGCTTCCGCATTTTGGCGTCGGATTGACGGCCGGGGCGCCGCCGTGCACTTACAGGAGGTTGAAGATGATGCAATTGGTGGAAGTTGTTAGCTAGAGGAAAAATAAGAAGAAGAGAGGCTTTTGTTGTTGTGTTGCAATTAAAAATGAGAGCTTGCATAATAATCTCAAGAGCAAAACAACCTCATATGGCTGCCCTCTCTCTCTCCACCTCTCATTTCAACACAACAATCCATCAATTAACATGACATGTTCACAAAAAATGAGACCATGAGTCACTAGATTGCACATGCCACATTAATTGCTCCTCATGATGAAATCCACTCACAATTTCCACGAAATAAACATTAACCCAAAATGTTTAGTCCAACAAAAAGATACGGCAACATCTAAAGTAAACTCGTGACAGATCACAAGGATACCCCTCACCTGTATATACATACCGGCATCCGCATTTTGACTGAATGCGAATGCGATGAGACGGAAGTAATCCAACAAATCTAATACTAGGATCCAGCTTAAACCAAAGCCTACTAGTATGATCCGTCCGATCATGATCCGTGCACAAGTGCACGTATATGATCGAATCCCACCATAATACCATACGGCCTCTAAACGTTTCGCCTGAAACTTTAGAAACTGTCTGTGGGGGACTCTAAAGACTCGTCAATACTTTGGCTATGGATTTAACCACTAGCACGTCAGTGGTACTAGCTGTATGTAACGGGCTACCAGGTATTGACCAAAAGGGAGGTCGATGAGCGAACTCATCCTGACACCCTACTGAGCCTGTCAGTGACAATATCCGTACAGTCCGGTCCTTTCTTCTATGAGTATCGCATGTCGGGCCTAGGGGGTTGGTAAAAGTCAGACCCCCAAAAGCGGTAAAAGTCGTGTCAGAGTATAGCCCAGAACACCCTGAGATACTACTGGAATACCTACCAGTAAATCTCGTGCCTTGGCCAAGGACTTCGTGTAATGGCTCTCTTAGACACAGCGTGATCTCACCCCCAATACCGGGAGAGATGAAACCCCTGCCAATCCGCTCACTGCCTCCATGTGGCTCGGGACTGTACCCAACTAAAACCCATTTCCACGACTCCTTTGAGCCGTGGTAGGGTAGTAATCAAAACACAGTGGGAACTCACACGAGACAAATGACGATCTCAGGTCGATGAACTAACCTGTACACATATCACCAGGGAACTGCTATCTGACGCTAGGTATAAAACCAACTAGCATGTTCCCGGCGAGTCCTATCCGGTGTACTCATAACCCAATGAGCACCTGTATACGTCTTAGGTGAACCAACTGACACCAATGGCTTGTGAGACCAGCCACCGCCCCTCGTCGGGGTCTCGATCCGTATACACTAGTCTACTCTGGAGTATCGATACCCTGTCTCGAAACTCCATCGACTAGGGACCTTTTAAGGATGTGCTTATAGACCCCATCTCCCACGTATATGATCACCATCATACTGCTGGCCATCAAGCAAGAATCCTAAGGGCTCTATCAACGTGTAATAGTAATCTGTAATATCACCTAAAGCATGTACAAGATGATAAAGATAAATCAGATAACATACTATCATCTTGAGTAAGACTGTCCTTCCGGCATAGGTTCTCCCTCAATCATTGCAATCCCGTGTCTGCGATCCAATAATTTACTTTGATGGCACTATATCCAACAATCTCCCACTTGCACTCAAGGCTAATTATTGCGATGTCGAATATTCACAGCCCGTATGATACCAAACACCCAATTCCTCTACTGATCAATCTCACAAAGCCCGTTTGTGAAACTATTGCGTTCGAGGAATAGCCTCAGTGAGTGGATCCGCTATGATGTTTCTTTCTATGTCTCACTTTATCTCAAGTTCGCGGAGAAAGCCATCTCCCAAAATGAGCAATACCTGTCTTAGAATATGTCTGGATATCTGATGGGACTTAGTTCATAAATGAACTCCAAATCCAAACTTCTTAGACTGTATCGTCAACTGAATTTAATCAGTAACCTGCATCATGCCTCCCTCAGTGTCCGCTTGGATCACCTGTCCAAACTGCTACCCGTCGTCAGAGGGAAAACTATAACTCTGACAGTCACTCTGTCATCCAGGTCACCTTGGAAGCCTGGAATGATAACCGTCTCCCAAAAGAGCCTGTTGTTATCATATCCCTAGAACATCCGCTTATGTTCATAAACTGCTTCCGAACGCTTCTCCAGGATTGGATTAATATCAATTTATTGCATCTAGTGCAAAAATAACATCTGGTGTGGTACTTGACATCTCATGATTGACTCAATTGCCTAAGCAAGTAATACATCAATCATGCACATCCCTCTCCCCTTTAGTCTGTAAGACACCTTTAGAGAGGGTGACTCCATCACCTGCAGATACACTACCGTGTCAGGAGTCGTCCATTCTAAAACACCTTTAGAATGCTGTTTTAGTACCCAGATTGGGAAACTACCCAAATCTAAATCTAAAACCATAGATCTAGTAACCATAATGTCTGATATAATATCCATATCCTATGTGGAGAAACCACTGTGTGACAACAAAAGTATAACCGATCGTAGTATAGGAATTTCACTTCCTACTCTGTGTATGTCATCTAAATACCAGGACATCACACCTTACTACCTTCTTAACAGATCCATCCCCTATTCTGATGAAGTCAAAGCCTATGACTTTCACATCAAAAATAGATGATCTATCCCCGCTATATCTGCTTTAGTCTATAAATAGACATAAGCTACTTGCCCACTATTCTTCCGCTGCTCCCACTGACTATGATAACCCTCTGGCAGAGTCAAATACACGTGCACTTCTAAAGCTAGTTTAGAACGACGTTATACTCATCCTCCTGCCGGGTCTCATAGCCTGGAACAACAGTAGTGTTAAGTCTGGGTAAACAAGAACCTCCCTGTCACCGTCCTTGAGGATACCGGAGTACCTCTCGGGTGCTTGAGGTTACCCTACATATCTGCAGAGTGGTTAATGGAATGACAATCCAGATTGAATCTTTAGGTCCTATTAAATTTTCAGTAATTGTTTGCGGTTCTGGAAACACTTCTAGTTCTACCATACTCCCACTTCTGTTTTCTGTAAAAGTCTATTTTATGAAAACTGTGGCGAGTCAAGAACAATAACACTATTGATCTTCCAGATGGTAGAAAATCAACCCTCGTCATAGCCCGGTCAACCCACAAACTGCCATTACAGAAATATGCCTTGAGTTATCCAGATTCTGGTTTTAAGCATAAGCCGGACAACTCCCCGTACCTTAACATCGTTAAGATATGAATCGTTCAATATCCTATATAGAAACAGAGTCACTGATTTAATTAGAACCAGATTAAAATCATGCAGCTATCTCCAGCGCATGTCAACTAAATGGAGAGTGGCCAATCAGTATTACTCAACTTAGGAATACATCCAGATATGAGTAACCTGAAAGAGAAGCAAGTTCTCAAAACCATTACTATCAATTAAATACCATACAAAAGTATCTACATCTTCGATTACCTTGAAGAATCCTGATACTTGCAACACGTGGTTCTCTACTTTACTCTTATACCTATAACTTCTCAAAACTTAGACCTTGTATTTCTACGAAACACTTGTCCAAAAACTAGAGAAGTTATAAGTAAACATAATATAGTACGAGGACCAACCCCTCTGTCCTAATGGAGACTGGACAACATACAATACTTTGTATGAGTCCTCTGAGTTGAATAACTCAAACCCTGTGCGTCGTAGGTTAAAAATTGTACTATAGTTATGAAGAATAACACCGCTGTTTAATGCTCCTTACCTAACCATCAACTGATATATGTAAATTTTATGGACATAATTTCAAAAAGTTATATCTCACTTTAGAAAATAAACATACAGATATATCAATTTGAAATTGGTGCATAACAACGGATATTCAAAACCAAATATTTGCCGTCCGGCAAAAACCCAGGCGATTTCCTAAAATATCACCAATTTCAACGAATCCCGATATAATGAAGATGATCACCTAATTCCCAATAACTTACTCCCACTCATCATCTGTAAAACCATACAGATGTGAGAATCAAACCTCGTAGATACATACTCTGGAGCAAGGTCTATTTGGGAGATCTGTTTTCTACTAACAATGCACAGTGAAACTGAAACATGAAAATGTTTCGAAGGGGTATCCGGGTATTTCTAGTAATGCCTCTTCCATTATCAGATTCACAACTGTAACCGTATATTTCTTTTCCATCTCTCCAAATCCCTTTATATGTCTTTAGTCATTACCTTCAGTACACCACCTTTAGGCCAAATGGTTTTCTTCCTTCCCTACCGTTCGGCACCAGCCTATGGTTTCGAAGAAGACTATCCAATTAGCGTAATGGGTTTACTCTCCTAATCCTAGGAGCACTCGCAATACGAGAGAAGGTAATGATAAAAGACAATTGAATAAACCTTATTCCTATTTCTCCTGAACCAGAATCCATCCCCAAACTGGAATAAGTTCCTTCGAGTTCGTATATAACCAAACGATAGATTATCCAAATAACTGTGCATCTTCGTAGTGATATGGGGTGTTCTGGAGAAATACAAAGGTGATGTAGGAGTTGCGATGAAATACTTGGTCTGGTCGTGAATAGCAGTTGCAATTTACTTTGCCCTCTTTCTAATCCTTTTACTTGTCTTCACTTATTATCTTCTGTACACCTTACTTAGGCTAATCGGTTTTCTTCATTCACCACCTTTCGGCACCTGCCTATGGTTTGGAAGAAGACAATCTAATAAGCGTAATAGGTGTACCCTCTTCTAATCCTAGGAGCCCTCACAATCTGAGAGAAGGTAAAAGGAAAAGACAATTGAATAGTCCTATTCAATCTCTCCAGAACCAGAATCCATCCTCGAATCTGGAACAAATTCCTTTGAGTTCGTATATAACCATACGATGGATTTATCCAATGGAAGCAGATGTTCATAATAATATGGGGTGTTCTAGAGAAATGCATAGGGTAAAAGAAGAAGTGGCAATGATGTATGCAACTCCGACAATCCAAAAGCCAGTGTTTTAAGAAGGTTCGGTTAACTTGGTCACTGAGTCATAGTCTAGGGTTGGGCCATGGTCGCTGCCAAAGAGAGAGAGAAAAGAACACTCTGAGTGCACTCTAACCTAGATCAGAATGGTTATAAATTTATCTAATCAGGAAACCTCCCACTGTATCCTCAAATTCACCTCCAAACCTGAAAGGTGAATTAGTCGGGATCACCCGAGGAGTAAACCAACTCATCAGTGGGAATCGGGATCCAACTATTATCGCATGATAACGTGATGGAATCCACTCACGTTATCACACTCCAGAAGGTATGCGCATCCCTGGAAAGTTTCAGTTTCTTTAGAAACTCCCGATGTGATTTTTACCCCATGCTCTTATGACCTTGACGAAGGTCAACAAATCATAAGTCATATGCCAAGTTCTACCCGTCATTCTCCAGGTTAATTTGAACCCACACGTACAATCCCTTGACGAAGGTCAACAAGACTGTACGACTGTCCCAAACTAACGCATCTATCTATGCAACAGAAAGGCAACAAGCAGCTACCATACACTATGCATTGACGTCAACAAACATAACATGAATACTAAGCGCTACCCGTCTGAAATGACGGAGGGATACGAATCGTTTTTGACGAAAAACCTTTAACGTAATGAACTTGATATCGTTGAAGGTACCAGATAGCTTTTTATAAATATAGTGGCGAAAACCTTTGCTAAACAGGTCACTCCCGGTGAAGGGATCTAGGCGCTTTCCACGTAGAATGAGGTGCAGGATATTCCAACTGAATACCATGATGCAAAGCAAAAAGTAATCGACTATAGTGAAGTTATTATCCTGACGCAAACTTCTGTCCAAGGGGTCACTCCCGGTGAAGGGATCTCGGCCCTTGCCTCGTCGACCGAGGTGCTGGATATTCATAACCTAATACCACTGTGCAAAACAAAAGGGAACGTCTTTGTAATAGCAGCTTTTTGAAAAATTGTTCCAACAACATCAAACAGGTTTGTTTAGCATGCATTGATCTGAATCAATGCAGTCTCATCAATTGATCACACCAATAAAGAACGAAAATATGATGTACGTATATGCCATCCGCATTCGCCACTGGGTCCCGTCATCACCCGTTAGGTTACTTAACTAACGACAGAGCAGGGACTGGACTAGCGCAGATGTAAAACATATACAACATCTACTAGTATATATATATCAATATATAATAATCGCTCATGGCGTGATAAATGAAAAATCACAGAAAAGTAATAAGCATCACAGAACAATACAGATAATCTGGAAGCCCCGGGTTTCCTTTGAGCCGCAAGTGAAACCCGACGTTCCCCTGGTCGTGTGGATAGCCTGTGCAATGAAATCCTAGACCCCTACGAGTGAGGCAAGTTACCCGCTAAAACCTGAAGCGACGCAGCCCCCTTCAACAAAGTGAATGGACTACCCAGCACTTCACGGAATCCGGTAACTTGAGCACCCCTCCTTAGGTCAACCTATACCCCCTACGAGTGCGGCGAATAGCCCACCAATTCTAGAGTGAAGGCCCCTCCGTCTCAAAACCATGAGATGCGGGCTCGTTGCCTTCTAGAACCCGGCTATCTGTGCACTCCACCGCGGGGTAATCCTAGTACAGAAAATAAAATATGTACAACGGGTACATCGACCTCAACCCGGTCGTGCCCTAAAAGAATAATATACAAACAGGCACTGATGGCAGTCCACATGTCGGACGCTCGCCCCGCAATATCAAATGTACAAATATAACAAAACTTCACTACCATTGCACGCAAGCTATCCACCACGACAAATCTGCAACAACACAACACAACACAGAACATCAACATGAATGTCACATTCGCAAATCCGTCTAAAAGCGCTATAGCAATTAGACAAGATTTACCGCTCGAATGACATTCACGGTCGCAGATAGTAATGTAAGTACTGCGAACTAACTTATTTAAATTTCGATCGACAAAATTTCCCGAAGTGGGCCCCAAGCACAAATCCAGTACTGTAACAAATCTGGGCCCAAACAAAATAATCCAGAAACCGCAATTCCACACAAAAGACCAGCACAAGAAAAATGGTGCACTGAAGCCACATAACAGCGGCTGAACCGCGACCAAAACGTTGGTATTGCCGCGGTTCCACAGCGTTACTGTGGACTCACGCTACCAAATATCTACAGAGGTCATAAAAAAGCCTGCCTTATTTTCTGACATACCCAAAATAATTTTGCGACCACAAAAAAAATTCGACAGAAACTCAGAAAATTGAAATGCGGTTTCGGAAATTTTGATCGATTGATGTTTTAAACATGTTAGAACAAGCTAGTAAAGGTTAATAGAGTGTCTCTGATACCATGTTAGTCTACGGTAGCGCTCCGGCCGTCAATCCGAGGCCAAATGCGGAACAAAAACTTTTTAGGAAACCGGCGCTATCGTAGTCTTTCACCCGGATCGAACCAATAATGCTAAACTAGCTAATTACAAAGAAGTGAGAGTGGCTATACCGATCGATCCGTGTCCTTCAGTCTTTGGCCACCATCCCTAGCTCCTCGCGGCATCTCCGATCTCCGGTCTCCTCGTCGGAAGGGCACCACATCTAGAAGTCTTTTTATGGGCTCCCGCTTCATCCGAAGCAACTCGAACATGAAGTTTGCTAGCTGACATGTCCAAGGTGAAGTAGAGAATGTATGTGATAACTTTGTCTCAAGCAACCATTGATTCTCAACATATGAGTGTGTATGGATCGAGGTTGAAGATAATGCTATTGGTGGAAGTTGTGAGCTAGAGGCAGAAGAAGAAGAGAGGCTTTTGTTGTTGTATTGCAATTAAAAATGAGAGCTTTCATAATAATCTCAAGAGCAAAACAACCTCATATGGCTACCCTCTCTCTCCACCTCTCATTTCAACACAACAATCCATCAATTAACATGATATGTTCACAAAAAAAGAGACCATGAGTCACTAGATTGCACATGCCACATTAATAGCTCCTCATGATGAAATCCACTCACAATTTCCACCAAATAAACATTAACCCAAAATGTTTAGTCCAACAAAAAGATACGGCAGCATCAAAAGTAACTCGTGACGGATCACAAAGATACCCCTCACCTGTATATACATACCTGCATCCGCATTCCGACAGAATGCGAATGCGATGAGATAAAAGTAATCCAACAAATCTAATACTAGGATCCGGCTTAAACCAAAGCCCACTAGTATGATCCGTCCGATCATGATCCGTGCACAAGTGCACGTATATGATCGAACCCTGCCATAATACCATACGGCCTCTACAACGTTTCGCCCGAAACTTGAGAAACTTTCTGTGGGGGACTCTAAAGACTCGTCAATACTTTGGCTGTAGATTTAACCACTAGCACGTCAGTGGTACGAGCTGTACGTAACGGGCTACCAGGTATTGACCAAAAGGGAGGTCAAAGAGAAAACTCATCCTGACACCTTACTGAGCCTATCAGTGACAATATCCGTACAGTCCGGTCCGTTTGTCTATGAGTATCGCATGTCGGGCCTAGGGGGTTGGTAAAAGTCAGACCCCCAAAAGAGGTACAAGTCCTGTCTGAGTATAGCCCAGAACACCCTGAGATACTATTGGAATACCTACCAGTAAATCTCGTGCCTTGGCCAAGGACATCGTGTAATGGCTCTCCTAGACACAACGCGATCTCACCCTCAATACCGGGAGAGACGAAACCCCTGCCGATCCGCTCACTGCCATGTGGCTCGGGACTGTACCCAACTAAAACCTGTTTGCACGACTCCTTTGAGCCGTGGTAGGGTAGTAATCAAAACACAGTGGGAACTCATACGAGACAAATGACGATCTCAAATCGTTGAACTAACCTGTACACATGTCACCAGTGAACTGCTATCTGACGCTAGGTATAAAACCAACTAGCATGTTCCCGGCGAGTCCTGTCCGATATACTCATAACCCAATGAGCACCTGTATACGTCTTAGGTGAACCAACTGACACTAATGGCTTGTGAGACCAGCCACCACCCCTCGTCGGGGTCTCGATCCGTATACACTAGTCTACTCTGGAGTATCGATGCCCAGTCTCGAAACTCCCTCTACCAGGGACCTTTTAAGGATGTGCTTATAGACCCCAGCTCCCACGTAAATGATCGCCATCATACTGCTGGCCATCAAGCAAGAATCCTAAGGGCTCTATCAACGTGTAATAGTAATCTGTAATATCACCTAAAGCATGTACACGATGATAAAGATAAATCAGATAGCATATTATCATCTTGAGTAAGACTGTCCTTCCGGCATAGGTCCTCCCTCAATCTTTGTAATCACGTGCCTGCATCCAATAATTGACTTTGAGGACACTATATCCAACACCTCGCCCTTCGGCGTTGTATATTATTTTGCTTGCGTGGTTGTGGCCGTCGATCTACGAAGAGCTAGCTCCTGCTTGGGGATGCCTTTTATCATTATGTATATATTGTTCATGTTGTACCCCGTTAGGGGCCAGTATTTACAAAGGAAACTCTGCCGAAATTTTCATAAAAGACTTGTGATTTTAAAAATGCATATTTCAGCTTATGTTGCTAAACTACTTGATTTAAATTGGTTTTTCCTTCACTCTACTGCTTTACTTGGTTATGATTTATGGGTTTTGGCTTACTTAGATTATGTATGCCTCGAGACGTTTCATAATTTAAGTGCCGGTCATGTTCCGTACTTTTCGGGTCGTGACAAAGTTGGTTTCAGAGAGTTAGGTTTTACCTTCGGAGTGTAGGATGACCCTTGGTTGATGGAGTAGGTAGCTTGAGTAGAGTGACTTACTGTACGTATGTTCCGCGGCATATTTACGATACGATACTCCTCTTAAGAAGCCTTAGGATGTATATTTCTTTGCACATTATTATATTCATTCATATGATCTATCCTCATAAGTACCAGTTTATGGTTTTGTTGCCACGATTATGGGCAGAGAGAGCTAAGGCTAGAGTTGCGGTCAGCACGAGCTCATCACGGACAAAGACTGACCAGGGCATGAATCCAGGGACATACGATTTGCATAGATGCGCAGTGTTATTGTGTTTTCACGCCATGAGCGGTTGATGGATCGCTGTTATGAGATTTCCCGGGCGTGCAGAATTGCACCAGAGGATTGAGCCACTGATAGAGGACAGCCAGAATGTGACTACCATTGATGTATCTCTTATTCATGATGATTAAGGCACTGTTGTAATGTTTTAGAAATCTTTATACGAATTTTTCCGTTTTAGGGCAAATTAGTCGGTATTTCCCGTTTTAACCCGATTTCGATCAAACGTCTGTATAAACTTGCTGGCACCTAGTTTAGCTAAAATAAATCTAGTGCGCGAACTTTGGGGGTATATGGGAGGTTTTGGTTCAGATAGAATTTTTCCCAAATAAAATATTATTTTAAGCGGTAAATTGTGCACGTAAATCGGGAAATTTCTCCTCATGAGAATAAATTGAATCTTATCACTAGAAATTTTTGGAAGCTTCTTTTATAAATATCTAGATATTTTTAGAGTGGAAAAGGATTTGAATTAAAAAAAAAAGAAAATGAATAAAAGGTGGCAATTAGCATTTATTGAAGCATTAATTGTATTTTGCTAGAACATTCATCATTTTATTTACACAAACACCCCCCCCCCCATCTCCCCTTGGCCGAGCCCTCTTCCCATTTCTGTCCAAAACATTTTGCTTGCTCATTCTTCACTCTTTTTCCCTCAAAAACACTTCAAAAATTCAAAAATAAATCCACAAAATCCTAAATGAAAATAAAACCATCAATTTCCTTCACTAATCCTTCTTGGATCTTCAACAAAGCATGGTTTTTTTTAGGCTAAGATGATGGATCAAGTTAATATTTTGTGTTCTTGTTAAGGTATAATTTCTTACCTTAATCCTTAATTAATTTTTTAAATCTTAATCTAGCTATTTAAGTTAGCTAATTATATGTTTAATATAGCTTTTAAATCATGATAAATTCATTATTCATAATTTTTATGAAATTCAAGTTAGGGTAAAACTTGATTAAGTGTTTAATGTTAATTGAAGTGTTAATTTGTGATTAGGAAAAGCATAACCTAGTAGAAAATGATAATTATTGTTCATGAATACTTTGTTTAATTATGAAATATTGCTTACTAGGTTTTTGCTAAAACTTATTTTGCAAGTGTTAAAAATATAGAAATGGTTTAGATAGCTTAGTTAAGCTATTATAAGGTGTTTGTAATCGCTAGATATGCGTTAGCTTGAAACTAGTGCGAAATATTGCGATAGTTGCTTACTAGGTTTCGGGGTTTTTCCGACGTGGGTACGATTGGTCGTTGCGAGGTTATATCTGTTGTATTCTTCATAATTGTTTGTGTTGTGTTGCGCGATCGGGACGACCGGGGTCTAGACTTGGTGTTTTGTAATTTAGCGGTCTTATTTAGGGTTTTTGGCCGATGTCGTGCGCGATAGATGCACTAAGTGCGCAGTGCATTTTTCAGGGCGTTATCCTTGCGTTTCGATGTCTTTTTGTCGATGTAGGATATTTAGCTTATGCGACGTGTTTGTGAAATTTTAGGTTCGTAAGCGGGGACTTCGGGCGCTGCGAACAAGGGGAAGCAGGAGGTCGGATTTTCATAGCTCGAGACCATCGGTGAGTAGATTTAACATCTACGGGGAAATCGACCGTATGGCGTTATGCGTCGGGTCTGATATGATATGATAGCTACATGTTTTTGCATATTAGTTGATTTCATATGAACGTCATTGCATAGTATTATCTGTTGTACCTTGACTTGTACCATTAGATATAACACATTACTGACGGTTCATGTTGCACGAGCACTAATTTGTATGCTACACCCACACCGTTAGTAATTGTCATGACACACACAAACCACCTACATACGTGATATGGTAGTGGATAGAGATAGTTGAGATAGTAACTCTTATTCTATTGTGCATATGAATTACTGTGGACACATACATACGTAATATTGCATTGGGCAGGGATAGTTGAGATAGTGACCCTTATTCCATTTCACGTATATCTTGCTATAGCTACTTGTACATCATACATACATATTGACATGTACACCCACATACTCGATTGCAGCTACATGTACATCATGCACACATATTGACATGTACACCCACATATTTTTTCTATAGTTGTATATACCTTAAAGTGGTATTGTTTTGACATGTGATATTGAGACGTTGACTATTGTGCTTATGAAATACATCATACATATTTGCTTACATGTAGATACTTAAACCTTGCTATAATTACATGTACACTTCATATGATGCTGCACTTGTTTTCGGAGGATTTTGGGAACCGCTTGATATATTTTAAAGCTGGATTCATTTTAAAGAGCGGTTTTCCCTTTATATGCTCATATTGATATTTTATGTTGCGTATATTATTTTTATATGGATTTTAAGCATTGAGATATGGATTTCATGTGATTTATGGATTTGAGAACCGTGGGGGTATTTTCAAGAAACTATGTATTGTTTGAATACCCGGTTTCTCCTGATATGATATTTTGATGCGTCCACCATGAGATTTCATGGTTCTGAGATTTGTGATATATACCTGATGCGAGGAGTGAGTGGGCCGTGTGCGGATATATGGTAGGGCCCGGTACGGTTCCCCTCGGCAAGATGTTCGTGGTACAGACGATAAGCCTGGAAGGTGGGCAAGTACCTACCGGTGATTGTATTTGGACTCGGCGGTTATCATGGGGATACCGACCGGAGTGATGTATGACATATCGTCAGGGCCAGTCGTGGTGACAACACCTGAGTTATGAGGATTTACGTGTCGATGCTAGACACGGGTTTCATGATGTTTCGAGTGTCGGTGTTAGACACTCAGGTTTTCCAATATTTCCACGTATCGTCGGTGGACATACGGGGTTGATATCCTCATACTTATATATATACACACACAGTTATATGTTTTCATGATATTTCGGGTGTCGATGTTTGACACTCAGGTTCCTTGAGATTTACAGGATGTGAGGGCCGATCTGGGGATGCGGTGCCTGAGGATTTGGGATTTGATGTGTCAGTGAGGGACACTGGTGTTTTCCCATGCTGATGATTTTGCATGAGGTTTTATTATATCATCACACACACTCAGGATTATTTTGATATGCATTGCTTCATGTAGTTGTAGTACCCTGCTGATGTACCTTTACATGATTTTTGCATATCCATACTGCCATACTTATGCGATCAGATTACATGTGCTAGATTTATCGCTGTTCGTGCATACTTGCGATTACAGTATGATCTTATTTACTATTCACGAGTTGGAAAATCACCCCCGTTGTGCCACAGTGTTTTGCAGGACTTACCCTCTGAGTAGTCGCGGCAGGGCGTCTTATCATCTTTACTTTTGTGGATACCGCTACGGTTGGCTGTGAGGCCTTTGCTTTTAGGTGGGTTTGCGGTTATTTGTTTGTACATTGTATATCTTTTTTGTTGGATCTAGTATTCTCTATCTACCATTTCTTTTATTTGACTTAGAGACGGGTTGTGAGGATTCGGTGTTGTATTATTATTTTGGTGACTTTGGGTGCCGTGCTCGTGGGAGCCGGTCTTGTTGTAAATTTTTACTTCTTTATACAGTTTTCTTTTATATTTCTTCTCTTCGGCGTCGTATATATGTTTGTGGTGGTTGTCTCCACCGTTGGGCGTGATTTGCTCCTGTTTGGGATGCTTTATATATTATCTATGTTGTACCCATTTTCGGGGCTAGTTTTTACAAAGGAGGTGCTGCCGAAATTTTTAAGAACGAAAACTAGAATTAAAGATTATTTTACTTGAGAATTTCCGAATGTTTTAAACTATGTTTTTCTTCGTTTATCCATTTTTGGGTGGTTTAGATTTCTGGGTTTCGGCTTACTTAAGTTGCGTACGCCTGTAGACGTTGCGTAGTTTAAGTGCCGTTTACGGTCCAAAATTTTGGCTCGTGACAAAGTTTGTATCAGAGCGCTAGGATTTACCTTTCGGAGTGTAGGATGACCTTGGTATGATGGAGTTGGTAGCTTAAGTAGAGTGACGTAGCGTGTGTATGTTCCGCGGCATACTTACGACACGGTACTCCGCCTAAGTGACCTTAGGACTTGTTGATTGAAATTCTTTCCGTGATTTTATACATCCTTGTGATTCGATTTCTATATCCTTATCGAATCTTGTATCAATTTCCAGCCTATATGCCGCCGAAGACTACGAGGGCACAGAGAGCGGCCACGAGGGCCGAGGTCAGAGTCGACTCGTCTGAGGCGAGGACTGACCAGGGCGGTACGCCTGTTGTACCGGAGCACATTGCTATGTTTGGGGCTGGTATGCAGGACCTACGCCAGATGATGGGGACTTTAGTCAAGGCCATTAGAGCGCATTGGAAGGAAGTTGTTCCACCCATTGCAGGGACCACGATGGTACCTACTGTTCCGGCAGTCGCAGTTACAGCTCCGGAGGTTATTACCGTGTCGCTTACAGAGTTCATGAGGCTGAGGCCTCCGGTGTTCACTGGCATAGATGCTACTGAGGATCCGCAGTCGTTTATCGACCGGATGTCCAGGATTTGTCATTCGCTCCGATGCTCCGACGAGAGGTGGGTGGAGTTCGCGAGCTTCCGTCTCGAGGGTCTGGCCCAGAAGTGGTGTGAGTCCTTGGAGAGAGGCAGAGCCGCGGGGCTTGCTCCTATAACCTTGGCTGAGTTTGTGACGGTGTTTCTCGCCCGTTTTCTTCCACCGAGCGTCAGGGATGCTCGAGCGCGCCAGTTTGAGTCGTTACGCCAGACTCCATGGATGACGGTGTCTGAGTATGATGTACTGTTTACCGAGCTGTCTTTGTATGCTCCGTACTTGGTGGCGACTGAGGAGATAAGGGTGAAGAGGTATGTTCGAGGTCTTCTTACCCAGTTGTTCCTAGCCATCAGCATTCAGCATTGTGAGACGTATGCGGCAGCGGTGGAAACAACCCTTTTGGTGGAGGAGCGTCTATCTGGTCATCGGTTGTTCCGGAACCGAAGAGGGCTCGTATGGGTACAGCAGCCCGGAGGCAGAGGTTTAGATCCCGAGATAGAGTTCGATCAAACACTGGGAGTAGCAGAGACGTGGAGCGTGGCCAGTTGTTCAGCAATTTTTCCCAGGAGGGTCAGCCGTCGACACGTGGGTGTTTTGGATGTGGCAGTTTACAGCACCTCGTGTAGGATTGTGCCGTGATACGTCAGAGAGGACCAGCCGTACCCAGGTTACCTTACCACCTTCTCCGCCTCAGAGAGCGTTGCCTCTTATGCCTGTTGTTGCGCCGCGTCAGGCTCCTGTTCAGAGAGGTCGTGGTCGTGGTAGTTTTGTGCCGAGAGGACGAGGTGGCCGAGGCAGAGGACAGCCAGTTGCCGGTAGAGGGCAGGCTCGGGTGTTTGCCTTGACGCATCAAGACGCGCAGGTGTCCAATGTCGTGGTTTCAGGTATCTTGTCTGTATGTTCTTTTGATGCACATGATCTTTTCGATCCGGGATCTACGTATTCGTATGTTTCAACGCACTTCGTGCCGAGGTTAGGCCGAGAGTCGTGTTTGCTAGATCAGCCGCTTGTCGTGACTATTCCTGTGGGCGAGTCGTTTGCTGCGCGACAGGTGTTCCGGTCTTGTGCTGTCCGGATTGGTGACAGAGATCTGTCCGTCGACTTGATCCTTCTAGAGATGTTGGACTTCGACGTTCTGCTGGGCATGGACTGGTTAGCTATTTGCTACACGTCTGTGGACTGCCGTGAGAAGACAGTTGGGTTTTGTTTTCCCGACGAGTCAGTGTTTGTTGTTTAGGGGGACCATGGTGCCGCCCTCACAGTTTGATTTCTGTCCTTTGCGCTAGTCGGCTTTTGAGGAGAGATTGTCGGGGATTCTTGGCTTTCATCCATGATACTGGAGCCACTGTGGGGTCATTGGACCAGGTTCCTACTGTGCGAGAGTTTCCCGACGTTTTTCCAGATGAGTTACCGAGGATACCGCAAGAGCGCGATATTGAGTTCTGCATTGATCTGATTCCTGGCACGGAGCCTATTTCTATACCGCCTTATCGGATGACTCCGGCAGAGCTTAGAGAGCATAAAGATCAATTGCAAGAATTGCTTGATAGGGGACTTGTGCGTCCGAGTGTTTCGCCGTGAGGAGCTCTTGTTCTGTTCATAAAGATGAAGGACGGCAGTTTGAGGCAGTGTGTGGATTATCGTCAATTGAACCGAGTTACGGTACGGAATAGTTATCCTTTACCTCGCATTGACTATTTATTTGATCAGCTCCAGGGTGCGAAACATTTTTGATTTGCGTTCAGGTTATCATCAGTTGCGGGTTCGGAATGATGACATTCCGAAGACTGCTTTTTGTACGTGCTATGGGCATTATGAGTTTCTGGTGATGTCGTTCGGACTCACCAATGCTCCAGCAGCGTTCATGGATCTAATGAACCGGATTTTCAGGCCGTTCCTCGACCAGTTTATTATTGTGTTTATTGATGACATACTGGTCTACTCTAGGAGTCGTGAGGAGCATGAGCAGCACTTGAGGATTGCTTTGCAGATATTGAGAGAGCACCAGCTGTATGCTAAATTCTCAAAGTGCGCGTTTTGGCTTGATAGAGTTGACTTCCTGGGTCATGTGGTGACTGGTGATGGTATTCTGGTGGACCCGAGGAAGATCGAGGCTGTGCAGCTTTGGCCCAGACCTGTATCAGTGACTGAGGTCTGCAGCTTTTTGGGCTTAGCTGGTTATTATCGCCGTTTTGGGCAGAATTTCTCGAGTATCGCTGCACTGCTGACTGGACTGACCCGGAAGGGAGTTCCTTTTCTTTGGACTGATGCGTGCGAGCAGAGTTTTCAGCAGTTGAAGACTCGGTTGATGACAGCACCAGTTTTATCTTTGCCTTCTGGATCAGGCAGCTATGTTGTTTTTTGTGATGCTTCTCGAGTGGGGATCGGCTGTGTATTGATGCAGCATGATAGAGTGATTGCTTATGCTTCTAGGAAGCTGAAGAAGCACGAGCAGAATTACCCCACTCACGATCTTGAGATGGTCGCGGTGGTCTTTGCGTTGAAGATTTGGAGATACTACTTGTACGAGGAGTCGTGTCAGATCTTCACGGATCACAAGAGCTTGAAGTACATCTTCCAGCAGCGGGATCTGAATTTGAGACAGCGCCGTTGGATGGAGCTACTGAAGGATTATGATTGTGAGATCCTTTATCACCCGGGCAAGGCGAATGTGGTAGCTGATGCTTTGAGTCGTAGGCCCGGGGGTAGCTTGTCCTAGTTGAGCGCAGTTCAGCATCAGTCTTCTGCAGATTCGAACCTCTTGTGTGTTGGTAGAGTGTAGTTCGAGTTCACTTCCGCTGGGGGACAGCTTGCTCATGTTCGCGCCCGTCCACTACTACTTGATCGTATCCGTGAGGCGTAGCCCAGTGATGACCGTTTGTCTGAGATTCTTGAGCTTGTTCGACAAGGAAGCATTTCGGAGTTCTTGATTGATGACCAGGGTGTGCTACGATGCGTGACTTGCTTGTGTGTACCAGATGCTGACGGGTTGAGATGCGAGATCCTAGAGTAGGAACATCAGTTAGCCTTTAGCGTTCATCCAGGTTCCCCCAAGATGTATCGTGACTTGAGAGACTTTTACTGGTGGGAAAAGATGAAGCGCGATATTTCGGACTTTGTTTCGATGTGCCTGACTTGTCAGCAAGTCAAGGTTGAGTGTCACGACCCGAAATATTAGCTCGTGACCAGCACTTGAATCACGCAAGGTCTAAAGGCGTAACGGAATTCAAGTAAGTTGAAACCCAGAAATATAAACCTTTTAAAAAAATAAAAGAGGTGAGGTTTTGAAATAAAGGTATATGAAATCAAGTTTTCTTAATGCATAGAGAAGGAACATGATTGATGCAAGTGAAATTTACTGGTTTGAAAACATGTTTCGTCTTTTAAAAATTTTGGCAGCACCTCCTTTGTATATTTTGATCCAAAACCACAAACACATAATAATAATAATGGCATCCCCAAGCGGGAGCTAGCTCTTTGCCAAACGGTGGATCGCAACCACGCAATACAGTATAAATAAGTATACGATGCCCAACGGCGAAGTTCACCACAAAAAGATAAAGAAATGAGCAAATATAACCCCAAAAGTGAATATAAAACCCATCGCTCAAATCTCGCAACTACAAGTCTCACTAAGTCTCATCACTTATACAAATACAACTTTTGATTGATGGAGTTAACTAGATACAATATGAAATGTAGATACAAGAGTGGGAATGATACAAATATCCCACCTACCAATGCAAAATACCCAAATGCAACTGTGTGCCAGCGAAGCCGCTACTGATTCAAGCGGTCAACCTGCAAGAACTGTGGCACAACGGGGGTGAGTTGCCAACTCGTGAGTGGAAAAATATCAACAGATAGAAATTGAATAAACAACGACTCCTAGGTCAACTATATCATAAAGGTAATACTATGATATCTAGGGTGAGCGGGTCTGTATATGTGCCAACAAGGAAGTCAATACCTATATGCATGCGGATAACATCCAACAGTAATAATCAATGCATGTATATGGATCTCGTCCAACCATAATCAAGGTATGTATGCATGGGGATCCCGTCCACCCATATAATCAATGTATACATGCACGTAAATATCATAAAGGGTGTGCATGAAAGTATGAGGATATAAATCAACGGCGTCCCTCCTGACACATCAAAATCATGGAACCTGAGTGCCTAGCATCGACACTCGAAAACATCATGAAAACCGTGCCCAGCATCGCCACATAAATCCTCATATATCGGGCTCCGTCAGTCCGGATCGGCCCACACCATCTCTTGACTCCGGTCGGTATCCTCCGGATATCCGCCGAGCCCAAATACTATCACCGGTAGGTAGTGGTCCCTCTACCATGCTCATCGCCTGCTGCGCGACAGATTCGTTCTCGCCCCGGGTTACCATATCGGGTCCACCATGTACCCATAATTGGCCTCGTCCACTCCTCGAATGGTGTTACACATGTCACACGCCTCAGAACCGAGAAAACGCATGGTGGACGCACTGAAATATCATATCAAGAGAAACCGGGTTTTTAAAACAGTACATGCTTTCTTTTAAAATGACCACGGTTCTCAAATCCAGAAATCTCATGAAAACAGCATATCTCAATGCGTAAAGTAATAGAGCATGATGTATGCGACATATAAAAAGAAATGCGAGCATATACATGTATCATGCAACATGGAACAGTGATATGACATATTAAGGGGAAAACCGCTCTTTTAAAATGATTCCAGTTTTTAAAGTATAACACGCGGTTCCAAATTTTCCAATAAAACCAGCTATCTATATAGGTACAATATGTATATGCGCAAGTATAGATGTACCATGTATGTGTCATGATGCAGCAACCCTACTGTGTAGTGACATGGCAATTATCGATGATGAAGTGTGTGAGCCGGCAAATATGTGTACGTGTAATATATACATCATCGATAATGGTGCAAGTGTACTAGCACAGGTATAAGCAATGCAATGGAAATAATATGAATGCAGCATAAGGTAAATCGCATGCAAATGCTGACGGGTATACATATCTAATATGACCAAGTCGGGGAATCTATCAATCGGCATCCAGCCTAACAATATCGCGTACAGTATAATCCATCGTACGGCAACCTCTAGTCAAGGGTATGGATCATCATCAAGTCAAACTCATCACGCACGGAAAATCATCATGCGGCGGCATAAAGCTAATAGGGATCCTATCATCCTATACGACAAAAAAGGGTACGGCCTAATATCACATACGGCCCATCATCCATGATTCACAACATTCTATAAATGTATATATATCCATGTACCTATGTCCCGGTTCGCATCCGCAATAATCTCATATCAGGGGACCGGCAGGGTATAAATCATCTCGATCGACTCGCATCCGTATACCAACATATCATCATATCATCATGTCCGTCTTATATTCTTTTCATCGCATTTATAACTCATATCAAGCCGAGTTTACCTAAACCTTCTATCTCTACTATAAGTATTGGTATCTAATCTAGCATACACACCCGAACCATACAAGCAGATTTTTAAAAGAAGCGAATCGTAGTTTTGAAAATAAGGGTTACGGTGTTTTAAGGAAAAGATATCATTTGAAAATCCGTAACATCCCTCAAGGTACATATTTAAAAGATACATACGATTCTTCGGTTTAGAAAAAGGTATGGTTCGGATGACGCATCTACATCGACTATCTAATCCTACAGTACCCTAAACAGCAATATCGCTAAACGCAATCCTATGATAGTCGTAACATATCACTTCTAACTATCCTCTAGTTTCTAATATGGTTACATAGCTATCTCATTCTAACCTTAGTTTCCTAATCTAGGTTTTCCTAACCATATTCTATAATCAGTTTTTCCATCAATACATTGCGGGGGTGCTATACACCATCCACCCGACTTCCCCCGTGGATATAGATCCACTCACCTTGCTTCTTTCTTGCCGAAGTCGATGACGCCACGCTCCTTCGCCTCGGAATCCACGCGAAGGTACCTTCAATAATCAACAGTCGCAATGCGTATTAAAATCGAATCTGGAAAACCGATATGGCGCACGGTGTGCTCATAGGTTAGAACCTATGGCCTAAACGTGCAAAAACAATCAAACAACCCCTATTGTCGATGTACAAACATCCAACAACCAAATACAAATCCAAATGTTAAGAAATTGCATTTCAAAATACGGAAAACATAGCCTAAAACACACCAAAATGCTCCCATATTTTCCCCAGCTGACAATTAGCCAAAACTGCATATAGGAGGGGTCTAATTTACTAAAGATAAAGCCCTGGAACCAAAATGAACCAATTCCATTCTACTCTGGCCGCAAATTGCAGCCAGAATGATTAAATCTGCGGCCTGGGGTTTGAGTTAGGGTCTCGGGTCTCAGAGGTAGCTTCCTAGGTGCCTGCACGACTCTCAGTAAACCCAAAATCATTTCTAGTGTCCTCAGGTTGCTCCAGATTCCAAAATACCCTCTAAAATCACACATTTATCCATGTCGGGGTTTCTAAATCCGTGTTTTGGGTTTTCTCCACTCTGGTCCTGGTCAATAAACAACACCCAAGTCTAGTTAACAGCCACTAGGCATCACCCAATTTCAAACAACACTCAAACCTTCACTAGTAATTTCATACATCGCTAAACGAGTTCTAATTTAAACCGAAATGCTTGGAATTCAAACTAAACTAACATAGAAAGAGATATACCTCCCATGGCAACCCAAGAAAGCCTTAGGTCGACCAAATTCACCAAAATCGAATTTTGCTTGGTCCAATTCGTAGAGGGTGAAGAGGGGATTAACTTTTGTGAAGGGAGTGTAGGGTTTTGGGGATTAATTGGATATGGATCTAGGGATTCTAAGTGGAGGTAAATGGCTTGAGAAAGATGAAGAGGGGAAAAAAGCTGGGGGGATTTGGAAATGGCAGCAGCCCCCTCCCTCTCTCTCACATACTCACACCTTCTCTCTCTCTCCAAGTCATCATTATGTCCCCTTTTTGACTTTCTCCCCAATCATTTCCCTTTTCTTTTCTCTCCACCAATAAACCATAATATATAGTTGTAGGGTTCCTAGGCACTTTAGTGAGGTCTCACAAGGCATCGATCATGCCAATTTCAAAAATTCTAGTGCCGAGAGACCCTAATGTACGGATCGTTTGCTAGATTTCTAGGCGAAACAAAACTAGTTAACACTTAACTAATGAAATAGGGAAATACAACCTTTGTAGATCCGTTTGTCCACCTCCATAGCTCCACGAAGAAGTCATCTCCGCTGTACAAATCCGAAATCCGGGCTCTTGTGTCGGCTTCATCGGAGAAGAAGCGGGCTAGGTCGTCGACGACGTGCCGAAGATGATCTACGTCGAGGCATCGCTAAATCAAGCTCCGACTTCACCAAGTCAAGAAACTTGTGAAGTAAACACACTCTACTACTTGGCAAGAGATAGAGGATGAAGAAATAGGAAGTGGGTAAACTTTAGAAATGGATTTCTCACTCTAATTCATCAATCACCATTGATGAGGTTAGCTTTCTTCTTCAAGTGAAGGAAGAAGAAGAAGAATATATTATGATAAGATTATTTAAAAACAATAGAAAATCAAAACTTATCATAATGTTAACTAGAGTCAAGTGTAGAGAATGAATCATGGTTAGTGGGAATGGTTAGGGTTAAAGATGAGATAAGAATGGTTGACTTTATCAAAGCTTCATGAAGCTTCAACTAAACTCCAAAATTAGCAACCATTTCATTTCATTTTCTTTTATTCATTTATCATAAATAAATAGATAATTAAATAAGATAAATGAATAACAAATAATAAACCCTAACCTATTCATTAACCAAGGTTTAACACTTTACACTTAACCAAAAAGCATGTATCATCAAACATGATACAAGCAAGTGCACAAAATCATATCACATATATAATGTGCACATCCGAGTGAGAAAATCCATCTTAAGTAAACCGATACTAGTTGATGCAAAGTAATATATCAAATATATAAATATGCATCAAATCATTAAATCAACACTTGATTCAATGATCCGGTCATGTCGCACACAACCGACTAGTATACAATGTATCGGCTTATCGAATCAACGCTTGAATCGATAACTAGGTTATATCGCATACAACCATTCGACACATTCATCGCGAGAATGAAATACGGTATCACATACACACATTATTCTCGGTCCCGCACATATCTCATATGCGCTCCTATTTCGTTTCGCTTGAGCCAGGAAACCTCTGTGTAGGACTCTAAAGACTCGTCAATACGCCGGCAGCAGGTGATGATCATATCAAACACCCACAAGCCACAACCGGTCTGCTAAACGTAACGGCCACCCAGGTATTGAGCGATCTGAAGATCGACGAGCAAGCCCGCTCACACTCCAGTGAATCCGACCAGTAACACTACCGTACAGTCCGGTCTGATCGTCTGATATGTCGCATATCTCGCCTAGGGGTGGTAAACGTCAGACCCCAATAGCTCGATAAGTCGTGTCGATATGAGGTCTATAACACTTCGAGAAACTACTGGTAACACTTACCAGTAAATCTCAGCAACCCTGGCCAGGGATTTCCTGTTATAGCCAATCGAACACAGCGCGACATCAACTCCCTATACCGGGAGAGACGAATCCCCTCCTATCGCTCATTGCCTCCATGTGACTCGGGACTGTACCCAAAAACCACCGTTTTGCACGCCCTCTTGGACGTGGTAAGATGGAAATCAAAGCACAGTGGGAACCACACAAGACTCTATGACGATCTCGGGTCAACAGACTACTCTGTACCAGTGTCACCAGAGAACTGCCATCTGACGTGAGGTATAATACCATCTGGGAGTTCTCGGCGAGTCCGTCAAGTGTACCCAGTCTCTACTGAGCACCCGTATATCATCTCTGATGTCAAACACCAATGGATATGGGATCATCCATCGCCCATCTGTATGGGTCGAGAAGGTACACGCTAGTCTACTCTGGTATATCGATGCCCCATCTCGATACACCCACGACTAGGGACTTTGAAGGATGTACTTATGGACTACCATGTCCCCACTAGTATGATCCGCATCATAGTCCAGGTAGTCAAGTACACATCCTAAGGGCTTTACCAATATGTAATAGAGAGACAATCTAAGTACACGTTAAGGTAAAGAGAAACCAGATAGCATACTATCATGTCGAGCAAGAAAGTCCTCCCTATATATGTCCCAGCATCCACTACAATATACATCCTATGTACAGTAATGGCCTCTAGGGCATACATATAACTAACAATCTCCCACTTGCACTAGGGCCATCTGTAGCAGTGGTCGAAGTATCTCATACTCAACCATCCCATAAAAGTCTCTCTCTGGGAATAGGCCTTCGTGAGTGGATCCGCCGTGTTATCCTCTGAATCTGCTCTCCTTGCCTCGATCAGCCTGGAGATCAACCATCTCCATGATCAAGTGATACTGCCTTAGAAAAAGTCTGGATCACTGATGGGACCTGCGTTCCTTGGCAAAAGCCACAACTCCATTGTCTCACAATGGTAGGAACGTAGTTAATCTCATGAACTAATATACACCCAAACATCCTCTTTGGTAGCATCTTGAGTAGCGATGTATCCAGCCTTTATTGTCTAGTATGTCACGGTATCTAGCTTGGAACTCTTCCAACATACCGTTCCTTTACTCAGGGTAAAGAAAATGCCTGCGACTGACTTTCAGTCGTCTTTATCACCCTGGAACACTTCCAGTGATTTTCCCCAGGATCGATTGATACCATCTCACTACAACTAGTGAGTATCCTAACATCCATTTAGATCTATCTCATAGATCCAAAATCCAGGATTTAGTAGGTATCGCTTTGATCCTTTGTGGAGAATCATTGTGATAAGCGGAGATTGATCGAGCGTAGCATAAGAAACTCCTTTCTTATCAAGAGTATGTCATCCACGTACTCTACGAGGATCGTCACCATACTCCCGACTACCTTTTTGTTTATACAAGGTTCATCTACCATTTTGATGATGTCAACTTCTTTGACTACTTCATCAAAACAGATGTTCCAACTCTGCGATGCCTGCTTTATCCTATAAAGCATCTTGCACATGTTTCCGCTGCTCCCACTGTCTACGAGGCCCTCTGGCTGTGTACTTATAGACACTCTCTTCCAAAACATCATTTTAGAAGAGCTGTCATGACACCCAACCACCAGATATCGTAGTCATGGTATGTAGCCATGGCAAGTAGGATCTGCATGGACTTAAGCATAGCTACTTGAAAAAGGTTTCATCATAATCCACGCCTGGTCGATGACGAAAACCTTTAACAAGTCTAGCTTTGAAAGTCTCAACTCTTCCATGTACACCAAATAATCTTCTCAAGATATACTTTCTCCTGATGGGGATTTAACCCTTCAGATATAGCAACCAAAGTCCATACTTTGTTGGTGTATTAGGATTCCATCTCAGATCGCTAAACATCCAGCCATTCTTACAGAGTCTTACTCCTGATGGCCAGCTCGAAACTAGTTGGGTCATCATCTCATGATGCAATCCTCGCTCCCACTGTCATAGAGAAACCGAAGTATCTCTCAGGTGGGTGAGGAACCCTACTAGATCGGCAGAGAGGCTGAGGTTCGTTGGAATCTACTGAATCCTTCGGTTCTACCAAATCATCAACTCCAGTTTGTATAGCTGGAACGTTTCCAGTTCTACATAACAGACGTTGCCTCGAGCTTGTCCGGATTTTGCTTTTAGACATAGGCCGGACAACCCCAAATCTTAACTAACTTAAGATATGGGCTCTTCCCTTTCCATATCACATATGAAGTGGTAGGCACTGATTTGATTCAAACCCTATTCAATAGGTATGCAACTTCATAAGTGCATAACACCCAATAGGAAAAAGGTAACTCAGTAGTACTCATCATAGAGCACACCATATCAAATAGGGTGTATCTGGTCCGCCCCGATATACCATCGTGCTATGGTGTATACGGAGGAGTAATGCTGAGAGAGAATCTCATTCTCCTTTAGAATAGGCCAGGAATTCCATGCACAAGTATTCTCCTCCTTGATCACATCAAAGGACATAATACTTATACCCGTATTTTGGTTCTCTACTTCTAACTTATATTCTGTGAATATCTCAAAAGGTTCGGACTTGTGTTTCAACAGGAATATAGGTCTGAATCTAAAGAGATCATCAGAGAACGTAATGAAGTATAAAGAACCGGTCTTGGTATGTGTAGACAGGGGACCTATATACATCAACATGTATCATCCCAAGAGTTCATTAACTCTTTCTCTGTTTCCTGTAAACGGAGCTATGGTCATCTTATCTATGTGACATGACTGGCGAGTTTCACAAGATGTAAATTCAAACTAATTTAAATATGCATCTTTATGTAACTCTAGCTAGTCGGGTCACATTGATATGACCTAGTCTACAATACCTTAAGAAGGATCCGTTCATTTCTGAACTCTTCCTCTTATGTGTGCTCCATATACTAAGAACTGTATTTTGATTTAGAACATCAATGCTTTTAGATAACGTGCCTGAACCGATCAACTTTTGATATAGGAAATGTTCAAAACATTATCCAACAATACGAAATTTTATCATTTCTTTACTAATAAAGAGATAGATATGATTTTGTATATCAGGTTCGGTATCTAATAACATTCGTTCAGAATCAATGTATTACAATACAGGGTGACAGTGACCAACAGACTTGGCTGCAACACTTGCCCCGTTTTCTGCCTCATGAAACTTATCACCCGTTCTCAGTTTTTCTACCCTTTTGTAGCCCTATGTAACAGATTACATATCTGGGATCTTGATCCGGTATCATATACCAAGGATGCGGAGGATACTGAGAAACAGTTCTGTATAATGAACACACCCGAAGATGATGCATTAGCATGCACTCTCTTCGTTTGGGCGGCACGGGAAATCTGGTATTCCCCAATTTCCTGCTCTGTCTTATAACAATTATAAGTTGGAGCGGGACCAACGTTCCCCAGCTCAGTATAACAAGCGGGTTCGGTCAATAATCTGTATTATTATCTTGATTAAGGCGTGATATGGTCGCTACCAGGAGAGAGAGAGAAGAAAACACTCAGCGTGCGCTCTTGCAAGAATAGATTGGTTATTATTTTTATCTAATCAGGATGGCTCCCACTGCTTTTTATCAAATCTTCCTTCAAACCCTAAAAGGAAAGACTAACCGGGATTAATTACACACTATAAGTTCGCCAATCTTTCAGCCAGGCCAGTGTCGGTACTTTGAGGGAGGTCCCCCGTGCTTTCGCACGAACCTAATTAATGTAAACCTCGTTTTCCCAGAGGCGTAACCTCGTTAACACCTTTCTAGACACCTACTTGATCGGCTAATTGTAATGTATAAAACTCTCCCAGGAGTAACTCTTACTCGCAGCGGGTATCGGGATCCAACTATCTCATAGAAGGTATGCAATCTCATTGCAAATTTCAACACTTGAAATTCCCGATAATATTTTGCCCCTAGCACCCTATGACCTTGACGGAGGCCAACAAACCATAGGCTACTAGTCAAGTTCAACCCGCCATTTCTTGATCGAATCAAACCCACCCGCACGACCCTTGACGGAGGCCAACAAGGTCGCACGACTACCCTAACTCAATCTGCATCATATGCATAAGCAGATAAATACTGGTTAGCTACCGCACACTGGGCCTTGACGGAGGCCAACAAACGCAGCACGAATACTAAACAGCAGTTATCTGAAATGACGGAGGGCTACGACAGGTTTTTATGAAAACCTAATGCGTAATGAACTTGATATCGTTGTAGGATCAAATGAATTTTGAAATGGAGTGTTTTTGAGGCTTTTCTAGTTTTGCTAAAGGAGTCACTCCCGGTGAAGGGATCGTCGGTCCTTTCCTTATCGAATAAGGTGCGGGATATATCATATATATCACTGTGCAAAGCAAAAACACTTAAAAGCAATCAAAAGACAAACCGAGTGTGTAGCATCTGCCAGTTATTGCTAAAGGAGTCACTCCCGGTGAAGGGATCTCGGTCCTTTCCTTATCGAATAAGGTGCAGGATATATCGCATATACCACTGTGCAAAGCAAGAACTGTAGCTACCTGTTTTATTTTGAAATTCGATTTTACAACATCTTAGGTTTCTTTTATTTCATTAATCAAATTAATGAAGTCCCATCATTTAAGTACCTAAACATCACAGATAGATATGACGTACACTTATGCCATCCGCATTCGCCTCGATGTCCCCTCGTGCACCGTTAGGTTAGGTAACTAACGACAGAGCGGGGCAGGGCTAGCGCGGGTGTAAAACATAAGTAACGTCTATATAATATATCATATATACTATATCTAGTATCTATCATAGAACATCACATGATCGCATCACAGATATCGCAGCAGAAGAATCATATGAAATATTGGATATACTAGGACGTCCGTGTCTTCAATACGAGCCAGTATAAAACACGGATTCCACGGTCGTGATGAATAGCCAAACCTACACCCCTAGACCCCTACGAGAACGGCAAGCGACCCTACCAATTCTGGAGTTAGGAGACCCGGACCCGACTCCTCGAGTTGGTCTCCCACTGGACTCCAGAACCCGGTTACTTGTGCTCCCCTGCTTGGGTCTATCCTAGTGCGGAAAAGTAAATAATATACAAACGGTGACTACTTCCGCTACCTGGAAGCGCCCCAATAAAAGAATATTACATACAAGTTTTTACATGAATGAAAATGAAAAACACTCATCTCACATAAAAACCCCCGGCTATTCAAACACGACGATCCAATATAATATATCCAGCAACACATAACATCACATGTCATCAACGTAAGTAAATATGTCCATCCCAATTGTCGTTGGCATATAGCAACGAAACCGGCGATATCACATATTACACTTACGGTCACAGAAAAGAAAGTGTAAAACTACAACAGTTGGAATCCGCAACCATCTCAGACATCGCATGCCTGACCAAATGAATTACTTAGACATCGCATGCCTAACAATTATAAACCCTGCATTTTAGTCTCAAAATCGAAAACTCTTTTCAATATCAAGTCGGGCAATTCAACAAGATTCCCGACAGTCTGATCGAATACTCGTCGCAAACTTCAGTAGGCGGCCGCACCCCCGATACCGTCGACGAAGTGCACCAAGGCGGAACACCGCTACCGTGAGCACCCGAACGGATGCTTTCGGCGACGGGGTTCTCCTACAGTCACTTGGTCGGGGCTATGGAGTGAGGCTGTCTATTAAGTTTATCCGGTGAGTATCCGCGTACGCTACGTGATTGCGACAGACGTTTGATCACATCAAAATCCCATGGCAACCGATCAAGTGAGACTAAACTGCTACGTTTATAACATTCATTCAGTTATCACATAACTTATTGTGAATTCCAATTATTGTATCCCATTCCAGATAAACAGAAAATGTTAAACTTTTCGATCGAACAATCGAACACCCAAGTTTTCCCGATACAGATCAACACATGAAATAAGTCTAACAACATTCAGTTCGTGCCTCAGTACCAACGGTCCAGCCGTAGAAGGGTCAAGCCAACGCCTCACATGTGGCACGCCATACTGCCCCAAACCCGAAGGTTCAAAGGGCAGTTCAAGACGGTCACATAATCGAGTTAAGGTTTGTTGTCTTCTAGAGGGTCCATCGAGTTACTTGCACTACTTAGAACGTCGTTAAACTACGGAAAAATCCAACACTTGGAAATTTCCCGATAGGGGAAAAATTGGGTATTTATATCCGGTCGAACATTTTAACATATTCTAAAATTTATCCGGAAAGCCACATAGACAAAATTTGATACCCCGATCGAAATACCGAATCCCCAAAACAACTCCAGAAAATTCAACTCTTGAATAAAATTTCAAAACATCCAGAGAACTCAGAACCAGATACAATGAATTACAGTGTAAACATTTAGGGCTGACGTCATCAATGTGCGGCGGAACCGCCGCATCAACCTATCTTATGACGCTCTTCCGCCGTGGGTTTAACTGTTCATCCAAAAATTTTTGCGCCGTAATTCTTATATTTCCCTGCTGAGTTCTCTACATATTTTTAATTTGGAAAAACTCACTGTTTTCAAAAATGTACAGAGAGCAAGATTGGTTCGGGGTTTCGGGTTCGTTCGGACTTCAAATTCCGTCTGGACTTCGCCTAAGGCTCTAGCTAGGCTCTGATACCACTGTAGGGTTCCTAGGCACTCTAGTGAGGTCTCACAAGGCATCGATCATGCCAATTTCAAAAATTCTAGTGCCGAGAGACCCTCATGTACGGATCGTTTGCTAGATTTCTAGGCGAAACAAAACTAGTTAACACTTAACTAATGAAATACGGAAATACAACCTTTGTAGATCCATTTGTCCACCTCCATAGCTCCACAAAGAAGTCATCTCCGCTGTACAAATCCGAAATTCGGGCTCTTGTGTTGGCTTCATCGGAGAAGAAGCGGGCTAGGTCGTCGACGACGTGCCGAAGATGATCTACGTCGAGGCATCGCTAAATCAAGCTCCGACTTCACCAAGTCAAGAAACTTGTGAAGTAAACACACTCTACTACTTGGCAAGAGGTAGAGTATGAAGAAATAGGAAGTGGGTAAACTTTAGAAATGGATTTCTCACTCTAATTCATCAATCACCATTGATGAGGTTAGCTTTCTTCTTCAAGTGAAGGAAGAAGAAGAAGAATATATTATCATAAGATTATTTAAAAACAATAGAAAATCAAAACTTATCATAATGTTAACTAGAGTCAAGTGTAGAGAATGAATCATGGTTAGTGGGAATGGTTAGGGTTAAAGATGAGATAAGAATGGTTGACTTTATCAAAGCTTCATGAAGCTTCAACTAAACTCCAAAATTAGCAACCATTTCATTTCATTTTCTTTTATTCATTTATCATAAATAAATAGATAATTAAATAAGATAAATGAATAACAAATAATAAACCCTAATCTATTCATTAACCAAGGTTTAACACTTTACACTTAACCAAAAAGCATGTATCATCAAACATGATACAAGCAAGTGCACAAAATCATATCACATATATAATGTGCACATCCGAGTGAGAAAATCCATCTTAAGTAAACCGATACTAGTTGATGCAAAGTAATATATCAAATATATAAATATGCATCAAATCATTAAATCAACACTTGATTCAATGATCCGGTCATGTCGCACACAACTGACTAGTATACAATGTATCGGCTTATCGAATCAACGCTTGAATCGATAACTAGGTTATATCGCATACAACCATTCGACACAGTCATCGCGAGAATGAAATACGGTATCACATACACGCATTATTCTCGGTCCCGCACATATCTCATATGCGCTCCTATTTCGTTTCGCTTGAGCCAGGAAACCTCTGTGTAGGACTCTAAAGACTCGTCAATACGCCGGCAGCAGGTGATAATCATATCAAACACCCACAAGCCGCAACCGGTCTGCTAAACGTAACGGCCACCCGGGTATTGAGCGATCTGAAGATCGACGAGCAAGCCCGCTCACACTCCAGTGAATCCGACCAGTAACACTACCGTACAGTCCGGTCTGATCGTCTGATATGTCGCATATCTCGCCTAGGGGTAGTAAACGTCAGACCCCAATAGCTCGATAAGTCGTGTCGATATGAGGTCTATAACACTTCGAGAAACTACTGGTAACACTTACCAGTAAATCTCAGCAACCCTGGCCAGGGATTTCCTGTTATAGCCAATCGAACACAGCGCGACATCAACTCCCTATACCGGGAGAGACGAATCCCCTCCTATCGCTCATTGCCTCCATGTGACTCGGGACTGTACCCAAAAACCACCGTTTTGTACGCCCTCTTGGACGTGGTAAGATGGAAATCAAAGCACAGTGGGAACCACACAAGACTCTATGACGATCTCGGGTCAACAGACTACTCTGTACCAGTGTCACCAGAGAACTGCCATCTGACGTGAGGTATAATACCATCTGGGAGTTCTCGGCGAGTCCGTCCAGTGTACCCAGTCTCTACTGAGCACCCGTATATCATCTCTGATGTCAAACACCGATGGATATGGGATCATCCATCGCCCATCTGTATGGGTCGAGAAGGTACACGCTAGTCTACTCTAGTATATCGATGCCCCATCTCGATACACCCACGACTAGGGACTTTGAAGGATGTACTTATGGACTACCATGTCCCCACTAGTATGATCCGCATCATAGTCCAGGTAGTCAAGTACACATCCTAAGGGCTTTACCAACATGTAATAGAGAGACAATCTAAGTACACGTTAAGGTAAAGAGCAACCAGATAGCATACTATCATGTCGAGCAAGAAAGTCCTCCCTATATATGTCCCAGCATCCACTACAATATACATCCTATGTACAGTAATGGCCTCTAAGGCATACATATAACTAACAATAGTCCAAATGAAATGAAACATGTCACAAAATGAAACATGTCATGGTGCACTAACCATGGAAACTGTAAAAACGCGAATTTGGCTTAATCGCGATTAGCAGTGCACTAATCGGATTTTTATCAAAATTGCATAAAACAAATTTTAAAAATGCCAAATACTTTAATTATATAACTAAATGAATAAATCATTTTAATTTCCAATTGTTTCATAATTATTTGTATATATTTATACCTTTTTTCGAAATCCCAATATCTCAAATCGGGCAGTTTTCGGGAAAAATATTATTTTAATATTAAATTCCATAAATAATATTTTATATTTCTTGAAATGCTACAATATTCCCCCCTTAAATAAATTCGGTCCCCGAATTTTAAATTTAAACCCCCAAAATCTAAAACATTTCAATAATCGGCTCAAAACAACGGGGCTCCGTAGTCATGGAAAATGCAGAAATAACACGGCGCGTCAAGTGCGCATAAAAACGAGTACAAAACACAAAATCGAACTCCGTCAAACGTTACGCAAATCATCTGATTTGCACGTATATCCTCGGAGTTACAATGGAGATTCAAATCTCGAAATCCACTACTGAAATCCAATATACACTAGTCAAATACTATAATACATGTATAGTACACATCTTGAAAACTCCAAAATCTGAATAAAATACATGCAAAATCTTTTCTAAATCGCCACGTGGATGCATAACTCACGGCATAACTGACGGACGCTCATTTTAAAATAATAAAATATGTCCATATATGTTTTCTTAAATACATGTTCCGTCGTTTTCGAAATATCCCAAAAGATTCTCCTTTATAAATGTTCAGGTCGCTCACGGACACGTAGGAAATAGCGAGACTATAGCTCCTTTTTCAAAAACCTCTTGGTAAGCTTTTAATGCATGCAAAGTACTCAGGTCCTGTCCTCAGACCAGTCCTGTTTGACTACTACACAATATAGTGTCCAACATGAAAACAAGGTACTCAAAAGCAAAATCAGCCTCAAAAGGCGTATCTAATAATCATATGTGTCTGGTGCGCATGGAAATCAAATCCAAATACAGGTGCCACAATATGCACAAAAGCCCAAAACTACGTGCAACAGGCGTGCATGAAAACATCTGTCAAGTGCAACGGGTGTGCACGACAACAATATCTGGTGCATCTATTGTGCACAAAATCTTAACCCTGTGCATCCAACGTGCACGAAATCACGAAATCCAATATCATGTGCCGATCATGCGCAAGAATCTAACCCAAGCGCGCCGGGTCCATAAAAGCATATAGTGCAGTAGCATGCGCGAAAAAGAATGGCAAGTGCCAACGCGCACGAAAATACAAATCTGGTAAAATGAATGCTCAAGGATATAAATCGGGTGCGACCAAGGTACGGAGTATAAATCCAGTGCGAAAAACGCATAAATACCCGTCCGGTGCAACAAATGCAAGAAATGCAAATCTAGTGCAACTAATGTGCGATATACGAATCTGGTGCAGCATACGCACGAAATACAAATACATAACTCAAATGCGTATAAAAGCAACACCGAGTGTACCAAGGTGTATAAAATCGTAAACATGTGCAACTGCGTGCATAAAACACATATCAATGCACTGCAAGCACATATAAGCTATACCGAGTGCAGAAATCAAATCATCCATATGAAATCCATGAAATCATAAACAAGTGAAGCCAAGGCACAAAACCGAATCTCAAGTGTAATAGATATGCACAAATCGCAAAAAACATAACGGTGTATAAAATATATATATATATATATATATATATATATATATATATATATACATAGTGCGAGAACTATGCGCAAAGATGTAAATACCCAGTAGGTGTAGCCATGGTGCACGAAATCAATATCAAGAAACTCGTCATCAAAACTCAAATCCAAGCGATATAAGCGTGATACTCAGATCACAAACGCAAATCGCAACAAATGACATCGAGGTACACCTCCTACAATGTCGAGAATAAATCGGTGCGCCTAGAAACTGGCAGAGCAAGAACATCCGCTTGCCTCCTGCTCACGGTCTGGCATCCTCGGTCTCTGAGTCCTTATCTTCTCTGTGGATTTACCAATCTTGCAATCCATCGGCTCATCGGCCCGGTCAGGTGTGCTAACGGGAACGATTTCGCTCTAGCACTTCTCTGGTCATCCTTCGGTCAATCATCATGACCACTCGTAAAGCAGCACGTTGCTGGCGTCGGCCTCTGGCTCTCTGAATACTCGTGACACAACTGATCCTGGGTGCAAATCTCATTGCAGTAGTGTCCTGAAAGGAATCCTGCTCAAGGTCTCTTCCGATCTTGCCTGCGCCGAACTATACGGAGGCTGGTAATCTTATATAATCTTTTCTCGTTTTCTGGACATCTGCGTTGCTGCACACATTTCCTCGGAAACTGTCCGCATCCCAACGCTCTATAGCATATCAGGTCTTTGATCTCGACGGGGAGTAATAACAGCTTGTCATCGTCTCGCACGAACCTCTGGTTCCATTCGTCTTTATCATCTCTCACTATGACGTCACGCCACGCTATCTGCGCACTGCAACTATTCTCGGCTGTTAGTTATGTATATGCCCTAGAGGCCATTGTTGTACATATGATGTATATTATAATGGATGCTTGGATATATATAGAAAGGACTTTCTTGCTCGTCATGATAGTATGCTATTTGGTTTCACTTTATCTTAACATGTTGACTTGTATTGGTTTACTGTCTTACTCTCACATGTTGATAAAGCCCTTAGGATCTGTACTCGACTACTGGGACTACGATGAGATCATACTAGTGGGGCCATGGTAGTCGATGAGTACATCCTATAACTGTTCCTAGTCGATGGTATATCGAGACAGGGCATCGATACACAAGAGTAGACTAGCGTATACGCATCTTGACCCATTTGATGGGCGATGGATGATCCCATATCCATCGGTGTTTTGACATCAAGGATGGTGTACGTGTGCTCAGTGGAGACTGGGTACACTGGACGGACTCGCTGAGAACTCCCAGATGGTGATTTACAACACGTCAGATAGCAGTTCTCCGGTGACACTGGTACAGGGTAGTCTGTAGACCCGAGATTGTCATAGAGTCTTGTGTGATTCCCTCTGTGCTTTGATTCCCACCTTACCACGTCCAAGAGGGCATGAAAAACGGTGGCTTTTGGGTACTGTCCCGAATCACATGGAGGCAATGAGCGATAGGAGGGGATTCGTCTCTCCCGGTATAGAGTTGATGTTGTGTTCTGTTCGACTGGCTATAACCGGAGGTCCCTGGCCAGGGATGATATAGAGATTTACTGGTAAGTGTTATCAGTAGTTTCTCGACCCGTTATGAGCCTCACATCGACACGACTTATCGGTTACTGGGGTCTGACGTATACCACCCCTAGACTAGATATGCAACATATCATACGAAGAGACCGGACTGTACGGGAGTGTTACTGATTGGATTCACAGGAGAATGTATAGGCTAGCTTGTTGATCATCTGATCGCTCAATACATCGGTGGCTATTATGTTTAGCTGACCACTTGCAGCTTGTGGGTGTTTGATATGATTATCACCTGCTACCGGCGTATTGATGATTCTTTAGAGTCCTACACAGAGGTTTCTTGACTCAGGAAAAACGGAGTAGGGGCACATATGTGATATGTGCACGACCGAGGATAATGCGATATGAGATACCGTATTATATTCTCGCGATATTTAGATATGAACCGGGTCATCGGATCAAGTGTTGATTCGATGATTCAGTACATGATATATTAGTCGGTTATATTCGATATAGCCGGATTGTCGGATCAAGTGTTGATTCGATGATTTGATGTATAATAATATATATGATATATTGTATTACATTATCTGATATTGGCTCGCTTTATTATTTCATTTTCTCACCGGTTAATACATTGATATATATGCGATATATATTAATTGTATTATTTTCCTTTTGTTACAAATATATAATATATATGTGATATATATTATTGTAACATGATATGATTAATAATGAAACATGTTTAGTGGAGATTAAACAAGGTTATGGTTTGATTTGGGTTAGTTCTTTCTTACACCTTCTAAAAGCTTTTCTTTTGGCATGAATAAGATATTATGGTTGATATTTTCTTATGACTCATTCTTTAACCCAACCCTAGCCCTAGTTAATTCTCTACAAGGGTTATCCTTGTCATCCTAAACCATGGTTGCATTATTAATCATATATTCATTTCATTATTCATCACAAAAGGATTATGCATTATTTCTTCTTCTTCTTCAACCTTGAGCTTTGAGAAAGCTTACTAGGTTTTCACTTTGTGATGTTTAAGTGTGAGAATTTGATATAAAAAGAAAGCATAAATACTACTCCATCATCCTCATCTAATCTAGCCAATTGGATTAGGGTGTTCACCTCATTAGAGTGAGAGAGCTTGAGTTATAGAAACTTCGACGTATATCATCGGAGAAAAGGAACACTACAAGCTAGAATGGATCGTTCGAGTCATGGAGGCTCTCTTGAGTCTTGGAGATCGTGGATCGCGGCGAAGGGACTTCTACTCGGAGCTTATGAAGCGAAGGAGCGGACTACAAAGGTTGCAATCCCTCACACTTAGTTGTAAATATGTTTACTTGCATGTTAAACCCTAATAATCTAGCAAAGATCCCGGCTTTGGGTTGTTCGGCACGTCTAAATTTTTATTCGGGCATGGTTGATGCCTTATAGACCTTCATAAGAGTGCCTAGGAACCCTACAGTGGTATCAGAGCCTAGCTAGAGCATTAGGCGACGTGTATACGAAGTTAAAACTCCGAACGAACCCCGAAACGTCAAAATGACCCCCTCTCTGTACAATTTTTAAAAATGTGATTTTTTCTGTATTAAAAATACCTAAAAAATCAGCAGGGAATTATAAGCATAGCTGTGGAAAACGAGGTGGTAAATCGTACGGACCGCCACGGAACCACAGCCATACCTTGCTTAGGCCGCGGATCCGCAGCCGTACAGTTGGATTTAACTTTGTTTTTTGCACAGTAATGCCCTTAGCTGCTAGTGTATATTTCTGGGTATTTTTAATCTGCCTCATGTGTTGAGTGTTCTGGGGATTATTTTGTATTCGTTGATTCGATCGGAAAATTTAATTTCGTTATGTTTTCCAGATATTTAGAAACTGTTAAAATGTTCGAACGGATATCATTAACTCATTTTTTCCCGGAATGAAAAACTTTCAAGTGTTGAATTTTTCTTGGGTTTAAATATTTCGGAAAAATGTGCAAGCAACGCGGCGGTCCCTCTAGAAGAACACAAACCTTAACTCGATTATGTGACCGTCTGAACCGCCTCTAAACTTTAGGGTTTGGGGCAGTACGGCGTGGCACATGTGAGGCGTTGGCTTGACCCTTCTACGGCTGGACCATCGGTACTGTGACATATTCTGGGATTATTTGAACTCCGCTCAAGTGTTGAGCTATTTAGGAAATCTTGGGTATTTGATTATTCGATCGGAAAGTTTAATACTGTCTATTTATCTATAATGTGATACAATATGTGGAATTCATATGGTTAGGCATGAAATGCGAAGTATGTGATATTTCGGATTTACGATGTCTAAAGAGATTGTGGATTCCAAATGTTGTAGTTTTACACTTTCTTTTCTGTGACCGTAAGCGTAGTATGTGGGGTATCGCCGGTTTCGTTGCTATACATCAACGACAATAGGGATACAAATACTTGCTTGCGTTGATGATATGAGATATTATGTGTTGCTGTGATATGTTATATTGGATTGTCGTGTTATGAATAGCCGGGGTTTTTATGTGAGATGAGGGTTTTTATTTTCATTCATGTAAAATTCATTTGTATGTAATATTCTTTTATTGGGGAACTTCCGGGATGAGGTTGATGTCACCATTGTATATTATTTATTTTTCTGCATTAG
Source organism: Agapanthus africanus (assembly GCA_030015575.1). Taxonomy (NCBI): domain Eukaryota; kingdom Viridiplantae; phylum Streptophyta; class Magnoliopsida; order Asparagales; family Amaryllidaceae; genus Agapanthus; species Agapanthus africanus. The sequence goes on from JASDDO010000022.1 coordinate 390,416,810, forward strand.
GTAGACCCAAGGCGGGGAGCACAAGTAACCGGGTTCTAGGGTCCAGTGGGAGGCCATCTCGAGGAGTCGAGACGGGGTCTCCTAACCCTAGAATTGGTAGTGTTACTTGCCGCTCTCGTAGGGGTCTAGGGATGTGGGTTTGGCAATTCATCGCGACCGTGGAATCCGTGTTTTATACAGGCTCGTATTAAAAACTCGGATATCCTAGTTTATCCAATATTTCATATATGTTCTTCTGCTGCAATGTTCTGTGATGAGATCATATTACTGCCTGAGACGAATGCTTATAATATATATATATGCTGATATATAAATATTACTGATTTCGTTTCTTCTGTGATGCTTAAGAAGCATAAGCTGATGGGATTTATTAATGAGATTAATAAAAAGAAAAGAAACCTAAAAGATATTGTAGAATCAAAACTTTATAAAAAGGGTAGCTACGGTTTTGCTATGCATAGCGGTATATATGATATACCCTGCACCTTATTCGATGAGGAAAGAGACGAGATCCCTTCACCAGGAGTGACCTCTTTAGCGAAACTGGCAAATGCTACAAACTCACGGTTTAGTTTTTGACAGCTTATATAGTTCTTGCTTTGCACATCGGTATATATGATATATCCTGCACCTTATTCGATGGGGAAAGAGCCGAGATCCCTTCACCGGGAGTGACCTCTTTAGCGAAACTAGAAAAGCCTAAAAAACACTCCTTTTCAAAATCACTTGATTCTACGACGATATCAAGTTCATTTACGCTCATGGTTTTTTTTAAAAACCTGCGTAGTCCTCCGTCATTTCAGATAAAGACTATTTAGTATTCGTGCTGCGTTTGTTGACCTCTGTCAAGGCGAAGTCTGCGGTAGCTGATTAGTAATTATCTGTATAGCATGTGATGTGATTGGATTAGGGTGGTCGTACGACCTTGTTGACCTCTGTCAAGGGTCGTGCGAGTAGGTTTGATTCAATCAAGAAATGACAGGTTGAACTTGACTAGTGCACTATGGTCTGTTGACCTCTGTCAAGGTCATAGCACACTAGGGGCAAAAGCATTATCGGGAATTTCAAGTGTTGAAATTTGCAATGAGATTGCTTACCTTCTATGAGATAGATGGATCCTGATACCCACTGCGAGTAAAAGTTACTCTTGGGAGAGTTTTACACATGACAATTAGCCGACCAAGTAGGTGTCTAGAAAGGTGTTAACAGGATTAAGCCTATGGGAAGACGAGGTTTATTTTAATTAGGTCCGTGCGAAAGCACGGGGAACCTCCCTCAAGTACCAACACTGATCTGGCTGAAATATTGACGATATTTTTGGGTTTGATTGATCCCGGCTAATCTTACCTATTAGGGTTTGAAGGAAGATTTGATAAAAACAGTGGGAGACATCCTGATTAGATAATATAATAACCAATCTAATCTTGCAAGAGCATACGCTAAAGTGTTTTCCTTCTCTCTCTCTCTCCAGGTAGCAACCATGTCAGGACTTAATCAAGATAATAATATGGATGTATTGACTGAACCCGCTTATTATACTGAGCAGGGGATCGTTGGTCCCGTTCTTTCTTATAAGAGTTATAAGACTAAGCAGGAAATAGGAGATAAACTGGATTCTCACGCCGCCCAAACGAAGAACAAGCATGCTGATGTATCTTCTTCGGGTGTGTTAGTTATTGAGAACTCTTTCTCAGTTCACCCTACGTCCTGAGTATTAGATACCGGATCGGGATCCCACATATGTAAATTGTTACGTATGCTACGCAAAGGTAGAGAACTGGGAAAAGGTGATCATTCCGTACAAGTAGGGAATGGTGCAAGTTTTGCAGCCAAAGCAGTTGGCGAATATCACCTTGTATTACCGAGTAGTAATATACTGATTCTGAATGAATGCTATTATATATACCGAACATGATGTGCAAGATTATATCAGTTTCTTTATTAAGTAAAGAAGGATATAATTTTGTAGTACAGGATAATGTTATGAGCATATTCCTAAATCAAAAGTTGATTGGATCAGGCTCGTTGCATAATGGCATATTCATTCTCAATCAAAATACAGTCCTTAATATACAAAACACACACAAGAGGAAGAGTTCAGAAATAAACGAATCCTTCTTATGGCATTGTAGACTTGGTCATATCAATGCGACACGGCTAGCTAAGTTACATAAGGTTGGATATTTGAATTCGTTCGAATTATCATCTTATGATACTTGTCATTCATGTCACAAAAATAAAATGACCAAAACTCCGTTTAGTGGACACGGAGAAAGAGTTACGGAACTCTTAGGGCTGATACATAGTGATGTATGTGGTCCTATGTTTACACATGCCAGGAACGGTTCTTCCTATTTCATTACATTCACTGACGATCTCTCAAGATACGGACATGTGTTCCTGATAAAACATAAGTCTGAAACTTTTGAGAAATTCAGGGAATATAGGCACGAAGTAGAGAACCAATCGGGCAAAAGTATTAAGATCCTTCGATCCGATCGAGGAGGAGAATACTTGAGCAATGAGTTTCTGGACTATCTAAAAGAGAATGGGATTCTCTCTCAGCTTACTCCTCCTTATACACCAAAGCACAACGGTGTATCTGAGCGAAGGAATCGCACCCTATTAGATATGGTGCGCTCTACGATGAGCACTGCTTAGTTGCCTATTTCCTTTTGGGGTTATGCGCTTGAAGCAGCAGCATATCTACTGAATCAGGTTCCATCAAAATCTGTACCTACCACACCATATGAGATATGGAGTGGGAAGAGACCATGTCTTAAACGAGTTAAGATATGGGGTTGTCCGGCCTATGTCAAAAGGCAAAATCCGGACAAACTCGAGGCACGATCAGTTCTTTATAAGTTTATAGGGTATCCTAAACATTCAAATGGATATCTATTCTACCACAGTGAACAACAAAAGGTGTTTGTTGCTCAGCATGCCACCTTTTTAGAAAAGGAATTTCTTGTAAAAGAAATTAGTGGCGAAGAGGTAGAGCTGGAAGAGGTTCCGGCACCACAAACTACAACTGATGATTTATTGGAGCCAGAGGACTCAGTAGTACCCGACGAACCCCAGCCACTCCGCCGATCTAGCAGGGTTTCTCATCCACCTGAGAGATACTACGATTTTCTCATTGATGGTGGAAGCGAGGATTGCATCATGGAAGATGATGACCCGACTAGTTTCGAGCAGGCCATCACGACTGGTGACTTTATGAAATGGCTGGATGAAATGCGATCTGAGATGGAATCCATGTACACCAACAAAGTATGTACTTTGGAAAATGCTCCTGAAGGGGTAAAACCCATTGGGAGCAAGTGGATCTTTAAAAAGAAAATTTGTGTGGATGGAAAAGTTGAGACTTTCAAAGCTAGACTTGTTGCAAAGGGTTTTCGTCAACGACCAGGTGTGGATTATGACGAAACCTTTACTCCAGTGGCTATGCTTAAGTCCATCCGGATCTTACTTGCCATTACTGCATACCATGACTACGAAATCTGGCAAATGGATGTTAAGACTGCCTTTCTAAACGGTGATTTAGAAGAGTGCGTGTACATGACTCAGCCAGAGGGCTTCGTAGATAGTGGGAGCAACGGAAAGGTGTGCAAGCTGCTTAAATCCATTTATGGGTTAAAGCAAGCATCGCGGAGTTGGAACATCTGCTTTGATGTTGTAGTCAAAGAGTTTGACTTCATCAAAAATGTAGATGAACCTTGTATCTATAAGAAGGTTGCAAAGAGTAAGGTTGTCTTCCTCGTATTGTACGTCGATGACATACTCTTGATAGGAAATGATGTTCCTATGCTGTAATCAGTCAAGCTCTTCTTATCACAAAGATTCTCAATGAAAGATCTAGGTGATGCCTCCTGCATATTGGGAATCATGATCTATAGAGATAGATCTAAATGGATACTGGGATTGTCCCATTCCAGGTACATTGACACCATACTAAAGAGATTTAGTATGAAAGAATCCAAGCGTGGGAACCTACCCACGATCTCTGGACTCACTCTCTCCAAAGAGATGTCTCCCAAGAATGATTTGGAAAGAGCTCGCATGCAAGGGATACCCTATGCTTCAGCAGTAGGCTCTATCATTTATGCGATGCTATGTACCAGACCCGATGTAGCATACTCACCAAGTGTAGTGAGTCGGTATCAAGCAGATCCTGGAGAGAGTCACTGGACAGCTGTGAAGAACATTCTCAAGTACTTACGAAGGACTAAAGAGATGTTCTTGGTGTATGGTAACGGAGAACTCCAGGTGGAGTCCTTTACCGATTCGAGCTTCCAAAGTGATTAGGACGACTCTAAGTCGCACTCGAGATTTGTCTTTACCCTCAATAGAGGGGCGGTGTGTTGGAAGAGTTCCAAACAGGATACCATTGCAGACTCGACGATGGAGGCTGAATACATCGCTGCTAACGATGCTGCCAAAGAGGCTGTCTGGATAAAGAAGTTCATTAGTGAGCTTGGTGTTGTTCCATCCATTGAACATCCAATACCTCTGTATTGCGATAACAATGGAGCTGTTGGCCAAGGAACCCAGGTCCCATCAAAAGTCCAGACATATTCTGAGGCGGTATCACCTGATCAAGAGATAGTTGATCGCCGGGAGATCGAGGTCAGGAGAGTAGATACGAAGGACAACACTGTTGGAGATAGTGTCCTCAAAGTCAATTATTGGATCGCAGGTACGTGATTGCAATAATTGAGGCAGGACCTATACCGATATAACAGTCTTGCTGGAGATAATAGTATGCTATCTGGTTTGTCTTTATCATCGTATACATGCTTTAGTTCGCTATTGCATGATTGATAGAGCCCATAGGATTCTGCTTGACAGCCAGCAGTATGATGGTGATCATATACGTGGGAGTTGGGGTCTATAAGCACATCCTTAAAGTGTCCCTAGTCGTGGGAGTTTTCGAGATAGGGCATCGATACTCCAGAGTAGACTAGTGTATACAGTCGAGACCCCGACGAGGGGCGATGGCCGGTCTCACAAGCCATTAGTGTAAGTCGGTTCACCTAAGATGTATACAGGTTCTCATTGAGTGATGAGTACACCGGACAGGACTCGCCGGGAATCTGCTAGTTGGTATTATACATATCGTCAGATAGCAATTCCCTAGTGACATGTGTACAGGTTAGTTGATCGACCTAAGATCGTCATTTGTCTCGTGTGAGTTCCCACTGTGCTTAGATTACTACCCTACCACGCTCAAAGGAGTTGTACAAACAGGTTTTAGTTGGGTACAGTCCCGAGCCACATTGGAGGCAAGTGAGCGGATCGTCGGGGATTCGTCTCTCCCGGTATTGGGGGTTGATGTCGCGCAGTGCACGGGTGGCCATCACTAGGAATCCTCGGTCGAGGTAGTGGTGAATTACTGATTCGGATCAGTAGTTTCTCAGGTGGTGATGGGCTTCATGCCGACACGATTTATCGCGTTATTAGGGGTATGACTTTATCCACCCCCCTAGACTCGATATGCGATACTCTTTAGACGAATGGACCAGACTGTATATACATTATCACTGTTAGGCTCAGTAGGGTTTATGGATGAGTTCGCTCGTCATCTTCCCTTCCAATCAATACATAGGCAAACCGTTACGTACAGCTTGTACCTCTGACGTGCTAGGGGTTATACCAGTGCCAGTGTGTTGATGAGTCATTAGAGTCCCCCACAGACACTTTACCAAGTTCGGGCGAAACGTTGTAGAGGCCGTATGATGATATGGCAAGGTTCGGAAAAAGCACGTGGGTTTTCGCACATGTCGTTTTTCGGACAGATAATACTGGTAGGCTTTGGTTTAAGCCGGAACCCAGTATTATACTGTGTAGATATAATATCTTTGTCTCAGTTGTATTTGTATTCGGTCGTAATACAAATGCGGGTATTTTTATGCTGATACGCGGTTATCCTGAAATTCGTTTCAGGATCACTTTTGGAAGTTGCCAGTTTCCAGTTTTCTTTCAGTCGTATTTTGACATTCGGTTAAATGCGGATTCATCTTTTCTTGATGAGGTGAGTCAGTGTTCTAGAAGGTTCTAGAGAGGGTGACAAGGCTTGTGAGTCATTAGGTCATTAATGGTGCATTTAATGACAAGGTGACTAGGTTAATTGTGATTGGTTTGCTTTAAATGCTTTCATACTAGGTGTTATGATAAGTATCATGGTTTATGGTCACCCTCTCATCTCTCCTACACTCACCTCCCTCCTACAAATATGTGACCGGCCTCCCCCCTCTCATGCTCATGGTTGTGATGAAAAAAAAGATTGATATTGTTTTGGACACATGGAAATTAGATAAGACTCATTTCTCATTTCACCCGATTCTATAAGGCAACTTCATTAACCGTTCATCCATAGCCTTGGACGTAACGAGACAAAATGTTCTACTCATTCTCTACTTCATCTTGGTCGTCTCTTTTAGCAAACTTGACGATCGAGTTGCCTCGGTTCAGAGGCGGGAGCCCGTTTAAAGATCCGTCGATGTGGTGCCACCTGGACGACAAGACTGGAGATCGAGGAGATCGGAGCAGCCGCAACAAGCGTAGGATGATGGTTGAAGACCGAAGGACTCGGATCGTTCGGTATAACTCTTCTACCCACTTTGTAGTTTGTTAGTTTAGCTTTAATGGCAGATCCGGGTTAAAGTACGCGATAGAGTCAGTTGTAAAAAGTTTTTGTTCCGCATTTGGCGTCTGTTAGACGGCCGGGGCGCTACCGTGGACTTACAGTGGTATCAGAGCCTCACCATTAAGCTATACTAAGTTGTGCTAACGCGTTTAAAATAGCGATCGAACCGAATTTCGAAAATCACAATTTTCAAGTGCTAATGTTTCTGTCGATTTTAAACAGTGTCTAAAAATTATTTTGATCATCCCAGAAAATTAAGCAGGGTTTTTTAAGCATACGGCAGAAAATTGGACACGTGATCCTACAGTAACGCCGTCGATCCGCGGTCAAAGCTAGGGTTTGACCGCGGAACCGCGGCCGTTATGTGGGAACAGTGATCCGGTTTTTTTTTCCTGTGAGCTTGTTTTGGGAAATTGTGGGTTTTGGAATATTTCTTTTGAGCCCAGTTTTTGTTACTGTACAGCAGATGTACGTGTGGCCCACTTTGGGATATTTTGTCGATCGAAATTTAAACGTGTTAGTTTACAGTATTAACTTTATATCTCTGACCGGGAATGTCATTCGATTGGTAAACCGCGTCTAATTGCTATAGTTCTTTTAGACGGGTTTGCGAACGTGACATTCGCGTTGATGTTCTGTGTTGTGCTGTATTGTTGCGGATATGTCATGGTGGATAGCAAGGTGCAATGATAGTGCAGTTTGAATTTATTTGTACATTTGATATTGCAGGGCAAGCGTCCAACATGTGGACTGCCGTCACTGCCTGTTTGTATAATATTCTTTTGGGACATGACCGGGTTGAGGTCGATGTACCCGTTGTACATATTTTTATTTCTGTACTAGGTTTATCCCGCGAAGGAGTGCACGGGTAGCCGGGTTCTGGAGGGCAACGGGTCCATATCTCATGGCTTTGAAAGGCAAAGGGACCTCACCCTAGGATTGGCAAACTATTCGCCGCACTCGTAGGGGGTACAGGTTGACCCAAGGAGGGGTGCTCAATTTACCGGATTCCGTGAAGTGCCGGGTGTTCCATTCACTAAGTTGTGGGGGACTACCTCGCTTCAGGTTTTGGCGGGTAACTTGCCGCAACCGTAGGGGTCTAGGTTTCATTGCACAGGCTATCCACACGACCAGGGGAACGTCGGGTTTCAGCAGTGGCTCTGTGAAACCCGGGGATCCCAGATTATCTGTATTGTTCTGTGATGCTCATTACTTTTCTGTAATGTTGCATATTATCATGCCTGGAGAGATTATTGTATATTGGTATATATACTAATAGATTTTGTATATGTTTTACACCCGTGCTAGTCCAGCCCCCGCTCTGTCGTTAGTTAAGTAACCTAACGGGTGATGACGGGACTCAGTGACGAATGCGGATGGCACATACGTACATTTTATTTTCGTTCTTTTCTGGTGTGATTGATTGATGGGACTGCATTGATTCTTATCAATGCAAGGATAAAACAAACCTATATTTGATGTTGTTGGAACAAATTTTAAAAGTTTTATTACAAAGATGTTTCCTTTTGTTTTGCATAGTGATATTCAGTTAGAATATCCTGCACCTCATTCGACGAGGCAAGGGCCGAGATCCCTTCACCGGGAGTGACCCATTGGGCAGAAGTTTACGTCAGGGTAATAACTTCAATATAGTCGATTACAAGTTGCTTTGCATCGCGGTATTCAGTTGGAATATCCTGCACCTTATTCCACGAGGAAAGAGCCGAGATCCCTTCACCGGGAATGACCTCTTTAGCAAAACGTTTTTGCCACTATATTTTTATAAAAAGCTATCAGTTTCCTTCAACGAGATCAAGTTCATTACGTTAAAGGTTTTTCGCCAAAAACCAGCCGTAGCCCTCCGTCATTTCTTATGGGTATTCAGTAGTATTCAAGCTATGCATTTGACCAACGCCAGGGCATAGTGTTTGGTAGCTGCTGAAGTATTCATCTGTTGCATAGATATATGAGTTGGTTTGGGACAGTCGTTCTGTCATACCTGGCCAACGTCAGGGGTATGTGCGGGTGGGATCAAATTGACCTGGACAATGACGGGTAGAACTTGGCATGTGACTTATGATATTTTGACCAACGCCAAGGTCATAAAAGCATGGGGCAAAAATCACATCGGGAGTTTCAAACATACAGGAAACTTTCCTGGCATGCGCATACCTTCTGGAGTGTGATAACTTGAGTGGCTTCCATCAAGTTATCATGCGATGATAGTTGGATCCCGATTCTCACTGATGAGTTGGTATACTCTTCGGGTGATCCCGACTAATTCTTCTTTCAGGTTTAAAGGAGAATTTGAGATTACAGTGGGAGGTTTCCTGATTAGATAAATTGATAACCATTCTGATCTAGGTTAGAGTGCACGCAGAGTGTTTCTTTTCTCTCTCTCTTTGGCAGCGACCTTTGACCGACCCTAGACTATGACTCAGTGACCAAGTTGACCGAACCATCTTAATACTGACTTTTGGATTGTCTAAAGTTGCATAAGTCATTGCCGCTCCTTCTTTTACCCTTTGCATTTCTCAGAACACCCCGTATTACTATGGATATCCACTTCCATTGGATAGATCCATCGTATGGTTATATACGAACTCGAAGGGACTTCTTCGAGGATGGATCCAGGTTCATGAGAAATAGAATTGGTTTATTCAGTTGTCTTTTATTATCACCTTCTCTCAGGTTGCGAGGGCTCCATAGTCTAGGTGAGTACACCTATTACGCTTATTGGATAGTCTTATTCCAAACCATAGGCAGGTGCCGAAAGGTAGGGAATGAAGAAAACCAATTAGCCTAAGTAGGGTGTACAGAAGAGAATAACTAAAGACAAAATAAAGGGATTAGGAAGAGGGCAGAGTAAATTGTGACTGTTATCATTCACGACCAAACCACGTACTTCATCGCCACTCCTATTTTACCTTTGCTTTTTCCCCAGTTCGGGAGAAATAGAATAAGGTTTTATTCAGTAGTCTTTTATCATCACCTTCTCTCAAGTTACGAGTACTCCTAGGATTAGGAGGGTACACCTATTATGCTTACTGGATAGTCTTCTTCCAAACCATAGGCTGGTACCGAACGGTAGGGAAGGAAGAAAACCATTTAGCCTAACGATGGTGTACAGAAGGTAACGACTAAAGACAAATAAAGGGATTTGGAGAGATGGCAAACAAATATACGGTTACAGTCATGAATAGGATTATGGAAGAGGCATTACTAGGAATACCAGGATACCCTTACGAAACATTTTCATGTTTCAGTTACACTGTGCATTGTTAAAAGAAAAATTATTTCCCGATTAGATACTTACTCCAGGGTATGTATTTACCAGGTTTCATTTTGCATATCTGTATAGTTTTACAGATGATGAGTGGGAGTAAGTTATTGGGAATTAGGTGATCATCCTCATTATATCGGAATTCGTTATAATTGGTGATATTTGAGGAAATCACCTGGGTACAGTTTTTAACCTACGATGCACAGGTTTTGAGTTATTCAAACTCAGCAGACTTATACAGAGTATTGTATGTTGTCCAGTATCCGTCAGGACAAAGGGGTAGGTCCTCGTACTGTGTTCTGTTTACTTATGACTTCTCTAGTTTTTAGACAAGTGTTTCGTAGAAATACAAAGTCTAAGTTTTGACAAGTTGTGGGTATAAGAATGAAGTAGAGAACCAGGTATCACAAGTATCGGGATTCTTCAAAGAGATTGAAGATATAGATTCTTGTGATTGGTATTCAGATGATAGTACTGGTTTTGAGAAACTTGTTTCTCTTTCAGGTTACTCATAGCTGGATGGATTCCTAAGTTGAGTAATGATGATTAGCCTTTTTCCATTAAGTTGTCATGCACTGGAGACGGCTGCATGATTTGAATCTGCTTCTAATTAAATTAGTGCCGTTGTTTCTATATTGGATATAGAATGGTTCATATCTTAACGATGTTAAGATACGGGGAGTTGTCCAACTTATGCTTAAAACAAGACACTGGATAACTCAAGGCACGTTTCTGTAATGGCAGTTTGTGGGTTGACCCTGGCTTCGACGAGGGTTGATTTTTCTACCATCTGGAAGATCAATTGTGATATTGTTCTTGACTCGCCACAGTTTTATTAAAATAGATTTTTTCAAAAAACAGTAGTGGGAGTATGGTAGAACTGGAAGTGATTCCAGAACCGCAAACGATTACGGAAAATTTAATATGACCTATATATTCAATCAGGTTTGACATTCCATTAGCCACTCCACAGATATAGTGGGTAACCTCAGACACCCGAGAGGTACTCCGGTAGCCTCAAGGACGGTGACAGGGAGGTTCTTGTTTACCCAGACTTGACACTACTGTTGTTCCAAACTATGAGACCCGGCAAGAGGATAAGTATAACGTCATTCTAAACATGCTTTAGAAGTGTACGTAGATATTATTCTGCCAGAGGGTTGTCGTAGTCAATGGGAGCAGCGGAAGCATAGTGGGCAAGTAGCTTATGTCTATTTATAGACTTCAGCAGTTATAGCGGAGATAGATCATCTAATTTTGATGAGACAGTCATGGTTTTGACATCATCAGAATAGTGGATAGATCTGTTGAGAAGGTAGTAGGGTGCGATGTCCTGGTATTTGGATGACATACACAGAGTAGGAAGTAAAATTCCTATACTTCAATCGGTCGTACTTTGGTCGTCACACAGTTGTTTCTTCAGAAAGGATATGGATGTAATATTAGACATTCTGGTTACTAGATCTACGATTTTAGATCTAGATTTGGGTAGTTTCCCAATATGGGTACTTTGACAATATTCTAATAGTATTTTAGAATAGATGACTCCTGGCATGGTGGTGTACCTGCAGGTGATGGAGTCACCCTCTCTAAAGGTGTCTTAGAGACTAAAGGAGAGAGGGAAGTGCATGATTGGCAGATCACTTGCTTACGCAATTGAGTCAATCATGAAATGTCAAGTACCACACCAGATGTTGTTTTTGCACTAGTTGCGATAAGTTTATATTAATCCAATCCTGGAGAAACATAAGAAAGAAGTTTTAGAACATGCGTGTATGTTCTAAGGATTTTATGACGGCAACCTCCATAGGGAGACGGTTATCATTCCGGGCTTCCAAGGTGACATGGATGACAGAGTGATTGTCAGAGTTATAGTTTTCCCTCTGACGAGGGACAGTATTATGGACAGGTGGTCCAAGAGGATACTGTGGGAGGCATGGTGCTGGATACTGATTAGGTTCAGTTATCGATACAGTCTAAGAAGTTTGGATTTGGAGTTCATTGATGAACTAGGTCCCATCAGATATCCAGACATATTCTAAGACAGGTATTACTCGATTCGGGAGATGGCTTTCTCCGCGAACTTGAGATTAAGAGAGACATAGAAAGAAACATCAGGGCGGATCCACTCACTGAGGCTAGTTCTCGAACACAAGAGTTTTACAAACTAGCTTTGTGAAACTGATTAGTAGAGGAGTTAGATGTTCGGTATCACACGGGCTGTGAGTATGCGACATCGCAATAATTAACCTTAAGTGCAAGTGGGAGATTGTTGGAGATAGTGCCCTCAAAGTCAATTATTGGATCGCAGGTACGTTATTGCAATGATTGAGGCAGGACCTATACCGATATGACAGTCTTGCTCGAGAAAATAGTATGCTATCTTGTTTGTCTTTATCATCGTATACATGCTTTAGTTCGCTATTGCATGATTGATAGAGCCCATAGGATTCTGCTTGACAGCCAGCAGTATGATGGTGATCATATACGTGGGAGCTGGGGTCTATAAGCACATCCTTAAAGTGTCCCTAGCCGTGGGAGTTTTCGAGACAGTGCATCGATACTCCAGAGTAGACTAGTGTATACAGTCGAGACCCCGACGAGGGGCGATGGCCGGTCTCACAAGCCATTGGTGTAAGTTGGTTCACCTAAGATGTATACAGGTGCTCATTGAGTTATGAGTACACCGGACAGGACTCGCCGGGAATCTGCTAGTTGGTATTATACATATCGTCATATAGCAATTCCCTGGTGACATGTGTACAGGTTAGTTCATCGACCTGAGATCGTCATTTGTCTCGTGTGAGTTCCCACTGTGCTTAGATTACTACCCTACCACGTGTAAGTCCATGTTGCCCACCCCGATGCTTGCGGGGAGGCGGAAAACGGAATAAAAATCGGATTTTTATCGAACTAGGCAACATGGACTAGCTAAAGGAGGAACTTTGCTAAACAAAAACTAACTAAAAGATAACTAGATTTAGCTACATGTAAGAAAGGTTATACCTTGGGCTTTATGTCCTTCTCTCCTTGCTCCTTGGAGTGAAAGAAAGTGCTCACCTTGTCGCCTTCTCTAGTCGAAGAAGGATCCACCCGAGAGCCTCAACCTTTGGCTTCAACTTCAAGCTAGAAGTAACTAAGGTGCTAGAAGTGCTAATCCTAGAACCTTAGATGAGAGTAGAGATTACTTTGGAGAGGTTTATCTCAAGCTCAAGTGTTTCTCAACACATGAGAGGGGAGAGCTTGAGAGAGAGGAAGAGGAGGAGAGAGAAACTATATGATAGAATGAGAGATTAAAGAACCATTCTCACATATATGTGTGAATTATTGTAAAAAGATAATTAGCAAGATAATTGTCATGGTTTAATCAAGACTTGACCATTATCATTTCATATTAAATGCAAATTGCAAGGATCAAAGAGCATCTTTTATATGGAATGATGAAGGTCAAAGTGTCAACCTAGGTCAACAAGTCATGATAGTCAAATGGTCAACAACCCTAACCATGCACAATTATATTTAACTGATATCAATTAATCATAATACACACATAAGCATTAGGGTTAATAAAATGACAATGGTCATTAACCCTAATCAAAGTTCTCTCCCTCTGTCTGAATCAACTGAGCATACGCACCCGTATTCGTGATCCGAGGAACACGAATACAATGAGATAAAACCAATCCCAAATCATATACTAGGATCTGGCTTAAACCAAAGCCCGCTAGTATAAGCTGTCCGGACAACAAACGTGCACAAGTGCGCGGATTTGAACGAACCCTGTCGCAAAACCATGCGACCTCTACTCATTTTGCCTAAAGGCGAATAGCTCTCTGTGTGGGACTCTAAAGACTCGACACTACGCTGGCAGTAGGTTTAACCACAGACCACAAGCGGCACTAGATGTACGTAACGGTCCCCAGGTAGATGCCGATAAGAAGACTGACGAGGTGACCCCATCTGAACTCCTACTGAGCCTGAATGTGACAGTCTCCGTACTGTCCGGTCTGTTCGTCTGATACATAGCATGGCGGGCCTAGGGGGGCGGTGAACGTCAGTCCCCTAATAGCGGTACAAGTCGTGTCGGAGTGTAGCCCAGAACACCCTGAGATAACACTGGAAACCTACCAGTATATCTCGCTTGCCCTGGCCAGGGACTACTTGTGTAATGGATCTCCTGGACACAGCGCGATGTCAACCCCCAATACCGGGAGAGACGAATCCTGTCTAACCGTCACTGCCTCCAAGTGCTTCGGGACTGCACCCAACTACTACCTATTTGCACGACTCCTTTGAGCCGTGGTAGGGTAGTAATCAAAGTACAGTAGGAACACACTCGAGGCGAAGTGACAGTGTCAAGTCAGCGGACGATAGGTATAATACCAACCAGCTGTACTCATGTCACCTGGGAACTGATAACTGACGATAGGTATAATACCAACCAGCAGTTCCCAACGAGTCCTGTCCAGTGTACTCGTAACCTAACGAGCACCCGCATACTATCTCAAGTACGGCGTACTGACTGCTGTGGGAAAGACCGTCTCCCACGCTGGGATGAGAAGTGCATACGCTAGTCTACTCCGGAGTATCGATGCCCTGTCTCGATAGTCCAACGACTAGGGACCTGTATAAGGATGTGCTTATGGATTACCCAGCCCCCACGAGTGTGAGCGCTATCACAACGCTGGTAATCAAGCAAAGATCCTACGGGCTCTACTAATATGTATATAAGCGATATGCTAAAAGAAACACATGCACATATTAAAGCAGAGACAAACCAAGTAGCATACTACCATTTTGAGCAAGATTGTATATACAGCTGTGAATATACAAAGCTTCCATCAAGTAATATACATACTAGTATGATACAGTAATGGCCTCTAGGGCATATACACTAACAATCTCCCACTTGCACTAAGGCCATGTACTGGCGTATCGAAGACCTATCATCTCGATCAGCCGCTCGAACTGTGTCTGGGGTAAGGCCTTTGTGAATGGATCTGCAGTGTTATCTTCTGAAGCAACCCTCCGAACCTCGATCTCCTAGCGATCCACGAACTCCCTGATCAGGTGATACCGCCTCAAGATGTGTCTGGATTTCTGATGGGACCTGGGTTCCTTCGCTAAAGCTATAGCCCCGTTGTTGTCGCAATACAGAGGTATTGGGTCAACAATGGACGGAACCACCTGAAGTTCTTTCAAGAACTTCCTCATCCAGACAGCTTCTTCTGCGGCATCAGATGCAGCGATGTATTCCGCTTCCATAGTCGAGTCAGCAACGGTTTCCTGTTTGGAGCTCTTCCAACACACCGCCCCTCCATTGAGGGTAAAGACAAAACCCGACATGGACTTGGAATCATCCTTGTCACTCTGGAAGCTGGAGTCAACAAAGGCCTCAATCTGGAGGTCTTTTCCGCCATACACCAAGAACATCTCCTTAGTCCTTCTCAGGTACTTGAGAATGTTCTTTACCGCTATCCAGTGTTTCTCCCCAGGGTTTGACTGATACCTGCTTACCACACTCAGTGCATAAGCCACATCTGGTCTGGTACACAACATCGCATACATTATAGAGCCTACCGCAGAAGCGTAGGGTATAATAGACATGCGATCCCTCTCCAAATCAGTCTTGGGAGACATCTCTTTGGAGAGGGTGATCCCGTGACAAGCCGGTAGATTACCGCGCTTGGAATCCTCCATACTGAATCTTTTCAGTATGGTGTCGATGTACCTGGACTGTGAGAGTCCTAAAATCCTTTTGGATCTGTCACGGTAGATCTGGATCCCTAGAATGTATGAGGCATCACCCAGGTCTATCTTGGAGAACCTGTGTGACAAGAACCCCTTGACAGATTGTAGCATAGGAATATCATTTCCTATTAAGAGAATGTCATCCACGTATAAAATGAGGAATACTACAGTTCTCGCTACAAATCTACAATAGATGCATGGTTCATCTGGATTTTTGATAAAGCCAAATTCCTTGACCGTCTAATCAAAACAGATGTTCCAACTCCGCGATGCCTGCTTTAGTCCATAAATGGACTTAAGCAACTTGCACACCTTTCCGCTGCTCCCACTCTGAATGAAACCCTCTGGCTGGTCCATATAGACACACTCCTCTAAATTTCCATTTAGAAAAGAGGTCTTTACGTCCATCTACCAAATCTCATAATCGTGGAAGACAGCAATGGCAAGAAGGATCCGAATGGATTTCAGCATAGCTACTGGAGAAAAGGTTTCATCATAGTCCAAACCAGGTCGCTGACGAAAACCCTTTGCAACCAGTCTAGCTTTATAGGTCTCAACCTGTCCATCTACACCAATCTTCCTTTTGAAGATCCACTTGCATCCTACGGGTTTTACCCTATCTGGAGCAATGTCCAACGTCCATACTTTGTTGGTGTACATGGACTCCATTTCGGTCCGCATTGCATCCAGCCATTTTACCGAGTCAACGCTCTGAATGGTTTGCTGGAAGCTAGTAGGCTCATCACAATCTATGATGCAATCCTCTCTATCCCCATCTATGAGAAAACCATAGTATCTCTCGGGCGGATGAGACTGCCTACTACTCCTGCGGAGTGGCATGGGAATGTCCTGATCTTTCGAACCCTCTGGTTCTACTAAGCTTTCAGTAATAGCTCGTGGTTCTGGAATTTCTTCCAGTTCTATTGCGCTCCCACTTATTTCTTTTTCTATGAACTGGTGTTCTAGAAAGTGGGCATGGCGAGAAACAAAAACCTTTTGTTCCTCTTCGCAATAGAAGAAATATCCCTTGGAGTTCTTCGGATATCCAACAAACTTTCACTGTACTGAGCGTGCCTCGAGTTTGTCCGCAGGCTGCTTTTTGACAAAAGCTGGACATCCCCATGTCTTAATATGATTAAGATAGGGTCTCTTCCCACACCACATCTGATATGGTGTAGTAGGCACATTCTTAGTTGGAACCCGGTTCAAAAGGTATGCAGCTGATTCTAGCGCATATCCCCATAACGATCGCGGCAACTCAGCGTTACTCATCATAGACCGTACCATATCCAATAGGGTTCGGTTCCTTCTCTCCGATACACCGTTATGTTGCGGAGTGTATAGAGGAGTAAGCTGAGAGAGAATTCCATTCTCCTTTAAGTAACCCAGGAACTCGGCACTCAAGTATTCACCACCTCGATCAGATCTCAGTGCCTTGATAGTTTTGCCTGTTTGTTTTTCTACTTCATTCTTGTATTCCTGGAATTTTTCAAAAGCCTCGGATTTATGTTTAATTAAGAAGACATATCCGTACCATGAAAAGTCATCCGTAAAAGTAATGAAGAATAACCGCTTCGTGCATGCGTAGACATTGGACCGCACATGTCGCTGTGTACGAGTCCTAAGAGCTTACTCGCTCTTACTCCGTGTCCAGTGAATGGAGTCTTTGTCATCTTTCCTTTGAGACAGGATTGACAAGTTGCATACGATTGATATTTGAACGGATCCAAATATCCTTCTGTATGTAACTTAGTCAACCTTCTCTCATTGATGTGTTAGTTATATGTATGCCCTAGAGGCCATTACTGTACATACGATGTAAATTGTAGTGGATGCTAGGACATATATAAGGAGGACTTTCTTGCTCGACATGTTAGTATGCTATCTGGTTGTACTTTATCTTAACATGTACTCTGATTGTCTCTATGTTACATGTTGATAAAGCCCTTAGGATATGTACTCGACTACTGGGACTATGATGAGATCATACTAGTGGGGCCACGGTAGTCGACGAGTACATCCTATAACTGTTCCTAGTGGAGGGTGTATCGAGACAGGGCATCGATGCACCAGAGTAGACTAGCGTATACGCATCTTGACCCATATGATGGGCGATGGATGATCCCATATCCATCGGTGTTTGACATCAAGGATGGTGTACGGGTGCTCAGTGGAGACTGGGTACACTGGACGGACTCGCCGAGAACTCCCAGATGGTATTATACCATACGTCAGATGGCAGTTCTCCGGTGACACTGGTACAGAGTAGTCTGTTGACCCGAGATCGTCATAGAGTCTTGTGTGATTCCCACTGTGCTTTGATTTCCATCATACCACGTCCAAGAGGGCGTGCAAAAAGGTGGCTTTTGGGTACAGTCCCGAATCACATGGAGGCAATGAGCGATAGGAGGGGATTCGTCTCTCCCGGTATAGGGAGTTGATGTTGTGCTGTGTTCGATTGGCTATAACCGGAAATCCCTGGCCAGGGTTGCTGAGATTTACTGGTAAGTGTTATCAGTAGTTTCTCGAACTGTTATAGACCTCAAATCGACACGACTTATCGAGCTACTGGGGTCTGACGTTTACCACCCCTAGGCGAGATATGCAACATATCAGACGACGAGACCGGACTGTACGGGAGTGTTACTATTTGGATCCACAGGAGAAAGTACAGGCTTGCTTGTTGATCTTCTGAGCGCTCAATACCTGGGTAGCTGTTACGTTTAGCTGACCGCTTGCAGCTTGTGGGTGTTTGATATGATCATCACCTACTGCCGGCGTATTGACGATTCTTTAGAGTCCTACACAGAGGTTTCTTGACTCAGGCAAAACGGAGTAGGAGCACATATGTGATATGTGCGGGACCGAGGATAATGCGATATGTGATACCGTATTCTATTCTCGCGATATTTAATATCAGCCGGGTCATCGGATCAAGTGTTGATTCGATGAATCGGTACGGATTAATATTAGCCGGTTATATGCGATATAGCCGGATTGTCGGATCAAGTGTTGATTCGATAATTTAATGTATAATAATATCTGTGATATATTAAATTGCATTAACTAATATTTGCTCACTAAAAGATTCTTTTTCTCACTCGGGTAATTCATTGATATATGTTAATTGTATTATTTTATTTTGTTACGGTAAATATTATATATGTGATATATAATATTGTAACATGATATGATAACTAATGCAACTCGTTTAGTGGAGTTTAAACTTGATTAGGGTTAATCTTTCTAGAAGTTTCTAGAAGGATTTGTTTTTGTCATGTTAAAGATATTTGTTCATGACTCATTCTTTAAATTACCCAAAACCCTAACCCTAGTCAATTCTCTACAAAGGTTAAGTGAACCATGGTTGCTTTATCTATCATATTATTATTTCCTATTCATCACAAATGGATTAAGCTTCTTCTTCCTCCTTCATTTTTCTTCCATGAAATAGCTTGAAATGGTTTCTAGCTTTGATTTTGTGATGGATATATGTGAGAAAAATATAAATAAATAGAGCAAAATTCCTACTTCATCATCCTCATCTTCACTTGCCATTTAGATGACGGTGTTCACATCATTTCATGAGTGTTAGCTTGTGTTAAAGAAACTTCGAAGTAGATCATCTTAGTATCGAAGATCGGAAGCAAAGCTTGCGACTTTATCTTCGTGGAACCTCTCGAGAGTCCGGATCCCGATGATCGCTGCGAAGGGACCACTACACGGAGCATATGAAGTGAAGGACCGGATCTACAAAGGTTGTAATCCCTCTCACTTAGTGTTAAAGTGTTTAGCATGCAAGTTATCGCCTAATCTCTAGTTTAAAGTTCCGTATTCGGATTGTTCGACACGGCTAAATTTTTATTCGGGCATGGTTGATGCCTCGTAGACCCTTGTGGGCGTGCCTAGCAACCCTACAGTGGTATCAGAGCCAAGCTAGAGCTTTAGGCGAAGTCTGAACGAAGTTTAAAGTCCGATCGAAACCCGAAACCCCGATATAACATGCTCTCTGGAAATTTCTAAAAATTGGGATTTTTCCACATTAAAAATATCCAAAAATTACAGCAGGCAATTATAAGAGTTACTGTGAATCACGTGAGCGTAATTCGCTCAAAGCGCCGCGGAAGCGCGGCCCCACCCCAGTTTCTGCGGCCCTTCCGCGGCCACGTGATCGATTCGGCGCACGTGCTTTTCACAGTAACTCATATTTTCTAATGTTGTATTTTCTGGAAATTTTTATTTATTTTTATTCAACTGTTGAATTATCCAGGTTGTATTGGGGACTTAAAGTTTTGATCGGATATTATAACTTTGTTGTGTTTTTCCCGGATATCTTATAGAAACTGTTAAAAAGTTCGAACGGATATCAATTACTCACTTTTTCCCCTGTCGGAAAATTTTTCAAAAGTTGGATTTTTTCACGTGTTTAAGAATGTTCTAAGTCGTGCAAGTAACGCGATGGACCCTCTAGAAGACAACAAACCTTAACTCGATTATGTGACCGTCTTGAACTGCCCTTTGAACCTTAGGGTTTGGGGCAGTACGGCGTGCCACATGTGAGGCGTTGGCTTGACCCTTCTACGGCTGGATCATTGGTACTGTGGCATATAATGGATGTTTTTAAACTGTTTTCAAGTGTTGAAATATATTGGGGAAATCTTGGGTGCTTGATGATTCGATCGGAAAGTTTAACTTTTTCTATTTATCTGGAATGTGATACAATAATTGGAATCCACAAATAGTTATGAGATAACTAATTTGAATATTATAAACATAGCAGTTTAGTGTCAGATGATCGGTTGCCACGGAATTTTGATGTGATCAAAAGTCCGTCGCAATCACGTAGCGTACGCGGATACTCGCCGGGTAAACTTAATAGGCAGCCTCACTCCATAGCCCCGACCAAGTGACTGTAGGAGAACCCCGTCGCCGAAAGCATCCGTTCGGGTGCTCCCGGTAGCGGTGTTCCACCTTGGTGCACTTCGTCGACGGTATCGGGGGTGCGGCCGTCTACTAAAGTTTGCGACGAGCATTCGATCAGGACGTCGGGAATCTTGTTGAATTGCCCGACTTGATATTGAAAAGAGTTTTCGATAATGAGACTAAAATGCGGGGTTTATAATTGTTAGGCATGCGATGTCTAAGGAATTCATTTGGTTAGGCATGTGATGTCCAAGGAGATTGCGGATTCCAACTGTTGTAGTTTTACACTTTCTTTTCTGTGACCGTAAGCGTAGTATGTGGTGTAGCGCCGGCTTCGTTGCTATACATCAACGACAATCGGGATACGCATACTTGCTTACGTTGATGATATGAGATATTATGTGTTGCTGTGTTATGTTCTATTGGATCGTCGCGTTTGAATAGCCGGGGTTTTATGTGAGATGAGAGTTTTTCTTTTTCATTCATGTAAAATTCATTTGTATGTAATATTCTTTTATTGGGGCACTTCCAGGTAGCGGAAGATGTCACCGTTGTATATTATTTACTTTTCCGCATTAGGTAGACCCAAGGCGGGGAGCACAAGTAACCGGGTTCTAGGGTCCAGTGGGAGACCATCTCGAGGAGTCGAGACCGGGTCTCCTAACCCTAAAATTGGCAGTGTTACTTGCCGCTCTCGTAAGGGTCTAGGGATGTAGGTTTGGCTATTCATCGCGACCGTGGAATCCGTGTTTTATACAGGCTCGTATTGAAAACACGGACGTCCTAGTATATCCAATATTTCATATATGTTCTTCTGCTGCAATGTTCTGTGATGAGATCATATTACTGCCTGAGACGAATGTTTATATATTATATATATGAGATATATGTTATATTGCAGATTTCGTTTCAAATGTGATGCTTATGAAGCATAATTAAAATGGGACTTCATTAATGAGATTAATGAAATAAAAGAAACCTAAGATGTTGTAGAAACTTGTTTAAAAACTGGTAGCTACAGTTCTTGCTTTGCATAGCGGTGTTCCTTGTAGAACATCCAGCACCTTATTCGATAAGGAAAGGACCGAGATCCCTTCACCGGGAGTGACTCCTTTAGAAATAACTGGCAGATGCTGCAAACTCGGTTTGTCTTTTGATTGCTTCTATAGTTTCTGCTTTGCACAGCGGTATATGTGATATATCCTGCACCTTATTCGATGAGGAAAGGGCCGACGATCCCTTCACCGGGAGTGACCCCTTTAGCAAAACTAGAAAAGCCTCAAAAGCATTCCATTTAAAAATCACTCGATTCTACAACGATATCAAGTTCATTACGCAAAGGGTTTTCATAAAAACCTGTCGTAGCCCTCCGTCATTTCAGATAAGTACTAGTTAGTATTCGTGCTGCGGTAGTTTGGCATGCGTCAAGGCGTAGTGTACGGTAGCTAACTAGTGCTTATCTGCTAGCATACGATGCGATTGGATTAGGGTATTCGTACGGCGTTGTTTGGCATGCGTCAAGGGTCGTGCGGGTGGGTTTAATTCAATCAAGAAATGTACGGGTTGAACTTGACTAGCGGACTATGGGTTGTTTGGCATGCGTCAAGGTCATAGCACGCTAGGGGTAAAATATTATTGGGAATTTCAAGTGTTGAAATTTGCAATGAGATTGCATACCTTCTATGAGATAGTTGGATCCCGATACCCGCTGCGAGTAAGAGTTACTCCTGGGAGAGTTTTATACATTACAATTAGCCAATCAAATAGGTGTCTAGAAAGGTGTTAACGGGGTTACGCCTCTGGGAAAACGAGGTTTACTGTAATTAGGTTCGTGCAAAAGCACGGGGGACCTCCCTCAAAGTACCGACACTGGCCTGGCCGAAAGATTGGCGAACTTGTAGCGTGTAATTAATCCCGGCTAGTCTTTCCTTTTAGGGTTTGAAGGAAGATTTGATTAAAACAGCGGGAGACATCCTGATTAGATATATTAGATAACCAATCTAATCTTGCAAGAGCATACGCTGAGTGTTTTCTTCTCTCTCTCTCCAGGTAGCGACCATATCACGCCTTAATCAAGATAATAAACCGGATATATTGACTGAACCCGCTTGTTATACTGAGCTGGGGAACGTTGGTCCCGCTCCAACTTATAATTGTTATAAGACAGAGCAGGAAATTGAGGAATACCAGATTTCCCGTACCGCCCAAACGAAGAAAGTGCATGCTGATGCATCATCTTCGGGTGTGTTCGTTACACAGAACTGTTTCTCAGTATCCTTTACGTCCTGGGTATGTGATACCGGATCAGGATCCCGCATATGTAATCTGTTACATGGGCTACAGAAAGGTAGAGAACTGAGAACGGGTGATAAGTTTCATGAGACAGAAAGCGGTGCAAGTGTTGCAGCCAAGTCTGTTGGTCACTGTCACCCTGTATTACCGGAATACATTGATTCTGAACAAATGTTATTAGATACCGAACCTGATATACAAAATCATGTCAGTCTCTTTATTAGTAAAGAAAGGATATAATTTTGTATTGTTGGATAATGTTTTGAACATTTCCTATATCAAGAGTTGATCGGTTCAGGCACGTTATCTAAAAGCATTGACGTTCTAAATCAAACTACAGTTCTTAGTATACAGAACACACACAAGAGGAAGAGTTCAGAAATGAACGAATCCTTCTTGAGGCATTGTAGACTAGGTCATATCAATGCGACCCGACTGGCTGAAGTTACATTTAGATGCATATTTAAATCTGTTTGAATTTACATCTTGTGAAACTTGCCAATCATGTCACAAAGATAAGATGACCACAGCTCTGTTTATTGGAAACAGAGAAAGAGTTAGTGAACTTTTGGGATTAATACATGTTGATGTATGAAAGTCCCCTGTCTACACATGCCAAGATTGGTTCTTAGTACTTCATTACATTCTCTGATAATATCTTAAGATTCAGACATATGTTCCTGTTGAAACACAAGTCTGAACCTTTTGAGATATTCACAGAATATAAGTTAGAAGTAGAGAACCAAAATATGGGTAAAAGTATTATGTCCTTTGATGCGATCAAGGAGGAGAATACTTGAGCACGGAATTCCTGGACTATTCTAAAGGAGAATAAGATTCTCTCTCAGCATTACTCCTCCGTATACACCATAGCACGATGGTATATCGGGGCGGAGCAAACTCACCCTATTAGATATGGTGTGCTCTATGATGAGTACTACTGAGTTTCCTATTAGGGAGTTATGCACTTGTGAAGTTGCATACCTATTGAATAGGGTTCAAATCAAATTAGTTGCTTACCACTTCATATGCGATATGGAAAGGGAAGAGCCCATATCTTAAGTTTGTTAAGATTTGGGGTTGTCCGGCCTGTGTCTAAAAGAAAAATCCGGACAAGCTCGAGGCAAGGTCTGTTATGTAGAACTGGAAATGTTCCAGCTATACAAAATGAAGCTGATGATTTGGTAGAACCAAAGGATTCAATAGTTTCCAACGAACCTCAGCCTCTCCGCCGATCTAGTACGGTTCCTCACCCACCTGAGAGATACTTCGGTTTCTCTATGACAGTGGGAGCGAGGATTGCGTCATGAGATGATGACCCAACTAGTTTCGAGCTGGCCATCAGGAGTAGGACTCTGTAAGAATGGCTGGATGCTTATCCATCTGAGATGGAATCCTTATACACCAACAAAGTATGGACTTTGGTTGCTTTATCTGAAGGGTTAGATCCCCATCAGGAGCGAGTATATCTTGAGAAGATTACTTGGTGTACATGGAAAAGTTGAGACTTTCAAAACTACGCTTAAGTCCATCCAGATCCTACTTGCCACGGCTACATACCATGACTACGATATCTGGTGGTTGGGTGTCATGACTGCTTTTCTAAATGATGTTTTAGAAAAGAGCGTCTATAAGTACACAGCCAGAGGGCTTCGTAGACAGTGGGAGCAGCGGAAACGTGTGCAAGATGTTTTATATGATAAAACAGGCATCGCGGAGTTGGAACATCTGTTTTGATGTGGTAGTCAAAGAGTTTGACTTCATCAAAATGGTAGATGAACCTTGTATATACGAAAAGGTAGTAGAGAGTATGGTGGTGATCCTCGTAGAGTACGTGGATGACATACTCTTGATAGGGAAGGAGTTTCCTATGCTACACTCGGTCAATCTCCGCTTATCACAAGGATTCTCCATACAGGATCATGGTGATACCTCCTAAATCCTGGGTTTTAGATCTATGAGATAGATCTAATTGGATGTTAGGATACTCACTAGTTGTAGTGAGATGGAATCAATCGATCCTGAGGAGAATCACTGGAAGGGTTCCAGAGTGATAAGAATGACTGAATGTCAGTCGCAGGCTTGTCTATACCCTCAGTGGAGGGACGGTATGTTGGAAGAGTTCTGTAACATCAACGTCACAACAGCCCCAATTTCTGCCCAATTTCAGCCTTAAAATCAGCAATCAGATCTCCTAGCATCAGCCCCCCCACCCTATACAGCTACTAAACTATCACATCAGCCAAAAATTCAACCAATCAGCCACCCAATTTTCAAACTCAGCAGCACCAAATCAGCCATTAGCATCAGAAGTCCACTTAGGCTGCTCCAAAAACAGCACACCAGCTGTTACTTCAGCCCATAGTTCAACACACAACACCACACTCCACCACAAATACTCCAACATCTTCTCCACCTGCTGCTATTGCTTCAAAACAGCAACACTAGTAAAAGAACATCACCATTTTCAGCTTCAGCCAGAACTGAACTGCAGGAGCAGCAACAGCTACTTCAACCCACAACTCTATACCACATCACACACAACTCCATACCACTTCATACCACCACTCTAGAACCAAAGGATTCAATAGTTTCCAACGAACCTCAGCCTCTCCGCCGATCTAGTACGGTTCCTCACCCACCTGAGAGATACTTCGGTTTCTCTATGACAGTGGGAGCGAGGATTGCGTCATGAGATGATGACCCAACTAGTTTCGAGCTGGCCATCAGGAGTAGGACTCTGTAAGAATGGCTGGATGCTTATCCATCTGAGATGGAATCCTTATACACCAACAAAGTATGGACTTTGGTTGCTTTATCTGAAGGGTTAGATCCCCATCAGGAGCGAGTATATCTTGAGAAGATTACTTGGTGTACATGGAAAAGTTGAGACTTTCAAAACTACGCTTAAATC
This sequence comes from Agapanthus africanus, assembly GCA_030015575.1. Taxonomy (NCBI): domain Eukaryota; kingdom Viridiplantae; phylum Streptophyta; class Magnoliopsida; order Asparagales; family Amaryllidaceae; genus Agapanthus; species Agapanthus africanus. The sequence continues at coordinate 390,442,622 of JASDDO010000022.1, forward strand.
CATCCAGATCCTACTTGCCACGGCTACATACCATGACTACGATATCTGGTGGTTGGGTGTCATGACTGCTTTTCTAAATGATGTTTTAGAAAAGAGCGTCTATAAGTACACAGCCAGAGGGCTTCGTAGACAGTGGGAGCAGCGGAAACGTGTGCAAGATGTTTTATATGATAAAACAGGCATCGCGGAGTTGGAACATCTGTTTTGATGTGGTAGTCAAAGAGTTTGACTTCATCAAAATGGTAGATGAACCTTGTATATACGAAAAGGTAGTAGAGAGTATGGTGGTGATCCTCGTAGAGTACGTGGATGACATACTCTTGATAGGGAAGGAGTTTCCTATGCTACACTCGGTCAATCTCCGCTTATCACAAGGATTCTCCATACAGGATCATGGTGATACCTCCTAAATCCTGGGTTTTGGATCTATGACATAGATCTAATTGGATGTTAGGATACTCACTAGTTGTAGTGAGATGGAATCAATCGATCCTGAGGAGAATCACTGGAAGGGTTCCAGAGTGATAAGGATGACTGAATGTCAGTCGCAGGCTTGTCTATACCCTCAATGGAGGGACGGTATGTTGGAAGAGTTCTGTAACATCAACGTCACAACAGCCCCAATTTCTGCCCAATTTCAGCCTTAAAATCAGCAATCAGATCTCCTAGCATCAGCCCCCCCACCCTATACAGCTACTAAATTATCACATCAGCCAAAAATTCAACCAATCAGCAACCCAATTTTCAAACTCAGCAGCACCAAATCAGCCATTAGCATCAGAAGTCCACTTAGGCTGCTCCAAAAACAGCACACCAGCTGTTACTTCAGCCCATAGTTCAACACACAACACCACACTCCACCACAAATACTCCAACATCTTCTCCACCTGCTGCTATTGCTTCAAAACAACAACACTAGTAAAAGAACATCACCATTTTCAGCTTCAGCCAGAACTGAACTGCAGGAGCAGCAACAGCTACTTCAACCCACAACTCTATACCACATCACACACAACTCCATACCACTTCATACCACCACTCTAGAACCAAAGGATTCAATAGTTTCCAACGAACCTCAGCCTCTCCGCCGATCAAGTACGGTTCCTCACCCACCTGAGAGATTCTTCGGTTTCTCTATGACAGTGGGAGCGAGGATTGCGTCATGAGATGATGACCCAACTAGTTTCGAGCTGGCCATCAGGAGTAGGACTCTGTAAGAATGGCTGGATGCTTATCCATCTGAGATGGAATCCTTATACACCAACAAAGTATGGACTTTGGTTGCTTTATCTGAAGGGTTAGATCCCCATCAGGAGCGAGTATATCTTGAGAAGATTACTTGGTGTACATGGAAAAGTTGAGACTTTCAAAACTACGCTTAAGTCCATCCAGATCCTACTTGCCACGGCTACATACCATGACTACGATATCTGGTGGTTGGGTGTCATGACTGTTTTTCTAAATGATGTTTTAGAAAAGAGCGTCTATAAGTACACAGCCAGAGGGCTTCGTAGACAGTGGGAGCAGCGGAAACGTGTGCAAGATGTTTTATATGATAAAACAGGCATCGCGGAGTTGGAACATCTGTTTTGATGTGGTAGTCAAAGAGTTTGACTTCATCAAAATGGTAGATGAACCTTGTATATACGAAAAGGTAGTAGAGAGTATGGTGGTGATCCTCGTAGAGTACGTGGATGACATACTCTTGATAGGGAAGGAGTTTCCTATGCTACACTCGGTCAATCTCCGCTTATCACAAGGATTCTCCATACAGGATCATGGTGATACCTCCTAAATCCTGGGTTTTGGATCTATGAGATAGATCTAATTGGATGTTAGGATACTCACTAGTTGTAGTGAGATGGAATCAATCGATCCTGAGGAGAATCACTGGAAGGGTTCCAGAGTGATAAGGATGACGGAAAGTCAGTCGCAGGCTTGTCTATACCCTCAGTGGAGGGACGGTATGTTGGAAGAGTTCTGTAACATCAACGTCACAACAGCCCCAATTTCTGCCCAATTTCAGCCTTAAAATCAGCAATCAGATCTCCTAGCATCAGCCCCCCCACCCTATACAGCTACTAAACTATCACATCATCCAAAAATTCAACCAATCAGCCACCCAATTTTCAAACTCAGCAGCACCAAATCAGCCATTAGCATCAGAAGTCCACTTAGGCTGCTCCAAAAACAGCACACCAGCTGTTACTTCAGCCCATAGTTCAACACACAACACCACACTCCACCACAAATACTCCAACATCTTCTCCACCTGCTGCTATTGCTTCAAAACAGCAACACTAGTAAAAGAACATCACCATTTTCAGCTTCAGCCAGAACTGAACTGCAGGAGCAGCAACAGCTACTTCAACCCACAACTCTATACCACATCACACACAACTCCATACCACTTCATACCACACCCAGGGACAACAACAACAACAACAGCAAACATTTTCCTTTAGCAACAGCAACAGTAAACTCAGTTTTTCTTTGCATCAGCTTCAGCAGATGCACAGCAGCTCCGTTCCAGTCACGTTTTGAAGCACCTACCCTCTTCTTCTTCTCCTTCTCCTTTGTTGCAAAGTTCTTAGAGGGTATAACTCCTAAACTTTTCCTATATTGTGTAGATTAGAAGCTTGATTAGCTAGTCTTTGTGATAAATAGAATTTTATGGCTAGAATAGTGTGGTGATGCTAGATTTAGCCATTTTAGAGTGCTTATAGCTTTATGAAACTTTTGTGGTGTTAACCAATCTGTTCAAGCCTAGTTGAGACTCTAAAATTAGAGGATTAGCCTTAATTTGCTAAAATTTCGATAATCTAGCTTAATTGGTGTCCATATCATGCTTAGTAGTGATATTGGGTGTTTTATGAAGATTTTGAGCAAAGTAAGAATTGCGTTAGCTAGAATAACCTTCTTAGTTCCTAGTGAGGCCAGTCAACCAGAGAAATTCCCCAGATTCCATGTAAACACCCGATTTATCCAACTTGGCATAGGTTCTAGTGGGTTTGTGTGCGTCGCGTCGTATCGTGTGCACACGCGTTTAGTTTCACGCACTCGTATCCTTTTTATAGATAAATCGTGTTTTGCAGGATTTTTCCTTATATGGTGACTTTGTAAATTCTAGGTTCACCGGCAGGGACTTCGAGCGCAGCGGAGAAAGGGAAGCAGGTGGTCGGACATACCTAACACAGGATCACGGGTGAGTAGATTTAACATCTACGGGGGACGATCGTTTGGATGGCGCAAGTCGCCCGATAGAAATAGTAAACTGGAAAATAGTAAACTGGATAATCACTTGTGACATTAGAATAATAACACTTGCATGATAATTGCTGCAATTAGATCAATATGTCATACCCATATACGCAAACTCATTTATAGGACACATGCACCATTACCAGGTTTTTATATGCAGCACAAGCACTATTCATGTTGACACACACACCCTGGTAATTGCCATGTCACAACACTAGATAACTGCAAATCTGAAACATGTTAATTGCTTAGAATTGTGCTATTGCAATAAATATATTAAAAGAAATCATAAGAATTGCTATTCTCGGGCAAATGCATTAATTCACTTGCTTATGCGTAGTATAGATCATATATTGCATATTGATACCTTATGCATTCATTATCATTGACATATGCACCCATGATGATTTCATGAGATTTATGATATTTCTGGATTTTGGGGAAAGCCGCAAGATTTCCAAACTTACGATCTTTTAATATAAAAGTTGCGGTTTTCTAGTGATGTAAAGTGTCGTCCACCATGAGTTTGCTGTGGTTTTCGAGATCCGTGTCGAGAAGTAGAGGAACCGTCACGGGTACATGGTGGGCCCGGTAAGGTACCCCGGGGCAAGAAGATCGCAGATGATGGCGTTGAGCCTGGCAGGGGACGGATTACCTACCGGTGATTTCATTTGGCACGGCGGATATCCAGAGGATACCGACTGTGGCCGCTGGATTGAGATATGGATTTTGATGTGGATCAGCCGGATAGCTGAGGCCAGAGATACTGGACATGGATTTATGAGATTTGGACGGTTTTGAGGTGTCGTTGCTAGACACGGATTTTACATGTTTTCCTTGATATTATTATTGATGTTTAAAAAGGGGAGTTTCAAAACAAAGGAAGAATAATTCTCATACACACTTGATTGTATTTTCATGTGGCATACATACCTGTTATCACCTCCATGTGACATATATACTTGCTAGTATACTGTTGATGCATACACACCTGCTAGTACATGTAGCTATACCTGTTTTTAGGGATGCCAGGACACTTGTGTGCATGCATACGATAGCCTTAGTAAATGTTATCTATTACTCACGAGCTGGCAACTCACCCCCGTTGTGCCACAGCTTTTCTGCAGGCCCATTCCGTTAGCACTGTAGCGGCGGATACCTTTGCTTCATTTGTACTTCTTGCCTGGACTAGAAGCTTTTGCTCATAGGTGGGTTGTTATCATTTGGTACCACCTTATATATGTTCATTGTATCTAGAGTACTCCATCTACGACTATTGTTGTTGCTACTACTGTTGCCATTACTGCTACTATCATTTCAGTTGTACCTGCTTTATTCGGATGACTGTATATTGACCTAGATGTGAGATTGTGAGACTTGAGGATTTATTTATGATGTATCAGGGTCGAGCTCACTTGAGTCGACATGTTATTCCTCATGCACTGGTTTCTTTTATATATTCTGCTGGAATTCTGGAATAAGGGCAATTTGATTAGGTAATGAGGTAAAAGCTTAAATTAATTGGTTTTCCTTCACTCTAAAATTCTTAATTGGGTTTAGTATTCTGGACTTCGGCTTACTTATTTTACGGACGCCTTGAGACGTTTCGTAACTTAAGTGCCGGTCGCGTTCCGTACTTTTCGGGTCGTGACAAAGTTGGTATCAAAGCGATAGGTTTCACCTTTCCGAGTGTAGGATGACCCTTAGTAGATGGAGTAAGTGACTTAAGCAGGATAGCGTAGCGTACGTATGTCCGCGGCATACTTGCGATGCGGTACTCCGCCTAGGTGACTTTAGGATATACTTGCTTGAAATTCTTTCTTCAATTCCGTGTATCCTACAATTCTATTGCATCAATCTTATTGTCATGTTCCTAAACCAGCTACTATGCCGCCAAAGACTACCAGAGCACAGAGGGCTGCCGCCCGAAACGAGATTCGAGCTGGCTCATCCGAGACTAGGACTGAGCAGGGTAGTATCCCTACGCCGCAGGGACAGACCGATCCACCTTCCCCAGGCCGTATGGATAGATTCGAGACTGGTATGGAGGAGCTGCGACAGATGATGGGGAGTATGCAGGAGCTACGTCAGATGGTAGGATCCTTCGTTGCGGCCAGTCATGCACCGAGGCCGGAGGACGTACCCACTGCATCCCAGACTACTGTGATACCTGCTCCTACTACTACCACCGTGACCATCCCGGTTTCGCTACAGGAGTTCATGAGGCTGAGACCTCCAGTTTTTACGGGTACCGATGTAGCGGAGGACCCGCAGACGTTTCTTGACAACTTGGCCAGGATCTGCCGTTCGCTGAGATGTTCCGATGATCGCTGGGTAGAGCTTGCGAGTTTCCGACTACAGGGTCTCGCACAGATATGGTGGGAGTCCGTTCTGAGAGGTCGAGCTGCAGGTTTATCGTCCATGACCTGGACCTAGTTCACAGCAGTTTTTCTAGCCCGTTTCCTTCCGGAAAGCGTTCGTGACGCCAGAGCTCATAGTTTTGAGACCTTGATCAAGACACCAGGGATGACGGTGTCCGAGTATGACGTCTAGTTTACACAATTGTCCCGATATGCTCCGTATCTGGTGGATACCGAAGCGAAGAGGGTGAAGAGATTCATACAGGGACTTGATGCCCAACTATATCTTGCCATTGGCGCCCAGCAATTCGACACTTATTCAGCAGCTATGGATACGGCATTGCGAATGGAGGCACGTATTTCAGCAACTTCGGCTGTTACCGGGCCGAAGAAGATTCGTACCGGCACGCCAGATCAGAGGCAGCATGCCAGATTCCTTCCGAGAGATAGGGCCGACAGAGGGTTTGGACACAGTCAACTGTATGGATCGTATACACATGGACAACAGTCGTCGCCAGGATGCTTTAGGTGCGGGAGTCTGCACCATCGTATTAGGGATTGTCCAGTAAGACGACAGGGAGCGGCGACAGTTCCGTATGTGACCCTACCACCATCACCGCCCCCTCCTCAGAGAGCTTTACTTCCTGCCACAAGCAATGCTCCACGCCAGCTAGGTGCAACCAGAGGCCGTGGACGCGGCGGACCGATCCAGAGAGGACGAGGAGGCAGAGGTCGAGGCCAAGGACAGCCCGCCATCAGTGAAGGACAGGCCCGAGTGTTCGCTTTGACACAGCAGGATGCGCAGGCATCCAACGCCGTTGTGACAGGTACCTTTCCAATTTGTTCTTTCGATGCACGGGTATTATTCGACCCAGGTTCCACACATTCGTATGTCTCTTCACACTTTGCACCGATGATGGGTCGTGAGTCGTCGTCGTTAGATCAGTCGCTTGTTGTGACCACTCCTGTGGGAGAGTCATTTGTTGCTTGGTACGTGTTCCGATCCTGTACCGTCCGTATTGGCGAGCGAGAGCTGCCTGTCGACTTGATCCTTCTTGAGATGTTGGACTTCGACGACCTTTTGGGCATGGATTGGTTAGCCACGTGCTATGCGTCTGTGGACTGCCGCGAGAAGACAGTTAGATTTTGTTTTCCCGGCGAATCGGTTTTTGTTGTGAAAGGGGACCATGGTGCCACCCCTCACATGTTGATTTCTTCTCTTCACGCTGTTCAGCTGTTGAGAAAGGGATGTCAGGGATTCTTGGCTTATGTCAGTGATACTAGAGCTACAGATCAACCGTTGGACCAGGTCCCGGTTGTTTGTGAGTTCCCTGATGTTTTCCCTGATGAGCTTCCTGGACTGCCGCCTGAGCGCGATGTCGAGTTCTGTATTGATTTGATTCCCGGCTCTGGGCCTATTTCTATACCGCCTTATCGGATGGCCCCGGCGGAACTTAGTGAATTGAAGGTTCAGCTGCAAGATTTGTTAGATAAGGGCCTTATTCGACCTAGCGTTTCTCCATGGGGTGCTCCGGTCCTGTTTGTCAAAAAGAAGGACGGAAGTTTGCGCTTATGTATTGACTACCGCCAGCTGAACAAGGTTACCGTACGGAACAGATATCCGTTGCCACGTATTGATGATTTGTTCGACCAGCTTCAGGGTGCGGGATATTTTTCTAGGATCGACTTGCGATCGGGGTACCATCAGCTGCGAGTCCGACAGAAGGATGTACCGAAGACAGCCTTCCGTACACGCTATGGCCACTATGAATTTCTGGTGATGTCGTTCGGACTCACCAACGCCCCAGCTGCATTCATGGATTTGATGAACCGTACATTCAGGCCGTATCTTGACTTGTTCATCATCGTGTTCATCGACGATATTTTGGTGTATTCCCGGAGCCGAGAGGAGCACGAGCAGCATTTGCGGATTACTTTGCAGTCCTTGAGGGAGCACCGGCTTTTCGCAAAATTTTCCAAGTGTGCATTCTGGTTGGACAGCGTCGGATTCTTGGGTCACGTGATTACGAGATACGGCATATGTGTGGACCCGAAGAAGATCGAGGCCGTCCAGCAGTGGCCCAGACCGACATCGGTTACGGAGATCCGTAGTTTTCTAGGCCTTGCAGGCTACTACAGGAGATTTGTACAGGATTTCTCCCGTATTGCTGCACCTTTGACCGGTTTGACCCGGAAGAGAGTTCCTTTCGTTTGGACGGAGGAGTGCGAGCAAAGTTTTCAGCAGCTACGGACCTGTTTGACTTCGGCACCGGTATTATCATTGCCTTCAGGATCAGGCGGATTCGTGGTTTATTGTGACGCTTCACGAGTGGGGCTAGGATGCGTATTGATGCAGCATGACAGGGTGATCGCGTATGCTTCGCGGCAATTGAAGAAACATGAACAGAACTACCCCACTCACGATTTGGAGATGGCTGCAGTAGTCTTTGCACTTAAGATCTGGCGACATTACCTATACGGCGAGTCGTGCCAGATATTCACTGACCACAAGAGCTTAAAATATATATTTCAGCAGCGAGACCTGAATCTGAGACAGCGTCGTTGGATGGAACTGGTAAAAGATTACGACTGTGAGATCTTATACCAACCGGGCAAGGCAAATGTAGTAGCGGATGCTCTGAGCAGGAGGCCCGGGGGTAATCTATCTTATATGTGCGCAGTGCAGAGGCAGTCGTCAGCAGATTGGCAGATTTTATGCGACAGCCGAGTTAAGTTCGAGTTCACTCCGACAGGGGGACAGCTTGCGCATGTTCATGCACGTCCGCAGTTACTTGACCGTATTCGAGTGGCACAATCCAGTGATGACCGACTCTCAGAGATCATGGAACAAATTAGACAGGGTAGAGATTCCGAGTTCATGATCGACGATCAGGGAGTACTACGATTTAGGACTCGATTGTGCGTACCAGATTCCGAGGGACTGCGGCGTGAGATTCTTGACGAGGCGCATAGATCTACATACAGCATTCATCCAGGTTCCACCAAAATGTACCGTGATTTGAGAGATGTCTATTGGTGGGACGGGATGAAGAGGGATGTCACCGACTTCGTATCGAGATGCCTGACTTGTCAGCAAGTCAAGGCCGAGCACCAGAGGCCAGCAGGAGAGTTGCAGCCTTTGCCCATTCCAGAGTGGAAATGGGAGCAGATTTCGATGGACTTTGTTGTGGGTCTACCCAGGACCAGTCGAGGGTACAACTCCATTTGGGTGATCGTGGATCGATTGACAAAAGCGGCTCACTTCCTGCCAGTGAAGACCACATTCAGCTTCACTCAGTATGCCCAGCTTTACATCGATGAGATCGTACGATTGCATGGCGTACCGACTTGTATCATGTCAGATCGAGGCACCCAGTTTACCAGCCGACTATGGCAGAGACTTCAGGAGGCATTGGGCACTCGTTTGAGTTTTAGCACAGCATTTCATCCGCAGACGGACGGACAATCAGAGCGGACCATTCAGACTCTCGAGGACATGCTTCGAGCGTGTGTTTTAGACTTTGGAGGTAGCTGGGATCGTTATTTATCTTTAGTGGAGTTCTCCTACAACAACAGCTTCCAGGATACTATTCAGATGGCACCTTTCGAGGCATTGTATGGGAGGAGATGCAGATCGCCCGTCTGTTGGACTGAGCTGAGCGAAAGCAGTATTTTTGGGCCACAGGTCGTGCAGGAGACGACCGAAAAAGTGCAGTTGATTCGAGACCGGATGAGAGCAGCCCAGTGCAGGCAGAAATCATATGCAGATAGGCGCCGTCGCAGATTAGAGTTCGCGGTTGGCGATCATGTCTTTCTGAGGGTCTCTCCAATGAAGGGCGTGATGCGATTTGGGCGAAAGGGAAAGCTTAGCCCTAGATTCGTAGGTCCCTTCGAGATTCTCGAACGCATCGGCACGGTTGCATATCGTTTGGCGCTTCCACCCATCTTTTCAGATGTTCACCCCGTCTTCCACGTGTCAATGCTACGCAGATATCTTCATGACCCTTCCCACACAATTCAGCATCATACCGTTCAGCTTGAGCCCGACCTTTCCTTCACCGTGCAGCCAGTTGAGATATTAGATCGGCAGGTGAAGAAACTTCGATCAAAAGTCCTGCCGTCGGTAAGGGTTCTTTGGCACAGCCCGAATGGTGAGGAGATCACTTGGGAGGCCGAGGGAGAGATGCGGAAGAAATTCCCTTATCTTTTTTTGAAGGTGCGCGTAGTTGCATATTTTAAAATTCGGGGACGAATTTTCTTAAGGGGGGAAGACTGTAACATCAACGTCACAACATCCCCAATTTCTGCCCAATTTCAGCCTTAAAATCAGCAATCAGATCTCCTAGCATCAGCCCCCCCCACCCTATACAGCTACTAAACTATCACATCAGCCAAAAATTCAACCAATCAGCCACCCAATTTTCAAACTCAGCAGCACCAAATCAGCCATTAGCATCAGAAGTCCACTTAGGCTGCTCCAAAAACAGCACACCAGCTGTTACTTCAGCCCATAGTTCAACACACAACACCACACTCCACCACAAAAACTCCAACATCTTCTCCACCTGCTGCTATTGCTTCAAAACAGCAACACTAGCAAAAGAACATCACCATTTTCAGCTTCAGCCAGAACTGAACTGCAGGAGCAGCAACAGCTACTTCAACCCACAACTCTATACCACATCACACACAACTCCATACCACTTCATACCACACCCAGGGACAACAACAACAGCAAACATTTTCCTTTAGCAACAGCAACAGCAAACTCAGTTTTTCTTTGCATCAGCTTCAGCAGATGCACAGCAGCTCCGTTCCAGTCACGTTTTGAAGCACCTACCCTCTTCTTCTTCTCCTTCTCCTTTGTTGCAAAGTTCTTAGAGGGTATAACTCCTAAACTTTTCCTATATTGTGTAGATTAGAAGCTTGACTAGCTAGTCTTTGTGATAAATAGAATTTTATGGCTAGAATAGTGTGGTGATGCTAGATTTAGCCATTTTAGAGTGCTTATAGCTTTATGAAACTTTTGTGGTGTTAACCAATCTGTTCAAGCCTAGTTGAGACTCTAAAATTAGAGGATTAGCCTTAATTTGCTAAAATTTCGATAATCTAGCTTAATTGGTGTCCATATCATGCTTAGTAGTGATATTGGGTGTTTTATGAAGATTTTGAGCAAAGTAAGAATTGCGTTAGCTAGAATAACCTTATTAGGTCCTAGTGAGGCCAGTCAACCAGAGAAATTCCCCAGATTCCATGTAAACACCCGATTTATCCGACTTGGCATAGGTTCTAGTGGGTTTGTGTGCGTCGCGTCGTATCGTGTGCACACGCGTTTAGTTTCACGCACGCGTATCCTTTTTATAGATAAATCGTGTTTTGCAGGATTTTTCCTTATATGGTGACTTTGTAAATTCTAGGTTCACCGGCAGGGACTTCGAGCGCAGCGGAGAAAGGGAAGCAGGTGGTCGGACATACCTAACACAGGATCACGGGTGAGTAGATTTAACATCTACGGGGGACGATCGTTTGGATGGCGCAAGTCGCCCGATAGAAATAGTAAACTGGAAAATAGTAAACTGGATAATCACTTGTGACATTAGAATAATAACACTTGCATGATAATTGCTGCAATTAGATCAATATGTCATACCCATATACGCAAACTCATTTATAGGACACATGCACCATTACCAGGTTTTTATATGCAGCACAAGCACTATTCATGTTGACACACACACCCTGGTAATTTCCATGTCACAACACTAGATAACTGCAAATCTGAAACATGTTAATTGCTTAGAATTGTGCTATTGCAAAAAATATATTAAAAGAAATCATAAGAATTGCTATTCTCGGGCAAATGCATTAATTCACTTGCTTATGCGTAGTATAGATCATATATTGCATATTGATACCTTATGCATTCATTATCATTGACATATGCACCCATGATGATTTCATGAGATTTATGATATTTCTGGATTTTGGGGAAAGCCACAAGATTTCCAAACTTACGATCTTTTAATATAAAAGTTGCGGTTTTCTAGTGATGTAAAGTGTCGTCCACCATGAGTTTGCTGTGGTTTTCGAGATCCGTGTCGAGGAGTAGAGGAACCGTCACGGGTACATGGTGGGCCCGGTAAGGTACCCCGGGGCAAGAAGATCGCAGATGATGGCGTTGAGCCTGGCAGGGGACGGATTACCTACCGGTGATTTCATTTGGCACGGCGGATATCCAGAGGATACCGACTGTGGCCGCTGGATTGAGATATGGATTTTGATGTGGATCAGCCGGATAGCTGAGGCCAGAGATACTGGACATGGATATATGAGATTTGGACGGTTTTGAGGTGTCGTTGCTAGACACGGATTTTACTTGTTTTCCTGGATATTATTATTGATGTTTAAAAAGGGGAGTTTCAAAACAAAGGAAGAATAATTCTCATACACACTTGATTGTATTTTCATGTGGCATACATACCTGTTATCACCTCCATGTGACATATATACTTGCTAGTATACTGTTGATGCATACACACCTGCTAGTACATGTAGCTATACCTGTTTTTAGGGATGCCAGGACACTTGTGTGCATGCATACGATAGCCTTAGTAAATGTTATCTATTACTCACGAGCTGGCAACTCACCCCCGTTGTGCCACAGCTTTTCTGCAGGCCCATTCCGTTAGCACTATAGCGGCGGATACCTTTGCTTCATTTGTAGTTCTTGCCTGGACTAGAAGCTTTTGCTCATAGGTGGGTTGTTATCATTTGGTACCACCTTATATATGTTCATTGTATCTAGAGTACTCCATCTATGACTACTGTTGTTGCTACTACTGTTGCCATTACTGCTACTATCATTTCAGTTGTACCTGCTTTATTCGGATGACTGTATATTGACATACATGTGAGATTGTGAGACTTGAGGATTTATTTATGATGTATCAGGGTCGAGCTCACTTGAGTCGACATGTTATTCCTCATGCACTGGTTTCTTTTATATATTCTGCTGGAATTCTGGAATAAGGGCAATTTGATTAGGTAATGAGGTAAAAGCTTAAATTAATTGGTTTTCCTTCACTCTAAAATTCTTAATTGGGTTTAGTATTCTGGGCTTCGGCTTACTTATTTTACGGACGCCTTGAGACGTTTCGTAACTTAAGTGCCGGTCGCGTTCCGTACTTTTCGGGCCGTGACAAGTTCCAAGCTAGATACCGTGACATACTAGACGATTAAAGGCAAGATACATCGTTACCAAGGATGCTACCAAAGAGGCAGTCTGGATATATATTAGTTCATAAGATGAACTTCGTTCCTACCATTGTGTGACAATGGAGTTATGGCTTTGGCCAAGGAACCCCCGTCCCATCAGAAATCCAGATATAATTCTTAGGCAGTATCACCTGATCATGGAGATGGTTGATCTCCAGGGAGATCGAGGTTAGGAGAGCAGACACAGAGGACAACAGCGCGGATCCACTCACGAAGGCCTTTTTCCCAGTAGAGACTTTTATGGGATAGTTGAGTATGAGATACTTCAACCGCAGCTAATTGTTGGGTATGCGATACCATAACAGATGGCCCTAGTGCAAGTGGGAGATTGTTAGTTATATGTATGCCCTAGAGGCCATTACTGTACATACGATGTAAATTGTAGTGGATGCTAGGACATATATAAGGAGGACTTTCTTGCTCGACATGATAGTATGCTATCTGGTTGTACTTTATCTTAACATGTACTCTGATTGTCTCTATGTTACATGTTGATAAAGCCCTTAGGATATGTACTCGACTACTGGGACTATGATGAGATCATACTAGTGGGGCCACGGTAGTCGACGAGTATATCCTATAACTGTTCCTACTCGAGGGTGTATCGAGACAGGGCATCGATGCACCAGAGTAGACTAGCGTATACTCATCTTGACCCATATGATGGGCGATGGATGATCCCATATCCATCGGTGTTTGACATCAAGGATGGTGTACGGGTGCTCAGTGGAGACTGGGTACACTGGACGGACTCGCCGAGAACTCCCAGATGGTATTATACCATACGTCAGATGGCAGTTCTCCGGTGACACTGGTACAGAGTAGTCTGTTGACCCGAGATCGTCATATAGTCTTGTGTGATTCCCACTGTGCTTTGATTTCCATCATACCACGTCCAAGAGGGCGTGCAAAAAGGTGGCTTTTGGGTACAGTCCCGAATCACATGGAGGCAATGAGCGATAGGAGGGGATTCGTCTCTCCCGGTATAGGGAGTTGATGTTGTGCTTTGTTCGATTGGCTATAACCGGAAATCCCTGGCCAGGGTTGCTGAGATTTACTGGTAAGTGTTATCAGTAGTTTCTCAAACTGTTATAGACCTCAAATCGACACGACTTATCGAGCTACTGGGGTCTGACGTTTACCACCCTAGGCGAGATATGCAACATATCAGACGACGAGACCGGACTGTACGGGAGTGTTACTGTTTGGATCCACAGGAGAAAGTACAGGCTTGCTTGTTGATCTTCTGAGCGCTCAATACCTGGGTAGCTGTTACGTTTAGCTGACCGCTTGCAGCTTGTGGGTGTTTGATATGATCATCACCTACTGCCGGCGTATTGACGATTCTTTTGAGTCCTACACAGAGGTTTGTTGACTCAGGCAAAACGGAGTAGGAGCACATATGTGATATGTACGGGACCGAGGATAATGCGATATGTGATACCGTATTCTATTCTCTCGATATTTGATATCAGCCGGGTCATCGGATCAAGTGTTGATTCGATGAATCGGTACGGATTAATATTAGCCGGTTATATGCGATATAGCCGGATTGTCGGATCAAGTGTTGATTCGATAATTTAATGTATAATAATATATGTGATATATTAAATTGCATTAACTAATATTTGCTCACTAAAAGATTCTTTTTCTCACTCGGGTAATACATTGATATATATGCGATATATGTTAATTGTATTATTTTATTTTGTTACGGTAAATATTATATATGTGATATATAATATTGTAACATGATATGATAACTAATGCAACTCGTTTAGTGGAGTTTAAACTTGATTAGGGTTCGGATTAGGGTTAATCTTTCTAGAAGTTTCTAGAAGGATTTGTTTTTGTCATGTTAAAGATATTTGTTCATGACTCATTCTTTTAATTACCCAAAACCCTAACCCTAGTCAATTCTCTACAAAGGTTAAGTGAACCATGGTTGCTTTATCTATCATATTATTATTTCCTATTCATCACAAATGGATTAAGCTTCTTCTTCCTCCTTCATTTTTCTTCCATGAAATAGCTTGAAATGGTTTCTAGCTTTGATTTTGTGATGGATATATGTGAGAAAAATATAAATAAATAGAGCAAAATTCCTACTTCATCATCCTCATCTTCACTTGCCATTTAGATGAGGGTGTTCACATCATTTCATGAGTGTTAGCTTGTGTTAAAGAAACTTCGAAGTAGATCATCTTAGTATCGAAGATCGGAAGCAAAGCTTGCGACTTTATCTTCGTGGAACCTCTCGAGAGTCCGGATCCCGATGATCGCTGCGAAGGGACCACTACACGGAGCATATGAAGTGAAGGACCGGATCTACAAAGGTTGTAATCCCTCTCACTTAGTGTTAAAGTGTTTAGCATGCAAGTTATCGCCTAATCTCTAGTTTAAAGTTCCGTATTCGGATTGTTCGGCACGGCTAAATTATTATTCGGGCATGGTTGATGCCTCGTAGACCCTTGTGGGCGTGCCTAGCAACCCTACATGATGTGACCCAGTCTACAATGCCATAAGAAAGTTTTATTGATTTCTGGAGACTTTCTTTTGTGTGTATTCTGGACATTGAAAATCTGTGGTTGGTTTAATACGTATATACCGTTGTTTAATGTACCTGACCCAATCAAAACTTGATTAAGGTGAATGTTCACTACATTACTTACAAATGCAAATTCATAACCTTCTTTAGATAATAAAGATACAGAAATGATATTACAGGTTGCATTTGGTACAAAATAACAACTACGCAAAACCAAAAAGTGTCCATCTGACAATCCCAGGTGATAGTCCCCCACGGCATCAGCATCCATGCTAGCTCCGTTTGCAACTCTGAGGGTCATATCACCTGCCTTCAAAACTCAACGCTTTCTCAACGCCTGCAAAGAATTACAGATATGAGATCCTGATCTGGTATCCAATACCCAGGATGTAGAGTTTATTGATAGACAGTTTTCAATAACATACACACCTAAAGATGATGCCGCAACTCGCTTTAGATCCTGGGTTCTGGCCTTCCAAGCCTTGCAATCCTGTTTGCAGTGTCCACTTTTGTGACAGTAGAAGCATTCTTCCTTCCCCACCAGCTTTCCCGCTACCTTTGTTGCCTTTCCTTTTCCCTTCGTATCCACTTTACTGACACCGCCCTCTTGGTTTGGCGGGGGCTTTCTTCTTCTTACCCTTGGCTTTCGCCCTGGACCTAGAAGAGGAAGATCCTCCTACAAACAAAGTGGATGTCTCCCTACCTTTCTGTAGGGTGCCCTCAGCACTCCTCAACATGTTCAGAAGTTCGGAAAGTTCAACCTCCTTTCCTTGCATGTTGAAGTTTAGGATAAACTGGGCGTAAGTGGAAGGAAGGGACTGGAGAATCAAATCAGTGTAGAGTTCATTCTCCAACGTGGTCCCAAGGTCCGCGAGTTCCTCTATGTAGCCAATCATCTTAAGCACGTGTTCCGCTACCGATGATCCGACGGCCAATATTGCTGAAAATAGCTTCTTCGACACTTCGTATCTTGCGATACGAGACTGCTCTCCATACAGTTCTCTTGTATGAAGAAATATGGACTCTAGGTCCATATTCTCGTGCCTCCTCTGATGTTCGTTGTCCATCGAGGCAAGCACGAGGCATCTGGCCTTCGCGCAATCAATCTCCCTTGTCTTACGGATTTCTACATCCGCGGCGCTGGAGGTGGGACCTGGGATGGGGGGAGCTTTGGTGGTAAGGACATACCCCAACTTGTCGTAAGTGATTGCCATCTTGACATTCCTGAGCCAATCTTTGTAGTTTGGCCCTGTCAGTATATTTTTATCTAGTAATAACTTAAGTCCGGTCATGTTGAATGGTCGCTGCAATTAGGAGAGAGAAAAGAAACACTTTAGCATGATGCTCTTGCAAGTTTAGAGTGGTTTTTAGTTTGTCTAAACAGGATGGCTCCCACTGTCTCTCGAATCCCTCCTCAAAACATAAAGAAAGAATTAGTCGGGATCAATCTCACCGTACAATACTTGCTTAACCGTTCAGCCAGGCCAGTGTCGGTACTTCGAGGGTGGTTTTCCAACGCTTTCACGAAGTTCCTTAATTGAGTAACCTCTTTTCCCTGTGGGCGTAGCCCCGCTAACACCTTTCTAGACACCTACTAGGTTTATAGCATTCATCGTTAAGTGAGAACTTTCCCGAGGAGTAGCAGATACTCACAGTAGGATCGGGATCCAAATATCATCGCGTGACAAAACCGAAGGAATCCTACCAGAATCATCACACTCCAAATGGTATGCAGCGCTAGCAAGTTTCAGTACTTATGAAACTCCCGATGTGGATTTTTGCCCCATGCTTTTATGACCTTGACTTTGGCCAAAATTGTTGGAGATAGTGCCCTCAGAGTCAATTATTGGATCACAGGCACGTGATTGCAATGATTGAGGGGAGGACCTGTCCCAGTAGGACAGTCTTACTCAAGATGATAGTATGCTATCTGGTTTATCTTTATCATCGTGTACTGCTTTAGGTGACCTTACGAGTCACTATTACACATTGATAGAGCCCCTAGGATTCTTGCTTGACTACCAGCAGTATGAGGGAGTCTATAAGCACATCCTTAAAAGGTCCCTAGTCGTGGGAGTTTCGAGACAGGGCATCGATACTCCAGAGTAGACTAGTGTATACAGTCGAGACCCCGATGAGGGGCGGTGGCCGGTCTCACAAGCCACTGGTGTCAGTTGGTTCACCTAAGATGTATACAGGTGCTCATTGGGTTATGAGTACACCGGACAGGACTCGCCGGGAACCTGCTAGTTGGGATTATACCAGACGTCAGATAGCAGTTCCCAGGTGACATGTGTACAGGTTAGTTCATCGACCTGAGATCGTCATTTGTCTCATGTGAGTTCCCACTGTGCTTTGATTACTACCCTACCACGGCTCAAAGGAGTCGTGCAAACAGGTTTTAGTTGGGTACAGTCCCGAGCCACATGGAGGCAGTGAGCGGATCTGCAGGGGTTCGTCTCTCCCGGTATTGGGGGTGAGGTCGCGCTGTGTCTAGGAGAGCCAGAACATGAAAAGTCCTTGGCCAAGGCAGGAGATTTGCTGGTAGGTATTCCATTAGTATCTCAGGGTGTTCTGGGCTACACTCCGACACGACTTGTACCGCTTTTGGGGGTCTGACTTTTACCAACCCCCTAGGCCCGCCATGCGATGCTCATAGACGAACGGACCGGACTGTACGGATATTGTCACTGACAGGCTCAGTAGGGTGTCAGGATGAGTTCACTCATCGACGTCCCTTTTGGTCAATAGCTGGTGGCCCGTCACGTATGGCTAATACCTCTGACGTGCTAGTGGTTAAATCGACAGCCATAGTATTGACGAGTCTTTAGAGTCCACCACACACAGTTACTCAAGTTTCGGGCGAAACGCTGTAGAAGCCGTATAGAGATATGGCAGGGTTCGATCAGATACGTGCGGTATTGCACGGATCGTCATTGGACGGTTTTTACTAGCCGGCTTTGGCGTAAGCCGGATCCTAGTATTAGATAGTGTAGATTTTGTCTCTTTGCATTTGTGTTCAGTGGGAATAAAAATGCAGGCATGTATTTGCAGTAGTGGGGTTTTCCTGTAATTTATTACGGGATCAGTTTTCTGAAGTTGCCAGTTTGCATTCCGTTCCGGCCGGTTTTTCTTTGTTCCTTCACGACCGGACTTTTCGATGGAGGGGGTTATTTGCAAGTTTGCAAATAACATTTATGGAGGGGGTTTCTTGCATTTGGATTGATTATGAAAGCATCTTTTGATACCATTCTTTTCTATCATCATTTCTTGCTTTTTGAGATGAGAAAGGATTTGAGGTTGATATGATATTGTTATCATTGCTTTTGGTTGTGGTCACCCCTTTGCTTTTCCTACCATCACCTCCCTTCATGTTTCAATTTGGTTCTCTCCACCATTTCTTTAGAGGAGGGGCCGGCCACATTAGAGGGAGGATGAGAGAGGTTCATTTGATGTGTGGCATTTTCTCATCTCATTTGCTTTTGCTAAAATTTGTGAACACCATATTCCTCCATAGTTCTTTCTCTCATTACCTCCATCAAAGGAAACTTCAAACCCTCAAAGAGACAATGGCTACTACACTATTCTACAGCACATCTTGGACGTGTCGGCTAGCCAACTTCGCGCCCGAGTTGCCTCGGTCCAGAGGTGGGAGCCCGTAAAAGTACTCGGCTACGTGGTGCCCTTTCCGACGAGGAGGTAACGGACGGAGATTCCGCGGGAGATCAGAGTGGAGACGAAGACCGAAGGACATGGATCGCTTGGTATACTTCTCTACCCATCTTGTATTTTGCTAGTATATAGGTTAATGGCCCGATCCGGGTGAAAAGTGCGCGGTGGTGGCCGGTTTGCTAGTTTGCAATGTTTTTGTTTCCGCGTTTCCGTCGTCGGATCGACGGCCGGAGGCGCCGCCGCGGACTTACATTGGTATCAGAGCCACGCCATTAACCTTGCCTAGCTTGCTCTAGTGTGTTTACATCTTCGATCGAACAAAATTCCAAAAACCCGCGTTTCAAATACACGGTTTTTGTCGAAATTTTTTTGGCTCCAAAAAATTTTTCAGGTTGTTGCAGAATACTGTGCATGGAAATATAAGCAATCTGTGAAAATTTGGTCGCGAGATCTCAGCATACCGCCGCGGAACCGCGGCCAAAACCCATGCTTGGGCCGCGGTTCCACCGCGCTTTTGACTTGTCAACGCACCAAATTTTTGCAGTGGGCTTTTGGGCTGAAAATAGGGGTTTTGGTATACTTTGTTTGGCCCAGAATTTCTGTGAGTGCTACAGTATTGCTTGGGGGCCCACTTGGTAAAATTTGATCGATCGGATATTTTAAACACATTAGTTCACAGTATTTACATTATATCTGTGACAGTGAATGTCACTTGATCGTAATCCTGTCTAACTGCTATAGCCCGGTTAGACGGATTTGCGAACGTGTTTGCGAACGTGACTTTCACGTTGATGTTATGTGTATTGCTGTGATGTTGCGGATTGGTCGTGGGGGATAGCCTGGTTGCAATGCTAGTACAGTTTATGTTGTATTATGTACATTTGATATTGCGGGGCGAGCGTTCGACATGTGGACTGCCGTCACTGCCTGTTTGTATTATTATTTTGGGGCACGACCAGGTTGCGGTCTATGTACCCGTTGTATGTATATTTTACTTTCTTTACTAGGATTACCCCAAGGTGGGGTGCACGGATAGCCAGGTTCTAGAGGGCAACAAGCCCGCATCTCATGGCATTGAGACGGAGGGGGCTTCACTCTAGAATTGGCGGGCTATTCGCCGCACTCGTAGGGGATACAGGATGACCCAAGAGGGGTGCCCAAGTTACCGAATTCCGTGAAGTGCTGGGTGGTTCATTCACGTTGCTGAAGGGGGCTGCCTCGCTTCAGGTTTTGGCGGGTAACTTGCTGCGCCCGTAGGGGTCTAGGATTTCATTGCACAGGCTATCCACACGACCACGGGAACGTCGGGTTTCAGCAGCGGCTCTGTGAAACCCGGGGATCCGAGATATCTGTATTATTCTGTGATGCTGTACATTTCTGTGATGTTACATTTATCACGTCTTGAGCGAAATATAATATATTTGTATATATATTAGTAGATGTTGTATATGTTTTGCATCTGCGCTAGTCCAGTCCCCGCTCTGTTGTTAGTTAGCTGACCTAACGGGTAATGACGGGACCCAGTGGCGAATGCGGATGGCATATACGTACATCAGTATATTTTCGTTCTTTGTGGTGTGATCAATTGATGGGACTGCGTTGATTCGGATCAATGCAAGCTAAACAAACCTTTTCTGATGTTGTTAGAACATTTTTCAAAAAAGCTGTTATTGCAAGGACGTTCACTTTTGTTTTGCACAGTGGTATTCAGTTGGAATATCCTGCTCCTCAGTCGACGAGGCAAGGGCCGAGATCCCTTCACCGGGAGTGACCCCCTGGACAAAAGTTTGCGTCAGGGCAATAACTTCACTATAGCCGATTACTTTTGCTTTGCATAGTGGTATTCAGTTGGAATATCCTGCACCTCATTCTACGGGGAAAGAGCCGAGATCCCTTCACCGGGAGTGACCTCTTTAGCAAAGGTTTTCGTCACTATATTTTTCTAAAAAGCTATCAGTTCCTTCAACGATATCAAGTTCGTTACGTTAAAGGTTTTCGCCAGAAACCATTCGTAGCCCTCCGTCATTTCAGAACGGTAGCACTTAGTATTGATGCTATGTATGTTGGCCTTCGTCAAGGCATAGTGTATGGTAGCTATTTGTTACTTTTCTGCAGTATAGATAGATGCGTTGGTTTGGGACAGTCGTACTACTATTTTGGCCTTCGTCAAGGGTATGTACGGGTGGGTTCAAATTAACATGGATAATGACGGGTAGAACTTGACATGTGACTTATGATATGTTGGCCTTCGTCAAGGTCATAAGAGCATGGGGCAAAAATCCACATCGGGAGTTTCAAAAGAACTGAAACTTGCCAGATATGCGCATTCCTTCTGGAGTGTGATAGCGTGAGCGGATTCCGTCACGTTATCATGCGATGATAGTTGGATCCCGATTCCCACTGATGAGTTGGTTTACTCCTCGGGTGATCCCGGCTAATTCTTCTTTCAGGTTTGGGGAAGAATTTGACGTTACAGTGGGAGGTTTCCATATTAGATAAAATGATAACCATTCTGATCTAGGTTAGAGTGCACGCTGAGTGTTTCTTTTCTCTCTCTCTTTGGCAGCGACCATTGACTCGACCCTAGACTATGACTCAGTGACCAAATTGACCGAACCTTCTTAACACTGGCTTTTGGATTGTCAGAGTTGCAGACCTCATTGCCACTCCTACTTTTACCCTTTTCTCCAGGACACCCCTTATTACTACGAACGGCCGCTTCCATTGGACAAAACCATCGTATGGTTATATACGAACTCGAAGGAATTCGAGGATGGTTTCTGGTTCTGGAGAAAACGAATAGGACTATTCAGTTGTCTTTTCCTTTTACCTTCTCTCTCAGATTGCGAGTACTCCATGGCTTAGGAGATAGTACACCTATTACGTAAATTGGATAGTCTTCTTCCAAACCTTAGGCTGGTGCCGACCGGTAGGGAATGAAGAAATCCAATTAGCCTAACGGTGGTGTACAGAAGGTATTAAGTTAAGACAAAGAAAGGGATTAGTAAGAGGGCAGAGTAAATTGCGACTAATATTCATGACCAAACCAAGTATTTCTTCGCCAATCCTAAATCACCTTTGTATTTCTCCAGGACACTCCGTATCACTACGAAGATCCCAAGTTTATTAGATAATCTATCGTATGGTTATATACGAACTCGAAAGGAACTTGTTCCAGTTCGGGGATGGATCCTGGTTCAGGAGAAATAGGAATAAAGTTCATTCAGGTGTCTTTTATCTTCACCTTCTCTCGCGTTGCGAGTTCTCCTAGGACTAGGACAGTACACCCATTATGCTTATTGGATAGTCTTCTTCCAAACCATAGGCTGGTGCCGAACGGTAGGGAAGGAAGAAAACCATTTGGCCTAAAGGGGTGTACAGAAGGTAATGACTAAAGACATATAAAGGGATTTGGAGAGATGGCAAAGAGATATACGGTTACAGTTGTGAATCTGGATAATGGAAGAGGCATTACTAGGAATACCCGGATACCCCATCGAAACATTTCAATGTTTCAGTTTCACTGTGTACTATTAAAAGAGAAATGATTTCCCAATTAGACACTTTCTCCAGGGTATGTATTTACCAGGTATGATTCTCACATCTGTATGGTTTTACAGATGATGAGTGGGAGTAAGTTATTGGGAATTGGGTGATTCTCCTCATTATATCGGGATTCGTTGTAATTGGTGATATTTGAGGAAGTCACCTGGGTTGTTTGCCGGACGGCAAATATTTGGTTTTGAATATCCGTTGTTATGCACCAATTTCAAATTGATATATCTGTACGTCTATTTTTATAGAGTGAGAAATACCTTTTTGAAATTATGTCTATGACATTTACCTATATCAGTGGATGGTTAAGTAAGGAGTATTGAACAGCGGTGTAATTCTTCTTAACCATAAGTACAGTTTTCAACCTACGACACACAGTGAATGAGTCATCAGACTCAAGGGACTTGTACATAGTATTGTATATTGTCCAGTGTCCATTAGGACAGAGGGGTTAGTCCTCGTACTATATTCTGTTTACTTATGACTTCTTTAGTTCTTAGACATGTTTTTCGTCGAAATGCAAGGTCTAGGTTTTGAGGAGTTATAGGTATAAGAGTAAAGTAGAGAACCAGGTATTGCAAGTATCGGGATTCTTCAAAGTGATCGAAGATGTAGATACTTGTATATGGTATTCAGCTGATAGTAATGGTTAAGAGAACTTGTTTCTCTTCAGGTTACTCATAATTGGAAGCACTCCTAAGTTGAGTAACGCTGATCGGCCTCCTTCCATTTAGTTGACAAGCACTGGAGACAGCTGCATGATTTGAATCTGGTTCAATTAAATCAGTGCCTCTGTTTCTATATTGGATATAGAACAGTTCATATCTTAACGATGTTAAGGTACGGGGAGTTGTCCGGCTTATGCTTAAAACCAGACTCTGGATAACTCAAGGCACGTTTCTGTAATGGCTGTTTGTGGGTTGACCCTGGCTATGACGAGGGTTGACTTTCTACCATCTGGAAGATCAATAGCGATATTGTTCTTGACTCGCCACAGTTTTAATTAAAAATGGATTTTTTAGAAAACAGTAGTGGGAGTATGGTAGAACTGGAAGTGATTCCAGAACCACAAACGATTACTGAAGATTTGATAAGAACCTAAAGATTCAATCTGGTTTGACATTCCATTGGCCACTCCGCAGATAAAGTGGGTAACCTCAGGCACCCGAGAGGTACTTCGGTATGCTCAAGGACGGTGGCAGGGAGGTTCTTGTTTACCCAAACTTGCCATTGCTGTTGTTCCAGACTGTGAGACCCGGCAGTAGGATGAGTATAGCGTCGTTCTAAACTAGCTTTAAAAGTGCACGTGTATATGACTCTGCCAGAGGGTTGTCGTAGTCAGTGGGAGCAGCGGAAGCATTGGTGGACATCAGGCTTATGTCTATTTATAGACTAAAGCAGATATAGCGGAGATAGATCATCTATTTCTGATGTGACAGTCATAGGTTTGACTTCATCAGAATAGGGGATGGATCTGTTAAGAATGTAGTAGGGTGTGATGTCTTGGTATTTGATGACATACACAGAGTAGGAAGTGATATTCCTATACTACGATCGGTTATATTTTGGTCGTCACACAGTGGTTTCTCCATACAGGACTTGGATCTTATATCGTACATTCTGGTTACTAGATCTATGGTTTTAGATCTAGATTTGGGTAGTTTCCCAATCAGGGTACCTAGACAGCATTCTATGAGTATTTAGAATGGACGACTCCTGGCATGGTGGTGTACCTGCAGGTAATGGAGTCACCCTCTCTAAAGGTGTCTTACAGACTAAAGAAGAGAGGGATACGCATGATTGGCAGATCACTTGCTTAGGCAATTGAGTCAATCATGAGATGTCAAGTACCACACCAGATGTTGTTCTTGCAGTAGGTGCAATAAGTTGATATTAATCCAATCCTGGAGAAACAGTAGGAAGCAGTTTTAGAACATAAGTTGATGTTCTAGGGATATGATGACAGCATTCTCCTTCGGGAGACAGTTATCATTCCAGGCTTCCAAGGTGACCTGGATGACAGAGAGGTTGTCGGAGTTGTAGTTTTCCCTCTGACGAGGGGCAGTATTTTGGACAGATGGTCCAGGTGGATACTGAGGGAAGGCATGGCGCAGGATACTGATTAAGTTCAGTTGACGATACAGTCTAAGAAGTTTGGATTTGGAGTTCACTTATGAGCTAGGTCCCATCAGATATCCAGACACATTCTAAGACAGGTATTGCTCATTTCGGGAGACGGCTTTCTCCGCGAACTTGAGATAAAGAGAGACATAGAAAGAAACATCAGAGCGGATCCACTCACTGAGGCTATTCCTCGAACGCAATAGTTTCGCAAACGAGCTTTGTGAGACTGACTAGTAGAGGAGTTGGGTGTTCGGTATCACACGGGCTGTGAGTATGCGACATCGCAATAATTAGCCTTGAGTGCAAGTGGGAGATTGTTGGAGATAGTGCCCTCAGAGTCAATTATTGGATCACAGGCACGTGATTGCAATGATTGAGGGGAGGACCTGTCCTAGTAGGACAGTCTTACTCAAGATGATAGTATGCTATCTGGTTTATCTTTATCATCGTGTACTGCTTTAGGTGACCTTACGAGTCGCTATTACACATTGATAGAGCTCCTAGGATTCTTGCTTGACTACCAGCAGTATGAGGGCGATCATATAAGTGAGAGCTGGAGTCTATAAGCACATCCTTAAGAGGTCCCTAGTCGTGGGAGTTTCGAGACAGGGCATTGATACTCCAGAGTAGATTAGTGTATACAGTCGAGACCCCGACGAGGGGCGGTGGCCGGTCTCACAAGGTACTGGTGTCAGTTGGTTCACCTAAGATGTATACAGGTGCTCATTGGGTTATGAGTACACCGGACAGGACTCGCCGGGAACCTGCTAGTTGGGATTATACCAGACGTCAGATAGCAGTTCCCAGGTGACATGTGTACAGGTTAGTTCATCGACCTGAGATCGTCATTTGTCTCGTGTGAGTTCCCACTGTGCTTTGATTACTACCCTACCATGGCTCAAAGGAGTCGTGCAAACAGGTTTTAGTTGGGTACAGTCTCGAGCCACATGGAGACAGTGAGCGGATCTGCAGGGGTTCGTCTCTCCCGGTATTGGGGGTGAGGTCGCGCTGTGTCTAAGAGAGCCAGAACATGAAAAGTCCTTGGCCAAGGCAGGAGAATTGCTGGTAGGTATTCCAGTAGTATCTCAGGGTGTTCTGGGCTACACTCCGACACGACTTGTACCGCTTTTGGGGGTCTGACTTTTACCAACCCCCTAGGCCCGCCATGCGATGCTCATAGACGAACGGACCGGACTGTACGGATATTGTCACTGACAGGCTCAGTAGGGTGTCAGGATGAGTTCGCTCATCGACGTCCCTTTTGGTCAATAGCTGGTGGCCCGTCACGTATGGCTAATACCTCTGACGTGCTAGTGGTTAAATCCACAGCCATAGTATTGACGAGTCTTTAGAGTCCACCACACACAGTTACTCAAGTTTCGGGCGAAACGCTGTAGAGGCCGTATGGAGATATGGCAGGGTTCGATCAGATACGTGCGGTATTGCACGGATCGTGATAGGACGGTTTTTACTAGCCGGCTTTGGCTTAAGCCGGATCCTAGTATTAGATAGTGTAGATTTTGTCTCTTTGCATTTGTGTTCAGTGGGAATACAAATGCGGGCATGTATTTGCAGTAGCGGGGTTTTCCTGTAATTTATTACGGGATCAGTTTTCTGATGTTGCCAGTTTGCATTCCGTTCCGGCCGGTTTTCCGTTGTTCCTTCACGGCCGGACTTTTCGATGGAGGGGGTTATTTGCAAGTTTGCAAATAACATTTGTGGAGGGGGTTTCTTGCATATGGATTGATTATGAAAGCATCTTTTGATACTGTTCTTTTCTATCATCATTTCTTGCCTTTTGAGATGAGAAAGGATTTGAGGTTGATATGATATTGTTATCATTGCTTTTGGTTGTGGTCACCCCTTTGCTTTTCCTACCATCACCTCCCTTCATGTTTCAATTTGGTTCTCTCCACCATTTCTTTAGGAGGGGCCGGCCACATTAGAGGGAGGATGAGAGAGGTTCATTTGATGTGTGGCATTTTCTCATCTCATTTGCTTTTGCTAAAATTTGTGAGCACCATATTCCTTCATAGTTCTTTCTCTCATTACCTCCATCAAATGCAACTTCAAACCCTCAAAGAGACAATGGCTACTACACTATTCGACAGCACATCTTGGACGCGTCGGCTAGCCAACTTCGCGCCCGAGTTGCCTCGGTCCAGAGGTGGGAGCCCGTAAAAGTACTCGGCTACGTGGTGCCCTTTCCGACGAGGAGGTGACGGACGGAGATTCCGCGGGAGATCGGAGTGGAGACGAAGACCGAAGGACACGGATCGCTTGGTATACTTCTCTACCAATCTTGTATTTTGCTAGTAGCTAGGTTAATGGCCCGATCCGGGTGAAAAGTGCGCGGTGGTGCCGGTTTGCTAGTTTGCAAAGTTTTTGTTTCCGCGTTTCCGGCGTCGGATCGACGGTTGGGCCGCCACCGCGGACTTACAAAAATATCATAAGTCACATGTCAAGTTCTACCCGTCATTCTCATGGTTAATTTGGACCCACCCGTACCTACCATTGACTTTGGCCAAAATGGCAGCACGACTGTCCCAAACCAACGTATCTATCTATGCTGCACATGAAACCCAATAGCTACCAATCACTATGCCTTGACTTTGGCCAAAATACATAGCTTGAATACTTTTTGACCATTCATGTGGAATGACGGAGGGCTACGAATGGTTTTGGTGAAACCGTGAACGTAGTGAACTTGATATAATCGATGGAACGAGATAGCTTTTAAAAGGAGTGGTTCAAGCTCCGCGTTTAAAAGTTTAGTTTTGAAAAGAACCGAGTGGTTTTCAAAGTGTTCCAATCGACTTTAACTTGGTTTATTTTCTTGCATTAGTTCTTTTAATGCGTCCCATCATTTAATCCTACCATTGCAGAAAACAACCAAAATATGGTGTACGCTTATGCCATCCGCATTCACCATGGGGTCCCGTCATCACCCGTTAGGTTACTTAACTAACGACAGAGCGGGGGCTGGACTAGCGCGGATGCAAAACATAAGTAACACCTAAATAGTAATCATATATAAATATATAGCAATGATAGCCATTACAGATCACAGATGAACACTTTGGATATACTAGGAATCCGCGATTCGTTCGAGCCTGCAACGAAAAGCGGATTACACGGTCGTGATGAATAGCCAATACCCCACCCAAGACCCCTACGGGTGCGGCAAACTACCCGCCAAGTACCCGAAGCGAAGCAACCTCCCTCATCGACGCGAGTAGGCCACTCGGCACTTCGAGATATCCGGTAGTTTGTGCACCCCACCATGGGTCTATCCTAGGAACAAAAACAGTAAAAAGAAATTATACAATGACGGCTACAACCCCGACCCGGTTGTGCGGCCAAATAAATAATATTACATCAATTTACATATTACATGAATGAAAGAAAAAGAAACACTCATCTCACATCCACCCCAGCTATTCATCCGCGACAATCCACTGAGTTCATATACACAAACCAATAAGCATTACAGATCACAAATATGTATAACTCCCACTAATCGACGTATAGCGATTAGCAAACGTTAAATACATATAAACATCACAGATATAACCAATAGTCAAAGTATAGTGAAGTTCGATCAAAAAAATACGGATTTATAGCCACCCAAATTCAAATTTCTATTCTGGAAAATCTGAGCAGAAATAAAATATCTTAAAAATCCCAAAACCATGAAATAAGCACACTGCAAGAGAAACGAGCCGCGGTCGAATCAACTCGGACGCGGATCCGCGGCAGAAGAAGCAAGCTTCTGTCGCGGAACCGCGGTCGGTTGGTTGGTTCGCTGGTTCGTTTTTCTTGTGTGTACTATAAAAACCCTGAGCCGATTTTTAAGGTGTGATTTATTATTTTTTAGTGCAGATTTAAAAATCGGCAGAAACTAGGTTTTTGAAATTTTAGTTTTGCGATTTTTACCGATCGAACTTCTATACACTTTACTAACTAGCTAGTTTATGTTTAGTTAGTCTCTGATACCACTGTAACTCCACGTTGCCCACCCCGATGCTTGCGGGGAGGCGGAAAACGGAATAAAAATCGGATTTTTATCGAACTAGGTAACATGGACTAGCTAAAGGAGGATCTTTGCTAAACAAAAACTAACTAAAAGCTAACTAGATTTAGCTACATGTAAGAAAGGTTATACCTAGGGCTTTATATCCTTCTCTCCTTGCTCCTTGGAGTGAAAGAAAGTGCTCACCTTGTCGCTTTCTCTAGTCGAAGAAGGATCCACCCGAGAGCCTCAACCTTTGGCTTCAACTTCAAGCTAGAAGTAACTAAGGTGCTAGAAGTGCTAATCCTAGAACCTTAGATGAGAGTAGAGATTACTTTGGAGAGGTTTATCTTAAGCTCAAGTGTTTCTCAACACATAAGAGGAGAGAGCTTGAGAGAGAGGAAAAGGAGGAGAGAGAAACTATATGATAGAATGAGAGAATAAAGAACCATTCTCACATATATGTGTGAATTATGGTAAAAAGATAATTAGCAAGATAATTGTCATGGTTTAATCAAGACTTGACCATTATCATTTCATATTAAATGCAAATTGCAAGAATCAAAGAGCATCTTTTATATGGAATGATGATGGTCAAAGTGTCAACCTAGGTCAACAAGTCAAGATAGTCAAATGGTCAACAACCCTAACCATGCACAATTATATTTAACTAATATCAATTAATCATAATACACACATAAGCAATAGGGTTAATAAAATGACAATGGTCATTAACCCTAATCAAAGTCCTCTCCCTCTGTCTCAATCAACTGTGCATACGCACCCGTATTCGTGATCCGAGGAACACGAATACAATGAGATAAAACCAATCCCAAATCATATACTAGGATCTGGCTTAAACCAAAGCCCGCTAGTATAAGTTGTCCGGACAGCAAACGTGCACAAGTGCGCGGATGTGAACGAACCCTGTCGCAAAACCATGCGACCTCTACACATTTTGCCTAAAGGCGAATAGCTCTCTGTGTGGGACTCTAAAGACTCGACACTACGTCGGCAGTAGGTTTAACCACAGACCGCAAGCGGCACTAGCTGTACGTAACGGTCCCCAGGTATATGCCAATAAGAAGACTGACGAGGTGACCCCATCTGAACTCCTAATGAGCCTGAATGTGACAGTCTCCGTACAGTCCGGTCTGTTCGTCTGATACATCGCATGGCGGGCCTAGGGGGGCGGTGAACGTCAGTCCCCTAATAGTGGTACAAGTCGTGTAGGAGTGTAGCCCAGAACACCCTGAGATAACACTGGAAACCTACCAGTATATCTCGCTTGCCCTGGCCAGGGACTACTTGTGTAATGGCTCTCCTGGACACAGCGCGATGTTAACCCCCATTACCGGGAGAGACGAATCCTGTCTAACCGTCACTGCCTCTAAGTGCTTCGGGACTGCACCCAACTACTACCTGTTTGCACGACTTCTTTGAGCCGTGGTAGGGTAGTAATCAAAGTACAGTGGGAACACACTCGAGGCGAAGTGACAGTGTCAAGTCAGCGGCCTAAGCTGTACTCATGTCACCTGCGAACTGATAACTGACGATAGGTATAATACCAACCAGCAGTTCCCAACGAGTCCTGTCCAGTGTACTCGTAACCTAACGAGCACCCGCATACTATTTCAAGTACGACGAACTGACGGCTGTGGGACAGACCCTCGCCCACGCTGGGATGAGAAGAGCATACGCTAGTCTACTCCGGAGTATCGATGCCCTGTCTCGATAGTCCAACGAATAGGGACCTGTATAAGGATGTGCTTATGGATTACCCAGCCCCCACGAGTGTGAGCGCCATCACAATGCTGGTAATCAACCAAAGATCCTACGAGCTCTACTAATATGTATATAAGCGATATGCTAAAAGAAACACATGCACATATTAAAGCAGAGACAAACCAAGTAGCATACTACCATTTTGAGCAAGATTGTATGTACAACTGTGAATATCCCAAGCTTCCATCAAGTAATATACATACTAGTATGATACAGTAATGGCCTCTAGGGCATATACACTAACACCACGCTCAAAGGAGTTGTGCAAACAGGTTTTAGTTGGGTACAGTCCCGAGCCACATTGGAGGCAAGTGAGCGGATCGTCGGGGATTCGTCTCTCCCGGTATTGGGAGTTGATGTCGCGCAGTGCACGGGTGTCCATCACTAGGAATCCTCGGCCGAGGTAGTGGAGAATTACTGATTTGGATCAGTGGTTTCTCAGGTGGTGATGGGCTTCATGCTGACACGATTTATCGCGTTATTAGGGGTCTGACTTTATCCACCCCCTAGACTCGATATGCGATACTCTTTAGACGAATGGACCGGACTGTATATACATTGTCACCGTTAGGCTCAGTAGGGTTTATGGATGAGTTCGCTCGTCAGCTTCCCTTCCAATCAATACATAGGCAAACCGTTACGTACAGCTTGTACCTCTGACGTGCTAAGGGTTATACCCAGTGCCAGTGTGTTGATGAGTCATTAGAGTCCCCCACAGACACTTTCCCAAGTTCGGGCGAAACGTTGTAGAGGCCGTATAATGATATGGCAAGGTTCGGAAAAAGCACGTGCGTTTTCGCACGTGTCGTTTTTCGGACAGATAATACTGGTAGGCTTTGGTTTAAGCCGGAACCCAGTATTATACTGTGTAGATATAATTTCTTTGTCTCAGTTGTATTTGTATTCGGTCATAATACAAATGCGGGTATGTTTATACTGATATGGGGTTATCTTGAAATTCGTTTCAGGATCACTTTTGGAAGTTGCCAGTTTCCTGTTTTCTTTCAGCCGTATTTTGACATTCGGTTAAATATGGATTCATCTTTTCTCGATGAGGTGAGTCAGTATTCTAGAAGGTTCTAGAGAGGGTGACAAGGCTTGTGAGTCATTAGGTCATTAATGGCGCATTTAATGACAAGGTGACTAGGTTAACTGTGATTGGTTTGCTTTAAATGCTTTCATACTAGGTGTTATGATAAGTATCATGGTTTATGGTCACCCTCCCATCTCTCCTACACTCACCTCCCTCCTACAAATATGTGGCCGGCCTCCCCCCTCTCATGCACATGGTTGTGATGAAAAAAAAGATTGATATTGTTTTGGACTCATGGAAATTAGATAAGACTCATTTCTCATTTCACCCGATTCTAAAAGGCAACTTCATTAACCGTTCGTCCATAGCCTTGGACGTAACGAGACAAAATGTTCTACTCATTCTCTACTTCATCTTGGTCGTCTCTTTTAGCAAACTTGACGATCGAGTTGCCTCGGTTCAGAGGCGGGAGCCCGTTTAAAGATCCGTCGACGTGGTGCCACCTGGACGACAAGACTGGAGATCGAGGAGATCGGAGCAGCCGCAACAAGCGTGGGATGATGGTTGAAGACCGAAGAACTCGGATCGTTTGGTATAACTCTTCTACCCACTTTGTAGTTTGTTAGTTTAGCTTTAATGGCAGATCCGGGTTAAAGTACGCGATAGCGCCAGTTGTAAAAAGTTTTTGTTCCGCATTTGGCGTCTGTTAGACGGCCGGGGCACCACCGTGGACTTACAAACACTGCGGATCCACTCACGAAGGCCATTCCCCATATACAGTTTGAGAGATTATTCGGGATGCTACGTATGAGATACTACAGCAGCTGGCCTTAATGCAAGTGGCAGATTGTTAATTATGTATATGCCCTAGAGGCCATTGTTGTACACATGATGTAAATTATAATGAATGCTTGGATATATATAGAGAGGACTTTCTTTCTTGTCATGATAGTATGCTATTTGGTTTCACTTTATCTTAACATGTTGACTTGTATTGGTTTACTGTCTTACTCTCACATGTTGATAAAGCCCTTGTACTCGACTACTGGGACTATGATGAGATCATACTAGTGGGGCCACGGTATTCGATGAGTACATCCTATAACTGTTCCTAGTCGAGGGTATATCGAGACAGGGCATCGATACTCCAGAGTAGACTAGCGTATACGCATCTTGACCCATTTGATGGGCGATGGATTATCCCATATCCATCGGTGTTTAGACATCAAGGATGGTGTACGGGTGCTCAGTGGAGACTGGGTACACTGGACGGACTCGTCGAGAACTCCTAGATGGTGATATACCATACGTCAGATGGCAGTTCTCCAGTGACACTGGTACAGGGTAGTCTGTAGACCCGAGATCGTCATAGTGTCTTGTGTGATTCCCACTGTGCTTTGATTCCCACTTTACCACGTCCAAGAGGGCGTGCAAAATGGTGGTTTTTGGGTACAGTCCCGAATCATATGGAGGCAATGAGCGATAGGAGGGAATTCGTCTCTCCCGGTATAGAGTTGATGTTCTGCTGTGTTCGACTGGCTATAACTGGAAGTCCCTGGCCAGGGCTGATATAGAGATTTACTGGTTAGTGTTATCAGTAGTTTCTCGACCCGTTATGAGCCTCACATCGACACGACTTATCGGTTACTGGGGTCTGACGTATAACACCCCTAGACTAGATATGCAACATATCAGACGAAGAGACCGGACTGTATGGGAGTGTTACTGATTGGATTCACATGAGAATGTACAGGCTAGCTTGTTGATCTTCTGATCGCTTAATACCTGGGTGGCTGTTACGTTTAGCTGACCGCTTGCATCTTGTGGGTGTTTTATATGATCATCACCTGCTACCGGCGTATTGACGATTCTTTAGAGTCCTACACAGAGGTTTCTTGACTCAGGCAAAACGGAGTAGGGGCACATATGTGATATGTGCACGACCGAGGATAATGCGATATGAGATACCGTATTATATTCTCGCGATATTTAGATATGAACCGGGTCATCGGATCAAGTGTTGATTCGATGAATCGGTACATGATATATTAGTCGGTTATATTCGATATAGCCGGATTGTCGGATCAAGTGTTGATTCGATGATTTGATGTATGATAATATATATGATATATTGTATTACATTATCTGATATTGGCTCTCTTTATTATTTCATTTTCTCACCGGTTAATACATTGATATATATGCGATATATATTAATTGTATTATTTTCCTTTTGTTACAAATATATAATATATGTGTGATATATATTTTTGTAACATGATATGATTAATAATGAAACATGTTTAGTGGAGATTAAACAAGGTTAGGGTTTGATTTGGGTAAGTTCTTTCTTGCACCTTCTAGAAGCTTTTCTTTTGTCATGAAGAAGATATTATGGTTGATATTTTCTTATGACTCATTCATTAACCCAACCAAACAATAGCTTTAGTTAATTCTCTACAAGGGTTATCCTTGTAATCCTAAACCATGGTTGCATTATTAATCATATATTCATTTCATTATTCATCACAAAAGGATTATGCATTATTTCTTCTTCTTCTTCAACCTTGAGCTTTGAGAAAGCTTACTAGGTTTTCACTTTGTGATGTTTAAGTGTGAGAATTTGATATAAAAAGAAAGCATAAATACTACTCCATCATCCTCATCTAATCTAGCCAATTAGATTAGGGTGTTCACCTCATTAGAGTGAGAGAGCTTGAGTTATAGAAACTTCGACGTAGATAAACCCTAATAATCTAGCAAAGATCCCGGATTTGGGTTGTTCGGCACGTCTAAATTTTTATTCGGGCATGGTTGACGCCTTATAGATCTTCATAAGAGTGCCTAGGAACCCTACATCGGCCACGGTCAATCCGAAGTCTCTCGCACGGACTCGAAATCGCGTACTCTGTAGCTTCAGCACCCTGTAGAAGATATCTGGCCGAACACGTCCTCGGGAACTCATCCCAACCATCGGAGGGATACTCAATATTCGTCCGTCCTCGATCAACTCACAATACATCTGGGTGAGGTCCTCCATTCAAAGCTGGTGAGCTTGCTGATCTCTTATCACATGATATCCGGACGATGTCAAACCTTTCGATCAAGTCATCAAGGTCCCAAAATTTCCCGAAGGCTCAACACCTGAGCACAGTCTAAAAATATCTGGTACATACCACAACACCTCTGGACCAGCCGTAGAAGGGCAAACTCAAGCCTCAATGATGGCACCGCTAAACTGCCAAAAACCCTGAGGTTCAAAGCGGTTACATGGTCATCAGGTCGAGTTAGGGTTTCATTCTTCTAGAGGGTCTGTATGTTCCTCCGAACACTTTAACCTTGGGAAAATGGGTTTTTGACACTCGTTCGAACCTTTTAGCTTCGCCAATACAATATGTGACTATTCTCCGCACTCATGCTAAGCAATGCCTCAATCCTCCAGGAAAGGCGATACATCGGCGGTCATCTCTGGATCGGTCTGCTCTAGATCTGAGTAAGACTCTCCACAATGGAATCTTCAACTCAACTGGGCCTGCGTCGGCGCATCAATCTGACGAATCACCTTCCTCTCTCAACTCGATGTAGACTAGCTTTCATCTGTCGCATTTCTGCCTGGAAGCTCCGGCGATCTTAGCACGTAAGCTCTGGAAGCGACATCCCATCAATCTCAGCAGCAGCTGCGTCATCTGTCTGCACGGTATACGACATCAAAAGCTTTGATGTATGATGTACATCAACAGTCCTCTCGCAACTGGCAGCTCTAACAATGGCCCGATCATCTGGTGTAAAACCAAGCACTCGCCTCCACATGAGGTCACAATCATCAATACTAACTCTAGACGTTCCCATGTCACCAGAAAACACAATGGTCAGCCCTCGTACCAGACGAGCTCGCCCTGACCGTAACACTAGCAGCAGCTCAAACTGCGCTCACACTTGGTGACATGGACCTCAATCGAGTATCGAAGAAAACAGATCAACGGCCTGAGAGGAAATGACAAATCCAGAATGGATACATAATCATAAGAAGGAACAACATCAATGAAAGTATGATCTTGGAAACAAATAGAATCAAGGATCTCAAATGGATGTATAATCATGGATACGAAAAGAATCACTGGTCTCAAAAATATGTACATCCTAAGGTTTCTTTACTGGAGTATCGTATCGTAAATATGCCGCGGAACATACGTACGGTACGTCACTCTACTCAAGCTACCTACTCCATCTGTAACAACACTAATTTTCCTATACACTTTTCTATACAATTTTTTTTAAAATTTTTAAAAATCCTAAAAGAAGTATTTTAACTTGAGCACAATATATATATATAAATAATTATTTTGTTTTTAAATAATTCTATTTTTAGTGTACATAAAATTGTTTTAAAATTAAAGTGTACTTGGGGTATTTAGTATTGCTGTTACCACTTTAAGTAGTTATTTTCCCACAATAATTACAAGAAGGAGCTTGTAGCTCATTGGTAACACCTTGCACTGCTGAACCAAGCCACCAGAGTTCAAATCCCATGCCCCACAGTATTTTTGTATTTATTTTGTTTTAATTTCTTTTGGAAGCCAACGGTTAAAAGGCCATAACTCCCAAAATATGTACTGGACAATAAAAAGTAAATATACTAAATTGTACCCCTGAAGAATCCCCAGCCACTGGAACCCTGACTCGGCCCGACTCGGCGCCGCTGGCCGGTGACATGACCGACTCGGTCCGGCGCCGCCGGCCGGACTTGGCCGGACGGCCGAGTCACCAACATAGAAAAGTTGTCTCTTGACTTGGTCCACACCCATGCACACTTTCATTGCTTGCATCGGTTATCATTTGCCCAATAAATCCCTTTTAAGCCCAGGTTTAATTATTTTTAATGATTTTTATATATTTTTTATATTTTTTTATTGAAAACCTTAACCTCAGCCTAACTCTATATAAACACCCCTACCCTCTACCCTCTCATACAAAATTCCTAAGTCCACTCTCCCAAAATCTCAAGAGAACTTAGTACGTCGGAAAACGAGCGAAACGCGAAGCGCTGACGAAATCGACGGCAAAATTCCGGCGATCGTGCTATGAGCTCTCGACAACGATTCGACGCACCGGCAAACCCTCTACCTCTCTCTTACTCTCTAATATTGTACAAACCCGTAAGTCCCTCTTTTCTACCTTTCTATTCTTTCATAAAAATACGACTTTTCAATCCCGACGGAAATCGGAACAAACCGATTTTCGATTCGGTTTTCTATCAAAACTTACTTATCACCAATTCCATAATGCTTAAACATCTTCATGTTGACTACTAATCACTTAAAAATTAATTTGAACAAGTTTTCACACATGAAATGATAGCTTTTGTAATATATCGTATTCTTTCACTTAAATACCACCATGTTTAGTTTATCACATTTAACCCTTTTACATTGCAATACCTTAAAGTAGATCACGAGGTAATGACCTACCTCCACACACACGCAAATACAACCCTAATTGATATCATCAAAACTTAGAATACGATAATACAAGATTTTACATTTAAATGCCCTTTTCTTAATAAAACCTTTTTTAAAAGTTCTAAGTTTTAAACAAATTTTAAACAATATCTTTTAATAGGAAAATACGATAAGTTGTGGACATCGATCGTTTATCTAAACCTGACTTTGTGGTGTCTAGTCTAGGCAAGTGAGAAAAGGTAACTTTAAAAGGCCCGTCTCACGATTCGTGAGCGGATCCCTCCTTTTCTCATTTGTACTTACCTGACCACAATTGGCGGTGAAGAGGCGATTTGAGGCTTCTATGATTTATCGTTTAGACCATTTAGAAATAGGTTAGTTGGCTTAGGAAACCCTAGAATCTAAAATACGGAAATTTACACCTTTTGCAAATAAATACCTTATCTTTATAAAACCGTTTTCTAAACGACTAGTATTTATTAAATCTTTCCAAAGCGCCACTACAACCCACCTTTGGGGAACTCGTTAGGGATAGTACGGTTTATCGTGCACCCTCGGGCTTAGTAGTGCGAGATTCAGACCTCCGCAAGGAGCATTCGGTCTCGAAAGGTTTAAAATACGACATTTAAGAAAAATGAGATTTTTGGAAAATAAAATATTTATTAAAAATTATTCTTGTATAAACATATGTATATTTATCATTTAAACACCTATTTTATTATAAGATAAAGTTTCCACTTTTTCCTAAAAAATTACAAGATTAAAAGTTACATTAAAATACCATGAATTTCAAATAAAACAATATTACAAATTAATACCTTTATTTATGTAATTTTCACTAGAAATAAGACAAAATAAAATCACACTCATTATAATTATAAAGACGAATAATAGATACTTGAGGTGTATCTTGAAAACTATTCAAAATTATTTTTATATAAAACCCCATCATGTTTTATAAATTACAATAAGGACCCTAACAAATATAGAACTTCGACGTACATTTCTTTTAGTCTGACTCGGGTTTGAGTCTGATTATTTCTGACTTGAATATGATTCAATCAACCTATATTCTTTAATATTCCAACTCAATATGAACACATGAATCCCAGAATCCAGTTAACAATCAATACAACTTGACTGAATCAAACCATGGATATACATCCATTATTCCGTTATTCCATTTACCTGATTATGCAGTTACACTCTGTTTACTGATATCATGGTTTTGGTCAGTCATCCAACTTATACAATACAATACAACAATACTATCAAAACACTACGGGGATTAAGGGGTAGACTGGTACGGAATATGTTAAAGGTGGCACGAGGTGGTCACTTAAGACGTAATTACATCCATGCCGTTGTTCCGTGGTATTATCGACGGAGCCTTGTACTACAGGTTACCAAGTTCCCCGGTGTAAATGGGACTCCCCTCGTATACACTCGCATCTTCTGTACCAGGCTACAAACAACAGCGTTAATACAATATTACAATATTATAATACAACATTAAAAGCGCTCTCTCTCTCTTACTTTCTGTCTATTTCTCCCTTATCTTTGGGACTTACCGAGCGACCTGTTCGCTGACGACATTCTATTTCTTTCTTCTTTGAATGTCGTCAGGTGTTTTGGACCCAGCAGAGATCGTGCCCACCGGTGAAGAATTGGAGCAGTTTCACGAAGACCCCGAGCTCTAGATATTGTACCTTGTTCTATTCGGTATTTTCATTTCCTGTTATGCCACTGTTTAGGCATCGCTTTTCATTTCAGTTGTATTTACTTTTCATGCATTGTACAAAAGAATGTTATTAATAAAGTTGTTGTTATTTTTATATCTCTTGTCTCTTGTGATTTACTTTTATATTGCTTAGATACGCTTAGCTTATGTACTTCTAAGTATATACGTAGCGGACCTCGTCGTGTCCACTTCGCCGTACACCGGGAATCGGGGCGTGACAGGTTTTGTTGGTGGCCCATGCGGGTCAGAGCTGTATGAATCCCGATCATGCAGTTCTGGTCTGCGTGAACAACCTAAGCAATATAATACAAGAACCAGCAACTAAAACATTCTTTACAATCATGTTCCTTGAATCCCATCATTTCATATTCCTTAAATCATATACTTTGAATCTATCCTAACACAAAATTCCCTCACCTCTTTTACAATTTTACCAAAACCTTCGCATTCTTTCATTCTTTCACACAATCTTTACATTTTTAAAACCCTGTCAGTACACTAGCACCAAACTTTTCTTGGATTTGTTACACTTTTATTTTACAAATTTCGAGGACGAAATTTTTTTAAGGAGGGTAGAATGTAACAACCCTAATTTTTCTATACACTTTTCTATACAAATTTTTTTAAATTTTTAAAAATCCATAATAGATTATTTTAACCTGAACACAATATATATATAAATAATTATTTTGTTTTTAAATAATTCCATTTTTAGTGTACATAAAATTGTTTTAAAATTAAAGTGTACTTGGGGTATTTAGTGTTGCTGGTACAACTTTAAGTAGTTATTTTCCCACAATAATTACAAGAATGAGCTTGTAGCTCATTGGTAACATCTTGCACTGCTGAACCAAGCCACCAGAGTTCAAATCCCATGCCCCACATTATTTTTGTATTTATTTTGTTTTAATTTCTTTTGGAAGTCAACGGTCAAAAGGCCATAACTCCCAAAATATGTACTGGACAATAAAAAGTAAATATACCAAATTGTACCCCCGAAGAATCCCCGGCCGCTGGAACCCTGACTCGGCCCGACTCGGCGCCGCCGGCCGGCGACTCGGCCGACTCGGTCCGGCGCCGCCGACCGGACTTGGCCGGACGGCCGAGTCACCAACATAGAAAAGTTGTCTCTTGACTTGGTCCACCCCCCTGCACACTTTAATTTCTTGGATCGATTATCATTTGCCCAATAAATCCCTTTTAATCCTAGGTTTAATGATTTTTAATGATTTTTATATATTTTTTATTTTTTTTATTGGAAACCCTAACCCTAGCCTAACCCTATATAAACACCCCTACCCTCTACTCTCTCATCCTAAATTCCTAAGTCCACTCTCCCAAAATCTCAAGAGAACTTGGTACGTCGGAAAACGAGCGAAAAGCGAAGCGCTGACGAAATCGACGGCGAAATTCCGGCGATCGTGCTAGGAGCTCTCGATGACGATTCGACACACCGGCAAACCCTCTACCTCTCTCTTACTCTCTAACGTTGTCCAAACCCGTAAGTCCCTCTTTTCTACCTTTCTATTCTTTCATAAAATACGACTTTTCAAACCCGACGGAAATCGGAACAAACCGATTTCCGATTCGGTTTTCTATCAAAACTCACTTATCACCAATTCCATAATGCTTAAACATCTTCTTGTTGACTAATAATCACTTAAAAATTAATTTGAACAAGTTTTCACACATGAAATGATAGCTTTTGTAATATATCGTATTCTTTCACTTAAATACCACCATGTTTAGTTTATCACATTTAACCCTTTTACATTGCTATATACCTTAAAGTAGATCACGAGGTAATGACCTACCTCCACACACACGCAAATACAACCCTAATTGATATCATCAAAACTTAGAATACGATAATACAAGATTTTACATTTAAATACCCTCTTCTTAATAAATCATTTTCTAAAAGTTCTATGTTTTAAACAAATTTTAAACAATATCTTTTAATAGGAAAATACGATAAGTTGTGGACATCGATCGTTTATCTAAACCTGACCTTGTGGTGTTTAGGCTAGGCAAGTGAGAAAAGGTAACTTTAAAAGGTCCGTCTCACGATTCGTGAGCGGATCCCTCCTTTTCTTATTTGTACTTACCTGGCCACAATTGGCGGTGAAGAGTCGATTTGAGGCTTCTATGATTTATCGTTTAGACCATTTAGAAATAGGTTAGTTGTCTTAGGAAACCGTAGAATCTAAAATACGGAAATTTACACCTTTTACAAATTAATACCTTATCTTTATAAAACCGTTTTCTAAATGACTAGTATTTATTAAATATTTGCAAAGCGCCACTACAACCCATCTTTGGGGAACTCGTTAGGGATAGTACTGTTTATCGTGCACCCTCGGGCTTAGTAGTGCGAGATTCAGACCTCCGCAAGGAGCATTCGGTCTCGAAAGGTTTAAAATACGACATTTAAGAAAAATGAGATTTTTGGAAAATAAAATATTTATTAAAAATTATTCTTGTATAAACATATGTATATTTATTATTTAAACACCTATTTTATTATAAGATAAAGTTTCCACTTTTTCCTAAAAAATTACAAGATTAAAAGTTACATTAAAATACCATGAATTTCAAATAAAACAATATTACAAATTAATACCTTTATTTATGTAATTTTCACTAGAAATAAGACAAAATAAAATCACACTCATTATAATTATAAAGATGAATAATAAATACTTGAGGTGTATCTTGAAAACTATTCAAAATTATTTTTACATAAAACCCCCTCAAGTTTTATAAATTACAATAAGGACCCTAACAAATATAGAACTTCGACGTACATTTCTTTTAGTCTGACTCGGGTTTGAGTCTGATTATTTCTGACTTGAATATGATTCAAGTCAACCTATATTCTTTAATATTCCAACTCAATATGAACACATGAATCCCAGAATCCAGTTAACAATCTATACAACTTGACTGAATCAAACCATGGATATACATCCATTATTCCGTTATTCCATTTACCTGATTATGCAGTTACACTCTGTTTACTGATATCATGGTTTTGGTCAGTCATCCAACTTATACAATACAATACAACAATACTATCAAAACACTACGGGGTTTAAGAGGTAGACTGGTACGGAATATGTTAAAGGTGGCACGAGGTGGTCACTTAAGACGTAATTATATCCATGCCGTTGTTCCGTGGTATTATCGACGGAGCCTTGTACTACAGGTTATCAAGGTCCCCGGTGTAAGTGGGACTCCCCTCGTATACACTCGCATCTTCTGTACCAGGCTACAAACAACAGCGTTAATACAATATTACAATATTATAATACAACATTAAAAGCGCTCTCTCTCTCTCTTACTTTCTGTCTATTTCTCCCTTACCTATGGGACTTACCGAGCGACCTGTTCGCTGACGATATTCTATTTCTTTCTTCTTTGAATGTCGTCAGGTGTTTTGGACCCAGCAGAGATCGAGCCCACCGGTGAAGACTTGGAGATGTTTCACGAAGACCCCGAGCTCTAGATATTGTACCTTGTTCTATTCGGTATTTTCATTTCCTGTTATGCCACTGTTTAGGCATTGCTTTTCATTTCAGTTGTATTTACTTTTCATGCATTGTACAAAAGAATGTTATTAATAAAGTTGTTGTTATTTCTATATCTCTTGTCTCTTGTGATTTACTTTTATATTGCTTAGATACGCTTAGCGTATGTACTTCTAAGTATATACGTAGCGGACCTCGTCGCGTCCACTTCGTTGTACACTGAGAAGCGGGGCGTGACACCATTAATGAGGGTCAGCCTATGAAACGAAAGTTCGGGTCTAAAACCCCCCGTCCAAGTCTAAGTTCCGTAAGGTCAAGCCTAGGTTCCGAAATACATACCCGCCCTAGACTTCGCATAGTAAAACATAGACTCGAAATAAGGTTAAACCTAGCGCTCTGATACCAACTTTGTCACGACCCAAAATATCAGCTCGTGACCAGCACTTGAATCACGCAACGTCTAAAGGCGTAACGAAATTCAAGTAAGCTGACACCAAAATCTAAACCTTTTAAAAAAATAAAGGAGGTGAGGTTTTGAAATAAAGGTATATGAAATCAAGTTTTCTTAATGCATAGAGAAGGAACATGAATGATGCAAGTGAAATTTACTAGTTTGAAAACATGTTTCGTCTTTTAAAAATTTTGCCAGCACCTCCTTTGTATATTTTGATCCAAAACCATAAACACATAATAAGAATAATGGCATCCCCAAGCGGGAGCTAGCTCTTCGCCAAACGGTGGATCACAACCACGCAATACAGTATAAATAAGTATATGACGCCCAATGGCGAAGTTCACCACAAAAAGAAAAAGAAATGAGCAAATATAACCCCAAAAGTGAATATAAAACCCATCGTTCAAATCTCGCAACTACAAGTCTCACTAAGTCTCATCACTTATACAATTACAAATTTTGATTGATGGAGTTAACTAGATACAATATGAAATGTAGATACAAGAGTGGGAATGATACAAATATCTCACCCACCAATGCAAAACACCCGAATGCAACTGTGTGCCAGCGAAGCCGATACTGATCCAAGCGGTCAACCTGCAAGAACTGTGGCACAACGCGGATGAGTTGCCAACTCTTGAGTAGAAAAATATAAACAGATAGAAATCGAATAAACAACGACTCCTAGGTCAACTATATCATAAAGGTAATACTATTATATCTAGGGTGACCGGGTCTGTATATGTGCCAACAAGGTAGTCAATACCTATATGCATGCGGATAACATCCAACAGTAATAATCAATGCATGTATATGGATCTCGTCCAACCATAATCAAGGTATGTATGCATGGGGATCCCGTCCACCCATATAATCAATGTCTGCATGCACGTAAATATCATAAAAGGGTGTGCATGAAAGTATGAGGATATATATCAATGGTGTCCCTCCCAACACATCAAAATCATGGAACCTAAGTGCCTAGCATCGACACTCGAAAACATCATGAAAACCGTGCCCACCATCGGCACGTAAATCCTCATATATCGGGCTCCGTCAGTCCGGATCAGCCCACATCATCTCTCGACTCCGGTCGGTATCCTCTGGATATCCGCCGAGCCCAAATACTATCACCGGTAGGTAGTGGTCCCTCTGCCAGGCTCATCGCCTACTGCACGACAGATCCGTTCTTGCCCCGGGGTACCATACCGAGTCCACCATGTACCCGCAATCGGCCTCGTCCACTCGTCGAATCGGGTTCCACATGTCACACGTCTCAGAACCGAGATAACGCATGGTGGACGCACTGAAATATCATATCAAGAGAAACCGTGTTTCTAAAACAGTACATGCTTTCTTTTAAAATGACCACGGTTCTCAAATCCAGAAATCTCATGAAAACAACATATCTCAATGCGTAAAGTAATAGAGCATGATGTTTGCGACATATAGAAAGAAATGCGAGCAAATCTGTGTATCATGAAACATGGAACAATGATATGGCATATTAAGGGGAAAACCGCACTTTTAAAATGATTCCAGTTTTTAAAGTATAACATGCAGTTCTTAATTTTCCAATAAAACCAGCTATCTATGTAGGTACAATATGTTAGTGTATATACCCTAGGGGCCATTATTGTATCATACTAGCTTGTATATTACTTAATGGAAGCCTGGGATATTCACAGTTATATAGCAGTCTTGCTAAACATGGTAGTAGGCTACTTGGTTTTATCTATCTTAATATGTGAGTATACATTTTGATAGAGCTCTTAGGATCTTGCTTGACTACCAGCGTTGTGATGGCAGTCACACTAGTGGGGGCTGGGTAGTCTACAAGCACATCCTTTTTCTGGTCCCTAGTCGTAGGATTATCGAGACAGGGTATCGATACTCCGGAGTAGACTAGTGTGTACGCTTCTCATCCTAGTTGGGGAGATGGTCTGTCCCACAGCCGTCAGTACGTCGTACTGGAGATAGTATACAGGTGCTCTTTGGGTTACGGGCAC
This sequence comes from Agapanthus africanus, assembly GCA_030015575.1. Taxonomy (NCBI): domain Eukaryota; kingdom Viridiplantae; phylum Streptophyta; class Magnoliopsida; order Asparagales; family Amaryllidaceae; genus Agapanthus; species Agapanthus africanus. The sequence goes on from JASDDO010000022.1 coordinate 390,487,440, forward strand.
ACCGGACAGGACTCACGGTGAACTGTTGGTTGGTATTATACCCGTCGTCAGTTAACAGTTCCCAGGTGACATGAGTACAGCATAGTCCGCAGACTTGACACTGCTACTTCGCCTCGAGTGTGTCCCAATGTTCTTAGATTTCTACCCTACCACGGCTCAAAGGAGTCGTGCAAACAGGTAGCAGTTGGGTGCAGTCCCGAGCACTTGGAGGCAGTGGCGGTTAGACAGGATTTGTCTCTCCCGGTATTGGGAGTTGATATCGCGCTGTGTCAGAGAGCCATTACGCAAAGTCCCTGGCCAGGGCAAGCGAGATTTACTAGTAGGTTCCAGTTGTTTCTCAGGATGTAATGGGCTACGCTCCGACACGACTTATACCGCTATTAGGGGACTGACGCTTGCCGCCCCCTAGGCCCTATATGCGATAGTCTTAGACGAACAGACCGGACTGTACGAAGATTGTCACATCAGGCTCAGTAGGAGTTCGGATGGGTTTCCTCATCGTCCTTCTTATCGACATCTACATGGGGACCGTTACGTACAGCTAGTGTCGCTTGCGTTCTGTGGTTAAACCCACTGCCAGCGTAGTAGTCGAGTCTTTAGAGTCCCACACATAGAGTTTCCCTGCTCCAGGCAAAACGATATAGAGGTCGTATGGTTTTACGATAAGGGTTCGGACGCATACGTGTGTTTACAAACGTACGACATTCGGACAGTTTTTACTAGCGGGCTTTGGTTTAAGCCAGTTTCTAGTATCAGGTTATTGGATTTATACAGTCTAAAGTTTTTCCGTGTTTTCATGGATAGGAGGGGCGTTCTCGTAATTTCGCGAGAAGCTTCTAGAAGGATGGTGACTTGAGGGTTTAGGTGGCATTAGCATTAATTGATTTTGTGACTCATGAGATGAATCATTCAAGTGAGTTAATGAAGCATTTATTGCTTAATGACTCACTTGATGATTCATTGCACATATTAAATGAAGCATGATGATAAATCATTTGTTTTATTTGATTTGATATTCTTTATGCTTCATGATATATTAGAAGTGAGAAACAATTTCAATTGATTATCATTCTCACCTTCTCTCTCCTCAAGCTCTCTCTCTTCAAACCCTAACCCTAACCTCTCATGTGTTGAGATCAAGGGTTAGCTAGACCAATACATCCATAATCCAACTCTATATCACCTAGGTTGCTTAGATTATCACTTTAAGAAACCTAGTTACCTTAAGTTAGAGGTGAAGCTTGGAGTATAGCTCTCGGGTGGATCATCTATTACGTGGAGGAGGCCGAGAAGGAGGTGGATAATGAAAAGGAGAAGGACACGGTTCATTAGGTATAATCACTTATCATAGTAGTTAACAACTTCTATGTTTCTTGTTAGTTATAGTTTAGCAAAGATTCTCGGTTAGTCGATGTTTACGTAAAGAACAAGATCGTTTTTCATTTTTCCGCCTCCCCGCAAGTCGTGGGGTATTGTACATCGACTTACAGTGGTATCAGAGCCTCGCTATACAATAATTAACTCATTAGCAAATTCTTATGAATTTCGAACGCAAAACGAACCGAAAAAGACATCGATATCACTAAGTTTCTGTCGAATTTAAAATAGGCTCTAAAAATTTTTCAGGGACCTGCAGAATAACCTACAGAGAAATATAAGAAAACTGAAAAAAATTTGGGTTCATGAATTGGCTAAACAGCCGTGGAACCGCGGCCGATCCCACCGATCCGCCGCGGATCCGCGGCAGAGTTGGAGCCGATTTAGCCCAAGTTTTTCCAGTGGCTCTTCTGTGATGTTTTTGTCTTTTCTGGAATGATTATTTTCTGCTCAAGTCTCAGGTGCACAGAGAAGTTTTGGAGTAGAATCTGATATGTTTGCTCGATCGAAATTATACGATGTTTGCTAATTTGGTTATATCTGTGAACTGTATAATGTGTTTGTAAACCTCCCCTAACTGCTAGTATGTCGGTTGGCAGGGGGTTACACATTTCTGTAATGGATTTTACTGTTTGTGGTTATGAACATTATTGGATTGTTGTGATGATTAGCCGGGGTTTGTGATGGGTTGTTATATTCATTCATTCAAAGTAATTTTAATATGTTGTAATATTATTTTGCGGGGCACATCCAGGTTGCGGTTGTAGCCACCGTTGTATTATTTCATTTTACTGTTTTTGCTCCTAGGATAGACCCAAGGTGGGGTCCACAAATTACCGAGTACTTTGAAGTGTTTAGTGGCCTACTCACGTTGTTGAGGGAGACCGCTTCACTTCGGGTACTTGGCGGGTAGTTTGCCGTACCCGTAGGGGTCTAGGGTGGGGTAATGGCTATTCATCACAACTGTGTAATCCGTCTTTTGTTGCAGGCTCAAAACAAACGCGGATTGCTTGCATATCCAATAATGTTCATCTGTGATCTGGAATGCCTATTATTGCATCTGACGAATGTACAATATCTATATATGATAGCTATTTAGACGTCACTTATGTTTTACACCCGCGCTAGCCCAACCCCAGCTCTGCCGTTAGTTAAGTAACCTAACGGGTGATGACGGGACCCAGTGGCGAATGCGGATGGCATAAGAGGACGTTGTATTTTCGTTGTTTTCTGCAATGATAGGTTCATGATGGGACGCATTATTATTAATGCAAAGAAAATAAACCAAAAGTTGAATCGTTGGAACAATTTAAAAGAAACCACTCGGTTATTTTAAAACAGAAGATATTTTTAATTACGGAGCTTTAACCACTCCTTTTAAAAGCTATCAGGTTCTTTCGGTCATATCAAGTTCACTACGTTCACGGTTTTGCCAAAACCATTCATAGCCCTCCGTCATTTCATTTGGGTATTCAGTCGTATTCAAGCTATGTATTTTGACCAACGCCAAGGCATAGTGTTTGGTAGCTGCTGGGTATTCATTTGTTGCATAGATAGATGAGTTAGTTTGGGACAGTCATAATATCATTTTGGCCAACGTCAAGGATATGTACGGATGGGTTCAAATTAACAAGATAATGATGGGTAGAACTTGACATATGACTTATGACATTTTGACCAACGCCATGGTCATAAGAGCATGGGGCAAAAATTTATATCGGGAATTTCTAAAGAAACTGAAATTTGCAAAGAGATGCATACCATTTGGAGTTTGATGAATGTTGGTAGGATTCCTTCAACATTATCATACGATGATATTTGGATCCCGATCCTACTGTGAGTATATGCTACTCATCACTTAACGATCAATGCTATAAACCAAGTAGGTGTCGAGAAAGGTGTCAGCGGGGCTACGCCCCCAGAGAAAAGAGGTTATTTAATTAAGGAACTTCGCGAAAGCGTTGGAAAACCTCCCTCGAAGTACCGATACCGGCCTGGCCGAACGGTTAAGCAAGTATTGTACGGTGTGAATAGTCCTGGCTAATTCTTCTTTTATGGTTTGAGGAAGAATTCGAGAAACAGTGGGAGCCATCAAGTTTAGATAAATTAAAAACCACTCTAAACTTGTAAGAGCATCATGCTAAAATGTTTCTTCTCTCTCTCCTACTTGCAGCGACCCTGAAAATGACTGGACTTAAGTTACTTTTAGAGAAAAATATACTGACAGGGCCAAACTATAAAGATTGGCTGCGGAATGTCAAAATGGCTTTGACCTATGACAAATTGGGGTACGTCCTCACCGCTAAGGCACCTACAGTCCTAGGTCTAAAATCCAGTAATGCGGATAAGGAAATCCGCAAAACCTGGGAGTATGATTGCGCGAAGGCCAATTGCATCGTGCTTGCCTCGATGAACAATGAACATCAGAGGAGGCACGATGATATGGATCTTGATGCCATATTTCTCCATACAAAGGAACTTTATGGAGAGCAATCTTGTATAGCAAGATACGTGACCTCTAAGAACTTGTTTCGAGCGAGGTTGGCCGTCGGATCATCGGTAGGAGAACATGTCGTAAAGATGATTGGCTATATAGAAGAGCTCGCAGACCTTGGGACGATTTTGGATAATGAGCTCTATACAGACCTGATTCACCAGTCCCTTCCTTCCACCTACACCCAGTTTATTCTGAATTTCAACATTCAAAGAAAAGAAGTTGAACTTCCATAACTCCTTAACATGTTGAGGAGTGCAGAGGGCACCTTGCAGAAGGCAAGGGAAACACCCGCTATGTTTGTTAGCGGTGCTTCTTCTTCCGGGTCCAAGGCTAGGGCCAAAGGAAGGAAAAAGAAGGCCGCCACCAAACCTAGAGGAGGTGTTAGTAAGGTGGGAGAGAAGGGAAAGAAAAAGTTTGCGGTACCAGTAGTGGCCCGGGATGAGTGCTTCCATTGTCATAGGAAAGGGCACTGGAAGAAAGATTGCAAGGCGTGGAACGCCAAGAACCAGGAACCGAAGCAAGCTGTGGCTTCGACTTCAGGTGTGTTTGTAATTGAGAATTTTCTGTCAATCAAATCTACTTCCTGGGTATTGGATACCGGATCAGGATCTCATATATGCAATTCATTGCAGTTTCTGAGAAACCGTAGAGTGCTGAAGGAAGGTGATATGAACCTGATGGTTGCTAACGGAGCTAGTGTGGGAGCTGTGTCCGTAGGGGATTATCACCTTGGATTGACGAGTGGACACATTTTGGTTTTACATAATTGTTTTTGTGTACCTAGCTTAACGTGTAATATCATATCAGTTTCCTTGTTATCAAATAAAGGTTATGATTTCACGTTTGTAAGTGATGTTGTTAACATCCACCTTAATCATAGTTTGATTAGGTCCGGTACACTGGATAACGGTATATATGTCTTAAATCAACTCCAAATTTTCAATACCCAGAACACACTAAAAAGAAAGTCTCCAGATTTAAATAAGGCTTTCTTATGGCATTGTAGACTAGGTCACATCAATGAGACAAGGTTGACTAAGTTACATAGAGAAGGATATTTGGACTCGTTCGAATATCAAACTTATGCCACTTGTCAATCATGTCTCAAAGGAAAGATGACAAAGACTCCATTTACTGGACATGGAGTAAGAGCGAGCGAGCTCTTAGGACTCATACACAACGATGTATGTGGTCCAATGTCTACACATGCAAGAGGTGGTTTTTCCTATTTCATTACTTTTACGGATGATTACTCAAGGTACAAATTCATTTATCTGATGAAACATAAATCCGAGGCTTTTGAGAAATTCCAAGAGTATAAGAATGAAGTAGAAAACCAAACCGGCAAAAGTATCAAGACACTAAGATCTGATCGAGGTGGTGAATACTTAAGTATCGAGTTCCTAGGTTACTTAAAAGAGAAAGGAATTCTCTCTCAGTTTACTCCTCCATACACTCCACAGCATAACGGTGTATCGGAGAGACGGAATCGAACCCTATTGGATATGGCACGTTCCATGATGAGTAATGCTGAGTTACCGCGATCTTTCTGGGGTTATGCGCTAGAATCAGCGGCATATCTTTTGAACATTGTTCCTACCAAGACTGTGCCTACCACGCCATATCAGATGTGGAGTGGGAAGAAACCCTATCTTCAGTATCTGAAGATATGGGGATGTCCAGCTTTTGTTAAAAAGTAGCATTTGGACAAGCTCGAGGCACGATCAGTACAGTGTAAGTTTGTGGAATATCCAAAGAAGTCCAAGGGGTATTTATTCTATTACGCAGAGGAACAAAAGGTTTTTGTTTCTCGTAATGCCCATTTTCTAGAATATCAGTTTTTAGAAAAGGAAATAAGTGGGAGCGAAATAGAACTGGAAGAAATTCCAGAACCACAAACTACTACCGAAAGTTTGGTAGAACCAGTAGTTCAAGAAGAACAGGACATTCCCACACCCCTCCACAGGAGTAGTAGGCCATCTCATCCGCCTGAGAGATACTACGGTTTTCTCATAGATGGGGATAGAGAGGATTGCGTCATAGATGATGATGAACCTACTAGCTTCCAGCAGGCCATCCAGAGCGGCGACTCGGTATGATGGTTTGATGCAATGCGGACCGAAATGGAGTCCATGTGCACCAAAAAGGTATGGACTTTGGACTTTGCTCCAAATGGGGTAAAACCCATAGGATGCAAATGGATCTTCAAGAAAAAGATTGGTGTAGATGGACAGGTGGAAACCTATAAGGCTATACTTGTTGCAAAGGGTTTTCGTCAAAGACCTGGTTTGGACTATGACGAAACCTTTTCTCCAGTGGCTATGCTCAAATCCATTCGGGTCCTTCTTGCTATTGCTGCCTTCCATGATTATGAAATCTGGCAGATGGATGTAAAGACGGCTTTTCTGAATGGTAATTTAGAAGAGTGCGTCTATATGGATCAGCCAGAAGGTTTCAATCAGAGTGGGAGCAGTGGGAAAGTATGCAAGTTGCTTAAGTCCATTTATGGACTAAAGCAGGCATCGCGGAGTTGGAACATCTGTTTTGATGAAACAGTCAAAGAATATGACTTTATCAAAAATACAGATGAACCATGTATATATAGTAAAGTTGTAGCACGAACTGTCGTATTCCTCGTCTTGTACGTGGATAACATTCTATTGATAGGAAATGACATTCCTATGCTACAATCTGCCAAAGGATTCTTGTCACACAGGTTCTCCATTAAAGACCTGGGTGATGCCTCTTACATTCTGGGGATGCGGATCTATCGTGATAGATCCAAGAGAATGTTGGGACTTTCGCAGTCCAGGTATATCAATATTATACTGAAAAGATTCTGAATGGAAGATTCTAAGCGCGGTAATCTACCGGCTTGTCACGGAATCACCCTATCCAAAGAGATGTCTCCCAAGACTGATTTGGAAAGGGAACACATGTCTATTATACCCTACGCTTCTGCGGTAGGCTCTATAATGTATGTGATGTTGTGCACCAGACCAGATATAGATTACGCACTGAGCGTGGTAAGCCGGTATCAGTCAGACCCAGGGGAGAAGCACTGGATAGCAGTAAAGAACATTCTCAAGTACCTGAGAAGGACTAAAGAGATGTTCTTGGTTTACGGCGGAAAAGACCTCAAGATGGAGGCCTTTGCTGATTCTGGCTTCCAGAGTGATAAGGACGATTCCAAGTCCATGTCAGGTTATGTCTTTACCCTCAATGGAGGGGCGGTGTGCTGGAAGAGTTCCAAGCAGGACACCGTTGCTGACTCGACGATGGAAGCGGAGTATATTGCTGCTTGCGATGCCGCAAAAGAAGTGGTCTGGATGAATAAGTTCCTAACAGAACTTCAGGTGGTTCCTACCATTGTTGATCCAATACCTCTGTATTGCGACAACAATGGAGCTATAACTTTAGCGAAGGAACCAAGGTTCCATCAGAAGTCCAGACACATCTTAAGGCGGTATCACCAGATCAGGAAGATCATTGATCGCCGGGAGATCGAGGTCCGGAGAGTTGCTACTGAAGAGAACATTGCTGATCCATTCACAAAGGCCCTACCTCAGATTCAGTTCGAGAGGCTATTCGAGATCATCGGTCTTCGATATGCCAGTACATGGCCCTAGTGCAAGTGGGAGATTATTAGTGTATATGCCCTAGGGGCCATTATTGTATCATACTAGCTTGTATATTACTTAATGGAAGCTTGGGATATTAAAAGTTATATACCAGTCTTGCTAAACATGGTAGTATGCTACTTGGTTTTATCTATCTTAATATGTGAGTATACATATTGATAGAGCTCTTAGGATCTTGCTTGACTACCAGCGTTGTGATGGCAGTCACACTAGTGGGGGCTGGGTAGTCTATAAGCACATCCTTTTTCAGGTCCCTAGTCGTAGGATTATTGAGACAGGGCATCGATACTCCGGAGTAGACTAGTGTGTACGCTTCTCATCCTAGTTGGGGAGATGGTCTGTCCCACAGCCGTCAGTACGTCGTACTTGAGATAGTATACAGGTGCTCGTTGGGTTACGGGTACACCGGACAGGACTCACGGGGAACTGTTGGTTGGTATTATACCTGTCGTCAGTTAACAGTTCCCAGGTGACATGAGTACAGCATAGTCCGCAGACTTGACGCTGCTACTTCGCCTCGAGTGTGTCCCACTGTTCTTAGATTGCTACCCTACCACGGCTCAAAGGAGTCATGCAAACAGGTAGCAGTTGGGTGCAGTCCCGAGCACTTGGAGGCAGCGGCGGTTAGACAGGATTCTTCACTCCCGGTATTGGGAGTTGATATCGCGCTGTGTCAGAGAGCCATTACGCAAAGTCCCTAGCCAGGGCAAGCGAGATTTACTAGTAGGTTCCAGTTGTTTCTCAGGGTGTAATGGGCTACGCTCCGACATGACTTATACCGCTATTAGGGGATTGACGCTTGCCGCCCCCTAGGCCCGATATGCGATAGTCTTAGACGAACAGACCGGACTGTACGTAGATTGTCACATCAGGCTCAGTAGGAGTTCGGATGGGTTTCCTCATCGGCCTTCTTATCGACATCTACCTGGGGACCGTTACGTACAGCTAGTGCCGCTTGCGGTCTGTAGTTAAACCCACTCCCAGTGTAGTAGTCGAGTCTTTAGAGTCCCACACAGAGAGTTTCCCTGCTCCAGGCGAAACGATATAGAGGTCGTATGGTTTTACGACAAGGGTTCCGACGCATACGTGTGTTTACGCACGTACGACATTCGGACAGTTTTTACTAGCTGGCTTTGGTTTAAGCCAGTTTCTAGTATCAGGTTATTGGATTTATACAGTCTAAAGTTTTTCCGTGTTTTCACGGATAGGAGGGGCATTCTCGTAATTTCGCGGGAAGCTTCTAGAAGGATGGTGACTTGAGGGTTTAGGTGGCATTAGCATTAATTGATTTTGTGACTCATGAGATGAATCATTCAAGTGAGTTAATGAAGCATTTATTTCTTAATGACTCACTTGATGATTCATTGCACATATTAAATGAAGCATGATGATAAATCATTTGATTTATTTGATTCGATATTCTTTATGCTTCATGATATATTAGAAGTGAGAAACAATTTCAATTGATTATCATTCTCACCTTCTCTCTCCTCAAGCTCTCTCTCTTCAAACCCTAACCCTAACCTCTCATGTGTTGAGATCAAGGGTTAGCTAGACTAATACATCCATAATCCAACTCTATATCACCTAGGTTGGTTAGATTAGCACTTTAAGAAACCTAGTTACCTCAAGTTAGAGGTGAAGCTTGGAGTATAGCTCTCGGGTGGATCATCTATTACGTGAAGGAGGCCGAGAAGGAGGTGGATAACAAAAAGGAGAAGGACACGGTTCATTAGGTATAATCACTTATCATAGTAGTTAACAACTTCTATGTTTCTTGTTAGTTATAGTTTAGCAAAGATTCTCTGTTAGTCGATGTTTACGCAAAAAACAAGATCGTTTTTCATTTTTTTGCCTCCCCGCAAGTCATGGGGTGTTGTACATCGACTTACACAATATGTATATGCGCAAGTATAGATGTACCATGTATGTGTCATGATGCAGCAACCCTACTGTGTTGTGACATGGCAATTATCGATGATGAAGTGTGTGAGCCGGCAAATATGTGTACGTGTAACATATGCATCATCGATAATGGTGCAAGTGTACTAGAACAGGTATAAGCAATGCAATGGAAATAATATGAATGCAGCATAAGGTAAATCGTATGCAAATGCTGACGGGTATATGTATCTAATATGACCGAGTCGGGGAATCTATCAATCGGCATCCAGCCTAACAATATCGCGTACGGTATAATCCATCGTTCGACAACCTCTAGTCAAGGGTATAGATCATCATCAAGTCAAACTCATCACGCACGGAAAATCATCGTGCGGCGGCATAAAGCTAATAGGGATCCTATCATCCTATACAACAAAAGAGGGTACGGCCTAATATCACATACGACCCATCATCCATGATTCACAACATTCTATAAATGTATATATTTCCATGTACCTATGTCCCGGTTCACATCCGCAATAATCTCATATCAGGGGACCGGCAGGGTATAAATCATCTCGATCGACTCGCATCCGTATACCAACATATCATCATGTCATCATATCTGTCTTATATTCTTTTCATCGCATTTATAACTCATATCAAGCCGAGTTTACCTAAACCTTCTATCTCTACTATAAGTATAGGTATCTAATCTAGCATACACACCCGAACCATAGAAGAAGATTTTTAAAAGAAGCAAATCGTAGTTTTGAAATTAGGGGTTACGGTGTTTTAAGGAAAAGATATCATTTGAAAATCCGTAACATCCCTCAAGGTACATATTTAAAAGATATATAAGATTCTTCGGTTTAGAAAAAGGTATGGTTCGGATGACGCATCTACATCGACTATCCAATCCTACAGTACCCTAAACGGCAATATCGCTAAACGCAATCCTATGATAGTCGTAACATATCACTTCTAACTATCCTCTAGTTTCTAATATGGTTACATAGCTATCTCATTCTAACCTTAGTTTCCTAATCTAGGTTTTCCTAACCATATTCTATAATCAGTTTTTCCATCAATACATTGCGGGGGTGCTATACGCCATCCACCCGACTTCCCCCGTGGATATAGATCCACTCACCTTGCTTCTTGCTTGCCGAAGTCGATGACGCCATGCTCCATCGCCTAGGAATCCACGCGAAGGTACCTACAATAATCAACAGTCGCAATGCGTATTAAAATCGAATCTGGAAAACCGATATGGCGCACGGTGTGCTCATAGGTTAGAACCTATGGCCTAAACGTGCAAAAACAATCAAACAACCCCTGTTGTCGATGTACAAACATCCAACAACCAAATAAAAATCCAAATGTCAAGAAATAGCATTTCAAAATACGGAAAACATAGCCTAAAACACACCAAAATGCTCCCAGATTTTCCCCAGGTGATAATTAGCCAAAACTGCATATATGAGGGGTCTAATTTACTAAAGATAAAGCCCTGGAACCAAAATGAACCAATTCCATTCTACTCTGGCCGTAAATTACGGCCAGAATGATTAAATCTACGGCCTGGGGTTTGAGTTAGGGTCTCGGGTCTCAGTGGTAGCTTCCTAGGTGCCTGCACGACTCTCAGTAAACCCAAAATCATTTCTAGTGTCCCCGGGTTGCTCCAGATTCCAAAATACCCTCTAAAATCACACATTTATCCGATGTCGGGGTTTCTAAATCCGTGTTTGGGGTTTTCTCCGCTCTGGTCCAGGTCAATAAACAACACCCAAGTCTAGTTAACAGCCACTAGGCTTCACCCAATTTCAAACAACACTCAAACCTTCACTAGTAATTTCATACATTGCTAAACGAGTTCTAATTTAAACCGAAATGCTAGGAATTCATACTAAACTAACATAGAAAGAGATATACTTCCCATGGCAACCCAAGAAAGCCCTAGCTCGACCAAATTCACCAAAATCGAATTTTGCTTGGTCCAATGCGTAGAGGGTGAAGAGGGGATTAACTTTTGTGAAGGGAGTGTAGGGTTTTGGGGATTAATTGGAGATGGATCTAGGGATTCTAAGTGGAGGGAAATGGCTTGAGAAAGATGAAGAGGGGAAAAATGATGGGGGGATTTGGAAATGGCAGCAGCCCCCTCCCTCTCTCTCACATACTCACACCTTCTCTCTCTCTCTCCAAGTCATCATTATGTCCCCTTTTTGACTTTCTCCCCAATCATTTCTCTTTTCTTTTCTCTCCACCAATAAACCATAATATATAGCCCAAATGAAATGAAACATGTCACAAAATGAAAAATGTCCTGGTGCTCTAACCATGGAAACTGTAAAAACGCGGATTTGGCTTAATCGCGATTAGCAGTGCACTAATCGGGTTTTTATCAAAACTGCATAAAATAAATTTTAAAAATGCCAAATCCTTTAATTATATAAGTAAATGAATAAATCATTTTAATTTCCATTTATTTCATAATTATTGGTATATATTTATACCTTTTTTCGAAAAACCCATTTTCGCAAATCAGGTAGTTTTCGGGAAAAATATTATTTTAATATTAAATTCCAGAAATAATTTTATATTTCCTGAGATGTTACACTGAGCATCAGCGACCGGCTGGAGAGTTGCAGCCTTTTCCAGTTCCGGAGTGGAAATGGGAGCAGATTTCCATGGACTTTATTGTAGGTCTACCCAGGACCAGTCGAGGGTATGACTCCATTTGGGTTATTGTCGACCGGTTGACGAAAGCGGCTCACTTCCTTCCAGTGAAGACCACTTTAGGTTATACTCAGTATGCTCAGTTGTACATAGATGAGATTGTGCATTTGCACGGTGTTCCCACATGCATCATATCCGACAGAGGCACCCAGTTTACTAGCCGTCTTTAGCAGAAGCTTCAGGAAGCTTTGGATACCCGATTGAGTTTTAGCACCGCTTTTCATCCACAGACCGATGGCCATTCGGAGCAGACTATACAGACTCTGGAGGATATGCTCCGTGCATGTGTGCTTGATTTTGGTGGCAGTTGGGATCGTCACTTGCCACTGATTGAGTTCTCCTACAACAACAGCTTTCAGGAGACTATTCAGATAGCACCTTTTGAGGCTTTGTATGGTAGGAAGTGTCGATCGCCGGTCTGTTGGACCGAACTCAGCGAGAGTAGAGTTTTGGGACCCCAGCTAGTTCAGGAGACTACGGAGAAGATCCAGCTGATTCAGGACAGGATGAGAGCAGCCCAGTGCAGGCAAAAGTCTTATGCTGACCATCGTCGTCACAGACTTGAGTTCACTGTGGGGGATCATGTATTCATGAGGATTTCTCCGATGAAGGGCGTTATGCGATTTGGGAGGAAAGGGATCCTCAGTCCCAGATTTGTCGGTCCCTTCAAAATCCTTGAGCGAGTGGGTTCTGTTGCTTATCGTTTGGCGCTCCCGCCTAGTTTTCCGGATGTTCACCCCGTTTTCCATGTGTCGATGCTTCGTAGATACCTTCATGATCCTTCTCACATGATTCAGCACGAGACCGTTCAGCTTGAGCGCGATCTTTCATTCACCGATTAGCCGGTAGTTATATTGGATCGGCAGGTGAAGAAACTTCGGTCAAAGGTCTTGCCATCTGTGAAGGTTCTTTGGCGTAGCCCGACTAGTGTGGAGATCACTTGGGAGGCCGAGAGCGAGATGCGGAAAAAATTCCCTCATCTCTTCGAAGGTACGCGTAGTAAAATTTTAATTCGGGGACCGAATTTCTATATGGGGGGAGATTGTAACGTTTTAGAAATCGTTATACGAATTTTTCCGTTTTAGGGCAAATTAGTCAGTATTTCCCGTTTTAACCCGATTTCGATCAAACGTCCGTATAAATTTGCCGGCAGCTAGTTTAGCTAAAATAAAGCAAGTGCGCGAACTTTGAGTGTAAATGGGAGGTTTTGGTTCAGATAAATTTTTTCCCAAATATATAAAATTTTCTTTTAAGCGGTAAATTGTGCACGTAAATCAGGAAATTTCTTCTCATGAGAATAAATTGAATCTTATCACTAGAAACTTTTGGAAGCTTCTTTTATAAATATCTAGATATTTTTAGAGTGAAAAAGGATTTGAATTAAAAAGAAAAGAAAATGAATGAAAGGTGGCAATTAGCATTTATTGAAGCATTAATGGTATTTTGCTACAACATTCATCATTTTATTTACACAAACACCCCCCCATCTCCCCTTGGCCGAGCCCTCTTCCCATTTCTGTCCAAAACATTTTCCTTGCTCATTCATCACTCTTTTTCACTCAAAAACACTTAAAAAATTCAAAAATAAATCCACAAAATCCTAAATAAAAATAAAACCATCAATTTCCTTCACTAATCCTTCTTGGATCTTCAACAAAGCATGGTTTTTTTTAGGCTAAGATGATGGATCAAGTTAATATTTTGTGTTCTTGTTAAGGTATAATTTCTTACCTTAATCCTTAATTAATTGTTTAAATCTTAATCTAGCTATTTAAGTTAGCTAATTATATGTTTAATATAGCTTTTAAATCATGATAAATTCATTATTCATAATTTTTATGAAATTCAAGTTAGGGTAAAACTTGATTAAGTGTTTAATGTTAATTGAAGTGTTAATTTGTGATTAGGAAAAACTTAACCTAGTAGAAAATGATAATTATTGTTAATGAATACTTTGTTTAATTATGAAATATTGCTTACTAGGTTTTTGCTAAAACTTATTTTGCAAGTGTTAAAAATATAGAAATGGTTTAGATAGCTTAGTTAAGCTATTATAAGGTGTTTGTAATCGCTAGATATGCGTTAGCTTGAAACTAGTGCGAAATATTGCGATAGTTTCTTACTAGGTTTCGGGGTTTTTCCGACGTGGGTTCGATTGGTCGTTGCGAGGTTATATCTATTGTATTCCACATAATTGTTGTGTTGTGTTGCGCGATCGGGACGACCGGGGTCTAGACTTAGTGTTTTGTAGTTTAGCGACCCTAGTTAGGGTTTTTGGCCGATGTCGTGCGCGATAGATGCGCTAAGTTCGCAGTGCATTTTTCAGGGCGTTATCCTTGCATTTCGATGTCTTTTCGTCGATGTAGGATATTTAGCCTATGCGATGTGTTTGTGAAATTTTAGGTTCGTAAGCGGGGACTTCGGGCGCTGCGAACAAGGGGAAGCAGGTGGTCGGATTTTCATAGCTCGAGACCATCGGTGAGTAGATTTAACATCTACGGGGAAATCGCCCGTATTGCGTTATGCGTCGGGGCTGATATGATATGATAGCTACATGTTATTGCATATTAGTTGATTTCATATAAACGTCATTGTAAGTCGATGTAGTACACCCCAGTACTTGTGGGGAGGCGGAATTTTCAAAAACGATCAAGTTTAAAGAACGAACATCGACTAACCGCTTGAATCGAAGCTAAACTATAAATAACCGTACACAAAGAGTTTCTTTTCAATTGTGTTTAGGGATTATACCTAATGAAACCGGTCCTTCGTCTTTGTGTCCTCCTTTGTTCTCCTCGACCTTCTCTAGGTAGTAGAAGATCCACCCGAGAGCAAAACACCAAGCTACACCTCTAACTTGAGGTAACTAATCTACTTTGATTGCTAATCAAAGAAGAAAGGATGATATAGAGTGAAGGTAATGGATGTTTAAGTCTAACTAAACCTTTGATCTCAACACATGAGGATTAAGGATTAGTCTCTTGAAGATGAGAGCTTGAGGAGAGAGAATGTGAGATGAGATAATGAGATGAGAGAGAGTGTATCATAATATATTATGAAGCATTCTTATTAAAGAATAATGAATAAATAGAAATGAATAAGCATGCTTCATAAATGAAAAGAGGTGATTCATTAACATGAGTCATTAAGCATTTATGGTGCATTAATGATCATGATGAATCACCCTCATGACTCACTAATCTTATCCAAAGCTTATGTCACCTTAACCTCCTTAGTCACATCTTCTAGAAGCTTCTCGAACAATTACGAGAACGCCCCTCCGATCCGCAAAAATACGGAAAAACTTTAGACTGTAAAAATCCAATAACCGGATACCAGTAACTGGCTTAAACCAAAGCCGACTGGTAAAAACTGTCCGAAAGTCGTTCGCGCGTAAACGCACGTATGCGTCCGAACCCTTTGTCGCAAAACCATGCAACCTCTATATCGTTTCGCCTGGAGTAGGAAACTCTCTGTGTGGGACTCTAGAGACTCGACTACTACGCTGGCAGTGGGTTTAACCACAGACCGCAAGCGGCACTAGCTGTACGTAACGGTCCCCAGGTAGTTGTTGATAAGAAGGCCGATGAGAAAACCCATCCGAACTCCTACTGAGTCTGATGTGACAATCTCCATACAGTCCGGTCCGTTCGTCCAAGACTTTCGCATATCGGGCCTAGGGGGGCGGCAAGCGTCAGTCCCCTAATAGCGGTATAAGTCGTGTCGTAGGGAAGCCCATTACACCCTGAGAAACTACTGGAACCTACCAGCAAATCTCGCTTGCCCTGGCCAGGGACTTTGTGTAATGGCTCTCTGACACAGCACGATATCTACTCCCAATACCGGGAGGGACGAATCCTGTCTAACCGCCACTGCCTCCAAGTGCTCGGGACTGCACCCAACTGCTACCTGTTTGCACGACTCCTTTGAGCCGTGGTAGGGTAGAAATCTAAGAACAGTGGGACACACTCGAGGCGAAGTAGCAGTGTCAAGTCTGCGGACTACGCTGTACTCATGTCACCTGGGAACTGTTCACTGACGACTGGTATCAAACCAACCAACAGTTCCCTGTGAGTCCTGTCCGGTGTACCCGTAACCCAACGAGCACCTGTATACTATCTCCAGTACGACGTACTGACGGCTGTGGGACAGACCATCTCCCCAACTGGGATGAGAAGCGTACACACTAGTCTACTCCGGAGTATCGATGCTCTGTCTCGATAATCCAACGACCAGGGACCTGAATGAGGATGTGCTTGTAGACTACCCAGCCCCCACTAGTGTGACTGCCATCACAACGCTGGTAGACAAGCAAGATCCCAAGAGCTCTATCAATACGTACACTCACATATTAAGATAGAAAAACCAAGTAGCATACTACCATGTTTAGCAAGACTGTTATATACATGTGAATATCCCAAGCTTCCATTAAGTAATATACAAGCCAGTATGATACAGTAATGGCCTTCTAGGGCATAAACACTAACAATCTCCCACTTGCACTAGGGCCATGTACTGGCGTATCGAAGACCGATGATCTCGAGTAGCCGCTCGAACTGAATCTGAGGAAGGGCCTTTGTGAATGGATCAGCAATGTTCTCTTCTGAAGCAACTCTCCGAACCTCGATCTCCTGACGATCAATGATCTCCCTGATCAGGTGATACCGCCTCAAGATGTGTCTGGACTTCTGATGGGACCTTGGTTCCTTCGCTAAAGCTATAGCTCCGTTGTTGTCGCAATACAGAGGTATTGGATCAACTATGGTAGGAACCACCTGAAGTTCTATTAGGAACTTCTTCATCCAGACTGCTTCTTTTGCGGCATCGCAAGCAGCTATATACTCCGCTTCCATCGTCGAGTCGGCAACGGTGTCCTGCATGGAGCTCTTCCAGCACACCGCCCCTCCATTGAGGGTAAAGACATAACCCGACATGGACTTGGAATCGTCCTTATCACTCTGGAAGCCGGAATCAGCAAAGGCCTCCAACCTGAGGTCTTTTCCGCCGTAAACCAAGAACATCTCCTTAGTCCTCCTCAGGTACTTGAGAATGTTCTTTACTGCTATCCAGTGTTTCTCCCCTGGGTCTGACTGATACCGGCTTACCACGCTCAGTGCGTAAGCTACATCTGGTCTGGTACACAACATCGCATACATTATAGAGCCTACCGCAGAAGCGTAGGGTATAATAGACATGCGTTCCCTTTCCAAATCAGTCTTGGGAGACATCTCTTTGGAGAGGGTGTTTCCGTGACAAGCCGGTAGATTACCGCGCTTAGAATCTTCCATACTGAATCTTTTCAGTATAGTGTCGATATACCTGGACTGCGAAAGTCCCAACATCCTCTTGGATCTATCACGATAGATCCGGATCCCCAGAATGTAAGAGGCATCACCCAGGTCTTTCATGGAGAACCTGTGTGACAAGAATCCTTTGACAGATTGTAGCATAGGAATGTCATTTCCTATCAATAGAATGTCATCCACGTACAAGACGAGGAATACGACACTTCTGGCCACAACTTTACTATATATGCACGGTTCATCTGGATTTTTGATAAAGTCATATTCTTTGACTGTCTCATCAAAACAGATGTTCCAACTCCGCGATGCCTGCTTTAGTCCATAAATAGACTTAAGCAGCTTGCATACTTTCCCGCTGCTCCCACTCTGATTGAAACCCTCTGGCTGATCCATATAGACGCTCTCTTCTAAATTTCCATTCAGAAAAGCCGTCTTTACGTCCATCTGCCAGATTTCATAATCATGGAAGGCAGCAATAGCAAGAAGGACCCGAATGGATTTGAGCATAGCCACTGGAGAAAAAGTTTCGTCATAGTCCAAACCAGGTCTTTGACGAAAACCCTTTGCAACAAGTCTAGCCTTATAGGTTTCCACCTGTCCATCTACACCAATCTTTTTCTTGAAGATCCATTTGCATCCTATGGGTTTTACCCCATCTGGAGTAAAGTCCAAAGTCCATACTTTGTTGGTGTACATGGACTCCATTTCGGTCCGCATTGCATCTAGCCATCGTACCGAGTCGCCGCTCTGGATGGCCTGCTGGAAGTCAGTAGGTTCATCATCATCTATGATGCAATCCTCTCTATCCCCGTCTATGAGAAAACCGTAGTATCTCTCAGGCGGATGAGACGGCCTACTACTCCTGCGGAGGGGTGCGGGAATGTTCTGTTCTTCTTGAACCTCTGGTTCTACCAAACTTTCAGTAGCAGCTTGTGGTTCTGGAATTTCTTCCAGTTCTATTTCGCTCCCACTCTTCTGATTTTCTAAAAATTCAGTTTCTAAGAAGTGGGCATGACGAGAAACAAAAACCTTTTGTTCCTCTGCGTAATAGAAATAATATCCCTTGGAGTTCTTTGGATATCCTACAAGCTTACACAGTACTGATCGTGCCTCGAGCTTGTCCACATGCTGCTTTTTTACAAAAGCTGGACACCCCCATGTCCTAAAATGTTTTAGACAGGGTTTCTTCCCACTCCACATCTGATATGGTGTGGTAGGCACAGTCTTGGTTGGAACCTGGTTCAATAGATATGCCGCTGATTCTAGCGCATAACCCCAGAAAGATCGCGGTAACTCAACATTACTCATCATGGATCGTACCATATCCAATAGGGTTCGATTCCGTCTCTCCGATACACCGTTGTGCTGTGGAGTGTATGGAGGAGTAAGCTGAGAGAGAATTCCTTTCTCTTTTAGGTAACCTAGGAACTCAGCACTTAAGTATTCTCCACCTCGATCAGATCTTAGTGTCTTAATACTTTTGCCTGTTTGGTTTTCCGCTTCACTCTTGAATTCCAGGAATTTCTCAAAGGCCTCTGATTTATGCTTCATTAAGAAAACATATCCATACCTAGAGAAATCATCTGTAAAAGTAATGAAGTAGGAATAACCACCTCTCGCATGTGTAGACATTGGACCACATACATCGCTGTGTATGAGTCCTAAGAGCTCGCTCGCTCTTACTCCTTGTCCAGTGAATGGAGTCTTTGTCATCTTTCCTTTGAGACAAGATTGACAAGTGTCATAAGATTGATATTCGAACGAGTCCAAATATCCTTCTCTATGCAACTTAGTTAACCTTCTCTCATTGATGTGACCCAGTCTACAATGCCATAAGAAAGCTTTATTTAAATCTGGAGACTTTCTTTTTAGTGTGTTCTGGACATTGAAAATTTGGAGTTGGTTTAAAACATATATGCCGTTATTTAGAGTACCAGACCCAATCAAACCATGATT
The DNA here is from genome assembly GCA_030015575.1 of Agapanthus africanus. Classification (NCBI taxonomy): domain Eukaryota; kingdom Viridiplantae; phylum Streptophyta; class Magnoliopsida; order Asparagales; family Amaryllidaceae; genus Agapanthus; species Agapanthus africanus. The sequence continues at coordinate 390,506,837 of JASDDO010000022.1, forward strand.
AAGGTGGATGTTGACAACATCTCTTACAAACGTGAAATCATAACCTTTATTTGATAACAAGGAAACTGATATGATATTACACGTTAAGCTGGGTACAAAATAACAGTTATGTAAAACCAAAATGTGTCCACTCGTCAATCCTAGGTGATAATCCCCGACGGACGCAGCTCCCACGCTAGCTCCGTTAGCAACCCTGAGGATCATATCACCTTCCTTCAGCACTCTACGGTTTCTCAGTGCCTGCAATGAATTGCAAATATGAGATCCTGATCCGATATCCAATACCCAGGAAGTAGAGTTGATCGACAGACAATTCTCAATTACAAACACACCTGAAGTCGAAGCCACAGCTTGCTTCGGTTCCTGGTTCTTGGCGTTCCACGCCTTGCAATCCTTCTTCCAGTGCCCTTTCCTGTGACAATGGAAGCACTCATCCTGACCAACTATCGGTACTGCAGTCTTTTTCTTTCCCTTCCCTCTCACCTTACTAACACCTCCTCTAGGTTTGGGTGCGGCCTTCTTCTTCCTTCCTTTGGCCCTAGCCTTGGACCCGGAAGAAGATGCACCGCCAACAAACATAGCGGGTGTTTCCCTTGCCTTCTGCAAGGTGCCCTCTGCACTCCTTAACATGTTCAGGAGTTCCGCAAGTTCAACTTCTTTTCCTTGAAGATTGAAGTTGAGGATAAACTGGGCGTAGGTAGGAGGAAGGGACTGGAGAATAAGGTCTGTATAGAACTCATTATCCAAAGTCGTCCCAAGGTCTGCGAGCTCTTCTATATAGCCGATCATCTTTAGGACATGTTCACCTACCGATGACCCGACAGCCAACCTCGCTCGAAACAAGTTCTTAGAGGTCTCGTATCTTGCTATACGAGATTGCTCTCCATAAAGTTCCTTTGTATGGAGAAATATGCCATCTAGGGACATATCCTCGTGCCTCCTCTGATGTTCATTGTTCATCGAGGCAAGCACGATGCACTTGGCTCTCGCGCAATCTGAATCTCAGGTTTTGCGGATTTCCTTATCCGCATTGCTGGATTTGGGACCAGGGACAGCAGGTGCCGTAGCGGTGAGGACGTACCCCAGTTTGTCATAGGTCAAAGCCATTTTGACATTCCGTAGCCAATCTTTATAGTTTGGCCCCGTCAGTATATTTTTCTCTAAAAGTAACTTAAGTCCAGTCATTTTCAGGGTCGCTGCAATTAGGAGAGAGAGAAGAAAACTCTTTAGCATGATGCTCTTGCAAGTTTAGAGTGGTTTTTAGTTTTTCTAAACTGGATGGCTCCCACTGTTTCTCGAATCCTTCCTCAAACCATAAAAGAAGAATTAGCCAGGACTATTCTCACCGTACAATACTTGCTTAACCGTTCAGCCAGGCTGGTGTCGGTACTTCGAGGGAGGTTTTCCAACGCTTTCGCGAAGTTCCTTAATTAAATAACCTCTTTTCTCTGGGGGCGTAACCCCGCTGACACTTTTCTGGACACCTACTAGGTTTATAGCATTGATCGTTAAGTGACGAATATCCTGATAAGTAGCATATACTCACAGTTGGATCGGTATCCAAATATCATCGTATGATAATGTTGAAGGAATCCTACCAACATTCATCAAACTCCAAATGGTATGCATCTCTTTGCAAATTTCAGTTTCTTTAGAAATTCCCGATATGGATTTTTGCCCCATGCTCTTATGATCTTGACTAAGGGCCAACAAATCATAAGTCACATGTCAAGTTCTGCCCATCATTATCCTGTTGATTTGAACCCATCCGTATACTCTTGACTAAGGGCCAAACAAAGTAATACGACTGTCCCAAACCAACTCATCTATCTATGCAACAAATGAATACCCCAGCAGCTACCAATCACTATGTCTTGACTAAGGGCCAAACAAACATAGCTTGAATACTACTGACAATTCATAAGAAATGACGGAGGGCTACGACTGGTTTTGGCGAAACCGTGAACGTAGTGAACTTGATATAACCGAAGGAACCTGATAGCTTTTAAAAGGAGTGGTTAAATCTCCGCATTTAAAAAATATCTGTTTTAAAAATAACCGAGTGGTTTCTTTTAAATTGTTCCAACGATTTTAAACTTGGTTTATTTTCTTTGCATTATAGATAATGCGTCCCATCATTAACCTATCATTGCAGAAAACAACGAAAATACAACGTCCTCTTATGCCATCCGCATTCGCCACGGGGTCCCATCATCACCAGTTAGGTTACTTAACTAACGACAGAGCGGGGGCTGGGCTAGCGCGGGTGTAAAACATAAGTGACGTCTAAATAGCTACATTATATATAGATATTTTACATTCATCTGACGCAATGATATTCATTCCAGAACACAGATAAACAATATTGGATTTGCAAGCAATCTGTATTTCTTTTGAGCCTGCAAGAAAAAACAGATTACACAGTTGTGATGAATAGCCGTTACCCCATCCTCGACCCCTACGGGTACGGCAAACTACCCGCCCGGCAGTTTGTGTACCCCACCTTGGGTCAGTCCTAGGAGTAAAAACAGTAAAATGAAATAATACAACGGTGGCTACGACCGCAACCTGGAAGTGCCCTTAAAAAAATAATATTACAACAAATTACATTTACAACAAATGAATTAAACAATAACCCATTGCTAACCCCGGCTATACACCACAACAGTCCAATACAGTTTATATGCACAAACAGATATAACCATTTCAGAAATGTGCAACCCCCTGCCAACCGACATACTAGCAGTTAGGGGAGATTTACGAACACATTAAACAATCATAGATATAATCCAATATGCAAATACTGTACAATTTCGATCGATTAAACAACATCAATATTGCTCCAAAATCTGCTCTGTTAAACAGTAACCTGAGCAAATATTAAATATTCCAGAAAACCCCAAATATCACATGGGACCCACACATGAAAGATGAGTCCATGACTCGGCAACTCGGCCGTGTAAGCGCGGCGGATCGGTGGGATCCGCCGCCCTTCCGCGGCTCTTTAGCCGAGTCATGGGCTCGAATTTCTTGGGTGTTCTCCTGGACTCCTTTCTAGCTTTCTGAGCACACCTGAAAAATTTTTGGACTTCATTTTAAGTTCGACAGAAACTGAACAGATTTAGGGTTTTCCGGCTTCGTTTTTCCGTTCGAAATTCGTACAAATTTGCAATCAAGTTATTTATTGTTTAGCGAGGCTCTGATACCACTGTAAGTCGATGTAGTACACCCCAGTACTTGTGGGGAGGCGGAATTTTCAAAAACGATCAAGTTTAAAGAACGAACATCGACTAACCGCTTGAATCGAAGCTAAACTATAAATAACCGTACACAAAGAGTTTCTTTTCAATTTTGTTTAGGGATTATACCTAATGAAACCGGTCCTTCGTCTTTGTGTCCTCCTTTGTTCTCCTCGACCTTCTCTAGGTAGTAGACGATCCACCCGAGAGCAAAACACCAAGCTACACCTCTAACTTGAGGTAACTAATCTACTTTGATTGCTAATCAAAGAAGAAATGATGATATAGAGTGAAGGTAATGGATGTTTAAGTCTAACTAAACCTTTGATCTCAACACATGAGGATTAAGGATTAGTCTCTTGAAGATGAGAGCTTGAGGAGAGAGAATGTGAGATGAGATAATGAGATGAGAGAGAGTGTATCATAATATATTATGAAGCATTCTTATTAAAGAATAATGAATAAATAGAAATGAATAAGCATGCTTCATAAATGAAAAGAGGTGATTCATTAACATGAGTCATTAAGCATTTATGGTGCATTAATGATCATGATGAATCACCCTCATGACTCACTAATCTTATCCAAAGCTTATGTCACCATAACCTCCTTAGTCACATCTTCTAGAAGCTTCTCGAACAATTACGAGAACGCCCCTCCGATCCGCAAAAATACGGAAAAACTTTAGACTGTAAAAATCCAATAACCGGATACCAGTAACTGGCTTAAACGAAAGCCGACTGGTAAAAACTGTCCGAAAGTCGTACGCGCGTAAACGCACGTATGCGTCCGAACCCTTTGTCGCAAAACCATGCAACCTCTATATCGTTTCGCCTGGAGTAGGAAACTCTCTGTGTGGGACTCTAGAGACTCGACTACTACGCTGGCAGTGGGTTTAACCACAGACCGCAAGCGGCACTAGCTGTACGTAACGGTCCCCAGGTAGTTGTCGATAAGAAGGCCGATGAGAAAACCCATCCGAACTCCTACTGAGTCTGATGTGACAATCTCCATACAGTCCGGTCCGTTCGTCCAAGACTATCGCATATCGGGCCTAGGGGGGAGGCAAGCGTCAGTCCCCTAATAGCGGTATAAGTCGTGTCGGAGGGAAGCCCATTACACCATGAGAAACTACTGGAACCTACCAGCAAATCTCGCTTGCCCTGGCCAGGGACTTTGCGTAATGGCTCTCTGACACAGCACGATATCTACTCCCAATACCGGGAGGGACGAATCCTGTCTAACCGCCACTGCCTCCAAGTGCTCGGGACTGCACCCAACTGCTACCTGTTTGCACGACTCCTTTGAGCCGTGGTAGGGTAGCAATCTAAGAACAGTGGGACACACTCGAGGCGAAGTAGCAGTGTCAAGTCTGCGGACTACGCTGTACTCATGTCACCTGGGAACTGTTCACTGACGACTGGTATCAAACCAACCAACAGTTCCCTGTGAGTCCTGTCCGGTGTACCCGTAACCCAACGAGCACCTGTATACTATCTCCAGTACGACGTACTGACGGCTGTGGGACAGACCATCTCCCCAACTGGGATGTGAAGCGTACACACTAGTCTACTCCGGAGTATCGATGCTCTGTCTCGATAATCCAACGACCAGGGACCTGAATGAGGATGTGCTTGTAGACTCCCCAGCCCCCACTAGTGTGACTGCCATCACAACGCTGGTAGACAAGCAAGATCCCAAGAGCTCTATCAATACGTATACTCACATATTAAGATAGAAAAACCAAGTAGCATACTACCATGTTTAGCAAGACTGTTATATACATGTGAATATCCCAAGCTTCCATTAAGTAATATACAAGCTAGTATGATACAGTAATGGCCTTCTAGGGCATAAGCACTAACAGTCATTGCATAGTATTATCTGTTGTACCTTGACTTGTACCTTTAGATATAACACATTACTGACGGTTCATGTTTTACGAGCACTAATTTGTATGCTACACCCACACCGTTAGTAATTGCCATGACACGCACAAACCACCTACATACGTGATATGGTAGTGGATAGGGATAGTTGAGATAGTAACTCTTATTCTATTGTGCATATGAATTACTGTGGACACATACGTAATATTGCATTGGGCATTGATAGTTGAGATAGTGACCCTTATTCCATTTCACGTATATCTTGCAATAGCTACTTGTACATCATACATATATATTGACCTGTACAGCTACATGTACATCATGCACACATATTGACATGTACACCCACATATTTTTGCTATAGTCGTATATACCTTAAGTGGTATTGTTTTGACATGTGATATTGAGACGTTGACTATTGTGCTTATGAAATACATCATACATATTTTCTTACATGTAGATACTTAAACCTTGCTACAATTACATGTACACTTCATATGATGCTGCACTTGTTTTCGGAGGATTTTGGGAACCGCTTGATATATTTTAAAGCTGGATTCATTTTAAAGATCGGTTTTCCCTTTATATGCTCATATTGATATTTTATGTTGCATATATTAGTTTTATATGGATTTTACGCATTGAGATATGGATTTCATGTGATTTATGGATTTGAGAACCATGGGGGTATTTTCAAGAAACTATGTATTGTTTGAAAACCCAGTTTCTCCTGATATGATATTTTGATTCGTCCACCATGAGATTTCTCGGTTCTGAGATTTGTGATATATACCCGATGCGAGGAGTGAGTGGGCCGTGTGCGGGTACATGGTGAGGCCCGGTACGGTTCCCCTCGGCAAGATGTTCGTGGTATAGACTATGAGCCTGGAAGGTGGGCAAGTACCTACCGGTGATTGTATTTGGACTCGGCGGTTATCGTGGGGATACCGACCGGAGTGATGTATGACATATCGTCAGGGCTAGTCGTGGTGACAGCATCCGAGTTATGAGGATTTACGTGTCGATGCTAGACACGGGTTTCATGTTGTTTCGAGTGTCGGTGTTAGACACTGAGGTTTTCCATGATTTCCACATATCCTCGGTGGACATACGGGGTTGATATCCTCATACTTATATATATATACACAAACACACACAAACACATACACACAGGTATATGTTTTCATGATGTTTCGGGTGTCGATGTTTGACACTCAGGTTCCATGAGACTTACAGGATGTGAGGGCCGATCTGAGGATGCGGTGCCTGAGGATTTAGGATTTGATGTGTCAGTGAGGGACACTGGTGTTTTCCCATGCTGATGATTTTGCATGAGGTTTTATTATATCATCCCACACATTCAGGATTATTTTGATATGCATTGCTTTATGTAGTTGTAGTTCCCTGCTGATGTACCTTTACATGATTTTTGCATATCCATACTGCCATACTTATGCGATCAGATTACATGTGCTAGATTTATCGCTGTTCGTGCATACATGCGATTACAGTATGATATTATTTACTATTCACGAGTTGGCAACTTACCCCCGTTGTGCCACAGTGTTTTGCAGTACTTACCCTCTGAGTAGTCGCGGCAGGGCATCTTATCATGTCTACTTTTGCGGATACCGCTACGGTTGGCTGTGAGGCCTTTGCTTTTAGGTGGGTTTGTGGTTATCTGTTTGTACATTGTATATCTTTTTTGTTGGATCTAGTATTCTCCATCTACGACTTCTTTTATTTGACTTAAAGACGAGTTGTAAGGATTCGGTGTTGTATTATTATTTTGGTGACTTTGGGTGCCGTGCTCGTGGGTGCCGGTTTTATTGTAAAGTTTTACTTCTTTATGCAGTTTTCTTTTATATTTCTTCGCTTCGGTGTCGTATATATGTTTGTGGTGGTTTTCTCCGCCGTTGGGCGTGATTTGCTCCCGTTTGGGATGCTTCATATATTATCTATGTTGTACCCGTTTTCGGGGCTAGTTTTTACAAAGGAGGTGCTGCTGAAATTTTTAAGAACGAAAACTAAACATAAAGATTATTTTACTTGAGAATTTCCGAATGTTTTAAACTATGTTTTTCTCCGTTTATCCAGTTTTGGGTGGTTTAGATTTCTGGGTTTCGGCTTAATTAAGTTGCGTACGCCTGTAGACGTTATGTAGTTTAAGAGCCGGTTACGGTCCAAAATTTTGGGTCGTGACAACTGTTCAGCATGCAGATGAATGAGCCAGTTGTTGCTGCGAACGACGAGATATTGCCCCAGATGTTGGAGCTATTGCAGTACAAGTTGTACTAAGAGATATGATAGAAGGTCGCTAGTCACCCGAGGATGAATGACTAGAACATGTGGTTCGTTCACTTACCCCGATGCGAGGTCATCAGATAGATTGATTCCAGCTAGAGACGACTTCACGCCGGTATGTTGAGAGTCGATAGAGGCTATCGAATGTCAGAAACCCATATTCCAAGGTTAAAGTATTCAGAAAGACATGCAAGCAATTCTATGGACCCTCTAGAAGAATGAAACTCTAACTCGACATAATGACCGTGTGAAAGCCTTTGAACCTTAGGGTTTGCGGCAGTTCCACGGTGCCATTAGTGAGGCTTGGGTTTGCCCTTCTACGGCTGGTCCACCGATACTGTAGTATGTACTCGATACTATTAAACCGTACCCAAGATGTTGAGCTCTTGGGGGATTATGAGGTTTTGACGAATCGATCGAATGGTTCGACTTCATTCGGATGCTATGTGGTGAGATGCATTTCTTAGGAGACTCCAGATACGAGTATAGCCATTGGAGCACAGTCCATGCAGCCACGAAAAGACGAGTCCGGAGCAGTCGATATTAGATAAAAGTGGAGTAAGAGGTTCGTACGAGATCTTGATGAGATGACGTTCCACTTCGCCGACATCAGAGATGTGATACGCATGCAGAGGCGTTGTATATGGATATATCATCCAGAAGGAGTCGCGATGAGTATGCAGTCGTTCCGGAACAAGAAACAGATTTAGTGAAGGGTAATAACTTCCGGACAGTTTGGCAGAGACGAGATTTGGGAGAGACCTTGACAAGATCTTTTTGGAATAAATTACGAGAAGACTAGGACCCAGGAGTGGTCATTTTACGCATACCCCGCAAGCCAGAGTTCGGCATCGTCGACGAGACATGTTATGAGTGACCACGACAGTTGGCCGGAGATTTTTAGAGGATGTGCTTGAACGGGACTATTCCGCCTTACTTGATTTCAGTATTTTAGGTGATCTATTCGCATGATTGAGTTTCATGATATTTGTTTCGTGCACCATGGTTGCACCTACTGGGTATTTATGGTTGTGCACAGTTATTGCACTTGATATCGTTTTGTGCCTTGGCTGCATATGTTCATGACTTCATTGATTTTGATTGTGATACACGATATTTGTTTTGTGCACCTGATTTGGATTTTCGCGCATATTGGGCGCATGTTATGAGATGTGATTTGGGTGCACGCCAGATGCACTAAATCGAGATTTTTCGTGCATGTCAGATGCACCTGATTTTGCTGTTAGACATACACGTTGCCTCTGACAGGTGTTTCTTGCACACCCGTTGCACTTAGATGTTGTTTGTATGCATAAGTATGGCACATATATGGATTTTGATTTCCGTGCACACCAGACGCACGTACCATTCATATGCACATTTTGGGATTGATTTCTTATGGAGCAGTATGTTTTTATGATATTTATTATTTTTTTCGTACTGAGCAGGACTAGTCAGAGGACAGTACCTGAATGTATTTTGCATGCATTGATAGTTATCGAAGGGATTTCCAAGAAGAGAGCTATAGTCTCAGTATTTACCTACGTGTCTGATATAACACGAAACGTTTAAAATAAGGGAACCCTTCTAAATTGTTTTCAAAACGGCGGTACAAGCATGTAAACAAAGGATATATATAGAGAGTTATTTTCTTACTAGAGACGTCCGCTACTGTGCAGTGTTATGCGCATCGCACAGCTTAACACTGTTTGGCATGCATTTCCTTCAGGTGTTTATATGTATAGTGTTGATGTATATCATATTGGTTTTCCTATTGGATTTAGACATTGATGACTTCCCCATGACTCCGATGATTACGGGATGCTTGACGGAGTTTTGTTTTTGAGTTATCTGCTCATTGTTCATGCGCATGCATTGCGCTATGATGCGTTTTATGTATTTATGATTTCGGAGCCCAGACGACTGGATCTTTTACTGAAATGTTTTAGAAATTGGGGGAGTTTAAATTTAAATATGGGGATCGATTTTTTTAAGGGGGGAAGACTGTAACATTTCAAAAAAAATAAAATATTATTTTTGGGAATTTTTGTAATTAAATAATAAAATATTGAATATTTTAATAAGGCGGTATAATTAAATACCGATAAATTGGGAAAAATTTGGAAAATTATTGAAATTACTAAAAAGAGGGTGCTTTATATGATTTAAGCAAATTATGAAATTTTATAATTTATTATACACTAATTTGTGCTAATCGCGATTAAAAATCGCTAATCGGGCATTAAGCGTGTTTTGTGCACATGACATGCACATGTCATTTTAACACTTGTTACATTTTTCCTACATTATTTTTTGGGTGTATGGTTATTTGTTTTCGGTTTACTATTGCAAAGAGAAGAAAAGAAAACAAAAGAAAAGAAAAGGGAATGATAGAATAATGATGTATGGGCAAGTGAGAGAAAGTAAAAAAAATTAAAAAAATTTAAACCCACCGTTGCCGGTCCCTAGTTCGGATGAGAAAGGGTGAGGGTTGTGGTAGGCTTGTGACAGCCAACGTAAAACTTTGTCACATTCTATAACATGAACCATAATAAAAATATCGTTGGGGCGTCCCCTACTCAGCGACGCGCTATATCGGATCCCGGGTGTAGTATTAAATATGCAAGGGCTTCTAGGTCGTCATCCAGAAACGACGCGCTACATCGGACCCCGGGTGTAGTGACAAATAAGCAAGGGTCATCGTCTAGAAACGGCACGCTACATCGGATCCCGGGTGTAGTGACAAATAAGCAAGGGTCGTCGTCCAGAAATGGCGCGCTACATCGGACCCCGGGTGCAGTGACAAATAAGCAAGGGTTTCATAAGATCCGTCTAGTTTCCTGGAACATAGGTTCCCTTACAGGTAGACTAATAGAATTAGTGGATGTGATGATTAGGAGGAGAGTTGGTATTATGTGTTTGCAAGAAACTAAGTGGGTAGATGAAAAGAGTAGAGTCATAGAGCCTTAGGGTTATAAGCTTTGGTATACGGGTAGAGATAAAAATCGTAATGGGGTAGGCATAATCATAGATAGATGGTTGCTTGAGGATGTAGTTGAGATTAGGAGAAAAGATGATATAATTTTACTGGTTAAGCTTATTCTAGGTGGAGAGATCCTTAATGTTATTAGTGCTTATGCACCATAGATAGGTCTTGATAACGCCAGTAAGCGTCTATTCTGGGAGGATTTAGACGAGATGGTGCAAAATAAACCTAGTGGAGAGAAGTTATTTATTGGTGATGATCTTAATGGACATGTAGGTACTAGTCGTAGTGGGTTTGATACTATCCATTGAGGTTTTGGTTTTGGACAAAGGAATGAAGTCGGTGACTCGATTCTAGATTTTGCCTTATCTTATGACTTGATCTTAGCAAACACCTGGTTTAGGAAAAGAGAGTCCCACCTTATCACATTTAGAAGCGGATCAAGTGCTAGTCAAATAGACTTTTTTCTGACGAGAAGAATAGATAGGGGTTGTTGTATCGACTATAAGGTAGTGCCAGGTGAGAGTGTAACCACTCAACATAGACTTTTAGTTTTAGATTTTCGATTTAGAAGAGAACCTACGAAGAATAGGCATAAGGTATAGCCTAGAATTAAATGGTGGCGATTGAAAGAAGGTAACCAAAAGGCTTTTATAGATCGTGTAGTCCAAGAAGTGGATTGGCAGTCGGAAGATAATTCAGAAAAAACATGGAACAAAATGGCTAGTTGTATCAAGAAGGTAGCTAGAGATCTACTTGGTGAGTCGAGAGGTGGTGCTCCACAATCTAAAGACACATCATGGTGGAATGAAGAAGTAAAGGCTGCTATTAAAATTAAAATGGATTCTTATAAAGATTTGAAGAAAAGTAGAGATGCGGAGAGATTTGAGAAGTATAAAATGGCTAAAAAGGAAGTTAAGAAAGCTGTTCGGGAAGCTAAATCTAAGGTCTACAAGGAGGTGTACGAGAAATTAGACACTAAAGAGGCTGAAAATGATATATACCGGATTGCTCGGATGCGGGAAAGGAAGACTAGAGACTTATGTGCGGTGATGTGTGTCAAAAATGAAAATCAGAAGGTTTTAGTTCGAGATGAGGGTATCGAGGAAAGATGGAGAGATTATTTTGACAAATTGTTCAATGAGAGCTTTACTAAGAATTTGGATGGACTTGTCATTCAATCTCAAGATATAAACCGTGATTTCATGCATAAAATAAGACTACCTGAGGTTAAAAAAGCTTTGAACAGAACGAGTTTAAGAAAAGCGGTTGGTCCTGACGGGATTCCTATCGAGATTTGGAGATGCTTAGGAGAAATAGGCATTAAATGGCTGACAGATCTGTTTAATAAGATTTGTCAGACAAAAAAGATGCTAAATGAATAGAGGAAAAGTATCCTTGTACCTATTTACAAGAACAAGGGTGATATTTAATGTTGCTCAAACTACCGTGGAATAAAACTTATGTGTCATACCATGAAACTTTGGGAGAGAGTGATTGAACACAGGCTAAGAAAGGATATTAAGATAACAGAGAACCAGTTTGGGTTCATGCCTGGACGATCGACGACAGAGGCTATTCATTTGCTTCATCAATTTGTCGAGCGTTTTCGAGAGAGGAGAAGAGATTTGCATATGATATTTATTGATTTAGAAAAAGCGTACGACAAGATACCTAGAGAGGTATTATGGGGGACAATGATGAAGAAGGGGGTCCCCGTCAAGTATATTGACATAATCAAGGATATGTACGATGAAGTAGTGGAAAATGTCAGAACTTGCAGCGGCTTAACAAGTGATTTTCCGATTACAATTGGTTTACATCAAGGATCTGCATTAAGTTCATTCCTGTTTACCATCGTGATGGATGAGCTTACTTGAACTATCCAAGATGAGGTACCTTGGTGTATGTTATACGCTGATGATATTGTTCTAGTAAATGAGACGAAAGCAAGGGTTAATGCCAAATTGGAATTATGGAGGCAAACATTGGAATCTCGGGGATTCAGATTGAGCAGGTACAAGACAGCATATATGCATTGCAAATTTAGTAACCAGAGAAGTCAAAACCATTTTGCTATAATATTGGAAGGGCAAGAGATATCACCGAGCGACCAGTTTAGATATTTAGGTTCCATCATCCAAAAGAATGGGGAGATCGATAGTGATATTAATCAAAGGATCCAAGCTGATTGGTTGAAATGGAGGAGTGCAACAGGGATTTTGTGTGATCGTAACTTTCCGTTAAAATTGAAAGGGAAGTTTTATCGGAGCGCTATTCGTCCTGCCTTATTATATGGTACTGAATGCTGGGCTCCTAAGAAGCATCATACACAGAAGATGCGCATAGCAGAGATGCACATGCTTCGTTGGATATGCGGTAACACTAGAAAAGATAAGGTGCGAAATGAGGATATTCGTGCAAAGGTTGGTGCAGCACCTGTGGAGGAGAAGATGTGGGAAAACCGGCTAAGATGGTTTGGTCATGTGCGACGCAGACCTATGGAAGCACCGGTTCGACGAATAGAAACTCTCGATATGGGCAATGGCAAAAAGGCAAAAGGGAGACCGAAGAAAACATGGATGGAGGTGATACGAAACGATATGGTTGCCAAAGGACTCAATGAAAGTATATTGTTCGATAGGAGTGAGTGGAGGCGGAGGATTAATGTGCTGGACCCGGTGTGATTCTCATGTTGGTTCATGTAGCCTACCCCATATGCTTAGGATAAAAGGCTCAATTGTTGTTGTTGTTGTTTTTGCAAGTGAGAGAAAGTGAGGGGTCAAGAGAGAGCCATGCCCACTTGTTCCCTTCTTCTTCCTTCATCATTTTCTCCCCCCATTTCCTCATGTGTTGCTGCCCTCATCTCCTCCTCCACAAATCACCTCACTTCATCTCCAAAACAAACCCTAAACCCCACTCCCACTTCATAAAAAATGTGCACAAGCTCTCAAGCAACTCTTTGGTCCAAGAAAGTTTGAGTTTTGGCACTGTAGAGGATTTATGAGTGCAAAATGAGGTAATTATTCCATCATTAGTGTAGAATTTCCATTCCTTTAGCACCCATGTTAAATTAGAATCGATATTGTGTGGTTTTGGGGACTTTGAAAACTTTAAGTTGAGAATTAGGGTTTGAGTTAAACCCAAAGGTGAAATTAAGGTTAGTAGAGGCTATACAACCCTTATGGTGATTGATTGGAGACCTAAACCAGAGACTAGAACCCATTTTAGTGAAGTTAACCCGATATCGGAAGAATTGTGGATTCTGTGAGTGTATATTGAAATCTGCTAACCCCTGAGTGACCTGAAAATTATTTTTTAAACATAGAGTGATGTGCAGGAAACCTTGAGTGTACCACCAAAACCCAGGACCCCGATTCCTTCTTTAGGCCACAAATTTATCCCTTTAGGCCGCAATTTGCGGCCTGTGGGGTTCGTTCTTGTTCCAGGGATTTATCTCCAGTAAACTAGACCCTTGGCATATGCAAAATTGGCTGATTTCACCTAGGGTAAAATCTGGGATCATTTTCTTGTGTTGGCGCATTGTTTTACGACTTGTTTTAACATGGATTTTGGTATTTGATAATTCATTTCCGTCATGTGGCGTTTGAACGTCAACGACTAGGGTTATTGGTCGTGTTTGCATGCGAGGCTATAGGTTTTTTCCTATGAGCGTAGCGTGTGCCGTTTTGGGTTTTTCCGATTGGATTTTAACACGCATTGCGATTGGATTATATGTGTAGGTACCCCACGTGATGTCGAGACGTTGAAGATGAAGATGGCGACATCGACATTGACACACAAGAAGCAACGTGAGTAGATATATATCTACGGGGGAAGTCGGGTGGATGGCGTATAGCACCCCCGCAGTTCGTAGTATAGTTATGATATATATATATATATATATATATGGATATATATGTGGTTTATGATACGTGGATGATTATCAAGATATGATTATATGTTCATGGTTAGTTTGGTGTTATTAGAAGTGAATTAGCATAGCTTCTTAGTCGCGAAACCTAGAATAGGTTTACACCCACACGCACACACCTGCATTCATTTTTTACCTGTGCGTATATGGGGATATGTATACACACACACACACACAAACATGGGTATGGGACTATGTATATATATATATACGTATACATATACATGGATTATGGGGATAGTACTTAGGATTGGAGATGAGTCGATGAGATTGGGCTAGAGGCCGTGAGATCGGTGATGTGATATGGTTCGTATTTGAGATACGACGTGATGTTTTAGCGGGTCCTTTCGACATGGTATTTTCAAACACACGCATGCATATACATATGTGGTATCAGTATTGTACTAGACGTAGATCAGTACCCCCGATCATGAAATTTGATAAAGAGGATACCAGATGAATAATGTGATTGATGTGATAATGACCCGTACCCATATTTGGGATGCCGTACGATGGATTTACCGTACGTGCTATATTGATGATAGATCCGCACTCTTGACTCGAGGATGTCATATTGTATTAGGGTATCGTATGAGATACTATTGAGGCGGGATCACCGACTATTATATATATATATATATATATATATATATATATATATATCGACTCATATGTTGGGTGGCTTCCTTACCTTTCGATCAGCCTGTTAGTTTAGCCTGGTAGTTACTTGTAAATGATGGATTAGACTCGAGTCATACCTAATTCCAAACTAACGAATCGTGAGTATTTTAAAGACAGGCCAAGGGACTCTACGGATATTTCAAAGGACGTATCTTTTCTTAAAACATCGTAGCCCTTATTTTTAAAACACCACGATTCGTATTATTTCAAATGGCAAAACTGTATGACTCATACTTATATAAATGCAGATTTGTTATCATTGTGTTTATTGTTCAGCTCCCGCATATTCTTGTTATCCGCATCGCATCGCATGCTTATATTGTGATTTCATATGCCATTATTGAGATAATGCTGTCAGGACACCAGCACCATTTCCGATGATGCGTATGTTCCACATACACTTACTTGCCGGCTCACACACATCATCATCGGTAATTGCCATGTTACGAACACTTTAGAGAATATTAATCATTGACATAGCTTGTTAACTGATAGTTCGACGTGGTATTACCGTACTCGTCTTTATATGCTAGTTTAGGCATTGCAGTTATTACTTGCTACTGCATGCATATTATTATTCACTGTTATGCAGTATTATGGAGTTTTATGCAGATATTCACTGTTTACTTGCTTATGATGATTGAATTTCGGATTTTCATGAGATTTCCTGGATTTGGGAGAAAACCGCAAAAATATATATAAACTTCTCACACTCTCTCTCTCTCTTTTTAAAATGAAAAGTGCGGTTTTATCGTGATGTATGAGTCATCCACCATGATCTTTTCTCGGTGTAACATCTTTAAAAATATAAAATATTAATTTTGGGAATTTTTATAATTTAATATTATTTTATTGATTATTTTAATATTAAATCTATTTTTAAATGCAAATAAATGGAGGAAAATTATGAAAAATTGAGGAAAATTCTAAAATGAGTTATTTATTGGAATTATGACATTTTTAAGTTGTTGTGATCATTTTGACACTAATTTGGTGCTAATCGCGATTAAAATCGCTAATCGGGTTTTTCGGTAATTTTGTGCAAAACTTGCACATATCACTTTTTCTACACTTGTGTATTTTTCTAGCCATGGTTTTCATTTGGGTTTACTATTGGGGTGAGAAGGGTTGGGTTTTAAAAGAAAAGGGAAAAGAAAAAGAAAAAGTGTAATGATGAGGGTAGGTGAGAGAGAGGGTTGAACCATTGACCACACCCTTAGCCATTTTCATCATTTCTCTCCCTCTCCCTTTGCTTTGCTGCTGCTGCCCCTTTCCTCCATCTCCCTCCCCTCCTCAAGCCATGAAACATCTCTAAAACTACACCAAAACCCCAATCTCCTTTCATTAAAAATGTCCAAAATCCCTAGATCTACACATGGAGCTAAAGAAGTATGGATTTGGCCACTAGAGGGCAACTCAAGAATTTTCTTGAGTTGCTAATGAAGGTAATTTCTGAACCATTTGCTTAATTATAGCCTTTCCTATAACCCCATGTCAAGATTTTATCGATATTGTGGATTTTAGTGGAATTGAGAGAAACCTAGTTAGGGTTTGAGTGAATTGGTGTTGAATTATGAAATTGAGCTCAGTTAAGATTATACCAACACCCTAGTGTTTGAATTGAGACCCTAACCTGATGCTAGAACCACAGAATACGGATTTTTGAAACCGATATCGGGGAAATTATGTAATCTGTCACTGTTAAATTGAATCTGCTATCATACGAGGTATCCTAAAATAATATTGAGTGGACAGTAGCATGTGCAGGCACCCAGGAAACTAACCCCAAAACCCTATCCCCTATCTCATCCGTACGGCCGCCAAAACCTCCATTCTGGCCGCAAATTGCGGCCAGACCTGAGAGGAAACTCCTCGTTTTCTGTGCACAGCCCCATTTCATCAATTCTTGGCCCTGGGTACTTCTAGTTTTGACAGATTCTATCTAGGGTGAAATCTGGGACATATATCCTATGTTGTCGTTTTGGATTCGTGTTTCCGTATTCCGTATTTTTGGATTCTGAAATGGTGGAATGTGTTTTGCCTCGACTATTGTCGTTTATACGACGATATAGAGGATTATGGATGGTTTAGAAGGCGTGCCATAGGTTCTCACCTATAGGCCCCCTTATCGTATCGTTTTGGAGTTTATGCGCCGTTTTAGATTGGATTTGGTTTTAATGCGCATATACGATATTTTGATGTGTAGGTACCCATGAAGACTTCGGACGACAAGCAAATGCATGGTGATGTCCGCAAATGATGATGCAAGGTGAGTAGATTATATCTACGGGGGAAAGTCGGGTGGATGGCGTATAGCACCCCCGCAGTCCGTAGATAGTTTATTTTATAGTATTGTGATATTAGGTGTATTTGGATATGTAGGGTTAGAAGTGACTAGTGTGGTTCATAGTCGCGAACCCTAGGATAGAATTACACCTATACATATACCCTTGCTTTTCACATGTACTTACACTGTGGTTGATGATATGTGACGACTTTGGAGATGAGTCGATATTGTGGGCTTGGTGCCCTGGGATCGGTGATTTGATACGATGCATATGTGGGTTATGACTTGTGATTCTTGCGGGCTTGGGATGTGTGTTTACCCCCGCATGCATACTTTACCGAGGTTACCATTTGTACTAGAGATAGAGTAGTACATCCAGACCTTATGATCTGATGATGGTGATATTTGTTATGTGATGAGACAGTGAGATATTGACCTGTACCCAGCCTTTGGGAATGCCATACGATGAGTTACCGTACGAGCTGATATTGATGATAGATCCGCACTCATAGCTAGAGGATATCTTACGATATGACATTGAGGCGGGATCACCGACTATATATCTACATATATACATTGACTCAGTTTTAGGTGGTTTCCACACCTACCCCTCCTGATTGACAGGATACTTAGATGTAGTTTGCATAGTAGATACTTTACTGTGCTGTTGATTACTAGCTTCCGCATTTTTCATACTATTCGCATTGCTGGCATATGTTCATTACCATGTTATTATCATGCTGTTAGGACACCAGCACCATTATCGATGATGCGTATGTTTCACGTACACTATTTGCCGGCTCACACACACTTCATCATCGATAATTGCCATGTCACTACACAGTAGTACTATTACATTCGTGATATGATGCTTCCTTTGACATATGCGCATTCCTATTCCATGTTGCATGATTTCCGATATGATTACTCTCTTTACATGTCGCATATATCATGGATTGATTGCATAGTACATCGCATTGGATTTACTGCTGGATGTTGGATTTTCATGTGATTTCTGGTTTTTGAGGACCGTGGGGTTATTTAAGAAAAGAGGCACTTTATGAAAACCCGGTACCTCGTGATATGATATTTCGGTGCGTCCACCACGCGTTTTCTCGGTGCTGAGACGTGTGCTTGAAACCCGATTCGAGGAGGTGATGTACCGTTTGCGGGTTCGTGGTGGGCCCGGTATGGTTCCCCTCGGCGAGATGATCGATGGGTTATGCCGATTGAGCCTGGAGGCGGGCGAGTACCTACCGGTGATTTTACCTGAGCTCGGCGGATATCCGGGGAATACCGCCTGGAGCCGAGAGATGGGCATCCTGCTGGGGCCGACGGGCCGATATCCGCAGACGGAGCCCAGAGATGGACATGGGTTGACTCATACTGCCGGGGCCGAGGGCCGATATCCGCAGACGGAGCCCCATATGGATGAGGATTTACGTGTCGGTGTTTGGCACGGGTTTCATGATGAGTTTTCCATGATTTTGGTTATATCCTCACATTGCATACATGATGCTTACTGTCAGTGGGTGACAGGTGGACGGGTTCCGCATATATACAAACTGGGTTACACTTATCTTACACCAATATTAGTGGTATGGGACGCTAATATATGTGTATTGATATTATTGATATTTCTTCATTGATACTCCATGCAGACATACCTCACACTGATGACATGTTGTTACCTGAGTACTTGGCACTATATACATGATTAGATATTACCTTGCCACCTTATTACACTCAGATGTACTCTTGTGGATATTTTACTGATCGTTGACTTAGGATTATGTCTTGCATTCGATTTATCCTTGTAGATGTTTCTATTCACGAGTTGGCAACTCACCCCCGTTGTGCCACAGTTCTTGCAGGTTTTGCCGTACAGGTTCTATTGCGGCATTTCTGACACACTTCTTTCTTGCGGGTGATTTGCTTTGGTAGGTGGATTCTTTCGTATCAGGAATCACCTTTGTATTTATTTATTCCATTGTATCTAGAAATTGTCCATCAACCAAAACTTGTATATTCTTTCAGACTCAGAGACAGTATTGTATTATTCGACCTAGAGTCGCGCTTAGTAGTATTGCGGTTTTCTTGCTACTTGAGCTTTCTTTTGGTTTTGATCCTCGCCACTTGGCGTTGTATATTATCATATCATTGCGTGGTTGTGACCGTCGATTGACGAAGAGCTAGCTCCCGCTTGGGGATGCCTTTATCATTTTCTATAGTGTTATTCATGTTGTACCCCATTCGGGGCCAGTTTTACAAAGGAAACTCTGCCGAAATTTTTAGAAAAGACTTATTGTTTTCAAAACGTACCTTCGGCTTAGTTATTTAAAAACCTTGATTTCAAACCTGTATTTCTTCACTTCTTTAAACCAGTTTTCCTTATTTATTCTTCAAAATGGTTTTAGATTTCTGGGCTTTTGGCTTACTTGGATCAGATGGAGTCCTATAGGCTTCATATGGTTCAAGTGCCAGTCACGTGCTCTTTCGGGGCGTGACAAAGTTGGTATCAGAGCGCTAGGTTGACCTTGGTTCGAGTTTAAGTTTGACTATGTGGAGCCTAGGGAGTTGTTTATATACGGAACTTAGGCTTGACCTTACGGAACTTAGACTTGGTCGAGGGGGTGTAAACCCGAACTTTCGTCGTTCTAGGATGACCCTTGGTTGATGGATTAGGTGACTAAAGTAGAGTGACGTACCGTTGGTATGTTCCGCGGCATACTTACGACACGCCACTCCGCTTAAGGAACCTTAGGATGGACATTTGTTTAGAGATTAGTGATTCTTTTCATATCCTGGATTATACATCCATTTGAGATCCCCGATTCTATTAGTTTCATGATCATACCTTCATTGATGCTGTTCCTTCCTATGATCATGTATCCACTTTGGATCTGTTGTTTCCTTTCTTGCCTTTGATGTGCTCTCTTGGATACTCGATTGAGATTCCTGTCACCATGTTTGAGCGCAGTTTGGGCTGTCGCTAGGGTTGCGGCCGGTGTGAGCTCGTTTGGTACGAGGGCCGACCTTTGTGTTTTCTGGTGACATGGGAACGTCTCGAGTTTGTGTTGGTGATTGTGACCTCTGGTGGAGGCGAGTGCTTGGTTTTGCACCGGATGATCGTGCCATTGTTAGAGCTGCCAGTTGAGAGAGGGCTGTTGATGTACAGCATACCTCAGAGATTGTGATGTCGCCTATCGTGCAGACAGATGGACCAGCTGTTGCTGAGATTGACAGGATGTTGCTTTCGGAGCTTGCGAGCTGAAATTTGCCGGAGCTTTCAGGCAGATATGCGACAGATGCTAGCTAGTCTACCAGATTTGAGAGACGAATGTGATTCGTCCTGTTTTGCGCCAGAGCGGGCCCAGTTGAGTTGAAGATTTCCAGTGTGGAGAGTCTTACTCAGACCTAAAGCAGGCTGATTCAGAGATGACCGCTTATGTATTGCCTTTCCTGGAGGATTGAGGCATTGTTCGACGTACAGGTGTATGAGCCAGTTGTTGCTGCAAATGATGAAATATCGCCCAGATGATTGGAGCTACTGCAGCATGAGCATGTACTTAGAGAGATAATAGCGAGTCGCTAGTCACCGAGGATGAATGACTAGGACGTGTGGTGAGTTCGCTTACCCCGATGCGTGGACATCAGGTGGATTGATTCCAGATAGAGACGACTTCACGCAGGTTCGTTGAGAGTCGATTGAGACGATCGAATGTCAGGAGCCATTTTCCAAGTTTAAAGTATACGGAAAGACATGCAGGTGATTCTATGGACCCTCTAGAAGAATGAAACCCTAACTCGACTTAATGACCGTGTGACAGCCTTTGAACCTTAGGGTTTACGGCAGTTCCGCGGCGCCATTAGTGAGGCTTGGGTTTGCCCTTCTACGGCTGGACCACCGACGCTGTGGCATGTACTCGATACTATTAAACTGTACCCGAGATGTGAGTTCTTGGGGGATTATGAGGATCTGACGAGTCGATCGGATGGTTCGACATTTTTCGGACATTGTGATGGGACACTGCTTGGGAGACTCCAGATGCGAGGATAGCCGTCGGAGCGCAGTTCGTGCAGTCATGATGAGACGAGTCCGAATCAGTCGACATTGACGCAGAGTGAAGAAAAGAGTCCGTACGAGATTTCGACGAGATGACGTCCCACTCCGCTGACATTAGAGATGTGATACGCACCCAGAGGTGTGGTTTATGGATATATCTTCCAGAAAGAAGCGTGATAAGTATGCAGCCGTTCCGGAATGAGCTTTAGCTTCAGCATTGGATGATGACTTCCGGGCATTTCGGCAGGATTGAGTTTTGATAAAGGAACCTCGACAGGACCTTTCTGAAGTACGATACGAGAAGACCTAGACCAGGAGTGGTCGTTTTGCGCACACCCAGCAGGCCAGAGTTCGGCATTGTCGATGAGGTAGTTGACCAGGATCGGATAAAGGAACCTACCCAGATGCGTTGCGAATTGATCAAGGACGGACGAGTGATGAGTATTCCTCCGATGATCGGGACGTGTTCCCGAGGACCAGTTCGGCCTGACTTCTGCTACAGAGTGATGAAGCTACCGAATACGCGATTTCGAGTCAGTGTAAGAGACTTTAGATTGACCGTGGCCAAGAACAGTGCAGTGCATAGTAGCTTGGCGTGACGTCATAGTGGACGACGATAGAGACAGTTGGAGCAAGAGGTTCGTGTGAGACACTGACGAGCTGTCATTGCTTCCCGTCGAGACGAGAGACCTGATTTGCTTACAGAGACGTTGGGATGTGACCAGTTTCTGAGGAAATAGTGTTTTGAGGACACAGGTGTCTTTTGAGCGAGAAGAGGTTATGCAGGAGAGCTAGCCTCTGTACAGATCGGCATAGGCATGATTGGAAGAGACCTTGAGCAGGATTCCTTCCAGGACATAGCTGCCATGATGTTTGCACCCAGGATCAGATGTGTGACGTGCTTTCAGAGAGCCAGAGGCTGACGTTAGTGATTTGCTGCCTTACGAGTGGTCGTGAGGTTTGACCGAGAGGTGACCAGAGAAGTGCCAGAACGGAATCGTCCCCGTTAGCACCCCTGACAGGGCCGATGAGCCGATAGACTGTGAGTTTGGTAACCCACAGAGAGATAAGGACCCAGAGAGTCAGAGGACGCCAAACCGTGAGCAAGAGGTAGGTGGATATCCTGCGCTGCTAGCAGTGGATTCACCGACTCCTTCTCGACCTTGAAGGAGAAACTACCGAAGACGGTATTTGTGATTTGTGATTTTGTGATTCGATTATCACGTATCCGTCATTTTGGATTTCGGTATTTTGGGCGTTCTGTTTGCATGATTTAGTTTTGGTGACTGAGTTTCATGATGTTGGTTTCATGCACCCACTGGATATTTATATATTTCGCGCAGAGTTTTCATGCATTTTAGTGTTATGCTTTGATTCGTGCACGCTGATGCACACGATTGTGAGATTTTCCTTTGGGGTACACCTGATTTTGGTTTGAGACGCATTTTATCGTTGATTTTGACCCGGATTTTGATGGTTGGTTTTGCACTCCGTGCTGGTGATGTGCTTTACACCTATTCGATGTTTGTTATTGGATTTCGTGATTCCGTGCATGTTGAGTGCGCAGGGTTTAGATTTTCATTCGTGCACGATGGATGCACAGGTTTGGATTTTCGCGCATGTTGGGCGCATGTTTTTAGATACGATTTTGGTGCGCACCCGATGCACTAAATCGAGATTTCTTCGTGCATGTTAGATGCATCGGACCTTGGCTGTCAGGCACATACGTTGCCCATGACAGAGGTTTCGTGCACACCCGTTGCACCTAGATGTTGTTTTGTGCACCTGTTTAGCACATATTGGATTTTTGATTTCCGTGCGCACCAGACGCACAGGATGGTGTTATGTACATTTTGAGATTTATTCCTTTTGGAGCAGTACCTTTTATGATGTTGGGTTTTTGCTTTCATGCTGAGCAGGACTAGTCAGTAGACGGTGCCTGGATATACTTTGCATGTTTTTACATCAGCTTTTTACGTGTATAGATTGGATGGCTACATGTGTAGTTTCGGTCCATATCACATCGGTTTTGTATTGGATTTGACATTGTGTTTTTACATCGACTCCGATGATGGCGGGATGCTTGACGGAGTTTTGATTTTGAGTTATCTGCTCAGTACCCTTGCGCATGCATTGCGCTATGACGTTCTATTTGATGATATTTTCGGAGCCCCGACAAATTGGATTATTACTGAAATTGTTTTTAGAATTGGGGGTTTAAATTTAAATTCGGGGACCGAATTTCTTTAAGGGGGGTAGATTGTAACATCTTTAAAAATATAAAATATTAATTTTGGGAATTTTTATAATTTAATATTATTTTATTGATTATTTTAATATTAAATCTATTTTTAAATGCAAATAAATGGAGGAAAATTATGAAAAATTGAGGAAAATTCTAAAATGAGTTATTTATTGGAATTATGACATTTTTAAGTTGTTGTGATCATTTTGACACTAATTTGGTGCTAATCGCGATTAAAATCGCTAATCGGGTTTTTCGGTAATTTTGTGCAAAACTTGCACATATCACTTTTTCTACACTTGTGTATTTTTCTAGCCATGGTTTTCATTTGGGTTTACTATTGGGGTGAGAAGGGTTGGGTTTTAAAAGAAAAGGGAAAAGAAAAAGAAAAAGTGTAATGATGAGGGTAGGTGAGAGAGAGGGTTGAACCATTGACCACACCCTTAGCCATTTTCATCATTTCTCTCCCTCTCCCTTTGCTTTGCTGCTGCTGCCCCTTTCCTCCATCTCCCTCCCCTCCTCAAGCCATGAAACATCTCTAAAACTACACCAAAACCCCAATCTCCTTTCATTAAAAATGTCCAAAATCCCTAGATTTACACATGGAGCTAAAGAAGTATGGATTTGGCCACTAGAGGGCAACTCAAGAATTTTCTTGAGTTGCTACTGAAGGTAATTTCTGAACCATTTGCTTAATTATAGCCTTTCCTATAACCCCATGTCAAGATTTTATCGATATTGTGGATTTTAGTGGAATTGAGAGAAACCTACTTAGGGTTTGAGTGAATTGGTGTTGAATTATGAAATTGAGCTCAGTTAAGATTATACCAACACCCTAGTGTTTGAATTGAGACCCTAACCTGATGCTAGAACCACAAAATACGGATTTTTGAAACCGATATCGGGGAAATTGTGTAATCTGTCACTGTTAAATTGAATCTGCTATCATACGAGGTATCCTAAAATAATATTGAGTGGACAGTAGCATGTGCAGGCACCCAGGAAACTAACCCCAAAACCCTATCCCCTATCTCATCCGTACGGCCGCCAAAACCTCCATTCTGGCCGCAAATTGCGGCCAGACCTGAGAGGAAACTCCTCGTTTTCTGTGCACAGCCCCATTTCATCAATTCTTGGCCCTGGGTACTTCTAGTTTTGACAGATTCTATCTAGGGTGAAATCTGGGACATATATCCTATGTTGTCGTTTTGGATTCGTGTTTCCGTATTCCGTATTTTTGGATTCTGAAATGGTGGAATGTGTTTTGCCTCGACTATTGTCGTTTATACGACGATATAGAGGATTATGGATGGTTTTGAAGGCGTGCCATAGGTTCTCACCTATAGGCCCCCTTATCGTATCGTTTTAGAGTTTATGCGCCGTTTTAGATTGGATTTGGTTTTAATGCGCATATACGATATTTTGATGTGTAGGTACCCATGAAGACTTCGGACGACAAGCAAATGCATGGTGATGTCCGCAAATGATGATGCAAGGTGAGTAGATTATATCTACGGGGGAAAGTCGGATGGATGGCGTATAGCACCCCCGCAGTCCGTAGATAGTTTATTTTATAGTATTGTGATATTAGGTGTATTTGGATATGTAGGGTTAGAAGTGACTAGTGTGGTTCATAGTCGCGAACCCTAGGATAGAATTACACCTATACATATACCCTTGCTTTTCACATGTACTTACACTGTGGTTGATGATATGTGACGACTTTGGAGATGAGTCGATATTGTGGGCTTGGTGCCCTGGGATCGGTGATTTGATACGATGCATATGTGGGTTATGACTTGTGATTCTTGCGGGCTTGGGATGTGTGTTTACCCCCGCATGCATACTTTACCGAGGTTACCATTTGTACTAGAGATAGAATAGTACATCCAGACCTTATGATCTGATGATGGTGATATTTGTTATGTGATGAGACAGTGAGATATTGACCTGTACCCAGCCTTTGGGAATGCCATACGATGAGTTACCGTACGAGCTGATATTGATGATAGATCCGCACTCATAGCTAGAGGATATCTTACGATATGACATTGAGGCGGGATCACCGACTATATATCTACATATATACATTGACTCAGTTTTAGGTGGTTTCCACACCTACCCCTCCTGATTGACAGGATACTTAGATGTAGTTTGCATAGTAGATACTTTACTGTGCTGTTGATTACTAGCTTCCGCATTTTTCATACTATTCGCATTGCTGGCATATGTTCATTACCATGTTATTATCATGCTGTTAGGACACCAGCACCATTATCGATGATGCGTATGTTTCACGTACACTATTTGCCGGCTCACACACACTTCATCATCGATAATTGCCATGTCACTACACAGTAGTACTATTACATTCGTGATATGATGCTTCCTTTGACATATGCGCATTCCTATTCCATGTTGCATGATTTCCGATATGATTACTCTCTTTACATGTCGCATATATCATGGATTGATTGCATAGTACATTGCATTGGATTTACTGCTGGATGTTGGATTTTCATGTGATTTCTGGTTTTTGAGGACCGTGGGGTTATTTAAGAAAAGAGGCACTTTATGAAAACCCGGTACCTCGTGATATGATATTTCGGTGCGTCCACCACGCGTTTTCTCGGTGCTGAGACGTGTGCTTGAAACCCGATTCGAGGAGGTGATGTACCGTTTGCGGGTTCGTGGTGGGCCCGGTATGGTTCCCCTCGGCGAGATGATCGATGGGTTATGCCGATTGAGCCTGGAGGCGGGCGAGTACCTACCGGTGATTTTACCTGAGCTCGGCGGATATCCGGGGAATACCGCCTGGAGCCGAGAGATGGGCATCCTGCTGGGGCCGACGGGCCGATATCCGCAGACGGAGCCCAGAGATGGACATGGGTTGACTCATACTGCCGGGGCCGAGGGCCGATATCCGCAGACGGAGCCCCATATGGATGAGGATTTACGTGTCGGTGTTTGGCACGGGTTTCATGATGAGTTTTCCATGATTTTGGTTATATCCTCACATTGCATACATGATGCTTACTGTCAGTGGGTGACAGGTGGACGGGTTCCACATATATACAGACTGGGTTACACTTATCTTACACCAATATTAGTGGTATGGGACGCTAATATATGTGTATTGATATTATTGATATTTCTTCATTGATACTCCATGCAGACATACCTCACACTGATGACATGTTGTTACCTGAGTACTTGGCACTATATACATGATTAGATATTACCTTGCCACCTTATTACACTCAGATGTACTCTTGTGGATATTTTACTGATCGTTGACTTAGGATTATGTCTTGCATTCGATTTATCCTTGTAGATGTTTCTATTCACGAGTTGGCAACTCACCCCCGTTGTGCCACAGTTCTTGCA
This sequence comes from Agapanthus africanus, assembly GCA_030015575.1. Classification (NCBI taxonomy): domain Eukaryota; kingdom Viridiplantae; phylum Streptophyta; class Magnoliopsida; order Asparagales; family Amaryllidaceae; genus Agapanthus; species Agapanthus africanus. Next base: position 390,533,855 of record JASDDO010000022.1, read on the forward strand.
GGTTTTGCCGTACAGGTTCTATTGCGGCATTTCTGACACACTTCCTTCTTGCGGGTGATTTGCTTTGGTAGGTGGATTCTTTCGTATCAGGAATCACCTTTGTATTTATTTATTCCATTGTATCTAGAAATTGTCCATCAACCAAAACTTGTATATTCTTTCAGACTCAGAGACAGTATTGTATTATTCGACCTAGAGTCGCGCTTAGTAGTATTGCGGTTTTCTTGCTACTTGAGCTTTCTTTTGGTTTTGATCCTCGCCACTTGGCGTTGTATATTATCATATCATTGCGTGGTTGTGACCGTCGATTGACGAAGAGCTAGCTCCCGCTTGGGGATGCCTTTATCATTTTCTATAGTGTTATTCATGTTGTACTCCATTCGGGGCCAGTTTTACAAAGGAAACTCTGCCGAAATTTTTAGAAAAGACTTATTGTTTTCAAAACGTACCTTCGGCTTAGTTATTTAAAAACCTTGATTTCAAACCTGTATTTCTTCACTTCTTTAAACCAGTTTTCCTTATTTATTCTTCAAAATGGTTTTAGATTTCTGGGCTTTTGGCTTACTTGGATCAGATGGAGTCCTATAGGCTTCATATGGTTCAAGTGCCAGTCACGTGCTCTTTCGGGGCGTGACACTCGGTTATGAGATGGATTTCGAGACCAGATTCGAGGAATTGGATGAACCGTCTGCGGGTACATGGTGGACCGGTAAGGTACCCCGGGGCAAGAAGCTCGAGGTGTAGATGATGAGCCCGGCAGGGGCAGACTGCCTACCGGTGATTTTACCCGGCGCGTCGGATATTCGGAGGATACCGTTCGTAGTCATGTGATTGATGATAGGGGGCCGATCCGGACTGACGGAGCCCTAAATAGTGAGATTTGAGACACTGATATTTTGAGATTTGAGATATTGAGGTATTGAGATTTGATGATACAGGCCGGTCCGGATAGCCGGAGCCTAAGATATTGAGATATTGGGATTTATGTTTTGTGTCGATGCTAGACACTATTTATGTTGATTTCATTAAGGATACATTGTTTTAAATATACAGAAATCTCACTAAGTTATGGAAGCAGTTTTCTTCATTTACATGTATTCTGTTTTCGTGCATTCATACCTCATTCATATGATATGTTACTACATGAGGCACTTGAAGGGTTGCAGCAGCGCCCCGGCCATCGAAACGCGGAACAAAATTTTTCTAAAACCGGCGTTACCGTTACCCGATTTCCAGATCGACCTTAAACCCTATTCTAGCATGCTAACTAAGAGTTAGAATCGTTATACCGAGTTGATCCGTGACCTTCGGTCTTCATTCCAAGCTCCTAGCGGCTCCTTGACGTAGTTTGGTTGCAGGTCTTCCTCCATCTCCGATGATCCACCTGAGGGAAACGACGCAAGCTCCAGCCTCGACGAACGAGGCAACCGACGCTCCAAAGTTGCTAGCGATGGAGAGTGGGAGTGTATGATAGTGTCGCTACAATTTTCTCTCAACATATTTTGCTCAATGAGCAAGCATAGAAGATGAATGAGGAGGTGAGGAAATCTTGGCATGAGCTAAATGGCTAAGTCTTTTGTGAACTTGAGAGAGTGAGTGAGTGGGCTAATGTTGTGATAATGTAATGAATCAAAAATGAAATTAACCCCACCCAATAAAGTGTCCGGCCCCCTCTCTCCCCCCCCCCATCAAAAAAATCTCCACCATTTGCATTAAACAAATCAATCATACTCAAGCCCATACCATGTTCCATGTTCATTGCTGTTAGTGTATATGCCCTAGAGGCCATTATTGTATCATACTAGTTTGTATATTACTTAATGGAAGCTTGGGATATTCACATGTATATAACAGTCTTGCTAAACATGGTAGTATGCTACTTGGTTTTTCTATCTTAATATGTGTGTATACGTATTGATAGAGCTCTTAGGATCTTGCTTTACTACCAGCGTTATGATGGCAGTCACACTAGTGGCGGCTGGGTAGTCTACAAGCACATCCTTATTCAGGTCCCTAGTCGTAGGATTATCGAGACAGGGCATCGATACTCCGGAGTAGACTAGTGTGTACGCTTCTCATCCCAGTTGGGGAGATGGTCTATCCCACAGCCGTCAGTACGTTGTACTGGAGATAGTATGCAGGTGCTCGTTAGGTTACGGGTACACCGGACAGGACTCACAGGGAACTGTTGGTTGGTTTTATACCAGTCGTCAGTTAACATTTCCCCGGTGACATGAGTACAGCATAGTCCGCAGACCTGACACTGCTACTTCGCCTCGAGTGTGTCCTACTGTTCTTAGATTGCTACCCTACCACGGCTCAAAGGAGTCGTGCAAACAGGTAACAGTTGGGAGCAGTCCCGAGCACTTAGAGGCAGTGGCGGTTAGACAAGATTCGTCTCTCCCGGTATTGGGAGTTGATATCGCGCTGTGTCAGAGAGCCATTACGCAAAGTCCCTGGCCAGGGCAAGCGAGATTTACTGGTAGGTTCCTGTAGTTTCTCAGGATGTAATGGGCTACTCTCCAACACGACTTATACCGCTATTAGGGGACTGACGGTTGCCGCCCCCTAGGCCCGATATGCGATAGTCTTAGACGAGCAGACCGGACTGTACGGAGATTGTCACATCAGACTCAGTAGGAGTTCGGATGGGTTTCCTCATCGGCCTTCTTATCGACATCTACCTAGGGACCGTTTCGTACAGCTAGTGCCGCTTGCGGTCTGTGGTTAAACCCACTGCCAGCGTAGTAGTCGAGTCTCTAGAGTCCCACACAGAGAGTTTCCCTACTCCAGGCGAAACGATATAGAGGTCGTATGGTTTTACGACAAGGGTTCGGACGCATACGTATGTTTACGCACGTACGACATCCGGACAGTTTTTACTAGCCGGCTTTGGTTTAAGCCAGTTTCTAGTATCCGGTTATTGGATTTATACAGTCTAAAGTTTTTCCGTGTTTTCACGGATAGGAGGGGCGTTCTCGTAATTACGTGAGAAGCTTCTAGAAGATGGTGACTTAGGGGTTAAGGTGGCATATGCATTAAATGAGATTAGTGAGTCATTTGAATGATTCATCCATGTCATTAGTGCATCATAAATGCTTAATGACTCATGGAGATGAATCACCCTCTTGTATTTATGAAGCATGATTATTAATCCTTTATTTTCTTTTATTGGATAAATGATAATGCTTGATATATATTATGATAGATCATTATCTCATCTCATTGTCTTGCTCACTTTCTCTCTCCTCAAGCTCTCTCTCTTCAAACCCTAATCCTCCCCTCTCATGTGTTGAGACCAAGGATTAGAGTAGACTACTTAATTCTTAACCATTCTCTATATCACCTAGGTTACTTAGATTAGCGACTTAAGAAACCTAGTTACCTCAAGTTAGAGGTGAAGCTTGTAGTAAAGCTCTCGGGTGGATCTTCTACTACATAGAGAAGGCCGGAGAGGACGTGGAGAACGACAAGACAAAGGACACGGTTCTTTAGGTATAATCACTTATCATAGTAGTTAACTCTTCTATGGTTTCTTCTTAGTTATAGTTTAGCAAAGATTCTCGGTTAGTCGATGTTTACGCCTAAAACAAGATCGTTTTTCATTATTCCGCCTCCCCGCAAGTCGTGTGGTGTTGTACATCGACTTACAGTGGTATCAGAGCCTCGCTAAAAAATAATTAACTCATTAGCAAAGTCGTATGAATTTCGAACGCAAAACGAACCAGAAAACGACATCGATATCACACGTTTCTGTCGAATTTAAAACAGGCTCTAAAAATTTTTCAGGTTGCTGCAGTATAACCTACAGAGAATTGTAAGAACACTGGTGAAAAATGGGTTCCTGAATCGGCCATACAGCCGCGGAACCGCGGCCGATCCCACCGATCCACCGCGGATCCGCGGCCGAGTTAGGGCCGATTCAACCCAGTTTCCTCCAATTATTCTTCTGTGATATTTTTTTGTTTTCTGGAATGTTTATTTTCTGCTCAAGTCTCAGGTGCACAGAGAAGTTTTGGGAGTAGAATCTGATATGTTTGCTCGATCGAAATTATACGATGTTTGCTAATCTGATTATATCTGTGTTTGTATAATGTGTTCGTAAACCTCCCCTAACTGCCAGTATGTCGGTTGGCAGGGGGTTGCACATTTCTGTAATGGTTTTTACTGTTTGTGGTTGTGAACTGTATTGGACTGTTGTGATGATTAGCCGGGGTTTGAGATGGGTTGTTATATTCATTCATTCGATGTAATTGTAATATGTTGTAATATTATTTTGCGGGGCGCATCAAGGTTGCGGTTGTAGCGACCGTTGTATTATTTCATTTTACTGTTTTTGCTCCTAGGATAGACCCAAGGTGGAGTGCACAAACTACCGGGTACTTTGACGTGTTTAGTGGTCTACTCACGTTGCTGAGGGAGACCGCTTCACTTCGGGTATTTGGCGGGTAGTTTGCCGTACCCGTAGGGGTCTAGGGTGGGGTAATGGCTAATCATCACGACTGTGTAATCCGTCTTTTGTTGCAGGTTCTAAACAAACGCGGATTGCTTGCAAATCCAATAAAGTTCATATGAGATCTGGAATGTCTATTATTGCGTCAGACGAATGTACAATATCTATATATGATAGTTATTTAGACGTTACTTATGTTTTACACCCGCGCTAGCCCAGCCCCCGCTCTGCCGTTAGTTAAGTAACCTAACGGGTGATGACGGGACCCCGTGGCAAATGCGGATGGTATAAGAGAACGTTGTATTTTCGTTGTTTTATGCAATGATAGGTTAATGATGGGACGCATTATTTATAATGCAAAGAAAATAAACCAAAAGATGAATCGTTGGAACAATTTAAAAGAAACCACTCGGTTATTTTAAAACATATGATATTTTTAAAATTGCGGAGCTTTAACCACTCCTTTTAAAAGCTATCAGGTTCCTTCGATCATATCAAGTTCACTACGTTCACGGTTTCGCCAAAACCATTCGTAGCCCTCCGTCATTTCATTTGGGTATTCAGTAGTATTCAAGCTATGTATTTTGACCTAACGCCAAGGCATAGTGTTTGGTAGCTGCCGGGTATTCATTTGTCGCATAGATAGATGAGTAAGTTTGGGACAGTTGTATTATCATTTTGGCCGAACGTCAAGGATATGTACGGATGGGTTCAAATTAACAAGATAATGATGGGTAGAACTTGACATGTGACTTATGAAATTTTGACCTAACGCCAAGGTCATAAGAGCATGGGGCAAAATATATATCGGGAATTTCTAAAGAAACTGAAATTTGCAAAGAGATGCATACCATTTGGAGTTTGATGAATGTTGGTAGGATTCCTTCAACATTATCATACGATGATATTTGGATCCCGATCCTACTGTGAGTATATGCTACTCATCAGGATATTCGTCACTTAACGATCAATACTATAAACCAAGTAGGTGTCAAGAAAGGTGTCAGCGGGGTTTCGCCCCCAGAGAAAAGAGGTTATTTAATTAAGGAACTTCGCGAAAGCGTTGGAAAACCTCTCTCGAAGTAACGACACCAGCTTGGCTGAACGGTTAAGCAAGTATTGTACAGTGAGAATAGTCCTGGATAATTCTTCTTTTATGGTTTGAGGAAGGATTCGAGAAACAGTGGGAGCCATCCAGTTTAGATAAATTAAAAAACACTCTAAACTTGCAAGAGCATCATGCTAAAGAGTTTTCTTCTCTCTCTCCTAATTGCAGCGACCCTGAAAATGACTGGACTTAAGTTACTTTTAGAGAAAAATATACTGACCGGGCCAAACTATAAAGATTGGCTGCGGAATGTCATAATGGCTTTGACCTATGACAAATTGGGGTACGTCCTCACAGCTAAGGCACCTGCAGTCCTAGGTCCCAAATCCTGTAATGCGGATAAGGAATTCCGCAAAACCTGGGAGTATGATTGCGTGAAAGCCAAGTGCATCGTGCTTACCTCGATGAACAATGAACATCAGAGGAGGCACGAGGATATGGAACTAGATGCCATATTTCTCCATACAAAGGAACTTTATGGAGAGCAATCTCGTATAGCAAGATACGAGACCTCTAAGAACTTGTTTCGAGCGAGGTTGGCTGTCGGATCATCGGTAGGAGAACATGTCCTAAAGATGATTGGCTACATAGAAGAGCTCGCAGACCTTGGGACGACTTTGGATAATGAGCTCTATACATACCTTATTCTCCAGTCCCTTCCTTCCACCTACGGCCAGTTTATTCTGAACTTCAACATTCAAAGAAAAGAAGTTGAACTTCCGAAACTCCTGAACATGTTAAGAAGTGCAGAGGGCACCTTGCAGAAGGCAAGGAAAACACCCGCTATGTTTGTTAGCAGTGCTTCTTCTTCCGGATCCAAGGCTAGGGCCAAAGGAAGGAAAAAGAAGGCCGCCACCAAACCTAGAGGAGGTGTAAGTAAGGTGGGAGAGAAGGGAAAGAAAAAGTTTGCGGTACCGGTAGTGGCCCAGAATGAGTGCTTCCATTGTCACAGGAAAGGGCACTGGAAAAAGGATTGCAAGGCGTGGAACGCCAAGAACCAGGAACCGAAGCAAGCTGAGGCGTTGACTTCAGGTGTGTTTGTAATTGAGAATTGTCTGTCAATCAACTCTACTTCTTGGGTATTGGATACCAGATCAGGATCTCATATTTGCAATTCATTGCAGGCACTGAGAAACCGTAGAGTGCTGAAGGATGGTGATATGACCCTGATGGTTGCTAACGGAGCTAGTGTTAGTTGTATGTATGCCCTAGAGGCCAGTATTGTACAGATGATGTATATTATATTGGATGCTTGGACATATATAGAGAGGACTTTCTTGCTCGATATGATAGTATGCTATCTGGTTGCTCTTTATCTTAACATGTATACTTGTCTCTTTATACTGTCTTATAGTTACATGTTAGTAAAGCCCTTAGGATGTGTACTTGACTACCTGGACTATGATGCGGATCATACTAGTGGGGACATGGTAGTCCATAAGTACATCCTTCAAGGTCCCTAGTCGTGGGTATATCGAGACGGGGCATCGATATACCAGTGTAGACTAGCGTATACGCTTCTCGACCCATGAGATGGGCGATGGATGATCCCATATCCATTGGTGTTTGACATCAGAGATGGTATACGGGTGCTCAGTGGAGACTGGGTACACTGGACGGACTCGCCGAGAAATCCCAGATGGTATTATACCTCACGTCAGATGGCAGTTCTCTGGTAACACTTTTGCAGGTTAGTCTGTCGACCCGAGATCGTCATAGAGTCTTGTGTGATTCCCAATGTGCTTTGATTTCCACCTTACCACGTCCATGAGGGCGTGCAAAACGGTGGTTTTTGGGTAGAGTTCCGAGTCACATGGAGGCAATGAGCGATAGGAGGGGTTTCGTCTCTCCCGGTATTGGGGGTTGATGTTGCGCAATGCTCGATTGGCCGTGACAGGGAAGTCCCTGGCCAGTGCTGATTAGAGATTTACTGGTAAGTGTTACCAGTAGTATCTCGACCCGTTATGAGCCACACATCGGCACGACTTATCGGTTATTGGGGTCTGACGTTTACCACCCCTAGACTTGATATGCAACATATCAGACGAGGAGACCGGACTGTACGTGAAGTGTTACCGGCAGGCTTTTACAGGAGTTGGAGCAGGCTTGCTTGCTGATCTTCTGATCGCTCAATACCCGGGTAGCCGTTACGTCCAGCTAGTACCGCTGACGGCTTGTGTGTGTGTGATGTGATCATCACCTATGCCGGCGTATTGACGAGTCTTTAGAGTCCTACATAGAGGTTTTACTGGCTCAGGCAAAACGAAATAGGAGCGCATATGTGATATGTGCGGGACCGAGAATAATGCGTGTATGCGATACCGTATTCTATTCTCGCGACTTTTTGTATCGGTCGGTTATATATGATATGACCGGGTTATCGAATCAAGTGTTGATTCGATAAATCGATATGATGAATGTTAGTCGGTTATATGAGATATGACCGGATTATGAAGTCAAGTGTTGATTTAATAATTAAGTGTATAATTGTATATTAGATCTACTAGTTTACATTTACTAACACTTGTTCACTTTAAGGTTTTTCTCACATGAGCACAAATTTAATGTATATTTGATATATATTAAAATTGTGTTTTCTTTTATTGTATCATGGTTGATGATACATCACACTTGGGTGTATGAGACATACACCATGCTATTTGTTATGTTGGGTTTTAACATTTAAAAGTAATTACAAAATTAGTGGTAAATTAGAAAATGCATGAAGCTTGTGGAAGCTTGTGGATGCATTGACTAAAGTCCACTAAATTTGTTTTTACTTTGGGTTTTAACCTAACCTTAACACTTAGCCATGGTAATGGCTCTACAAGAGTTAGTATATGATACTCACTCACCATGGTTGGACTTCTCACTTGATCATTATCATTATCTCTTTCATTTCTTCTTCTTCTTCATTTGCTAAAAAGAAAAGCTTGCTAGGGTTTGATCTAAAGTGAGAAAGAAAGTGAGAAATAAAAATCCAAAGAGAACCCACTTCCTATTTATCCATCCTCTACTAGATTAGCACTTTAGTATAGGGTGTTTGCTTTACTAATTCTTAAATTAGTGAAGTAGTAGCTTGAGTCGGAATTCCCTCGACGTAGATCATCTTCGGCCTCGGAGACTTCAAGCAAGGTCGCACCTTTCGCCTCGTGAAGCCATGCAAGAGTCCGGGAGAACCACGATCGCAGCGAAGGGACTTCATCAAGGAGCTAAAGAAGTGAAGGACCGATCTACAAAGGTTGTATATCGCATCCCTTTAGAGTAAAGTTGATTACTTGCTATTTTATTCGCCTAAACTCTAGTATACGATCTTGCTTAGTGTTATTCGGCACATAAAATTTTTAATTTTGGCATGGTCGATGCCTTGTAGAGCCTTTTTAGTGTGTCTAGTGACCCAACAGTGTTATCAGAGCCTAGCTAGAGCATTAGGCGATGAGTTAACGAAGTTAAAACTCCGAACGAACCCGAATACGCAATTTTAACCCCCTCTCTGGACTTTTTTCAAAATCTGTGATTTTTTGGAATTAAAAATACCTAAAAAATTCAGCAGGTGATTTTAGGAATTATTGTGCAAAACGACAAAGTGAGTCGTACGGATGGCCGTGGAACCGCGGCAATACCCTGCTTGTGCCGCGGCTCCGCGGCCGTAGAGTGAGCTTGTGTTTTATTTTTTGCACAGTAATACCCTTCTCTGTTATTGCTATTTTATGGGTATTTTTTTAACCTGACTCAAGTGTTGAGTATTTTGGGGTTTATTTAGTAATCGTCGATTCGATTGGAGAATTTAATTTTGTTATGTTATTCTGGATAATTTAGAAAGTATTAAAATGTTCGAACGGATATCATTAACTCATTAATTTCCCGGCACGAAAAACATTCAAGTGTTGAATTTTTCTCGGGTTTAAATTTTTCGGAAAAACGTGCATATGACGCGATGGACCATCTAGAAGACAACAAACCTTAACTCGATTATGTGACCGTCTTGAACTGCCCTTTGAATCTTAGGGTTTGGGGCAGTACGGCGTGCCACATGTGAGGCGTTGGCTTGACACTTCTACGGCTGGACCGTTGCTACTGTGACGTATTCTGGAATTTTTGAACTCCGCTCAAGTGTTGAGCAATTGTGGAAATCTTGGGTATTTGATTATTCGATCGGAAAGTTTAATACTGTCTATTTATCTGAAATGTGATACAATATGTGGAATTCATACAGTTAGGCATGAAATGCGGAATATGTGATATTTCGGATTTACGATGTCAAAAGAGATTGTGGATTCCAAATGTTGTAGTTTTACACTTTCTTTTCTGTGACCGTAAGTGTAATATGTGATATCGCCGGTTTTGTTGCTATATGTCAACGACAATTGGGATGCGCATATTTACTTACGTTGATGACATGTGATGTTATGTGTTGCTGGATATGTTATATTGGATCGTCGCTTTCTGAATAGCCGGTTTTTTTTATGTGAGATGAGAGTTTTCTTTTTCATTAATGTAAAATAAAATATATGTAATATTCTTTTATTGGGGCACTTCCGGGATGAGGTCGATGTCACCATTTGTATATTATTTACTTTTCCGCACTAGGATAGACCGAAGGAGGAGAGCACAAGTAACCGGGTTCTGGAGTCCAGTGGGAGACCAACTCGAGGAGTCGAGTTCGGGTCTCCTAACTCTAGAATTGGTAGGGTTGCTTGTCGCTCTCGTAGGGGTCTAGGGGTGTGGGTTTGGCTATTCATCGTGACCGTGGAATCCGTGTTTTCTAGAGGCTCAAAATAAAACACGGACGTCCTAGTATATCCAATATTTCATATGTTTCTTCTGCAGCGATATCTGTGATGTGATCATTTGATGATCTGTGATAAATATTGTATATAGTATATATGATATATTATATAGGCGTTACTTATGTTTTACACCCGCGCTAGCCCTGCCCCGCTCTGCCGTTAGTTACCTAACCTAACGGTGCACGAGGGGACATCGAGGCCAATGCAGATGGCATAAGTGTACGTCGTATTTATCTGTGATGTTTAGGTGACTTAAATGATGGGACTTCATTAATGTGATTAATGAAAGAAAAGAAACCTAAAAGATGTTGTAGAATAAAATTTTCAAATAAAAGGGTAGCTACAGTTTTGCTTTGCATAGTGGTATATATGATATACCCTGCACCTTATTCGATGAGGAAAGAGCCGAGATCCCTTCACCGGGAGTGACCTCTTTAGCAAAACTGGCAGATGCTACAATACTCGGTTTGACTTTTGACTGCTTTTGGAGTTTTGCTATGCATAGCGGTATATATGATATACCCTGCACCTTATTCGATGAGGAAAGAGCCGAGATCCCTTCACCGGGAGTGACCTCTTTAGCAAAACTAATATAAGCCTCAAAATCACTCCATTTCAAAATTCACTCGATTGTACAACGATATCAAGTTCATTACGCAATAGGTTTTCAGAAAAACCTGTCGTAGCCCTCCGTCATTTCAGATAAGTTGTATATAGTATTCATGCTGCATTTGTTGGCTTTCGTCAAGGTGTAGTGTGCGGTAGCTATATACTGCTTATCTGCTGCATATGATGCGATTGGATTGAGGTAGTCGTACGGCTTTGTTGGCTTTCGTCAAGGGTCGTGCGGGTGGGTTTAATTCAATTAAGAAATGTACGGGTTGAACTTGACTAGCGGGCTATGGTTTGTTGGCTTTCGTCAAGGTCATAGCACGTTAGGGGCAAAATATTATCGGGAATTTCAAGTGTTGAAATTTGCAATGAGATTGCATACCTTCTATGAGATAATTGGATCCCGATACCCACTGCGAGTAATTGTTACTCCCGGGAGAGTTTTACACAGGACAATTAGACGATCAAGTAGGCGTATAGAAAGGTGTCAATGGGGTTACGCCTCTGGGAAAACGAGGTTTACTTTAATTAGGTCCGTGCGAAAGCACGGGAACCTCCCTCAAAGTACCGACACTGGCCTGGCTGAAAGATTGGCGAAGTTGTAAGGTGTAATTAATCCCGGCTAGTCTTTCCTTTTAGGGTTTGAAGGAAGATTTGATAAAAAACAGTGGGAGCCATCCTGATTAGATAAAATAATAACCAATCTAATCTTGCAAAGCATACGCTAAAGTGTTATCTTCTCTCTCTCTCCAGGTAGCGACCATATCATGCCTTAATCAAGATAATAATATGGATGTATTGACCGAACCCGCATGTTATACTATGCTGGGGAACGTTGGTTCCGTTCTTTCTTATAAGAATTATAAGACTGATCAGGATATAGGGGAATACCAGGATTCCCATGCCACCCGAATGAAGAAAGTACATGTTGATGCATTTTCTTCGTGTTTGTTCGTTACAGAGAACTGTTTCTCCATTTGCTCTACGTCCTGGGTATTAGATACCGGGTCAGGATCCCATATATGTAATCAGTTACATGGGCTTAGGAAAGGTAGAGAACTTGGAGAAGGTGATAAAGACATAAGAGTTGGAAATGGTGCAATTGTTGCAGCTAAAACCGTCGGGGAATATCACCTTGTATTGACAACTGGTAATACATTGATTCTGAACGAATGCTATTTCATGTCGAACCTGATATGAAACATTATATCGGTTTCTTTGTTGAGTAAAGAGGGATATAATTTTGTATTACAGGATAATGTTATGAACATTTTCCTAAACCAAAAGTTGGTTGGATCAGGCACGTTGTGCAATGGTATTTATGTTCTAAATCAATCAACAGTTCTGAGCATAACAAACACACACAAGAGGAAGAGTTCAGAACTGAACGAATCCTTCTTGTGGCATTGTAGACTCGGTGATATAAATGCGACACGGCTAGCTAAGTTGCATAAGGATGGATACTTAAAACCGTTCAAATTTTCATCTTATGACACTTGCCAGTCATGTCTCAAAGGCAAAATGACCAAAACTCCGTTTACGGGACACGGAGAAAGAGTTACCGGACTCTTGGGTCTGATACATAGTGATGTATGCGGTCCCATGTCTACACATGCCAGGGATGGTTCTTCGTACTTCATTACATTCACTGACGATATCTAAAGATACGGACATGTGTTCTTGATAAGACACAAGTCTGAAGCTTTTGAGAAATTTAGAGAATATAAACAAGAAGTCGAGAACCAAACCGGAAAAAGTATTAAAATCCTTCGATCTGATCGAGGAGGTGAATACTTGAGCAATGAATTCCTGGACTTCCTAAAAGAGAATGGGATTCTCTCTCAGCTGACTCCTCCATATACACCACAGCATAACGGTGTATCTGAATGGAGGAACCGCACCCTATTAGATATGGTGCGCTCTATGATGAGCACAGCTGAGTTACATATTTCCTTCTGGGGGTATACGCTAGAGACAGCCATACATCTATTGAATATGGCCCCCACCAAATCTGTGCCTACCACTCCATATGAGATATGGAAAGGGAAGAGACCATGTCTTAACTATGTAAAGATATGGGGTTGTCCAGCCTATGTCAAACGACAAAATCCGGACAAACTCGAGGCACGGTGTGTTCTATGCAAATTTGTAGGATATCCCAAGAATTCTCAAGGGTATATCGTCTACCACACTGAGGAACAAAGGGTGTTTGTTTCTCGGCATGCCACCTTTTTAGAAAAGGAATTTCTTGCAAAAGAGATTAGTGGTCATGAGGTAGAACTGGAAGAGGTTCCAGCTACAAAAGTTGCAACAGAAGATCTGGTGGAACCAGAGGATTCGGTAGTTCCCGATGAACCCCAGCCACTCCGCCGATCTAGTAGGGTTCCTCACCCACCTGAGAGATACTACGGTTTTCTCATGGATGGTGGGAGCGAGGATTGCATCATGGTTGATGATGACCCAACTAGTTTCGAGCAGGCCATCACGAGTGGGGACTCAGTGAAATGGCTGGATGCAATGCGGTCCGAGATGGAATCCATGTACATCAACAAAGTGTGGACTTTAGAAGTTGCTCCTGAAGGGGTAAAACCCATTGGGAGCAAGTGGATCTTCAAGAAAAAACTTGGTGTAGATGGGAAAGTGGAGACTTTCAAAGCTAGACTTGTTGCAAAAGGTTTTCGTCAAAGACCAGGTGTGGACTATGACGAAACCTTTTCTCCAGTGGCTATGCTTAAGTCCATCCGGATCATGCTTGCCATCGCTGCATATCATGACTACGAAATCTGGCAAATGGATGTTAAGACCGCCTTTCTAAACGGTGATTTAGAAGAGTGCGTGTACATGACTCAGCCAGAGGGCTTCGTAGATAGTGGGTGCAGCGGGAAGGTGTGCAAGCTGCTTAAATCCATTTATGGATTAAAGCAAGCGTCGCGGAGTTGGAACATCTGCTTTGACGTCGTTATCAAAGAGTTTGATTTCATCAAAAACGTAGATGAACCTTGTATCTACAAGAAGGTGGCAGAGAGTAAGGTTGTCTTCCTCTTATTGTACGTGGACGACATACTCTTGATAGGAAATGCCATTCCTATGCTGCAATCGGTCAAGCTCTTCTTATCACAAAGATTCTCAATGAAAGATCTTGGTGATGCCTCCTGCATATTGGGAATTATGATCTATAGAGATAGATCTAAACGGATATTGGGATTGTCCCAATCCAGGTACATTGACACCATACTAAAGAGGTTTAGTATGGAAGAGTCCAAACGTGGGTTTTTACCCACGATCTCAGGGCTCACTCTCTCCAAAGAGATGTCTCCCAAGACTGATTTAGAGAGAGCTCGCATGCAAGGGATACCCTATGCTTCGGCAGTAGGCTCTATCATGTACGCGATGCTATGTACCAGACCCGATGTAGCATACTCACTAAGTGTAGTGAGTAGGTATCAAGCTGATCCTGGAGAGAGTCACTGGACAGCTGTGAAGAGCATTCTCAAGTACTTACGAAGGACTAAGGAGATGCTCTTGGTGTATGGTAACGGAGAACTCCAAGTGGAGTCCTTTACCGATTCGAGCTTCCAGAGTGATAAGGACGACTCTAAGTCGCAGTCGGGATTTGTCTTTACCCTTTACGTAGGGGCGGTTAGCTGGAAGAGTTCCAAGCAGGAAACCGTGGCAGACTCGACGATGGAGGCTGAATACATCGCTGCCAACGATGCTGCCAAAGAGGCTGTCTGGATCAAGAAGTTCATTGCTGAACTTGTAGTGGTTCCATCCATTGAGCATCTAATACCTTTGTATTGCGATAACAATGTAGTAGTGGCTTTGGCCAAGGAACCCAGGTCCCATCAGCGATCCAGGCATATTCTGAGGCGGTATCACCTGATCCGGGAGATAGTTGATCGCCGGGAGATCGAGGTCAGGAGGGTTGACACGAAGAACAACACAACGGATCCACTCACGAAGGACATTCCCCAGATACAGTTTGAGAGACTCTTCAGGATGCTCGGTATGCGATACTACAGCAGCTGGCCCTAGTGCAAGTGGGAGATTGTTAGTTGTATGTATGCCCTAGAGGCCAGTATTGTACAGATGATGTATATTATATTGGATGATTGGACATATAGAGAGGACTTTCTTGCTCGATATGATAGTATGCTATCTATTTGCTCTTTATCTTAACATGTATACTTGTCTCTTTATACTGTCTTATAGTTACATGTTGGTAAAGCCCTTAGGATGTGTACTTGACTACCTGGACTATGATGCGGATCATATTAGTGGGGACATGGTAGTCCATAAGTACATCCTTCAAGGTCCCTAGTCGAGGGTATATCGAGACGGGGCATCGATATACCAGTGTAGACTAGCGTATACGCTTCTCGACCCATGAGATGGGCGATGGATGATCCCATATCCATTGGTGTTTGACATCAAAGATGGTATACGGGTGCTCAGTGGAGACTGGGTACACTGGACGGACTCGCCGAGAACTCCCAGATGGTATTATACCACACGTCAGATGGCAGTTCTCTGGTGACACTTGTGGAGGTTAGTCTGTAGACCCGAGATCGTCATAGAGTCTTGTGTGACTCCCACTGTGCTTTGATTTCCACCTTACCACGTCCATGAGGGCGTGCAAAACGGTGGTTTTTGGGTACAGTCCCGAGTCACATGGAGGCAATGAGCTATAGGAGGGGTTTCGTCTCTCCCAGTATTGGGGGTTGATGTTGCGCAGTGCTCGATTGGCCGTGACAGGGAAGTCCCTGGCCAGGGCTGATTAGAGATTTACTGGTAAGTGTTACCAGTAGTTTCTCGACCCGTTATGAGCCACACATCGGCACGACTTATCGGTTATTGGGGTCTGACGTTTACCACCCCTAGACTTGATATGCAACATATCATACGAGGAGACCGGACTGTACGAGAAGTGTTACCGGCAGGCTTTTACAGGAGTTGGAGCAGGCTTGCTTGCTGATCTTCTGATCGCTCAATACCCGGGTAGCCGTTACGTCCAGCTAGTACCGCTGACGGCTTGTGGGTGTGTGATGTGATCATCACCTACTGCCGGCGTATTGACGAGTCTTTAGAGTCCTACATAGAGGTTTTACTGGCTCAGGCAAAACGAAATAGGAGCGCATATGTGATATGTGCGGGACCGAGAATAATGCGTGTATGTGATACCGTATTCTATTCTCGCGACTTTTTGTATCGGTCGGTTATATATGATATGACCGGGTTATCGAATCAAGTGTTGATTCGATAAATCGATATGATGAATGTTAGTCAGTTATATGAGATATGACAGGATTATTAAGTAAAGTGTTGATTTAATAATTAAGTGTATAACTGTATATTAGATATACTAGTTTACATTTACTAACACTTGTTCACTTTAGGGTTTTTCTCACATGAGCACAAATTTAATGTATATTTGATATATATTAAAATTGTGTTTTCTTTTATTGTATCATGGTTTATGATACATCACACTTGGGTGTATGAGACATCCACCATGCTATTTGTTATGTTGGGTTTTAACATTTAAAAGTAATTACAAAATTAGTGGTAAATTAGAAAATGCGTGAAGCTTGTGGAAGCTTGTGGATGCATTGACTAAAGTCCACTAAATCTGTTTTTACTTTGGGTTTTAACCTAACCTTAACACTTAGCCATGGTAATGGCTCTACAAGAGTTAGTATATGATACTCACTCACCATGGTTGGACTTCTCACTTGATCATTATCATTATCTCTTTCATTTCTTCTTCTTCTTCATTTGCTAAAAAGAAAAGCTTGCTAGGGTTTGATCTAAAGTGAGAAAGAAAGTGAGAAATAAAAATCCAAAGAGAACCCACTTCCTATTTCTCCATCCTCTACTAGATTAGCACTTTAGTATAGTGTGTTTGCTTCACTAATTCTCAAATTAGTGAAGTAGTAGCTTGAGTCGGAATTCCCTCGACGTAGATCATCTTCGGCCTCGGAGACTTCAAGCAAGGTCGCACCTTTCGCCTCGTGAAGCCATGCAAGAGTCCGGGAGAACCACGATCGCAGCGAAGGGACTTCATCAAGGAGCTAAAGAAGTGAAGGACCGATCTACAAAGGTTGTATATCGCATCCCTTTAGAGTAAAGTTGATTACTTGCTATTTTATTCCGCCTAAACTCTAGTATATGATTTTGCTTAGTGTTATTCGGCACATAAAAAATTTAATTTTGGAATGGTCGATGCGTTGTAGAGCCTTATTAGTGTGCCTAGTAATCCAACAGCTAGCGTGGGAGCTGTGTCCGTAGGGGATTATCATCTAGGATTGACGAGTGGACACATTTGGTTTTACATAACTGTTTTTTGTGTACCCAGCTTAACGTGTAATAATCATATCTGTTTCCCTTGTTATCAAATAAAGGTTATGATTTCACGTTTGTAAGTGATGTTGTTAAAATCCACCTTAATCAAAGTTTGATTGGGTCCGGTACACTGGAAAAACGGTATATATGTGTTAAACCAACTCCAAATTTTCAATGTCCAGAACACACTAAAAAGAAAAGTCTCCAGAATTAAATAAAGCTTTTTTTATGGTATTGTAGACTGGGTCACATCAATGAGAGAAGGTGGACCTAAGTTACATAGAGAAGGATATTTGGACTCGTTCGAATATCAAAACTTATGCCGCTTGTCAATCTTGTCTCAAAAGGAAAGATGACAAAGATTCCATTTTACTGGACATGGAGTAAGAGCGAGCGAGCTCTTAGGACTCATACACAGCGATGTATGTGGTCCAATGTCTACACATGCAAGAGGTGGTTTTTTCCTATTTCATTACTTTCACGGATGATTACTCAAGATACGGATTCATTTATCTGATGAAAACATAAATCCGAGGCTTTTGAGAAATTCCAAGAGTATAAGAATGAAGTAGAAAAACCAAACCGGCAAAAGTATCAAGACACTAAGATCTGATCGAGGTGGTGAATACTTGAGTGCCGAGTTCCTAGGTTACCTAAAAGAGAAAGGAATTCTCTCTCAGCTTACACCTCCATACACTCCACAGCATAACGGTGTATCGGAGAGACGGAAATCGAACCCTATTGGATATGGTACGTTCCCATGATGAGTAATGCTGAGTTATCGCGATAATTGTGGGGTTAAGCGCTAGAATCAACGGCATATCTTTTGAACATGGTACCTACCAAGACTGTGCCTACCACGCCATATCAGATGTGGAGTGGGAAGAAAACCCCATCTCCAGTATATAAAGATTTGGGGATGTCCAGC